>CM057833.1:1383750-2767500 GCA_030068075.1 Paguma larvata
TTGTTTTATTGTTCTTTCTACCTATCCCTTAAGACAGTAACTTTGTGTATTGGCTAGTATAGCTTTGTATTGACCGGTAGCGGAAATCTTTATACCCCCACCTGCTCTCTCCCCTCCCCCTTCTCTCCCCCACCCCCTGCTTATCTCCTTCCTCTTCCTCTTCTTCTTTGCCTTGTCCACCATTGTTTTTTTTTTTTTTTTGCTCTTCTATTATAATATCAAATCTTTCTAACAATGGACATTGAGTACGTATACAGGTATTCTTTATTGTCTTTTAATACCGTTTTACAATTTTCTCCACAAAGTCGTATGGCTCTTTGAGATAAATTATTTTCTGTTGCTACAGTAAATGGTATATGTTAAAATGATAAAGTTTATATTTGTTGCTGGTGTCTATAAGTATAAATGCTTTTTGTACATCCAGTTAAATGCTGTTCCTGTACCTGATACATTTTTGCTGCGTCTGTTGGCTTTCTACATAGCCAGTCACGCTGTCTGGAATAACTTTGCTTCTTTCTTTCCCGTCCGACACTGATTTCTTTTCATCTTGTTGCCTTGGCGAGGATCTCTAGTACAATCGTGCATAAACGGGAGAGGGGGGAGCTGCCACATTCTCGACTTTAAACAGAAGACTTCTACCAACCATTCACTTGATATTTTGGTAAGGTGTTGATGGATAGTATCTTTCTCAATTAAGTAAGTTTCCTTCTATTCTTTGCTTAAATGTGTGAAAACCGCGTTAGAAATATAAGCCGCTCTTTCTGGACTCGTTGCGATGATCGTATGATCTTCGTCCATTAGTGAAGGTGGTGACGAATATTATTACGGAAACGTGAAATGGTAACTCCTGTGTGAATTCACTGAGTTTTGGCTGAAACACGCGTCAGCGGCTGTCCTGGCTACTCTTGCTGTATCGTAAGCAACCCCGAGACTTAGTGGCTTAAAACAGTGACCGTTCCGACGGCCGGGAGAACCCACGATTCTTTCCCAGTTTGGGCTGAGTTGAGTTGAGCTGAACAGTTCTGTGGCTCCTCCCTGGGGTCCCTCATGTCCCCAGTCATCTGGTGGCTCGCCTGGGCAGGAAGGAGTGAGGTGTCCTCGCTCCCCGGCCCGGGGCCTCGGCGGTGGCCACCGGTGGGGCCTCCCTCTGTGTGCGCCTCGCGGTCAGTGCTCTAGCTCCCTAACACGGGCCTGGGGTGCGGCTGCATCTCCTCCCAGGCTTGCCGTGTGCGCTCGGTGAGAACGCACGTCGCACCTTAAAACGGGGTTTGCCCACCTAGTGTTCGGGCGCACCCCCACGCTCCGTCTCTAGGAGTCCAGCTGCCCCCCTGCCTCCCTGTCTAGACCCTTTACTCTGAGTCCCTTCTCTGTGTGTCGGGTGCTGAAGCCTCTTCCTACACGAAGCTTCCTCTCATCCCAGGGCTCATGTGCTCAGCTGTCTGACGACACATCCACATGACTGGCACCAGGGACATGTGTTTGAGCACTTAACGGGTGACGCCGTTTTAAGGGTTGGATACAATTTTCACTGAATCGCCAACAGCAAGCTTCAGAGGCGAGTGCAGCCGCCACCCCCACAGGCAGGTGCGGAAGGGCACAGAGAGGCCGAGCGGCCGGAGGCATCTTAGAGGGTTCGTGGTGGAGTCGGGGCTCCTGGGTCTTCACCCACTGCCCCACCCTCTGCCCCGGCCCCCCACCAGAGGACGGCCCAGTAAAGGGAGGAGACAGGAGCAGTATTTCAAACTGGGGGGGGGGGCCTAAATCCCCTGTTGTCCCCTTTCCCGTCTGCTCCTTGGCCTCCTCCCACCTGGTCCTCCTCCCGGCCTGGTTCTCCTCCCACCTGGTCCTCCTCCCACCTGGTCCTCCTCCCACCCTGGTCCTCCTCCCACCTGGTCCTCCTTCCAGCCTGCTCCTCCTTCCACCTGCTCCTCCTCCCACCTGGTCCTCCTCCCAACTGGTCCTCCTCCCACCTGATCCTCCTCCCAGCCTGCTCCTCCTTCCACCTGCTCCTCCTCCCACCTGGTCCTCCTCCCAACTGGTCCTCCTCCCGCCTGGTCCTCCTCCCACCTGATCCTCCTCCCTGCCTGCTCCTCCTCCCTGCCTGGTCCTTCTCCCTGCCTGCTCCTCCTCCCTGCCTGGTCCTCCTCCCTGCCTGGTCCTCCTCCCACCTGGTCCTCCTCCCACCCTGCTCCTCCTCCCTGCCTGGTCCTCCTCCCTGCCTGGTCCTCCTCCCACCTGGTCCTCCTTCCAGCCTGCTCCTCCTCCTACCTGCTCCTCCTCCCACCTGGCCCTCCTCCCTGCCTGCTCCTCCTCCCACCTGGTCCTCTTCCCACCCTGGTCCTCCTCCCAGCCTGCTCCTCCTCCCACCTGGTCCTCCTCCCGGCCTGCTCCTCCTCCTGGCCTGCTCCTCCTCCCACCTGGTCCTCCTCCCAACTGGTCCTCCTCCCACCTGGTCCTCTTCCCACCCTGGTCCTCCTCCCAGCCTGCTCCTCCTCCCACCTGCTCCTCCTCCCACCTGGTCCTCCTCCCAGCCTGCTCCTCCTCCCACCTGGTCCTCCTCCCGGGCTGGTCCTCCTCCCACCTGGTCCTCCTCCGGCCTGGTCCTCCTCCCACCTGGTCCTCCTCCCACCTGATCCTCCTCCCGGCTTGGTCCTCCTCCCATCTGGTCCTCCTCCCGGCCTGGTCCTCCTCCCTGCCTTGTCCTCCTCCCACCTGCTCCTCCTCCCATCTGGTCCTCCTCCCTGCCTCTCAGCATCTCCTATGATCACTCTGGCCCCCGGCACGTCCTGCACACAGCAGATAGAAGAACTTTAGAAATGCTGCCCAGAGCACGTCACTCCCTAGTTTAAAGCTCTCCTACGGCCCCCCGCTGCTCGGGGGGTAAAGCCCAAAGTCCTTCAGGGCTAGCAGGGCTTAGCCGCAGCTGTCGCTTCAGTGCCCCCCCTTCTCCCTCTGCTCCTGCCCCCTGATGGCCACTATGGCTCCATTCAGGGGCACGGACACCCCGAGTTCTTTCTCCCTTAGGGACCTGCCATGTTCTGTTTCTGCTGCCTGGAATCCTTCAGTATTAACTCAAATGATACCTCCTCCAAGAAGCCTCCCCTGACCACCCAGCTAGAGCAGCACCTTGCACGGTCCAGTTTCCAAAGCACATTTTTTTATTTGGTCCTTTTCTTGGGTTCTTTATAAGGACAGGAGCTTGTCCATCTTGTCACTGTGGTGTCACCACTCCTGGAACACTCCCGCACCACATAACCAGCCCCGAAGCACGCTGTGAAGGCTTGGCTGGACGACTTTCACTCGGCATGGGGGGAGCGAGGGGGGGACAAGAACCACACTCTTACCTTGGGGTCCGCTGCCCACCGGTTCAGACTCCAGGGCCCGGCTGCACGCCGCCCGGCAGTCCTCATACCTGCCACTGCAGAGCAGGGCTTCCGGCGACAGGGCGTGGCTCCAGGTGCCCCCGGGGTCCAGGGCTGCCAGGAGTCCCTGGCAGGCGGTCTCCTGCCGGCCGGTGCCGTCCTCCGCCTCCCGGCGCCCTGAGATGTAGTCCTGGAGGGCCCGGACCAGCACGGGGAGGTAGGGCTGCTGGTGGGTTCGAACAAAGGCCACGGTCCGGTCTGCGCTCGTGGCAAAGGACTGCAGATAGTCGGCCACGCCCGCGTCCACCTGCAGCCCCGACAGGACGCGGGCCAGGGCGCGGGTCAGCCGGAGCTCCAGAGCTTGCTGGCAGTGAGCTCCCAGCAAGGAGCTGCAGCGCCCCGCCACTTCCCCGTGGCTCCCGCGAGCCAGCAGGCCGGCCAGGGAGTGCAGGACTGCGGCCGGGTGGTCGGGGCAGAGGGTGGCCAGGAAAGCGGAGGCCAGGGTCCCCGTGAGGGAGACAACGGCCATGCCGTCCCAGTGGATGGGCGGGATCTGGCTGTCGCCCCGGCACCAGGCCTCGAGCGTGGCCAGCACGGGTGCCCCCCGCGCCTCCGCCAGGGCAGCCCGGACGCTGCGCACGGCCGAGGGGGCGTGGCAGCTGAAGGCAGCCAGGTAGAAGGCGGTGGCCAGCGGGGGCTCTCCCCGGGCCAGGTGCCGGTCTCCCTCCCGGCAGAGGCAGGCCACAAGCTCTTGGGCCGACATCACGCCTGTGCCCACGAAGGGCCCATGTCCAGTCCTCAGCGGCACCTAGGGAGGGGGGGGCGTGTTTAGTCTGCACCCCTTCCCCCTGAGACCCCAGTGTCAGGGCAGAGCGCCCGTGAGTGAACTCAGGTGCGGCTGGGCGTGTCGGCCAGGGTCCACCAGGCCAGGCTCGATTCTTCTGCTAATGGGACCCTTACCCTGCTCAGCAACCCAGGCGAGGAGCTGAGTGGCCCGTGGGGTCAGGGACTCTAGGCCCTTGCCTCCTCCCCCCTCCTGGCAGAGGAGCCCTCCAGAAGGTGGAACATCCCGACCCTCTCCCTGTCCTGGTCATACAGGCCACCTTCTCAGGTGTCTGGATCTCCAGAGACCGGCTCAAACTCAGGGCCACACCTCTGCCCACCTCCCCAGTGCACCTTTCCACGTGGGAGCGCTGGGCAGCTGGGGGGTGAGGGGCACTTGCCTGGCTCCTGGGTGGGGGTGGGGAGCCTCGGTGGCCCAGGGCAGGGGTCACTTCTGAGGTTGGTTCTGGGAACTAGCCCCTGCCCCTCCCCTCCCTCCCTTCCCAAACCCGACCTGAAGTCCTGACTACAGTGCTCGCGGACAATCTCTCTCGGGTTCCAGGGCGCCTGCACACAAGCCCCACGCAAGGCGTGTTGTCCAACACACAGACGCCCGAACAAGCACCCTGCGACGTAGAACACACGCGCGCACAGTCACACAGGCACACACCCGTGCACACACGCTCACACGCAGTCGCTCGTGCACTCAGACACGCACACTCGCCTGTGCTCCGGGGCTGAGCGGGGAGCGCGCGGCCCTGTGGAGGGGCGGTGGGCGCGGCCCCGGCCGAGGGTCCGCGGGCTGCGCTGCCGCTGCCGGGCGTCCCACCCTCCGAGGCGCCCAGGGTCCGTTTCCCGGGAGAAAATCAACACGCGGCCTCCGGGCTGCTCAGCGGCGCCCCCAGCGGCCGGGCGCGCCCCGCCCCGGCCCCGCCCCTGCCCCCGCCCCCGGCCTTGGCCCCGGCCCCGCCCCGCCCCGGCCCCGCCCCAGGCCTTGGCCCAGGCCAGGCCCGCCCGGCCCCCCCCCCGGCCTTGGCCTCGCCCCGCCCCCGGCCTTGGCCCCGCCCCGGCCCGGTCCCGCCCTCCCTGCCCCGCCCCCAGGCCCGGGCCCGGGAAGGGTCGAGGAGGAGGAGGGCTGAGCAGAGACCCAGAGTTTGTGGGAGGTGGGGCTCGGGCCGCGGGGGGCCGTGGGCCAGCACCAGCGCATCCTCACCGTCCTCACAGAGGAGGAGGGGTCTCTGCCGAGGAGAAGAGCCCGGGGCCCTGCTACCCAGAGCTCTGTCTTGACTGCCTCTGTGCCCCTTCCCCACCAGCCCCTCTTCCCGACGCATGGGGCTTCCGGGAAACCGGCTCTCGGGCCGCCTCCACCTGGGCGCCTGTGGGTGTTCCCGCAGGCTGCTCCCGACGTCCTGCCGGCGGACCCTTTCCTGCACACTCAGCCCCGTTCTGCCGGCTTCCTGGGTCCGGCCCAGATGCCCTGTGCTGAGCCCAGGGCCTGCCCTTGCTTGTGAAGAGGCTCGGCGGTTGTAAGGAGCAGCGACCTGAGCCTGCCCGCCCAGGGTCACCTTGACTGAGCTGAGGAAGGTGCTGTTTTAGGAACCCTCTCCACCTCCTGCCATCCCCACCCCGGCAGGAGCTGGAGGCAGGAGCTGGAAGCAAAGTTCTGCGGAGCTGAGCCCCCACGGGTGGCTGGTGCAGGGAGGGGGCTGGAGAGATACCCTTGCTCTGGGGAGGGCCCCTCCCGGGTCAAGTTGCTCAGATGCCAGGTAAACCCAGGTTCCTCTGCGGAGCTCAGGGAAACAGGCGGGGGTGCCCGGGGAAGGGTGGAGCGGGGGTGGGGAGCGGTGAGGCGGGGTGGGGGGCCCTGGGAGCGGGGGCTGTCGCGTCTCTGACTTAGGTCGCAGGGATTCCACCACAGGCCGAGGCAGAGTCTGGGATCCAGGTGTGTGCAGGGGGCAGGCGGCTGCGCCTCCCCGACTTTCACAAGGCCACAGCCCCCGAGCCACGAACGAACGTGGTGGCGACAGTTTATGAAGAGGCCTCCCGTTGCTTTGATAGCTCTCACTTAAATTACCCTAATTAGGCAAAAGCCTTAATGGAGTGGGGCCGCCACTCGGGGCCGCGCCGGGGGTGGGGGGGCCCGGGCGTGCAGGCGGCGGGGCCGACTCTCACCCGCATGTCAGCGCTGATGGGCCCCCCGCCTCTCTGCCCTGCACATGGTGCCCGCACGCCCGCAGGCGCGGGCCAGATGATCCCGGCGTTCTCAGTGGACCCCGAGCCGTGGCCCCGGCCCCCGCCTCAGAGCCGCGCGCTTGGCCGATAACCGCAGGGCACCTGCCTCATGCCATGGGGCGGTGACTCAGGAGGCAGGACCAGGAGCAGGTGTCATGTATGCACGCGTGTGACCTGAATTCGAAAGGAAGCTGACTGCCTGTGGGAAGGGTTTTCGCCATTTCTGACTGGTGTCAGGTGGGGCCCTTGTGCTGCTGCGTCCGTCGCAGCCTCGACAGGACAGGACAGCTGGGGTCTTTGAGGGGAGGCCGCAGCTCATCCCCAGCTTTCGGGGAGCCCAAGAGCACTGCGTGTCCTCCCCAGCCCGATGGGAAGGGGGCCCCCGGGGCTGTTCCTCCTCCCTGCCCGGAGGCGCCCCCGGTCATCAGACCTGGCCGGGAGCGGGAGGGGCGGGTCTCCTGCAGGACTCCTGGCTGTCCTTGACACAGCCACCGAGTGGCAGCTCCCGGGGACGCAGGCACCCGCGTCGCGGCCCCAGTGGGGGCACGCGGTCCCTGCTCTCGATGCCGTCCTGGTCAGGCCCGGCTCGGAGATAAAGACGCGCCGGCTGGAAAGGCAGCTCTGAGCCCCGTCGCCAGAATCTCCTTAGGTGTGAGGGGACGCACGGCAGAAGAGTTGGAAACGAAAGTAGTTCAGGGACGTGGACTGTTGGTTTTGGCCTTGGGAGTGACCTTTTGGTTTTGCGGCTCTCGCCTCGTGCGAGGAGGGCTGGGCAGGGTGCTCCCGGGGCCCGCGTGTGGCCTGCACTGAGCGACAGAGGTCGCCCACCAGGGGGCGAAGCGCTCTGGGCCTGTCCGCAGCTCACAGGACCCTTCACAAACCCTTAACCCAGGGCGCTCCCCAGGGCAGGTCCCATCCAGCGCTGGGAAGCCAGGAAGTGGGAGCCAACCCCTGGCCCGTCCTGCCCCACCCCTGCCCGCGGACCTGCCGTGGAGGGAACAGTGGCCCCGAGGCAGCTCCTCCGCAGTGAGCAGACAAGTCTGGGCCCCCCTCTGGCCGGTGACCTGCCGCCGCGGGCAGACCCTTGGCAGGACCCTGGACGCAAGCTGGCTGGGCCCTCCCTCCCTCCAGGTACCCAGCACCCCCAGTTAAGGAGGGAAACCCTTAGCAATACCCATGGCTACCCCCAGGGGTCCCTAAAAGGTGACTTTGGGCTCGCTCGGGGTGCTTCCCGGCCGGGCAGCCATTTCACCCTTCCTCTGGGCTCGGCATCCGCCTGGCATCCCAGGAGCCCCAGGATGCTGTCCGAGGGTGTGCGAGTCCACCGGGGCCCCCTGGCCGCCGGGCTCAGGCTTCACCCTGAGAGGCTTACCTGTGGCCGCAGCGGCTGGACGGCAGCAGGGATCTGGGGGTGGCGGTGGGGGGGGCCTGGACGTCACCAGATGAAATTTCAGCTTCTTGTCTCTGCAGCCAAACAGGCAAGAGCGCGGGGGTCTCGGTGTCGTCCGGGGCCTGGAGCCTGCGGGGAGGCCCCCTTTTTGGGGGCTTCCTCCTTGCGGCCAACCACCCGCAGGCCTGGCCCCGGCCCGTCCCCCCGGCCTGGCAGGCCGAGGCCACACCCGTTTCGGGCCCGGCTGCTCCTGTCGGATCTCCTGATCAATAATGCAACGGGGGAGGAGCGCCCCCCTCCCGCCTGCCCACCTGTCGCTCTGGGTGTTTCAATCTCAATTACAGGGATGGTGGTTTGCCGAGGGCCTCTCTGCGTTAGGGGCGCTGTTGTGGGTGAAGCCTCGGTTGAGGGAGGAGCAGATCTGAGCTCTTTACGTCCTGGTGCCAATGGAGACGGCTCTTCATCAGGTGTTTTTATCAGGGAGGTTTCTGGGCCCCCCCTAAACTAACAGTTCCTGCCCATGGGACCTGCCCCTGCCCCCATCCCCACCTGTCACTCAGCCCAGCCATCCTGGCTCCCTGGGTGTACCCAACACTACCTGTTCCTCCAGGAGCCTGTCCTGCCCCAGGGCCTTTGCACTGCCGGCCCCTCTTCCCAGATACTTCCTCTCTCACTTCCTTCAGATCTGGGCTCGATCATCCCTCCTTAGAGAGACCTTCCTTGACCGCCCCCCCTCCTCCCATCTAAAACAGCTCCCTATTCCTCCCTGCAACCTCATCTGCTTTGCTACCCAGCACGGTGCACTTGTCTGATGTTGGCTTTTTTCTTTGGGACCTAGGCTCCAGAGAAGCAAGTTTGGGCAGGCGGGGGAGGGAGGGAGGATGGGGGAGAGAGGAAGGAAGGAAGGAGGGAGGGTGGATGGAGAGAGGGAGGAAGGCAGGAAGGAGGAAGTTGGGAAAGTTCCTTCCCCCAAAGCCACTCAACTTTCTCCTTTGCCTTTCCCTCCCTCTGAAACTGGGGAGCCAGCAGGGGAGGGGCGAGGAGGTTAATGGGCCGTGCCTGCTGGCTGGTGTGTGTACAGAGCCTATATTGGTTTGAATAAACGAAGTTTATCAACCAGGCATGGAATCATTAATCACGCAGAAAAATAACACAGCGAAATGACTTTTCGAAATGTCGTTGGTGTAATTATCATCCTGCCCATTACCCTAAACACCGCCGTTCGTATCCGCCATGTTTAAGCATGCAAACAGTAATTAACGGGGTAATGGGCTGGGGCCCCAGAGCCTCCCCTCCCCGAGCTAATTTGCATGTTAATTATCATTAGTGACCAGGGAACAAGTTATAAACAGCCTAATTAGCAGCCGGATCATTTTTACAAGAAATCGCGTGCTCTCTGACACGCGAGCCTGCGTCAGATTAATGAAGTCGGGCGGAGCTGGCCCTCCTGGGGCAGGGGTGCCCTCGACGCGGCGGCCTCGTGGCCCCGGCGACATGCGCCAGCAGGGCGCTCTTAGGGGTTGACGCGCGGCTGGCCGCGGTGCCGTGCGAAGGTCGGGGTGCCCAGCGAGCCGTCCCCCATGAGGCTGAAGACTCGGGCCGCCCGACACGGACGGGCGGACGGACGGACCCCCCCCCCCCCCACCGTGTCCCCACTCGGCGGTGGTCTCGGGATGGACAGGAGGAGACGGGACTCTGGCCTGGCTGGGCGAGACCGGGGGAGGTGGAGGCTCAGGGTTACAGAAATGTCGCTGTGACTGTTGAAACGGCAAGAAGGCCTTTATTCCAGACTATTCTGGCAGGGAGAGAGGTCTCCCCGGACGCAGCCGGGCCGAGGGGAGCCGATGGCAAGCCACGGGGCCGGCGCGCTGGCGGGGAGACAGCAAGAGCAGACGATGGGGGAGGGGGCAGCACCCTGCGGGCTGGGGGCGGGGCCCGTGCCGGGTGGGGGGGGGCCGGAGCCCCCTGAAGTGCGGTCGAGGCGTCTTTCATCGCCGCGCGCAAAGTGTCCATGCTTGCAACCTGCTCGTCTCTTGGACCCACAGCGGCTCAGCCAAACATCGGGTCTTGCTCCTCAAAAGAGGGGACCTTCGTCCAGTTCTCTCGCGTGCTGGGCTCTGTGCCCGCTTCTCCCGTCTTACCCCTCCCCCGTGCAGAACAGCCCCGCGAGGGGGCGACCGTGGTGGCGGCTGAGCCCCGGGTCGCCTCTCTGGCCCCCAGGTGCTTTCTGTCCCTCGGTCTTACGGCCTGCCTCTCCCGCCCGCCAAAGCGCCTTCCCTCCAGGTGCTGGTGCGGCTGCTGGTGACACTCGGGTCTCTGTTCCGAGTCTTCTCTTACAGCGCTCTCCGGCCACCCCTCCAAAACCCACCCCGTCATGCGTTTGTCTGTCTGCGTCCCTGGCTGCAATGTCAGCTCCCATGGCCTCGAGCACCGTCGTCCCGCTGCACGGCAGGACTCAGCAGGCCCTGGGAGTAGGGTTAAGTCCGGCCGCGTGCCGCCCCAGATCAGGGCTGGCCCCTGGGAGTGAGCGGTTGCTTCTGGCCAGGGGGCTCTGTCCTGCGTGCTCAGCACCCATGAATGGGAGCCAGTGGGTGTGGCCGTGTGCCAATAAAACTTTATTTATGGCTGCCGACAGTTACATCCCATTATTTCCAGGTGTCGCCAAAGACCAGTCTTCTTTTGGTATTTCCCAACCGTCACGAAGTGAAGAAACCGGTGTTAGGTCCCGGGCCGTGCAGCCGGCTGGGGGGCCTGCATTGGCCACTCTTCCGGGTTTTCTTTTCCACTTGAATTTTAGAATCCGATTGGTTCCAGGGCCCCTGGGGGGCTCAGTCGGTTGAGCGTCCAACTTCAGCTCAGGTCATGATCTCACAGTTTGTGGGTTCGAGCCCCGCGTGGGACTCTGTGCCGACAGCTCAGAGCCTGGAGCCTGCTTCGGATTCCGTGTCTCCCGCTCTCTCTGCCCCTCCCCTGGTCTCTCTCTCTATCTCTCAAAAATGAATAAACATTAAAAAATCTTTTTAGAATCTGATTGGTTCTGATAAAAAGCTGTGCGATATGTTTTAGGAGAACTTTTCTTGCATTTGTTGATTAGTTTGGGAAGGCTCGCCGTTTCCGGACAGACGCATTGCTGAGTCATTCCTACCTACTTGGTCTTTGTTACTATTTTACACGGGCATCTTATCACACCGGGACGTGTCGTTTGCGCCCACGACAGCTCTGGGCTTCTCCGCATTAATTCTGTCCCCGGCCATGGGACAGAGGTCTCCTGGGGCTGGAACAGCCTTACAGCTGACGCACCAGTGGGTTTTCGTGGCACAGCGTCACACCGACCGGGAGCAGTGTGGCTTTTCCTCCTCCTCGCTGGTGCCTATGCTCCCCGTCTGGCCGGAGAGTCGGCCGAGCCGCTGGCACGGTGCTTATGGACGGTGACAGGGTCTCCTCATCACCCCGGCCGCGCTGTCTGCGGTGACGCTACTTGAGGTGTTACCCTGGACGAACCTCAGACCCGGTGGCCGGACAGGCACCTGCTCCACCCAGACACTCTGGCCACCCAGGCCCCTCTTCCCCACGTGGGCTCTGGCACTGCCTGGCGCCGAAGGGCAGGCTCTGGCTGCCGTTGTGGGCCCGTGGGGACATAAGCACCCGGTGCACCAGGGAAGCTGGGACAGTGGGTGAGCCCTCTCCTTTTCTCCTGCACAAGGGAAGGCTGTGAGCACAGGTCGCCCCTCCGACCAGGCACATTGAGGGGGGCTGGCCGGTGAGGGGGCTCTGCTCTACCTCCCCCCTCCCTGGGTCGCCTCTACTCCCCGGATTATTCTCACTGGTGAGACAACAGCCCCAGAGCCTCCCAGTTGGGCTGTGCTTTCTGGGGAGCCCAGACCCCCCGTGGTCCCAGAAGGCAGACCGCCCCCCCCCCCCCCGATGCGGTTTGCGGGCTGGGTGTGTCCCTGGTCTGAGGGCGGCAGGTCCTGCCGCTGGTGGGGTGGGTGGGGATAGGCCCGGCTGCGGCCGCCTCGCCGCGTGAAGCTTCTCGCCTGAGCCCGGCTGCAGGTGGAGAGTGAGGACGCGGGACACTCGGCCCTGAGGTGGGGCAGCCGTGCCGACGAGGTTTGAGGTAGGGCCTCTGTTTCCTGCGCCCGGGCAGCCGACAGCCCCCGCGATGGCCGGGGCCGATTCCAATCCCTTTCCGGGGCAGACCCTGCCGAAAGCGACAGGCCCTAACAGTGGGCGGCGGGGCCTGAGCGCTGGGCCGCCAGGGGTCCTCGTAGCGGAGAGCGGGCCCCGGGGCCTTCGGGCCGCAGAGGCGCGTGTGGCTGCCCTGGCTTTTCCACGCTCTGTGCTCGGTGGACACAAATGCTTCTTCTCTCTCCAGACCCTCGAGCAAGCTTCAGGGTGTGCTGCCCAGTGTCCCCTCACTCCGTCCTCTGTCGTCCCCACGGCGGCTCTGGACTGGCCCCGCCTGGCCCTCCTGCCAGGGCACGGGTCCCGCGGCCACAGGGAGGCTGCCTGTCCCCGTGGCCTCGCTCCCCAAGGTGGCCCTGGTCCCCGTCCAGCTTGGCCGGCTTTCTAGTGGCGAGGACAGTGGCTGGGATTAATCCCCTGCCCCCTCCCTGCAAAGCCCCCTCACAGCTAGTGATGAGTCACAGGTGTGTGTGTGGGGGGGGTGACACAGCTGCTCAGCGCCACCTCATGTGGCCCCGAGCTCAGCAGGGAGGGTTGCTGGGGCAAGGGTTGGGGGAGTGGGCCTCAGGGCGTCCCGCATAGCTCCAGAAGGTTCCATCACCACGGGGGGCCCAGGAGGAGGCGCACCAGCGCCGATCCCGTGAGGGTGTGGCTGCCACCTTGCCGGGCGCGTCTCCGAGCGGAGCTCGTGCTCTCGGTTCACCCACCCCTCTGCACCCCTTCCTGCACATAACCTCGTGGGGTTCAGGGCGAAACAGGACAGGCCCTGGCTTCCATTCAGGAAGGACACGGCGTCAATGCGGGGGTGCTGCGTGGACATCCTGTAAGACTCGGGTCCCAGCGGGAAAACTCACTTGGCCGGGGAGGTGGGGGGTGGGGCGTGGCTTGGCGAGGCGGGGGGCTTGCAGGGCTGAAAAGGAACTCCTGGTCCCGGGCAGGGGAGGGAAAGACGAGTGTGGGAACAAGTGTGGCTCAGAACCTTTGAGCCTGCAGGTCTCCAGGCCGGCCCGGCCTCCCAGCCCCGGCCTCCCAGCCCGGCCTCCCAGCCCCAGCCTCCCGGCCCCAGCCTCCCTGCCCGGCCTCCCGGCTCCGGCCTCCCGGCCCCGGCCTCCTGGCCCCGGCCTCCCAGTTCTGGCCTCCCAGTCCCGGCCTCCCAGCCCCGGCCTTCCAGTCCCAGCCTCCCAGCCCGGCCTCCCAGTCCCAGCCTCCCAGCCCCGGCCTCCCAGCCCCAGACTCCCAGCCCCAGCCTCCCAGCCCCAGACTCCCAGCCCCGGCCTTCCAGTCCCAGCCTCCCAGCCCGGCCTCCCAGCCCCAGCCTCCCAGCCCCGGCCTCCCAGCCCTGGCCTCCCAGCCCCCGCCTCCCAGCCCCGGCCTCCCAGCCCCGGCCTCCAGAGCCCCAGCCTCCCGGCCCCAACCTCCCAGCCCCGGCCTCCCGGCCCCAGCCTCCCGGCCCCGGCCTCCCTGCCCGGCCTCCCGGCTCCGGCCTCCCGGCCCCGGCCTCCTGGCCCCGGCCTCCCAGTTCCGGCCTCCCAGTCCCAGCCTCCCAGCCCCGGCCTTCCAGTCCCGGCCTCCCAGGCCCGGCCTCCCAGCCCGGCCTCCCAGCCCCAGCCTCCCAGCCCCAGACTCCCAGCCCCGGCCTTCCAGTCCCAGCCTCCCAGCCCGGCCTCCCAGCCCCGGCCTCCCAGCCCCGGCCTCCCAGCCCTGGCCTCCCAGCCCCCGCCTCCCAGCCCCGGCCTCCCAGCCCCGGCCTCCAGAGCCCCAGCCTCCCGGCCCCAACCTCCCAGCCCCGGCCTCCCAGCCCCGGCCTCCCAGCCCCGGCCTCCAGAGCCCCGGCCTCCCAGCCCCCCCCTCCCAGCCCCGGCCTTCAGAGCCGGGAACACAGAGGAGGAACCCTCCAGAGCGCGGACACGTGACAGGCTGGGGGCTGCAGCCACTGGCGGGGGCGGGACGTAGAAAGCTGTTGCCCCCCCGGCACACGGGGACCCCAGCCTTCTGGCTGGAGGAGTGTCAAGGGTCCCCCTTAGTGACCCACGATGCTCACGTAACCTTTGTAATGTCACCACCGCCAGCCTCTGTGCGGGGAGGCCTCGGGGTCTTCTCAACCCCCGTCTAATGTCAGGAAAGGACCGCGGGTGGAGAGTTCTGTGAAACGGTGTGGCGAAACGCCTGGGACGCACCCGGAGGAGCCGCGACATTCGGACACATTTGGAAATAACAGCGTTTCCTCACCCGGACTTGGGAGCAAGTCCTCGGCCTCTGCCTCAGCCCGAGCGTTGCCGGGCGCCTGCGGCTCTTCCGGGCTCTTCTGGGGTCAGCCCAGCTCGGGGGCCCCTGGCCCGCCTTCTGGTCCCAGACCCCAGGCGGCAGGCGGACCTCCCTCTGGCCCTGATGGCGTCACGTGGGGCTGGGGGGGGCAGAACACGGAGGCCCGAGCTCGGCCCACTCCCCGGGGGTGGGACACGTGCACCCCGATGCAACAATGGGGGCTTCCAGGCGGATCAGGCGAGGACCCTGAGATGCGGGGTGGCCTGGCTCGGACAGGTGGCCCAGCGTCGTGGCCGGGTCTTTGGGGGACGGCGGGGCCCGAGTCGGAGGAGAGAGAAGTTTCTGCCAGCTGTGGCGACGGCCCCAGAGCCTCCAGAAGGAACCGGCACCTGGGTTTTAGCCCCGGGACCCCCAGTTTGGACTTCTGGCCTCCAGAACAGCGAGGGAATACATTGCGGTTGTTTTAAGCCACTACGTTTGTGACAAGTTTTGCAACCTCAGGAAACTGATGGAGGGGAAGCCAATCCTGCACGTGCGTGTCAGCGGCGCCCGCTGGGGCCTGGACGGCGTGCTCCCTCCCCCTCACGTCCTGCGGCCGTGTCCCGAGGCTGTCCCTCAGGGAAGCAGGCCGCGGCTGGCAGGGAGCCAGCGACGGTGGGACCACCACCTGTCCCAATATTTGGTCACAAACACTTGCTTCTCTGACTCACGAGACGCTCCAACCCCTGAAAGCCATCGAGCTCAAAATCCAGGCTCTTGTGACGCGTGTTATGTCCGGACGTGGCTTCAGGGTGGCTCACGACAACCACCTCTCGGCCACGTCGCCTGAGGACCAGCGGCCGGCTGCGGCCACACTGGGCTCCGCGGCTCCGGCCTGAGTGCGGGCGGCGGACTTCCCGAGAGGCCCTGGATGCCGCCCGGACTTAAACCCACAGGCACAGACTGTGAGGGCGGCCCTTTTTGGGTCCGGAGCCCGTTGCATCGTGGCTATAAAAAGCCCGGCCGGGTGGGTCGTGAGAACAGTCACTTGCAGGGACGTGCGGTGTCACAACCCACCACTTCCCTGGGGAGCAACCGTCTCTGTCCCCTTGAGAACGGGTATCAAGCCCAGAGATGACCCATGAAAGCAAAACTCTCCTCTGCATGTCTCGTGGTTAAATTTGGAAACCAATTCTGTGTTTGGAATTTTAAGTACTTGCTGTGTGTTTGAGGGAGGTATCCCACGGACGAGGCTTATGCTTCTGTTTAAAGTTTTAATACTTGATCCAGGTTTGTAATTTTGTTAGCAGTTAGTTTATTTATTTTTTGAGAGAGAGAGAGAGAGAGAGAGAGAGAGCGCAAGCACGCCCATGAATGAGGCAGGCGCAGAGAGAGAGGGAGAGAGAATCCCAAGCAGGCTCCACGCTGTCAAGACAGAGCGAGACGCAGGGCTCGAACTCACAAAACCGTGAGATCATGACCTGAGCCGAGATCAAGAGTCGGACACTCAAGTGACTGAGCCACCCAGGCGCCCCCATCGTCGCGATTTTAAAAATCAGAAAAAGAATAGTATGATTCCTATGTTATCAAGAGCTTAAGGAAGGACGGGTTTTAAAATTTGTCAGGGGCAAGATCCCGGGAAGATGGGCTTGGGGGCCAGCGGGCAGGAGACAGGTTTCCTGAGTCGGGGAAGCTGGTGGCCTCTGGCTCCCTGGACCGCAGGGCGTGGCCGACCCTCCCCCTGCCAGCCCGTCCGGGGCTTCTGTCTGCGCAGAGGTCAGATGGACGGGTCTGATCGTGCAGCTCGGAGCCTGGTGCGGCCGCGCCTCCCCGCCGGGCAGAAGGACAGGGCTCTGGGACTGGGCAGAGCCCCAGCCGGGGATTTGTTCTCAGTTGGGAGGACCACCCTGCCTGTGACAACGGTGGCTGCAGAGCCACAGGCAGTTCTGTGGTCTCGGTATTTATTTCCCACGATGCCGAGAGAGCGGCGTATTTTAGTGGTATCCACGTTTCACTTGGGAAAGTCTAAGAGATAAAATATTGTCGGTGTTTGAGGTATACAAACGTTCACGTGTGTTACAGAAGCGAGCCAAAGTGTAAGTTTCCGAAACGATACACATTGCATCTATGCCATGATCGTAAAATAAGGTATTAGCAGGCACGTTCGTTCCAGAAACAGTATTGTGTAAAAAAGTGAAACATGTAATAAAAGAAAAGCTCTTCCTGAGTCTCAAAATTTCACAAAATAGTGCGATGCTCTCGTTACTTGAAGTATTTGTCTCTGAATCTGCTCTCTTCACGGGCCTTGGTCGGCACGGGTCAGGGGGCCTTCCTGTGTTGGGGGTCGGCTGTGGGCTGGGAGCTGGGGTCTCCCCTGTGACGGGCTGGCTCGAGTTTGTTGGGAGAGAAAACGTGAGCCCCCCGGGGTGCCTGGAGCCGCCCTGCGGTGCTCCGTGCCTCAGCCGGATCCAGAGATCTCGACCCCTCCCGAGGGGCGCCCGCATCGGTGCCCGGCAAAGCACGCGAAGAAGGCGGAGGAAGGGTCAGTCACTGCTTCGCTGTCGCTCTGGACTCTGAGACGCTCTTTCTAACTAAGTTTTTAAGGGACTGCGCTTTTCGTCTTGGGCACAGGCGGTGCCCGTCCTGACGGTGACAAACCCAGCCCCCTACCGCCAAGCACTCTTCATCTTTCCGGAAACCCTCGGGACGGGAGCTGGAACCATTCCCGCTCGGAGGCTTTGGAAGTGGCACCTGAGGGGCCGCCGGGACCCCCGGGCAGCTCTGCCCGGGCTCGTCCTGCTGCGTAACCCGGGCAAACGAGCCCTCCGCCCTGAGCTCGCGATACCAAAGACAAGCTCTGGTTTCCGCGCAGCCGGTACCCTGGCCGAGCACCAGCGCGTCTTCCAGGTCTGGTTCTTAAAAATAGCACGGTATTCTGGGTGTCCTGGAAAGTGGGGTGCCTTGCTTGGGCTGAGCCCGAGCGTCCACGGAGCCCCCGTTCCGTGGGATGTTGCTCCCCAGAGAAGCCCCGTCCAAGGCCTTCCCACGGCCCCAGGGACAAGGCCCCTACTCTGCACGGAGGCCTGCTGTGCTGCCCTGACCTTGACCCCACGACACTGGGTTGTGCCAGAAGCATCCGGAGTGCCTTTTATTCTTGGACTCGAACAGAACCGCCTCTTCCACCTCATCTGGGCTGCGGGGGGCTCAGGGCCCACTTCTCTGGGGCTTCCCTCCCTCGGAGGTGCTGCAGAGGCTCCCCCTGGGTCAGGCCCTTCATGAGCGGGGCGAGGGACGCGGGTCCCGGCTGGGGTCATGCTGGCTGCTGCCCCCGTGCTCTGACCGCCCTGGGGTGGGGGCTGGGGGCCTCCTGCTCACAACCCAGCAGAGACCCCGGCCCACTCACAGGCCCTCTCTGGGGCCCTCCCTCCCGGGGGTGCTCCGGGAGTGCAGGCGCCTGTGTGCGGGCGCCCCCGCCAGCCCCTGGCTCCACAGCCCCCAGCCCGCCCTGCGAGCCCCCTTCCTGTCTCCTCCCCAGGGTGCCCTGCGCTTCTCAAAGCATCACAACTGCAAAGGCTCTTTGCGTGCATATGTGCATATACACATGTATGTGCACGTGTGCAAAACACCGTGCGTGTGAGTGTGTGCACGTGGGCAGGTGTGCATTCACGCACACGTGTTGTGCGTTGATTGTGTGCAAGTGCGCATGTGAGCGTACATGCAGGCTTGCGTTCAGGTGCGTGCACACGCACTCGTGTTAAACGTGCTTGTGCAGTGAGTGTATGTGTTCACATGTGTGCACGAGTGAGCACACGTGTACACTGTGGACGTGCGTGTGCCCGGGCACTCAGTAACGCCAGCGCCTGTGTGGCCCTGACCATGTGCCGCCTCGCTCGCCTGCCCCTGACGAGTGCCTCCGAGGGGCTACGGCCACCCCGCTGGGGCAGACGGGGGAGGGGGGGATGTGGGGGGGAGCTAGCCTCAGGGTCTCCCCAAGGCCCCGCCTAACTTCACACTCTCTCTTTTAAAGTGGACGGCACACTGGGAGGCTTCAGACCCCACGTCCCGGGTAGAGGAGCCGAGGCGGGGAACGGTGTGGGTCACAGGTGGAGGCTGCACGGGGCTGCCAGCCGACCACCGCGCCCCCTCCCTGGTGGGACGTCTGCGATGCCCGGTACGGACACCGCCTCCTCCCTGCGGGTCTTTCTCTAGCGTCTGGTGTGCCGGGCCCTCTGGCTGGAACCTGGGCTGGGGGTCAGTGGGCCGGGACCCCTGCTGGGTGCTGCTGGTCAGGGAGCCGGGACTCTGGGAGGGGCCAAGGCGAGCTCAGTCCTAGATTCTGGGTCTGGCCCAGCTCCAGCCGGCTTCCTGCTGTAGCCCCGCGGCCCCCAGCCTCCCCCGGCCCCGAGGCCCCCAGCCCGCAGCCCCCCAGGAGCGACGGGCCCGTGGACAGAAACGTCCCAGCTTTCGCCGCCAGGGCAGATAAACAGTCGGCCCGCTGTTTATCCCAGCCGAGCCCGCCAGGCCCCTCTCTCTGGAGCCAGGGGAGCCGCTCACGACGGTGATGAGAGAAGCCCTTCATCTGCCTGGGCCCCGAGAGCCGCTGCGCCCGGCGTCTGGGGGGGCGGCGGGGAGGGGCCGGGAAGCTGGAACCTCTGAGCCGGGCTGGGCATTCGGCTCCGGCTCCGGGAGGAGCAGCCAGTCCCCGGGGGACTGGGAGGGTCCCGGGGCCTCGGGTGGCCTCTCGGGCGGGGCCGGCGTCGGAGTGTGTGGGGCGCGGACGCTGGTGGGTGGTGGAGTCGGGCCTTGGCTGACTGCAGGGTGGGCAGTGCGGGGAGCCGGGGAGAGGCCCAGTGCCCTGCAGGGAGGAGGACTCCCGGGCCTGGCGTCTCTCACCCACCGCCCCTCCTGGCCTCCTGCTCCCCAGTGGCTTTGGGAGGAGGTCTTGTGGCGGGGGAGGGTAGCGTCGGCGCCCCAGCTCCCCCATCCCTGGGCCCCGCCCTCCAGGGCGGCCCAGTCAAGGTCAAGGCGGCCACAGTCCCAGGCAGCCCGCAGAGGGCAAAGTTCGAGGACAGGCCGGTGCGCATCCCGGCGCCTCGTGCCTCAGTGTCTCCACCCGGGCAGTGGGTGAGCCTGCCGACAGTCTTCAGGCTGGCTCTCCGACCAGGGTGGGCAGCGACCTCTGGAGAGACAGGGCTCTTACCCCAGCACGGCCTCATCTATGGATCGCTGTCCCTGTCTGGGCCTCAGTTTCCTTCCTGATGAAGCGGGCTCGTGGCGTCTGCTGTGAGCCCACAGGGGATCGGGGAGCCTGCCGTGGGGGGCAGCCCAGCGCCCGCCGCCTTCCAGCGAGTGCTCAGGGGATGCCGGCTCTGTCCCAGGGCCAGGTCTGCAGCCCCGACTAGGTGGAGGGCTTCTGCCTTCTCGGCCCGTGGGCCCAGGAGCCTGGGCCGTCCTGGATGCGGCTTCCTGGGATTACCTCCTGCGGTCATTGCACGCAGGCGCCAGCAGAGGGCGGCCGCGCTCCACGCACAGCCGGGCGTCTTCCAGCAGAGGCTCCCTCCCAGGTACCTGCAGGAAGGAGGGGGCTGGGCCCTCGGCCTCACAAAGGCGGGGGTGTCGGCCCTCCACAGGGCCGGGGGGTGGGCACCAGGGCTGGTTCTCCGAGAATGTCATCATGAACAGGGGTGAGGACTGCGGTGACTGGCTGCCGGCCCCTGCTCTCCCTGCTCGGCCTGCCCTCCTGGCATCCAGGAGCCCCAACAAGGCTTTTGGGTCACCCCAAGCTGCTCCACAGTGTGGAAGGGGAGACTGAGGCAGACAGGAGGGGCGAGGGCCACACAGCCTGCAGCTTTCACAGTGTGGGTCCCGTTGACCAGCTTGGCGCCCCGTCAGGTCTAACGTCGGGGCTTGGGGAGGTCCAGGGTGGGAGATGGGGGGGTCCTGGCTGGTAACACCCCAGAGATGGGTTTTCTGCACTGTCTCGTTCTGATCACACGGGCGTCTTCGCAGGAACAGAGTTCCATGTGGGGCCCGCATCCTCCTGGCCGGGAGCTCAGAGCAGGCAGAGCCCTGCGGACCCGAGTCCAGGCCCAGCACGCCGGCCCTGAGAAGCTGGAGCCGTGTCAGGCACAAGGGCTGTGTGAAGGGCAGGGGCCCCGAGGCCTCAGGGACACTGGTGCCGGGCCCGCCTCCGGCCCCGAGGGGGTCAGCCCCCTGCCCACGTACGGCTGGGGCTGAGGCAAGCTGCCCTTCGAAGCCCGCAAGTACCTTGCAGTGAGCCGGACGGAGCGCTCCCTCCGCGGCCGCCGGGGTTGGGCTGGGACGACGCTGGAGGAGGGCGACGTGGCCGCAGTCGTGGGAACCTCTGGAGCCGGCGGGCCTGTGCGGGATCCACGCGGAGGGCGCGGCGGGAAGTGTCATGAGCGCGGAGAATCCGGATGTCCGTCACAGCGGTGTTTGTGACACCAGACGCGTCCGACGCCGGACGGTCGCTGGGCGGCCCTAACACCTCAAAACCTCTGCGGCTAACGAACCAGTGGGGCTAGAAGAAACAAACCAGGGCACCTGTATTAGTTTCCAGCGGCTGCTGTAACAAATTACCTCAAACTTAGTGGCTAAAAACAACAGTAATTTGTTGTGTTAGCATTCCGGGGGCCAGAGCCCTAAAATCAAGGTGGGGGCAGGGCTGTGTTCCTTCTGGAGGCTCCGGGCCAGAGCCGTCTGTTTCAGCGTTTCTGTCTCCAGCCTTCCTGTCTCAACGGGAAAATTAAACGCAAGTCACACATCCTAGCAGAGAGGGGAGCGAGAGCCTGGGACGGCCCAGTGGGCTAGCCTGGGGCCTGGGGCCGCCCTGGGAACGCCCAGGGCGGTGAGCCCTGACCTGAGGCGCCCCAGGCCTGTGGCCGGATCTCTGAAGCCAGCATGGTCTGCTCTGCCCCGCAGCGTCTTGGGTCGCAGGGAGGGCAAGGGGGAGCCGGCAGGGCGCCTGGGACAGGGAGCATGGGCCTGCGCCTCTGAGCCCGTGGTTCCGGGCAGCTCAGTCCTCTCGGCCTGATCTTCCCAGGCCAGGGGCCAGCCGAGCACACGCCTGGTGGGGCCTCCTTGGTCCAGGTGTCCCCGACAGCCAGGGACACGCTGCTGGTCACCTGTTTCCGTCCTGCTGAGCCGTGGTGCCCGGGCAGCCCTCTGAGGCTGAGTGCTATGGGGACCAAGGGCTTCTGCTCCGGCAAGCCTGGGACCTGGGGGCAGAGGCTGCGTGCGGGAGTGAGGGTCGGAGGTCAGGCTGCCGGACTTGGCCGGACGGACCCCAGCCAAGGGATGGGACTTCTCCAGCCTCGATCACCGTTGGCAAAATGAAGCCTGTGTTTCCCGAGAAGAACCCAAGACGGACGTGGGACCCGGCTGCCCCCCTCGGGACCTGGGGGCTGCCGTGGAGACCCTCCCTGGCTCCTCCCGGCGTCCCTGCAACAAAGCCAGGCTCCTTTTCTTGGAAAAAAAGAACAGAAGCAAAAGCAAAACAAAACCGAGCTGGTCTACGGGGGGGGGGGGGGGGAGACGCACACCGTGAAAGCTGCAGGCTGTGTGGCCTCGCCCCGCCTGTCTGCCTCAGTCTCCCCTCCCACACTGCGGAGCAGCTCGGGGTGACCCAAAAGCCTTGCTGGGCCTTGATGGGCCAGAGGCACGGCTGCAGGGAGGAGGCGGGATAGTGGCTTCTCCCTGATGCCCTGGGGCGCCCCGAGCTTACACGCGCGGGGCTCCCGGTCCCTGAGCCGAGGCAGACGCCCCACAGTCCCTCTAAACGGCTCCAGTTTTACACGGAGTCCCCGCTTCCCCGCCTCTTGTCCTATCGGATTTATCGACGATTTGAGCAGGGATCCTGAAGGAGAGAGGAGGAGGGAAATGAGGGCAGGGGAGGGACACCCCCCCCAGGGCACGCTCGGCTGGGCGGGTGCGGGTCACCCGATGTCACCCTTTGGGGTCATTGGGTCTGGACCCCCGAAGCGGGAGCTTCTCGTCGATGGGAGGCTGTGTCTGTCCCCACTCCTCCAGCCACGCCGGACCCCGCTCGGGAGGCTGGGGACCAGATGAGGCCTCCGGGCGTGGCTCCGTCACCGGAGCCCTGGTCTAACCAGCAGCACGTGCGCAGCCCAGAGGACTGGCATCTGGCAACCGAGGGACTTGGCCCCTTGCCCTGCGTGCCCGCCACGGGGACGTCCCCGCCCCACCGCGAGGGTCTTGGCATCAGAGTTTGCCAGACACAGCCAGGCGGGCGCGGCGGCCGCCCGTTGGTGGTACGCACCCAAATTCGGATGGAAATCCGGGGGCGGGAGCAACAGCGCGGACAGAGGCGTGCCCGTGTGCGGGAGCCATTAACCACCAGGTAACAGATTTGATTAATTCTGTGCCCGGAGGGTTTTTTTTTTTTTCTTTTCCCAAAGAATCAGAGAAAACAAAATATTTTTCTAATTAAATAAATGTATGGCGCACGCTAATGGAGCCCGTCTGTGGACTCGTGACAGGGCAGGGGGAGACGTGGAATAATGATTTTATTTTTTCATTAAATAGAATTATAGGCAGTTACTCAAAGCAACGCTGAGCCTAATTGAAAGAAACCCATTTCTTCTTAATTTACTTTCACGGTTTTGGATGATAAAAGAGTTTGTTCGTTGGAAAATTAAATAAAAAACACAACGCGAGGAAAGGGGTTTCCGTAGGTGCGTTACTTTCTCCTTCGAGATGTAAGTAACGGTCACGAGCGGGAAAGGGAAAGAGGGGGCCGTGTCCGGGGGTCCCGGGGCCGGGGAAGGGGCGGCGGCAGCAGCAGCGAGGCCGGGGGTCTCGTCTCCCGTCCGCGGGACTGCAGCCTGCACAGCCCCCCAGGGCGCAGACTTTCCCGGACGCCCCGTGTCTGTCCCAGGCCCTCCCCTCTTACTTCCGTGGGGTCTAGACCGCCCCCCAGGAAGGGTTTCTGCTCATTAGGATCTTGGGAAAGGCCGCCGGCCCGGAAGTGCGGGCCCGTCAGGACGGCTGGTCAGAGTCTGTGCCCCTGGGGTCAGAGCCATGCGTGCCCGTCCCCTCGGAGGGTGTCCGCCTCCTCCAGGTTCGTGCCGTCGTCTCTGACCGGGTGCCTCCACCATCCTCTGCAGCCGTTTACCAAGTCCGCCGTCCACGCGAAGCCTGATGCTTCACTTCCTCCAGGAAGCCCTCCCTGACCAGCCCCCTTCTTCGAGCATCCCACTCGCTTCGGGTGCGAGTATTTGCTGACCTCCTACTGTGCGCAGGGGAGCCCCAGGAGACGGGGGGCGGGACACAGCGCGGCCTGCCTTGGAGTCTGGAGCCGCGCCCAGAGCTTTCCGCCGTGCCAGGAGCGGCGGCCGCGTGTTGATGTCGAGCAGTTGCGATGGAACTGAAGTTTAAATTTTATTTATTTTAATTAATCTAAATTGAAATTGTCGCTCTGGCTGGTGGCTGCCATATTGCACGGGGGTCTTTGAAATTCTGATGACACCCTCGTGTGTTAGGTACAATCTTCAACATGGAGAGCGGAGGCCCCCTTGTCTCTGTGACGCACGCCCCTCCTCAGTGTGCGGGGGAAAGAGCATTTCGTGGATGAGAGAGAAATATAGTCAGACAAGCGTGAGGGTGTTTATTTTTGTTAAAAAATTTTTTTTAACATTTATTCATTTTTGAGAGACAGAGACAGAGCACGAGCGGGGGAGGGACAGAGAGAGAGGGAGACACAGAATCCGAAGCAGGCTCCAGGCTCCGAGCTGTCAGCACCGAGCCTGACGCGGGGCTCGAACCCACGAATCGTGAGATCATGACCTGAGCCGAAGTCGGACACTCAACCGACTGAGCCCCCCAGGCGCCCTCGATACTTATTTTTAATTGAAGACATTTAAATATAATATAAAGTTCTGAACTCACGACAGTCTCTGGGAAGAAACAAGGTCGCCCCTGCCTGGCTGCCAGCCACCCCCACCCCTGTCTGGGTCCCTCTTCATCCCCGAGAGTCACAGTGAAGGGGCGGGGGTCCCCACGGAGGGTCAGACACCGGCTGTAGTTGCCGAAGAACAGTCACGTCATCAACTAGCATCTCCATACACTTGCGTTCGTGACCCCCGTGGGTGGACACCTGGGGGGGGCGGGCACAGACCGAAGCCTCATGGGGTTTCTCTGGGCCTTCCTGGGCGTGCGCCCCCGTTCTCTCTGCCTCCAAGCTGCCGGGCTGTGGGGTCCCCACCGGGGCCGATGGCGGCCACGGGCTGTCCTGCAGTGGAGGGCTGCTGGGGGATCCCCGGGCTCCCTGCCCCACCCTCCTCGGAACGTGACACCGAGGGTGCCCTCTGCTGCCCCCCAGCTGCCCCGACCCCTCTTGGCTCCGCCTCAAGGGCCTAGACTCTCAGGACCCTCCTGAGAGCAGGCCGGCCCCCCGCTGGCAGGGTCTCCACCTGTCCGCGCGCTGCGGCCATCCGGTCACCTCTGGGAGAGGTCACTCCCCGCGGGGCCGCTTTGCCGGGAGGATCTGTTTCCATTCACTGTTCCCGCTACTTTTTACACTAACGACTTCCCAGGGAGGGCCCGGTGGCCGCGCATAATGGTTCCCGTCTGCGAGGCTTCGGGGCGGTTTGTCGTCGAGCCCATCCTGCGGCCTCTGCAGAGGAGTGGGGGGGGGGGAGCCGCTCCCGGCCCCCGAGGTGGCCTCGAGTCCCCAGGGGAGGCGCCGGTGGGGTCCTCCTTGTAGCCACTTTTCCTTGCTCTCTCGGGGCCCGGGCTCGAGGGGGACTGCCTGGTTCGGAGTGGCCTTCCGAGGTCACTAATTAAACCCCTGTTGTACGCCAGGCCTGTGCCAGCCCCTGAGGCCTGGGGATGGGTGCCTGGGCTCGGCCAGGTGCCGGGCTGTGTGTCAAATCGGCATTCTTTCCTTTCCCAGGGGACGGAGGGCCCCAGGCCGCCGCCCGCCACGCCGTGTCCTGGCCAGCTTCTGTCCGAGTGTCCCAGATCACCCCTGGCTGCCTCGGCTGGGTGCAGCGGGGTGGCCGGCGCAGGGCGGCTGGTTAGTGGTGTCCTCGTGGGCCAGAGAGCGCGCCCCAGCGGCCAGCGTCCACCCCCTACCTGGCCGCTTCTCCTTCTCGCGTGCCCGAGCGTGGGTGCTGTCGGGACTCCCCCTGGGGGCCTGTCCCTGGATCACCGGGCCTGTCCATTGCCTGTTGCATCTTCCCAAAGTGTTAGCGAATCTTCCCCACCTCGCAGCGTGTGCCCGTCAGCGTCCACACAAGGAAGCCGTGGCTGGGCTGGGGGCCAGGAGCCACGGGGAGGGATGGATGGCAGGACCGGATGGGAGCAGGAGCCACCAGCGGGTGCGGAGAGCCTGGAGGCAGGAGGGAGCCCTTGAGTTTGCGGATGGACGTGTGGTGTCAGCTGGACGGCACCGTGCTGACGCGCCTCTGAGCCCGGCCTGGGGTCTGCGCCCTGGCGCCTCTGCCCTGGGTGCAGGTGGGGAGGGAAACTTCCGAGACCCCGCGTGAGCAGCCCTGGCACCCACCCTGCCCTCTGGCCGTGACACCCACGGCAGGGGCACTCACTAGAGAAGTGTCTGAGGGGCCCGCAGACGGCTTCCCAGGCCTCCTGCACCCACAGAGAGCTGAGGAGGGGTGCCTGGCCTCCCCTCAGCCTGGGGAAGGTGGCCAGCGTCGGGCAGACAGGCGCAGGGTGCCGAGCGGGGAGCACCCTCTTTGGGGGGCTCGGGGCCTCCGTGTCACCAGCCTGGCCTCCCCGGTGGCCTCCGAGCCCCTGGGTGGAAGCTGGCACCGCAGGGCGGTCACGGCGAGGCCCGCCGACCAGCCGCGGAGGCGCGCCCGGGGCGTGATGGATGGAGGCGACCGTCCTGCGAGGCCGTGACAAATGTCCCTCTCACTCGCAGGCTCTCCTCGGGAGCCTCTAATACTCCTCGAAGGTGAAGTCCCATTTTTCCGCTGTAATCACACTATTAAACTTTAATATCCAATATTAATAAAACATACTCTCCCTAATAGAGCCAGCCGAGGCCGGGGGCGAGCCAGCGGGAAGATGGCCCCTGGGTGACCGCGCTCTGCTCTCTGCCCGCCGGGCCGGGTGCGGGGGTGGCACCGGGGGCGTCCGCCGGCCCCCGTCTCCCCTCGCAGCGCCAGGCTGCTGCCGGCTCTCCTCCTTGCTCTTGCATGGGTGAGCAGGGCGGCAGCCTCCGGAGGGGAGGGCCACCACGTGGTTCACCTCTACGTGAGCCCCCCTGCGCCTCCCCCTCCCGACCCTGTGCTGCAGCCACGCCGGGCGGTGAGCGGCTGCCCCTCGTAGGAGCTCGTAACGGTTTGCCCTCGCTAACGTACCTCGCTGGTAACGGTTTGCCCAAACCGCAGGGACCCCTCATACTGGCTGGGCAATCACACTGGAAGGTGTCACCGGGACCATCCGGGGACCCGGCCGCGATCCCTCTCGGGGCTTTGCGGGGGGGGACCTGCCCTCCCGCCACGCCTGCCTGTCTTCCCGCCTCCTCACTGCCACCCCCGAGCCCCGGTCAGTGTCACCTGCCCCCCGGGGCCTCCCCAAGATCTCCTGGGTCTGGGGTGACCGGTGGGCGCCCTGGGACACCCAGACGTCCCTGTGCCTCCGGCAGGAGCGTCTTGCCATCTGGCAGGCTTCCCCTCTCCCGGACATGGCGTTACCTTATGTCAGTTACTTTGGTTTTGAGATGGAAACTTAGTAAGACACAATTCACCGCTTTAAAGTGG
Organism: Paguma larvata; assembly: GCA_030068075.1. NCBI lineage: Eukaryota > Metazoa > Chordata > Mammalia > Carnivora > Viverridae > Paguma > Paguma larvata. The sequence continues at coordinate 1,410,753 of CM057833.1, forward strand.
ACGAGCCGCGGGTGTTTACTGCAGCGGGTCTGCGCGGCTCACCGATTCCCTACTTGCAAGGCCACCTCCTCGCCGACGGCCGTTCGTGGCTCCCACATCAGGACCCGTGGCGTGTCGCGGCCACCCCCACGCGCAGGGCGGCCCTTGTGCGTCTCTGCTGAGGCTGATTGGGGCGCCGCCGCCTGCCGCTTGGCCGGGACTGCGCATGAGGCCTGCTCCGCGGACCACCCGGAGCCGTGCTGTTGGCAGCTTTGTGCTTGTCCTTGGCCGTTTTCGCTGTTTGAAGATGGCCCCCATGCATGCTGACTGCGGTCCCGCCTGCGTGGCAGACTGGGCCAAACGCCGCAGGGAACCGGGCCTGGGCTGCCGGGCTGTGACCGTCGTCCGGCGACGTCAAGCCCCCCTCCCCTCCAGGAGCCTCATGGCACGGCCTCAGGGGCCTTCGGAGGGCCTCTGAGGGGGCACTTTGACTCCGCCTTTGGGTAAGGACCGAGGGGCCAAGTCTGGGTCCCTGTGGAGCCCTCTCCAGGCCTGATTGGTCTCCGCTTCCCCCGGACGCCCGGCTGTCCAGGGCACAGAGATGAGGAGGAGGGGGAGGGCCCCCCGGGTCTGCAGGCTGGTGCGGGACCCCAGACCTCGGAGGCTCGAGGTGTTTATAGAGATGGAGGCCGGCCAGGAAGCGGGGGCGGGGGGGGGGGGCAAAGAGGCTTGGCCGGGGGAGGGGCCAGAGCCACTTCTCAGAATCTGGACGGGCTCTCGGTTCCCCGGGGGGGAGGGTGGCGGGAGAGGAGAATGGGGGCTTTGTGCACACAGCCTCACCCCAGCCCAGGCGCCGCCCCGCCCTGGCAGCACGCGGCTCCCACCCTGCATCCCGCCACCTGGAGCCTTCCAGAAGCTCGGCCGCCTCCCGGCCTGGCTTTGTGGTGGGGGCGTGAGGCCCGGGGAAGCCGGGGATTTTGAATTCCAAGCTGGTGGGTTTGGAGTCCAGGTTTTAAGGCCAAGCCCCAGGGGGCCTGAGTGGAGGTTGCGGGGTGGGGGTGACGGAGCAGGAGCTGGACCGTGTAGGGGTGGTGGGCCAGGAGCGTCCCCAGAGAGCCAGGGAGGCCATCCGGAAAGAATCAGCGGGCCCATCCAGCATGGATGCGGCTCCCTCAGCCCCTTTCCACGTCCTCCTGTCCCCATCCCCCGGGTATGAGAACCTCCAGGCCCCCTCGGGTATGAGAACCTCCAGGCCCCCTCGGGTATGAGAACCTCCAGGCCCCCTCGGGTGTGCAAACAGGGAGGGGTGGTTTCCAGGTCATTGCTCAGACTCTGAGGTCCCACGCCTGGCCCCGCCGCCACCTCCCAGCCGGCTCTGCCACGCCGAGGCCTGCACACAAAACCATCTCGTCCTCAGCCACCCGCGCCCTCCACCGGCCCCGGCCAGCTTCTCCCCTGTCTCCTGCACTTCCTGGAGCCCAGCCCATGGGCCACGGGAGGCTCAGCCACCTTAAGGACTCTTCAGGCAGTGTGGCGGCGTCGGACGGAACAGCGGGGAAGCGTAAGGTCTGTGTGCAGTCACCAATAGGAAATTTAAGATTAATTATGACTTCCGAAGAAATCCCATTATGCAAATAATAATCATTTTCTTCCGAGGGGCCCCCGAGGCCTGCGGCGTCCGGAGATCGGTCTCCCGGGCCCCCGGGGCCTTATCTGTTACGAGGCTCTGTCAGAGCCGGGCGCGGAGCCTAATGCTTCTGCACCTTCCCGAAGAACGCTCGGGGACCTCTGGATAAAACCAACTGTGTGTGCACGCGTGTGCACGCACGAGCGCGTGCATGCGTGTGTCTGTGTGTCTTTCCCCACAACAACTGCAAGATGCTTTTTCAGCTTTCAGTGGAAGATTTTGTTGCTAAAGCCTGAGAAGAAATCAAAGCCGCGTGAATAAGTCGGCTCCCTGTCACCGAGGGGGCCTGGACGAGCCACGTGAGCACCGGCCACGGAAGGGCAGGGGGCGGGCGCGGAGCCTCCCGCCGGGGCCTCCTCCGGAGCTGGAGCTGGGGCCGGGCCGCCTCCGCGTCCAGGGGCGCTTCCTCACCTGTGTGGGTCGTCGTCGCGGGAGGCTCACGACTCAAGACGTCTCCGCCTTACTGCAGAGTCGAAGACGTGTCCGAAAAAGCCAACTGTGAGCACTCGGGCTAATGGGTGCCGAGCCCTTTGGGGGGACGCTCAAGGAGACACAAAGCCACACGGGATTCAGCCCACCCACGGGGGGAGGAATCCGGGTGGAGGGAGGGACATGGTTATGACACCAGTCACGTGAGTAGCTCCGACTCCCCCGGGTCCAGCGTGTGGCTGGCTGGACAACAGGACGGCTCTCTCCCCCCTTTGTTCACGCACGCTGGGGCGTGTGCGCCTGCGGAAAGCTGAACCCTGGCCCCGAACGCACTCCAGAACCAGGCCCGGGTCAGGAGATGGAGCGCACCCCCGCCCGGCCCCACGTCCACACGCCTCCCCAGAGACTTCCCACGGCGTTCGCAGGGTTTGCTTCTTTCTGAACTTGACCTACGTGCACACACGCGTGGCCTCTTTTGTGTCTGGCTCCTTTCTCTCAGGCTTGTTTGTGACACTGATCCACGGCACTCGGGGCCGTGGTTTGCTGCCTTTCCCGCTCCAGAGTGTCCCCCCCGCCCCCCGCCCGAGCACAGTTTAGTGTCCTCGGGCCGATGGAGGTTAGATTGTGTCTCCCTCGGGGCTACGGCCGGCTGTGCCGCGTGAACACGGTTGCACGCGCCGTCTGGGGCACGTGTGTGGGGTGGCCTTCTCCCCAGCGCTGGGGACAGCCAGTCTTCAATTTCGGTCATTTTGGTAGGCAGGTAGGGGTGTCTCCCAGAGGGTTAATTTGCATTTCCCTGATGAGTCCTGACACCGAGCGCCCCCCGCCCCCCACTGCTTATAGGATACCTCGTGACAAGCCTGTTCAGTCTTTTACTTATGTTTTGATTATCAGACTGAATTTGGTTCTTACCGACTTGTAGATGGTCAGTATATATTCTGGGTATGAGTCTGTAACCAGATATGTTCGCTTTCCGTCCACGGTTTGCCTTTTGCTTTCTTGTCTTCTGGTCGGTGTTTGCATGTTCTACGTGAGAAATCTTTGCCGGCCTCGAAGGCGTGTGGATCTTCTCCCGTGTTGCCTTCTGGGAGTTTTGTTGGTTTATCTGTCGTGTTTAGCATTCGCGTTGTCTGGGGAACCGGTGTTTCTGGGGGTGATTAGAGATCCAGGCTTCTTTTCCATACTGACAACAGGCCCTGTTTCTCACCAAGGCCGGTCCCCCTGCCACACCGCAACGTGGCCTTTGCCTACACTAAGGGACCATTTATGTGTCGGTCTGTTTCATGGGCCTCTGCCATGGTCCTCGAGCCAAGGCAGATACCACAGTCCTGTGGTTACCGTAGCTTCCCAAGAAATGCTGAATGATGGCCGGAGGGTCCTTCCGCTTTGTTCTGTGCCATCGTCTCAGCTCTTCCGGATCCCGCCTGTTTTCATGGACACTTTCAGACTGACTTGTCACCTTCCACCGGCGAAAGCCTGTCGGGATTTTAAGACGAACATTGACTCGTGTTTTCATTCGGAGAAACTTGCCATCTTTACGATGCTGTATGTTCAGGACGTGAACGTGGTATAGTCCCCTATTTATTTAGGCTCTGCATTAGTTTTTCGTGGTTTTCTGTGGGTGGCATTGCACATTTTAAAGTTATTCTTAGGTATTTGATTTTTTAAATATTACTGATACTATTTCACTTCTGGTGGTTTTAGTTTCTTTTTTTTTTTTTTAAATCTTTTTTAACATTTGATTTCATTTTTTGAGAGACCGAGAGAGACAGAGCATGAACAGGAGAGGGGCAGAGAGAGAGGGAGACACAGAATCCGAAGCAGGCTCTGGGCCCTGAGCTGTCAGCACGGAGCCCGGCGCGGGGGCTCAAACCCGCGAACCGTGAGCTCATGACCTGAGCCCAAGTCAACGCTCAACCGACTGAGCCGCCCAGGCGCCCCGTGGTACTTTACATTTTAAATTATGTTGTCTGCAAATAATAAAAGTTTTATTTCCTCCTTTCCAACCAAATGGTTTTTATTTCTTTTTTATTCGCCATATTACTCGAGCCGGGACCTCCCGTGGAGGCTTCACAGGCACAGAAGGAGCACATGTCTTTTTTTGCATTTCTAATCTTGGGGAGAAATCTCTCGGTACTTGGCCATTAAGTAATATATTTTCTAGGCTTTTTGCTCTTTATCGGGCTAAGGAAGTTCCCGTCTCGTCTTTTCTGAGACTTCTTTTCACTATCCTAATTTTTTCTGTGTTCTAGTATTGTTCCTGTTGTTTGCGTTTTTAGGGAGAGAGCGCATGTGAGCGTGTCCGTGTGAGCAGGGGAGGAGGGGGGCGGGGAGAGGCAACGTCCGAAGCAGGCTCCAGGCTCGGCTCGAAGCCCCATGCAGAGCTCGGTCTCATGGCCCCGGGATCATGACCGGAGCCGAAATCAAGAGTCAGACGCTCGACGACTAAGTGGCCCAGCTGTTCCTCTGTGTTCTAGTATCTTTACTAAATTGATTTCTAGCTTAATTCCACTGGGATCTGTACTTGCAAGGAACTGGGAGTCAATGTCGCCTCATATTTTGTGTCTTAGAAGCCTCCTCTTGAGTCACCCTTATCCTGGCCCTACCTCGACATTTTTGAGGTCAGTGTTCTATCTCCGAATATGATAAACTTTGGTTAATATTCCTTATGTACTTGAAAAGAATGTGTACCCTGCGGTTGTTGGATATAGTGGTGTAGATCTATAAACCAGGACCCATTCTAATTACATTTTCAAACTATGTTCTTACTGAAATTCTACTTACTGGTTGTTTCAGTTTCGGGCTGAGGTAGGTGAAAAATTTCCCATTATGATTATAATTGTGTTCATTTCTCCCTTTGTATCTGTCAGCCATTGCCCTATATGTTTTGAGGTTATATTATTAGGTGCATATGAATTTAAAATTCATTCAGGACATTGTGTTGTCCTGAAAAGGTGACCACTTTGCCTCCAATGACCATCTCCTTGCTCTCTAGCCCAGCTTCTTGCCTCGTTTGGTGTTGGTGCACCAAAACTTGAATGTCCTTTTGGCTAGGTTTTATAGGGCACAGATTTTTCCGTACTTTTGATTTTAATTTTTGCATGTCTTTATAGCTAAAGTATATCACAAGCAACATATAGTTGTTGTTGTTTTTAAAGATGCTACGACAACTTTTATCTTTTAATTGGAACACTTAGTACTTTTACATATAATTACTGATATTTTGGGGTTAAATCTGCCATGGGACTATGTTGCTTTTCTATTCGACGCATCTATTTTTCTCTTTCCTTCTTATTTCCTGTTTCTTCTTTTCTCTCTCTGTTAACTTGTTAGACATAGATATTTTCTTCTCCTTTTAGTCTTTACCCTAAAGATGAAAACATGACACTCTGCTGTGGTTGATTACTCCTCCCTTCTAAGACACTGGAAGCATCTTAGAATATTTCAACTCCATTTATCCCCTCTTGCATTGTGTTTTATTGCTATGATACATGTTAATCCTAAATATATATAAAGCTCCATAAGACATTATTATTATTTTATGTAGCCAAGATTCATTTATATGTATTCACCTAGTTATCTTTCCTGTGCATTTAACTGCCTCATGCATTTCATTTCTCCAGTTTCGAACAATTTTATTTCTGTCTGAGAACTCTTTTTAATATTTGTGTGTGCGCGTGCGTGTGATGGTGTGTGATGGTGCCTGTGTGTGCGTGTGTGTACGTGTGTGATATGTGAGATGGCGTGTGTGTACATGTGTGTGATGGCTGTGTGCGCGCGCGTGTCTGTTGCTGCTACCTCAGTTTTCTTAGTTTTTATTTGTCTGCAAATGTCGTTTTTGGCTTTCATTAAAAACAACTTTATTAAGCTTTATTTACACACTGTTAAATCCATGGTGTGAATGAGTTTTAGTGTACTCGCAGGATTATCCAACCGCCGTCGTCACTATCTAATTTTAGAATATTTCCGTCCCCCTAAAAGGAAACCTTATGCCTGTTTAAAGTCGTTTCTCATCCCGCCCCCGCCCCCAGCCTCAGGCAGCTACCGGTCGCTGTGTGTGGAAGGCAGCTACGAACGATCACCTGGACGGTGTCTGCGTGCACACGTGTGCACACCTGGCAGCGGAACGGGGGTCGTACACACGGTCCGCGTCTCACTTTGTAAGGAAGCGCTGGCCTTTATTTGTGAAGTTTCCCCCTTGGGTCAGAATTCCAAGTTGGGGGTTGCTGTCTTTCAGGACCTTGGAGGGACACCGCATCGCCTCGGGCTCCTGTCGCTTCTGTTGAGGAATGCACCGTCCGCCTTACTGTTCTTTCGAAGGCATTTTTCAGCTCTACAATTTTCAGTTTTTTTTTTTTTTCATAGATTCCAAATTTCTGGTGAAACTCTCCATTTTCTGAAAGACGGCTTTGAGAAGCCTTTTCCGAGAACTCTAATGCGCTCTCGCGTGTGGGTCGCCCGCGGGTCTGTTCCTAGCGTCCGTGCCCAGTCCCCCTCCCGCCGGCCTCGAGCCCCGGCGCCCTGGGGCCTTCCCTGTCGCCTTCGGCTTCTGGCGGCTCCGGGCTTCCCGCCCGTCTTCCAGGGTCACGTGGCCTTCCTGTCTTGTTCTTGTGCATCCGCGGTCCTTACGTTCCAGCGTTTTCCGTTACACGGCAGGAGGGTTGGGCTGCCGGAGCGCAGTGGCGGGGGGGGATCATAATGTATAATAATTGTCTGATTAAATAAAAAGTATTTTACTGCTGAGTATGAAACAGTTATTTCTTTACAGAGTTGGACTGTGGTATGAATGACTCAGGAGCCAAAGGCCGATCCTTGTCCTTGTCTTGACTGTTAGGGAAGGAGCTCTTGGCACGGCGTCGAGGGTATTCTCCGGGCACCCCTGCGTCCTGTAGACGAGCACAGAGACACTCGAGAGCCTCCGGGACGGAGGCGGGCTGGCGACCACCTCCCCGCCCCTCTCAAACGTCGCGTCTCGCACCGCGAGCTGCTCCACGTGGCCGTGGCGGCGGGGCTCCGGGGCCTGGACGCCACGGCCTCCGCGGCGGGACGGGCCTGCCCCGCTTCCTTGGCCCTCGGCTGGAGCGGGACCGGCCCCGACCTCACGGGCTCCCGCGGGGAGCGCGCGTGCGAGGCATGGGTGGAACAGGCTCCCGACGCCGGTCAACAGCTTCGCAGAACCCTCGGTGCTCTCTTTGCCTGAACATCCAGAACTTTCCTTCGAAGCACCAAGAGCAGGGTGGAGACGAATTTCTGATTTGGTGGAAATAAAGACAGAACCCACGTGAGGCCGTGACTGGGGCCTCCAGCCAGGGCTGTCCTGGGTTCCGGCTGCCGTCCCCGCCCCCAGCTCTTGGGGAGCACGGCCACTCCCGCCCCCCGCCCCCCTGCACACCTGCTCCGCTAATGACTCCACTTCTCACTTGTCACCCGACTTCAGCGATAGTTTCGGGCACGTGAGAGCTTTAAGGTCTAGACACAGGAATCTGTGTCGTGGGAACAGAGCGGAAACCGAATCCCCAGAGAGAGTCCCACGCGAGGCTTGGTTTTCAGCTCACGCAGGCTGGTTTCTTTCCAGCCTGAGCTGAGGAGACCGGGTCCCCTCAATAGAAACCCAAGTGGTGTGAGGCCATTAAGAGCGGTTGGCACCTCTGCCCCCGTCCCCTGAGCGGGTGCTGGAAGCAACGGGCCGGGTCTCACGTTGCGGAAGGAATCAGCCTGGGTCCCCGAGACACCAGCTGGGAACATTTGTCCAGGAGAGCCCCCAAATCTCACAGGACTGTGACGTGAACAAGACACAAGCCCGAGCTGTGGTAAGCCGTGAGAGTTTGGGGCTTTTTAAAAAAATCTTGGACAGGTAGCTGGTCCAGAATGATTATACAAACTTAAACTTTACATAAAAAAGAAGAAGAAGAAGAAATATTCAAGGAGTCTTTCCAGCCAGCTCTGAGATTAGATCTCAGCTCCTGCTTCCCTGGGCTGGACGTTTCTCGAAGCATCGTGGTGGAGAATCTGGGTCTCCTCAGCTCACGGGTTCATGAGTTCGAGCCCCGCGCCGGGCTCTGTGCCGCCGGCTCGGGGCCTGGAGCCTGCTTCGGATTCTGTGTCTCCTCCTCTCTCTGTTCCTCCCCTGCTCGTGCTCTGTCTCTCTCAAAAATAAATAAACGTTCAAGAAAAAGAAGGCATGGGTGGAACTGCGGCCACCACCCCCTGATCGCCAGGGGGTCGTGACATTTAATGAGGCCTCAGGGGTGCGTCCTAACCTGAAGGGACAGGTGTCCTTCTAAGAAAGGGGGAGGGGACGCAGACACGTACGGAGGGACGACCACATGAGGGCACGGGGACAGGACGGCCGTCCACCTGCCAGGGAGAGAGGCCGCGGGGGTCGCAGCCCTGCCGGTGTCTGGGCCGCAGACCTCCAGCCCCCGGGCCGTGTCTGCGGTGGAGCCTCGCCGACCGACAGCACACAGCAGGGACACGGCCGAGCTGTCAGGACGCGCGTCCTTGGCGGCAAAAATTATGCAAACGTGTCAGGCCTTTGCCTGTTCTACGATCGAAAGAACACCTAGACGTGGTTCGCTAGGAAAGAGACTTAAACGGAAGAACCACGAGCCCCTGGATCCCGCCGCCTCCTGCGAAGGCGGCGTCCGCAGCCCGTGCCCCTGGCGTCCGGGTCGTCGAACTTTTGTGACGGCTGTGACGAGAGCAGGCGGGTGGTCGCGGGCGTTTTCGCAGTCACCCGGGCAGACCCGTCGCCCCAGGTTCCCGTCCCGGGGCGCCCGCTGAGCGAGTCCGGGCTTCCTCAGGACGAGCTCGCGACCCAACGCTGCTATTGTTTCAGCACACGTGGGCCGTGACGTCATCATTCATCTGTGGGCGAATGTGCTCGGCGACCCCATGGTCGTGGTTCTTTATTTCAAACACCGTGGGGTCCGAGGTGGTGCCCGTGTCCATCCCGGGTGCTGACCTTGGCCCCGTGCCTCAGGCGCGGAGAAGGCGTGTCTCCATCTGCGGGGTCCTCTCCTCTCCGCGGGGCCGAGCTGCACCCATGGGCGGTCTCGCCTGCTCGGGGCGGGCCCTGTGGTCCGGCGTGGACAGGGATGGAGTGTCAAGCCGTCCTCATCCCTGGCAGCCGCCAAGTCCCACTAAACAGCCTCGTGTGAGCCCCGGCCGGGGGCCCGGAGAAGGGTCTCAACAGCCCTGGGTGCTGAGAGGAGGAAGGCAGCTTGGCCGCCCAGCGTCTCTGAGGGAGACGCCCACGGCGTGCGCCTAGATCGTCACACTTCTTTATCCAGAGGCCCGGGGACTTTTTTTTTAATGTTTATTTACTTTGGACGGGGGGTGGAGAGTACAGAGAGAGAGGGAGACACAGAATCGGAAGCAGCCTCCAGGCTCTGAGCTGTCAACACAGAGCCCGACGTGGGCCTCGAACCCATGAACTGTGACATCGTGACTTGAGCCGAAGTCAGACACACAACCGACTGAGCCACCCGGGTGCCCAGGGGCTTAATGTGTGAGGTGCCCGTTCAGAGACCCAAAGGCCCCGAGGAGTTTGGTCCCCTCGTCTTGGCGAACGGGGGGGTTAGAAGACAGGAGTTTTTTTCCATCTGTTTGATTTTTAAAATTTTAGATGGCTTTATGGAAGCTCGGCTTACATCGGATAAAATGTACCCGCGAGGCCGCGTTTTGTTGGGACGGCTGGTATGAAATGAAACAAAGCAAGTGCCGGCGGGGACGTGGGAACACGGGGCGTCCGCACACCTGCGTGGGCGGGAACGGAAGCCGCTGCGGCCCCTGCGGCCACCGTGCAAACCTGCAAACCGCAAAAAATCAAACACGGGGTTCCCGCGAGATCCGGCCCACCGCGGCTGGGCGTGCCCTCGGGGTGTGCCCTCAGGGGCTTCAGAGCTGGGACTTGAACAGGTGTTTGCACACGCCCATGCTCACGGCAGTATCCTTCTCAAGAGTTACAACCGGGAAGCCTCCGAAGTGTTCTTCGTTGCCAGGTGACACTGTAGGAACCCCACGTATCATCTGTGCATATTAATACGTTGTGTCCATCCAACACGCCCTTTAAATATTGACACGTTTGTATCAATCACATGTACCCTTCACATACACCAATCCCTTATAACCATCACAAGCCACCGGTAGGGCACTGACACGCTGTACCCACAGCACACGCCGAGTGTGTGTATCGCTACGCCGTATCCGTCACACACGCACACGCACTGTGTATTAATACACTGTATCCACTACCTCCATTACCGCTGACCCTTGGACCAGGTGGGGGTTAGGGGTGCCAACCGTCCCACGCACTTGAAAATCTGTGACTCCCTCCAAACTCCCTAACAGCCCACGGTTGACGGGAAGCCTTACTGGCAGCCCGGTGTACACAGATCTTGCGTGTCATGTGTATCACACACTGTAATCGTTCAGTAAAGTCGCTAGAGGAGAGAAAACATCACTAAGAAAGTCACGAGGAAGAGAATGTACGTTGACGGCCTTGCACTGTATTTCCAGGAAAAAATCAGCATTTAAGTGGACCCGCGTGGTTCGGACCCGCGTTGGTCAGGGCCGGCTGTGCGGGGTGGAGCTCGGGGGTTTCCGCGTGTCCCCGGCGCCGGGCTCGTGGTGGCTCGCACCGTGGGGTTCCCCTGAACACAGCTGCTTGGGGCCTTCGCTGTCTCATCTCTGGGTGGACTTGCGATTGCGTGTCTGGGGTACATGCCTAGAGGCAGAGCAGCTGGGTCTGGGGGGAGTTTAGGTCTAACCTGAAAGGCGAGCACCACGGGTTTCGCGTGGCCGTGCCTCGCCAGGACCAGCTGGTGGGGCACAGGCGCGGCCCCCTGGCCTGCCCTCCTCCCTGCCTGGCCGCCGGCATGTGGCCTTGGCCTCGTTTCCCTCCCCTAGTCCCCGAGTTTGGGGGCTTAAAAAAAACAACACTGCTTTCTTTAAGTAATGATGATTTCAGTTTCTCTTTAAGAGAATTCACCGGAGACGGGGCCACAACAGCCGGTGCGCCCACACGGCGGTGACGGGGTTCCCGCCCCGAGCACGGAAACTCGACGTTCTCCACAGCCTGGAAATGTCGGATTTCCGTTCGGCTCGCGGCGGTGCCGAGGCCGGCTCCGGGGCCCCCGCCTCCCGCTCCGAGCCGGCCGCGGCGGCGGGGGGCTCCTGCCCCGAGGGGCCGCAGGGCTCCCCTTCTCCTCCTGTCCGGCCTCCAGAAGCTTCCAGAACCCCCCTCGACCGTGGCCCGCGGGCTGCCGGCAGGAGAGCCCGGGCCCCCGGCCAGCGCCCTCCGCCTCCCCCCCCGCCCGCCGCGCTCACCGGTTCTGCGCTATCATGCCCTCTATCGCCTTTGTGAGAAATGTAATCCACAAAATGCTTTCGTGGTAACCTTATCCACGGCAGCCAGCGATAGCATCTCGCGGCCCCGTGACAGGCAGGAACTCGCAAGCATGGAGTTAATAATGCAGACTTTCAAAAGAGGAGGCTGGCAGAGGGAGCCGCGGCCGGGAATAAAAGGGGCCGGTGTGGCTGTAATTGGGACCATGTGAACTTCCTCCGAGGGGGATTAGGGGGAAGAGACAGGCCTTGCCCGCGAAGATTAGTTTCAATTAGACGGGCTGGAGGCGAAAGGCCGGGCTCGGTGCAAGATTAAAACAAGAAGGAGAAAGTCTCCGCGGCGGTGGCTCCGGGCCTGCAGCGGCCGCGAGAGCCGCTAATTGAAGCGGAGCGAGCGCGGGCCGCTCGGAAGAACGCGCGCTAATTGATTCGTCGCTGGCTTTGCTTCGGGCCCTCCGTGCCCCCCGCCCCCCCACGCCCTCGCCAGACCTGTGCTTGGGGGCGGGGGGGGGCGCTCGTCCCTGGCCCGTGCCACCGCGTGACCCAGGCCCAGGTGCCGGGGCCACGTCTGGCTGGCCCTCCCCCAGCCCCGGCGCGGGGAGCTTTGCTCTGGAGCTTTACAGGGGCTCAGACCCGGGCGCCCGGAGCACCAGGGCGGTGTCTCCCTTGTCCCCTTCCTTCCTCCCTCCTTCCTTCCTTCCTCCCTCCTTCCTTCCCCCCTTCCTTCCCCCATACCCCCGCCCCCCTTCCTTCCCCCCTTCTCCCCTTCCTCCCTTGCTTCCCTTGGTCCTCCCTCCTTCCTTCCCTCCCTCCTCCCCTCCCTCCTCCCCTCCTTCCTCCCCTCCCTCCTCCCTTCCTCGAGAGGATGGGCGTCCCAGTCCCATCAGTGAGTCACTGTTCTGTCCTTCGGCTGTTCTCCGAGGTGGACCCTGGGCCCGTGCCTGCCAGAGTCGGGCACTGCGTCCAGGTCTGGGAGCCAGAGGCAGGTGCCCAGGTGAGGCCAAGGTCCCTAAGCCTGCACGTGGGGGGCAGGGCCAGCTGCTTCCTGGCACCTCCTCGGGCCGTTCCCCTCCAGGCCCTTCAAGCACGTAGTGTGCGCGTGTGTTTTATAAATCCTTCCCATTGTAATGACAGCTAAATTACGGAAAATGCATTTTCACAGCTGGTGAGAAAAGCCATTAGCATTAATCAAGGACCCAGCCTCGTTGGGGATTCGCAGGCTGAGTTTTGTTGGGGAACTTAGGGGCGTGCAGAGCAGTCATTAGTGGGGTTCGTTTGCGGCGGGGCCGATCATTCATCTTTACCCCGTCTTGGGGCGCCTCCTCGCCGGGGGCAGGGGGCTGAACTCACCGGGGGCCACCCCGAGGTCACTTTGCCTGGGCGCGTGGGGGGCTCTGGTTTTCAGGTCTCTCCGGGCAGCCTGGCGCCTGGCACCTACTGGGTTGTCAGAGCTTAGCGGGAATGAAGAAGTAACGGGCCCTTGGCCGGCCGGCGTCTAGATTTGAGCGCTGGCTACGTAAGATGCTGCACTGGGGTGACTTTAAAAATAAACGCTGTATTTTGGGATAATTTTAGAAAAAATTAAATCTAAATTTTGGATGAGCAGAAAAGCTGCAGAAAGAGAACAGAGCGTCCGTACACTGTCCTGCGACTCTTCCCCAAACCCTGTGACTCCAGTGTGGTCTTGAGAGAAACATCAGACAAACCCAGATTGGGGGCCTTCTCCAGGACCCCCAGCCTGGGTGACCATCCTCGCACCCCCTGCCCAGCGCCCCGTGCGTCAACATCGCCTTGGACGCAGGCGGCCGGAAGACACGGGAGGGCGTGCCGCGGGACCCACGCCCCTCGCGCTTCTCGGGCGCACCTGTTACACGGGGTCGCACGGCGTGAAGCCTCTGATCTCTTCTGGGCTGCGATACCCTCTGTCTGTCCTTGTTTCTTGTGACCCTGGCAGTCTTGAGGGGGACTGGCCCGGGGTCCTGGAGAACGCCCCCTCCAGGTTTGTCTGACGTGCTTCTCCTGGTTACGCCCGGGCCGCGGGTTTAGGAAAGAACAAACTTGGGATGCGGCTCCCGTCTGTCCATCATTCGGGGGCACCTGAGGTCTGCATGGCATCACAGGGGGTGTCGAGCTGGCTCACCTGGTCCAGGTGGTGTCTGCTGGGTGTCTCCTCTGCAGGGCCACCCGGCGGCCGAGAAGACTCGGCTGCACCTTCTGGAGGGGTGTCTACACAGCTGTTTCTCAACAGGGAAGGTTTGTCCCTCCCACACCCCACGTCCCGTCCACCCTTTCTCCAATCATTCATTGACATCCCCACAAACTCGCGGGTAGTTAGCTTACATGGCGTTATTTGTATTTTGTTCCCCGCTCAGGCTGACCCGTGTGCCCTCTGACACAGCTGTCCTAGCGGGCAGCACTCCCTCCTCTCTGGCACCACCAGGTGCCAGCCACGCCTTGCGTCTCCCCATTGCGGCCCTGCGAGCGGCCAGTTCTTCAAGCACTCCTGGGTCCTGGGGCCTTTATTGGAAAATGGAGTTAGAAACCATGAACTGGGTACCCGCTGTGCTTGCTGCTGCTGGGATGTCACGGCCGTGCCTCTCAGGAGACAGAACGAGGGAAGACGTGTGGTATGCCAGTCCATGTATACACGGGTGTGTAGTCAGATGCTCACGCGTGTTGATTAATCGTGAATACACATTTATGTACCAACTACCTCTGTGTGCACTGCCCCGTGTACACGCGTATAGCGATCCATGCACATACATGCATGTGTGCAAACCGTGCACACACGTATGTATGCTAATCTGTGTATACACACATGTACTAACATGTACACGCGTGTGTACCAACCCACGCAGCACATGCGTTTGGACCCGTGTATACAGATGTGTGCACACTAACCCGTGAGTACACATGGGTCTGTAGCTGCCAGGGTGAGGCTTCAGAGGTGCTTGAGGGAGACTGGGACCCGCACAGGCAGAGCTGGGGGCAAGTGGTGAAATGGGGTGCCGAGGGTGGGGAGGCCCTGTGGGGTCAGGGAGCCAGGGGTGACTTTGCAGGTGGCAGGTTTAAGCTGACCCTCTGGGGCGGGAGGGGCGAGCACGGTGGGGATTCTGGGGGCGGGGAGGGCCAGGACCGGGAGGACCATCGGGGGGCCGAGAGTGGACCCTTCTGGGAGATGAACTTGATGCGGATGGAGCCCGAGTGTGGGGTCGGAGAGCTGTCCTGTGCTCCCCTCAGCGTGTTGCACACCAGGCACCACCGCCGGTCCTGGGTGACAGCAGGGGGTGGGGGCAGGGGCCCGAGGCAGCAGGCTGCACGTTCCTCGCGGCCCAGCAGGACGGAAGAAGGGAAGAATCGGACTCAGTGCACCGGCCGCCCGGAGGCCAGGAGCCGGGTCCGAGATGCCTGGAGCCCCCGGGGGCCCCGAGACTGGCAGAGGCAGCGGCCTCCTCCGGCGGTCCAGGAGCTCAGGCCTCTGCCTTCCGCCCGCTGTGGCCTCACCTGCCTCGCCCTGACCCGTCCCACCCCAGCGGGCACTGCTCAGCGGGGCCATTTCATCTGAGGGGTGCCGACACTGCCACCGGGGCACGGAGGGCTAGCCGAGGAGCCGCCTGGCCGGGGTCATGCAGCAGGCGGGCTGGCAGTCCCCCTGCCCCCGTCCTGCCACTGACCACAAGGCTCTGGCTGTTACCGTCAACAGAACCTTGAACTTCAGTGTCTGCAACTTGTAGTTTTCCTGCATGAGGGGCAACACCCCGGAGGGCTGGTCCGGCCTGTGACTAGTGTCCCCAGAACCCAGGACCATTCGGAATGCAGGGCGGGGGCTATAGTCCTGAGTCGGGGACCTCACCCGGGGTCCCGGCTTGGCCCCTTGCTCCCTGGTGGCCTCGGATGAGCTGTGGGATAGGCCTTCGCCCCCATTTGCTCATCCAAAAGGTGGGGTGATAACGCTTGTCCCACCGACGGCCAGGTGCAGGGGAGGGGCACAGCACGGGTCACCGACACTGTTTTTGTGTCACATAATAACGGGGCCAATGGCTAATTTGCCAGAGCGAAGGTGTTTCCCGCCTTTGTCTGGGGAGGGAGGGGCGGGTCTGCACAGCAACGGGGTCCTGGAAAGGAGGGTTCCCACCGTCCACACCGTCCAGCCCTAGGAAGGGTCCCGGGGGTGGCAGCCACACAGCTGGGGACGGGGTCACTGACACAGCTGGGGACGGGGACGCTGGAGCTGCGGCCCCAGCACACCCCCCCCCACTGCCTGCGGCCCTCCCAGGCGAGTGGGGGCAGCGGGGACACTGTCGGATGCACCTGTTTATCTGCGGGGTTTATTCCGTGTCTGGGAAAATCGTCAGAACCACGTCTCCCACCCCAAACCCGGGGGACCCAGCTCCCCCAGACTTCTTCCCGGCGGCGGTGGGGCCAGGATGTCAGGGGCGGTGGGACGAGGAGGCAGGAGGGACTTGTCCACTGCCCCGGGGTCCGCCTCTGAGCCGGGAGCAGGAGAGCCAGGTCCCTGCCAGCCGGCCGCTCAGAGAACACTGCCCCCTTCCGGCTGACCGGAGAAGTGCTGTCTCAGAGTTTTCTCCCTCAGAGATCTTAAAAATAAACCAAGCCAGTCTGGTGCTCTCTGTGTTTGGGACCCAGACGGCCCCCCAGCTGTCACCATCTCTCCGTGCTACCCCATGGGCACGGCACCGTCCCCGGGCTGTTTCCCACCCGGGGGAGGGAGGGTCGGGGTGATGCCGAGGCCTGGAGGCCAGGCGTGGCTGCGCGCTGTGGCCTTTCCGGGCGGCCAGCTGGGGGAGGCGGGCAGGCGGCCCAGGAGCTGCGACGGGGAGCTTCCTGCTCTGACAGGGCAGCGGGGAATCTGCGAGGTGACAGCCCCGGGCCTGGGAGAGGTCGGCCTGGAGGAGGTGCGTGGTTTCCAGAGGTGCCTCGTGAGGCATTTAGTTTAGTGACCGAGGGTTTAGTGACGGTGGCCCTTTCCTCCGGGGCTCACATCCAGGCCCAGGACGCCCCCCTCGCTGGGTGGAGGTTGGTGCTCGTTCGGGGGACTCTGGCTTCCAGGAGCCCCTCTTTGGGCCAAAGACATCCTACTTCTGAAAGTCAAAGCTGCCAGAGACGGACAGCGTCAGAAAGTCCCCGGGTCCCCGGGTCCCCGGGAGCTGGTGGAAGGATCTGGTGAAGGAAGGGCTGGCAGTCCCCTTGGGCGGGGCCCCCGGGCCAGTCCAGAGCCCTCGCTCGGCCGCCGCGTGCCGGCCGCCCTTCCCCAAAGGCCGGTGCTGCTGCCCGGCCGGCAGGGCCTGTCCTCCGAGCCACGTGGCCAGCCCTCACGCGCCGCCATCCCAGGACCGTCCAGGCCCGTCTTGTTGGGGCTGGGAGCCAGCCGGACAGCGGTGACCCCAGAGGAGACCCCCCAGCTGCCCCTCCCTACGTGGGGCTCAGTCGGAGGCAGGCTGGGCTTGGGCGCAGGGAGCGGGGGCCCGCCCGTATCTGCCCGCAGGATGCAGGCACAGAGCCGTCCGGACAGATGTTTTCTGGGGCAACGAGCCCGAGTCCATCGCTCCATAAACACTGGAGTCTGCCCTCCGGAGGCGGGCGCTGTCCCATCTGCGAGCTCCACCCAGGGCCCCCACCAGGGACATCGATCTCTTTATCAGGTAGAAACTAGAGATACGAGTGCCTCCGGCCGTGGGGCGGTCCGTGCTGGGCCCCGCGCCCCGAGGCACACGCCTGAGCGCGGGGCGACCCTGACGCGCCGGTGGGTCTGTCGGCAGTGCCCCGCGCGGGGGTCCTGGCTGGCCGCTGGCGCTCGGGGCTGGAGCGGGTTCATTTGTTAAATTGACTGTCAACTTTCAGGCGCGATCGATCAGCGATTTTAAAGGTTCCGTTCGTTCGGGGCTGAAACAACAGCGTGTCAGATTTTGAGCTGCAAGTTCTTTCCAGTAAACGCAGTAATGTTCGCCGGGTTAGCGGCAGCCTGAAGGCCAGGCCCCATCCCTCATCCGGTCAGGCGGCTCCTGCGCTCTGCGTCCTCGCCACTGGGCGACCGGGCGGTCAGCGGTGGTCACACCAGCTTCCCGGGTGACGGACGCCCGAGGCTGCCGGTTAGGAAGATGGTTTCCCGTCGGGCTGGGGCTCAGCCCCTTTGTGGGAAGCTAGTGCTCACCAGCTGGAGGCAGCGCTTGGGGCCCCTCCTGAGCTCCCTTTCCAGTGGGGGTCCCGGCAGGGTGGAGCGAATGGTACTCTATCTGTGGGACAAGCGGGTGGCAGCTCCCGGGGAGGACCGCCCGGGCTTGGGTTCCTGGAGCATCCGGGCCCCGCATCGGGGAGGGTGTCCGTGTGGTGTTCTCCAAGGTTCCGACGCGTTTGTGACTCGTACGGAGGACATGTTCAGCTCCGGCCACCAGGCAGCAGGGGACAGCCCAGCCCAGACCCTCTTCTCTGCACCCCCTTCTCTCCTGTGGCCAAGGCATCACTGAGGAACGAACCCTCCAGAGCTGTGACATGGCTGCAAACCCGAACCAGAAGTGGGACCTTGGGCACCCCATCCCCGGGGACACCTCTCCCTAGAGCTGAGGCTTGGCCCGGGCGAGGTCCGTGGCCCTTGGCCAGGCCACCCTGACTGTGACCCGGTTTCTTCAGCCGGACGGCCAGCAGGAGGGGAGTGTGGGAGCGGGAACCCTGTGGAGGACAGTGGCTCCCTCGGGTCCGGGTGGGACAGCAGCGTCCAAGGCCCGGAGGCACAGGGGTGGGCGCTCTGGGCCTGTTTGGAACTAAAATGCCAATGTAAAAGGGCAGCAGTGCGGGGGGGGGGGGGAGGCTCGGGGCACCCGGAGGGGCCGGGCAGGGGTGGGGCCGGGCGGGGGGCCAGGCTGGGGCCCGGCTGAAGCGTAATTGGGCCCACCGTGGCGGGCAAGGCCCTGGGGTCTCGTAGAGGGGCCTTCCTGCTCCTCGCCCGGAGCCCCACCACCTCGGCTTTGAACCACTTGGGGGGCGGGGGCCGGCTGCCGGCTCCAGCCTGTTTCCCTGAATTCCGACGGACTGCGCTTTCTCCGGGACGGGAAATGGATATCAACAAACTTCCACCCGAAGCTCAAACCGCTTCCTCCCGCCGGCCCCAAGGATGTCTCGCATCCTCTGACCGGCCCCTGCCCCCAGCCCCCAGCCCGCGTCCCCGGAGCCTCTCAGCCCTGCTCACGGGGAACGGGAGGGGAGGGGCGGGCCAGCCTGCCAGTCTCTGGGGTCCAGGTGAGGGTCGCACGGAGACCAGGGCCACCTCCATCAGGGGCTTCTGGAAACACCCGGCCAAGCACGGCTGCAATTCTGCGCTCACCTCTCTGCACCGGGCGGTGTGGGGCTCGGAGTTGTCCCCCGGCACAGCCTTCTGAGCTGCCGCAGGGCGGCCCCCAGCACTCGGCTCCAAGGGTCCAGCCAGCTCAGCACTTAGGGTCCGGCCGGCTCAGCACCGAGGGTCCGGCCGGCTCAGCACAGACACGCCGGGTTCTGAAGCCGGGAGCCTCGGATTTTCCCCCTGAAGTCAGCTTCCTGGACGCTCGTCTCCTCCGGGACCGTGGGGCAGAGCTCTTAACGCCTCCCGTCAGAGCCCCGTTCAGAAAGCCAGCGAGTGCAGAGCGCGGAGGGGCCCAGGGGGTGCGTCGTCCGCGACGCTGCCCGACCCCCTGGGGCCTCAGTTCTGAGCTGGACCCGTGTTGTCAGTGTGGGCAGAGGGCTTGGATTTCCCACCCGGGGGACTCTGTGAACAGGCCGAGGTGAGGGGGGCGCTGGATGGTCACCGACCGGGGACCCGGAGAATGGGGGCCAGCAGGCTCTGCCCCGACCGGCCCTGGGAGGGACCGTGTGCCCCGGAGACCGGCTCACGGTACCCACGAGAAAGAGGGCAGTGGTGCCAGGCGGACCTTCAGCCCCGGTGTGCCCACTGCCAATGGGCACAGGAAGTGGGGGCATGCCTGTAATCTGAGGGCCAGAGAGAGACGGGGGAGACAGAGGGAGACAGAGGAAGATAGAGAGACGGAGAGAGACAGAGAGAGACGGAAGGAGACAGAGGGAGACGGAGGGCAGGGAAGGATGCTGCCCCAAACGGTGATTCGAAGGCCCTCGACCAGGATTGCCCACGCTGGGCTTCATGACCCGTCTGGGGCTGCAGCTGGGGCGGGACAGGGTCCTCCGGGGAGGCCGCTGTTGTGGGAAGGGACATTCCCGCGTCTCAGTGCCGGGAGGCCGGTGGTGAGGTGGGAGGGTGTCCCGAGGCCTCGGCCGGCTCTGCCCTGCTCGAGTCCAGCTGGGCGCCCGGCCGCGGGCAGGATCGCACGGATTCTGTCATGTGCACGCGGCGGTGGTGCCCATCGAGATGGTGACGAGGCCGGCTGGCTCAGCCGGAAGGCCGCACCCCGACCCCACCCCACCGCACAGCCCCCGCCCACCGGCAGAGGGGAAGGCGGCGGCCCAGAGGGGCGCCCTGACACTCCGGGGCCACCTTCCGCACACCCTGGGGTGGGCTCCCCCTGAGTGGGCATCTCCACGGCAGGGGCTGCTGTGCCCACAGTCCTCTGGGCCAAGGCCGCTGGGCCGCCCGCCTGCAGGTTGACGGATTAGCTGGGCCGCGGTGTCCTCGGCCCTTCCTATGCCGGGAAGAGACGGCAAGCCCTGTTTATTTAGACTTTTCCTAAAGCTGACAGCTTGAATCAGGCTAATTGAGCTGAAGTACACCAACCGTCCTTGTATTTATTTTATGATACTTCACCGGCGTAACCCAATCCCCGCCCTCTCCTGCCTTGTTTACGGTGGAGGGGAGCGCATCTGTCTCCCGTAGCACCGCGGCCGCTGCCCTTCGGTTCAAGGACGGCGGAGAGGTTTCCAAAGGTGGGCGCCCGGGGGCCGAGCTCGGCTGGGGCTGCACACGTGGGCCTCCTTCTGGATTTGGGGTGTGGGCCAGGCCTCAGGGCGCCCCACGAGCAGCAGGAGGGGACTTGTCACCTGCACCCCCTTCCTGGCCTCACCCGTGGGGGGGAAGGAGCTGTTGGTGGGGGGCCCGGGGAGGGGTCGACGGCGGCCCCCGCGCATCACCCGACTGAGCTCCCAGGGTGCTCTGGGCTCGGCTGGATGCCGTGCTGCCTGGTGCCTGGTCGGGAGCTCGTTTTGTGTGTGGGGGGAGTCACGCAGGCAGAGCCGTGCATCGGAGCTGGACTCGGCCCAGGCCAGGCGGCCCCGAAGGCCTGGCCGGCTCTCGGCGTCATGCCACTCAGGCCCAGGAGGCAGGGAGCACGGGACACGGAGCTTGCACAGCTGAGCCGAGAGAAGGCCGGCCACACGCTCGGGCCTCGTAGCTCCAACTCAGGAGCAAAGAGGCACCGAACAGAAATACCTGCACATTCTTCCCGGGGCGTCAGCGGGGCCCGGGGTCAGCCAGTCGTCCGGGCGCCGTGTGGCAACGTGGCTCACGGACTCCATGCTGCTGGCGGTGCCGACGCAGGGGCGCGCGAGGCCTTGTGCTTGCCCTCTGGCGGGGCGAACCAGCACCAGGAAGACAACGAACACGCAAGCGAGAGGTGGACACACACCTTTGAGTCTCCCAGAGGGTGGCCGAAGGACCCGAAACAGCACAACGCTCGGGCCTGGGTTGGGCGGCAGTCAGGAAGGGCTTCCCGGGAGAGGTGGCATTTGTGCACGGGAAGGTCTGGGCAGGAGTTCTAGAGGCGCAGAAGCCTTGGGGTGGGACTCCGCTTGGTGCCGGAGGGATAGAGCCTTGTTTCCCCCAGAAACTACCCCCTGATCCCAGAGCTACCAGTGCCCGAAGCCGCAGGCCTGACAGGGTGGGTGCTCCCCCTGGGCGATGAAGTCCAGCCTGCCTCCCGGCCCTGGCTGCCCTGGGCCCCGGGCGTCTGGCGGGGGAGGAAGACTGGCCGCCACCACCCCCATGTGCTGTGGACACCCTGGCGGAGCCCAAGAAGCAAAGCTCGACCCCAACACGACGTGGGTACTGCCACCCCGGGCCCTGGGGGCTGACGGAGGACTGTTTGGAGAAGGGGCGGCTCTCGGATCACAAGTAGGGGTGGGGGCCCCGAGGCCACAGGGCCACCTCCGCGCGTGTGGACCCCCAGGCCTGAGATTCAGCCCGGCCTGGCCTTTTGCACAGGAGATATCGACTGAGTCCCTCCCCCTGCGTGGGGCAGAGGCCAGTGAGGGACCGGGGATCCCGCCAATGCCGGGGTGGGCGGGAGGGCCGGGCCCCTGTGGGCGCCGTCCGTCCAGCCTGCCGGCGCACCGGCTTCCCCCGCTCCGGAGCACGCTCCCCCCGGGAAGGGGCCGTGGCTACGCGGTGCCATACATCTCTGTCAAAATCTCTATGAATAAATTAACCTTTTTAAAGATTAGTGCACTCTAATACCTCAGGGTTTTTAAACAGAACAAATGCTAAAAATATTTTGACAGAGCTCGCCGAGTCTCCGGAGCGGCTCATCGACAAAGGCCCTGGACCCCGGCCCTGCCGGCCGGCACCGGAGGGCGGGGGGGAGCGGCCTGGACCTTGACCTGTGCAGCCCCGGCCTGGGAGAAGGCGGCCTGTGTAGGGGGCTGGGGTGGGGGTGGGAGGCGCCGCGGCCGTGCCCGCACGGAGCGCCCCTGCATCCGCGTCCCGGCGCGGGCCCGCCTCGGTGGTCTTGGCCCCCTCCTCCCTGGTGGGCCAGGAGCGGAGGCCGAGGGAGGCAGCGTGTCCCAGGCAGGGGCTCAGCGGGGACAGAGGCCCGGACTCGAGAGGCAGGGCGGGGCTCCGGGGAAGCACGGAGTGGGGCGGCTGTGTCGGGGCGAGCGGAAGGGCCTGGGGGTCGCAGGGCGGTGGGAGACGAGCATCTGGGTTGGTGGAGGAGGAGGGGGCTCTCGGCCTGAGCCCCAGGGGGCCACCGAAGGCCCTGGAAGGGGCGGTGTGGGGCGGTGTGGGGCGGGGCCGTGCGGAGGCACGGGAAGAGCAGAGGCCAGCGTGGCCCTCGGACCCCACGTCTTCTCCGTGCTCCGGGGGCGTCTCCCTGCTTCTCTGCGGTTCCCAGTGCCCAGAACGGGGCCTGGTGCCGAGTCAGCTCAGGGGCTGATAGCTGGTGCAAGTGTCGCCCGGAGCCCCAGGGCCTCCCTGTCTCCAGACGCCACCCGCTTTCCTGGGAGCTGGGGTGAGCTCCTGGGGTCCTGGCTGGCCCGGCCGGGGCAGTGGTGTCCCTTGCTCGGACGGGCAAGAGGGGAAAGCACCCCCGCCCGGCGGGAGAGGCAAAGCCCCGTCCTCCCCTCAGCTCTCTGCCGAGAGCCTCCCAGTAGGTGTCACCTCAGCCCTGCTATGACCCCCCCCCCCCCGGAAAATGGCGGCGGGAGGGCACTCAACGGAGCAGGGGCTCCGAGGGGCTCGGGCGCCCATCAACAGGGGGTCCCCGCCTCCTCCCCTTGCTGCAGAGAACAGTGTCCAAGGTTGGGCCACGGGGGGCAGCTCGGGGCTCTGTCCTCAGAACCCAAGGAGGCCCGGCCCATCGTTCGTGCTTGCGCCACCCGGAGAGCCCAGCCCGGTGCCTCAGGAGCAGGCGGGTGATGGGGGGGAGGGGTACCGGGGCCTGGGGGACCGGAAGCCCCTTCTCCGGGTGTGCGAAGCTCCTGGGTCTCCCCCGGGAGGGTCAGCAAATGCCTTTCGCGTGTCTGCTGCGTGCTGGGCTCCCTCTGCCCCATCCTGGGGTAGCGTCCAGAGCCATTTATAGCGAAGGCGAGGCCGAGGCACCCCCTGCTAGGAGGCGGCAGGGCCTGGCTTGGACTCCCCCCCTCCCCGGCCTCAGCTGCCTCCGGCTCTAACTCTCTCGGGTCTTCCGGATGCTACTTCCTATCCGCCTCCCCACCTGCCCTGCTCCTGTGTCCCAGCCGGCTCTTCTCCTGCTGCCAATTAAATAAATGCCTCTTCTTCCAAGAAGCCTTCCTTGATCTCACGAGGGGGAGTTAGTCCTGCGACAACTCCAAGACATTACAGGGTCTATCCCTCTTGGAAGACTCCCATCCTGCCCCAGAGTTTCTGGGTGGGGGGTGGCCCTCATCCCGGTCGTGGCCTGGGGTTCCGCTGGGAGGCCGGGCAGGGCCCGAGACGGCTGGCCGAGGCCATGCAAGGTCCCTTTCCTGTCTGTGTGTCAGGCCTCTGGGAACAAGGCACAGGTGAGGCAATGGCGGAGCCGCCCCCCGGCGGGTTCTCCCAGGGAAGCCTCTAGAGCTGAAGGCCGCGGCCGGGCCGGGAGGGCCGGGCATTCGGGGAAGAGAAGGCACCTTTTAAGCAAATCAGGGACCTGGGACCCAGCCTCCCCTGATGCTGCTGAGCATGGCTTCCCCGGGGTGCGAGGGAGCGACGTCCGGTCCCGGGCCCCGTTTCCCTGGGCCAGCAGCCCCCGCATCCCATTTCCCTAAGAGAAGGTCGTTCCTCTGCTGAGCGGCGATGGGGCACAGGGGCCCGAGGGACACGGCCTTCCTTCTCAGGCCCTGGCTGGCCCGGCCGTCCTGTGTTTGCTTTGGGAGCGGTCCTGTCCGTCTCCGGCACCAGGGGCCCACCCTGGAGCCGGCTCACCCCGCCCACCTGGGTGCCGCAGCACCACCGAGACACACACTTGATTTCCCTGCGACACTCCCCCGGCTGCCCCCCACCCCCCGCCCCCTTCGTGAGAGCTCTCGGGCCGGCGACTCGCCCGCACCAGCGACGGCTTGGTGGCGTGTCCTTGGGCGCGTGCCGCATGCGAGGCGTGTTCAGAGCCCACCGCTCATCCCAAAGGGCCTGCCGGGCAGGTGCTGTCACCCTTTAGTCACCAATGGGGACACGGAGGCCTTTCTCTTTTTAAAAATTTTTTTTAACATTTATTTATTTTTGAGAGACATAGAGACAGAGCGTGAGCAGGGGAAGGGCAGAGAGAGAGGGAGACACAGAACCCGAAGCAGCTTCCAGGCTCTGATGAGCCGTCAGCACAGAGCCCGATGCGGGGCTCGAACTCACAGACCGTGAGATCATGACCTGAGCCGAAGTCGGCCGCTTAACCGACTGAGCCACCCAGGCGCCCCGTGGAGGCCTTTCTCTGCACCGCCGGCCCCCGGAGAGCCACGCTGGAGGCAGAGGGAGGCGGGCAGAAACCTCAGAAGGCAAACACGAAGGTGTCCCCCGCTGCTGGGTTTGCAAGAGCCCCTGAGAGTCAGGATGTTGCGAGCCAGGTGTGCCCCCTGATCCCTGCCGGGGGGCGACGGAGGCTCCGAGTCAGGGTGAGGGGAGGCTCAGCGCAACTCATGCAAAGGGTCCACACGGAGCTTCATTTGTGACAAAGGCAGAAACATTTATCCTGAGTTATTTTGTGACGAGACCCCTTGAAATGGACCTTCTGTGTGCCAGGGACTGAGGGGGGGGGCATGGGTGGTGACGGCGGCAGGGCTGAAGGAGGAATAGCTGAATAAAGGACAGAGTGGCTCCCAACAGGAGGGAGTGGTCACGACTGGGAGTGTGAAACCAGGGAGGCTTCTCAGAGGAGGTGGCATTGAGCTCAGGAGCAGCCTGAGCATTTACTTGTATAGTGTATGTTACATCTCCTTCCTCAGGACATTTGAGCCCAGGTGGGGAGGGAGGGCCCCTAGGCTTCCCTGTGGGCAGAGCTCGGAGCTGCACGTCTGGACGTGCTGGCGGAGCGGGAGCCGGGGCGGGAGGGCACGGGCGCCCCAGGCCCGCGGTCGGAGGCTATAGGCCCAGGGTGAGGGGGGGACGCTGGGGGGAGGGGGGTATTCCCAAGGCCTCCCTTTCGTGCTCCTGTGACGTTGTAGTTTCTGCCCCTCCAGCTGGTCTTGGAGTGACCAGTGCGTGAGAGCCACCAGCCCACCTGCATCCTGCTGACCCAGCACTGCAGAGAAGAGGAAGAGACCCATCGGGGGACGGGGAGTCTTTCTGCTCCCAGGGAACCCCCCCCAAAGGTTTTCTGTCATTCGCATTCGTGGGACGGCCTCGGGGGAAGCCGGGTGGCCCCTCCCGCTGGCTCTGGTCGGCCGCCCTGGCTGGGTCCCCCTCCCCCCAGTCCACCCCAGGCTGGCGGGGGCGGTCTGTCTCCCGGCTGGAAGAAGGACAGTGCCTTCCAGACCAGCTGGCTCCCGTCTGTCGTCTGTCCTCTGTTTCCCGTGCCCCCGTCCCTGCCTTTTGTCACGGTGCAGAGATCGGCGTGGGCCCCGGGCCTCCGTGGGTGTCTGTGCTCCGGGGTGGGGACCCTCTGAGAGGAAGGCCTGGCGGGGCCCGCGGGGCGGGGCTGCTCGGGGCGGGGGGGCCAGGCTGGCATCCCCGGTCACCCAGCCCCGCCCGTGACCCACTCAGACACACCGAGTTCTCACAAAAGGCAATTCAACAAGCTCTGGACCGACTCCCGAAATTTGCTTACAAGGACCTCTATTTATAGAGCCTCCCTCTTCTCTCTGGGGTCGGTCAGCCATCCATACACTTTCAAGAGTTTATAACTCTATTATTAAATTTAAAGTTGGCTGCGGTTTTAATTCAGAGTGAAAACGGCATTCCGTGGGGGGGCTCGCGGAATGCGTTTTGGGGCAGCTGCTGGCAAGCTTGTCTCTCGGGGCCCCTCCCCTGGAGACGGCCCAGGCGGGTCCGGAGCCCCCGACCCCGGGCTTTCCGGAGCCCCTGGCCCAGAGGCGCGCAGGCGGCTTCTCCTACTGGGGCTTCTGCTGCCCCGGACAGCCGGGACGTGCAGCCCAAGTCCGGTAGCGGACACTCTTGGGGGGTTTCAACTCTGTGAGGGGAGCTGCTCGTTCTTGGCGCGGAGGAGGCTGGGAGCCTTTGAGGTGCTCACGGCCCACTGGGGACGGGCCGGCTGCTGGGCTCCAGACCCGCCCTGAACGTGAGCCGAGCTTTCTGGGAGTTTGTCTAAGAGTCTCTACAGCAGAGGGGGCCCTACACTCCCACTGTCTCCCCAGAGCAAAGTCGGGGCGCAGGGCCGGGACCTGGGCATGCTGGGCGTCGGGACGGGACTCGGGCTCAGCACCTGGGCTGTGTTAGTCCCTCCCTCTGGATTCCTGCTTCCTCTGGTTCTTCGGACGATCATGGAACGCTCTTCCATCTCGGTACCGGCCCACATCCAAGCTTCCCCTGGGAGAACAGATGCCCGGGGTGGCCCGTGGGCCGCAGACGGTGGCCAGGGAGGCCAGGCGGCAGCAGCGAGGAGGCCTGGCCCCACAGACGGCTCGCCGGGGGCGGTGTGGACGGGAGGCTGGCCCTCCGGTCCGACCCCACGGGAGTTCGCCGGGGCTGCGGGAGCGTGCGCGCGGCAGGAGGCGGCGTGGACGGCCCGGGGCGGCCAGTAGGTGGTGTTCCCGGCCTGCTTTCCGGGCGCCGCCGCCTGCGCCGCCGGCCAGCCCCTCCGAGCAGGCTGGGCACATCTGGAAATGCTCGATTTGATGGAGTGTCGCCTTACATTGCAGAAATGAGCGTAAGCGGGTTTTTGACCCACCAAGTGAGAAATGTGATCTGGGTTTTACTGCCGACCCTTTAAATAAAAAACAGATCGCTTATTAAACCATTATCTATCAAGGATGGGGAGGGCCGGAGTGTGCCCGGACGGGCACAGATGGAAGTGCCGGCGAGGCAGGGAGGCGGGGGCGCGGGTCAGCCGGGTCGCTCCCGAGGAATGAGGGGATGCGGAAGGGGCTGGAGCCCAGCGGCTGCCCCGTCCGCCCCGTCGCCAGCCGCGGGGGGAGGTTCGACGCTTTCCCGGCCTCTGCCCGCCGCCCCCGGGGGTGCCGCTCCCGTCGCAGTCTGTGTAGCGGGTGCCGTGGCTGGGGTCCCCACAGCCCTGGGGCGGGGGGCTGGCACCTGGCCGCCGTGCCCACCGCTGAAATGCCTGCGGATGCCAGGCAGTCCTGTGCCCGTGGCCTCAGTGCTCGAGGCTTGCTCTCGGGGAACGGAGGGCCGCGTGGAAGGGCGCGCGGGCGGTCAAAGTCCAGTCCCTCGCTGCGGGCGCATCCTTACGGGGCTGGGGGCCTCCGTCCTGGGGGTCCTGGCCGCCTGAGACCCGGAACGAGGCTGGCCTGCGGCGGGCGGGCGGCCCCCTTCTCCGCGGGGTGTCTTCCATCTTGAACTGTTCGGCCGAGGAGCCGGTGTCGTCGGTTACATTTAGAGCGTGCTCTTCTAAAACACGGTTCTCACAGCGCCTCCGCCTTTCCTGCAGCGTTTTCAGCGAACGGGGCTCAGTCCCGGCTCTGTGCACACGTCCCAGTCAGCCGGCCAGGGGCCACCCGAGGTCCTCCTGGGGATTTGCATCCAAGGACCCGTTCCAGGCGTGTCGTGCTGAGGCCCGAGCAGACCCCGCCCCTCACGCCATGCTCCTCACCACTGGGACCTGGGGGTTTCCTGTGCCGGCCCCGGCGGTGACGTGGACAAGACAGTCAGGCTAACCAGGGGAGGGGGGAGGGGGGGGCAGAGGTGGGTGGCCCGGAGAGGGCAGTGTCGGGGGGGGGGGACCGACCAGGAAAACAGAGGAGTGGACGGGAGAAGACGGGGTTCAGGGACACTGGGGAAGGACGGAGGTGTGATGGTGTCGATGAGGCACAATCGGGGACAAGTGCCGAGGACAGGGCCACGCTGGCCAGGCAGGGTGCCCGGGGTCCGCCTCCCTGCAATGCCGGGGGTCCTGCGGACCCCGAGGCCTCGGCAGGGGTGCGGCTGACTGCCAGGGAGGCGGGAGGGCTGCAGACACTGGTGCTATGAGCTGCCGGGGGGGGCCGGGGGGGCCGGGGAGGCCGGGGGACAGGGCAGGGGGTGCACTGGCTCCAGGCGGTTGTTCAGCAAACCTCTGTGGGGGTACTGAGCCCGGAGCTCGGGAAGCCTGGGAGATGCAGAAAGACCCCACAGCACCCACCATCCGTCCCCCTTAGAGCGGTTCCCGACCTCGAGTCCGGCTGCATGGCCCACCCTTGGGCTGGGCCGGCCCCGGGTGCTGCTGGGGTCTGACTTGGCAGGTGCTGTTTCTCAGGGGCCCGTGAGGAGGGGCTGGGCATGAAGGAGGCCGGCCAGGGGTGGTGCAGCAGGCGGGCTGGGGGAACATGGAGTTCCCACGCGGGGTGCGGCCGGCAGGGCGGTAGCACGCACTAAGCGCCGAGTTCAGTCTGATGGCAACAGTGCCCCGCCGTGACGTGGAGGAAAAGGAGGTTCAGAGAGGGTCAGCGACTGGCCTAGGGACACACAGCCGGGAAGCGACACTCTCAGACAGGGTTCCAGGGGCCCGAAGTCCCACCCCAAATGGGCATTGTTGCTGGGGCAGGCCGGGCAGCAGGAAGGAAGGGGCCTCCATCGGTGACCACGGCCACAAGCTCGCGCCCCCCGCGGCCCCTCCCCCCACCTTCTCCGATCCAGCCTGCTGCCCGCGCTGGGTTGGCCAGGGCAGACTTCTCTCTGCTGTCATTACCAATAGGAACATGGCCCTGCCCACGTCACTGTTGTCACCGTGACGGCCGTGAGGGGAACCCGCGTGATGTGTGGGCCAGAGGCACCACAGTCCCCACTCAGCAGACCTCATGGGGCCGCTCCTGACCTTGGACAGGGCCGCTGACCGCAGCAGGGGCCTCCGGACACAAGCGGGGGCTGCGTCTCCGTGGTCCTGTGGGACATCCAGGCGCGGGGTGGTGGGAACGTGGGGCCTTCAGGCGGCAGCCTGGTCGCGGGGGCTGCATCTGACTCGGCGGAACATGGGGACCTGGTTCGGGGGACAGCGGGGTCCCCGGGCTCCTGGCGGCTAAGGTGTGGGTGTGAGTAGAGGCAGGGGCTCCCCGGCACCCCCCCCGACCCCGTCTGGGATGGCCCATAATTTCTGGCCACTAGTCTGACACCCCATCCCTCGGGGGGGGGGGCTCCGGTCGCGGGAGCCTGGCCCTCCCCTTCTCCTCTCCAGCTGTCTCCCTGACCCGCTTCGTGTCCAGCTGCTCTCCGGGGGTCCTGCCTTCCATCACTGCCTGGCCGCTTCGCCACCCTTCACTCTGAGCCCCGGGACCTCTGGGTCCTTGATCGCCGTGAGGGACGCGTGGTGAGGGCCCCTCGGCTCCGCGGCCACACCCACGCTGTCCACGTGTCTCTTGTCGCCAGGGGCGGTGGCACCGGCCAGGGGTGCCCCGCACATTCCTCAGCGTGGTTGCAGTAGCTGGTCTGGAACCAGGGCCAGGCAAGGGAGCCCGGAATCCCAGCAAAGGCGGTGTGGGGCCGCGCCGACTGGAGAATAAACCCCGATCGGAACGGGCTGCTCTGGGGACGAGGTTGAGGACTGTGGTGACCCTGGAGGCCCCCGTGATTGTTGTGCTCACGTGTGGTGGGGGGGCTGAGTGCCAGGGGTGTGGGAGAAGCCGCATCTCAGCCAGGAGGGTCTCCTGTGCCTTCTGTGCCCCCACAGGACTTGCGGGGAAAACCCAGGTTGGCAGCCCCCTCCCCAGGTGGGTTTACCAGGCCCGCTGTGCAGAAGGGGAGATGGAGGGTCAGAAACCCCCAGTAGCTGCTGTGGAGGGAAGGGGAGGGAAGGGGCAGAGGGAAGGGGTCGGGTCCAGGCCCGAGGGGAAGCCCCGTGGGGGGGCCATGCAGCTGGCACCCAGGTTCTGCCAGGTGGGGCAGGGGTGCTGGGGTGACCTCTGTCCATGGGGCAGCGTGGGGGACTGGTGCTCACTCACAGGACAGACTCCGGGCCGTGCCTCCCTCGGACCCCTGCCGTGGCTCCTGGTGGGTGGGGACAGCACCTGCTCTGGGCTTGAGGTCCAGGGAGACACAGGCGCAGGACAGCTGAGCAACAGGGCAGCCCCCGGGGCAGACGGGCAGTGAGGCCCGGGGCCAGGGACTCCACGGGGGAGCTGCCGGCTCTCAGGTCCTGAGGGTGAGCGGAAGCCGATGCGGAGGGCGAATCGGGTGAAGACAGCCACGAGCACACATCACGCGTGTACCCTTGTACACGTGCACACTCGTGCACACACGACCACTCTGGAAGCACACACTCGTGCACGCACACGGTGCAAACACAGGGCGGTGTCGGTGCGTGCGGCCCTCCCCCCACTGACTCCTCCGTCTGGCTTGCAGCGCCCCCAGCCTGTCCCGCCTCCGGCCCACGTGCGTGAATCACACCCCGGAGCGAGTTCCGGTGTCGAGGCTCACCGGCAGCTCTGCTCCTGAAAGGCAGGAAACAGAAGAGACCGGGCTGTTTCGGTGGCCGGACGCTGGGTGAGGGGAGGGAGGCTTCGGGAACAACACCCAGAAGCCTATACGATGACTTGGTCAGCGTTTGTGTCCAGGAGGGAGGGTGGGTGTTGCGGACAGCGGCTGGCGGGGGTGGGGGTGCGCGATGGGCTCCTGGCAGGGAGTGAGGATGCCCACCCGCTCGGGCGCCTCTCCCGAAGCCAGGGGGCAGGGCCACCTGCAGAGGCCCAGGCACCCCCGGCCGGTCCCACTGCCGAGGCTCATGAGGGCCGAGCCGGGTGGGGAGCTCCCTGGCCCCAGGGCTGGGCAGGGACCACGGGCTTGCAGGCATTCCCGGGGAGGCTCTCTCTACCCCGGGCTAAGCATGAGCAGCCGGGAGGACCCCGCCTCAGCCCTGCCGCCCTCAGGGGAAGTGTTTGCTGCAGCCACACTGCGGGGGCTCTGGGGGGCCAGAGTTTCCAGGGCTTGGGGGAGCAGGCCCCAGTCCTTCTTGCTTCCGGGGCACCTGCTGGGGCCTGGGACAGGCGGCCAGTGCCAGGCTTCTTGGCCAGTCTGAGAGGACAAGCCTGAGGGCGGGTCCCCCCGACCCCCCGCTGTCTTCCTAGCCCGACCACACAGGTGCCCGGTACATGTTTGTTGAAGGAAAGAGCCAAGAACGACATGTCTTCATCCCCTGTGTGTGGAACGTCCCACCAAGACCTCAAGGGCAGAGAGAACCCCGTGGGCCTGCAGGGGCGGGACATCCCAGAGTACACAGCGCCCTCGACGCGCTGGCATCACGGAGCTGCACCCCATGTCACTGAGGGGCCCCTGGAGCCCGTGGGGGGCTGCGTGGGGCCCACCAGCTCTGCTCAGTCCTGCAGGGGTCAGGGCGGGGCTCCCCGTGGAGGGCCAGGGTGGCGCGGGTGCCCGCCCCAAACGCATGTCCTGTGTCCCCCAGTCAGCGGCCCTGGGTTTCATAACGCCCGAGTCCCCCTGGCCCCGGAAAATATCCCCAGGGTAACCCGTCCCTGCAGCGTGATGGTATCAGGCCTCTGCGGCTGAAAACCTGCTTGCTTCATCTGGTTTCCGTGCTTCACAGCTGTGCGGGCCTGAGCAGGAGTCAGGTGGCCAAGGTCTGGGGACAAAACCCGGTCCGCGCCGTGTAGCCTGGCCCTCCTCCGGCCAGACCAGAGGCGGGCCAGCAGGGCGCCGTGGGGTGAGGCGGCCCCGACGCACCCCCGCGGGCCAGGCGCCCGGAGGGAGAGAGCCCTGATGGGGGGGTGCCTGTCCCCCTCCGGCCGTCCCTCTGGCCGTGCCTCCGTTTGAGCGGGCACCACACCCCCAGCTGGTCTGGAGGGGGCCCCCCAGAGCGCCTGGGTCGCAGACCCCCGTCACCGCAGGGGAGAGGACACCGCGGGTCGGTCTCGGGTGAGCGGCTCGTGCACCGTGGGCACCTTGATTTACCGTTCCTGCCCCTTTAACGGCCTCCTCCGGGCGCGGGCGGCGAGCCCCTCCCTGGCCGGAGCTGCCCCGTGCGGCGGAGCTGGGAAAATCTATTACCGCCGAGTCATTAATCTGGGGCTGCCGCCGCGGGCGCTCTGGGCCCTCCATTTAATGGGCTGCTTCCTGAGCTCGGAGCCTCGCCGCTCGCCTCCCTCGATCAGCTTTGTTTAATTATCAAAATATTTGATGCAGAAAATTGACATTAGTTCTGAAGGTTCTGGCCTGCTCCCCCCGCCCGGCTCCTGGTGACATTGAGTCCTCGGCCGCTGCGCCCCTCCACTCAAAATAGCAAGTGGGCCGCCCAGCCTGCGCGCGGCCAGGCGGACACGGCCGGCAGCCGGCCTGGCCCGGTGCACCACGTGGGGCCGCCAGGCCCGTCAGGACCCTGACCCGGGAGCCGCAGTACTGGACCATGGGGACGTGTGTCCTCGGTGTCTCTGGTGCCCCAGGGGCCACTCTTATGGGAGCAGCCAGAGCTGGGACACAGCTTGGCACGGCCATAGTGGAGTCCCCGGTGTCCCTCTGTCCCCACAGCGCCGACCTTGGGCAGCGGTGGGCTCCCAGCTTGGGTGCCACCGGAGCGTTCTGCTGTCTGATAGTCGCCTGTGTCTCACCCGTCATGAGGAGCCTCAGATGGCTGAGCTCCTCCCTGTGGGCTAGGACAGGCCCTCTTGTCCAGCCACACGGCCAAGGCCCGAGGAGCGGCAGGGCAGAGCCCGTGAACACTCGGCTCGGCTGGTCCATGTCTTTAAGGCTCGTGCTGCTCCCGTCCACGCGCTGAGCCTGGAGCCCAGAAGGCTCTGGGAAGGGCTGGGAACAGAGCTGCCCTCTTTGCATTCCGGTTCACGGTGGGGGCGGCTCATTGGGCCCCGTTCGGGCCTCAGAGCTGGACTTGGAACGCTGCGTGTGCACGTGTGTGCATGCACACGCCCCGCATGTGTGAGACCACACATGCATGTGTGCGCGTGTGCCTACCTGTGTGTGTCCCGTGTGTCCTAGACCCACGCGCCTCTGTGTGCCCGCGTGCGCCTGTCACCGGCTAACCCGTAGCAATTAACGTCCCCCTCAAGGACACCCCTGCTGCCTGACTCCCGGATCTGGGGCCCGTCCAACTGTGAGGGTCTGCCTTTGCTTCCGGAGGTCAGTGGCCCCCGAATGTGGCTCCCTGGCCCACACGGTCAAGGTGGGGGTGGGTGGGAGCCATGGCGGGCTTTTGAGCAGGGGAGGGCACACAGACGCATCTGGAGAGCAGTCCAGCTTCGCGGCCGGAGCAGCAGACCCAAAACTCATTTATTTGCTCACGGTCTCTCAGTCTTGGGGACACTGGCCAGCGTTTGTCCTCAAACGTGGCTTATTTTTAGATGTCAGATAATTTCCAAAACAGAAAGTAGTTTCAAGGTTGAGAAGAAGCCATTATGGGAAACAAATAGCGTCCAAGCTCAGACTCGCGGCCTCGCTCGCAGTCGGTGTCCCCCAGCGAGGGGCAGGACACAGGAAGGCCTCGTGCTCAGGGAGGCAGAGCGTGGCCACGGCGTCAGGTCCACCTGTGGGAAAAGCGAAAAAAAGCACCGCTCGTGACTTCCCGGCCGCCGGGGGGGGGCAGGTAACCGGGCGGCCGCAGCAGCTGGCGTCGGGGCCCCTCTGGAAACCCCAGTGCGTGCTGTGCATTTGTGAGTCCGGGGACAGACGACGCTGTCCCCTCTCAGGAGCTGGGAGCCACGCTGTCCTCTCCTCTCCCATCGCAGGCTGGTGGCACCCACTTCCCATCTCTGGTGGCAGTTGACACACCAGCCCCGTCGGGCTGAGACCAAATGCCACGTCTACTTGGCCATCTGCACGGGAGGGGCCCTCCGAGACGCAGCACCGGCGAACTGGAGCGTAGCAAGGGGGAGCCCCGTTTTCTGGGGAACAGAAGCGGGGCGAATCTGTTTTCTGCAGCGGGTGGATGAGGTTTAGTCACAACGGTTCCACGGGTCTTCGATGGTTTCTGGGCGAGGGGCCGGCGGGGCTGCTGCGCGGCCTATGCCTGGGGGACTTGGGGGAGCTTGCGGCCAGTGGGAATTCACTGGCGGAGACGGGCCTGACTTGGGCCACACGGGGAGGAGGGAGGCCTGGGTGGGACCGTCCTGGGCTGCGGGGACAAAGTGCCACAGCTGTACGGAAGCGGACCCCCTCACAGCCCGCAGGCCCGAAGCCCGCGGTCCGGCCCCGACTGGCTGCCCTCCTTCCGGAGCCCACAGAGGCTCCCACCCGCCTCTGCCGGCTCCCGGGGGCCCCAGGCAACACTCCAGCCTCTGCTCCGCGGTCACGTGGCCGCCCGCTTCCTGCGTCCCCTCCTCTTCCCGGACACCAGCGGTTGGAAATCCGGGCAGATTCCATCCTGAGACCCTTAGCCAATCACGCCTCTAAGAGCCTCTTCCCCGAGAAGACCTCACTCTGGAGCTGGAGGCAGACACACACTTGGGGGGACCCTGGTCCAACTGCCCGTCCACGGGAAGTGGCTTCCTTGTCCTCCCTGAGCAGCCGGCCGGGGAAGGACATCGGGGGACGGGAAGCCAGGGCTCTCCCCTCGGAGAGGTGCAGGCAGTGAACTGCGTGCAGAAGGGCGGGGCCAGCCCGGAGGGCGCTCCCCGGAGCCGAGGGCCACGGGGCCTGCGCGGGGACCACGGGGGCGTGCGAGCCGCGTCCGCTATCGATACCCGCGCATGTACGGTGGCCACTCTCCTCAATCTCGGTGGAGCCGAGCGGGGCGGGGGCGGGGATGAACAAACTCATAAATAACCAGGGTAGCGACCTGCCTTCCCCGCTCCGGCCCAGCGGTCTTCGATCTCATTGTTCTGGACGCCGCTCAGAGGCCACGGGCAGGTGTCCTCTGCGATGCTCGTGGAGACCTCTGCATGTTTACGGTGAAGCTGCCGCCTGCTCGCTGTGTTGGGCCTTGCAGTGGGCACAGGGGGGGAGGCATTTCCACATGCGGGGAGCCCGCTCCCCTCCTTCGGCTCTTTGTATTAGACTCCCAGAGCGATGCTCTCCCCCCCCCCTCCCCGCAGCTGCCCGCACAATCTGGCCCCTCCTGGGAGAGAGCTGAGGCTGGGGGCCGTTGTGTCTGGGAGCCTGGCACTGGCTTGGGCAGGGCGGGGTCTGCGGACAGGCGTGGGGGCATTTGGGAGACGGTGCCTCTGAGCCATCTTGGCCCCACAGCCCTGGCCGCCCGGACACTCGGGGGTTAAGCCTTCTCTCGCGGCGGCGCTGGCGCGCCTGGGGCGATAGCTTCCAAATATATTTGTTTGTGGTCAGAAGTCGTCACAGACCAGGGCTACCGAGACCTTGACTTTTCCCTGACACTTACAATTATTGCCGCCCCGGGGACTCATTTTCTGTGCAGCCACCTGCTGACCCGGCCAAACGCTGGGCCGTCCTGTGGCCTGTAAGCCCTGCGTCGTCCCCCCGCCAGGCCGGCCTCGCAGCTGGTGGCTTAGAGCCCCTGCCGCAGCTGAGCCGGCCCTCACCTGCTGTTTTCTCCCACACGTGTGCCGGGGCAGGAAGGGACTCCGGCCCCACAGACCCCTCCAGGGACCCCTGCAGCCCCTCCCGGTTAGTGTCACCCTGCCGGGCGGTGGGGGTGGGCAGCTGAGGAAGGACAGGAGAGGGAGGAGGGGGAGGAGCAGATGTGGGGGTCAGAGATGTGGGGGGGAATGGGTCAAACTCCAATTTCTTCTCGCCTCCTGTTCTGCTGTTTCCTGGCTGAGGCTAGTCCCCAGCTCGGCCTACTCAGTCCCCCTCCCGAGACATGCAACCCCAAACGTCTACACGTCCAGGTCCCCCAGGTGCCCGCCCAGACATGACCTGCTCAGACAACGCCCCGGCAGCGGCCTGGGGTAGGGGCAGGTGGGGGGTGCTGCGGCCCGGCTGGCTGTCCCGGGTGGGCGGCGGCCTGGCCTCCCCTTGGGCTTGGCCTCTGTGGCCCCCGAGGTCAGCGCTGTTCCGAGTCCCCGTGGGATTCAGTGCCCAGGGGAACTCCCGCCTGCTTCCCCTCAGGGCTCCAGACAGCCAGCGGACAGAGCGCCCTGCTGCCCCCTGCCTGTGCCCGGGCCAGCCCGGTGCTGGGGGACAGGCAGAGACGCTCTTTGAGGAGTGGCCCTTGGGGAAGGGGTGTCTGTACCCCTCCCCCAGAACGAGGGCCGGGGCCTCAGCTTAATCCGAAGGCGCTAGGTCAGGTCGTGTCTGAAAAGTGCCCCCTGTTTCCTCCACCGGCCCGTGGGGGGGCCTCCCTCCCCCACCCCACTGCACCGTAGGACCCCAGGGAGAAGGGCTCCCCACAGCCTTGGCCTGGGGTAATAGGTGGCCATGGTGGGGGGCAGGGAGTGACCCCTTCTGGGAGGCAGGGCTCCAAGCGTCTGCCCACTCCCCTCCCCCGCCGACTGCGATGTTCCTTTATCCGAAATGCCAGCACTACTCACCGGAGATTGTGACCCTGAGGGTGACACGTGGGCAAACCCCGAGCCTGCCCCCAGTGTCCCCAGTGCCCCGGCCCAGCCCTCCCTGGGTCCTGTGAGCCCCAAGCCCCCCACGCCTCACGCTGAACTCGCCCGTGCCCCAGACGCCCACCTGACCTCCCTAAGCTCTTGCAGCCCCCCCACCGTGGTCACTGGTTCTCTCCCCTGCCCCCTCACACTAGGTTGGCTGCTGAGTCCTGATGTCCCCTCTGCTACCTGTCCCCCATCCAGCTGTCTGTTCCCCAGGCCACAGCTGGCTCTCCTGTGTCACCCTGCGCTCCCCCAGCCTGGCCAGACCACTCAGCTGTCGGGAATGGGCCAGGCCCGTGGAGACACCAGGCTCAGGCTCGGCCAGCCGCCAGGGCCCCTGGGGGGTGGTCCCAGCCCCGTTTCGGCCCTATTTCCACTGCGGCTCACAGGCCTGACGGCCCAGCCTGTGGATGGCTCCGTGTCCCCCCGTGTCCCGCAGGGCTCCTTCCCTCACTTCTGGCACAGCCAGCTCGCTGGCCTTTGCCGTCTGTTCAGACGCTGCCCCGGAGCCTCCAGCCCCCCGCCACGTGGGAGCCAGGGCCCCGCCCCCAGGTGTGGGAGGGGCCCGTCGCTCCGTGCTCTGGACCCTTCGCTAATCCGTCCACTCGTGCGCTGAGCAACAGGTGCGTACTGAGTGCCCCGTGCGTGCAGGCTGTGGGTACTCCCTGCCCCGTGTGCTGCACACGCTCCGCGGCTGAGGCCACGCAGGCTCCAGAGGAGGCGGCGGTCAGGAGGACCCTGGAAGGGCAGCAGCCCTTGGCTAGCGGCAGTGGGCAGCGGGTGTTCCCGAGTGGGGACGGCAGGCTCAGAGCCAGGGCTGCGAGCCCGAGCGAGGACAGGACAGACAGACGCTGGGCAGCGCGGGGGCTCAGCCTCCAGGGCGATTACCCAGCAGCCCTCTGCAGAGACGTGAGCCGGGCTGGGCTCTGCCTGGAGGGTAACGGGGGGCTGTGCTCTGAGACTCTCGGGGGAAGGGGCTCTGGGACCCGGCTTTGCCGGGTCACCAGGTTGTGGGGGCCTGTCTGCCGGGCCACGTCCTCATCTGTGGGCTCGGCTGGGGAGGGACCCACTTTCAAGCCCACCGAGCTGCTGGCAGTAGTTTCTGCCTCGTGGTTAGAGGCAGACGTCCTCGTTTGCTTGCTGGCCGTGAACTAGGGGTCACCCCGGGCTCGTGGGGCCACCCAGAGCCCCCCGACCCTGGACCTCGTCCAACACAGTGCGCCCTCCTCCACGGCCCGCAGGGGACTGTCACTCAGGCTCACATGGCTCTTTCTCACCTAATGTAACCTGATCAAGGGGTGGCTGTACTGTCACCTTTGTCACCTTTGTCACATTCTTTTGTCCAGAAACAAGGCACGAGCTGTGCTTCACGCATGAGAAGGGCTCGTGCGAGGCCGTGAGTCATGGAGGCGTCACCTTAGGGGTGCCAGCCTCACCCGGGAGCGTCCCCAGACTCCAGACTCCACTGGAGCTGGGTGCGGGGATGTGTGGCTGGAGGGCCTAGAGGGAGGTAGGACCAGAAGCCGAAGTGACCCTGGGGACACAGAAGAGCCACCCCCAGACTCCCCCCCCAC
This sequence comes from Paguma larvata, assembly GCA_030068075.1. Lineage (NCBI taxonomy): Eukaryota > Metazoa > Chordata > Mammalia > Carnivora > Viverridae > Paguma > Paguma larvata. The sequence goes on from CM057833.1 coordinate 1,449,006, forward strand.
CAGATGCCACAGGCAGGCTGGTGCGGGGGGACACAGCAGAGCCTCATCAGCACATAGCGGGACAGTGCAAGGAGCTGTTCCAGGTGGAACAGCCATGGCGCCCTGAGGCCCTTTCTCCAGTGCGGCCAGTGGCGTGTCCAGGACCCCACTCTGCAGGCAGAGGCCCAGAGCTGGGCAGTTCCCTTGGCCCTACACTCTGAGGCAGGGGGGAGGTGGTCTGGAGGCCCGTCCGTGCCCAGCATCAGGGGTGGGGCTTCCTGTCCTCGCCGCAGCTTCTCTCTCTGGTCCCAAGACACTTCCCGGGGCTGCAGCCTGGTCCAGGTGGGGTTGGGCCTACTGGGGAGTTGGAGGGCTGCAGGGTTCAGGCCCTGAGGGCTCTTGGGGGTGTGGATGAGGAGGAAGACATGGTGGGGTGACTCCTCTGGGGGGCCCCCGAATCAGGCAGACGGTGGAGGAGCCCCCTCGCCTCCTGTCCTGCCCTGACCACAGTGCTGGACGGTGGACCCTGCCCAGACGTGGGTGATGGTGGCCAGAGCCCTAAGGCCCTGCAGGTACCCGATGCCGAGGCTGTGTAGGCCACTGGGGCTCAGGTGGGCGGGCTGGCCCCCAGAACCAGTGGTCGTGCCCACAGACGGGCTCTGGAACCGAGCCTGGGCGAGGCCGGGTCCTGGGGACCCCGCAGGAAGAGGTCAGGGAGCAGGCCCAGGACGCAGGGGTGGAGCCCAAGCCACAGGAGGCCGTGGCCCCTGTCAGACGTCGCCGTGAGGCGACCGAGGAGAAGTGGACACTGCATCGGTGTACAGAGACCCCCACTGGCCCTGCAAGAGTTGGGGGGCAAGGACCTGGGTCCCTAAGGACCGGAGTGCCTCATGGTATCTTCCTGGGGGAGGGGCGCCCTATGGCAAGAGTGCGCAGGGTCCAGGGGCCCACGAGTTCCCAGGTACAGGGAGATGGGGGGTCGTAACCAGGCCCCGGGCCAACCCTCCTTGGACCTCGCCTTCCGTGGGGACATCAGGGCAGCCGTGGGGCGGCTCCCGGGCCCGCCTTCACCAGCCAGTCTCCCCCAGGCCTGTCCCTGCTCGTCCCTCCCGGAGCTGGTTTTGATTTCTGCTTACAGTTCCATGGCGCGGGGCCTCCGGGGGGCCGGCTCCTGCGATGCTGATAGAGTCGTGCATATTTGATCAGCGCGTCAGCGTGAGGCTGGAGGCCACTCCCTGGCTGGCTGGCTGGCTGCCGGGTAATGAGCCCGGCGGGGGTCCGGGGCCGCCCTCATCTGTCACTGTCCAGCTCGGCCGGGACTTCAGATGCGTCTCCAGGCGGAGGCCTGTCTGTGCACCCACTCCCCAGGTGAGAGGGCTCACCCCACCTGGTTGGCTGCCAGGAAGGGCCTTGTTCCTGGAAGCCGACCTGGCTCAAGTCCCAGTCCGGCTCTCCCTGGCTGTGTGACTCTGGCACAACCCCTCAACCTCTCTGAGCCTCTGAGCCCTGGGCTCTGCTATAGGGCCTTTAAGAGCACGTTGCATAGCCTCCCGGCTACATTGTGAGGAGAAATCAGAGCATCCACACCCAGCCTCGGTCCAGCCCTACCTCGCACACTGGAGAATAAATGGTGTTATTTTTACCACTCGTGGAACCCCCCCCCCCCCACTGCAGTGTTCCATGGGACGCAGTTTGGGAAGCACTGTCCGAAGACTGGATTTCCTGCAAAGCAGAGAAGAAGTGGCCTCCCTGATGGGTGGGCTTGGGCTGCAGGGGTTTGTGGCCACCAGCATCAGCAGAGCCCTGGCAGGCCCAGCTCCTCTCTGGGCATCTGGGGGTTTCCGGAAGCCTCCTTGGTGGAGCGGGTAAGGGCCGGGCCTTTTCTGCGGCATGGATGGTCTCTGAAGACAGACTAGGAGCCTCTTCTCAGAGGAGCCTCAGGTCGGTGCTGGAGCCCCAGAGTGCCTGTGGCCGGAGCAGGGACGCAGCTCCGTTCAGCAGGCAGCAGGTGCCGGGCTGAGGGTCCTGAGCCATGGGAGGGTCCGGTGCTGGCTCCGGCTGCTCCTCCGTCCAGGGCGTCCTGCGAACATCGGTGTCGTGCCAGTTGGTGGCTTGGGTTCCCGTGAGTCTTCGGCTAGGGCAGGGAGCCCACTCCAGGCAGCCCTGACACCTCCCATCGGGAAGCGTCTGCCTTTCTGGCCCCAGCAGAGGGTCGGATGGCTTGGAAGCGAGGCCCTCGGTGTCCCCTGCATACAGGCTCACTCAGGTCGCGGTGCCCAGGTACCACCGTGGATGCCCTCAGCTCCCTCGTGGTGAAAACGTCAACCCCTGACATTTCTATTCCCACTAAACGCATTCTGCTCTGTCCCCAGCTCTCCCTCTGCGAGGTGACATTGTGGGTGGAATTAACACACCTGTGCTGGCCAGGCGGTGTCCAGGGTGGCCTTGAACAGGGGTGGGCTGTGATAGGGTCTGTGTCCCCAGTGGCCTCTGTGGCCAGCAGTGACCGAGCGGGTCCGGGCTCCTCCCTGCCCACACCTGACTCAGAGCCCGGGCCCCGCGGCTCCCCTCCCGCCCACTCCGTACCTGGTCAGTGTGCGTGGGCCGGGTGCTGAGACTGCGGGTGGGGGCGCCTCGCCCCTTCCACAGCTCCACGCCAGTGCACCCGAGGCCGAGGCTGGGCCGTGCGGATCACCCCCGGGGTGCCCCAGGCCCATTGAGGTCTGGGTGCTGCCTGCCCGCTTGTCCAGGGGATGCGTAGGGCTCGCCAGGCCCCACTCCCCTGACCGCCGGCCGCCGCGGGCAGGACAGGGGCAGCCCCCCGCCGAGCTGGCAGGGCCTCCGTGCAGGCGCCACTCGAAGGCCTCCGCTGCTGCTCGGGGACCTTAGCCGGGCTGGTTCCTAAGCCATCGCGGCTGATCCGTGGAGGCCGGACCGTCTCCAGGAGAGAAATATGGAAGCAATTACTCTGAGAGCCGCCGTTTGAGTAATTCCCAAAGAGACACCAGGGCCGGTCCTTTCGAAGCCTGGTGCGCGGCGCCCTAATGAAGCAATTAAGGCAAAGATCCTCCGACTTTGATCTCGATGGGGTAATTCTTACAAAAACATCACGGAGTGATAGATACCCATAACTCAGGGTCCTTAATTGTACTTAATTTGTTTGGAATACGAATGTGCATTTAATTAAAGCCCAGCTCGGCCCGCATGCTTCAAGCAGGGCTGTCAAGGAAAATTAAGACCCAGTTTGCTTTCAAAGTTACTGGTTTCTATCAGGCAAGGACAGCGGTCTTCGAACAGAAGGTTAGAGATAATTAGGCCGAGAGCTACAGCCGCAGAAAGTGGGGAGAAGGCACCACGGAGAGGAGGGGGCGGGGAGATGGGAGACCCTCCTGGGCGGGAGCTTGGGGAGGGGGTGGGGCTGCGTCCCGGGCTGGGGTCTGCCCAAGGCCAGGCTGGCAGGGCGGCTGCCCTTGGTGCTGTCACACAGGACCTGACTCCCCACCTGCGGGTCTCGGGGGAACTTCAGCCTCGGGACCATCGGGAGGGAGGGCTGTGAGCACCCGGCCCACTCCTCAGATAGGAGGTGGGGATCGAGGCATAGGGGAGAGCCCGAGCTCATCCGTGGTCACACAGGCCCTCCCCTCCGTCTGGCATGTCCCGCGGTGTCGGCTTGCCTGGCCTCAGATGTCCGGCTGTCGGTGGGTCCCTGGCGAGGGTTGTGGGGTGGCTCTGAGCACGGGCCGAGGGGCAGATCGGAGAGGAGAGAGATGCAAGCAGTTCCACCCAACACGAAGTGGGGCCCGGGTTCCTGGACACCCCAAGGTTTGCAAGGGGCCCGAGAGACGATGTCCACATTCTGTTCGGGAACCCCAGGTCTGCTGGCTCTGGAGCCTGGGGGTGCGGGGTGGAGAGCCGGGTCCTTGGGTTTGGGGAGGAAAGAGAGGAGGGAGGGAGGGAGGGAGAACGCTTCTCTCCCCTTCTCGTCCCAGACTTCCGGTGCCCTGGGAGGGGCGGTGAACCCCAGCCCAGCCAAGCACCAGCTCTGACCCCCGAGCTGTGCTGCCCCGCCCCCTTGTTCTCGGGGTGCAGCGTGCCTCTGCTCAGTCAGGTCCCTTTCGGGCCACAATTCAGGGGCCTGTTGGTAACTGTCTCTTTCAAGCGTCAAGAGGTTAAGTAACTTGCTCAAAGACCCAGCTCGTGACCAGAGGGGATCTGTTCAAACTCGGAGTCCCAGAACCTCCCCCCTTCCCCCCCGTGTTGCTGCCTCAGTGGGAAGGGGGCTCGGTGCTGGGGACCCTGAGGGTGCTGGCCCTCCAGGCCTGTGGAAGGACACTGCTTTGCTGGGAGTGCCTGCCTGTCAGATGTGGGGGTGTTGTTCGCGGTGAAGCCCACGGAGGTGCGGCTCGCACCTGGTGACTTGCAGACACACGCCAAACTCCGGGGGGCGGAGACGCCACCGGACCCGAGGCTGAGCGCCTGGCTGCCGTGGGCGTCCCGGGGCCGCTGCGGCCCAGCGCTGGGGCTGGGCGTGAGCAACAGAAGCCCTCTCCCCTGCCCTGGAGGCCGAAGCCCGAGACCCGGGCGTGGGAGGGCCTCGTTCTCTCCGGAGGCCCCGCCCCCAGCCGCTGCGGGTGTTCCTGCCGTCCTTGCAGCCCTGGGCTGAAGACGCATCTCCCCGTCTCTGCTTCATCGCATGGTCCTCCCCCCGTGTGTGCGTCTGTGTCCATGCTTCCCCTTTCTAGGACGCCAGTGACTCAGAACTAGGGGCCACTCGAGCCCGGCGCGGCCTCGTCTCCACTGGTTACATCTGCAGGGACCCTATTCCCAAGTAAGGTCCCGTTCCGAGGTTCTGGAGGGTGGGGCTCGACTGTGCGGATGTGGGGGACGCGGTGCAGCTTCTGGCAAGGCGGGAGGATTCTGTGAGCCGGTGTGTGTCAGAGAGAAACCCGGAGTCGCTGACCTGGGGGCAGAGGCACGGCAGGTGTGGCTGTGAGTGGGTTCCGTCTGCCAGGCGCCATTGTGCCTCTGACCTGCGGCGGTGTCTGTGGAGCAGGGCCTCCCCTGGCACCTGTGCCCCTCCTCCCAACAACTTAACCCTCCTCTCAACACCTGTGTCCCTCCCCCCGACACCTGTGTCCCTCCTCCCAACAACTTAACCCTCCTCCCAACACCCGTGTCCCTCCTCCCAACAACTTAACCCTCCTCCCAACACCCGTGTCCCTCCTCCCAACAACTTAATCCTCCTCCCAACACCTGTGTCCCTCCTCCCAACAACTTAACCCTCCTCCCAACACCCGTGTCCCTCCTCCCAACAACTTAACCCTCCTCCCAACACCTGTGTCCCTCCCCCCGACACCTGTGTCCCTCCTCCCAACACCTGTGTCCCTCCTCCCAATACCTATGACCCTCCTCCCAACACCTGTGCCCCTCCACCCAACAACTTAACCCTCCTCCCAACATCTGTGACCCTCCTCCCAACAACTTAACCCTCCTCCCAACACCTGTGTCCCTCCTCCCAACACCTGTGCCCCTCCTCCCAACACCTGTGCCCCTCCTCCCAATTCCTGTGTCTGTCCTCCCCTGACACCTGTGTCCCTCCTCCCATTGCCTGCTCTCCGTCCTCCCAACACCTGTGCCCCTTGTCCCATCACCTGCTCTCCCTCCTCCCAACACCTGTGTCCCTCCTCCCAATGCCTCTGTCCCCTTCCCTCTGTCCCTCCCTCCCTCCGGGCAGGGCATAACAGGAAGCCAGCTGACAAGGGGGAAGTAGTTCACGGGGTCCCGGCCCAGCAGGACGACGCACAGGAGGCTGGGCTCGGGGCTGAGGGACAGCGGATCGAATGGCGGCGCCATCCGCCCCCGTGGCCGCCGTTTGTCCGTGCTCGCCGCGCACACGCGTACGGGTCTCCGGACCGCAGCGGCAACGTGGTCCAATCACCCGTCACAGCCCCCTCCTGAACGGGGGACAGAATCCCGACAGTCGTGGTTCCCGTTTCCTGGTGACAGGGTGGCTTTCTTCCAGGGCGACGGTAGCCTCTCCTGTGGTTTGGCGACGGTGTTTATTTTCTATAGTTTCGAGTAAATATTTGCATGTGAATATTTTGTAGAACAGAGAATAAATTGTCAGGCTGACCGCTGCCTTCAGCGCATTGATTAAATAATAATGGAGGAGAAAAAGGAGGAAGGACCAGTGCACGCACGGGTGCACACACACGCCCATGCACACAGGTACACACATGCACACGCGCACAGGCACACACACATGCCCACGCCCACAGGTACACACACGCACACGCGCACAGGCGCACACACACGCCCACGCCCACAGGTACACACACGCACACGCGCACAGGCGCACACACACGCCCACGCCCACAGGCGCACACACACGCCCACACACACGCCCACGCGCACAGGCGCACACACACGCCCACGCCCACAGGTACACACACGCCCACGCCCACAGGTACACACACGCCCACGCGCACAGGCGCACACACGCACACGCGCACAGGTACACACACGCACACGCGCGTGCACACACACGCACCAAGGCGCACACATGTACAGACACGCACGCACTGGCCTGCTGCCCCTGTGGGAGGAGGCATTGGGAGGAGGTCACATGTGCACGCATACATGCGCACTCACAGGTACATACATACACACATGCACGCACAGGCACACACATGCTCATGCACACACACACATGCACCAAAGGCACACACAAGCACGGACACACACACACTTGCACGCACATACACACACGTGCACACAGATGCACACAACACTCATGCACATGCACACGTGCACACACGTGCACACACGTGCACACATAAGTTCGTGCACACGCGCACAGGCATGTAGAAGCGGGCCTGTGAATACACACGGTAGCTGTAGCCATGCTTCCCATCGCGGTCACGAGGCGCAGCCCGTGTTTGCCCCACCCCTGCTCCTGCTCCTCACTGTCCCCTCTGCCCTCCCCGGCCCCTCGGCGGCCGAGGTTCTCTCCCTGGTGGGGCAACTTGAACTAAGACGGCTAACGCGTCCGGGCCTCAGCGGCCCTCCTCTCGTCTCGTGCCGGCTGCTGTGGCTCCCCGCTGGTTTTCGCCATCCCGCACGGAAGCGCCAGCACGCACACGGGCCCGGGCGCCGCCACATCGTCCCCACCGCGGCCACAGCCTGATGTCCTCTTAGCATGTGGCATCAGTCACCTCTGCTGGGACACGTTGGCTGAGTGGCACGTGGAGCCACAAACAGCCAGGTGTCTGTCTCGGCTTCGGTTCGGCGGAGTCGCCGATGCGCCAGCTGTGGAAAGCGTCCAAACCAGCAGCCTCCGAGCGGTGGGGACGGCGGGTGAAGGCTCTGGGAGTGCGGCAGCAGGTGGCGGAGTGGGAGGAGCCCTCGATTCCGGGACCCGGGACCGTCCATTCAAGACCCGGTCACGCCCTGGTGCCGGGGCCCGGCCGTTCCGGGCGCGGAGGCCCAGCAGGTGCCGTACCTGAGGTCCGCTGGGCCCAGTGGGCGGCGGGGGTGCAGCGGAACCAGGACCCACACGGGCACCATGTTTGGGAAGCTGCGCTGTGAGCGGCAGGCGATGGCAGCGAGGCCTCCGTGGACGGGGGTCTGTCTGGAGATGGCGGGTGGGGAAGGAGACTCGGGTCCTGTGAGGACAGTCCACCACCCCTCCGTGGCGGCAGAGCCCAGGGAAGAGCCAGCACCGGAGGTGGCGCCACTTCCCAGGACATCGTGCCCCGTGTGGTCCAGTGGTGGCTGCTGCTCTGGGTGGGTAAGTCATGTGGCAGAGGCCACAGAATCGCCTCGGACAGGAGTCCAGTCGCAGGACCCATGCAGAACCTTTGTCTGTGCGCCTGCCATGGCCCAGTGCCACGGGCTGGGTGCCACGGGCTGGGTGCCACGGGCCGGGTGGGTCAGGACAGAGACAGGGATCCTCTCACATTCTGGAGGCCAGAGGACAGTTCAGCTTTTCATGGCCCCAGGTGTCCCCGGGGTTCGGGCCACATCCCTCCGGGCGCCGCAGGAGCCGGGAGCTGGTCCTTAAGAGGAGGCGTGGCTCCGCACTGTGAGTCCTGCTCCAGCGTGACCGGGATTCCACGCGGCATGGGCCGCCACCGCCGGCGCGCGTGCTGGTGACGAGGTTGGCAGAGCCGTGCGCACCGCGGCCCAGAGCCAGCGCGGCCGGACACGGAGCAGCCCGGCCGGGCGTGTGCTGTGCCGCCGCCGCCGTGCGGTGCCGCTCGGGCTCCCGGCGCTGGCCGTGCGGGGAGCTCACGCTCCTCTTCCACTAGGCGGGCCCACGCTCCGGACCGCGGCCCCGGAACCCTCACCCACGCGCCCGGTGCCTACGTTTTCACGGGTTTATCGCCCGCCTCCTGGCGCACATGGGTCTCATTAAGTCATCGGAGACATTTGCGGATTCCCGTCGCCAGGACCGGTCGACACAGTGTCGGGGTCAGACAGAGCGGCGTGACACCCTCAGGGACCTCAGGTGGCCAAGAGCCCCGTGGGTCAGATCCCGGCAGCAAGCCGGAGTCAGCGCGGGTCCGGGACAGGACGGCGGAGGCGGGCGTCGCGGCTGCCGGGTGGAATCGGAGTCCATGCAGCGCGCACTCTCCAAGTCAGAGCCGCGGGCCGTCCGCCAGGGCTTCCGTGGGTCTTCCCTGCACACCTTCCGGTCGGGAGAGCACCTGCACCGGGGTCACCACCCGACCGGGGTCAAAGGACCCAGAGCCGCGGTTCCGACCGTGAACGATGCCCCCTGGAGGGGCCGTCCGACAGCATGGAGACATTTTCGGTTGTCACAAGGGGGACGACACTGACATTCAGTGGGGTTGGGGGCAGGACGCTGCTAAACGCCGTGCCGGCGAGGACGGCCCCCACCATGCAGAACCACCTTGCCCCGCTTGTCCACAGGGACCCGTGTCCAGAGTCCTTCTTTCTCCCAGACCTGTCTGCCTCTGTAGGCCCAGGCGACGGGGGGCACCACCCCTCCAGGGGCCGACAGGGGCCCTGATCTCTGGCTTTCCTCATTGTACGTGAGGTTGCTTTTGCTTCACACTCGTGGGTCCAGACAGGGCCCAGGGCGAGACAGCTGTTTTGGGGGCAGGTGCAGAGGGCAGGCCAGGGGGCTTCGGGGACAATGTCTCAGGGTCCCTCCTCAGGTGGCCACGTCCCCTGAAGCTGGGCTCAGGGTGAGAACGGCTCCGGGGACCTGAGTGGGAGGTGTGACTCTCCGTGGCGATGGCCGAGGCAGGGAGGTGTCCCGTGGCGTGGATCGGGTCAGATTTTGCTCGGTGGTTGTTTTGTCCCCAAGATGCCGCCGTCGAGTAGCCCCGACAAAGGGCACTGAGTGTGTAACTGTGACTCCCCACTGCCCGGGAAGTATTGGCTCCACTGTCAGCAGCCTGGTCACAGCTACTTCCCTGGAATGGGGGACAGAGGAACACCATGGTGGGGTGTGGGATTGGCTGAAATGCGCCCCCCACCACGGATGCCCAGGCCCCCGTGCCCGGAGGCCGTGGATGGCACAGTCTTTGAAATGGGATTAGGTTAAGGATCTTGAGACAGGAGATGGTCCTGGATTCCCGGGGAGGGGGGGTCCCAAATGCCACCTCAAGTCTGGTAAGAGGGAGGGAGGGAGGGCGCAGAGAGGGGCCCTGTGGACACGGAGCAGAGGCTGACGCCACAGCCCCCGAGGCTGGAGCAGGGGGGCATCCGACCATCCTCTGAGGCCTCCGGAGGGAGTGTGTCCCCACGGACACCTGGACCATGGCCCAGGGACACCGGTTTTGGACTCCGGGCCTCCAGAACTGGGAGAGAAGACACTTCCGTTGGTTCCGGGTGGTGCACCAGGGGTCCTGCGTTACAGTGGCCCCGGGAGACCAACTCGGCAAGGCCTGGCCTGTGGTCCTGTCCCCGTGGTCCTGTCCCCGTGGTCCTGTCCCTGTGGTCCTGGCCTGCGGAGGACAGCAGTGACGGGCTGTGTCCTCCCACGCCCCAGGGCCTCCGGGCCGCCCTGTGGGTTCGGGGTGTGGGATGCGTGGATGACGTGGGGTGCCCCTCCTCCTCTGTGTCTGTGATCGCGCCTTCTCCCGGGCCCGGAAGCCCTGGCCTCCCGCCTCGGCCGCTGCCGAGTGCAGACCCGCCGACCAGACCGCCGCCGCCGGGAGGTGAACCGGGTCTGTGCAGCTTGGGCGGAATCAGTGCTGCGTCCTGTCCCGGCTGCATCGCTCCGAAATCGGCTCGCGAACATTGCCCCGAAGTTTTTGTAGCAAAGCCTTATGCTTCTTTGGGCCTTTAAGCTGCGGCCTCCTGGGCAGGTGTCCTCGGTCCCTCGTGCTCGCTGAGATGGGGCCGGAGGCGGGACGGCACGTGGCTGGATCTTGGGGCGCCCGGGAATCCCCCCCCCACAGGGCGGCTGCGCAGATGCGGTTGTCGAGGGCCCTTCCATGAGGGAGGGCACGGGGCGGCTCCTCTCCCAGCAAGAGCCGCAGACGGACGTGCAGGGACAGGACCTTCGTCTCCCCCATGGCCACTCGGCTGTCCCGGCTCCGCACGAGGCCCCGACCCCTCCCACGGGAGTCCCGATCTTCCTGGAAGGGACCTGGCGAACCGGCGAGTCCGGGTCCCGCCGGGAGTTTCAGGGAAACCGTCCTCGGCGCTGAAAGCCAGGAGGTGACCTCGGCGCCCCTGCAGGGGCCGCGTCCTTCATGGTCCCTGGAGCGTGTCCGGTCCTCGGGGGCACAGACGTCAGTGCCGTCTCCATTCCCGAGTCAGAGCCAAGGGCAGCCGCCACGCCGTCCCAAGGCTCACGCTGTGGGGAAGGTAATCGCCGTGAGGCGGGGAGTCAGCTCCACTATCGGCAAAGCCCCGCCCGGCACAGACCGGTGTCCTGTGTCTCCTCGGCAAGGACTCGCCGGAGTCCCAGCTCTGACGGTTTTGGGTGTGCGGGGAGTGCCTGGCACCGGGCATCGGCCAGCGCCCCGTCAGGGGAACCAGGTGCCGCAGACGGGTACCGTGGGGAGTGGCCACGTGGGCCTTGGAGGGGGTGGGAGGAGGCGCCCCCTGGGCCGCCGGGCAGAGCCGCAGTTCCCCTCGTGCCCTGTGCTCCTGCCCCTGACTGTCTGTCCCTGACCCCGGCTTCTGTCTGTCTGTCCCTGACCCCGGGCTCAGGGGTCTGGGCCTTCTCCTCATTCAGATTCAGAGCAAAAGCTCCGTCCGACCTGCCATCCAGTGCACCCCTGTGTCCCCCCAGCTCAGCTCCTGTTTCCCCCCTCCCCTCCTCACCTCTGCTCTCGGCCCTCCCCGGCCTCCCCCTCCCGCTTTACTCTCCTGGCGGGACCTGGACGCGTGAGCACGTGCTCCTGTCCCCAGGTCAAGTGCAGGCTCCGTCCACGCCCCAGGAGGCTCCTGGCCAGCCGCCCTCCCCAGGCCACCTCTGTGCTGCCGCCCCCCAACTCCTTGCTCACACTCGAGGACCCTGAGCGCACTCGCCCGGCCCGGTGTCCCCGAGTCTTGACTTTGCCCTGTTTGCACAGGGCTCACTGCTGTCCGGGTGCCTCTTTATTGGCGGATTATCTGTGTGGCACCACCGGAGGGAAGGCTCCGTGAGGTCGGGGGCCTTGTCCGTCTTACTCCCTGCACCCCCGGGCCTGCCTCACTCCCTGGGGCCTGGCAGGTGCTCAGAGAAACGTTTGCTGAACGAACAAACGAGGGGGAGCAGACGCACACGCGGCAGGTCCCAGCCACGTCCAGAAGGTCCCTCCTGGTGGGGACATGGCCTCCCCTCCCGCTCCTGCCGAGAACTCGGGCTGCGGCCCTCGGGGACGATCACTGATGCCGGGTGCCAGCGAGTCCCCGTGCAACGTGGCGGGCGGGCGACTGGGCCACGGGAGCTGGCGAGCCCCCAGCACGCCCAGCTGGACCCTGCCCCCAGCTCTGCGCCTCCTCTGCCAGGGCCTGTGTCCCCCAGACTGCAGGAGCCCCTCTCCACGTCCTGCTGTCTGGCGTCCATGGGGTTTGGTTGGGGAGAAGCCCCAGCAGGCACTCGGAAGCAGGGCAGAGGCCCGGTGGGGGGTGGGGGGCACCGCCGTTGCTGGGTCCTCATCCCTCAACCTTGCCACACCTCTGGACCCTCACAACCTCACCCCTTCCCGAGTGTCCGGGCCTTCAAGGCCTGGGCGGGCACTACCCTTCCCTGGCAGCAGCTCGAAGACCAGGCAGTGGCGGGGCTGCCCAGGGGCTCGGCGGGGACCCCTGGATGGGAGGGTGCTGGGCAGTGGCCTCCGCCTGGGGCCGAGCATCCTCCTCGGGGACGTCTCTGCCCCTGGGAACACGTGGCCTGAATCCACAGTGCGCACGCGAGCCCCCACGCGGAGCGCCCGGCTGCGGTCAGCAAACGCCCTCGCACACGCTCACCTGGCTGCGGGGCGGGGGCCGGGGCGGGTGGGAGTGTCTGTCCCCCCAGGGGGCCTTTCTGGGGCCCAGCCCCCGACACCATAATCTGGGGATTTTCCTGGTATGTCGTTTTTAATAGGTGTTATTAGCGTGTGGAGGCTGACCCTCCGGCGATTATCCCCGGGCTCCACCCCGGGCCCTAATCACGCCGTCAGCGGCTCCGCGTGAGAGTCTTAAAATAGTGATTATTTACAGAGCGTGCTGTTCCCCCTCCTGCAATCCTGCGTCGGTCCGGGAGTGCGGGCGGGGCCTGCGGCGGCCTCGGGAGCCCTGCTCCAGCTTGGAAGAGCGGCTGGGAAGGAGTCGGTCGGGCCTCCGCTCGAGAGGCCGAGTTCAAGTGGACCAGGCCTGAGCCGCCGGAGAAGAGCTGTATCTGGGCAGGCCCTGGGGCTGCTGCTTGCCGGCGCCGCCCCACCTCCCCCCACCCCGGAGGCCTCAGGCAGCGAGGGGGCCCCACGTGTCCCCTTAGCCGGGCGGTTTTCCTGTCCAACTCTGTAAAATGGGTACAATCAGAATCACTACCGCAACACTTAGATGCGTGTCACCGAGCGAGAGCGCAGTCTGGCAGGGCTGCAGCGTTCCCGAGGCGTTCTGGAAAAGTCCAGTCTCTGGAGACGGTGAGAAGATCGGGGTGGCCAGGGGGTGGAAGGGGAGGGACCTGGAATGACCGTTACGTGTCCTCACCCGTGGGTCTGAGCCCACAGACTGCACAGCTCTGGGAGTGGCTCTCCGGTGACCCGCGGACGCTGGGTGACTATGGCGCATCTCCGCAGACACCCCGACTGTCGCAGACTGACCTACAAGATAAAGTCTATGATGGGAAAAAAACTACCTCGTTGGGGGCGGATGGGGCCGGGTGAGCCAGGGTGTGCAAACCTGCACGCCAAGGGTAGGTCACGGTGGGTCTCAGGTGCAGGGGCCGCTGGAGGCTGGGCGCGGGAATGGAGACGGAGGCCTTGCTGCCGGCGGGAACCAGCCGGAGGCGGGCAGGATGCGGGTGGAGGCCCAGTCGTCGGTCAAGAAGCCAACGGCACAGGGTCGGTGGTGACGCTTTTGTCCCCGCGGGCTGGCGATGGGGGGGGGGCTGCCCAGCTCGCCCCTCGTCTGTGCTCAGACCAGGGTGACGGCTGCGGAAGGGGGTCCCCAGGGGCCACGGCGCTCGGCGGCTCTCAGAACGAGGGGCTGGAGCGAAGTCTTTGTTAGCGTCCGGGCACACGTCTTTTAAATTATAAATCGATAAATAGTTAATTCAATAATAGAACTCTCCTGAATATTTCATGCTGCCCGCGCACCACGGAGCCCGGCCTGGATGTCGATGGCGCGGAGACAAAGTCATTCGAGGCAAGCTTGCCCCAAACCCCCGTTAACAGCTGCGGGCTCAGCGGGGAGCAGGCACGAGACCCCCCCCACCTGGCTCCCCCCACCCCGCATTTGTGTGGAGCCCAGGAGGTGACCCTCAGGAGGCTTGGGGGGGCAGTATCCCCCATAAACCACCGCAGCTCCGAGCAGGACCAACGGTCTGATAAAAATGAGGCATCTGGGGTGTTTGTGTCCCCCGAATTTATATGTTGAAGCATTACCCCCTTTCGTCGGAATGGAGTGGTCCCCAGATTGGGTGATTAAGGTGAGTGAGATCAGACGGGAGGGCCCTGGTCCAGCCTGACTGGGGTCCCCTGAGAGGAGGTTAGGGCACAGCCAGGCTCGGAGGGGGCGGGGTGCGCACAGAGGCCTCCAGCCCGGGCCAGAGTGCAGTCAGGCTGTGTAAGCTGACGGGTCTGCGGGGCTCTGTCGCAGATGCCCCGGGACAGGATACAGCAGGCGGCAGTGCTCCCCCGCCCTGACCCTGCACCTGTCGTGATAGCTCAGCCCGGCTGGTGTCTCCCTCCCTCCCTCCGGAGACCAGGCCCAGGCCCAGCAGACGAGACCCGGCTGCCACCAGGAGGGCCGCGGAGCCCTGGGAGTGTGTCCTGGGGATTGGCGGAGGAGCCAGGCTGCCCGGCTCGGGGTTTCCGTTCCTGTCCCTTCCATCGCTGTTTCCAGGCTGTGTGACCCCCCCCCCCACTGCCCCCACCAAGGGCAACGTGTGGCCACAGGGAGGCAGAAAATGAGTGTTGCTGTCAGGCACGTCTGTGCTGAACCACGATCTACACCCCCCCACCCCCCCACCCCCGCCGAGCTGTGTGGCTTGTGTTCCCCTGTGAACCTCAGGCTCCTTCTCTATAAGATGCACCCTCGTCACATGCGGCTCTGTGCTGGTGCAGGGAGGGTGCACCTCGCAGTGTGATGGAGGTTGTTTGTGCCGTCAGGGTGTCCGGGGGGTCTTCGACCTGGACCGTGGTCTGGGAGCGGGTCCCGGCCAGGAGGAACAGCACCCACGGGGGCCTGTGTGGCGCCCGGTGTGTGACCGTGACTCGATAAAACCCCAGTGTCAACCGGGCGCCTGGCTTGGCCCCGGGGAGGGTCCCGCCAGCCGCAGGGACGGCCCCCAGGGACTGAGGGGTTGACCGTGTGGTTTGGTTGAGCTTCGTGAGTTTTCTAGGAGGTCAGAGGACCTGGGTCAGAGGTCAGGCCCCTCGCGGCCGCGTGTGACACTGGTGGTGAACAGGGCACCTCACGATGACTGGTGCGTTTGCTTACACGCTCGCTAACTGCCCCCGAGCCCGGAGGCCCCCGAGGCTGGGCCTGGTGGCTGGGACACCGAACGCCGTGAGTGCTGCGTGCCGGTCAGGAAGCGGCTGCCGTGGCGCGGGCCTGCGGGCGACGGGTCTTGGTGGATGGTCCGCCCACTCGGTTCGGGACGGGCCGAGTAACCTCCGTGCTCAGGCGCAGGGACCCACCGAGCCGGCTCTGGCCGCTTCGTGCCAGCCTCATAGAAGGCGGGGAACGCAGCCTGCCACCCCTGCCGGCTCGGCGGCTCACGCTGGGCGAGGGGTGCCGATGTGGGGAAGTGAGGCCCTGCCTGGTTCGTGGCACGGGGGGTGGAGGCGCGTTAGTCCGGGTCGGGGAGGTTCGGCCCGCCTGGACTCCCAAGCCCTCTGCTGGGCCCGTCAGCCCTGCGTATGCACCCTTGCACCTCCTGACCTCACCCCTTCTCCCACCTCACCCCCCGGAAGACTCAACGGGGACGAGGCCCCTGGGTCCCAGGTCACCTGACCTCAGGAGTGCTCCCAAGGGAGCTGGGTTGGCGAGGTATTCAGTGGGTGCTGTGTTGCAGTCCCGAGCGTCTCCTCCAGGGCGTTCCGGACCAGGGGCCGCTCGGAGCCCAGTCTTCTAGCCGGCGAGGCAGCCTCTGACGTGCACGGGGCCTGTGACTTGAGTCTTGGAGCTTACAGGGGGGGATGCTGCGGTGAGGGTCTCAGAGGCGGGTCCGAGTCCCCGGGGGGCCACGCGGCTGCTCCTGCCAAACTACCCTGGGGTTTGCTGAGCCTCGCGGACCCAGGCCTGTGGTTGGGTGCGTGGGGACAAGACGGGGGCGCAGAGTGAGCGCCCCAGGCTGGGAGGGGCAGGCGCCGCCCTCAAGACAGACGGACGGATCTGGGGTCCACAGCATGCACTTACTCTGTGCCCTGAAGTCCGGAAAGGGGGTCCGCCCCTTCCCCGCTCGGGCGGCCTTGGAGCAGGCCGCGTGCCGCGCCGTCTCCGTGCGCCGTCTCCGTGCGCCGTTGTCACCGCGGCAGCCCGGCCTCGCCGGCCCGTTAGTCCTGCCGCCAGTGCCGTGACACCGACAGTAGATTAATGTCTCTTTAATCAGCCAAAATGAACGCGGCACGCTGCTGACAGTCCAATTTTCTGCTAACAGATTGGAGCCTCGCGAAACCCGGCGCTCAACTGATTTTTATTTCTGCCAGAGATAACTCAGCGCGGGAGGACCGGCCACCGTCGGCCCTCCTGCCGCCTCGCCGCTCGATCCGTCTCGCCGCCGCGGCGTCTCTTACCCGCCTGTTAGGCGCCGGCCGCGGACGGAGCGGGACTCCGCGGGCCGGTGGCATTTAGAGGCTGCAGCGGAGCCTGGCGGCCCGCGGTCTCTGCCATCGCTGCTGGACCCCGAGGTGGCTCTTCCCGCGGCAGGGGGCAGGGGGGGCGCTGCTGAGTGCCTCGGGGGCCGCGGGGCAGGAGGGGCTGTGTGAGCGTGTGTGCACGTGTGCGAGTGTGCGCCTGCACGGTGTGTGTCGGTGTGCAAGTGGGTATTCCCACGTGTGTGCGTGTGTGGGGTCGAGGCCATCCCAGGCTCCCGTGGCTCCCCGGCCACCTGTCTCAGGCTGTTGCCTCTCACTACTGTTTTCTTTTTCTTTCTTAGGTTTATTTATTTACTTTGAGAGAGAGAGACAGGGAGAGAGAGCTAGTGCAGGAGGGGCAGAGAAGAGGGAGAGAGAGAATCTGAAGCAAGCTCTGAGCTGTCAGCACAGAGCCCAATGCGAAGCTCAAACTCACACACTGAGATCATGACCTGAGCCGAAATCGAGAGTCAGGGGCTTAACGGACTGAGCCCCCGGGCGCCCCTTGTTACTGTTTTCTGTGCAGGTGCAAAGGGCATCTCTGGTCCACCTGCTCCTAGGGGGGCGTCTGGTGATATGAAAGGTGGATGCGGGGGGTGCAGCTGGGCAGGACCCCTGCCCGGATGATGGACTCCTCAGGAGCCTTCTGGATGCTTCCGGAGGCTCTTCCCAGCGGGGGCACGCATACTGTGCCTCCAGGTGGGATCGCCGATGCAGCCCCTGGCACCGGCCTGCTGCTCCCTTCAGGGCGGCCAGGGCACACCCTCCCTCTGCAAGGCTGTCCCCGCAGCTGCCCCCACCCGGCTTTGCCTTGGGACCTGACTCCGGGGGGTGGGGCGGGTCAGAGGGCAAGGCGACTTTATAGGATTTTGCCTTCTGGTTCTTCCCCAGCATCTGAGCCTTAATTTCATGCTGCCTTTGTAGTGCCGGGAACAGGGAGGGAAGGGTGCTTGGGGGCTGGGCCTGGGCCTGAGTCATGGAGAGCGCTTCAAGGGGGCCTGGGGCCGCGGGGAGGGGCTCTGCAAACTTCCCTTCAGGTCCTTGCCACCACCATAAATTCTTTCTTTAAAAAAATACAAAATGAGCATGAGAAAGTGATTGGAGGCCATGCTTCTAGCCCCCTCGCGGAGTGGAAGCTGAGCTGCCAGTCCCGGCCTCTAGCCCAGGCCGCACGCGGACGGAACGCGCACCTGCCGCTGCAGCGCCCCAGGCCTCTGTCCTCCCCGTCTGGAGCCGCCCCAAGTCCGGCCTCGGGCGCACCCCGGCCTGCGCTGAGATGGCCCGGCCCTCCGCCGCACCGGCCGAGGGATCCACGGTAGCTCTGCTCCCCTTGCACCAGCTTTGTCCCGGTCCTCCGGGACTCAGAGTGGGGGCATCCCACCCCTCGTTCCACGGGCCGCTCTGCCTACCCCCCAACACTCGCTGGACCCCCACTGCCTGAGCCAACCAGGGAAGGAGGGACGGGGCTGCCGGGTGGCTCAGCCGCCTCCGTCGCCAGTGTCGATGGGCAGCCAGACGCATCCACTCGGCAGACGTTTCCCAGGCTCTCCGTGTGCTGCCGTCTCTGACTGGGTCATGGTCCTGAGTGCGTTCACCACCTGGCAGGGAGACAACACGGAAAAAGTGACCTCCTACCAAATGATCCTATGCAGGACTGTGCAGTTAGGGCAGGAAAGGCCAGTAGGTGGAACCTGTATCTCCACCGTCCCTTCCCTTGTCCAAGGCAGACATCACTAATCGAAGGCAGCACTGCGTTTCTCTGGAGAGCAATATGGCTCCCTGTTCCAGGGTGAGTCTTTTCCAGGCTGGTTGTGGGTCGTGTCCTACCAGAGACGCCAGCCGTGTGCTGCGCTCCCACCGGGGCTGCCCACCCTCCTTCGGAAGCCCAGAGCCTCGTGCCCCGGCGCTGCAACCTCTGCCCAGCTGGGCCCTGGGTCTCCACCGGGCGGGCCTGCTGCACAGTTGAACCCAAACCTTGATGTGTAACGTTCGGAGGTCCACGCTGTCCACCCGCTGGCTGGCGGTGGTGCCGCCACGGCCCTCCCGCCGCCCCCGGAGATGTGACCTCTCACCCCAAAGGGGCCATGGGCCCAGCTGAGGTCACTCAGCTCTACATGTGACTGCATGCTGAGGCCTAGTGATAGTGATAGTACACACGTACTTACGCCTGCAGCAGGGACGCACACCGGCACACTACACAAATACACCCCCGACACCCCCTTGAAGATCTCACCCAGGGCCCCTGCGGCCCTCCGACAGATGACTAGTGCAGGGGCCTCTGGGTGCTCTGTGCCGCAGGCCCCACGGGGGGAAAGACAGGATGCGCGCCTGGGTGTGACAGACGGCGGGTCTGTGCGTGCACGTGTAAGTGCAGAATGCGGGGAGAACCGCGCTGCCGTGTGTCGGTAGTGCACGGCTGCCGGGGGCGAGCACACGGCGGCCACATCCTCACGCACCTGCCCGTGTCGCTTACACCCGGGTCTTCCTCTGCACCTGGGCGAGGTGCCCACCCGCCGCCACGGTCTCGAGGCACCGAGGACACGGGGCAGCCTCCCCTGCCACCCTCAGGCTCTCATCCGGCTGCCCCAGATCCCGGGGTCGGAGGGCTGGTCCCCGCGGCGGGTCCCGACCCCGAGGGCCGCTCCCCCCCCCCCCCGCGGCCCCGTCTCGGCTGACAGGCTGGCATTTCCCTTCCCGTTTGCTCCTTCTTCTCCCTGACGTGCCGACAAGCAGAATCGTGTTCCCTGACAGACGGAAATATCAGACCCGAAGTACGGGGACGAAACAGGCTTTAAACTTTAACGAGAGGCCGTAATGGAAAAAAAATGCAGAGCTCCCCTCAAATGCGGGGTTTCTGTTTTATCAGAGAAAGAGTGCCCTAAATAATAAATAAACCACGTGTGTTTCAGTTCTTTTATGTGCGTGAATATTTAAAACATGCAAAAATGTGGAAGACGCATTTGCCGGGAACAAAAGGAAACACGTATTTAACTCCAAAAATGAATAAATGAAGGGAGGTGAGGGCAGGAGATGGAGAAAGCAGAGGAGACGCGCGTGCGGGGCCGGCCGTGGAGCCGGGGCGGCGTGGGAGCGGGTCTGGGGACGGGCCGCCCGGCGCTGGGTCTCCGGGGTCCGCCCTGCGCCCCCTCCGGCCTGGCCGAGCCCGGCTCCCTGGCCCACTGTCTGTTACCTGCCGGCCCCCAGCACACGGCCGTCCCGCCTCTTTTCTCTTCTGAACACCTGTGCCCCTGGTTCGTTGGTGCCTCCCATGCACCCCGAGGCTGCGGGAGCTCCCGGGGCGCCCACACGGGGACAAAGTCCCGCAGGCGTACGGAAGCGGACCCCGTCACAGCCCGCAGGCCCGAAGCCCACAGTCCGGCACCGGCTGGCTGCCCTCCCTCCGGAGCCCACGGAGGCTCCCGCCTACCTCTGCTGGCTCCCGGGGGCCCCAGGTGACCCTCCAGCCTCTGCTCTGCGGCCACGTGGCCGCCCGCTTCCTGCGTCTCCTCTTCCAGGACGAATGGCTGGACTTGGGCCGCCACGCCCTCATCTGGACCTGAGGACGTCCATCCGCGAAGACCCCGTCTCCACGTAAGGCCGCGTTCACAGGGGCCTGGGGCGAGGCCACAGCCGCATCCTTCTCTCCAACCCACAGAACCCGTGCGCCGCGAAGCCTCCGGGGCCTTTCCCGGGCGGCAGCTCTCTGCTGGACAGGGGGGCTGGGATCCTCTCTGGGGTCCTGCCGGGAAAGTCCCGGCCTCTCACTCCCTGCCCGCCCCCGGCCCCCGCGGGGCCTCTGCAGTTAACTGGCACTTTCTGTCCCTGTGACACCTGGCGTCCTGCACCTCTGAATCTGGAGAAGCTGTGAGCTCCGAGGACACTTGGGGACCCGTTTTCAAAATCCCCGTTATGTCCTGGAGCGTGTCTGCCGTGTTCGCGGGCGGAGACGTTGGGTCCCCCTGCTCGGGCCCAGCACCTCGGACAGACTGAGGGCGCGCGCGGATGCTCACCCCGCACCTGCAGAGGGCCCGCCGAGTCCCACGCCAGCCACCCGCCCTCCCCTCATCACACGGCCGTGGTCCCTGCCCCCGCACGCTCGTGGTGACGTCCTTGGTTAAAGGGACACGGGCCGGCGAGGGGAACCCATTTTCACGTGGGCCTCGTCGGATTCTCGGCAGAAGGAGGCGCTGTGTTCCAGGGCACGGTCCGGCCTCGCGCCGGCAAGAAGAGTGGTAATCCTGCCCCCGAGAAGCGGTTTCCGCGTGGACGCTGGGGTTTTGGTATCGTGCGGTTCCCGAGGCTCGTGTGCGAGACGGTCCTCGACGTCCCCATGCGGTCAGGCACTGGGCCGGCCCCAGCCCTGCTCCCTGCCCGGGTCTGTGCTGGGGTCACCGGAGCCTGGTTACCCGGCAATCTCCTCTGCTCCATTACCCCGCAGTCCCGGAGACCCACTGTTGCTTTTAATGATGATTCCTTTTGCTCCCCCACCCTGGAGGTTTCCCGGAGTGACCGGTCAATTATTCATCGCCCGGCCCTCCCCGGGATGGAGAGGCGGTGGAGAGCCTCCCGTCTGCAGATGGCTCTCTGGGGTCGGTGCATTAAATTTTAAACACCGTCATGTCCGGGGCCGGCCCCGAGATGCGCCCCTTCCAGACCCGACGGGGGTCAGGCCACAGGGGCTGCGAGCTCTGGAGTCCGTGAGAAGGAGTGCCCGGGACAGAGCGGGATCCCAGGCTCCCGGGTGGAAGAAGCTTCCAGAGCTACAGACCTGCAAGCACGTTGGTCGGCTCGAGAGGGGATTATCACATTGCTCCCAGCAGCCTCAGAGCCTGGGAGGGAGCAGCCGGAGAGTGAGGAGGGGCTGCCGGTTTACGAGTGGGGAAACCGAGGTGTGGCTTCCTTTAGACGGTCCCCTGGGGGCCCAGGAGAGGTCTTTGCAGAGCCCCTGCCCCGCCCCCCGTCCCCAGTCCCAGGCAGCCGGGCTGAAGCTCCTAAGTGCTTCTGGGTGCAGACGGGCGGCCGGGCTCCCGGGACGGCGGCCGAGGCCGGCCCAGACCGTTCTCATTACGGCCAGACAGCACCCTGTGAAATCGGAACACCAGCAACATCGCTCCCGTCAGCAGCGTCGCGGCGGAACGGCCTACGGTGGTGTTTTACCCGCTACATGTGCACCATAAATATTTCCATAAAAACACGCATTAAAATATAAAAGTGGGCCCCCAAATATCAGAAGCTGGGAGGGGGGAACCCCTGGCCAAGCCATGTGGCGGCCTGCTTGGCGGGAGCAGCTGCGGCCGGGCCTTCCCTGTGGGCGGGAGAGGCTGGCTGGGCCCCTCACCTCCCTCTTGCTGCGGGGAGGGGGGGGGCGGCGCACAGGAGAACCACGCTGGGCTGAGCCCCCCCACCCCCCGCCGGGCCCTGGATCTGCCCACAGACTGTCTCTCCCCCCTCCCCCCCCGGAACTGCCCCTGTCTGGACCAGCACGGCCCAGTCTCTGCTCATAGCTGCCCTTCCTCTGCCCCCAACCACACCCCGCCCTCGAGACTGACCCTTTCCGGCCCAGTGCCCAGTCAAGGTGGATCCGTGTGGCGGGGTCGGCCTGCCCCGGACCACACGACACCCCCTACAGCCACCTTCTCAGAGCCCGGGCCCTGTGTGCAGTCAATCCCTGTCACTGCACCTGTAAGCACATGCGTTAATTCATCCATGCTCCGTGGCTCACGGGAGGTTGGCACAGAGAGGTTAAGCAACGTGGCCAGGGTCACACAGCTAGGAGGTGAGGGGTGGAATTTGAACTCAGCTGCCTGGCTCCAGACCCCGAAGGTCCCTGAGCACCCCACACGGTGGGGGCCCCTCCTCTCTGACCACCCTAACTCGGGGCCACACGCACCCCTCCAGCAGTCTGGGCCCATGTGCTGCAGTTTCAGGTTCTCTGAGGTGTCCCGGGAACTGAAGGCCCATCTCTGTCCCTGGGTCAGCTTGTCCCGTGCAAGGGGGGCCCAGGCAGAGTCCCCAACACCCACAGCCTTGTCCCTCGTCTGGTGCCCCAGCCTCCCCTCCCCTCCTGGGAGTACCGTCCTGCCGGGTGCACTCCCACCTTTCTAGCCCTGGATGGAGCCCCGGCACAGCCTGAGATCCCCCACCCCTCGGCACCCCTCCCGGCCTCTTCCCAGCCAGGCCCGGAGACCCCGGCACGTACCGACAGGCCCGTCCCTCAGTCCCACTGCCACGGGTCCCCTCCTTCCTGTCCTCAGCTCCAGGACACGTCCCCGCAGGTCCCCGGACGACACGCAAGCTCGCTGTGGACACGGTGAGGTGCCTTTCGCGGCAACACAGGGGAGGCGGCTGGAGAAAGAGGAGCTGGACCCCCGCCCCCAGGGGGACGTGGCCTGGAGAGCAGGGGACCACGAAGTTGTGCAGGAGCCCAGCCCGGGGCAGGGCAGGCCGGCACGCGGGTGGGGGCGGAGGGGGCAGCGTCGTGTCCCGAGGGGCCTGGGCCTCAGAGGAGGGGACAGTGCGGCAGGGACGCCCATAGGGCGTGCCCATGTCCCCGAGTTCCTGGTGCAATGACTAAAACCCGCTTCGTAGAGGCATCGGATGGAAGACAGAAATGGGACAGAAGGAGGGTGCACCTCCCGGCTGCCCCTGCTTCCTCCCGCCGAGCGGCCCCCCAGCCCGGATCTCACGGAGAGCAGAGCTGAGCTCCCGAAGCAGGCCACAGCCAGGCGGGAGAAAAGCCAGCCCCGCACCCCCTGCCCCTCCGCTCATCCTGCCGCCTCGCCCAGGAAGCCTCTCACCCGGAGCCCCCTGGTGGTGAGTGGCCGCCACTGCAGCGGGCTGTCCGGGGCAGGGTCCGCCTTCCCCGGGGCCTGGGGCCTGAGCCCGTGGCCCTTTGCGGGGCTCCAAGCGGGACAGCCGGATTTAGTAAGTAAAAACCCAGGAAACCAGCTAAGCTTGAATTCAGACCAACAACGAGAAATGCTTCGGGTGCGTCTGCCCCGCGCGGCAGTCAGGACACACGTGCGGTCGCTGCCGGCGTGAGCCTCCATGACCGGCCGTCCTGGGCGGCATCTCGAGCCAGCACGCGGCGTGTGCACGAATGGAGGGCCGAACCCAGGTGCGGCAGCAGAGCCGAGAAGTGTTCCCAGGACCCCACTCCCAACACACACACACACCCCCGACCCGAAGGAAACACGTCCCCTCTGGGGTCTGAAGCTCAGACCAGGCCCCACCGGGTTGCCCGCAGGGGGCTGAGGCCCCGGACCAGCGCCTAGGGGAGGACGGTTGGCAGGAGACTGACCCGGGGGTGTCCCGCCCTAAGCCCTGGAGCCTGCGACTACGTGACTTCATGGCAAAAGGGACTTCGCAGATGGGGTGAGGTCAAGGGTGTGGAGACGGGGCATCCCCTGAGTATGGGGCCGGGTGTCGTCACCTTGGAGGGAGCGGGGGTCAGGCGAGGACCCGTGGCCGTGGAAGCAGGTATCAGACTGACGGGGACAGGAGCCCAGGAGTGCAGGGTCTCCGGACTCCGGCGAAGGTGAGGCCACACTGTCCCCACCGTGATCCCACCGTGAGGTCCGCCCCTCCCCTGCCCCCAGCTGAGGGTGCGGCCGTGTCCCGTCCGTCTTCTTGCCGTGACATGGCCTCGGGCACCTGAGTTCTTGGCCCCCGGCCCCAGTTCCCTCATCTGCCAACAAGGCAGCTGCGGTCCCCGCCCGAGTGCAGGATGGACAAGACACACCGAGGTGCGAGTCCTCTTGCCACCAGGGGAGGCTCAGTGACCCCCGGACCCTTCGGTCCAGCCGGGAGCCCGCGTTTTGAAGGCGCCTGTACATAGATCTGTTGTAAACGGGACCTGTGTTTGGGTTTTACCGTCTATGGAACTACCCAGGACAGGTTAGGGGCCGCGCGGGGGGACGACTGGGTGTCTGGGGTTAGATCTGCAATGCTGACGCTCTGGCAGGGCCGCCAAGCCCTTGTCCTTGGGGGACGTGTGAGGACCCAGGTCTCCCCCTCCCCCACAGCTGGCTGCCTGGAGCCCACGAGGAGGGTGTGGGCTTCCCAGGCCGGAGCTGACGCGGGGGCCAGGCCTGGGCTGCTGCTCCCAGGGGACCCGACGAGGCTGCAGGAACGGGGCCTGGACACCCCTCCCTTGGGTGTGGGAAATGGGGAGCTTCTTCCTCCCGGTGGCTGGCGACGCTGCCTCCTCAGGGGGCTGCTTCTGGGTGGGCCGGGGTCTCAGAGAGGAAAGTCTGTTCTGAGATTGTCCTCAGCCCTCTCCCTGGGCCTCCCCTGACATCCCAGGAGTGCTCGCCGCAGACGGCGGGCAGGGTTGTGCCTTTTGGGTCTTTTCTGTGCCGGGGAGGGATTCGGCAGAGGGTGGGCTCGGAACAGCCTCTCCCTCTTGGGGACAGTGGGACATCCTGGGGACAGGCGGTGCCTGGCGTGTGACCCAGGCCTGGGGGACATGGAGCTGAGGGCGGGGCAGGTGGGACTTCCAGCCGGACCCCCTGGCCGGAAGAGAGGAGAGTCGTGCCTCCCTCTCGATGTATTAGTCTGGCCTCTCAGGAGCTCCGTCCAAGGAAGAACCGGAAATGCGCCGACGGGCATCTCCTCAGCTGACTGCAAACAAAAGCCAGAGAAAAGTCCCAGGACGCGGCCTGAGAAAGACCCAGTCCGTCTCAGGGGTCGCCCCCGGGGGGCAGGAACACGCGCCGACGGTCCCTGCGGAGCCAGGTGCCCACTAGCTGTTCTGTCCCCTCCCGACAAGAGGCGAGGACCCCGGAGGCACAGGTGTCTCTGGTTCTATGAACTCCTCGCCCCTTGTAAGGACCAGACAGGGGGCCCCTCTGAGGCCCTGGCGTCTGTCATCAGCCACCTGCCTTAAGAAAGGGAGCCCTCAGGAGGACCCCGCACACCGCGCTCGGGCCCCGGGGCCCCCGCGGCCCCGCCGGTCCCCCCGGCAGGTTCTGTGACCTGAAGGGGCCCCCTCGCGCCCGGGGCCGCGGCGATTCGGCACGCCGCGTAAAACCCCTCGGGGCAGTTACGTTTCCCAGATGGTTTTACAGCGAAACTCGGTGTCAATGTTATGCTTTGAAACATTTAAGAAACAACAGTTCACGGTCTCAGATCTTTATGGTTTGGAAGACCAAACACGGCGCGCGCGGGCCCAGCTGGTGTTTGAAATTCAGGAGGAACGCCGCCGCGTCACCCCGGGGAGGACGGCCCGTGAGGAAAGGGCCCAGATCGCTCCAGCATGTTTCTGGTTTCAGGTCTCCGCCCTGAGGTCGCATGTCTGTGTCGAAGCACACGGAAAGGGGATATTTTCCGACA
This sequence comes from Paguma larvata, assembly GCA_030068075.1. Lineage (NCBI taxonomy): Eukaryota > Metazoa > Chordata > Mammalia > Carnivora > Viverridae > Paguma > Paguma larvata. Next base: position 1,474,790 of record CM057833.1, read on the forward strand.
AGCACGTTTGGAACCGCACCGTGTGGGACGGGCCCCCCCGCAGGGGCCCCAGGGGTGGACACGGCCGAGCCACTGGAGGGTCAGCCCCCTGTGGACGCGGTGTCCTCCGTGGCCGTGGGGCTCGGGGGACAGGCTTCCCGGCGCACGTGGCCGTTGTCCGCATGCTCCCCATGGGACCTGTGCCGCGCGTCTGCAGAGGGGGTGCGCGGAGGCCTCCCTGCTCAGGGCCGGCGGGTTTGCTCAGGCGGAGCTGGGGGGCCGGCCGGACTTTCCCACTAGTGCTCGGGGTTTGCAGACCCGCCGGGGAGACGGACGGCCTCTCCGCTCATAATCGGAACGAACCTGGCATGAAAGTCAGCGGGAGAGTGTGAATACACCTCCCCGCGGTGTCTTCGCGGAGCCGGGGCCGGCTTAGCGACCTCGGGAACCCACTCGAGCCCGGTTGCCGAGGTCAGAGGCCGGTGGGAAAGCCCCGGCCACTTGCCGCTGCCCGGGGAGCCCGGAGAAGGTGGGGGAGCCGCTCAGAGCCCCTGCCCCCTCCACCCCTCCCCACGCAGCCATCTCTTCCTCACGGAGTGCGGGGAGGTTGCAGCAGACAGCGTCTTTCTGGGCTGGATTGTGGCTCGGAGCAGGTGTCTGTTGTCCAAGCTGTTCCAGAGCCTCTGAGCCCGCGGCCAGCCAGCGTCTGTCTCCCCCAACTTAGGAGAGGCCTAGAATATCACGGAGTCCCCACCGCAGAGCTGCCCGGCTCGGCCTTCATGGCCTGATAAGGTGGCTGCGGGGTGGCCCACAGCTGGCCAGTGGAAAGACCTCATGCAAGCTTTTGTCCCCAAGCCCCAGGAGTGGCTGGCCCCGGAAAGAGCCCAAGGCTTGTAATGGGCCTGCGGGCTTGTGCTGGGCTCTGGGGGCCTTGCCTTGGGTACTGGGGACATGTCTCAAGAGCCAAGGCTGCAGGGGTGAGTCATGACTCTACCCTCTGGAGAGGGAGCGGGGGAGCGGGCAGGGCGCGCCTGCCGGTGAAATGTGAGGTCAAGCCCTGACAGGTAACTGTGTGGCGTAACCGTGCGAATCCGTTTGCTGGGGCTGTCAGAGCAGACCCCAACGCGGGCCGCCTCTTCCAGTCCTGGAGGCCGAAGGCTGGAGGGTAGGAGGCCCAAGCGTGGCAGGGCCGGGTCCTCCCAAGCCTCTCTCCCTGGCGTGCAGACGGCTATCCTGTCTCCATGTCCTCAGGCAGTCTTCCCTGGTGCCTGTTTGTGTCCCCGTTCCCCCTTTTTGTAGGGGCACCAGTCACAGTGGATCAGAGCCCGTGCTAATGGCCCTCACTTGAACTTGACGGCCCCTGTAAAGACCCTCTGAGTCTCCCTCTGAGGTCCTGGGGGCTCAGGCTCCAACCTTTTTTGGAGGAAACAATTCAGTCTATAACAGTATGTCAATATTGTTGCAGTATTTTATCTTAGGCTAAAAATTTATTAGCTGCTTATCTGACCCTCACTGCCATCAGTCACGACCCCAAGACGCAGAGCAGGCCCGGGGTGGGGCGTGAGGGCTCCGACCCAGGAGACCCTGTGCCCCAGCGGGCCAGCACCAGCCTTCCTGGGGGGTGAGTGAACCCCCTTATCGGGGACGAACGGTAGTTGGACAAGGAAAGCAGTGGGTTCTGTAGGCCCATCCCCGGCCACGCGAGAGTGCGGGAGCGCACGCACACCCGTGTCAGCACGTGGACGCCCCCGTGTGCACACAGGGGCCCGGCGCTAATGAGCCGCACGGCGGCCCTGAGGAGATGGGCCCACGCGGGTCGGGTTTCGGAAGGTTGATGAAGGCAGCGGGGGCCAGGACGGCCTCTGGTTACGGTTTAGGAGAAACAGAGGGCGAGTCTCCAGTTCCAAAGGCAGAGAGATGAAGGCAGGGAGCAGGCGGGCGGCCAGGAGGGTTTACAGTTGGGCTCCGTGTCCGGATGTCTCTCCCGGGAGCCCCAGCCTGGCCCAGAGTGGGGGGCAGTGAAGAGGCTGCTCTCCCCCCCCCCCGCCCCGCCCCCGCCACGGCACGGCGCTGGGACTGGGTGGGGCAGGGCGGTCCTGGGGGCCCCGACGGCCACGCCGGAAGCGGGTGCTCTCGTAGATGGATTCCGGGGCTTCACCCCCAGCCGCAGCAGCCGCTGCCCAGACTCAGCCAGGACGGGTTTCCACGGAAAAACCTCCGATTTATTAACTTTGCTCCAGAAGCTAGCGTGTGTCTGTTATTTATGCTACTTTGATGTAAAAAGCTGTTTGTTTACATTTTATTACGCTATAAATCCCCGGAGAGCAGGCGTGATATTTTTATGATCCCCAATAAGGATCCTCTTGTGAGCGCGGCCCAGGGTGGGGAGGGTCTTTCTTGCCCTCTCCCGAGGCCTTCTCTCCACGGCCCTGTTTCTGCTGATCCCCTGTCCCCACGCGGCTCACAGATGTGTCCCCCGGAGAGCATCTGGGGCTGGGGGTGCTGGCCGCGGGCGGCTCCCATGCGGGGCCGGGGAGGGACGTCTCTCACTCGACTGGTTAGCCTTCGTCTCTCGTGCAGGTGTGGGGTGGGGAAGCCGGTCCTTCATAAGGCCTCTTGGGTCCAGCGGAAGGGGCTCCTTCACTAGAAGCAGAGACGGGCCAGTGGGCAGGCGGGGGCAGCCACGCCTGTTCCTCCCCTCCCTCCGTGGACGCCGGTCACGTGCCTGCCCTGGCCCAGACCTGCGCCTGGGCTGTGGCTACGGGGGCAAGCAGGCTGCATGTGGCCCGACCCGCGGAAGGTGCAGAGGCGTCCAGGGATGGACGGGCGACGCTGATTCGGGCCAGACGAGACCTCCTGGAGAGGGGCTCATCTGGGCAGAGACACCCAGCTGTGTGGGGCACGGGGGTTTGGAAAGGTTGGGGTCCCCCTGAGGCTGGGCTCCCCGAGGCGAGGGGAGCGGACGGGGTGGGCAGGTAGGTAGGTCCCTTCTGGGGTTTTTGTGAAGGAGGGGCGCTCAATTCTCTTTCTTCAGGAAGCTGTGGTCTAGGAGCCACTGGGACGGAGGTGCGAGTTGGTTCTGGGACGCCGTGATCTGGGGCCAGAGGTCTGTGCTGTGGGCTGGCAAGCCTCAGGGCTGGGTTCTCGACCCTCGAACGCTTGTAATTTCTCACGGGGCAGCCGTCTTTGTTCCCAGACTACAAGTTCTGTAAAAACAGGGACTTTCTTTTTGACCACAGTATCCCCGAGACTTAGCCATCAGACCAGCTCATGGGGACAAATATATTCCAAAATGAATATTCATCGAATAAGTGAGAAGAGGAACAAATCAGTCCAGCACCCCTTCCGTGTTGGGTAAAATCCCTTCCTGGGCCGGGCAGATCAGCCTGAGTGTGTGGCTCGCGTGGGGCTTCCCGGAGTCGCCGGGATCGGTGGTGAGTGCGGAGAAACAGCATTCAAACCTCGATTTTATAAAACTCTCGACCCCTCGGGGTCAGGGGTCGGCTGCGTGTCACTGACCTCCGCCCAGACGCGGCAGCTTCCTCCCGAGGACGGTTTCCACGTCCCTGCGTGGCTCCACGTGGCACCCGAGCTTCCCGTAGGCGTGCTCGGTGGGGTCTGCCTCTCGCCCGTCCTGAGCTTCGCCACATGGGGGCCTGGCTTCTGCCCGCTCCTCCTGCCTGTGCCCAGAGCATCCTTCTCTAAGCTGGGTGTGCCGTGTCTTCTGAACCGGAATTCAAGACCGCCCCACTGGGGAGCGAGACCGAAAGTTCTGGAGGCCAGGATGGGAGTGGCGGCAGGCCGGTTTCCTCCGAGACCTCTCTCCTGGCTGTCTCTCCTCTTCTTCACAACTGCCCTCTGTGTGTGCCCCTGCTGGTCTCGAGGAAAGGCCTGACTTCACTCTGTCTATTGTGGTCCTGTGGTATGGGGCATCTTCATAGGACAGGGAAGGGGGGATGCGGGACAGGGACTGGGGCACAGGACAGGAACTAGGGACACAGGACAGGGATGGGGGACACAGGACAGGGACTGGGGGACACAGGACAGGGATGGGGACACAGGACAGGGACTGGGGACACAGGACAGGGATGGGGGACACAGGATACGGATGGGAGACACAGAACGGGACTGGGGACACAGGACAGGGACTGGGGACACAGGACAGGGATGGGGACACAGGACAGGGACTGGGGACACAGGACAGGGATGGGGACACAGGACACGGATGGGGGACACAGGACAGGGACTGGGGACACAGGACAGGGATGGGGACACAGGACAGGGACTGGGGGACACAGGACAGGGACTGGGGACACAGGACACGGATGGGGGACACAAGATAAGGATTAGAGGACATAGGGCAGGACACGGGGAGCAGCAGGTAACTGAGAATGGGTGGCAGGCCAGCGAGGGGACCTGTGACATGGGTGTGAGGTGGCATCTGCCAGAGTAATGGGACACTGTCCCAGGCGGGACCAGCAGGACCCCAGGTGCACAGGGTACCCTGGAGATGGTGGGGGGCAGAGTGGTTGGTGCCTCAAGGGGTAGCATGTGGGGGCCTGGTGGGCGCTGGGGGGACCTGGTGGGCGCTGGGGGGACCTGGTGGGTGCCGGGGGGGCCTGGTGGGCACTGAGGGGGACTGGTAGGTGCTGGGTGCACCTGATGGGCACTGGGGGGAACTGGTGGGCACTGGACGGACCCATTGGGTATGGAGTGGACCCAATGGGCACTGGAGGGAATGGTGGGGGCCAGGAGGTACCTGGTGGGAACCGGGGGGACCTGGCATTGCCTCTCAGCAAGGGTGGGAGCATGGCAGGGCCCAGGATGGCTCTGTGGGCGCGGGAGACTTGTGCGTGTATGTGTGTTTTGGGAAGGGCCATAAAAGGGGTCCTGGAGGAGGAGGGGAGAGGAGGGCGGGTCCGGATGCCGTTGGACGCCCCTGCGTTATGGGCTTCCTACCATGGAGGGCACTGAAGTGGCTGTTTACAGGGTCGCTCACAGTGTTGCAGACCGTGGCTCTGGACGGATGTCTCATACCCGCCCCCACGGCATCGCACAGAACAGTCCCACCCCCCCAGGAACAGGTGCCCCACCTGCAGGTCCCTCACGTGCCCGTCAGCCCCCACCGGCGTCCCTCTGGGTGCCCGGCACCAAGCCCCCAGTCCAGCACGGCACGGCCTCTCCAGGGCCGCCCGTGCTCTCCGGGGACCCAGGGCGCAGGGGAGCCAGCACGGGGCACACCCGGGGTCGCACCTGCCCCTCGGCCTCTCAGCCGGGAGAGCCTCCTCGCAGCAGCCGCGGGGTCAGAGGGAAAACCAGAGAAAACAGAGGCGCTCAGGTGAAGTTGGTGCTCCTCTCCCCGTCCGCCTCTCCGTGCTCAGACACTCCTCCCTTCCGCCGAGCCCCTCATCGGCTTGTCGCCACGGGGAGCCCCTGCCCTGGGCTGCGGGGCCTCTGATCCCCGCCCACCCCCCGAAGGGGCCGTGGTCTGGAGCCCCTGGGCAGTGATGGACGAAACAGAATCAGAGTGAGCCCGGGGTCCTCCGTCCAGGACGGAAGTGGGGCCCGGTCCCCGCCTATGCTCCCCTGCGCGGTGGGGTCTGTTCTGCGTGTGACTCTCTGCGGCGGGCTGAGCCCCCGGAGAACCGTCTCTTCATCTTTTTTGCTGGAAGGTTTTCAGGTAGAAAAGGGGGTTGAGCAGGAGAGCGCGCTGGCGACACGTCTGTGCCTGTGACCTCGGGCCGGAGCCGCATGCGCTCGCAGGCCGGCCGCGGCCCCGCCAGTCATCGGTTTTCAGGAAACCGCGACCTTCGAGTCAGTCAGTATCGGATGAGCTGCTAATGTTGGCGAACGAGCGGAAAACATGCTTACGGCTGCGTTTTATGCCGCTCTTGAAGTCAGAATCTGCGACCGTAACCCAATGCCGCCCCACCGGCCCCTTCCCAGGACTGTCGGGGAAATGGAAAGTCCAGATGCCTCTGGCCGTCACCGCGGGCGGCGGCTCACCCTCCGCGGGCCCGGACAGGAGGGAGCAGGTGGGCTGCGGAGCCGCGTCCTCGTCCCCTTTTGAAAGGAAGCTGGGCCTGGCATCACGTCCTGAGACCGGTGTCCCGACGTGCATGCCCTTTGTGGTGGGCAGGCCCTACAGTGCCCTGGGGCCTTGGCATCTGTCATGGGCTGGATTGTGTCTCCTGAAAATTCATCCCTTGAGGTCGTAGCCCCTAGTGCCTCGGAATGTGGCCTTATTCGAAAGGACACAGAGGCACGCGGGGAGAAGCCGTGTAAAGATGAGGCAGAGGGGCTCCTGGGGGGCTCAGTCAGCTGAGCGTCCGACTTCGGCTCAGGTCGTGATCTCACAGTTCATGAGTTTGAGCCCCGAGTCGGGCTCTGTGCTGACAGTTCGGGGCCTGGAGCCTGCCTTTCTTTCTCTCTGTCCCTTCCCCGTTCATGCTCTCTCACTCTCTCTCTCTCTCTCTCAAAAATAAATAAACGTTAAAAAAAATTTTTAAATAAATTTAAAAATTCAAAAAGACGAAGCCGAGACGGGAGATGGGGAGATACATCCACAGCCAGCGGGTGTCAGGGATCGGCGGCCGACCACCAGCGGCGTCGGGGGGCCGTGACCAATGTACCCGAGCCTCTGAAAGAACGAGGCCTGTCCTCTCCCGGGTCTTGGACTCCAGCCTCCAGAACCTGGAGAGACCCGGCTCCTATTGTTCCAGCCCCAGCCCCGGTGCCGGGTCGCGGGGGCCCCAGGACGTCCCGCAGGAGCCAGGTGCTGCTCCGAGTGGAGCGGGATCCCGTCGGGGCAGTGACCCGATGGGCGGGCTCGGGCCCCGCAGACATCTGGGGTTGCTTGGGCCCCACCCTGGGGAAATGCCCCCAGAGTCGGGGTGTTAGAAGTGCCCAGCGTGGGGGGCAGGCGTGTTCTCGGTCTGATTAGATGCCTTTGCCGCTTCCTGACTCAAGGCTGTGCCCTGTGGTCGAGCGGGCGCCGACCCCCACGGGGCGACGCGTCCCACCTCCAAGGTCAGAGTGCAATTTCCCGTTGCACGGTCAAGACTGAGCGTGCCCCTCTTTACGGCTGCCTACCTTTGTAGGATGAGGACGGCCCTTGGAAAGATGGGTGGAGGGGACTCTTCGCCCCCCCCCCACCCCCGCCTGTCTACACTGGTGGACAGGCCCAGGAGGCCCAGGCGCCTGACCGTGGAGTCGGCTCTGTGGACTCTCCCGTCCCCACCCCAGTTGGGTTTGGCAGCAGAAGTCACTGGAGGCCTTGGCTTCTCCTGCCGGATGCTGGCGGGTGCCGTGCCCCTCCCCCACTATCCTCACGGCAGCCGGCTAATACCTGCCCCCCACCTCCCCCAGCCCGGCCCGTGTCTTACATGTGATCCCCGCGTTAGCCTGCCTCGACTTGCCCCACACGGCAAGCCACCGGCATCCCGATGGGCCCCCAGCTGAGGTGGGCGTGTCTCCCTCTGCTGCCCCCCCCCACTACCCTGATGTCCGTCCTGATGCTGCAAACCCCGGGGAGCCCGGAGGAGCCTGAGCCCCCTCCGTCGGTCTGGAGGGAGCAACTATGCTACCCGGACCGATGGCAGAGGTAGGCAGGAGCCGGCCATGCCGGGGACCGTCCCTGAAGTTCTGGAGCCTGAAGCGATGGAGAAGAGGGGGCGAGCTGGCCGACGGGCGGGGACGGCAGGTGGGTCTCCACCCCCGGAACCGAGACATCCACACCCTCCCCGCCCCGGGCGGTTCCGGGACGACCCTGGGCCCCGGCTGTCGCCTGGGCGTGGCAGGGAGGGGAGCCCTGACCGAGGACAGCCAAATCCATCCAGAACCAGCCGACGAGCAGACATGTCGGTGGGGCTCTATCCAGCGCGGTTTCTGGCCTGGTTCTTGTCCCCAGCGGCCTGTGTGCTTCTGTGATGGGGGACGGCGGGGGCACAGCCACAGTCTCTGAATCTGAGCAAGACCACGCGTCTCGAGTTAGCCAGGGAGGAAGATTAAGTGGCCCGGAGCGTGTGTGGGAGGGGGGACGGCCCCTCCGCTTCCGGCCCCCCGTGCCCCCTGCGGCGTCTCCCTCGCGCCTGAATTCATTTCCCCGGGAACGTGCCACGCGGGGAGGGGGGCGGCCCGGCCTCACGCGTTTACAATTAGCCGTTCTCTGCACACCTGGGCCGCGATTCCAGAGAGGCCAGGAGAGAGGCGGGGGTCTGGTGGGGTGACGGCGCACCTCCTGTTTGGACAGGAAGGGAGATGAGGAAGGAAACGCCTCTATGGGGCAGTAGGCCAGGCAAGGCTACTGCACCCCCAGCCTTGTCCCCCCGCCCCCGTCCCCCAGCCTTGTCCCCCAGCCTCTGTCCCCATCCCCCGCCCCCGTCCCCCAGCCCCCGTCCCCCAGCCTGTGTCCTCATCCCCTGACCCTGTCCCCCAGCCTTGTCCCCCAGCCTGGTTCCCCCACCCCCGTCCCCCAGCCTGGTCCCCCCGCCCCCAGCCCCCAGCCCCCGTCCCCAGCCCCCGTCCCCCAGCTGTGGAGAGCGGGGTAAACCCCGAGTGGGCGGGTCTGAGGGGCGGCCCGTGGCGTGAATCGACCTTTATGCGCCGTGCAGCACTCGCCTGGGAGATTCATGGGCCTGGCGCCCGCGACTCCGGGTTATGAATGGGGCCCTCAGCCGTTTCCTTCTCATTTAATTTATCATTGGTGCCATCTTTCAACACCAGGCCCCGCCAGCGGCGCTGGGATGCCGGTTGCCGCAAGCACGCCTGCCTCGACCTGGGGAGGGGGGGTGGGGTGGGGAGGAAGGCAAACTCAGGGCCGCCCTTCCCCCAGGGCCGGGTCGCAGCGGGAGTCCCGTCCAAGCCCACCCATCCAGGGAGAGCCGGGCTGGCGGAGGCCGAGGTGGCGCCAGGCAGGAGGGGCCTCCGGCCGAGACCCACAGGCCAGAGCCTCCAGGTGAGTGACCTCACTGTCCTCCCGGCCTCACGGTCACACCCACAGCGGCCTCAGGACCGGCCATCTCCTCTGCTTGAGTCTTGCTGTCGTGTTTGGACGAAGAAGTGGGGAGTCCCAGCTGCCATGAGAAGCGCGTAAGGAAGAGAGCGCCCACCCTGCTGGGCGCCAGCTTCCGGAGGCCGCGGGAGGCCAGTATGGAGACCCTTCCAGGGTCCCTCGGGGCCGCAGGAGGGCCCAGGTCCCTGGCTCTCCCCGGCTTCCGGGTGCCGCCTGGGCTCCGACGGAGACGCAAGAACCAGTTCCCTGCCTCTGCCCCGTGTCCCGACTCCTTGCTTAACACTCTCAGGTGCACCGAACACACACACACACACACACACACACACGCACGCACGCGCACGCACGCACACGCACGCACACACACGTGCACACAGGCACGCACAAGCTTGCGCACTGGTGCACGCACACAAAAACACGTGTGTGCACACATGTACCAGCACACACATGCGCACCCGTGAATGCGTACACAAACACGCGTGTGTGCACACACACACCAGCACACGCAGGTGCACCCAAGTCAGCAGAAGGCCTCGTTTCTCCTGCAAGAACTCCCTGCTGAGGAGGGCGAGAAACGCACGCTGAGCCCGAGAGGGGAACCTGGGGCCCTTGGAGCCGGGGGGTCGGGCCCCCAAGGGCTGCGGGAAGGTCTCTGTGGACCCCAGGATCTAAAGCTCCGCTCTGAGCCCACCCCCGGCACGCACTGCAAGCCATGCCCCGAGCGAGGACTGTGCGGGGCTGCCGTCACGTGGGGCTCTGACCCTCGTCCCTGTGTGGAGGCCCCAGCCCCGTTCCAGGCAGCGGCGGGACCGGAGGGCACACTTTGCAAAGGTTCCTGTCCCCCAGGTCCCCCGGTGGGGGAGGACCCGCCCCTGCCCCTGCCCCTGCAGACTGGGCGGTGGTGCGTTCCCACCAGTTCCCACGGAAGCCAGGCTGCCCTGGGACGTGGAGAACCACACTGGCTCGCTGTGGGCGTGAGCTGCCGGGCTCCTGGAATGGTCTTGGGGGGTGAGGCGGGGGTGGCCCGGCCTCTGGGGTCCCAGAAACCCATCGCCATCCCCTCTTTCTCCCGGAGGTTTACAGCGGAGCACGAATCGCCACGGGCACCGGCTGGGGAGGGTCGTAGGCCCTCGTTCCAGGCGGTGAGGGGGGAGTGGGGGGAGAAGGGTGCAGGGCAGGGCGTACGGCCTGAGGTCTGAACCGTGCCCCTGGGCCGGCTCAGCGCGGCGGACAGGGGCCCGGGAGAGGCACCCTCACCTCGGCGGTGTTCCCGGTGGCCGGCCGTGGGGGCGGGGGCCGGGGCGCGTTTGGACCCTGTCGGGCCTCCCAGCCACCTTGCCTGGTTTCCAGCCTCCTGGACTTGTCCCGGGGGCTGCATGGGGTGTCTCTGCGCCTCTGATCCCAGCCGGCGGGGACGTTTCTCAGTGCATCCGAGCCACACGTGGAAGTACTTCGTGCAAAGCACACATGTAGATAGCAGACGGCTGACGGGGACGATGGATGACCCCCCCCCCCCCCGCCCGCGGCGCCGTTTCTGCCCTTCCGGCACCTGCTGCCTTGCTGTTCGTGGTTTACAGGACCGGTTCCCACCCCGCCTCACCTACGTGGCCCTTCGGTTTTAGAACCTCTCTCTCCACCCTGCCCTGCTGGAGGGGGAAGGCCTCCACCTCTAGTCACACATCCGTCAGTGTCATGCCATACTTGCTTGTCATGGCGTCCGAGCGGGGGGCACGTCCTTACGAATGTACAGGTGATGTTTGCAGCCGAACCGCATGAGGAACATGGACTCCATTTCCCCTCCGAAGCCACCCCTCGCTTCGCCGGCATCGGCGCCCGCCTTATGTTTTCCTGCGCGTCCGTCCCCGCGCAGCCGTCACCAGCTGGTCCTTCACTGCCCTGAAGGGCCGTAGCGTTTCTCTAGAAACGGCCAGACACGTCTGCTTTCTTGTTTGTTCTGTTCGCGGACTGTCCTTGGGGCTGTCTGTTGGACCCCTCCTCTTTCTCTGCACAACGTTTGGGTTGCTCATTAGGTATCATCCTACTCAGGACACATTCGGGAGCCGGAGGGGGCGCGATGCGTAGTTCTGCTGGGAGAGAGGCATAAATCCGGCTGGTTCTGATTCGCCAGTGCGTGAGCTCGCCCCGTGCCTCCGCTTCCAGCACAGCGCCTGGTCTCACCTTCCCCTTGGGGGCCTCTGCTTCTCTTGCATTTGGGATTCCTTGCTTCCTGAATATCCCATTTCATTTATTATCATCCCATTTTGTGTGTGGTTTATGCCTTTGCTTTCCTTGAGCACACCCTCAAGTAGCTTTCTGAGAAAGGGTTCGTGGGAAGGAAACGCCGCAGCCTTTTGGTCTTTGAAATGGTCTGTGTTCTCCCAACACTATGGCTTGTGGGTTTGCCTGCCTGCTGTACCCAGGAATCACTTCCCTGCAGAATTCAGAAAGGGTCGGGCCCCTGTCCACTGGCCTTCAGGTGCTGCGAGGTCTGATGGCATTTTATTCCCAGCCCTTTGTATGCGAGCTGCTTTTCCCCAAATGATGGGGGGTGGTGCTGGGAGGGGGTAAATTCTCACTCCTGGGTCTTGACTTTTCTTTGTCCTCCCGTCCTGGTTGCTCTTCTGCTTGAGTCCCAGGCCCCCTCTCTGGGCAAAGGCCAGGCAGCAGGCCCGTATGAGTGTGGGCTCCCGGGTTCCATGCCAATCCTGCCACTGACTGAGTTCTGTGAACTTGGGCAAGTTGCTTAACTTCTGGGCCTCAATTTCCCCCTCTGTAAAATGGGCTCAGCCAGTAGTCTTCCTTCACAGAGTTCTTGGGGGTTAAAGGGAACCAGGTCATGATGGTGATGATGACTCGAGGTGGGCCCCTTTCAAGCACACCCCTCGGGGGGTTTAGAATTTTAAGACCGAGAGGCAGAGAAGCTCTGGGGAGGCAGGTGGCCTTTGTGTTCCTGTGTCACCCACCGTCACTGCTGGCAACTGGGCCCACAGAGCGTGCGGCCCCTGGGCTGGTAGAAGGGTGTTCGGTTTTGTCCCCGTTCCCAGGGATGCACCCTGGCCGCACGGCTGTGACCTGTGACCTGGCGGTCATGCTGCGTGCCTTTGTTTGTCGGGATCTGACACCTGGGAGTGCCTTGTTCCTGCTCCTTGGTGGGGAAGGCGTGTGCCCACCTGCCTCAGGCAGAGCCGGGGCCTGAGTCCTTGTCCGGGGGCTGCCCAGGGACATTCATGTCACCTCCCGGCTGGCCTCCATTTCCCCCATGCTGACCCCTGAGGGCCCTCTCACCTCTGCCCTCTGGATCAGGTCCCTTCTGAGCTGTGTTCACAGCCGAGGGACCCTCCAGACCCAGCCGCCCTCAGTGTGGCCCTCGCCCTCAGCCACGGCGAGCTCCCTCACTGCCAGCCTCCCGCCCCCAGCTGACCACGAATTCTCGTCGGAGACAAATGTAGTATGTTTCTCCCCTCATCCCAGCACCACCAGCTCCTAAGCCACCCTGGACACGCGGCTGCGGTGGCTCCTGTTGTCCTCGACCCCTCTCTGCGCCTTGGCAGGGAGCCAGTCTGGAAAGCTCCCGATTTATTGTCTTAGAAACGACCCGCAGATGCGGCCGCGTCTGCTGGCTGTTGGCAATGAAAGTGCTGGAGGGCACTGGCCTGCCAGCCGGACTGGCCGCCCTCGCTAGGGTTGGGGACCGGGCCCGCCACGGGCACCGGGTGGGCCCTGCTGGGGTGCCCAGGGGGATTGTGAGCCGTAGGGAGCTGTCACCGCCAGGGAGCCACGTGGCGGGACGAGCCAGGCCCCGGGAGGAAGCCCCAGCGGTCTGCCACCAGCGGGCTCGCAGCGAGGGTCCCCTCCCTCTGGACACCCACGTCTGCGGACACCAATGGCGGGAGGCGCTGAGTTTGATCTGGGGACCAGATTCCAGCTCTGGAGAGAAAACGCACTCGCCGAGGTGCGGGGGAGGGGCCACACGGCAGCTCTGCCCTGCGGTGGTAAAAGCTGGCTGGCACTGGGGGTGTGGCAATGGTCCCCACACCCCGTGGCCCTCGACCCCCGCGGCAGGTGCCGTGCAGCCCCTCCAGCGAGGGCAGGGTCCCTGGGGTCCTCGGCCGGGCTCGTCCGTTCCCGCGTTTACCCCGATCCTGGGGCACAGGGATCACTCCTGCAGGGCCCCAGGGCCACCACGGAGCCTCAGGGCTCCAGCTCACCTCGGTTCCGGTCCGTTTTTACTCTCCATCGCCATGGAGACAGTAGGTTTCCACTCTCTCCTCTGTCCCTAGTCCTGCATCGGTCCCTGGAGGCGGGGGGACCCAGGCTGCTCCCCCGTCCCCGGGCTAGACCGCAGCACCGAGGGTCGGGTCAGGGTGTGAGCCTGCGGATGGCTCGGCCGCCCAACCCCCCGATGGCCGGGGGCCGGGAGTGCGGGGTGGCGCTCAGAGACAAGGCTGAGGGTGAGCCTGATTCCTCAGGACGGGATAACTCAACCGACTTCAAAATTCTCTTTTACTAGCAAAGGTAGCCTGGAGGTGTGTGTGGGAGTGAGTGAGCTCTGTGGTGCCTGCGAGTGTGCCAGTGTGCGTGCCAGTGCGTGCACACGTGTCAGCGTGCGTGTGTGAGCACGCGTGTGTGCGCATGCGTCAGTGAGTGGACAGCACTGGGCTCTCCCCGGGGACCGCGCTCGGCACAGCCCGGCCTGGCCGCTGTCACCCAGTGCTCTGGTTTATCCTGGCGGGAGTTTGCGGGAAGAGGCGGAACTGACAGACGTCTGACGTCTGAGAACCTGGTTTGGCTAAAATGTATTTTTTTAAATGTTTATTTTTTAATTGATTTTGAGAGAGCAAGAGCGAGAGAGAACGAGAGAGAGAGAGAGAGAGAGAGAGAGAGAGAGAGCATGAGTGAGGGAGGGGCAGAGAGAGGGAGACACAGAATCTGAAGGAGGTTCCAGGCTCTGAACTGTCAGCACAGGGCCTGACTCGGGGCCTGAACCCACGAACCGTGAGATCATGACCTGAGCTGAAGTCGGACGCTGACCGACTGAGCCCCCCAGGCGCCCCGCCCCCCACACGAACGACTTCTCAATTTCTCCCTTAAGACGCATCGAGTATTTTGTTATTTATGACCTTGTGCTCGTGCATTGCTGTAAGTGTCCAGGCAGGCAGTAAGCCCGTAGCTCCTGGAAGGGGACGGCAGGGCTGGCCCAGGGGGCGAGGGGGCTCAGGGCTGCCTGGGGGTGGGGGGTGAGGTGACTCAGGGGCTGCCTGGGGGTAGGGGATGAGGGGGCTCAGGGGTGCCTGGGGATGGGGGGCGAGGGGCCTCAGGGCTGCCTGGGGGTGGGGGGTGAGGGGACTCAGGGGCTGCCCGGGTGTGACCTCAGCCTCCGTGCGTCCCCGAGCTCTGGCTGGCACTCCTCCGGTGTCCGTGAGGGAAATGCCTCGGTCCCCAAGAGCCCCCGCCCAGGCTCCCTTTGGGTGCGGCACCCTCAGAATTCTCATTGACTTTCAGACCCTCGGCCCCGCACCCCAGTCTCGCTCCAGGCGGGGATGCAGAGGGCACCCTGCCCCTTGCATCTGGCCTGTGTGGAGGAGGGTGTCATCCTGAGGAATCCCCCCCAGAAGGGCACGGAGGATCCCATCCCGTGCCTCGAGCAGCCCCGCCCCCTCTTCACTTCTGGGAGACCAGGGAGGGGGTGGGAGGTCCCTGCTCCACCTCCCGGCACCTTCTGGTCGGGCTGGCCGTGGGCGCCCCTGTCGGCAGGGCCGCCCCGCGGGCCAGAAGCAAAACTGCGGTGGCAGTCCCTTCGCTCGGTCCGCGGCCACGAAGCGGCCCGGCTGGCTGTGTCGTTAGGGGTGTTTAGAAATGGAACTCATTAAGACTTTGTCTACACGTACGAGAGAAAGGGCCCCAAACCACCGAAATGAAATGAAATCTGACGAGAGAGAACGGTGAGCAGGGGCGTGACTCGGCCTCGGCGGTCGGCCTCGGCGACGCCTGCCCGGTCCTGCGCGTCGCGGTGCTTTCGAGACTAAGCTGTTCCGGTCTTTTTCTCTTAAGGAAGGTCTCCCCCAGCCGGACAAGTGCCAGCCCGCGACTCCCGGGCCCACCCGCCGAGGGGTCCGAGTCTCTCCAGGGCCCGGGGCCTCACCCATCCGAGGCGATTTATTTCCTCGGCCCCAGCGTGGAAGGAAGCCTCTGGAGCGTGGAGCCGGGGGAGAGGGGGGTCCTGGATGCAGCCTCGGGCACCCCAGTCCCCGGGGGGCTCCCTCGCCCTGGGGGTTAGAGCGGCTGATGGGGGCCGAGGAGCCGCGGCCAGGCCAACCGCGGGTCCCCGGGGTGGCAGGAGCGGGCGCGGGGCCCTGGCCACCCGGGGGGACGGGCTCTAACCGTCGCGGGTCGCTGCTCTGGGTGTTTGAATAACACCAGGGGGTGGAGGTGCCGGGCGGCCGCAGCTTCTGTTTCTGATAGAGCCCCGGGCACCGCGATTTAATGGATTAGTTAAACTCGTGTGAAAAAATGGGTCCCTGATTTACGACCTGCAGGTTTCTGCTGACGCGGCGTGTTCTTTTCCAAGCCCCGCGTTTTAAGGTCTGGGGCACAGAAGGCCTTTGTCGTGCGCCCGGCTTTGCCCTCAGGGCTCATCCGCGGACCCTTCGCCCACGGCCCCTCCAGACCTTTAAAACAGGAAGTTTAATTTTATAGAATTAAAAAAGAGAAAACGGTACTTAATTATCTGGCCGTGAAACAGCACTGCCCTGTCTTAATTTTAGTAGCTAATAAAACGCCGGTCCCGGAGTTAACTACTTCTGGTCCGAACGCCCTCCGATTTGGGCTGTTTGCACAGAATATTTTATGAACTGTTATATATTGCACTACGATGACATATTTCTCTCAAGATTTACTAGGAATTTTTATTTAAAACAATATATTAAATGGAGGGGGAAAAGTATTCTTGGGTAAAATGCAAATATTAGAGAAGCGTAACGGGGCCGAAGCCCTCTTTGATGTGAGCTTGCCCTGGGTCCGCCGGCCCCTCCGCCCGCGGCCGCTGTGAAGCCGCTCGGGGAGCGGCGCCCGCAGCTGCGCCATTAACTCCACCTGGCTCCCACCCGACCCCAATCAGGATCAAGGTCAAGGCCAGCTGCCACTGCAGCGACTTTATGCGGACCTAACGGACAGCCGTGCCCCCCCGGGCCACGTGCCTTCTCGGTTCGCGCTGGGCCCGAGGCTGTCCCCCCCCCCCCTGCCGCGTCCCCCTGGGCGCCCCACCTGGAGCTGACTCCTCACCCCCCCCACCCCCGGGGGGGTTCTCTGCCTGCCCCGCAGGGCGTCTCTCGTGTCCCTTGGTCTTTCCTCCTCTGTTCCTCATCCGGGGAGGCCCCACTGTGTGCCAGCTCAGAAGACTCCAGCTGGGTGAAATTCAGCCCTGGAGGCAGGGAGAGGCGGGCAGGGCCAGGCCGCCACGGGGCAGGGGCAGACCCCTGGGATCACAGTCCCAGCTCCCAGGGACAGGGCTCCCACATCCTGCTCGAATTCGGCAGGAACTCAAAATCAGCGGGGAAGAGTTTCGGGCCGGCGGCGGCGCTCACAGGCAGGCTCTCTGAGCCTGGGTCCCTGGGGTCTCGCACCCTGACGCCGGCCCTGCAGGGGCCCTGGTGTGCCCAAGAGGAAGGCTTAGGGCAGAGCCCGGGGCCCCGGGGAGCCGGGTGTGGGCCCCCCCCCCCGTGCCTCCACTCTCCCAGCCAGGGAACGGAACTGGACAAGCCCCTCCATCGTGGGCTGGATGAGCGTGAGACTCCCGAGTGAACGTGACCAGGGAAACCAGCAGGACAGTGACAGAGAGACGGGGGTGGGGTGGGGGGAGCCTTTGACCCCGAGGTGTGGGGATGCCCACGATGAATCAGCACTTCTGCTGAGACCCCAAGGGTTGGCCCCGGCGGGAGCTCCCCGAGCTGTGGGGAGGCCATGTGAGAAGACCTGGGGTGGAGCAGGCTGGAGATGAAGGTGAGGGGGGCTGGGGTCCCTCTTTGGGACGAGGCCCAGGTCCCCACCCGGGGCCGCAGGAGATCCTCCCGCACACGTGCCCCCACACCGGGACCTCCCGCCAGCCGGTCCCCCTCCTCCCCCCCCCCCCCCCCCCCCGGGCCGGGCGTGCGTGTTTGCAGACGGTCCCCTCCGGGCATCTGTTTGCTCTTCAGGGTCACCGGGCGATGGGGCAGGCCCGGGCCTCCGCCCCGCCCGCCCGCGAGCGGGAGATGGCAGAGGAAGCCGTCCTCCTCAATTATAGCGACGGGCGCTTCCGAGAAGCCCTCCTTCCCAGCTGTGTGCCTACCAGTTAGCCGTGTGTGGTTAGCTAATTGGTGGGCTTTCAGGGCGCGGAGCAGAGAGCAGTCAGCCGAGCCGTACGGCCCTCGAATCTCTCCGCGAGGTTTTATTGGGCTCTCAGCAGCCCTGCTTGGGTCGGCCCGGCCCGACACCTGTGTGCTGCGTGTTTGACAAACAGCAACGAGGCCACCTCTGAATGGCAGTGGATGTGTCCCCGGCTCTGTCCCCGCTGGGGTGGGTGCTGGCGGGCCCAGGGGAGTCCCTCGCGGCGCCGAGTGGGGCTTTCCAGGAGCTGTGTCCATGCGGGGGCCTGGCTTCCGGCACACTATTCGCCTCTGCCTGGCCAGCCCGGAGCACTAGGGCCCCGTGGAGAGAGGGGTGCCCTGGTTCTGTGTCCCTGCCAGGCACCCCAGGTCAGTGACCCCGTCGCCTGCGAGACCGGAAGCCCCTTCCCCCCTTTGCCCGCAGTGAGGACGTCCCTGCTCTGGGAAGCAGTCTAGCGGCACAAGTCGGGGCGCTGCTGCCCCCGAGTTCCGCAGGTGCAGGCAGGGAGTGTCAGCACGGGCGCGGGGGCTGGAGGCTGGGTCAGAGCAGATGGCTCCCGTCTTGGGGCGAACAGCGTCCCCTCCAGAATTCACATCCACCCAGAACTCAGAATGTGGCCTTGTTTTACTTGGAAATCAGTCTGTTCGGGTGTAATTAGTTAAAGTGACATGACAGTGGGTTGGGGAGCCTCAGAGTGAGGACACACAGGGAGAGTCACAGCCACGTGACAACGGGGGTTACGAGGGATACGTACGAACTGCTACAGACTCTAATTGGCTCCAAGGAGAGAGAAGCAGGATCTGCACAGACCGTGGCTGAAAGTGACAAAGTGGGTCCCACTACAGAGTCGGGGAGCCCCACAGCCCCGAGCAGGCCGTGGAAGTTGGGTTGCAGATGTGGGGAGGGCTGTGGGGACACGGCGGTGGGAGCCATCGTGGGAGCCGTGGCGGGAGCCGTCGTGTGGCAGGACCTCTTCGTCCACGTTCACGGGGCAGACGTTGCCGATGTGTCGCCGCCCCTCTGTCCTCTCTGTGTCTGTCCTTCCTGGGGCATCTTAGCAAATTGATAAAAACCATTGTCTGGAAACCAATTTGACAATAAATTATTAGAGTTAAAAAAAATCGATAAAAACCAAAGAACAAGAGACATCTTAAAAATCAACCAGAAAATGAGACCCCTCACTTTCAAGCGAGCCCAAACTAGACCTAAAGTTAGCCGACAGACACAACAGAAACTGGGAGACAATGAAACAATGTCTTAACGGTCTTAAGTAACATCATTGTCTCCCTGGAATTCTACACACGGTAAAAGTTTATTTTAAGATATATATATATTGAAGAATATTTAAAATATACTTAAATTTATATTAATATATTTATATCCGCATTAAATTATATTTATATAATTTATAAGATATAAATTTATATTAAATATATATTATATGTATATTAAATTATATTTACATAATTTATAATATATAAATTTATGTTAAATTTATAATAAGTATATACATTTAAAAGTATATTTAAGATATATAATATCGAGACGCTTATAAGTTATAGGGAGTAAAATGGAATTAAAATCTTTACATTGTCCTAGTTCCCAGTACCAAGCACTTTCATACTTTAATGGGTCAAAGATGGATGCTGTAATCTTTAGAGTAATCCCTAAATACCTAGAAATATATATACAACTGATGAGATAATGGGGGAATGGAGTAATAAAAAAAGCCTGAGTCAACCCAAAAGAAGCAAGAAAGGAGAAGTAAAAGAGCATAGAATATTCAGGCCAAATAGAAATTAAATAGAAAGATATGTTTAAGTCCAAATACATCATTAATTCCATTAAATGCAAATAAATTTAAGGCTCTAAGGAAAAGACAAATGTTGACATGCCCAGTAAAAGCAAAATCCAAATACATTTCGTTGATAAAATCTACACAAACAAAATCCAACATATAATGTTTATGCGGGCGACAATCTAAACACAGGGACACAGGATGAAATAAAAAGTCGCAAAAAAAGATGGGCTGGGAAAGATTAAAATGAGAAAGTTGATATCGGTAAGTTTCGAGGTCTTCATGTGAATAAACTTAAGGCAAATAAACTTCAAGGCCAAAAGCGTCACCTGAGAGAAAGGTGGGCACTTTGTGCTGATGAGGTGTTCGACGCACCACGAAGACGCGTGCGGACCCTCGTAACACAGTTTCATGTGTATTAGGTTCACACGTAGAACGTTTTAGAAATTAAATTTATGCAGGACCAAAGGATAGAAATCATTTGAAAGTAAATAAGAAATAAAAACAGATACCAACAATAAAAATCTTGCAACTATGGTCATGAAGAATGATATTTTAAAATAACACAGAAGTAAAGAAAATAATCGCTTTGGGAATAAAAATATTCAAAATGTAATGATGACAAAAATACATCAAAATGCGTGGCATGAAGCAAACATCTTCCTTGGAGGTACATTTACATTCTTAAATGCATTAAAAAAGGAAAGAAGAAAAGTGAAAAATCCATTATACAGGTCATTTTAAGACATCATTTAAAAAAACTGTAAAGAGGGGGGCCTAGGGGGCTCACTTGGTTGGATGGCGACTTCGGCTCAGGTCGTGATCCCATGGTTCGTGGGTTGGAGCCCCGCATCGGGCTCTGTGCTGATAGCTCAGAGCCTGGAGCCTGCTTCGGATTTTGTGTCTCCCTCTCTCTCTGTCCCGCCCCTGCTTGTGTTCTGTCTCTCTCTCTCTCTCTTTCATAAACAAATAAGCATTAAAAAATAAAAAAAAACTCTAAAGAAATTAAGAGGAAGAAAATCATAGAGGGAACACAGAAAGTACAAAGAGCTGATGTCAGGGAGAAATAAGGGAGGAATTACTAGATCCCAAAGGCATTAAAAAAAAGACTTGCTAATCAATTAGGAAATGTGAATAAAAAGGATACATTTCTTGAAAAATAAAAGTTAAAACCATCGCAAGAGTTAACAGAAAAATCTGAATGATTGCACAACAGTTAAAGAAATGGGCTCTGGAATTAAAATTCTTCTCATAGAGAAAACTTTAGGTGCAGATTGACTTCCCTGTTCAGTTCCATCAACAGCTAAGAAATGATGTCAACTTTATGTAAACCCTTTCAGAAACTAGAAAAAAGGCCACTCTCCTCAACTTGTTTCGGAAGCCAGCCTAATCTTGATATCGAAACCTGACACAGGTGTCACAGGACCCTCCACACCGATCGATCCATCCACCGCTTCTGAGCTTAGAGGCAAAGACCCTAAACAGACCCTAATCAACTCAAAGTCATTGATTTCTAAAAATATTAGAACCTGACTATGTTAGGTTTATTCTAGGAATGAAAGGCTGGGTTAGCATTCTTAAAATTCACCAATGTAGTTCAGTACATAGATGGAATAGAAGGGAAAGTCATACAATGCTCTCCGTAGTTTCAGCAAAAGCATTTGAAAACACTTAATTTCCATTCATGGTTTTTTGGAAAAAACTTAGCGAGCTAGGAATAGATAGCAGATGCCTTATTATGACAGACACACAAAAGCCGAGAGTAGGTGTCGTACACGACGGTGAATTGTTGAAAGGACTTGGAGATCGAGAACACAGCAGTCTGTTGTATGCCTGTGACTACAAGTTCATTAAACCCTGGACTAGAGATTCCAGCCAATGCAATAATGCAAGAAAAAGTAGTAAGAATTATAACGATTCATAGTAGAAATAATAAGAGTAGAACTACTCTTACAAACAAGATACACTATTGTCATAATTTGCTTGATACGATCATGTCAATAGAAAATCCAATTTTAGCAGCTAGTTCTCTCTGTATAAGCAACAAACGGAATATTAAAACATTGAAACTGTCATAATAGCCTCAGAAATATCAAATGCAGAGCAATGACTCTAGTGAGAGGCATGCAAACCTCGTCACAGAAAACAATAAACCTTTCAGGCAAGTTAAAGAGAACATGAGTAACTGGAGGGGTACGCCGCATTCGTCGTTTGAAAACCCAGTGAGGTAGCGATGCCCGCCTCGGCAGAGTATCCGCAGATTGAATCAAGCCTAATGGCAGTCCTACTCATGTCCCTGTGGAAAATCCAGCTGACACCACACCGTCTGTTACAGCTGACTCATTTGTCTGTAGAGCAAGAACTCCCTCTCTGGGCTTCCAGAATGACTTGGTTCTTTCGAATTCACTGATTAAATGAGTTTGCAGTAACGGAGTGGTATTGGCCCAGGGACGGAGAAATCTTAGTGAAGACAGAGGGCCGCCCATGTCTGGACGTCCCTGTTCAGGACAGAGGCCCTGGCCTAGCAGCAGCCCTGTATGGGGACGCAGCCCGTGTCCCCAAGACTGCAGCTGCAGACGGTGGGGCGGGAGACGGGGCCGGACACTGGTTTCAGGACTGCTGTTGGCCGGAAACGCGGCAGTGAACAGGCATGTCTGGTGACAAGGGGGTGCGTGGTGCCCCCGAGAGTTGTGCCCCGGCCAGGAGGGGAATGGGAGGATCGCTCTTCCTCCCACTGGGATTGCAGGACATTCGGGTGAAATGGCCGAGCAGGGCCTGCGGGTCACCGTCTGCCTTATCCCGGCCCCATGGTTGTCTCCTTGGGGAGCACTGGGCTGAGAAGGAACCTGGGGACACACCGTGAGGAGCAGGCGGCAGTGGCTCCGGAGTCCCAGGTGGCCAGCGTGTCACAGCCGCCCTATGGGTGAGCCAGAAGGCCCATGGGTCTGTGGATTGGCATGTCCGTGGCCGAGGGGCGGCTTGGAAACCCATCGTGGAAGAAATTCATTTCAGAAATGTCCACACAGCCTGCTGTCATGGAGCTTTCTCTTTCTGCTTTAACACGAGATAAGATGGGGCATCAGGGGAGACGGGGTGCACTCGAGAGGTGGTGAGAAACTCCGCAGAAGTCACACAAGGTAGGATGGCCCCCTCTCCCCTCCCCCCTGCCCCCGCACATGGTGCCCTGCGGTCCACCTGCCCCGTGACCCTCTGGGTGACACCAGCCTCTGAAGGACCCAGGCCGGACGAGCCCCGACCACCCATACAGGACACACAGGGACACACAGACACACGACGGGGCGTTTTCCTTCCTTTGGGTTTTGCTCTAAATTGCAGACACCGGATAGGACACGTTAGTAGGTATCGCTGAGTCAAAGTGTGTTCAGTTAACCAAAGTATTCAGCTAGAAACATCAAGGAACACAATTAAATTTTATACCTACGACTGCAAAGGAGCGAACCCAGCCTTCCTTGACCAAGCCTTAGGGGAGGACGTCCGATTCTCCGAGGCTGGCCCCAGTGACCGCATGGCGTGAGTCCCCGCAGCCCCGCCTGGAGACGGAGTCTTTGGTAGGTCGTCCGTGAGCAAAGCCTTGTGTGTGGGTTCCTGCAGGAACTCTCCCCTCCCTGTGCCAGGGGAGCGAGGGACCCTCGGGCCGCCCTGGCCCCGCCCTCCCCGGCTGGGCAGCGGTGGGCAGGTTGTGCGTTTTCAGCTGGACGCCCGGGGTGGGGAGGGGGGCAGGGATACCATTGCCTCTGGAATCACTGCACAGCAAGGCTAGTTCAGTGCTAGGAAGTACACAGCAGGGGTCAAATAAGTGCCACCTCCTTCTTACCAGCCACCCCACCCAGCTATGTGGTTCCCGGCTGGTCTGGAGTGGACACGGCGAGGACCCTCGAGAGGACCCACAGCATGTGAGACACGCAGTCCTGCGCCCTCCTCTGCTGGTGTGGTGCGCACTGCTGCCATCGGTCTCAGGGCTGCCCACGGGGTCCCGGGTCAGAGCAGAGCCGGGGGACACTCGAAGCCAGCCTCCTCAGGGCGCCCGGGTGGCCTAGTCCATTGGGCATCCAACTTCAGCTCAGGTCATGATCTCAGAGTTCATGAGTTCGAGCCCCGTGTGGGGCTCCGTGCTGAACACTTGCGCAGAGCCTGGAGCTGCTTCGGATTCTGTGTCTCCCTCTCTCTCTGCCTCTCCCTTGCTCACGCTCTGCCTCTCAAAATTAAATAAATGTTTTTTTGTTTAAAAAAAAAGCCAGCCTCCTCACTCTCACCTTGTTGGGGAAGCATCAGGAGGGGTCGGCAGGGAGAGCGAGGGAGCCATGGGGGCCGGGGCTCCCCATCCTGGGAGCCCCCCTCCAGCCGGCCCTGTTGGGTATAAACGAGATTCCCAGAAAGATTTGGCTTCAACCGACACCTTTCCAAACACGAGCCGTACTCTGTGCCAAAGAGCGTGAAACGGGGCCTCACCGGCGCGAGGCAGGATGGCCCGGGACCTGTGCCGGGAGCTTCCTTCTCGTGGGGCCTCGGGGGGATACGATCTGGGCCCCGCGTGCTCTGTGGATGCCTTCCTTCCTGCTCCCCGTCTCTCGGCAACGCTCCCCACGGAGGGCAGGGCCGAGGGCGCCCTCCTCGACCGGGCAGGTCTTTGAGGGCCCTTCCGCCCGCCTCCAAACCAGGCCGGGCTTGCATACGCTGGTGCGTGAGCGTTTATTCCTTCCAAGCAACCGTGCTGGCCACGAAACGCAAATACTCAACGAGAGGTGACAGCTGGCTTGTTAAAGATTATGCGTGTGAGAGCGGCCAGCAAAAGCAGTCCCCGGTCCTTCTCCGCATCTCACCAGACGGGGAGAACACTTTCTTCCACAGGCTAAGAAGGCCCAGCAGGCCCTCGGTGGCCGTGCGAACCTGGAGACCTGGCTGGGCCCTTCGTCCGTCCTGGGGGATGGGGCTCGCCTCCTCAGCGGGCCCGCGTGCTCTGGGCTGAATTGTGGCCCCCCACCCCCAGTTTCATCTGTTTCCACAGCCCTCGCGCCCCAGTACCCCTGACCGTGACTGCATTCGGAGGCGGAGTCTTTAGGGAGGTGGTTAAAGGTAATGAGACCACGGGGCGGCCCTACTCTGGCAGGACTGCTGTCCCTATAAGCAGGGGAGACAGGGACACAGCCACACACAGAGAGCCGACCGCGTCAGGACACGGGGGAGAATGGCCGCTCAGACACCGGGAACAGAGGCCCCAGGAGGGCCCAGCCCTGCCGAGCCTTCGCCTCGGACCTCCAGCCTCCGGGACTGGGAGACGGCCGATGTGCTTGCCGGGCGGCCAGGTCCGTGATGCTCTGCTCCGGCCGGAACAGCAGCCTGGTGCCGGTGTCCAGGGCTGGACGGCTGCCGGTCACTCCTCCGGCGGCACTCTTGAGGGGACGCTGGGCAGAACGGAGTTGGGGGGGGGGAGGCAATATCATGCAAGTGGCACGACAGACAGCTGGGTGTCACTCTCTTGTCCAACAAATATTTGCTCAGCGCTTTCTGGAGGCAAGCAGCGAGAACTCAGCCCCCGCCCTGCAGAGCCCGTGGGCTATTAATGGAATTAATAGTCATTTAGGGAAACTAACAAGAGCATCTGTGGTAGTTTGGATTGTTGCTCGGCAAACACTCACCCCCTTCAGGGTGGCTGGGGTGGCGGGCCGCTGTGAACTTTGGGCTGGGCCCGGTGACTTCTGTAGGTGTGGGTGACACCGTGTGACCGGGGCCTCTTGTCCGCAGGGCACGCGCCCCGGACGAGAGCTCACGTGGACACCATGCTGTCCTGCGCCGGGCCCTGGAGCAGGCAGCCCGCCCGCGCTCTCCTGACTGCAGTGCGACGGTCGGGTCTGTTTTGGGACAGCCTGACGCGGGGAGTCTGTGACGTGGCATCGCCTCGGCGTCTGCCGACCGACCACCACGGACGAGTGATCTTCACGTCAGTCGGGAAAGGCGAAGGGGGAACGTGGCCACGATCGACCGAGTCCTGAGAGTCACGTACGGAACGCGTGCGTGTTTATGCGCCGAACGAGTGTGTGGGGCAGGGGGACCTCCCCCCAGAAAGGTGTTCGCAGACTACCTTCTGGAGCCCGGGTGACCTGCCACGTGCTTCAGAAGGACTGGGAGCCGAGACTGGTTTTGACATTTCTAATTGGGTGGAAATGAAAACCAAGCAGAGAGTGATAGTTCGTGACGCAAGCACGTTCCCTGAGATCCGTGGTTTGGCGTCCGGAAAATCGTTTTTATCTGAACAGAGCTGCACCCGTTCATGCGTCCACCGGGGCTGTTTTCCCGTTACAGCGGCAGAGGTGAGGTGAGGCGTTCGGGCCCCCGGAGCCTCGACTGTTCCCGCTTTTGGCTCTTTAACAGGGAAACTGCCCCGACCTGGGAAGAAGAGGAAGTCTCAGGGCGAAAACCAAAAACTGTACCTTAGGTCGTGGGGAGCGTGGCTGCACCATGGCCTTGGAGCAGAGCGAAAACAGGCTTAAGGGCGTCTTTCGTGAACTTGCTCAGGCAGCCAGTGTCCGAGGCCTGCGATGTGCCCGGCTTTGTGAAGGTATGCCCACACCAGTGCGAGGAAGCAGGGGTGAGGCCATGGTGCCTCATGCCTACTTCTGTAACCTAGACTCGATGTTCAAACCCTTCCTACTTACTTGTGTTTCTTTTTTCCTTCCCGTTCTCAATCACTCACCCAATCCCTGAACACCTTCCATGTTCAGTGACCTGTGCTAGACCTGAAGACACAGCGTTGAGTAAGGTATTCGTGTACTCATACACCCATCTATCTGTCCGTCCATTGTCCATCCGTCAATCCACCCATCCATCTCCCCATCCATCTGCCCATCTACTCATCCATCCATCCATCTCATCATCCATCCATCCACCCACCCTCCCATCCATCCATCCACTCATCCATCCACCCATCCACCCATCCATCCATCCATCCATCCATCCATCCATCCATCCATCCATCTATCCATCCACCCATCCACCCATCCACCCATCCATCCATCCATCCATCCATCCATCCATCCATCCATCTATCCATCCACCAATCCATCCATCCATCCATCCATCCATCCATCCATCCATCCATCCATTCATCCATCCATCCATCCATCCATCCACTCATCCATCCACCCATCCACCCATCCACTCATCCATCCATACATACATACATCCATCCATCCATCCATCCATCCATTCATCCATCCATCCATTCAACAATTCACTCATCCAGCCAGCCAGCCAGCCAGCCAGCCAGCGAGCAATTCTCTCATCCATCCATCCATCCACCCATCCACTCATCCATCCACCCATCCACCCATCCACTCATCCATCCATCCATCCATCCATCCATCCATCCATCCATCCACCATCCATCCACACATTCATTCAGTGATTATTTGCCAGGCAGTCATTTACTAATGTTGACTCAGGGATATGGTGGCCAGCAAACAGAAAAGATGGTGCCTTTGTGGAGCTCCCGTGTTGCAGGAACAAGAACGACCTCATCTATCATGACAAGCGATGGTGAAATAGAGAAAATGAGCAGGAATTTCCGGAGGATGTAGTGGGGGGAGGCCTTTTTGGGGAGGGGACATTAAGCCGAGACTTGCAGTTGAGGAGTAAGAGATACTTCGAGGACTGGAGGTCCGAGCTTGGACTAAGATGCCGCCAGGTGCTTGGAGAGAGCCAAAGTGAGGGGAGGGGTCCTGGAGAGACCAGGGGAGCTGCACTTCCCGGAAATGAGAGATGGAAGGAGCCCCTCCCCTAGGAGACTGTTTTGACCTCCTGTAACAGGTTGAATAGTATTCCAGATGCATGTCCACCAGAAGCTAAGAAGGCAGCCTTACTTGGCAATAGGGTCTTTGCAGGTGTGATCCAATTACCGTGAGGCCGCGCGGGCTTAGGGCGGGGCTCACCCCAGTGACCGGCGCTTTTACACGCGGGGAATTAATTCAGACCCGCAGAGGAGGCACGTGTAGGAGACGCCGTGTGAAGACAGAGGGGTTTTCCCCCAGCGTCTTTGGAGGGAGCAGGGCTTTGCCGACACCTTGATTTTAGACTTCTGGCCTCCAGGATTACGAGAGAAGAGATTTCTAGTTTGTGGTATTTGTTACGGTGGCCCAAGACACCTGTGTCCAAACCAGGCCCTCCTCTTTCAACCTATAGGTCTTTCTTGTGACTGCGTCTTGTTGCTTGCCCAGGACACTCGCAGCTGCCCCCACTGCGGACATCCCCTGGCCCTCCACCTCACCCACAGCCTGACCCAGGCCTCCTCGGCGGGCCTCCCGGGCGTCCCCGGCTTGGCACTCACATTTATACCTCATCGCCTCATTTCCTGCAAACAAGTCTACACTCCCAGCTTCCAGTTCTCTAAGGAAGCCTGCCCCTCGGGGCCACGGCCCCCTGAACCCACCCTCCCGGCTCGAACCGTGAGCTCTCCCACCCTGCTTCGCCGGGACGGACCAAGGGGTGGATTCTGAAGGGGAATGTCCCTCGTCGTCTGCTGAAAGGAGAAACCCTTGAGCGGAGAAACTCAGCCACTTGGGAGCTGAGAAGCAGGCAGAATCAGGTTTTCCGCTCGAAGGAAGAGGATCCGGGAGGGGCTTGGAGGCCAACCACTGTCCGGGAAAGCGGGTGACAGACCAAGGCATTTGTCAGAAACTTCCAAGTGGACGTCAGTGAGGACTTTCTGCCACTTGGTCGGGCTTTCCCGACCCGGGACCGCTGGGGCTGTGCCTACCGCGTGACCCTTACGCCGGACCCACCGGCCGCTGCCAGTTCCGCTTTGGGGAAGGGCCGTCTGGTCATTGTCACGGAGCCATGACTTCCTCCGCGGTGGCGGCTTTGTTCCCACGCAGACACCTGATGTTCTGTGCGGACGTCTGACTCCGCGGCCCCGTCTCCCAGGTCCCGTGTACCGTGGACGCCGGCAGGTGGGGAGCCCGGCGTGAGCAGGTGAGAAGCAGCAGGACAAATGGGGTGACTCGGGGTTCGCCAGGGCGTCGGCAGCACGGTGCGCTCGGACGCCCCCGGGGGGACCCGACCGGGTCCCCGCCGCCAAGGCGCCCGCGAGCCTGTGCCGCTACCGCTTTGAGCGCGGCGTGCTTGACCTCGAGGCAGAAATGCTTCCATATATCACCCGCGCCACGCTCGGTATTCCGGGCCGGATGCTGGTTCGGAAGCCGCTCCCCCGGACCCTCCGCTGCCGGGAGAAAGTTTCAATTTGGAAAAGAGGATTTTTTTTTTTTTTCTCCGCGTGAGTCACTTTCTCGGAGCGCGAGCGGCGGCCCGCAGCCCTTATCTGTGAGCTCCATGTACTTAACGCTTATTAAAATCAATACCGTCCATTAGCCGGCCACGTCCCCATTTTTAATCATCTATTGATACACGGCCTGTGCTTTTATAGGACTAAACAAATTTCCGCTCTCCGTGCCCCCTCGGAGCCCGGGGGCAGGCGGGGGCGCGCGGCCGCGGGGCGTAAATGTTTATTTACTGCCTGCTTCCTGATTGAGAACATGCCTGGTCCGGGGCTTCAGATGGCTTTTACACGGGAGACTGACGGCCGTTTCCTGTTTTCCAGACATAGAACACCGTTTTTAAGGGGCGTAATGAATGCGAGGTATTGTGGGCGTAATCGGCGGCCGTGCCCAGCCCGATCCGGGAGGCAGTGCGGGACCCGCGGGGCTCATTATTTATTTATGCCTTCGCTCACTCCTGGGGGGCAGGGCGAGCTCGTCCCGGCCGGGGCCGCGGCCCTGTCCTGGCTTCTACACGTTCCTGTCTTGAGGGCGTTTGTCTGGGAGAGGGAGGGAGGAGCCGGGCGACCCCGGGGAAGGGTTTCATACCCAGGGATCCTTCCAGAATAAGGGACCGAGCGGTGAGCCCGGGGCCTCACCCGCCCCTTCCCATACCGGCTCTGGCCCTGGTCCTGGCCCCACCAACTGACTTCTTTGAGCTGCTTTAGGGCCAACTGTTCACCAACATCTTTAGAGCCAGCCCTACGCTAGGGACGGGGACTCAGAGACCAGCGGACCCCGCTCTGGCCCCTCGCCGTTGTGGTGTAGACGGGGCTCCAAATGTCCGGAGAAGGGCTCGGCGTGTGGAGGCCCCCCCGCCATATGGATGGTCTCTGGGAGCCTGGACGAAGGCCGCTGCCCTCCTGGGCTTGGGTGGCCAGTCTGGACAGCCAACAGCTTGTTGTCAGTGCAAGAGGGGTCTGGCCGTGGGCAGGGTGGGGGTCTCCCTGTCCACCATCGGCCTGTTCACCGGGATCCTTCCCACTGCAAATCCTGCTTGTCTGGAAGTTTCTTGGCAGGACTTGGTCTCAGCTACAGGTCGACTTGCCTCTGGCTGCCCCCCAGGGGGCTGTCCCTGTTGATCCGCTCTGGCTCGCAAGGCCCGTGCGATGGCCTAAGCTCGCGCTCCCGGGACCGGGAAGGGCAGCTCGGAGCGGAGAGCTCAGAAGCTGCACTTTAGGGCCGGGAGGAATGTGCATCTCGGCAGTCCGGGCCTGGCTCTGAGCCACTCTTCCGTTGCCGCCCTGCAGTGTGACCCGCCCGGGGGTCCCTGTACACGACCCGCCCCGGGGGGTCCCTATCATGACCTGCCCAAGGGCTCCTGTCATGACCCACCTGGGGGCCCCTGTGCGTGACCTGCCCTGCAGGCAAGGTGGCGCTCAGGGCAAGGCTGTGGTTCCGTGGGCACGGTCAGTGCACTACCAGGGGTTCAGGCCCTGGAGCTGGACACCACAGTCCTCAGCCACCAAGCAGCGTCCTGAGCTGTGCTCCAAAGACCCCAGGCGTTGGGGGGCGACCTAGCTGCCTCCTGGGGGCAAAGCGTGGGGCGGCCACGTTCTTCTGCGGGATCAGCTTCGTTTCTGCCTTTTTAAATTCATTTTTCCGCTGCCGGATGGTTTGTGTGCAAGCAGAATCCTGCTGCTAAAAGGCGCTGGCAGTCGTCTGTCTGCTCCGATCCCTCAGTCACGTGCGGGGACACTGAGGCTCAGGAGCCCGAGGCTCATCTGGGGTCGCGTCCCGGAGGGGGCAGGAGCTCTGACTCCAGTCTGGGGCCCGTGCCTGTGTCATGCCCCTGGCTGGGAGTGTCCGGAGGGGAGCGGTCTGCGTCAGGGCTTCCTCCCCGCACCCACGGGAGCGGACAGACAGAGCCGCGGGCACGGCCCCGGCCACTCGGCCACCCGGCCTACGACTCCAGGCCCCGGCCCGCCGAGGCCGCGGGCTGGGCGTGCATCTGTGATCCGTGGCTTCATAAAACGCCTGCTAATGAAAGTCACACACGGCGGCGGGAGGGACAGCCCTCACGTGGGGCTGCGTCTCGGAGAAATGTGCTTGTTAAAACGTGTAATGAGAGACATAGCAAATCCCCAATATTGGGCAAGGCTGTCGTTAAACCCTTAATGATAGCGGCGTTTTCTCTGGCACACCGCACAGGTCTTCATAAACCCCTTTGGTGTGGAGGGGGACCCCGGGGGAGGGAGGGGGCAGGGCCTTTCCTGGAGGCTGAGGCCCGGGACACTGGCCGCCCCCCACACCTCTGCCCCCTCTCCGACGTGGCCGTGCCGACGCCTCGCCGCCTAGGTCGGCCCGGGGGCTGGGTCCACGCCGGGCTGGCAGACGCGCCCTGTGGTCCGTCGGGCTGCCCCGGTCGGCTGCCCTCTTACTGGGCTCCTTCCAGCTCAGGAGTTGTTTGGATGTGCAGGGGGGCTGGGGGTGGGAGGTGGGAGGAGGGAGGGCTCTCAGCCAGGCTCCTGGCCTGTGAGCTGGAAGGCCTGGGGCTTCAGGGTGTGACCTCGGCCTCCCCTGGCATCCTTTCCCATCTGGTGACAGACCCTAAGAGCCCTGTGAGGAGGGGGAGGGGGAGGGGAGGAGGATGAGGGGGGCGTGGGAGGGGAGGGGAGGGGAAGTAGGAGGAGGGGGAAGGAAGGAAGGGGGGGATGGGAAGGAGGGGGAAGTAGGAAGAGGGGGAGGGGGAAGAGGGGGGGAGAGAGGAGGGGGGAGGGGGGAGGAGGGGGGAGGAGGGGGGAGGGGAGGCGGAGGAGAGGGAAGTAGGAGGAGGAAGAGGAGGGAAGGGGGAGAGGGGGGAGTGCCTGCCCCAGGCCCCCATCTCCCAGGCACAGCCTTGACCTGAGTGGCACCCTGGGTTTCCCCCCGCCCTCCTCAGGCCTGAGTTTGGGTTAGAATCTGTCACTTGCAATCAATCACAAGGGTCCTAATTAAGGCTCTCCGAGCCTCAGTTTCCCCATCTCCTGGTGGGGCCTTTCCAAGCAGAGACAGCAGCAGGGAGTAGGCCTGGCCAGCCCTCAGGCCTTTCTGGGAATACAACTCTTGCCCTTTTGACCTTGAACTCCCTGAGGACAGGGCAGGGGCTGCACAAGGACCCCCACCAAAAGCGGTCTGCCCGGTGAGTGCCCGCTTCCCTGGGGTGTCTCTGAGCCCTGATGGTTCAAGGTTTGGGGGCGGCTGTGTGGTGGCTTGGCCTTGGCCTCACCAGAAGACAGCGTGGCCCGCAGCCGAGGGTTGATGGAGATGGTGCTGAATCCTGTCGTGCCCCTCAGCTGTGTGACCTTGAGGGAGTCGCCTGACGGCTCTGTGCTCCAGGGTTCATGTGGATAGGAAGGTCCCAAAAGGGTGCCCAGCGTCCGACATCCCCATCCCCTCGGGGTCCCGGCGCCAGGCTCATGGTGCTATGTGGGGCCCCAGGGGCTCACCTCCGCCCCTCCTGTCCTTTAGACCGAGACCAGGCCCCCACCTCCAGGGCTCCGGGCCTCCCCCGCCTCCCCCTGCATGACGGCGATCACGTCTCTGCACCGCGCCCCGTCTGTCCTAGGTGAGGCCATGCCCCCGCGCACTTGGAGACCGCACGCACCTGCACGTAGTCCTGTCTCTGCAGCCCTGCTTTCGCAGCCTGGTGGCCAGGGTCTCCGGTGGGGCTGGGTTTGGAGGGGGGTCTGAGGGGTAGGAGGTGGGGTCCCGTGTCAGGCTGGACCCAGAGCCTCCGTCTTTCCCGACACGCACAGGAGACTGAACTTGACTTCAGAAGGTAGCAGCCACCTGCCGTGTGACTGGGAGGGAGCTGCCCGGGCTCCCCTCCTTCCTGGGGAGGATGTGTCTGGGGCACCCAGTCACCAGAAATCTCCACCTTCCCCTCCTGCGGCGGCCCAGCGTTGAGGGGCTGGGGGCCGGAGAGGGGGGCTCACACCCTCGCCCTGTGGCTGCGAGCTTCCACCAGCCCCTTCCCATCCCTCAGACGCCGGAAGTGAACGGCTCCCAGGAGGCCCCAAAGACTCAGCACAAAAACTCACAGGTGGCCCAACAGGAAGGGGGTCTCTCCTGGGACCAGCAGGGGACCCAGACCCACTGTCTGGAGCTGTGGACGGTGCGGCCTGGCTGCGTGGGGTTGGACTCGTGGGTTCCCGGGCCTCCTGACCTCCTGTCCGGGCGAGCACGGTGCTGTCCATGGTCCCAACGAGGGCCCCGGGGCGCTGGCTCCTCCGAGCCGAGCGGCCAGGGCGGGCTCTCCGACGCATTTGGGGGCTGAGCCCCAGCGAGGGGAGAGTCAGGGCCGGGCCCACCGCCCCATCCCTTCCCCAAGGGTGTGCTCAGCTCTCTCACCTGTAAAGCAGGCAGGCAAATCGAGGGGGGCCGCAATCGACCCAGTGAGCAGGTGGGTTGGCAGGTGCCGGGCGGAGGCTCTGTCGTGCGGGTCCTCATTACAGGACGGGTTCGCCAGAAGCAGGCCTTTTCCCGGAGGCTCTCAGCGCCCATGGCCACCATCCTTCCGGAAAGACCAATCGGAGCCCTGCCTCACCACCGGACTCCCCAAGGGAAGGGGGGATGAGGCCACTCTGCTGGCCGGGAGGAGGACGGTGGGAGGGTGAGCAGCGGGCAGTTCGGGTGGGGACCCTCGCCTGGGGCCGGGCCCACACGGCACACACAGCCTTTGCCGGCCTCCCTGCCGCTCGGTGGTTACCAGGCCGATGGGGGACCCAGGTGTGGGGAGTTTAATCGTCTGCGACCTGCCGTCCACTCTTGCCTGGGTGTTAATGACTAAATGTTTTGCAAGTAAATTACCAGAAAGAGCTATTCCTGAGGGGGGCAGAGGCTTGCGGGAAGGTGTCGGGATGCCAGACAAATGGCCAGCGTCAGCCTCCAGGCCGCCACCCCTTCTCGGCAGAGGGCAGAGGCTTGGTGGGGAGTGGGGGGATGGGGGGCGGGAAACCCCTCCAGACGGGCACCCCAGGACCCGTTCCCGTGAGGGAGGGACCCCAGTGAGCAGCATGGGGGAGCACGGAGCTCTCTGGAACTCCTCCCTCCTCGACGGCTCCCCCAGAAGCTTGTCCCCGGCCGGGACGGTGCGGGGTGTGCGGGGGTCTGGACTGCATGGAGAGCCTGTGTGTCCCCCGCCTCACCCCCTGCAGGGAGGGAGCTGTTCTCCCAGGCTGTCCTTGGAGGTGGTGGACAGAGCTCAGTCCCTGGGCAGAGAGGAAGACTCGAGCTTTCGGCAGAGGGGCCGGAGCCCAATGCCAAGCTGGCATGGCGAGTACCGTCTCCGGGATCCCGGACACCGCGACCCTGGGCGTGGCCAGTGAGCGGACCCCAATACCCTGCACAGAGCGGTGACCGGCCCCAGGCCAGGATGCAACTGTCAAAGGGAAGCCCCCTCCCCAGTCATCTGTCCCACCTCCACCGTTTGAGACCGAGGCTGCCCGGAGACAGCGCTCGGCTGACCGGTACCCTGACCTCAGGCTCGGGGCGGGACCGGCCACGGAGGGGACTCAGGCGGGGCTCTGCAGACTCACTTTCCCGTTCTGAGCCTGTCGGGCCGTCCGCCGGCACTAAGTCGTGCCCGTCAGGGACACGGGGAAGGCGCCCGCCTGGAGGTTTTGTGAGCAGCAAATGAAATATGATGAAACCACCTCCCACGGCGTCCTAGCAGGACGAGTGCTGAGCGGAGAGCCAGGTGCGAGTCCCCAGGGCTGCGTGCCCCAGCGCTCGGGCCCCGGAGCTGCCGCATAGCTCACTAGGGCCCGGCTGCTGGCGGGGGGACCCTCGGGGCCTGGACGGTGGGCACTGCCTCTGCGTTTAGGGGAGACTGTGCTGCAGCCCGAGGGGCGCCGGGACTCGCCGGGCAGCGCCCGGCCTGCCGGTGGGGGCTCGGCCCTCCATGCACCCGGAGCAGGCCCAGAGCGGTGTGGACGGACCCGCAGGTGAGCCGCCCTCGGAGCAGACCGTTCGCCCCCTCGATGGACCCGGTCTGCGTCTTTAAGACGCTAATGGGCCCTCTTAAAAAAAAATGACAGTTTGCTTGCTCACTAACAGTTTCTCGTCTGACACCAGCAGGGAATCAAAGATATTTTATTATTTGGAAACCCCATATAGGGAAGGCAGCCTTGGAAGTCTGTCATTGCTCCAAAACCCACACCTCCCCTGGGAGTTAATTATTTTCTTAAAATGCAACTTGTACTGTTAGTTTAAAACATTCCAACTGTGTTCACACTCTTTAAATCTTCAGTAAACCTTAGAGTTTAAATCACTTGCAGATAAGAGTAATTCTATTAGGGAGGGAGGGGCCCGCACGCGGAGGTGAGAGCAAATGGAATCAAAAGGCCGTTGACCGTGGGCTCCTCGGCCGCCTCCCTCCCTCGCCCCTCGGGACGGGCTGGCCACGGACGACACCACCCCCCCCCCCCGGGTCCCGGCTGCCAGGTGCCCTGGCCGGAGTGACCCGCCGGCCCTCTCGGAGGCCCAGACACAGGTTCCAAGGTCAGTTGCGTAATGGCCGAGGTGCGACGGGTTTTGGGGTGACCTGGGACACTTGCTTTCGCGGGGAGGAGCCTCCCGAATCGGCACGGGGCCAGCGATCTGGGCGGCCCTGGGGGTCTGCTACAGTTTTCCCTGTCCTCGAGCCCCGACCCCTCAGGCCAGACGGTGCCTCCACTGGTCCCAGGGCCGAGCACAGCCTTTTGGAGTGTCACCCGGGGCTGCTCTTCCTTCCGCAGGGCTGCCCTGAAGTCAGAAAATCAGATGCGAATGAACCCGGAAGCCGGCTGCTGGACTGCTGGTGCCTGGCTCTGGAAGATTCTGGGTTTCCGAGGGGCTCCAGGCTCCCCTGAGCCGTCAGAAACCGCCCCTGGCCTCCACCCCTCTTAGGCCCCACCGCCACCTTCCGGGCCCTCTGTTGCTCTCAGGGTGTCACCTATCATCCGGGGCCTCTGCTTGGCCGCAGGCCGCGTCTCCTAGCCCCGAGACGCTCCTGTCCCCTCCAGCTTTGTTCGTGTTGGCCGCCCGGCCTGGAACATGCTTCCTGGCTGGATGGCACGCACCGCAGGGATGGCCGAGCCACCAACCCCTCCTAGCCACCTCTTTTGCTCTGCCCCAGGTGCACACGGGGCCCCAGGTGCAGGTAGGGTGCCTCTTCCTCCCGAGCCCTCTGGGTCTGTCCGTCTGGGCACCTGCCACGCTGGACCAGGACTGTCAGCTGGTCACCTCCTTGCTGGACTGAGACCCCACCCCCAGGCAGGACCAAGCCAAGTTGCCCTCAGTTCCCCAGGCCCTGCTCAGGAGAGGCCCCGGGTAGGGGCTCTGCATGGGCCGGTGGGAGAAGACGGGACGGTGGGCTGGGTGGTGGAGACCCATGGCTCCCACACGCACTTGAGTCCCCTCGTGCTGGAAAGGGAAGGCAGGGGGCCAGCCTAGGAATGGACAGAGTGACCCGCAGGCTCTGGGGGTGTGGGAGGGGCTGAGAGCTTCCGGAGGTGGACTCCCCCCTCTGTTGCATAGCTGTCCCAGCCAGCTGTGGGGGGACAGCTCAGGTGGGAGACAGGTGCCCCGAGACCTGGGCTGTGCGCATGGAGAGAGAATGTGTCGAGTGTTCGAGGGTGTGTCCTCGGTGTGTGTACGGTGCCCAGTCCCCGAGGGCGCCTGCAGGGAGAGACGGGCTGTGTGGGCTGCTCCTTCC
Source organism: Paguma larvata (assembly GCA_030068075.1). Taxonomy (NCBI): domain Eukaryota; kingdom Metazoa; phylum Chordata; class Mammalia; order Carnivora; family Viverridae; genus Paguma; species Paguma larvata. The sequence goes on from CM057833.1 coordinate 1,510,945, forward strand.
CTCCCTGGGAGTCTGGCCACCCGGCCCTCCCAGCCCCTGAGGCCCGCACACCAGCCTGGGAGCGGTGCCCTGGTTCCGCAGGCCCCTCGCCTTGCAAACACTTCACGCCTCATTTCTAGCAGCTTTGCGGCTATAGCTACTTCGGGTGGGACGTGTTGGTGCCTGCTGTCTCCAGTCCAGTGGTCGGGTGGGGTCGGGTCGCTCTTTCTTGGTCATTTATAGATGTCCCCTGTGGCCTCCTCCCCGTCAGCATGCCCAGCTGGACCTGCCTCTGCGGAAGGAAGGTCAAGCCAGGCAGAATGCTGACACGCTGCCGAGAGCTCGCTCCAGGGCTGGCGGCCGGGCAGCCCACTGCCCCAGCAGCGATAGCCATCCGTGGACCGCAGACGCCTGCGCCCGCCCGCCAGGCTCGGCCCGCTGGACCCTGAGGCCAGGCTTTCGTTGGGCCAACGTGGACACCACCTCCCCTCCTTCCCGGGGACGGCTCCTGTGGCAGGGAGGAGGCGCTGGGGGCTGTCAGACACACCACGCGGCCTCCACTACGTCCAGCCTGTGTCCTCGGGCCACCTCGCCTCCAGCTGGGGACTGGGCCGGCCTCGGGCTGCACTTGGGGTGCAGGAGCCAGTTTCTAAGTTCTCCAGATTCTCAGGAAAGAGGAGCCACAAAGAGCCAGTGCCCTGTCCCCGGGACTGCGCCCCAGATGCAGGGGAGGAGGCAGCCTTGTGGAGTGAGCGTCCCCCCGGGGCGGCCAGGCTGTGCGTGGTGAGCCCCGGCAGCCTCTCTGGGCTCCGCAGGCATGCTCGGTCTGCTCCCGCTCCCACCAAATAGTATTTTGATGAGTTAAGTGTGAGAGAATTAAAAACAACCCGATTAAATTTCCTTTATAAATGCACGCGGGTCTGGAAATCAAGGGAGACGCAGCTCTGGGCTAACGAACTGCTGTGTGCGTTTTCCCCGCCAGGGTGGGGGGACGGCGAGTGACAGGCCCTGGGAGCCCCGTGCCCCCGACCTCTGGCTCCCTGGCCTGGCCTGGCGTGGGCACGGGGCGGACCTTCGGCCACGGCAGCCGGTGCCGTGATCCTCTCCGCTGCTCAAGGGAGTAAAGGGAGCGTGGGCCAGACTGGCTTAGGGGTTGGCAGCCAGGGACACCCTGGCCGCTGGGCCGCAGGGCCCACTCCCACCATTCGAGGCCCCCCTCATCCCCCCCCCCCCGCCTTGGGGAGGGAGGGAGGGAGGGAGGGAGGGGTCCCGGGGCATATGGGGCAGGGGGAGGGGTCTGTGGCAGTGGAACGTTTGAGGTCATTGGAAAGACAAACCGAATCATTAACAGCTTCCCGAAATAACCCAGCAAGAGTGTGATTCCCAGGGGGGTCCCTCCAGGCGGTGGGGCTTGGACCAGGGGCGCACCTGTAACAGAGTGTGGCCGGCAGGGGGTGGGCTGGCCCTGGGGGTGGGCCCGGCTGTGTCCCGGGCCCTGCAGGAGGAGTCCCAGCCTGCCGGGGGGCTTCATCCTGCAAGACGGGCTGGCATGAGACCTGAGGAGGACACGTATCTCCTTCATCCCTTCGGGCAACGGCGGTATTTACTGGCTGCGTGCACTCATGTATCAGGCACTGTCCCAGGCTCTTTGTTTTAAAGTTTATTTATTTATTTGGAGACAGAGAATGAGAGAGAGAGAGAGAGAGAGAGAGAGAGAATCCCAAGCAGGCTCCGTACTGTCAGTGCACAAGCCGACAGGGGGCTCGATCTCATGAACCCGAGACATCATGACCTGAGCCAAGATCAGGAGTCAGGTGCTAAACTGCCTGAGCCGCCCAGACTCCCCTGTCCCGTGTTTTTTAAAGCAGCATTATCGGGGTACAGCTGAATACAGGAAACTGCTCTGCTTAAATCGCGCGGTGTGATAAGCGTTCACACACGGCCTGTGGAGCCGTCACCATAAGGGGGCTGGTGGGCACGTGCTTTGCCCCCCAAACCCCCCCTGTGCCCTTGGCGACCATGCCGTCCTTCCAGCCCCGGTGCCCAACGCTGACCTGCCTCCCGTCCCTCCAGGGTGAGTGGCACGCGCGTCCCAGAGTGCGGACGGGCCCGTCTGAGCCTCGCCTGCTGCCGTGTCTGCCGACGGCCGCGTCCACGCCGTTCCGTGCCGCGCTGGCTGGTGCCGATTCTTTAGGCTTCTCCGTGTCTGAAGGAGTCCGTGCTCCGCTTCGGCGTCAGGAGAATCTCCCTGGGCGGGGCCTTCTAAGTTCTCGGGCTTGAAACACTTTTAACATTTTTCTCGCAGGATTTTATATCCTCCTGGCCTGCGTTGCTCCCGACGAGAACGCCGTCGTCATCGCCACTTCTGTGTTTTCCGCGTGCTTCTGGGGGTCTCCGTGTTCTTGGTCTGTCCGCCTGACTGAGAACATATTCTCTTTACGTGTATTAGACTATTGAGCTTTGCAACCATCCTTTCAAATAAAAAATAAATAAACGCTCTGATCTTGCCCCCAGCTGGGGGGTGCGGGTTGGCAGGATCCCCAGGGCGGGAGGCAAGGCCCCCGGAGCTGCGGTCCCACGGCCCTGTGTGCCCTGCCGGGTGTCGGATCCCATGCAGACACTCTGTAGTGCTTACACCGATGTTTTCTTTCCTCAACGCCTCCCTCCCTGTCGCCTGGTCAGCCCGAGTCGGGCAGAAGCGCCGGCTTGTGGCCACCACACACGCTCCGGAGGACCCGAGTGGCCCAGTGGCCCGTACTGGCCCACGAGGCCTCCCAGACCAGGTCCGGTGGGCGGAGAGATGAGCCCACAGGGGCCCCGAGAGAGCACGGCTCGGGTGTCCGGCCCGGTGGTCAGGTGTGCCCAGCTCTGCCCTGCGGCCCTCGCTCGTGGCCGAGGGCTTGGCTCCCCTACACCCCTGCCCTGGTGCAGGTGGGCGGCGGCGGGCGGTCCTGGACGCCGCGGATTGGAGGTGGAGTCACAGACTCCCTCACCGGGTGCCCTGGGCAGGTCAGCCCCCTGTCTGGGGGGCACACGGGGTCCCGGAGCAGAGGACTGCTCCGGGGAGCCCGGGGGACCCTGCAGAGAGGAGGCCACCAGGAGGCGCAGCCCCCAGCCGGCGGAGCCCCGGCCTCGTCATGCCCTCTGTCACCGATCTGCCCCCCGCCTCGGCGGGCGGGCTCCAGGGTCCGCGGAGAGTCCGCCCCCTGCCAACCTCAACTGGCAGCGTCCGTGCAAGCGCCTGAGAAGCCTTGTGTTCGGGCTGAATTGCCTTGATTTCCCCCCCTCTGCTGGGCCGGCTCCAGGGCTGCACGTACGTGAGTGAAGAGGCAGCTTTGTTTCATTAATTTTGCCCGTTGGAAAACTCGGGTATTAATATTTATGAGAAATGACCTAATATCCACGCTGCCTGCCGTATGTTTGTTTAACATATTAACGTGATTTGGGGGCTGTGTTTCCTTTGTAACTGCCTGGGTGAGGGGACCTGACCCCTGTCTCCCCACCGTGGAGAGGAGGCGAGGTGCTCCCACGGCCTCCAGAGCCCACGCTCCTAACGGCTTGGGGAAGGCGCCCGGGACCCCCCACTCGGCCCGGTCCTCGGGAGGGAGACCCGTGGGAGCCGCGGCGCCGGGTGGGGGTCCCCTGAGCTCTGCGCTGTGCCCCGGCCCGGCCCGAGCCTGGCAAACCTGGGCAGAAGAAAAGGGGATTTCTCCAGGAAAAGGAGAAAAAACATTGGAACGGTTTCTGAAAATAGCTCCTCGGGCACTTATAAGACAGCAATTTAAGTAAGTGCTTTCTCCCAGTTTCTCCCAAACATAAAGGTAATTGTTTTTGCCCTGAAATAGATGGCCGGTTTTACTATAAATTGATTCTTTTCTTTAACGTTGCCTTGCACACTGCATTAGCTAATGCGGCGTGGCAGGCCGGCCCCACGGGGGTGGCAGGGACCGCGGGTGCCTCGGTCCAGGCCTCCCGACCTGACACCAGGAAGGATGTGCTCCGGGAAGGCGCCGGGCCCGAGCGGCCGGAGGAACGCGCGCTGGCATCCGTGCTCTGCCGCTCTGCCTCCCTGAGCCCCAACTCGGGGTCAGGGGGGATGACGACAAGGACCGTTTCTGGCCCAAGTTGTCGTCGTGAGTGTTAGAAACGGCGCCTGGAGCAGACACTCTGCTCTGCTGCCGCGGGGTGGGACCCTCTTCAGGGTGGGGGTGGGGACTTGGGTCCCGTCTCTCCCATGTTGCTCGGAGCCTCCAGAAGCTGCGTCCAGGCTCCCGAAGCGGGTCCTCTGTCCTCCCTGGAGAACCCGGCATGTGACACGTCGAAGTCAACCTGTTGGGTCTGGACAGGGAGGGGCCCGTGCCCGGCCCAGGGGTCGCCAGGCAGGGGCGCTTATGACCAACAGGTTCGTCGAGTGTCTGAGCGCTCCAGGTTGTGAGGTCTCTGCAGTGTGTCCAGAGACACTCTAACGGAGAGACCCATGTCCTGACTGCTCACCTAGTAAGAAATAAAAGGGGACATGGGGAGCGACACCCTGCCCCCTACACCACAAGGTGCCCCTTTCGTGGGCATGAGACATGCACCATGCCTTTCCCACCAGGGCACCAAAATGACATGGAAGGGGGAGGGTGTCCCAGTGCGGCCGGCCTGCTGGGGGTCTGGCAGCCAGGGACGGGATGGCCACGGGATCCTCGAAACCCACCGCAGGAGACCAGGCGGAGCCAGTGGCCAGGCATGACCCGGGTCCAGCTGTCAAGCTGGACACCTGTTGTGCCTGTACCGCCCGGGGGGTGGGCACTGTCTCCCCGTCTTACAGCCTTAGCATGGGGGCTTCCAAGACTTTCAGTTTCCTGGGCCTCGTAAATGCACCTGCTCCTGGTACAGCCTCAGACAGAAGACATCGGACGAAACTGTTACCGGTTCCAGGGTGTTGGACAGCCGCCTGGACCTGTCCGCTCCCTCCCGACCCAGCTGCCCAGGCTCCCCAGCCTCCCCATGGTCTGTCTTTTCTTGCCCGGGGAAGGGGTGACACCCAAGCCCCCCCAGGGAGCCAGCACGACAGGGTGGGCAGTGAGAACTTGAGAGGAGCCGGGGGCCTGGCAGGGGACCTTGCGTGTGTGTGGGGATGGCTACCCGCAGAATGAAGATCTGACTCCTATCCCCGATCCAGCTGTCCACCGAGCGTGGCCCCAAGGCCCCCGGGAGTGGACACCGGCACTGATCAATCAGCCCAATGCTTCCCAACTTGCTTCTCGAGTTACCGCCTCAGGGATGAGGTCATAGCGGCTGCCAGCCCGGGCCAGAGAAGAAGGAGGCCCCTCTCTTTCAAACCAAGGGTCAGGACAGGCCAGCTCTGGAGTGCCTCAGAAGCCCTCTTCTTGGCTTCAGGAAGGGGACGGCTAGTGCTGGGATCTTTGTTTCGGGTCTGCAGCGTGCTCGCTGCAGAGGATTTGGAAGATCCAGAAAAGCAAGAGGAAGAAAGAGAAAATATTCAGAACCTCATTCCATTACATTGCCTTCTAGTGTTTTCCATCACGTGGTTCTAGTTACCTACCTACCTGCTACTCATCTATCCACCCATTTATGCATCCACCCGCCCACCCATCTATCCACTCACACATACACACATTGGCCCATCCATCCGTCCATCCATCCATCATCCATCCATCCGTCCGTCCGTCCATCCATCCATCATCCATCCATCATCCATCCATCATCCATCCCTCCATCCATCCAACCGTTAATCCATCCATCCACCCACCCATCCACCCAATCACCCACTCATCCATCCATCCATCCATCCATCCGTCCGTCTGTCCGTCCGTCCATCCATCCATCATCCATCCATCATCCATCCATCATCCATCCATCCATCCATCCATCTGTCCATCCATCCATCTATCATCCATCCATCATCCATCCATCATCCATCCATCATCCATCCATCCATCCATCCATCCGTCCATCCATCCATCTATCATCCATCCATCATCCATCCATCATCCATCCATCCATCCGTCCATCCATCCGTCCATCCATCTATCATCCATCATCCGTCCATCCATCCATCCATCCATCCATCCATCATCCATCCATCATCCATCCATCATCCATCCATCCATCCATCCGTCCGTCCGTCCATCCATCTATCATCCATCCATCATCCATCCATCATCCATCCATCCATCCATCTGTCTGTCCGTCCGTCCGTCCGTCCATCCGTCCATCCATCTATCATCCATCCATCATCCATCCATCCACTGGTTCATCCATCCATTCATATTTTCTTTCATCCATCCATTTATCCATCTGTCATCTTTTCAAACATCCTTTCTTCTTGACGATACCCGTCAGTTTGCCCAAACATGTTTCCTAATTCAGCTACGGAGGGAAACAGCAGGTCGTAAATAATGTTCTGGACGCAGGAGGTACGGGGGTAGGAGGGAGCAGTGAGAGTGTGAGACCTTGTTTTGTGCGTGTGAGAAGGGCGGTGTGTGTGTGTGTGTGTGTGTGAATGTATGTGTGTGCGTGGAGTGTGTGCACACGAGTACGTGTGTCTGAGTGTGTGTGAGTTTGTATGTGTGCCCCCACTGGGAGGGAGGGGCCTGGAGGATGCGGCTGGTGGGCTTGGTGGGAACTCTGCCTGGGCCTCCCGTGAGAGCTCCCTCGGCCCTGCCGTCAGCCTGGACGTCCATCCTTCAGGCCCCGGGCAGCTGCCCCACCCCTGCTCCGGCCACCTCGTTTGGGCTAGGGGGACATCCGAAGTCAAGACGGACGAGCACGTCTTTGCTTGTCATACAGCCGGCCGTGCATGTCGGAGCCCGCTCTCCCACACATGGTCCACGTTAGCTGCCTCCCCTAACTTGTGTCCCTGAAGCGCCTGGCCCCGGCGGTCAGTCCCCGCCCCCACCGCCAGCCCACCTCCACTTCTAATTGGGCCGCACAGCCGTTTAATGGTGTCTGCGAGGCTGCAGGGCTGCTCGGGAGAGAACAATGAGCTATTCATGTCCAAACAGAACGCTAGTGATCGGGCTCATATCTTTAAGCTAAAAAGCGAGGCTTAATTGCAACAGATGCTGCGAATTCCAGTGCAAAAGGCCAGCTCCTATGTGATCTAACCCAGGTATGTGCCAGGGGTTCATTTTAATAGCGGCTTTTATTTTTTTTATTGGCATATGCAAAACTCACTCACATTCTGCACAGCAGACCAGCAAGAGTCTCTTAGAAAACCTCCCCAGGTAGACCCTGTGGACCTTGGTCGCTGTCGTGTGGGTTACCGGAGACCCCCTACCATGTGGCCAGCTGTGTCCTGGTGGACTCTGGTGTCTCCTCTTCCCTGGGCCAGGATTTTCAGTCTTTCTAGACTACTGCAGTCACTGGGGCTTCCTTCTCAGGGCTAACCGCCCTCCCCTGGTGCATCTGTCAGACCTGGTTAGAGGCTGCGGGTCCGCACAGATGTGGCCTCCCTTTGCTAGGCAGCCTCCTACCCTCCCAACACCCGCTGGGCTCTTTCCTGCTGATGCGCTGCCGTGCAAACACCTGGCTTTACTCTAAAACTGTAGCTGTTGGACGGGATGCTCGTGTTTTTAATATCTCAGCTGAATCTTCCAATCTAGAAGGAAAGTTCCAGAAGCCAGGGGCTGCTCGTGGCTTATACACGGCTTCTAGGACCTTGCGGAGTAGAATCGGCTTCAGTTTTCATGACTTCCACTTCTTTCAGAAAAAGATGCAAATCCCAAAGCTCCCAGCTCTTCCCGGGACCTGGGAAGAGCCTGCGTGCTTGCCGTCCTGAAAGGGCCCTTGCCCTGCGTGCCCCGTCCTGTTCAGGGTGGACTCAGAATATTCCTACAGGTGAGCCGGAGACGGAGGCCCTGGCAGGTCAATCCAGAGCCTGCTTGTGTTCAGACAACTGAAGCTGCCGCCTCCTGACCCGCTTACCGAGGTCTGGAGACTGCCTTAGATCCCTTAGAACGTGACTTCTGTTGTAAAAGCTAGAACGAGTGTGGCTTCCTGACCAGTGGGGACTGCTATTCCATTCATGGGAGCTCCCGAGACCCCCAAGGGAGCTGTTGGTGGGATTTTTCTGAACGAATCACCCCAGGAGGAAACCTCGGCTTCAGTTAGAGTCAAAAGTTGCAGAGATGGCCATCAATTTACTCCATCCATTTACGTATCCATCCATCCATCTGTCCTTCTGTCCAACCATCCATCTACTCATCCAACCACCCATCTGTTCATCCATCCATCCACCCACCCATCCATCCACCAATCATTCATCTGTTCACCTGCCCACCCATCCACTTACCCATCCATCCATCCATCCACTCATCCATCCATCCATCCCTCCATCCCTCCATCCATCCATCCATCCATCCATCCATCCATCCATCCATCCATCCATCCATCCATCACTCCATCACTCCATCCATCCATCCATCCATTCATCCATCCATCCATCCATCCATCCATCCATCCATCCACTCATCCATCCATCCATCCACTCATCCATCCATCTATCCATTCATCCATCCATCTATCCATTCATCCATCCATCCATCCATCCATCCATCCATCCATCCATCCAACCACTCATCCATCCATCTATCCATTCATCCATCCATCCATCCATCCATCCACTCATCCATCCATCCATCCATCCATCCATCCAACCACTCATCCATCCACTCATCCATCCATCTGCCCCCCAGCCATCAATCCACTCATTCATCTATCCATCCATCTAAGAAGTACTTACTTGGCCCCTACTAAGTGTTCAGCTGATGCATGATCTCCCTCCTGGCATGTATGTGATACGCCGCTCTCTCTTGGGCTATGGGGGAGACCGTGGGGCTTGTACCAGTGGCTGGTGGTTCAGTGAAGGCCAGAAGGACCAGGAAGTGAGTGAATCAACTGCCTGTGCATGGAGGCCAGATGAAGAACAGCCCTCTTTCTGGGACTGGGGCCGGGCACCTGGAGGCCCTTCCTGCGGGAAAGCCTCTCCCTGTCCAACCCAAATCCCCCAAGAAATCCCTTTTCAGGCCCAGGATCTGGAAAACCTCCAGATAATTAGTGGGCAGTGAGGAGGGGAGCTTAACACTGGGGAAGTGAGAGTCAGGGGCCATTAACTAGGGTGGCCCAGGCTCCACAGCCTTCCTCTCCCTCCCTCTACGCGTCCCGGGCCAGAGAAATACAGGCCAAGTGGGGCAATGGCCCTCCTGTGACCCCCGTCTGAGGTCCTGCCGTGGGAACCTGGGCTTCAGACTCCTTTGCATGGTAGCAGAGCATGTGACCACGGTCACGACAGGGATGGTCCGGATCAGCCGCCACTGTGGCCCAGGCGGCCTGACCCTCGGCCTGGCCGGGCGGGATCTCAGCCCTTCTGATGGTCGCCCCTCTGGCGGGGTGGGGGGCCGTAGGGGTCAGCGGCCCCGGGCGACTTCCCCATGTTCCTCCCATTCCATGTTCTGCCTGTGTGGTGTCCTCCCGTGGGGACGGTGAGAGGGGGTGGGGACATCATCGGGGCCAGGGAGCTGGGACCAAACCCCAGGCCTGTTCCTCTCTCGGGACCCTGAGGAAGACACAGCACACACGCCGCATCCCCAGGGCGGAGACGCAGGCGGGCGGGCCCGGGGGCCTCTCTCTCGGGAGAAGGGAGTCCGGCTTTGTTCCCCTTTCCGTTGGCTTCTTCATAGGGCTTTTCAGTCTTGGGATCTTTCGAGCGTAGAGAAAAGTCCAGAGAACAACAGGCAAGCACCCTGCTCACGCTCACGCCCACCTTTGCCAGACCGGCCCCCGACTTTGTGGTCCCCCCGGAATCTCTCAGGTCTGACGTCACACGTTCAGTCCTGCTTTGCGTGTGGTCTCAACGGGCTGCAAACGGTTTCCTGTGGGATGCGCTGTCGCGTGGAGTCCCCGTTGGGAGGCGTGAGGCTGCACCCCGCGGCGTCACCCGCTCTCCTGGTGATGACATTCAGGGCCATTCCTGCACGCGATTCCCGTGTGCACACCAGTGAGCTCTTTTAGGGAAAGTGCCTAATCGTGGGGTTGCTGGCACGGGGTGTGTCTCTACTGGCGAAACTTGCCAAATGAGGCGGGGGTCGCTGCGCTAACTTGGGGCCTCTGGCCCCAGCGGTGTGAGAGAGGTCACCCACGCGCGGCGCCTCAGACCCTGTGTTGCTACCCATGTGGCATCTGTGGAGAGGCCTGTCATTCTTGCCCTCATTAACATTCCCCTCTGCCTGCTGACTCGGAGCCTCGCTGCCTTGTTGACCAGGGGTTGGTGTCTCAGCTTCTAGAAAACACCTCTCAGAGCCTTCGCCCACGTTTCTATTGGAATGTCTCATCTTTTCTGTTTATTCCTGATGTTTAATTTTTTTGTAATGTTTATTTATTTTAGAGAGAGAGAGAGACAGAATATGAACAGGGGAGGGACAGAGAGAGATGGAGACACAGAATGTGAAGCAGGTTCCACGTGCTGAGCTGTCAGCTCAGAGCCGGACACGGGGCTCAAGCCCATGAACCGTGAGATCATGACCTGAGCCGGAGTCACTAAACCGACTGAGCCACCCGATGCCCCATTCTTGATTTTTAAATGAACATTCATAAGAAGACAATATCACACAGAAAAAATGAGAAAGTCACAAGTGTGCGATTGAATGAATTTTCAAGAATTGGGCGTGCCCGTGCACTCGGCACCCAGATTGAGAAACAGAACATTCCAGAACCCCAGAAGACCCCTGGGTCCTTTCTGTCACTACACCGCCTTTGCACCAAAGGTAGTGACGGCCCTGACTTGCATCGCCGTGGACGTGTTGCTCCGTCCGCGTGAGTGGAGTGTCTGCTCCGCTGGGTCTGGTCTCTTCCGCACCATGTTTTGTGTGTGGAATGCAAGGTGTCATTGCCAAGAGTAATCACCGGTGCCTTCTTGTTCCTTTGTAGTGCCCCCTTGTTTAAGTGCACAATGGATTTGTACATTTTGATGTTGATGGAGTCAAGTTGTTTTCAGTTTCATGATATTTTGATTGAAGTCATATCAACCATCTTGGAGATGCCTTTTGACTCGCGTGGGTGCCATTTCCGTTGGGCGTCAGCACGTGGATCTGAGTGATGTTCTGGTTTTAGCGGTACTTCCACACAGCCTCTCACAGGGTTCACCCGACTGCAGACCGTCTGGCCACACACAGGAGGGCCTGTAGGTCCCCATTCCTGCCAGCACGTGGCTGGCTGAGGTGGGTGGTGGCACTCATTGCGGCCTTGACTTGCATTTTGCTGACGACTAAGAAGGCTGGGAGCTGTTCCGTGTTGTCAGGCCCTATAGTTTCCCTCACTCATATGGAGCTTGTTCAAGACTCTCGCCCACCTTTCTGTAGGTTGCCTGTTGTATGCGTCCTTGTGTACACCAGCTGTGCTGCTGTAGGTGTGCTGTTCCGCTCACTGGCTTGCTCTTTGCTCTCGTAAAAGCACTTTGTAACGATTGAAATTCGATTCTGCATAGTTCAGTGTATCACTCCTTCTTATGGTTAGTACTCCGAGTGCTGCCTAAAATCTCGGCCTGCCTGCGGTCATGAAGATCCTCCATGAAAGCCTCGGGAAGCTTTATTGTTGTTCCTTTTACATTTATAGCTATACCTCGCCTGCGTTTGTTGTCTGTTTGTTTGCATGGTGTGAGGTAGGGGCCAATTTTCATTTCCTTCTGCATGTGACTATCTGTTGACCGAGACAATTGGTTAACAGCGGCTTCCTCTCCCCACTCCTCTCTGCTGCTACTTTTGTCAGAAGCAACGTGCCCATAGGACGCATCTGCTTCCAGACTCTTCTGTTCCATGAGTCCGTGAGGATGAGGATGACGTTAGAATGGAGCCGGTCTGTTGTAAGCAGAGACAGAAAGTGTACTAGCTTCCTATGCTGCGTAACAAATACCACACATTGGGTGGCTTACAACACCTCTTATTTATTATCTCAGTTTCTGAGTTAGGAGTCAGGGTACAGCCTTACCGTTCTCTGCTCAGGAACTCAGGACGCCAGCCAAGGTGTCAGCTGGATTGCAGTCCCTTCCATTAGGTGTCCTCCTTCAAGCTCGTGTGGTTGTTGGTAGAAATCAGTGTTTCCTTGCTGGCTGGTCTGTTCTCAGCTCCCAGCAGCTACTTTCAAGTCCTCGCCGTGTGTCCTCTCCATCCTTAAAGCCGGCAGCAAAGACCATCCCTCTCAGGCTTCGGATCTCTTCTGCCAGAACAAACCTACTCCCGTTAAGGGACCATCTGATTAGGCGAGGCCCACCAGCAAGCATTTCCCTATTAGCTGAGTTGGCACTTAATCACATCAGCAGATGACATTCCTGCTCCCACCATTGTGTTGTGGGCGGATATTCTGGGGGCATATGACACGCCTTCTGCTGCTCTGTAGGGAAGCACATCCGTGCCTGGAGGACAGGAACACATGTTGCTGAGAGAGAGCTAGATGGAAACATGTTTGCTCTCGTAGCAGTAGAATTGCTGGTTGTGTGCTCAGCATGGCTCAGCACGACTGCCTGAGGTAAGCCTGACAGCCCAGCCTCCGGTCGCAGCCAAGCTAAGGATGTCACCAACAGCAGTGGAGTGACACGTGCAATTTCAGGACTGTCTCCGGATTGTGCACATAAGGACATTCTGGGTTTTTTTTTTGCAGTGTCCACTCTACACAGACTATGGTTGTGACCTGAATCCTCTCGGATCAGACAGCTGAGGCCATACCCTAGAGACGATGAAGACAAAGGAGAAGGAGGCGGGCTCCTCAGATAATATCCTGCAAGGGAACTGCCACGCCAGTCAGATGGCCTCTCACCAACATTCCACGTGAGGGAGACTTAAACCTTACATGTTCAAGACATCGTGTCCTTGACTTTGGTTCTGTCAAATGCTTTCTTTGTTAAAAAAAATTCTAGTGTTTATCTATTTTTGAGACAGAAAGACAGAGCACAAGCAGGGGAGGGGCAGAGAGAGAGGGAGACACAGAATCGGAAGCAGGCTCCAGTCTCTGAGCTGTCAGCACAGAGCTGGACACGGGGCTCAAACCCATGAACCATGAGATCATGACTTGAGCTGAAGTTGGACGCTCGACTGACTGAGCCACCCAGGCGCCCCTGTTCTGCCAAATGCTTTCAAACCTGAGCTCAATTAATATGGCAATACATTTGAATTAGACGTTCTAATGTTAAACCAGTGTTGTAGTCCTCTGATAAACCTACTTTGGTCATAATGTTTTGTTTTTCGTTTGTAGGCATGTTTCACCTTGCTGGATTTAATTTTTAGATTATTATTTACGATTTTTAAAAAATCTATGATCATAAATGAATTTAGCTTATAACTTCCCCTTTCTTGTGCGGTCCTTTCCCTATCTTGAGTATCAAAATGATTTTAGCTTCACTAAATGATTCGGGAGGGGTGTTTCTTTTTTCTAGTTTCTGAAACAGTTAATTTAATATTTTTTTTTGAGAGATATAGAGACAGAGCATGAGCAGGGGAAGGGCAGAGAGAGAGGGAGACACAGAATCCGAAGCAGGCTCCAGGCTCTGATGAGCCATCAGCACAGGGCCCAATGTGGGGCTCACACTCACAGACAGTGAGATCATGACCTGAGCCAAAGTCGGCCGCTTAACCAACTGAGCCACCCAGGTGCCCCATGAAACAGTTAATTTATAATAATGATTTTATAAGTATCAAATATTTTGGAGACTACCCTCTAAAATTTGTGGATTCTGATGATACATTTTATGTATATTTTGAATTATCTTTAATGAGCAGAGATTCTTTTTCCAGAGAGTTATGTTTATTTTTTTGCTTCTTTTTTGAAAAACCAAATTGTGGGCTTTGTTTGGATTTCCCCAGTTTCCCTGCTAAGGTACTTACTCTGAGCCAGGATCTAGTCCCGGGTCCCACAGGGATTTTGTTTTCTCATGATTATGCCGAGGTGGTGGACTGCGGTGGAAGGGATCGTATGCTCCCAGTGCCTATGTCAGGGAGCACGAGATGGCACTACACCTTGTAACTGTGATGTTAACCTTCATCTTCACAGTGAGGTGCTCCTTGTCAGGCTTTACACAGCAAAATTACCATTTTCCATTTGTATTTGAGGAGAAATACTTGAAGGCTACACAAATATCCCATTTCTCCTTAAACTTTTACCCACTAATTTTAACTTCCAAGGGTGGGTCTCGCCTACAGCAGTTATTGCTATGGGTTCGTAGAGGTGATTTTAAAATTGCCATCCAGCCAGCCATTTCGCAAGTACTAATTGAAATGTTACTGTGAGGAAGAGTTACCCGTTTTCCCACATTTATTTATTTATGAAAAGATTTTGTTAAGTAATGTCTACACCCAATGTGGAGCTTGAACCCCCAACCCCAAGATCAAGAGCTGCACGCTCCTCCCACTCAGCCAGCCAGGCACCCCTTCCCACATTTATTTATTTATTTATTCAATTATTTGTTTATGGGCTTGTATATATCTTCCCCTCTGGGTTTTAATCTAATATAGCCACTCCAACTTTCTTCTGTTTTTTTGTTTGCATGGTATATTTGTTTTATCTTTTTACTTTCGAACTATATGCATCTAAAGGGTGTCTTTAGCAGAGAATGATTTTAAAACTTTACTCTGCCAATCTCTGCTTTTTGATAGGAGGGGTTAATCCATTTACATTTAGTGTAATCACAAATAAGGTAAGATTTACACCAGCAACTTTGCTATTTGTTTTCTATATGTCTTTTCTGTTTGTATGTTCCTCCATTACCACTTGCTTTTGTGTAAAATAGGTATTTTCTGGTGTGCCAACTTAATTCTGTTGTTTCTTTGGCTGTATTTTCTTTACGGCTGCCCTGCGGATTACAGTCAATGTCTTAAATGATTACAACCCAGTTAGGACTAATACTATCTTAATCTCGACAATATACACAAACTTTGCTCTCCTATATATAGTTCCATTTCCCTCCCACCTTTATGCTGTGTCGTCATACAGATTATACCTTTATACACTCTAAGCCCATTTTCAGATTTATAAGTATTATTGTATACAATTGTCTTTTGTACCAAATAAAATAAGAAAAGAGTTACAAACAAAAAACACATTATACCATCTTATATATTTACCTTTGTAGTTCTTTTTACAGGTGGTTTTTATTTCTTTGCTTTACTTATTGCTACCTTCTGACCTACAAGGTTTATGATGAAAAGTAATCTCATTTACAGATGAGTTGCCTTTCTGGTGCTGCTTTAAAATTGGTCTCTTTGTCTTTTAACAGTTTGTCTAGTATGGATGTCTGTTTTTCACCACATTTGGAAGGTTTTGGTCATCGTTTCTTTCTGCCTCTTTACCCCTCACATTCTGAGATCCCCATCATACGTATCTCGCTATGCTTGCCGCTGTCCCACAGACCTCCGAGGCTTTATCCATTATTTTCATTCTTATTTCTTCCTGTTTCTCAGAATGGATTATTTCAACTTATGTAGCCTCAAGTTCACTGATTCCTTCTTCTTCCAGCTTAAATCTGCTGTTGAGCCCATCTGGTGACTTGTTTTCATTTCAGTTATTATAATTTTCAACCCCAGAATTTCTTTTTTTTAGTTTACTTATTTATTTTGAGAGGTGGGGGGAGAGAGAGAGAGAAAGGACCCCAAGCAGGCTCCAAGCTGTCAGCACAGAGCCCGACACGGAGCTCAAACTCATGAATCATGAGATCATAACCTGAGCCGAAATCAAGAACCGGATGTTTAATGAACTGAGCCAACTAGGTGCCCCTCAAGCCTAGAATTTCCATTTGATTTTCACAGACCGCAAGATCATGACCTGAGCCGAAGTCGGCCGCTCAACCGACTGAGCCACCCAGGTGCCCCCCATTTGATTTTTAAAAATAATTTTTATCTTTTTATTGACCATCTCTATTTGGCGAGCTGTCATTCTCATACCACCCTTTAGTTCTTTAGACGTGATTTCCTTTAGCTCTTTGGATATAGTTAAGAAAGCTGATTTATTTATTAAATTTTTTAAAAGTTAATTTTTTAAGTTCTTATTTTGAGAGAGAGAGTAAGCAGGGGAAGGGCAGAGAGCGAAGAGAGAATCCCAAGCAGACTCCGTGCCATCAGTGCAGAATCCACGTGGGGCTGGATCCCACGAACTGTGAGATCGTCACCGGACCAGGAACCGAGAGTTGGATGCTTAACCTACTGAGCCACCCGGGCGCCCCCAAATTTTTTTATCTGAGCACAGTTGACACACAACATAATAGCTGATTTAAATCTTTGTCTAGTAAGTCCAACACCTGGGCTTCCTCGGGGGCAGCTTCTATTGACTCCTTTCATGTCACGGGCCACATTGTCCTGCTTTGTGTGTGTAAGTGTATGACAAATTTTGGTTGAAAAATCGACATTTCAGGAGCGCCTGGGGGGCTCAGTTGTTTGAGCATCTGATTCTTGATTCCAGCTCAGGTCATAAACTCACAGTCTGTGAGATTGAGCCCTGCATTGAGCTCTGTGCTCACAGAGCGAAGCCTGCTGGAATTTTCTCTCTCCCTCTCTCTCCACCCCTCCTCTGCTCCCCCCCCAAGATAAAGAAATAAACTTAAAAAAAGAAAAATCGACGTTTTAGGTAATAGAATGTGGCGACTCTGGAATCAGATTCCCCTTTCCCTAGAGCTTTTGTCATTGATGCTTTTTGTTTATTTAGTGACTTTCCTGAACTAATTCTGTAGATTAGAATTCATTTGTCTTTGTCATGGCGGCTGCTGAAACCTCTGCTTGGTTTCCATAGCACTCGACTTACGTTTAGAAAAAGATCTCCTTAAATACCTTGAGCCAATATGGGCTCCGGACTTTGCTGAGAAGGACATCAGTGCCCCAGTAGGCAGGTCAGGGCTCCACCTTCACCTTCAATTCCTCCCCGTGCAGAGTCTCAAGGTCAGCCGGAGGTGAGAGATTAGCCCCCCACCCCGGCTCCTCGGGAACGCACTCAGATATCCCCCCGGGTCTGTAGGTACCTCGGGGCGGGATGGGTGGGTGGGAGACAGCGAGCGGAAACGCCACAAACGCCCCATTCTTACTGGGATTCAACCATTTTGTGAACAAATGCCCTCCGGGTTGTTGGAGGTCTTAGGGGAATTTCTAGAGCTTTAAAAAGTTGACGTGGATGACTTTTGTGAGTGCTCCCCTTGCTTTTAAGGAGGAGCGTCATTCTGGAAATGCTTCTTCCCGGAAAGGGGCTTTCAAACTCCCTCTCTCAGTCCAGGGGAAGCCCGACAAGCTTCCTTGTAATACCTGTGTGCCGCTGGGCGGACTTGGTTCGAGCGCTCCTTCTGCCGAGGTCGTGGCAGGGACCGCGGCTTGTGCGGAGCCGTTTCCTCTGCCTGCCCCCTGGGCGTCTGGGGGCCTCGTGCCCGGTCATGGGGACACATTTCAAGCCCCCTTCTATCAAGTTCAGCATCTGGGAGCCAGCCGCCGGGCAGCCGCGGCATTAGCTCACCTCAGTTACTATTCCAGGTCATGTTAATTCACTTTCGGGCCCCTGGAAAATTCCATTACTCTTTTGCAAACTCAGCTCTCTCTTTAGGAGATGTGTGTTCTATTTTACCTGGCAATTCTAAGCTATTTTGTAAATAGGAGGGTTCTCGGGTTATCTTGGTTGGAATATTCAGGAAAGGAGAGCTCTCTGTCTTTAACACGCGCACAAACACACACACGCACGTGCACACACACACGCAACTACCGAGCGGGTAGCACTAAGCCGTGACGGGCACACGGAGTGCGACTCTCCAGCGTGCAGACAGGTGGGAGAGTCCGAGCTGGGGCCGGGGGTCTCCGTGCGGTCCCCGCCAGAGGTGTTCAACGAGGCAGGAATGAGTTTCTAGCGTGTGCAGACAGCCAGGGGGTCCTGTAGTCCCAGGGGGTCCGCCCACCCAGACGGGGGCCTGCCTTTCCCGAAGCAGGAGCTGGGAGGCTTCAGGGACTATTTGGGGGTCTCAGGAGCCCCCTCTCCCCCCAGCATTCAGAGACAGGGAATGTGCCATCCGAGGTGAGGGTGTTGTTAGCAGGCGGAGCCTTTGGGAGCTGACCGAGTCTGAAGGGGGGAGGCCCGTGATGAGGTTGGAGACCCCAGAGAGCTCCCTCGTCCCTTCCTCCACAGGGGGCCATGTATGAACCGGGGAGAAGATCCTCACTGGGCACGGAATCTGCCAGGGCCTCAGTCTGGACTCCCAGCCCCGGACTGTGACAGACAGACGTGCGGTGTCGCTGTGCCCCCTGTCTGCTGAGCAGCCCCAGCGGGCACAGAGGGCGCGTCCCCACGGGGCACGGAGGTCAAGTCCCCAGCAGCACAGAGGGCATGCCCCCAGGGGACACGGAGGGCACGTCCCCAGGGGGCACAGAGGTCAAGTCCCCAGCAGGCACAGAGGGCGTGTCCTGGGAGGAGCCAGGACAGAGCCGGCGCTCCCGGAAGCCGCCCCGTTTGTAAGGAGGACTTTCCGAGCTGGGGGTGGGGATGACGGGAGGGCTGGCCAAGGGCGCCTAGTGGGCTGAGAGGGTTCAAATCCAGCAGGGAGAACGGCGGCGGGGTCGTTCAGACGGTGGATGTTTGCCTAGAAGAAGTGTGTGGGGACGGCCCCGTCATCGGGATATAAATACCGCGTCTCCCTCACCCCGGCGCCGGGACACACAGACATATATGGGCACGCGATTCTCCTTTTCTTTTTCCCCCGCTTTCCAGCCATTTAGTGGTTTTATAAGCTCTAAATTTAGAAAGCATCCGAGTGTCTGGGACCGAGCTGCAGGCCCTGGGGTTTCTGGGGCCCTGCGTCTGCCGCAGCCACGTCAGGAAGGTGGGTGGCGGATGAGGCCCCAGGCGGTGGGCCCAGGTCTCGGCCGCTCCTCAGCGCCGTTGTCCTCGGGGACACCGCTCCCCGCGCGCCGTGAAAAAACTCGGGGTCCCTGTCACTCAGACCTTCGGGCCCCCGGGGCCTCCGTGGCTCCCGCGTCTGCAGGGAACAAGGTCAGAGGGCGTGGGGGAGCGGGCTGCCCGTGACCCCAGAGCCTCCGGGCTGAGGATCGGGGGTTCGCACCCGGGGTCTTCCAGCTCCGGGTGGCGTGTTATAATCAGAATCGTTTCTCGGGGCGCTTCTTCTATGAGGGAGAGGCCCAGTCACCCCGCCCGCGTCACGGCCCCACCGGCGGGCCTCCCGTGTCCCGCTGTCCCAGCCGTGGGGTGCAGGGCGTGTGCTTTCTCAGGCAGCGTTGGCGGGCGAAGGCCTGCGGGAGGAGGAGGAGCAGGGAGGGGAAGGGACGGGGCCGGGCCTGAGACGGCCTCTCGCGGAGAACAGAGGCCGCACCGCAGAGATGGCCGTGTCGCTGCCCTGGGGACACCTGACTTCCAGGGCGGGGTCCCCCCTGCCTGTGGACGCTGGAGCACTGCGTCCGAGCAGCCCCAGCAGCACCTACAGCCGCGTGTCTGTCTCAGGAAGGGCGCCTTGCCCGGGCATGGGTCTTGGCGAGTCTGTGACCTCCATCCCTGCGGAATCTTCCAGAAAGGGGGCTGGTGCCATCGACTACGGCGCCACGGCCATGGTGGATCTCAAGACCGTGACAAGTGCTCGCCACGCCCCTTCCTCCGTCTTTCCTGCCCCGGGGCCGGGACGCCCGGTCCAGCTGACTCCACAGCCTGGGTCCTCTCTGCCTTTTCAGGCCGTCACCCTGAGCTCGCCCCCTCGCGGCCACAACCGGTCACTGGAGCACCGGCAGGTGCACGGCACGGTCGTGTGAACGCGGGCCTGTCCCCAGCCCCCGGCATCGCAGACACTCCCTCCTCGGCACGGCCGCCGCTGCCAGAACCAGCCTTCCGTGCCCGGGGGTCAGCTGGCACAGTCAGGCGGAAGTGACCAGACGGGACGGTTCTAAAGTCATGAGGGCTCTTCCTAGTGTGACCTCGGTGACTCGTGTCCTCTGGGCACCAGAACCGCTGAACTCGCACAGCCAAAGGTCGGGGGATGACGTTCACAGTCAGTCACTCGGGACGAGTGGGACCACCTGCATGCCTGCCCACTTCCCAAATCCGTGGATTCCACTAATTCGGCCACAGTGCCACACGCCTGCTGCTGGCTTCGGGAGGAGACCACGGACGGAGGAGCGGCTCCGTGTTCACAAAACGCCGTGTCCTCGCTGCATCTATGGGAGCCCGTCCTGGCGCTCCACGGGCTGGCCGGTGCCGGATGGCGTGGCACGTGGGAGGGCCCGCGGATCCACGTGAGGGGCGGTGTCATCCGGGCCCGGTGTTGGGGGTCAGGTGCTGGAGGAGGACCCACAGCAGGAACGCAAGCCCACGCCCGGAGGCACGCCAACCCGCTGAGACGCATTCTTGTGCTTCCAGCCCGGAAATGGTTCCACGGGACAAGTGGCCACCCAGAGGCTGCTTGGGAGCTTTGAGGAGTGGTGTCACAGTAGGGCCCTGGGGTCGGTCTCCAATACCGAGAGGTTGGCACCAACCTGTGCGACAGGTCCCTACGATGGTGCCAACACGCAGCCCACCCCGGAGCACTCGATCCACGCGTCCATCGCTCGAGCGAGGAGGTGGCTGCGGTGGGGGCCGGCGGAGAGCCGGTCTGGGCGCCCGTGCACTTGGCCGCTCTGTGCCCTTGCACGGTGGAAGCTCCTCGCACATGCCGAGGGGGGCCCGTGTGCCCGCCCGCAGAGGCCCGTGCGCGCGCCCCCTCCCCGGCACACCCCGCACCCTGAGCAGCTCCCTGTGCCGTGGCCCACGGTCCCGGAATCGGTGCGCGTCTGCGCCAGGGGCCCCTTCTCCACACGAGGCTCGGCCCGTCAGGAGGGGCGCCCTCCCTGGTTCCACCCGTGACCGGAGGGCGCCTTGAGGCTGGCCCCGCGGTTCCTACGCTGAAGCCCTGAACCCCCACGGGGCGGTGTTAGGAGGCAGCAGCTTGGGGGGTCGTTTGGGTGAGATGAGGTCAGGGAGAGAGCCCCCCCTCCCCGGGGGGAGCTGTGGTCTCACGGAAATGGAGAAGGCCGCGCTTTCTCTCCGCCTCCCTCCCACCCTCCATCCCAGCCCCTCCACCCTTGAGCAGAGGGCACCGCCTGCCGGGGAGGGAGCACTCACCAGCAATGGAACGTGCTGGCACTTCGTCTCGGGCCTCCAGCCTCCGGGTCAGTGAGAAGGTAATGCCGGCTCTTGAAGCCTCGGGTCGCTGGCGGGTTCTGTTTCTGCAGCCCAAGAGGACCCCCCCAAATCCCACCTCTAGGATTCGACCCCACGGAGCCCAGGACGCCCCGGGCCAAGGTGTGTGCGTGAGGGCGTCTGGTGCCCACCTCGCATCTCTGCCGCCAGGTGCCCGCTCTTAGCTGGCCAGACGACCGCTGAGTTGGCTCCACGCCGAGCACCGCACGACCGCCCCTCGTTCTGCAGAGACGCCCTGGGCCCCTCCGCGCCCCTCCAGCCCAGACGGACCCTCGGCACGTTCACAACCCCTGCCCACGGGCATGGGGGGGCCGCAGCCTGGGCGTGGGGACCTGCTCGACAAAGCCGCAGGCCATCAGCCAGCACAGATGGGGCCCCGCAGGGCCGGTCCGTGGGGACTTCGGCCTTTCCTGGGAGCGTCCGTCCCCAGCAGCCCAGGCCATGTGACCACGTCCTGGGGGAGGGCTGGGATGTGGCTGGGTTCTCAGGGAGCACAGAGAGGGACTGGAGGCCAAGCCCACAGTACAGGCTCCCAGCTACTGCAAACGCAGCGTGGCCCTGATCCCGCGGCCTGGACACCGAACCTGGCTGCCTCCCTGGCTGAACTTGGCGGCGCTGCCTCCCCCTGCAAGGGCCTCTCATACCAGGTCGGGGGTAGTCAGGAAATACCTAAACTGGAGAGCCAGCGCTTACGACAAGTAAAGAACCAGGGAGGGTGACGTGATTCCTGCCCCAGGGCCTTTGCGCGGCCCGTGCTGCTCCCTTGCCATGCTGGAATGCTTTATTTCCGGGTCTCCCGTGTGCTCTTGGCCTTGGCTTTGGGGTCTCAGCCCGGTGGGGCATCTCCCGCCAGTTTAACTTGTCTCTCAGGCCTGACCGTGTTTCATGTTATACGTTCTTTTCCTCCTGGTGAATATGCTGCTCCGACTCCGTCTGGACGTATGTCGGCTAACTGGCCCCTGCCCCAACCCCCCCCGACCGTCCCCAGCGTGTCCAGCCCCGCCTAGGGGGCCGACGGCAGGGTGCGCGGGCCAGTGGAGGAAGGCGGCTGTCACAGAGGGCGGGCGGTGGCTGGACAGGGTGCAGGGGCACTTGGGACAAGGCGGGGACCCTGGCCTCGTCCACACTGAACCGTGTCCTCAGAGGTTCGGCGGCAGGAGGGGACAGGCAGGGAAGGCCGTTGTGCACTTGGCTCCTTTCCTGCTGAGCAAACGGGAACCGCTGCCCCGCCCGCCCGCGGGGCCGACCCCCGTCTGCAGTTCCCGGCGGCCGTCAGGCTCCCGGGTCCGGGTGGGGCCGCCCCCGGCTAAGCGATCTTGGGAACCTGGCGGTAAGACCCGAGCGCGGGTGACGGTTACCTCCCAGCGCTCGTGAGAATCGCTCAGGAGCTGGGTGGATGTTTCAAGTCTGTCGGCCGAGTCCCAGCGCGCCTCTCTTGGGAGTCTGGGCGGACGGGGGGGGGGGGCGCGGAGAAGGGGGCTGGTTTCTATTCTTAGGTCGAATTCCCTTTTGGAAAGCTCCAGACGCGTCTCTGGCACGGATGCCCGAGGACCAGGGCTCCGCTCTCGGGCCTCGGAGCGAGCGCGTCTCCGTGTTTAAGGCTCCTGAGCGGGAAACAGCGACCACCCGCACGCCCAGCACCACGAAGCTTCGGACGCAAAGCCAGGGACTGTGCCCGGCTCGGCGGCTTTTCGACGGCAAACAGGACAGCCCGCTCCCTCAGTGACCCAGATACACAGGAAGAATTTCGGTGCAGGCCGGTCTCCCGGCAGCCCCATGTGTACACGACCAAGGAGGACTTTGGAAGATGCTTGCACGCCCCCCCAGACTGACTAGCCGCGTCAGGAGCGCTCGCAGCGAGTGAGGCCACGGAACCCGTGAAATGTGAGCAGAGTGGCACGTGTCCCTTCCAGGCGGAGGCGCCAAACTGCTCTCACGTGGCCCCCTTTCTTACCGCGGGGACAGATGGCGTCCGGGCAGCGTGGAGGCCAGCCTCGGTCTTCAAGAGCTGGCAGACGCAGGGTGTTGAGAAGTGTCCCGGGGTGGGGGCGCCCCGAGCCGGCCCGTGTCGTGGCCAGCGGGCAATGGCAGCCCGGCCAGCTGCTCGGCACCTGCTCCTGGCAGAAGCCTTCAAGGAAAGAAAAGAAAGAGAAGAAAGGAGGTCACTCACTGCCCGCACAGGAGGCTGGAGGCTGGAGCCCAGGGACCCTGGGAGGGAATGGCTCAGCTCGTCTGTAACTCCTTCCCTCCCGTCGTGGGTCCCCAAACCCCACCCTTGAGGGAGCTGCGTCCTCCTCAGGGGATGGAGGCTGGGTCTCTGGGTGGGGCCGGTGGCTGCTCGAAGCACCTCGTTCTCCTTCCTTCCTTCCTTCCTTCATTCATTCCTCCCCACAGCTCCGGTTGGGGCCGGCGCCTCTGCCCTCCTGGAACGTGAGCTCCGGCGGGAGAGAAGGACGGACCCGATCGCCGTCAGAGACTAGCCGGCGGGGGTGGGGGGGCGGGGATGTCATAATTTGCAAGGACAAGTGTGGGAGGCAGAGACTCCCCGACGGTGTGGCTCTGGACACGGCGCCAGGGCTGACCCCCGGGACCCAGGGCCCTGGGGGGCAGACGTGCACCTGTGCGTCCAGGCTGGCAGCCACGAGCCACACGAGGCTGCTCCCCAGTGTGCCCGGGGCCCCGAGCATTTCATTCCAACCAACGCCAACGTCTATGGCCACAGGTGGCTGCGGCTACCGTCTAGATCAACGCAGGCGTAGAGGACATCTGGGAGTCGGAGGAAAACCTCTCGGGGGTGGGGGGACGAGGCCCTGAAGCCCAAGGCCCTAGACAGAGGCCGGTGCGGGGAGCGGGGTGGGCCAGACGGCACGGGGCGGGCGTTGGGACCAAGCGGCGTGCACGCGGAATTTATCTAGCCTGAAAGAGAAGTGTAGACGGTGGTACCGGGTAACGACTCCAGCCGCCTTGCACGTTTCCTAGATCCTTCCGGCGGCTGGTCCTCCTACCCGGGCCGTGCCGTGCGCTCGGTGTCCCCGGTGTCCCCGCTGACCTGGCTGCCCATGCCCCGAGCAGGGAGGCGGCTCTCAGCCCCAGGGATCTGTGGGCAGGGCAGGGGCAGGGACCGAGGCCCACAGCTGTGGTTTCCTGTGCGCTGGGTCGGGAAACCCCCCGCGGTGGCTCCAGGTTCCGGCGCGGGGCTCAGGTCCCCGAAGCCCACACTCACCGCCCCGGCCTCAGGCTCGCCCTCCCTGCTCCGCCCCGAGGGCCACGGAAAGTCTGACTCTGCCACTCTGAAAAG
Organism: Paguma larvata; assembly: GCA_030068075.1. Classification (NCBI taxonomy): domain Eukaryota; kingdom Metazoa; phylum Chordata; class Mammalia; order Carnivora; family Viverridae; genus Paguma; species Paguma larvata. Next base: position 1,535,414 of record CM057833.1, read on the forward strand.
ACGGACAATGTTTGTTTCTAGAGAGATCTTGCCCCCGCGCCCTGGCATCCGAGATCTGTTTCTGGTCGTCCAGAATCGGACAGCGCATCGCGGCACAGAGGAGGCGTGGCTGGGGGGCTGGGGGAGGGCGGGGGGCGGCCTCCCCCTGCCGAGGGCAGCTCCGGCCTCGGCTCCTCCTGGAAGACACTCCAAGGCCTCCGCCGTCCAGGCCGGGAAGAGATTCTGTGCCCAGATGTTCCTTTCTGGAAGCTTCCGAGCGAAGGACTCAAGGATTCTGTTACATAGAAAAGACGACAGTCAGGAGAAGGGAGAATGTTGTCATTTTAGGAGATGAGCCGGGAGCCGTGTTTCAGCCCCTGGACAGGCGGGGGCTGCGAGGACCGGAGCGCCAGGCGCCACCCCCGAGCCCGAGGGTGATGCCGTTGGTCACCGTCGCCTCAGGCAGAAGGATGCCCGTTGCAGCCTCACGACACACACGTCGACAGCAGTTCCGAGCGGTCCCTCGCTACGCCGTCTGGCCACCGCCCGCAGGTGCAGGCCTTACAGACAGAAACGTGTCCCCTCCCTGGGCGCCAGGCAGGGCAGGGCTGGCTCCTCCGGGCGCTGGAGGAGGCCCCCCGACTCTGCACCGTCACGTGGCCCTCCCCCTGCGTGTCCGCGCTCCCCCGAGTGCGCCCGTCACTGGGTTTGGAGCCCGTTCTCACCCAATGGGACCTCATCTTCTCTAACCGCATTTCCAAATAAGGCCAGATTCTGAGGTTTCGGGGGGCCGTGACTCTTTGGGGGACACCATCAGCCCACGGCATACAGCTCTGCCGATGCCTCAAAACTGAATGTTGACCCCCGGGCCGGCGTCACCTACACCCCAGGCTCCTGGTGGTCCCCGGCCGCTTTCCTGGTCTGCGGCGGACCTCGGGCGCCCTCCTTGGACGCGCCTTGGCCGTGCTGGCCGTGCGGTCGGACCCGCCGTCCCGCCGCGTCCACCACTGTGATGGGGACCGGGCCGCCGAGTCCACAGAACGTGCACGGCCCTTGTGCCTGGAGGTGCCTCTCTCCGCGAACGAGCGGGTCTCCCCTGAGCGGTCGGAGGGGTGAGCGTCCCCGGGGAGGGGGCGGCCGGCCCTCTCTGCTCCCCTTGGCAGCCGCGCCGCGGACAAAAATCCTTTCACCTGGAGGAGAAACTCCACGGAGATGATAAATCTTCTCCCCCCCGCGTCCGGCTTTCAGAAACGACGCCTGCCACTTACGGTATGAAAAATGCCGGCGCGCGGGCTGCAGGCGGCACATGGTAAAAAGGTTAGTCCCCGCACCGCGGGCTCCCAGCCCGCCGCCCTGCCCCCACCCCGCACACAAAGCCTTTTCTTTCTCCAGCTGGAAACGCGAACGCCACATGAATGCAAAGAGCTCTTTCAACGTTAGATTTTAAATTATTTGAATTAAATCCGGGATCCTTCCGGGCCCCTGGCTTTCCTGGTCATTCATCGCCGGCTAAACGCGCAGGTCTGGCGAGCAGCTCCAGGGACCGGCCGCACTTAGACGCAGCCTCGGAAACGTTATGAACTATTCAAAACCGAAGGCTCGGCCGTGTCCGGCCGCAGGGAGGGCGCGCGGACTCCGCTTGTCGGCAGCTCTCCGGGAAAACGGGGGACTCACCGCGTCGCACGCTGGCTGGCTGGCGCTGGCTTTCCTCTGGGTAATCACTTTAATGCACTTGAAAATAAGCCTTTCTCCGCCGAGGCTCGGTGAGTTCTTCCCCTAGTTAGCAGACATTGATTTTTTTCCCCTCCCCCCTGTGTCCTGTCTCGCCTGAAACTAACAAGCTTCCTTTTGTTCCTGGGACCCCCCCCCCCACCCCCGTCCCCGCCCCGGCCACCCTGATTTTTTGACACTTCTGCTGGGCTCCAGCAGGGGGCGGGAGACCCTCTTTTTTGAGGGCCACACTAAGGTGCTCCCGCTGAACCGGCCGGGGTCTGGGGCCGGGGGGTGACCGTCAGCACAGAGACCCGGTGCGGGGGGAGGCCGAGATGGCTCACCTGGGTGCCTGGGGAGGGGACGTCTATGTCAGGGACGTGACGCGTTGAAGCAGCAGTCAGAACTGGCGGTAGCAGTGGTTTGAACACACGAGGCCGGTGGAGAGCCCCCTGCTAACCTGTCGGGGACCCCGCGGGGCCCGGCCGGCGTGCTGCTGCCTACTGGCCCTCGTCCACGGGCCCCAGCTCCTGAGGCCGCACACTTCCAGCAGCCACGTGTCCCCTCCTTCTTCAACACCAGCAGTGCCAGAAGGTGGCGTCCTGGCTGACAGCTGAGGAGACAGAGGCCAGAGAGGCCACACTTGGGTGACCAGCGCTCTGGCCGATGCGGACAGCCTCCAAGGGAGCCCCTGATCATCCTCCCTCCGGGCACGTGCCCCTTTATGTGGCCTGCTCCCCGTGGTCTGGGCTGGTGGACTGGCCTCTGAACAACGGAAAGCAGCTGAAACGACCGGCCGTGGTTCCCGTGATTAGGTATGAAAGGGCTGTGGCTCCCGACCTGGGTGCTGGTGCTCTCTCTCTCTCTCTCTAAGGGAAGCGAGCTGCCCCAGCGAGACGCCTCACGTGGCGAGGGACGGAGGCTTGCCCACAGTCACGTGTGTGAGCTTAGAAGCAGACCCCCGCCCCGGGCTCCCCGTGAGCCTTCCGATGAGACCGCTGCCCAGCCTCCAGCACCAGGTGAGCGGAGCCCAGATTCCAGGCCCACAGAGGCCTCGGGGTAGGAATTGTGGGTTGTTTGCAGCCTCTAACTTTTGTGTTAACTTGTTAGGCATAACAGGTGACACCACAGCCCCTTTCCCCAGACCGGGGCGCGGCCGCCCTGAGATGCTCGCTGGGCTCCCGCCTCTCACCAGCTCCCTGCACGTTGACGCTCTCGGCTCTCGCTGGACAGGTGCAGGGCGCAGGCTGAGCTGTCCCCCCCACATTCTTAGGCACAGGTCCTGACCCCCAGACCTGTGAATGTGGCGTGATCTTGGCAGCCGATATAATTAAGATGAGGCCATCAGGGTGGCCCTAACCCAAGACCTGGGTTCCTATACGGGCGGGAAATCTGGCCACAGACATGCGCACAGGGCGAACGCTGAGGGAGGTTGGGGGTTCGGCTGCCAGCAGGAGCCACCGGAGGCCTGGAGACAGGACTACAGGAAGGGCGGGACAGTGTACGGGGTGGGGGGGGGAGCGTGGAACAGCGTGCCTCCATTTTGCAGAAAAAAGCCTAGTTCTGGGTGCCTCTGTATGTACTTGTGCTCAGAAAGTTCTGGAAGACTTGGACCCCGCATCGACCACGGCCGAGCTTGGAGAAGCCTCGCGGTGATGAGGTGGTGCTTCCTCTGCTGCTTCACACCGTGTTCACGGCCTTGGTTGCCTGAAGTCTACTCCCTTTGAAGAAAATAACGGGGCAGGCGGCCGTGAAGGAGATCCGAGCGGCGAGGGCCAGCCGCTGTCCTGTCCCGGCCGGCGCCATCTCGGCTCACCAGCCGCGACCCAGACGCCGTCTCGCAGCTGACGCCGTTTCCAGGGCTGTCTTCAGTCTCTGTTGGCCTCCTCTCTGTCCTGCTGGGGCTGAAGCCTCTTCGGCCTCCGACAGGGTGCAGGATGGGCATGGCCCTGGGACCCGGACCCCATGTAGGCATCGTCCTGTGAAGGGGAGACAGAGGTACCCCAAGGTTTCCAGGTCTAGGAGGGGGAGGACGGTCTGTTCACAAACCTGTCCCTTGTTCCCCCGGAGGTGGGTGAAGCCTCCCCCCAGCCCCCTGACTGTCCTCCCCTCTGCCCCTCCCCTCTCTGCTTTCCTGCCCTCCGCGCAGAGGCGCCTGGCAGCTCAGCTCGTCTGGGCTCTCCCCCCACTCTTCCGCGGCCCGGGTTAGGTCACCTTCCACCTGCCCTGCAGTTGGGGGGACCAAGGCTCCGAGGCCCGCCGTGCAGACCGATTGCTGAGCCCCCACTGGCCTGGCCCCTAGTGACCTTGCCAGTGCAGTCACGCTGCCGGCGCAGAGGGACGGACAGGACAGCCTGGGGTGGGCCCAATGTCTGTCTTCTGCCGCCAGATTCCTCCACCGAAGCCCCACCCCTGGTGTGATGGTGTTAGGAGGGGCGCCTTTGGGAGGTGGCTAGTGTCAGGACCCGTGGGGGGATTAGGGCCCTTCTAGGGAGGAGACACCCCAGCCCTCACTCCACCCTGCGAGCACCCAGAGGGAAGGTGGTGTCTGGGGCCAGGCCCGGAAGCAGGACCTCACCGGGACCCGGCCCCGCCGGCACCCCCGATCTCGGGCGTCCAGCCCCCAGAGCCGTGGGACACACGAGTGTCTGTTGCTGAAGTAGCTGTTCTGTTACGACTCCCGCGCTGAGCAGGATGGCCCCTGATGGCAACAGCCGGGTCTCCAGGCCAGCTGTGCCCGCCCACACTGGGCTGCTGCCCCTGAGATAGGGATTCAGGTTCCCGTGGTTAGCGGTCTGATGGCCGACACCCGCTGCGAGGAGAGACTGTCCTTTTCTGTCACGGAGGGCCTCCGTTTTAACGGGTCTGGAACCTGGGTCCCCCCACACCTGCCTCAGGGCTCCGCCCCCCCAGCCCCGACGAGGGGTCCGCCTCTCAGCCAGCACGTGCCTGGGGGGGCTCATCACCTGCCAGGGCTGGGCCCTCACTCCCGCTGGGCCACAGAGCCGTGTGTCCCGGGAAGCTTCCTCGACCTCCAGAGCATCGGTGGCCCGAGCGCTTGGGGATGCTCCGGGCCAGCCCACCGCGGCCCATCTGAGCCCGGCGCAGACTGCGTGACAGGCCCCCTGCCTGCTGGCCACAGGCCACCCCCGTGAGGCGGGAACTTGGCCAGACACTGAACGGCATACCAGAATTCACGGGCAGGGGCGCAGGGAAGGGCCCTGCACCCTGACGCCCTCGCCTGTGTGACAAAGGCCAGTTGTCGCTCTGAAAATGGCCAGGAACCTGTCACAGCGCCAGTCAGGAGGTGGTGCGTGAAGGGGGGTGGGGCAAGGGTTAGGTGGGAGAGGGGGACGCAGGGTCCACGTCCGAATTTCATTTTGAAATCGAAAACCCTAGGCAGCCAAAACATCCACAGTGCTTCGCATGACAGGGACAAGGGTCCTTCTTATCTGCTTTATGATGCTTTTTCGCGTGTTTTCCAAATTTCCTCCAACAAATATATTTAGAAAAAATATTGTGTAAGGACCAGTATTCCATGAGGGTGGGGGACAAAAAGCAGGAGAGGGGCGGTCTGGCCTCAGACTGTCTCTCCCCCCAGGTAGGCCTGCCTCACCTTACCCACCCAGCAGTGCCTGCAAAGCCGCCCTGAACCAGGGAAGGCTCTGCCAAGGGCTGTTGCTAAGCTCCCCAGAGTGTGCCAGCTCAATACCAATACACCGATCCTTCCCTTCTGCCCCGGGAATATTGACTTGTTGGTGTCACGTTGGCTACGGCGAGCCAGGTCTGCCCATCCAGGCCAGTTTAGTGAGTCAGGCTCTTGGGAGGCTGAGAGAAGGGTCACCTAAGGATGTCATTCCTGACCCAGCTGACTGGAAGGGGACAATAGTAGGCAAGGCTCGTGGTTGGGCTGTTAGCTGCGGGAACCCCATAGGCTCAGCTGAAGCCAAAGGTCACCAAGGAAGGAGGTGGACAAAGACAAGTGAGGATGCTCGCTTCAGCTACGAAGAGAAGAGAGGGGGATGGAAGGGAAGGAAGATAATTGAATAGGAGTTTGAATGGACACATGGGTGGGGATAGGCGAGCGGTGGATGGATGGATGGATAGATGGGTGGGTGGACGGATGGATGGATGGATGGTTAGGTAGGTGGGTGGATGGGTGGATGGGTTGGTGGGTAGATGGATGGATAGATGAATGGATGGACAGATGGGGGGTGGTTGGGTGCATGGGAGTGTGAATGGATGGATGGATGGATGGATGGATGGATGGATGGATAGATGGGTGGGTGGGTCGATGGATAGATGGATGGATGGACGGATGGATGGATGGATGGTTAGGTAGATGGGTGGATGGGTGGATGGGTTGGTGGGTAGATGGATGGACAGATGAATGGATGGACAGATGGGGGGTGGTTGGGTGCATGGGAGTGTGACTGGATGGATGGATGGATGGCTGGCTGGTGGATGGAGAATGGATGAGCGGGTGTGTGACACAAGTTCCATCTCAGAGATTCAAAACGGCCAGGACGCCAAGCAGAGTGCTCAGGGCTTTGGGCTCCCAGGGGATGACTGGGGCAAAGAGGTAGAAGAGAAGACAGTGGGGGGAACCCTGGGAGCCCCTGTGGCCCCTGGATGCCCGCGCCCTCCCCGGACACGTGCACAATGGTCTCTCGCAGGAGCAGGGCCCTTCTTCCACTCGCGGAGTTGCCCCGTTCCCTCAGGCTGCCGGCCAGCCTGGACCAGACCCTAGCAAACAGGATCTGGCCGCCAGATGTCAGCCACGACTAATGAGGCCAGCCTGCTGGTCACTAATTGGCTGAGGCTCCGGGCACCAGGGGCAGATAGACCCGGGGATGATGGAACAGCCAGGGTGGCCCCCAGCCCAGGACCTGTGCCCCTGGGTCACGCTGCACCGGGGCGGTAAGAAGCGGGGACGCTCGGCAGATCCAGGGCCGCCCACTCCCGTCTAAGTGCCTGGCGGCTTTCCAAGGCTGCCGGGGGCCGTGCATCTCCCACCATGGGCTGGGGCTCCTCCAAGGCTGTGGGAAGTGGGGGTCGTGCAGGGGCTGGTGAGGCTGCCGTCGGGCGTGACCGCTGGACCAGAAATAAGAGCCAGCCTTCCTGTGTAGGACGGAAGCGAGTGCCCTCCGGTACAATCACGGTGGCGAGCTTTGCCCTGTGGAGGGAGATGGAGTTACAGCCAGTTCGCCCATAAACTTGTTCGAGCGATTTACGAGGGAGGCATGGCCGGCCGGGGTGGGGGCAGGGCAGCCTCGGAAGGGCCGGCTGCTAACTGGAGCTGGGAGAGGGGTAACATCCTCGCGTCAAGAGCAAACACAACCCTCGCGGCAAATGCTCAGCCACGCGGAGCATCGCATCCACTGGAGTGGCAAGGACGCCCGTGGGCTCCGACGTGGACACCTGTACCAGATACATGAGGCCCCTCCCAGAGGTACAGGCCCCGGAGGCTGGGAGGGGTGGGGCGTTTCCTGCAATGGACCACAGACACGGGGAGGCGGCAGTGCCGGGGAGGAGGTTCCCAGGCACCTGAGCACCGCGGGCTGGAATTTCTGCCCCCGGCTGGGAGCTTGAAACCGACACAATGTCACGTAGGCCGTGGCTCATAAACCCACTCGTCTTTCTCAGTGGCCACGTCGTTCCGCCCCCCAGAGAATATCCCACTTCTTGGTGGTAGGTCTCCTCTCCACGAGGTGGACAACCTGTTACCTGGACTAGACACTAATGGTGGGGACAGAGCCTTCACCGAGCTGGCGTCAGGCTTCGACGACGGGCACACGCACACATGACAAGTGGTGGGGAAGGGGCATTCTGGGCTGGGGGTGGGCATTTCTCCCAAGCGGGCGGAGAAGAGCGAGGAGAGGACTGCTTCCTGGGGCCGCTCTGCCAACGGCCACCGCTGTCGTGGGCTGTCAGGCAGGGCTAGGAGTTGCCAGACCCAAGACCAAGGGCAGTATCCCTGGCTCAGCAGGGAGACTGAAAACCATTGGAGAAGGGGTCCTGGAAAAACTCGGAGGGCTTTGCTAGAAACCACTGTCCTGACAGTTGGCCCTCCCTTCCCGGCTCTGTCCCTGAGGGTCTGAGCTTGTCTGGGGCTGGCAGGGTCCCAGAGGAATGGGGAATTGCCGAGTTACAGGTCTGGCAACAGGTAGAGGTGTCCCAGACCTAACCGGGGGGGGCCCCGGAGGTGGTTTCCGTGTGCTCGTGTGGCCTGCGCCCGGGTCAGAGGCAGCTGGCCCCCAGGACGTGGTTATTGTGTGGTGTTCCAGCGACAGGGTGCCCAGTGGCCACAGAACACCCCCACGCCCGCCGGCCGGTCCAAGCTGTGCATCAGCCTTGGTCTTTCTCTCCTTCTCCGTCCCTCCTGCAAATGCCCCGAGTCCCCGCCAGCCCTGGCCCGCCAGGGTAACTGTGTCACCGTGCACCTCGACCCGGCGCATGAAACTGACATGCATCGTTACGTCCCCTCCCTCGTGGGCTGCTCTGGGGGCCCGGATTTAGAAACCATGAGAACACATTCCTCCTGACTCTGCCTGGAGTGTTTGGCAACAATGAGAAAATTCTAGCAAAGCCTGAGACCCCGGGTACACAGGCTTTTTGTGACGTAAGCAGAGACTGGAATCCCCCAGACGCAGCCTTCTGCTGACTGTCCCCACGCCACGGAAGCCTGCCAGGGACACACACTTCCCTAAGTGCTGGAGCCCCCAAATCACGGGACCCCCCTCCCCCCAGGCTAGTTGACGGTGGTCGCGGGCCGTGCAGACTCCGTCTGGGGCCATCCTGAGACATCGACCCCATTGTGCTTGTGACTCGGGTTCCACCCGGAGGTGTCAATGTCCAACAATGCCACGTTTATATCGGTTCTCGCCCAGGACTTAGCCCGGAGGGTGCCCGCAAGTCTGTCACTTGTCTACACAACACGTATATGCCACACATCTACACCGCGCGTCTACACTGTAAAATAACAGGTTACTATTTTCGCTGGTGGATTTAGAAGGGTCGGCAGGACACACGGGAGCACCAGCAGGAGAGGAGGTCCTCTGGGGGGGCTCTCCGGACAGGGGTGGGGCTGGACCGGAGGGTGATTTGGACGTGCCGGGCGGGGAGGGGCCATCAGGCGTTCGCACCTCCCCCCACGCCCCCCGCGCCCTGCAGTGCTGGGGGCTGCAGGCACCGGCTCTCTGGGAGGCTGCGGCGCCCTCGGCCCGGGCCCGAGGGCAGGACGGGGCTAGAGCGCACAGGCTTGCCGCCGTCCGGCCTCGCTGCCGGCCTCAGACTTGATGACCTGTTGCTTTCTGAGCGCACCTCTGCGGGCGTGGCCGGCTGTACGACGGCCCAGCGACATGGGCGTCCCCGACTCCAGAAACCTCAGACCCCATCTTCGGAGGTCCTGTCCCGACCCCCTTGCTCTGTGCCGGTGCTTTCGGGGCTGCAGAGAGCCACGAGGGGCCCTGACCTCAAGCCGGAGCAGGACCATGCGTGCCTAGAGAGAGAGCCGGCGGGCCCCGACAGCTTTGTTTAGCATCTATTCTGTGGGATAGAGAGCCGGGGCTCGTGGGATGAAGGGAAGAGAAATCCCCGAGGGTTTCCTGGAGGAGTCTGCATGTTTCAAGTGCCTTCCGTGATGGGCTCTGGGGACTGTGCCTCCAACCTGGACCCGTGCCAAGGGAGACGTGTCTTCGTCGCCCCCCGAACGGCAGCTCGTTGGGCCAGAGGCGCCGGTCCCCTGGGGGGGCCCAGGCTGGGCCGCATCGCTCGGTTCCAAGGCTGGGCCTCGGCGCACAGGCCAATCCACACCGCCGTGGGTCTGCCTGACCTTGTGACTAGCAGGGCCTCGGCAGGGAGGGAGCGCCGGGGCCCCGGGCCCCTACCCCCTGAGGTCCTGTGCTGCCAGCGGGGACGATTGTTGCCTCGGCTGGATTGTTACACGGGGGGACCATCACCCCTGAGGAGGCCGCGGGCCCCGGGCCCTCCGAGAGCAGAGCAGATGCGCGGTGAGGACGGAGGGCTCTCGGGCACAGGCCTCCCGGGAGTCGCCGCGGGGCCGTGGAACCCCGTGCCCTCGGAACTTCCGGCGGGGCGGCTCGCGTCACAAAGCAGCTGGAGGGAGTTCCGTCCTCATTCGGGCGGAGGGCAGGGCGGGCCGCCGCGGCCATGCTGAGCCCGCACGTGTTAGACGCCCCGGCGGTGATCTTCGACAGTGGCTCCGGCCTCTGCAAGGCAGGCCTGTCTGGGGAGATCGGGCCCCGCCACGTCATCAGCTCCGTCGTGGGGCACCCCAAGTTCAAGATGCCCTCGGCGGGGGCCAGTCCCAAGAGGCACTTCGTGGGGGAGGAGGCCCTGCACAAACACGAGGTCCTGCACCTGCGTTACCCCATCGAGCGCGGCCTCGTCGCCAGCTGGGACGACATGGAGGCCCTCTGCCGGCACCTGTTCGAGTGGGAGCTGGGGGTGAAGGCCAGCGACCGGCCCCTGCTCATGACCGAGCCCTCGCTGAACCCCAGGGAGGCCCGGGAGAAGACGGCCGAGCTGATGTTCGAGAAGTTCCACGTGCCTGCCTTCTACCTGTCGGACCAGGCCGTGCTGGCGCTCTACGCCTCGGCCTGCGTCACCGGCCTGGTGGTGGACAGCGGGGATGGGGTCACGTGCACTGTCCCCATCTTCGAGGGCTACTCCCTGCCCCACGCCGTCACCAAGCTCTACGTGGCGGGGAGGGACATCACGGAGCACCTCACGCGGCTGCTGCTGGCCAGCGGGCGGGCGTTCCCGTGCGCGCTGGACAAAGCCCTGGTGGACGACATGAAGGAGAAGCTGTGCTACGTGGCCCTGGAGCCGGAGCAGGAGCTGTCCCGGCGGCCGGAGGACGTACTGCGCGAGTACAAGCTGCCGGACGGGAGCGCCATCCGGGTCGGCGACCCGCTGTTCCAGGCGCCCGAGGCCCTGTTCGCGCCCGACCAGCTGGGTGTCCACAGCCCGGGCCTCTCGAAAATGGTGTCCTGCAGCGTCACCAAGTGTGACACCGACATCCAGAAGACGCTGTTCGGGGAGATCGTGCTGTCGGGGGGCAGCACCCTGTTCCAGGGCCTCGATGACCGTCTCCTGAAGGAGCTGGAGCAGCTGGCCTCCAAAGGGACCCCCATCAAGATCACGGCCCCCCCCGACAGGTGGTTCTCCACGTGGATCGGGGCGTCCATCGTCACCTCCCTGAGCAGCTTCAGGCAGATGTGGGTCACCTCCACGGATTTCAAGGAGTTTGGGACGTCTGTGGTTCAAAGACGGTGCTTCTGAGGGGCCGCGGGCGGGGGGCGGGCGGGGCCGTGAGCTCTCCCCTCGGCACCGGCAGGATGTTCAATAAAAGACAAAACGGTGCAGCTTCTGGGCACGTCGGGCCGTTTGTTCTCGGTGGCGCCAGAGCCGTCTGCGATCCTGGTGGCGAATCTCTTCAGCGGCTCTCCCCGGACCCCTTCCCCCGAGAAAGCCCCGGGTTACGGGTTAAGGCCAGACCGGTCCGCAGATTTGTCCCGAAGGCGGGGACCCGGGCCTCATGCCGGAGCCCCATTCGGCAGAGCCCTGGAACCTGCATTTCAGATGTGTGTCTCGGACACTCTGAGACGGTCGGCCTTGGTGGGGGACAGTGGCGGCGTGAGTGTCGCCCCGCTATGGGGGCCAACAGACACTCACCTGGCGGGTCCTGAGCACAGCATGGCTCTCGCCGCTTGTACGAGGCCGGGCATCTGAAGCAGGATGGAGCCCTCATCCTGGGCAGATGGCGTGGCCAGCAGCGGAAACCGCCGTCTGTGTAGGAGGCTCCGGGGCCCCTGCTCCGAGGGGCACGTGAGCGTCAACACCCCTGCTTGGCGATCGCGATGTTTCTGTTTGTTTTTACTTCCAAGGATGTTGCAGGCGGTGTTCGGGAGTAAAATACTGGACACAAAGTTAATGGCCATCAATAAAGTAATGGTTGGATACATTATGCATAAAGGGAATTTTTCCAAATCGATGTGGCAGAATTCTCCTGAAATAATATTGGGAGAGGAAAAAATACAGAGAGGTCTTTATAAAATGATCTCTCCCTTTTTTTCTGGCAAAGAAAACAAGGGCGCTTTCCCACGCAGATCTGTGCATGGTTTGTACATGTGAACATATGTAATAGGGTTATGAGCACACGGAGGGAAGAACGGAAGGGCAGACGCCAGAGGTTGGCGGAGGAAGGAGGGAATGGGGCAGAATGCTGGAGGAAGGGAAGAGCGGAAGAGGGAGGAAAAAGTCTTAAAGACAGGACTTCGTGAAATTTCAGCCTGCATGAAATACACCCATTTTTCTACACGTGTGTGTATTTAATGTTTGCGTGGTATATAATCTGTTCCTATACTTTTGCTGTCAAAGTACTTATGTCATATGTAAAGTGCACACAGTGTCTGTGAAGATAGCAGGCAGCTGGGTCACTTGTTAAGTCCGTGGTACCAATCTCTGCCTTTCAGGTAGTGTGTTTGGGTGGTTTACATTTAAAGCAGTATGTTCTGGGGCACCTGGGTGGCTCAGTCGGTTAAGTGGCCGACTTCGGCTCGCGTCACGATCTCGTGGTCTGTGAGTTCGAGCCCCGTGTCGGGCTCTGTGCTGACGGCTCAGAGTCTGGAACCTGCTTCAGATTCTGTGTCTCCCTCTCTCTCTGCCCTTCTCCTGCTCACGCTCTGTCTCTATGTCTCAAAAATAAATAAACGTTAAAAAAATTAAAAAAAAATAAAGCAGTATGTTCTATCTTAACTGTGCCTCATTATTTTGCTTCCTGTTCCTCCTCTCTCCCCTTTCTGTGGGTGGTTGGACGTTTTTTGAATTCCGCCTGATGTGTTGACAGTGATTTTCAGCGTATTGAGTTCAGTCGATTTCTTGGCGATTGCGCCCTCTGCACATCACGGTCCGCCTAGTGTGATGTTTTACCACCTGGAGTGAAATGCAGAAAACTTACTTCTATTGAGATCCCTTCACCCTCCCAAATTTTAAAATAGAATTGTCCTGTTTCTTCTAAACACATTGAGAACAACCTTAGAAGGTATTTGATTTTTCCTTCTACCATCAAACGATTTAAGAAACTCATTAGAATACCCCATAATATGGGGCGCCTGGGTGGCTCAGTTGGTTGAGCCTCCAGCTCCTGATTTTGGCTCAGGTCATGATCTCATGGTCGTGAGATCGAGCCCCGCGTCAGGTTCTGCACTGAGCGTGAGCCTGCTCGGGATTCTCTCTCCACCCCCCCACCCACCACCGCTCCCTGCTTGTGCTGTCTTTCTCTTCTCAAAAAAAAAAAAAAAAAGCATTACAAAAAAGAATGCCATATACTATGGTTACGCCTCTTCTCCCCGTGTTCTTTTGTGCTTCTGAAGCTCCAAGACCTCTTCTATCATTTCCTTTCTGTTTAGAGAACCTCGTTAGTGTTTCCTTAAGGGTAGTTCTCCAGTGGCAATTTCTTTAGCTTTCTGTCATCAGAGGTTGGCTTTCTTTCTCTTCCGTCCCTGAAGGATATTTTTGTGGACATAGAATCCACAGTTAACCGTTCCCTTTCAGCACCTGAACAACGTGTGAGTCCCTTCTCCTCGGTCCCGTGGCTGCGGACCAGAGACCCTCCATCTCTTGCAGGTAACGTGCCGTTTCTCTCTTGCTGCCCTTGAGAGCTTTTCATTGTAGTTCCCAGAAGCTTAATTACAGTGCGTCTGGGCATGGATTTCTTTGGGTTTATCCTTTGGGATTTATGCAGCTTCTTGGATTTGTAGATTTGTGTCTTTTGCCAAATTTGGGAACTTTTGTCTGCTCTTTTTTCTCCTCCCACGATGCTGTCATTTTCCCGCGAACCCCTGAGAGTTTGTTCATCTCTTTTGGTCTATTTTCTTGGTCGTTCAGGTTGGGTGAATTCCACTCGCCTGTTCGGAAACTCACCAGTTCTGTGCCCTCCCATGCCCCCCTCGGGCACAGTTTTGAATTTTAGGTATATTTTTCTGTTTGATAATTTGTTCTTCTTTTGTAAATTCTGTTTGCTGAGATTTTCCGTTTTTGCATTTGCTTCCAGGGAATTCATAATTGCTCGCTGAAACATTTTTGTGATGGTCGCTGTAGAACTCTGCCAGACGATTCCAGTGCTGGATTCAGCTCAGTCTGCGACAATCACGCCTGCTCATAGCCCTTTCTCGATTCGTCTATGATTTCCTTGGGTCTTGGTAGGATGAGCGATTGTCTATTGTATCCTGGAAGTTTTGAAAGTCCTGAGACCCTGTATACTTAACCAATCATGTTTGTAGTAGATGGTCCCCCCATTGAGGTGTAGCCTGCGGGCTGGATGGGGGGGCGGGTGGACTTTTCTGAGGACCCCCATAGCCAACACCCCGAGAAACATAGGCATTGGCTTGCACCACCTGTTGCAGACGGGTGGGGTGGATGTCCCGCTCCCTCCTCAGCTCCACTGAACCTTCCAGAGGAAGTAGGCACCGACTAACACTGCCTCATTGCCTCTGAGTGGGGGTGAACACTCAGTTCCCAGCCGAGTCCCCCAGACACCAGGGAAGGGGGAAGCAGAGAGTCAGCTAGCCTGCCTCCCGCCACTTCCTTCAGCCATCTTGTTAACGCTGGGTGGGGCTGGGGGCTCGGCTCACCCCCGGATACCGATACCACCCTGGCAGGGGACTAGAGACCCTGGAGGTGAGGAGCTGGATGGGGCACGGTGGGGCGGTATCATCGTGGCCTGCTGACGCCACAGAGTTGGCGTGGAGTAGAGAGGATACTCCCCAAAATTTCTCTGTTGCCAGGTCACACTTTTCTCGGTGGGAACAGGCTTTTCCATGGAGCTCTTTTCGTCTGTCCCTGCTGGAGATTTTGTGTTGGAGGCTTCACAGCGCCTGCTGAGGACCACGCGGGAGGCAAGGAGGAAGCTCGGGGAGCTCCCCACAACTCAAGACCCCTTGCAGATGGTCGTCTTCTCCCCGTTTAGACCCCTGTATGTTTGCCTGCATTACCACCAAGGCTTTTAGTCGTGAGAGGGAGGGACAGGGAGACATGGGGCTCCTGAGTAGCGATTTTATCTCTTTCCATCAGACCTAAAGGTCACAAGGGAGCTTAGAGAGAGTCACTGGCCCCACCCTCAACACCCTCCCTCTCGGGGTCACTGATTTACAAGCGAGAACGTCAAGCTCAGGACTTTCCAAAACCATGTAATACGTTGGGAACAGCGCTCAGCCCAGGTTCTAGGGTTCTTCCCGCCTGTATATGCTCCGCCACCACCCTGCTCTGCCCCAGCCCGTCTTGTCACGACACCACAAAAGCCACACCACAAAAAATAACTCAAATAAAGCCTCCTTTTATTCTATTCAATTGACTCTGCTTTCGAGGTGCCTGGGAGGGGCTCGGTCGGTTAAGCGTCTGACTTCGGCTCACGTCATGATCTCATGGTTCATGAATCCCAGCCCCGCGTCGGGCTCTGTGCTGACAGCTCAAAGCCTGGAGCCTGCTTTGGATTCTGTGTCTCCTTCTCTCTCTGCTTCTCCCTCGCTTGTGCTCTGTCTCTCTGTCTCTCAAAAAAAATAAATGTTAAAAGTTTTTTAAAAAGATACTCTGCTTTCTGAATGGTGGCTGCTGCTATTGCTGCTACTGTTAAGGTGATAATGATTAGGATGACGGTGATGATGGTGATGGTGATGATGGTGATGGTGATGATGGTGGTGATGGTGATGATGGTGATGGTGATGGTGATGGTGATGGTGATGGTGATGATGGTGGTGATGACGATGATGGTGATGTTGGTGATGATGATGATGGTGATGGTGGTGACGATGGTGATGATGGTGATGATGATGATGGTGATGATGATGGTGATGATGGTGGTGGTGACGATGGTGATGGAGATGGTGATGATGATGATGATGGAGATGGTGGTGATGATGATGATGATGGAGATGGTGGTGATGATGGTGATGATGGTGGTGGTGACGATGATGATGATGGTGATGTTGGTGATGATGATGACAGTGGTGATGATGATGACGGTAGTGGTGGTGACGATGGTGATGATGATGATGGTGAGAGTAGTGGCCATGCTTGTGTTGTTGATGGCAGTGACAGAAGTTTTCTGACCTCTAGGTCGTCTTCAGCACTTTGTCCCTGAGGCGCTGTGGTGTGGAGAAGGAGAGT
This sequence comes from Paguma larvata, assembly GCA_030068075.1. Lineage (NCBI taxonomy): Eukaryota > Metazoa > Chordata > Mammalia > Carnivora > Viverridae > Paguma > Paguma larvata. The sequence continues at coordinate 1,551,293 of CM057833.1, forward strand.
AGCTCCCCAGCCCCTGGCAGGGTCCATAGCAGGAGCTTTGTACCAGGTCTGGCTTCTAATTCCGGCTTCCTCGAGGGAGTGTGGGGCCCGGGGGGGTGTCGGGCAGGCTAGGCTGTGGCTAGTGACAGAGGCAGGAGTGGGAGTAGCTGTGGCTCAGCCTTCTCATCTGCAGCTTTACCTCATGTCAGCCGGAGCTGTCTAACAGAAAAGACCAGGGCTCGGGGCTGGGCGGGCCGGGTGCTGGAGGGAGGCAAGAAAGCGTCCTCTGGCTTCGGGCTCCTCGGATCCAGCCCGCCAGGGGAGCAAGGAGGGAATCTGGGCCCGTTTTCTTGTTTCTAAGGTGTGGGTCCCACTCCTCACATCTCGACAGAGGCCTCTTCAAAGCCCGTCCCACCCTCGCCCATCCCTTTGGTCACAAACGAAATCTTTCATGCAAGCAACATTTGGGTGCAAGATACAATGGAAACGCCGTAGGCAGGCCAGCTGTACTCGAGAGGAGGGGGTGCAGCACAGAAGCCAAGTGGGTCCAAGGGTGCCCCTCGTTCTGGGCCGTGTGTCCCTGGCAGAGCCCAGACCATGTCAGCTCTCCTAGCCCCCCACTGAGGGCCTCGGCCGCCCTTGCCGGACTGGTCCACTCACATTCAGAAGGTCAGCCCCTATGACGCTGGGGTCCAGGCTCCTCCGTGTTCTGAGGGGCAGTGTTCAGCGATGCCCACACTCTAACGTTTCCCCTCACAGTGCTCAGCTCTGAAATCCCGGCTGCCGTGAGGCTCCCAGAAGGTTCCATGAGCGATCCCGGCCAGTGATCCTGGGGCGCCTGCAAAGCCGCGTCTCCTGGGAACCAGAGGCAGAGTCTCTAACAGGGTGAAGGGGACGTCAGGCAGGGAGGCAGAGCACACGCAGGGAACTGTGCTCCTAACACCCACCTGTCCCCTGGATTCCATGATCCCCGCTGCCAGGGTCTCGGAGGCCAGCCCTGGACACCCCCCACGGGGCCCCTGGGGTGTCAGCCAGTCACAGAATCAGCTCCAGAGGCTCCGTTGCCCTCTAGAGACGTGGTCTGTGTGCCAGCGCTGCCCACGTCAGGGTCAGGGCACAACACTGACCCTCAATATGCAGCACCTCGCTCCTTCCTGGGCCCAGACCTGGGAGGCCAGAGCGTAACTCCAGAGCCCCGGAGGCTCCCACCTCCTGCCCGGCTGTGGTGTGTGGGCCGAGCTCCGTGTGGCCCCAGGAAAGCCACAACGCAGCGATCACCACCCCGCCTCCTGGGGATCACGGCCCTCCTCCGGCACCAGCCTCAGTCCAGGGGTGGTGACGTGGAGACGTGATACCGGTTTTGGTGCCGGCTCTGGGAGCACCGCCTTCCAGCTCCAGGGAACACCGTGTTCCAGCTCTGGGAGCACTGCCTTCCAGCTCCAGGAGCACCGCCTTCCAGCTCCAGGGAGCACTGTGTTCCAGCTCTGGGAGCACCGCCTTCCAGCTCCAGGGAGCACTGTGTTCCAGCTCTGGGAGCACCGCCTTCCAGCTCCAGGGAGCACCGTGTTCCAGCTCTGGGAGCACCGCCTTCCAGCTCCAGGGAGCACCGTGTTCCAGCTCTGGGAGCACTGCATTCCAGCTCCAAGGAGCACTACATTCCAGCAGGGATGCTTGCAGACGCGGGGCTGCGAGGTCACTGGCAGAGGAGGAAGCCCGAGAGAGAGCGTGTGTCACTCTGGTCTGGCCCTGTGTCTGCCGCCATCTCCCCATGGCCTCAAGCCTGGGTCCGGGAGAGTGGGAGACCCCCCTCAATCCATCAGGCATGCTGGGGCCAGGGCGCAGACTCCCGCCTGTGAGATAAGGGGAGACCACCCTCACACAGATCCACGGGGGAGACGGGTCCCCGCCTGCTCACCTCTCCACCCGGGAACGGGCCTGCTGCCGAGAGGCACTTTAGCTGACACGGGCGCAGTGACCGCATGCACCCACTCACTATTTGTTCACCTCACGGGCTCTGGTGGGAGGACCCTCCCAGGTCCGGGGACTGCTCCGTCCCCCATGGGGTCACGTGGCTGCCAAGGAATGGGAGGGGCCGATGAGCCAAGAGGTGTGCACGCGATGGCAGCTACGGCCCTGACGCGTGTGGCAAAGACCCGCTCGCTCCGCAGGCGGCAGAGCAGATGACCCCAGCGAGCTGCGAGTGCTGCTCGGCTCAGGCTCTGTGCTTGCACACCGCGACCCGGGGGTGGCACCAGAGCCGTGAGCCGCTTCTCCTACCAGCAGCTCCGCATGCCCGCACGGACAGGGGGCTGCAGGGTCGTGCTGTGGGTACCAGAGAGCCTCAGGCGTCCAGGGGCCCCTGGCCCAGCGTCCCTTTCCATCCTCAGCTCTGAGGTTTGAAGACCCCTGTGGGACCTTCTGGCCGAAGGAGGCTGCTTATGAGAGGTACCGGCTCCCTGCCCAGGACAGAGGTGAGCATGAGGACAGGGCACGCTGAGCCGCCACGCTGTCCTGCCCCCAGACGGAGCATGTAGCCTGATGCTGGACCCCCTTCCTCTGCTCCCCTGGAGTCCGTGAGCAAGGGGACACCTGTACCCCCTTCCCGTGATCCTGCCCCCTGTTCTTCCCCGAATGAGGGGCTGGGGGCTTCTCTGCCCCCAGGGCTGGGGATTACGGGGCTGTTGGGGGACCTAGGCTGCGGAGGCCCTGGTGCCAGCAGGGAAAACTTGTAAACCAATGAGGTGCGACCGTGGACAGTTTAAATATTACACGGCTCGCTGACTTCCATAGGAGAGCAGATTTGCGGGAGCTTAAGAGTTTAGGCTCCGGGAGTCCAGGGCAGATAACAAGAGAACCGGGCGGCTGCGGGAGCCCATGCAGCCCGGGAGGGGCCCCATCCTCGCCCCTGCCCCCTTTGCGCTGACTCGCCGGGGCTGCCATCCCCTCGGAAGGCATGGGGGGCGGGCCGTTCTCTGGGGGCCCGAGGGGCGGGGCGGGCATCTGTGGGGAGAGCAGACTGACGGCATCGGCGCCGACCCCAGAGAAGCGCGTCCGACTCTCCAGCCTCCCCCAGGCCCCGGGGAGAAGGAGCGGGTGCTGCCCTGGCCTCTGGACCCCCGAGCCCGTGTCCAGGAGCAGCCCCCTGGCAGTGCAGGCCCACGCACGCGGCCCCGGCACCCGGGGCCCAAGGAGACGGCCGAGGGGCCTTGCAGCTCCACGTGCTCCTGGGGCCCTCGCCGTGGGCTGCTCGAGCGCCAGGACGGTGACATCAGAACCTGAGGTGCGGGGCGCAGGCACCAGCTCGGGGCCGGCGGCCGGAGTTTCCTCACAGGCTTGTCCGGGGCCAGCACAGAGGGGCTGAGGGGCGGCCTGGACGGCCGGCCCTGGACGAGCAGCGGTCCCCTGTGACGGGGCTCGGGGCGGGCCTGGCGAGGACAGAGAGATGGCTCCCCTGCCCCCAACCCCTGCCCGCCAGGCCTGAGGTGGGGCACAGAGGGAAGAGGGCCGGATGGGCGAGACTCCACTCAGTTCTGCTCACTTTTCATTGTTCCCAGAAGGTTCCCGGGGGCGCGGCCCCATCCCCACCCGATCCCAGGGGGAGGCCAAGACCCGGGTCCCTGGAACATTGTCATTCTTGGTTCCCCTGGCACCGGCCCTGGCACGTGCCTGCTGCTGTCCCGGGAGGGGACCTAAGGCAGGTCCGGAGCCCCCGGGCCCTCAGCCGCCCCCGGGCCCAGAAAGCAGTGCTGGCTCGACCCCCGCAGTTTCCCCAAACTGAAAACCTCCGCCCCTCCCCCCATCTCGAGGATGCCCCCAATCCTCCCCACGGGAGCCGGGCTGAGCCGTGGGCAGACCTCCACCAGGCCACAGGTGCACCGCCATCGGGAGCCGGCGTCGCGTCCCCTGTCCTCCTCCGGTGAGTGTCCACGGCCTCGTCCCTGTTTCCCGGTGCGTGCCGATCCCGTCCGTCACCCAGGGACAGTGCCGGGCACCGGGAACAATGCGCTCATTGTCACGGCGGCCCTGGCTCGCAGCGCGGAAATGTAAGACGCTGGGCCCCCAGTTATCACCCTCGCAGGGAACGGGGCCGGGCTCCAGCTCGCACGAAGACATAATAATTCTCCCCCGTTATTTCGATCTCCTGTTTCCCCCTGCCCCACCTTTCGGCGGCAGCAGCCGAAGGGAGAGGGTGGTGGGGCCGAGAGGGCACAGGACCACGGAGACTTCACACGTGGGCACCCGGCCACATCGAGGGCCCGGGGCCACGACCGGGGCGCCCGACGCTGCGCTCGAGGGGGCCCGGCGGGTGATGTTCAGAGCATCCCAGGAGCGGCTCCCCCGTGGTCGTCTTCTGACCCGAGGCCCGCAGTGCGGGCGGGGCCGGGGATGACGCCCGGGAGGGGACGGGGAATGCAGTCAGAGGGCGGAGGCGGCCCTCAGCGGGTGCCGGCCAGCTTGGTCAGAGGGCAGAGGTGGCCCCCGGTCCGTGCCGGCCAGCTTGGTCGGAGGTGGCTGCTCCTGGCTCCCGGAGGCCGGGGGCACCTCTGCCGCTGCCAGCCCGCCCGCCCCTGGTCGGGGGCCACCGCCAGGGACCCGTCCCCAGCCTGGGGGAGGGAGCTGGAGGCCGGCCCGCCTGCTCAGGGCCATTTCAGGCCTCGAGGAGAGGCGTCAGCGGAGAAAGCGGATACCTCACGGTTATGCAAGCCGGGTCCCCCAGGATGGTGACGCGCAGCCAACACAAGCACGGCCACTCCAGAGCTCGAGCTCGCTGGGCCCGTGAAGGGACGCGCGGGGCGGGGCAGGCGTGGGGGTCCTCCGGCGGCTCCCCCTCCACACAACGATGCCTGCTCGCCTCACACACGAGCCCCACACCTGGGTCTGGAAGGCCACACGGATGCAGGGGTGTTTGCCGCCTCCCCCTGCCCTCCGGGGGGGGCTCAATCCTGTCCGATTACCGGACTGGTGCCGAGCGAGCAGCCGCTCTGTGCCGGCTGGTGCCCCCGGGGCCGTCCGGCAGGAGCCCGTAGTGTCAGGTGCCCCCCTGGAACACAGGGACAGCGCCGTCCCTTGCACCAGGGTACTGCAGAGTCTGTAAGGGCCTGGAGCATGGAACGCTCCAGGGGGGCCTGGGCCGCGAGCCAGAGGACAAAGGGGGGCAGGAGCCGAGAGCAGGCTGTCCTTGCGAGGGGACCCCACCGTGGAGAGGCAGGCACACCCCTCTCTGGCCAGTGCGTCTCTGGAGCCGGCGACAGGCAGTAAGGGCCGTGCCTCTGGGTGGAGGCATTGCCCGCCAGGGACGGCCGCGCCCCTGCGCGGTCAGCAGGCCCCTCAGTGTGTACCCTCAGGCTGTGGGCCTGGCAGAGCAGGGTGAGGTGGTCCCGGCGGCGGGCAGAGCTGGGAAGCAGCTTTACGAAGACGTCCAAGCCGAGGGAGGAGAGTCCCCAGCCCCAGAGCGGGGCCTTTTATCTCTCGCGGAGCCCAGAGAATGTTTCACGTAAAACTCACCCCGGGACCATCGGTCAGAAAGTGGAAGCAAGACTCTGTAAAGACCCAAAAACACTGGCTTTGGCCTTTGCTGGGAGGTAAGGCTCTTAACCAGAAAAACCTGGGAGTCCGCGAAGGCCCCGTGTCCGAAGCCCCCTGCAGACGCCGCCCAGCACCTGCTCCGGGTCCCTGGGGGGGGCTCCTCCTCACCCCGAGGTCCGAAGGTTGGCGGGAGGGGTGGGCTTCGGAGAGGGCCCCTGGGTGCAGCAGGGGGAAACCCCATCAGAGCCCCCCGGCGGAGGCGGGGCCGCACCCCCACACCGGCCGTCCTGGCGGTGTCCCCAGCCGCGGTGGCCTGCACGGCCAGCAGGGCAGGGAATGATCGCAGCTGACCGTCCCCCTCCCGTGTCCTCACAGCATGCCTAACGCTCCCTGTCTCTTACGGTGAGCAGAACGGTGGTAAGTGGGCTCTTTTAGCAGAAAGAGGGACACCTAGACAGTAGCCGCGGGCAAAGGACAGAAAGGCACCACGCACCCCGCGGACGTGTGACTCTGGGCCAACCCCGAAGCTTCCCGCAAGGAGACCCGCGGCTCCCGGGCTGGGAAGAGGGGTGCGCCTCCAGAGGCGAGCGTGGACCTCGGCCGGCAAGACGTCGTCGGGAGGGAGGCCGGGGGTCCTCCCTGGGTCCAGGGCGTGTCCCGGGATTGAGAGCCCTGCCCCCCGGCCCCAGGGCCGGCCCCCATGGCACAGGTGGCTGCTCACCAGTGTCGGTGTCTGCTCGGCGACAGGCAGCCCTGGGGCTACGACAGTGCCGGGAGGCTCTGGGGACGCCTCGGGGTCTTGGGGGTGCCTGTGAACTGGGAGCAGAGGGCGCCCCTCCCCGGGCCCTGGCTCCCGGTCCCCGCTCCCGGTCCCCCTGTCCCTGCCCGACCAGCCAGGGGGTCTCTGCCTTGCGTTGGCAGAAGCGCGGAGCAGACAGGTGCCTGCGCCGAGGAGGCTGCAGTGCTCGGGGTGGGCGTCCGTCCGCAGAAACGAGATTCCTCGCCCTCCGCAGAAACACGCGCCCGTAACAATCGCGCCCGACGTTTCTGCGGGCCCGAGCCTCCCGGTGTGGCCCTCGCGCCTCACCGGGTAGTTCCGGGCGGGTCTGCTGTGGGGGGCGGGGAGGTGCTGCGAGCGCCCGGGGAAGGCAGGCCCAGCGGGACTTCCGGGGCGGCCAGCCTGGCCTCCAAGGAGCCGGAGCCAGGTCCTCCTGTCCTCTCCCTCCGGGACCCCTCGTGCCGAGCGTGGGCTGGGGCCAGCTCGCCGGGACGCTCCCTGAGCCCCGCTCTCCGGCCCCGTCTCTGTTTCCGCTCGAAGCTCCGTGCGGACTTCACCTTCGCGGAGATCGTCCGCGTCGTCTGAAACGTGAACGGCTTCCCTTGCACGCAAGCCAACCCGCGGGCGGTCGGTTCCCTTCCACGAGCTTCACCACAGCCAGAACTCGGGACCCCCCGCCCCCCGGCTCCCGCCGTGGCGAGCGGTCGCGGGTCTGCTTGACCGGGCCTTGGCGCCACACGTTGGGTCCAACACTGGTCTAGCCGTGGCTGTGAAGATGTTTTCAGATGAGATGAACGTTTAAGTCAGCAGACTCTGAGTAAGGCACCTCACACTGCACACTGTGGTGGGCCTTGTCTGATCAGTTGAAGGCATGGATAGAACAAAGACAGAGTTCCAGCTGAGGAGGAAGGAGCTCCGCCAGCAGACAGCCTTTGGGCTCAAACTGCTTCGGTTCTCTGGGTCCCTCTCTGCACGTGCGTGCGCACGCACACACACACACACACACACCCCATTGCTCCTGTGTCTTTGGAGGACGCCGACCAACACAGATCACGAGGGAAAGTGTTTGGGACATTTAGTGCAATATGCTTTCTACTCAAGACACGCCTCACTGTCAGGTACTTCCCACAGTGCAGGGGCGCCGGGGATGAGCTCGGGGAGCCCTGCGGTATGAGCAGGGCAGAGGCGGCCGGGGGCGGGCACGCTCAGGGCTTGCAGGTGGAAGCTCGCACCGGTCGCCCGGGGTCCCTTTGCTCAGAGCCGGCTCACCGCGCACCACCAAGCCCGCCTCACGTGCCTCGCACCAGACGGTTAGTTTCACCGGGCAGCTCGGGGCTGCACCTCTGGCCCTGTTGTCCACACTGGCCAAATTCCACGCGTTTGCACACAGGTCTGCGCGGGCTCCGGAGGCGCCCGGGTCCGAATGGGAATTGCAGGAGAGTGACGGTCGGCCACGAAGGAGGCGGAGAGCGTGGACCCCGGGCAGAACCGACGGCCACGCATCAAGTTGCTCCAAGCCCTCGACACCCCGAGCTCGCGGGGACGCCGGCGACGTCACACGAAATGGCTCAGGCAGCTTCAGGAGGCTAGAAAGCCTGCTTGCTTCTCGGAGGCCCGGGGAATACGGTACAGGAGCCGAGCTTTCGGAACACGAGCACGAATTAACGTTTCCGCAACAAAACCACAGCAGAGCCCAGACTTTGGGGGAAAACTCACTCTAATGTTGAATCCGGTCCACGTGACCTAAGTCACCGGGAGCCGATGAACAGTTGGCAGGAGCAGTGACCCGTTCGGCTGACGCATCTTCAGTGACTCAGCCCCGGGCTGTGACGCTGGCCCTCAGGGCACGGCTGGGAGCACAGAGCAGGCTCCTGGCGCTGCCCGGGTCAGCCTCTCGCACTCTGGGGACCCTCGGAGGTGGGCGGATGCGCATTGTGGGGACGCACGCACACGCAGCTGCACACACGTGCCCACACGCACACACGACAGACACACATACACATGTTTGCACGTGCACGTGCACGCACAAACACGTGTGCACACAGACACAGACACACTCGTGCAGCCATGTGTGCACCTGCTGACAACCAGACACACACACACACCCCAGTGCACGCACGCATACACGGGTGCACACACACACACACACCCCAGTGCATGCACACACACACCGGCGCTCACACACACACACACACCGGTTTGGGCATGCGCTCACACACACACACACACACACACCCCAGTGGTGCAGAGGGAGGGCCCAAAACAACAGCCAGCTCCACGTCTGAGGTGGCCCAGGCCCGCCCCGGCCCCACGACGCCCAGCCGCTACCACGCACACGAAGCGCCACAGACTTGCAGGGAGACGCACGAGACTGTGCAGCGACAGTGAAAACGCAGACCCCGCGGCCCGAGCGTCCTGCAGAGGCGCGGTTTCCTGGGCAGCCCTAGCCGCAGGCCCTGCTTCGTCACCACGTCACATCGGCCCACCACCCAGTGCACACGTGCCCCTCCCATCCGGACCCGAGGGCGCCCTGCGGGTCTTCGGGGCCAGCAGGCCAGGGACACCCCGGCCGCAGGAGGCTCCGGGGTGGGCACCGGTGGCAGACGGAGGGAAGTGGGTATTGAGGCCGGACCGCGTCACGCGGCGCTCTCTCCCTGCCGCCCCCGGCCGCGCCTGACCCTACCGGCACTCCTGTGCGGCTGGAGTCTGAGACGACCCCAGCATCTCGCGTGGGCTTACACGGAGTCGGAGTCGCTCTTTCCGCGGGATTACACCCCTACCTTTATTTCACACGATTCTCTCTCTGTCCTGAGGACCAGGAGCGAAACTTCCTGCTCCAAACCCTTGACTGGAGGACAGAGGCTTCCTTCCAGGACACGGCGAGGGGACAGATGAAGACCTGGTCCCTTCCAGTGCTGGTCTCCGAGCAGGGTCTCCCGTCCAGGCTGGGAGGGGTGCTGGGGGGCAGGACGCCATCAGGAAAGGGGGGTTAGCCCGGTGAGGAGCTGAGAGGTGGACGTGTGTCCCCCACACAGAGTGTGCTTTGGGACTCTTTGGTGAGCCCTGGGAGGGGGAAGCAGAGGGGGCCACGGAAGCCACACGGGCGACAGCAGAGCACCGAGCCGGCGTTGGTGGGGGGCCAGGGGGGGTGTTCAGCCGACGTCTTCGGGGCCGTGGCCGGCTGTGCTGGGCTCTGCCTCCCGCCATCTCTGAGACGACATCGCAAAGATGTCGGGCTCGGGGGTGGCGCCAGCTGGGCCAGCCTGGTGGGGCGCCCGCTGTCAGCGGGGGCCGGACAGTGCCCCAGGCCCTTGGGGACATGACAGCTGTGTCTGCGGAAGGCCACGGCGACCGGCCCCCGGCCCTGGGTCTCAGCAGGGTCAATCCTGAGAGCGGGGGGGTGGGGGACGAGCACGAGGGGTCCCAGCCTGCGGCAGAGAGGGGAGACCCCCCCCCCCGCCCTGGCCAAGACTCCCTCCTGGATCACACACCTCTGAGCCCAGGTTAGTGAGAACCCTCACCCCCGACACCTGAGCGGGTTCCCCTCGGTAACTTGCACCCCTGCCCTCCCCCTGCCGCTGCCCGGAACCCAGGCGCCCCCACCGTGTCCAGAGCCGGCTGGGGGCTGCACCCGGGTCCCCTCCCTAGCCACGGAAGCTCCAGCAAACCTGCCTCGCTAGCACGCATCTGTGGGTCTGTGGCACCCCCAGGACGCGGGGCCTGGCGTGGGCCTCTCACCCGAGGGGCGGGGCCCCGGGAGCACCCCCGGCTCTCCTGCAGGACGGGGGGCTCCGCTCTCTGGGCTCCCCACTCTCTGGAGGCCGTCCTGCCCGATGCAGATCTTCGTGGAGCCTTTTCGGGACGGTCGCCGGCTCCTTCCCGCCCTGGGGTGCCGGGGGGAATCGCCTGGGGGCCGTGGTCAGGAACCCCGGGCTCCGGGGCCACAGACGGGGGCCGCCCTCGCCTGTCTCCGTGTCTTCCTCGGGACCACGGTTGCCCACGCCTCTCGCCCCACGCCTGGGAACACGCCGCCGTCGATTGGGACGCTGTCGGCCTCGCTGCAGTCACTACCGCGCTGCCCCCTGCCCCACACCTGAGCCCAGGGCTCTGCCCTCGGCGCCCGCAAGGACAGGTGGGTGGTGCCACGGCAGAGGTGTGCGGGCCCGGCCCTGGGTGCGTCTCTGTCACCTGCCCCAGGCGGCTGTGGGTGCGGGGCGGCCGGCCGGCCTTCACGCAAAACTGCGCCCTGTGCTCACCAGCTCTGGGACCGCGGGGTCGTTATCTGGTTGCTCTATGACTCAGTTTCCCTGTGAAAAACACAAAAAAGGTGAAAAGCCTAGAAAGTGCAGGAAAGCAGCTGAGAGCCTGATGCAGGGGTCAGGCGGGGGTGGGGGGGATGAAAGTGGGGGGCGGATTGCCAGGAGCCGTGAGGACTGTGCCTCCCTGCCCGCCGCCAGGTCAGCCCGCAGGAACGCCGGTTCGAGCTGGAGCTCACACCGTTAGTGTGGGTGGGGGGTCATGTGACCCAAACCTCCCGCCCCCACCTGTCCCCACGCCTGAAGCCCGCGGCAGGTTAGACACCGCTGCTGACCACCCGGACCCGGATGCTCCGCCCCCTCCCAGGGGAGGCAGGGCTGGGGTAGGGACAGGAGGGCTTAGGGAAAGCCCGAGGCCTGTGACCCCAGCCGGCACCTGCGGCCCCGCACCTGCGGCCCCGCATGTGCTGCTCGTCTCTCGGACCCCGGAGGGGCGTCCTGGCCTCAGCAGCTCGGGGGCCTCTGTCCCAGGCACCCTCCGGTCCCCACGGCTTGGGGGCTGGGAGAGCAGCTGCCGCTAGGGTTCCAGACTTGATGTCGCATGTTTGCATGTTGTGTGGGTACGTGTGTCGTGTGTGTGTGTGCGCGCGTGTGTCGTGTGTGTGTGCGTGTGTGTCGTGTGTGTGCGTGTGCGTGCGTGTGCGCGCGCGCGTGTCGTGTGTGTGCGGGTGTGTGTGCGTGTGTGTGCGCGTGTGCGTGTGTGTGCGTGTGCGTGGCGTGTGTGTCGTGCGTGTGCGCGTGTGTGCGTGTGTGCATGTGTGTGTGCGTGTGTGTGCGTGTGTCGTGTGTGCGCGTGTGTGTGTGTGAGCGCGCAACGGAGCTGTTGGCTCCTCACGATTTGCATATTTCCCACTCGACGGCGTGTTTTTAAAGCTCCGTCCACACTGCAGCACGACCCCGGGGCCTCTGCCTCTTGTGGTTGTGTGGTTTCCCGCAGGGAGCGACCCTGCCCTGTCCCCGCCACCTCCCCAGGGGGGCAACCGTCCACCTGCCTGAGGAAGGGATCGGGGGTCTGCAGGGGGCAACGCTCCCAGACGAAACTCCCTGTGGTCCGACCGCTGCCGGTGCCCAAACCCGTGGACGTGTCCCCTTGGAGGACGGGTCTCCTGTCCCCACACACTCACCCATGAGTGGTCTTCTTTCGAGGCTCTGCAGACTTGCAGGGTGCGAGGGGGGCGGTCTTTCCCTTTGCAAGGGCACTTCTCGGATTACTGTGAGTTAGAAAGTCTCCGTGCGCGCCAGCCGGTGAGGCCGCCCCTCCTGGGATCCTCAGCCGCTCTGTGTCCTCCGGGTCCGAACGTGAACCCCGGTGCTCCCTCCCGGACCCGGCGGCACTTTCTCCGCCCTGCTCATCCTGGCAGCGTGCTCCGCGCAGCAGGGGTTGTCACCTCTGTCACGCGGTTTATGCCTATTGGTGGTTTTTCCATTTTTTCTAATTTTTAAAAAATTAAAAAAAATTCTTTTAATATTTACTTATTTTTGAGAGAGAGAGAGAGAGAGATAGAGTGTGAGTGGGGGAAGGGCAGAGAGAGAGGGAGACACGGAATCCGAAGCAGGCTCCAGGCTCTGAGCCGTCAGCACAGAGCCCAACGCGGGACTTGAACTCATGAACTGCGAGATCGTGAGCTGAGCTGAAGTCAGACTCAACCGACTGAGCCTCCCGAGGCGCCCCCGCCTGTTCGTGTATTTAATTCGAACATGACCACGTCCCCTGATCCCCAGCTGCGGGTGAAGGTGTTAGGTCTAATTAAGAAAGTTCTTTCCTGCCCCAAGATGACTGGCACCCCCTCCTTTCTTCGTGACCGCACCTGCTGTACTTTCGCCTGTCACGCCTGGGCTTTCTCCGTGCAAAGCACACCTGCGTGAAGAATGGATGCTTCCCCCCCACCCGGCGAGTCAGTTTTCCGTCCATCCGCGGAAGCGCCCGTCCTCTCTGCGGAGTGAAAGCCGGCGTGAGCCCCGCCTCCCTCCGAGCCTGTTTCCAGACTTGGTGTCTCTCAGCCCCGCTGGTCCCCGGTGTGATCGGCTGTTTCGCTGCCTCAGAGACGCATCTCCCGAGGAGTCTGGGGCGTTCCTCCTTAGGCCGATTCCCAGCCTCCCGGGACGCCCTGCTGCTGGCGCGGACACCAGCGCCTTCTCGCTTCTAATTTTCCTCATTGATTGCTGCTGGTCCGTGCGCGAGTTCGTCTCTCTCTCTCTTTTAATTTTTCTTAATGTTTCTTTATTTTTGAGAGAGGGAGACAGACGGTGTGAGCAGGAGAGGGGCAGAGAGAGAGGGAGACACAGAATCCCAAGCAGGCTCCAGGCTCTGAGCTGTCCGCACAGAGCCCGATGTGGGGCCCAAGCCCATAAACCATGAGGTCATGACCTCAGTCCGAAGTCGGACGCTTAACCGACTGAGCCCCCCGGGGGCCTGGAGTTGGTCTCTTTTTAACCTAGAATCTCACCAAACTCTCTAACTATTTTGTTGCTGTGGCTGTTGTTTGTCGTTCATTTCGGATTTTGACGTAGTTGACCATCAGATAGATGACCATTCTTTTTTTTTTAAAGATTTTTTAAAATGTTTATTTATATTTGAGAGAGAGATAGAAGGTGAGCGGAGGAGGGGCAGAGAGAGAGGGAGGCGCAGAATCCGAAGCAGCTCCGGGCGCTGAGCTGTCGGCAGCCCGACGTGGGGCTGGAACTCATGAACCATAAAATTGTGACTTGGGTCGAAGTCGGACACTTAACCGACTGAGCCACCAGGCGCCCCCGACGGCCATCCTTTCCACCTTCATTCTTATTTCACTCCTTTTGTATTTTCATTCCTACAAATAAGGGTAGGTTCATTCTTTACTTTCAACTCTTCGATGCCCTATTTCCTGTGTGCGTCCGTTCGAGGGGCAGGACCGCCCAGCGCCACCGGCCAGCGGGGAGGACGGTGTCCCTGACCACGGGGAGGATGCTCCAAACCCATCTGGAGAGAAACGTGCCGGCGGCGTGGGGAAGACCGCCTCTATCAGGCCGAGCAAGCCTCTCACGCTCTGGCTTTCGGATCTTTAGAAAGACAGAACGCGATAACCTTTACCAAACACTCACTCTGCCCCCGTCAGCCTTTTCCTGAGCCCGCGGATGTAACCGAGCATTTTCTGAATTGAAACCACGTCTGGGTCCCTGGAATAAACCCTGTCTGATCACGTTGTATTCTCTCCAACACTTTATTATGAACGTTTTCAAACATCCAGAAAAGCTGAATTTTACTGTGAACACCTGCATTCAGATGACTGTTCAGGTTCCTCTGTCACTCATGAGGTTCGCTGACGTCTGACGCCATTCTCCTTCATCTTTCACCAAACACGCTCTGTCACCTCATCACGCACTCATCCGTCCCCCCAACCACCCGCTGGCTCACCTTTGTTTTCATTTTTCATTTGTTAGAGGCGATTTATTTTTACCGATCGGTGCGTAAGCGGCACCCGGCGCGGTGAGGGTTGGAAGCCTGCCCCACGTCGGTCGGGCGCATTTGCGGATGGCGGTTTGACCGGCCAGTCCCCGCGTTACCTCACACCATTGCTTGTTTCTCGCGGCGACGACGGTTAGGAGCCGGTCTCTCGGCAGCTGGGAAGCGTGCGACCCCGCGGCGTCCCCGATCGCGGGGCCGAGCACATTTTCGTTCTTTCTGAGGCCCGTCGGGTCCCCTGTGACTCTCAGCTCGCTTTCCCCTCGAGCGCGGACGTCCGCTGGAGTTCAGTACTTCTGCCTGGTCCTTTTTTTTTTTTTTTTTTTTAATTTTTTTTAACATTTATTTATTTTTGAGAGACACAGAGACAGAGCGTGAGCAAGGGAAGGGCAGAGAGAGAGGGAGACACAGAATCTGAAGCAGGCTCCAGGCTCTGAGCTGTCAGCACAGAGCCCGACGCGGGGCTCGAACTCAGAACTGCGAGATCATGAACTGAACTGAAGTCGGACGCCTAACCGACTGAGCCACCCAGGCGCCCCTTTTTTTTCCCTTTTGAAATAAAATTTACATAAATGCCTCTGCCCAACCCACATGCCTGCGGGAGGCAGGAGGAGCACCCCCGACAGCGGCCTCAGGCTCCTCCCCGGCCCCTCCCCTCCCCGGGGGTCAGGCGAACGGCGCGGGGCGCACCCCTGGCGTCCGGCTTGTTTCGAAGAGCCGGCGGGTGTCGAGACCCCCCTCGGCGCCCATTGGACTGGCGGCCCGTCTGGTGTCACTCCCGAGGAGCGCTCCGTCCAGCGGGATAACCCGTCCTCCCGCCCAGGGCCTCGCCGGATGTTTCCGTTTCTTGGACGTAGCGCGTGAAATCGCCGTGGAGATTCTGCACGAGTCATTGCGTGGCCGCGCGTGTTCGTTTCTCCGGGGGGAACATCTCGAGGGGGGCTGCTCGGCGAGGCGGCGCCTGCGTGTTTCGATTTGCGAGCGACCTCGGGTCTTGGCCCCAGGCGCCCCGTCAAGGCCGCTCCGGCCGCGCCGCGTTCTTATCAACATCTGAAGTTGCTGTCTTTTCGACCTGAGCGGTTCTGGCGAGTGTGCACTATCTTAATTTTAATTTTAGAGGGAGACAGAGACAGCGTGAGTGGGGGAGAGGTGCAGAGAGAGAGAGGGGGAGGGCCCCAAGGAGGCTCAGTGCGGAGCCGGACTCGGGGCTCGAACCCATGACCCCCCGAGATCATGACCTGATTCGAAACCAAGAGTCAGATGCCCGATCGCCCCCCCCGCCAGGTGCCCCAGGAGTGAGTATTTGGAAACATCCCGTCAGCTAATATTTCATTCAAGATTTTCCTGCCTGCGTTTATGAGAATGGACCTTGTGTTGCCTTTACCCAGATTTGGAACGAGAAGGACACCAGTCTCTTGAAACGAAACATAGTGTTTTACCTCTATGATCGTTTTCTAGAAAAGTTTATTTAAGACACGGATTGTCTGTCCCTGGAAAGAGGCTGTAAACCGTTTTGGCCGCTGGCTCTTCTCCTGAGAATGGCGAAAACTTCGATCCGCATTTTAAATCTCTTTAAGCTCTTTATTTCTTCTTGGGCCAGGCGCGGCACCTCATGAAATATGCCCATTTTATCTCAAAGTCTTCCTTAAATATCCTGGCCTCATATCTCAGTTGGGCATGAAGAGAGACCTGGGGGCCCCCGGGGCAGGGGATCGGAGGCAGCTGCTCCCGGAGGCCAGAGTGGTGCAGTGATGGGCGGGGGGCTTCCTGGAGGAGGTGAGTCCCGGCGAGGGCTGCGGGATCCAGGACCAGCCAGCCTCCAGACGCTGCTCCCTCTCCCCAGCCCTGACGGCGCTGATGTCATGGCCGAAGCGGCAAGCAGTTCTCCCTGGAGGAGAAGCCGGACGGGCGCCTTCGCTTAGAAGCTCGGAGCCTGTAGGGCCTTCCGGAGGCTCCTCAGGGTCCTCGCCTGCAGAACGGGTGTGGCGGTACCTGCGTCAGGCTGTGCAGGGATAAGATGCGGACGGCGACACTTGCCCCAGGCGTGCGCAGGAGACAAGGTGCATTGCGGTTGCTGCCCCAGGTTCGTACTGGGGGCCACGCGAATCCGGCGAGAAGCAGGAGAAAGCACCTCCCGCGGCAGGTGTGTCCCTTCCACCTTTGTCTCCTGTCTTCCTCTTGGAAATACAGTCGCAGTGAGGTTCGAAGGCTTGCTTTCTCCTTTTTATTTTTAATTTTTAATTTTTTTAACATTTATTTATTTTTGAGAGACACAGAGACAGAGCGTGAGCAGGGAAGGGCAGAGAGAGAGGCAGACACAGAATCTGAAGCAGGCTCCAGGCTCTGAGCCGTCAGCACAGAGCCCGACGTGGGGCTCGACCTCACAGACTGCGAGATCATGACCTGAGCTGAAGTCGGCCTGCTTAACCGACTGAGCCACCCAGGCACCCCTGCTTTCTCCTTTTTACAGTATAAAGGAGCTCTGATAACAGAACGTGAGGCCACGTGATCCTGAGTCGCTGGAAGCTTCTGGGCGCTCCTCAAAACCACACCGACGTGTGCCTGCCCCAGACAGGAGTGAGGCAACGTGTCTCTGGGAGTGTGTCCTCGGAGCCTAACTCCTGCCCGCGACGGCCCTGCTCGCGGTCCAAGGAGAGTGCCCGGGCCGTGGTGCAGGGAGGGGAACCTAACCCGAGCCCAGAGTTCATGGGGAGTTGGAGGCAGACGCATCCAGAGTCCCCCACATGTTCGCAATTGGTGACATTCAGATCTGGGACGAGTTGATCGTACAACTGTCCTCGGGTCGTGTGAGGTGCTGGCACTCGGGCGAGTGGAGCACAGAGTAGACGGGAGCCCCGCACTCCTCTGCAGCTTCTTAAAAAAATTATTATATTCAAGTTAGTTAACATGTCGTGTAGTATTAGTGGTTTCAGAATTCAGAGACTAATCACTTACACAGGACACTTTAAAAAGTCTGCAGCTTTTTAAAAAGTGAAATTATAAAGCAAATGTTTGTAAATTTCTAGGCATGAAAAAAGGCAAGAATATATGTCCCACGAACAAGAGGTTAACCAATAATTAGAAATAGACCCCAACAGGCACCTGTTGAGTGTCCGACTTCGGCTCAGGTCATGATCTCACGGTTGGTGGGTTTAAGCCCTGCATCGGGCTCTGTGCTCACAGCTCAGAGCCTGGAGCCTGCTTCGGGTTCTGTGTCTCCCTCTCTCTCTCTCTGCCCCTTCCCTGCTCATGCTCTGTCTCTCTCTCTTTCTCTCTCTCTTGAAAGTAAATAAACATTTAAAAAAATTTTTTTAAAGAAACAGACCCCAACAAAATAATTGGAATACAAGAAATGAATGTTAAAAGAACCCCTATGAGTCAAATCTATGTTATCAAAAAGATATAAGAGGGGCACCTGGGTGACTCAGTTGGTTAAGCGCCCGACTCTTGATTTCAGCTCAAGTCATGATCTCACAGTTCATGGGTTCGAGCCCTGCGTTGGACTTTGCGCTGCCAGTGAAGAGCCTGCCTGGGATTCTCTCCCTCCCTCTCTCTCTGCTCCTTCCCTGCTCTCTCTCTCTCTCTCAAATAAATAAACTTTAAAACAATTTTTAAAAAGGTAGAAGAAAACATAAATAAGATGGGGGAGAAACAGAAAATATAGAAAAGACCCAGAATGAACTAGAGATGGAAGGAAATGCATTACCTGAGGTGGGAAAACGCACAGAATAGGATCGATAGTAGATTAGACGCTGCAGAACGATATTTTAAAGATCAGTGGGGGTCTCTGAAGAGAGCAATAGACATTTTCCAAAACGATATACGAGGAAAAACGGTGGAAAACCATGAACAGAGCAACGGCGACCAGTGGGGTGACAGGAAACAATCTAACAGACATTGTCATTGAGACGCAGGGAGGAAACAAAGGATAAAAAAAAGTTTCTGGAGAAATAGCTGCCGAAGATGTTAAAAATTGCCTTTAAAATGCTGTGAAGCCACAGATCCAGGATCTCGATGAACTCCAAACAGAAAAAAGCAAGAAGAAACTTATACCAAAATATATCGTAATCAAATTGCTAAAGCGATAAACAGAAAATCTTACAAGTAGGCAGAGAATAAAAGACATATTATTTACAGATGGAGAAAGGAAAGTGTATAAATAAATTTCCCAGGGCGCCTGGGCGGCTCAGTCAGTTAAGTGTCCGACTCTTGATTTTGGCTCAAGTCATGATCCCAGGTCATGGGATTGAGCCCCATGTTGGTCTCTGTGCTGAGCGTGAAGCCTGCTTGTTATTCTCTCTCTCTCTCTCTCTCTCTCTCTGTCTCTGCCCCTCTCCCCACTTGTGCTCTTCTCTCTCTCTAAAAATTAAAAAAAAATCTCATCAGAAACTGTGCAAGCCAGAAGACAATGAGAGGCTTCTTTCGAGGCCTGAAGGAAGAAAACTGTCAGCCTAGAATTGTAGACTCAGCAAAAACGCGTTTCGAAATGAAGGCAAGGAAATAATTTTTTAGCCAAAATAAAAGCCAAGAGAATTTATGGTCAGCGGACCAACACTACAATAAATATTAAATGACATTTTTCCCACAGAGGAAAATTCCACCCGAGGGAAACAGGGACTTACACAGAGAAATGAAGAATGCCGGAAGTGACAAATATGTGGTAAAGATGAGAACGCTTAAATAGACTTTTCAACTTGAAGAGTGATTAACTTTTCAAAGGAAAATAATGTATTAAACGGTGAGAAGCTGGAGAAGCAACATCTCTGACAAGAACACAGGACAGAGGAGGAGAAATGGAAGCACACTATCGCGAGTTTCCGCACTATCGCGAGTTTCCGCGCTATCGTGAGGTTCCGCACTATCGCGAGTTTCCGCGCTATCGTGAGGTTCCGCGCTATCGTGAGGTTCCACACTATACATGAAGGGTTACGACATTATCTGAAGGCATTTCGATGAGTTAAAGATGTATATGGTAAACTAGAATAATCACTAAAGAGAAAAGACATAGCTAGGAAGCCCATATTGGAGATGAAATGGATATTTGATGACATTTGATTCAAGAGGACAGAAAAGCAAAACCAGCAAAGAAATGAGACGAATAGGAAAGTAAAAGGTAAGACGGTATATTTAACTCCAAACATATAGAATCGCATCGAATGTAAACGGCCTAAACTTCCCAACTTAAAGGCAGAAATTTTCAGGTTGAATTAAAAAATCAAGACCCAATTTTATGCTTTTTACAAGAAACACAGTTTAAATGCAAAAAAGCATACATACGTTAGATGGAAAAGACACACCATGTAAACACCAGTCAAAAGAAAGCAGGAACTGCTATATTAACATCAAAAACATTCATTTCAGAATAAGAAATATCACTATGGATAAGGAAAGACATCCATTGGAATCGATTCTTTAAGAGGCCACCACGAGCCTAAATACATATGCGCCTAACAAGAGCAAAATACCCTTTCTTCCCATGTGCACATAAGAGCCATCAAGAGAGACTGCATCGTGTACAGGTCTCAGTCCATTTAAAAGGACCAAAATCATACAAAGTATTTTTTCTTTTTTTTAAGTTTATTTATTTATTTATTTATTTATTTATTTATTTATTTGAGAGAGAGAGAGAGAGAGGAGGAGGGAAGGGGTGGAGAGAGAAAGGGAGAGAGAGGGAGAATCCCCAGCAGCTCTGCACTGTCAGCATGGAGCCCAATGCAGGGCTCAAACTCATGAACCCTGAGATCATGACCTGAGCTGAAATCAAGAGTCGGACACTTAGCCACCTGAGCCCCCCAGGCACCCACAAAGTTTTTTCTGTTGACAATAGAATCGAACTAGAAACCAATAACAGACAATATCCAGAAATCCCTAAGTATTTGGAAACTAACACATTTCTGAATAATTCATGGGTCAAAAAAATCGCAAAAGAAATTATAAAATATTTTGAACTGAACAAAAATGAAAACACTATATTTTGAAATTTGTGGAATGCAGCCTGGCGGTGCTTAGAAGAACACTTGTGATTTAAATTCTTATATTAGGGGCACTTGGGCGGCTCTGACGGTTGAGCATCAGACTTCAGCTCAGATCATGATCTCAGTTTGTGGGTTTGAGCCCCACGTTGGGCTCTGTGCGGACAGCTCAGAGCCTGGAGCCTCCTTCAGATTCTGTGTCTCCCCCTCTCTCTGCCTCTCCTCTGCTCCAATTCTGTCTCTTTCTCTCAAAATAAATAAAACATTTTAAATAAAAAAAAGAACAATCAGTAAAACCAAAACCTGTTCTTAAAAAGGTTTATTGAGAAACCTCTAGCCAGACTGATTAGGAAGAATAGAAGACACAAATTATCGAAGTCAGAAATGAAAGAGGAGACATCACTATGAAGCCTACAGACAACAAAAGGGTAGTAAGGAAATTCTACGAACAGCTTTATGCTAATACATTTGAAAACAAAGATGAAAATAATAAATTTCTTGAAGAACACAAACTACCAGGGTTCACTTAGAGAGTAAATAGGTACAGATAATATATTTATCTATGTAGAAAATTCAAAGGAAACTGAAAAATAAAGCTGTAAGGACTCATAAATGAGTGTAGCAAGATCACAATGTCCAAATGTCAATGCACAAATATTCATGGGATTTTACATGCTAGCAATGAACAATTGGCAACTGAATGAAATTTTTAAAAATTTATAATAGAATAAAAATTATGATATACATAGAGATCAATTTAACCAAAATCATGTAAGGTCCATAAACTGAAAAGAACCAACTTTGCTGAAACAAATTAAAGATCTAAATAAATGGCGGAGGTATCCCATGTTCATGGATTGGAAGGTTTGAACCTTGTTAGAATGACAATTTTCCTGTAACCGATCTATAGATTCGATGCAATAGCACTTTTAAAAATCCCAGAATGCTTCCTTAGAGAAATTGACAAGTGAGTTGTCATGTTCCTGTGGGAACATACAGGCCCTAAAATAGCCTAACCAGTTTTGAAAATGAAGAAAAAGGTTGGAAGGCACACTGTATCTCCAGGCTTACTGTAAAGCTCCAGTAATGGAAACAGGGTGGTATTGGTGAAAGAATAAACACATAGATCCACAGAACAGAGACTCCACACACAGACTACACATATTCTGTCAATTAATTTTTGACAAGTCTGCCAAGGCAATTCACGGGGGAAAGATCATCAACTTCTCAACAAATGATGCAGGAGAAATTGGACACTCGTATGCAACACACACACACACACACACACACACACCCCGCAAACGAAACACAAAATTTCAACACTTACCTCACACCACAAAAACAAACAAACTCGAAGCCACTACAAAAACAAACAAATTCAAAATAGAACCAAATTTAAGAATTAAAAACATAAACTTTTTAAGAGAAAAGATGGTAGAAAATCTTGATAACCTTGGGTTAGGCAAAACAGGACAGAAGCAAAGGCAG
Source organism: Paguma larvata (assembly GCA_030068075.1). Lineage (NCBI taxonomy): Eukaryota > Metazoa > Chordata > Mammalia > Carnivora > Viverridae > Paguma > Paguma larvata. Next base: position 1,572,791 of record CM057833.1, read on the forward strand.
AAACTATAAGCTAAAAAAAGGTAGTATATTGCTACAATTTAAAAAGTTTCTTCTTCAAAAGACACTGTGGCGGAAATGAAAAGGAAAGCCCAATCCCGGGAGGATGATCTCCAAGCCACAGATCTGGGCAGGAGACATCGGATGATAAAATGTGTGGGGAACAGTGGGGAAGGCTTCGGCCTAAGGACTCCCAGGCACTCGGGGGCCGTGCTGGCGTCAAAACCAAGTGTCCCGACCTCGCGCGGTTGGGTGTTCGGATGCTCTGAGAAGCACGATTGAACCTTCCAGCAAATTTCCATTTTCCGAGCAGCCAGGCCTCTCGCCATGCATCCTCACCAGCCACGGGGTCCTCGCTGGGCGCCCTCCCTCTGGGCTCTGCTCATCGCAGTGGGCAAGGTCCCTCATCACCACTGAAACAAAGAGGGCGGGCGAACCTGGGTCCCCTCCCGCCCACCCAGCCTAGCGGGGTGGTCGGCTGGTCTGTCGGCACGTGGACCCTCACCGTGCCGGACCCTTGTCCTCCTGGCTGGACGCCGGGAAATGCCACCCATCAACTGTGTCTCTGGGAGGGGCGTGGCTCCCCTTGCCGGCCGAGGCCTGGGGTGAGGGGCAGCTGGACGAACGCTCGAGGCACTTCTGGAAGAAATCCACCTTCAAGGAAGAAGGTAAACGATCAAGATGTGGTTGTTCTGGCAGAATTTGGAGGAAAAAAATAATGTTGCCTTTATAAGGGAGTCAGCTGACTGCTTTACAATTTCTCCCTAGATCGACCAAGCCGTTTTCACAACATAAAATAAGCAAAAAAATGTAATTATTTCAAGGCGTCCTTCACCTCGAACTCACTGGAGGCTCGCAGCTTAGGGGTTTTAAAAAATACATATATTTAAAGCAAATATTATTGCAAATGACTACTCTGTAATTTGGATTAATTGCTTTTGGTTTTTTCTGGAAATAAAATCTTTCAGGCAAAAACCCATAAAAACCTTGGAGCTCGAGGTGGCTGCCCTCGCAGTGCCTCGTGTATACGGGCCTGGAGCTGCCCCGCAGACGGGCGTGCTGGGCCACGGAGTCCCCTACCCAGGCCCGCGGCCCTGAGGGAGGCCGCGCTGTGCGTGGCAGAGCTGCGGCCAAGGACAGTGCGGGCCCCGCTGGAATGGTGGCCTCTGGGCTGTCCCTCAGGGGCGACCCAGAGACCCTAACCCAGGGAGGGCCCAGAAAGGACCCTGGCAGGGGTGGTCACTACTGCCTCTGCAGGGTGAGGTCGGAGGCTCAGCCAGACTCTGCTGGGTCAGCTTCAGTGACCCGCCCCAGGGAGAACACACCAGCCCGGGCTCCGAGGAGCTGGGGTCAGGCCACGCCTCCATCACATGAACCACGAGGCTGTGTGTGTGCTGGGGCAGGGGACGGTGTGTGGGAAAGGTGGACAGGTGGAAGAATCCGGGGCCCTGGGGGACCTCCCCCGGGCCTCCTGCCTACCTGGAAACACCCCAGATCCGAGGTTCTCCTGACACAGGAGTCCGGCAAGACCCTGTCCCAGGGAGGGGTCTGAGCTTCGTCATGGTGGGAGGTGGGTTTTCAGGAATGAGTTGAAGGGGCCTGTGCGGTGATGCAGAGGGCACGAGAGAGACAGGGGTGGGACAGGGTCCCCTCAGAGGTCTCTGGGGGCCCGGAGGGTAATTTCAGCACAAGGAGGGTACAGAACAGAGCGTCTGGCAGGGGCAGGGCACAGGTGTCACATGGCCACCATTCACCTGGTCCCTCCAAACCTCCCGCCTGATTCGTTCTGAGCAGCGACCCTGAGAGGCGGCCATCACCTTATCATTTTTCCTTTCCCGGGTCCCGAGCCTGGGGTCCCACGGACAGGGTGCTGCGCTTCCTACAGGGCCGGGCGAACGGAGGCGAAGGAGTCGCAGGTCCTGGGCCCGGCGGGGCGGGGAGGGGGGCTCCACCTTGGGGCCAACAAAAGATACGAGACACGGATCTGGACTGCGGGCAGCGGGACCGGAGGGTGGAGCTCCGGGGTCCCAGCCGGCTCTGCGGCCGTGTGCACTGTGATCGGAGAAAATTCCACCCTCCCCTCTGCCAGGCCTCGGTTTCCCCAGTGCATTTCTAGTTTCATCATGAAACTCCATTTCCTCGGTTCTCGGGCAGGGGGTTCGTCTATCCACCCATCCGTCTACTCCTCCGTCTAATTATCCTCCCTCCCTCCCTCACTCCCTCCCTTCCATCCAAAACCATTGTTCGTCACCCGTGTGCCACACTCTGCTAGACCCTGGAGAATCAGAGGAAATAAAACAGGCACGAAGCTTGTGTCTCGGCCCCGAGGGGTGCACGGGAGGATAGACTGTGGTTTGGGGACCAGCCAGGAGGTGAGAGAGCAGGTGAGCGGCCCGGGAGGCCTGGAAGGGGCTGGTGGCCGGGGGCACAGAGAGGTTCCTTCCCAAGGGCCTGTCTGGGGCTGCGGGGCTGGCCTGGGGTTGAGCCTGGGGGGCCGACGCTGGGTTCCTAAGGTCCTGGGGGGTCCTGGGGTTGACGCCCAGGCCCACGTGCTCCTCCCCCATCGCTACGAGTGGGGCAAACTGAGTCACGAGCTCCGGATGTGCCCCCAGCCTCCCAGCCCCTGGGAGGAAGGAGACTGAAACTCAGAAATTAAGTTGCTATTTGAAAAATAAAGTTTAATTCGACGCCCGTCTCACACGCGCAGGGAAGGGGACACTTTGCCAACAGTGCGGTCGGGAGCTGTGGCGGGGGGGAGACGTCTGAGCCTCTGAGCCAGCTCGAAGGACTGATACAATTTTGTTCTTAATTTTAAACATTGTAACAACCACACAACTAGCACATAGTGGTTGGAGACAAATTGAGACACCCATTGAGCCAACACAGAAAAAAGTTATAATCGCCTGAAACCTCGTCCCTCAGGTTAGACCTCTGTTAATATTTCCATTCGTATTCCTAAAGGCCCCTCCACTGCCTGTGTTTCAGGGTCATATCAGTATTGGCGACACGGCTGTGTCTACACCATCAGTTCTGCTGTCTACACAATGGTCTGTGCGTGGGCCCCGCGGGCTCGGTGGGGGAGGGGGCGGGGGCGGGGGCTCCAGAGGACGAGCAGCTCAGGACCCAGAAAGCCTCGGCGCCCCCAGAGCCAGCGCAGCGCCAGGCCCGGACCCGAGGTGGACGCGGCCTTCCTAAGAGCCGCACGGAAACCGAAAGAACGAAACGAAAGGAAACAATGGCCACAAAAGGCTCCGCGTTCGGATGGCAGCGCCCCCTCTGCGAAGCCCACTTTGACCGCACAGAAAAGGGGCCTTTAGAAGACATCTACCCCCGAGGGTGGTGAGGACAGGGGAGGGCAGAGCCGCCGCGGCTCTCTGAAAACCCCCTCGCAGACGGACCCGGGGCGACTGGCCCACGGAGAGAGAGGGAGAGACGGCCCTGGGCAGAGGGGAGGGGAGCGTTTGCGGGATTTATTGTATTTGGCTTCATTTTGTTTATTTTATTTCGTTTATATTTTAGAGAGAGAGACAGAGAGCACGAGCTGGGAGAGGGGCAGGGAGAGAGGGGGAGAGAACCTCAAGCAGGCTCCACACTCAGCACAGAGCCTGACATGGGGCTCAGTCCCACGACCCCGGGATCGCGACCTGAGCCGAAACCAAGAGTCGGACGCTCAACCGACTGAGCCCCCCGGGCGCCCGGCCTTTACCAGATTTGATACAAAGAGCACCCCAAACTCAGGGTTGGCCATAAAGCAAGCTTGAGACTTGGGGAGTGGACAGCCGTGAGCAGGACGGCCAGCATGAAAGGTGGGTGTCAGGGAGACAGAGTCCTAGATGCTCTCGCCCCGCCCCCGCTCCCCCGGGTCGGCAAAGGTCCAAAGGCTTCCTCCCTGGCACACAGGCAGGGGACTTCAGACACCCCAACTTGGCTCCCAGAGTACCGGCTGTTGGACCCCACCTCCCATTCCCTGGGGAGCTCGCCTGGGCGTCAGATCAGTCCCTATAGACAGTGAGGACCACCCTGCTGTGAGCACCAAAGGCGATGAGCCCCCTTCCCTCCGTCTTCCAAGCAGCCCTGTGCTCCCCACTCCAGATCGGCACGAGGACGGAAAGCAACATGCGGAGACTAAAACAAATAGGACGCACGGACGGCGTGGACGCACGGATGGCGTGGACGCACGGACTGCGTGGACGCGCGGACTGCGTGGACGCATGGACCGCACGGACAGAAGAAATCTTCTTAATATCCTTCTGTTTCCAAAACAAAGAGCCGAGGTAACAGAGGGCAGAAAATCCGCAGAAGGTATTTCACGGAAATTCCCCAGAACGGAGGGATGCCAGCTCCCGGTTTGAAAGAAGCCTCCGTGAAGGAGAGCAGACTCGCCCCGGAGGGCATCGGTGTGATGTTCCCCCAAGCGGGACACCAGGGACAGAGGGAAGGTTCTGTGGGATTCCCAGGAAGAAAAAGCCAGCCGGACCCAAAGCACAAGGGAACAGTCTCCTCACTGTTCCACAGCTGCCCTGGGAGCAAGAAGGTGCTCCTACAATTTCAGACGGAAAGCGTCTCCAGGCTGGAATTCCACGCCCGGCCGAACGGTCGCTCTGGTGTGGAGGAAGGATACAGACATTTCCGGACACGCAGCGTCCTAAAGGCTGCATCTCCCAGCTCGTCGGGGGTTCCTAGAGGACGCGCCCGCAAAAATGAGAAAGTAAGCAGAGAGGATGCGGGCGCCTGAGCGAGAGCCTAGCGGGTGCCCCAGGGGACGTGGGGACAGCCCCAGGAGACTGCGGGGACAGCCCCAGGGCACGGCCGGGACAGCCCCCAGGCTGTGGCTGCAGGGGGATGTTGGGGGCCCCCAGTCCCTATGGGAGCCGAGTGACTAAGGGGCCGGATGTGCCTGCGCCCTCGAGGTGACAGTCCCTTGGCTAGTCCTGACCACGTGTGAGTCTCCTGCTCGAAACCCGGCAGATTCAGGGGCCCGAGACAGCGCCCTCTATCGCCCTGCGGCTCTGCAGGTGGACCGGGCGAAACTCGAGGTATCTGCGGGTCCGGTCTCCTCGGGGGACGGTCCAGAGCACACGTGCCTGGCTTTTCCCGCTTCAGGCGGCCACCGCAGTCCTCGGCTCGGGACCCCCTTCCATGTTCAAAGCCGGCTGAATCTTTCTGCCTCCCCCCACCACGTTAAGGTCCTTGTGACAGGCAGAGCCCCCGACTGACACAGGACAACCTCCCTTTCTCACGCCTGGCTGGTTAACTGTCTCGACTCCGTAGCCTGGCCCTGCACCGCCTCGCCCCTGCCCCCCGCCCCGATTTCCCCCCCTCTGTCCTCGTGCTCCGGCCGCTGTGACCACTTGCACCTCAGGCCCTCAGCACTGGCTGCTCCCTCTGCCCAAAAGCCGTTCCCTGGACACTCACGCTGTTCCCTTCTCGCTCTCTCCTGTCTCTGCCCAGAGGCCAGGCTCCTCTCCTCAGTCCCCTCCTTAATTACCCCGCACACCACGCGGAGACCTTGAACCTGCCGGGCAGGGCTCCAAAGTACCTCGCTGTCTCCCGCCGCCTTCCTCACGAGAACACACGCGCCACGGGGAGGGCGCGCTCTCTCGGCTTCGGTCACGGCTACCTCTATGGGCTGCGGCCAGGCTGGCACACGCCGGGTGTGCAGTGAGCGTGCGACGCTCAAATTCACACAAGGTCCGGCCGAAACAGGACAGCTTTACTCCCCCTGGCTTCCGACTGAGGGTCTTCTCTTAAGCCCCGGGTCTGACCTGCCCCTTGACCTTCACTGGCCGAGACACCACTGCCTCCCTTCCGCAGCTAGGCAGCCAGCAGCCTGCTTTCCGTTTCTACAGATGTGCCTCTTCTGGGGGCTCATACAATATACTTATTTATTTATTTTTGGGGGGGTGGGGAGGGGAGAGAGAGAGAGAGAGAGAGGGAGGGAGGGAGAGAATCCCAAGCAGGCTCTGCCTTGTCAGCGCAGAGCCCGATGCGGGGCTCATCTCCCGAACCGTGAGATCGTGACCTGAGCCCAGATTGACAGACGCTTAACCGACTGAGCCCCCCGGTGCCCCTCCGGGCCCTTCATATGGGGTCAGACAATACGGGGCCTTTCGCGAGTGGCTTCTCCCGCTGCGCGTCACGTCTGAAGCTTCACCGTGTCACAGGCGCGTCAGCGCCGCTTTCAGCGTGGACGGGCTCCGTCTCCCCTGCCTTTTATGGTGATTTTAACGCTCCTCGCCCGTTTCAAGCTGAAAGAACTCTGCAGCTAGACTCCGCCCATATTGGGCGACGAGGCCGTAAACTGAGTCATGGAGCCGGTTACCACAAAACGCCAGGGAGCGGTTCCCGCCGGGCCGGGGGAGGGGGCCGCACAGACAGCCCCGCGGAGGGTGGCCGTGGGTTTGGGCTTCACCGAGGCGCCGGGCCAGCGCTCGCGGGTCCCTTCGCGGGGGGCACACGCCCCTCACCGCGCTCAGCCTGCTGTGCTCGGCTCCGAATTTAATAAGGATTTCAAGATGCGCATGACGGTTTGAAACATGCATGCTTGGTGGTGATTTTTTAAGATAACAGAGGTAGTGGGATGCAATTCACACATCGTAACATGTACCGTTTTATAGTGAACGATGCGGTGGCATTTGGGACGGCAGCTAGTTCCAGAACACCGTCCCCCCCCCCAGCAGCAGGAGACCCATGTCCGCCGGCAGTCACCCCCACTCCCCAGTCCCCCGGGTGCCACTCCTCCACCTTCCGTCTCTGTGGATTTTCCCGTTCTGGACACTTCTTGTAAACAGACTCAAACAACACACGGCCTGGGGACAAGCTTCTTTCACCGAGAATAACGTTCCTGAGTTCACACGTGTCCCAGCGTGTGTCAGGACTTTGTCCCTTCTCACGGCCGAGTACGCCGCCGTGGTACGGGCAGACCACATCTCGCGGACCCGTTCCCGGTGACTTTTCTGTTCGTCCTTCATTTCAAGGGGCAGACGCTGCAGCTGGGGTGGGGGGGGGTCACTGTAGGCTCTGGAAGGACCCCAGGGGCCTGTGCCTTCTGCTGGGCTCACCACACGTTTCTTCTGGAAGGGTTTGCAGTCTTTCAGCCTCAGAACTTATGGCTCAAAAGCAAAGCTTTCAAGCAGTCTGTGGAGTTGGAACTCTTCTCGCCCCCTGGACCCCGCTGTGCCAGGCCGACCCGGCCAGAGACCTTTCTGGTGTCCCGGGCCGGGCGGGGAGACCGAGACAGCTCCCCTCGTCTTGCTGAAAGCACGCCGGCAGGAGGAAGAAGCCGCCCGACGCCGATCGGATCGGGAAAGCAGCCTTCAGTGAGGGACGCCACTCGGAGAACACGAGCCTCGGTTTGTACGACTTATTTATGTTAAGAAATCCACACGCGATGCCGAGTTTTCGACGACTCTGTTTAAGTGACAGTTTTTCCTTTTTCGCGAGAGTTGGAAGATGACAAACAGCTCCAGCTGTAAAAATTAAAGGCAGGGGTGAAGCCAAGGTGGTTATTACACAGAGAGGCTGCGTGGGGAGGGGTATCTGGCCCTTCCATCCTCTCGAATGAGAATGACTCTCTGCCACAAGGTGCCACGAACAATTGCCTGCCGTTTATTAATGAGCCTCTGTTAGAAGCACCGCGTTCTGCTGGAAACTGTTCCTTCTCTAATGGGGAAACGGGCTCGCTTGTGTTTATCAGGACGACTATGTCCCACGCGGTCCGGGCTCAGTGAGTGCTCCCCCGACACTTCTATTTTTCAAATGACACATTTTATGACTGGAAATAGTCCAGCGGACGCCCGGGTACTGACCGTGACATGCTGGGACGTTAGCCACCACCGAATGGGTGTCGGGAAGGAAAGGGTTACCCCGGTGAGAACTGGACTCTGAGGAAACACGGATCGCAGACGGCTGGGTCTTTCCGGACACCCACAAATAAATGCCTTGGCTACTGTCAGGAGCAAGCGGGTGACGGCGATGCCAGCACGCCCTCTGGGGCGCACATCCCCGGCTCCGTGAGAAACCCAAGAAAGGGTCCCAGACAGGGACCCCTCTGCAGCAGCGCGTCTGTCACACACCTGCCCCGGAGACCCGCATTGCGCAGCGCACGCCAGCCCGAGGAGGGCATGGTGGTCGGACAGGTGAATCCCGCTCTCCCGCCTCCCAGGGCGGGTCTCCCATCTCTCCCTCCCTGTTGTGAGGGTCCCACGGGGGCGGCGCCGTGATGAGCGCCCAGGGGCCACGGTCAGCACCCTGCTTGGCACAGGGGGCCCCCTGGCACCGCCCACGCTCCATCAGGGCAAGTCAGGGAATCCCACGGGGCCACCAAGTTTCTCTCTTTTTGCCGTCACCCCTCGCCCCACCATCCTGCGGAGGCCCCCCGAGCAGGCTGGCTTCCTTTTCCAAGTCATGCAGGATGCGGCAAGGGACCCGGCTGCTGGCTCACGGCTGCGTCCCCGTCACGTGGGACCCGCACCGGCTGCTCAGCGCAGGGGGCAGCCCTTTTCGAGTCAGGACAGGGCGCTCGGCCTCGGACACTCAGTACGAGTGGGGTCTGGTGAGGATGCCCCCATCTCCTTTTGCCTCCGGACTGAAATCAGATCCAAGAGTCACTTTCTTCTCACTCAGTGCTCCTCACTCATTCGTGACTCATTCCGAGCTTGAGATAACCCTGGGCCTCTGTGGGGACCTTAAGACGCCCCGCCCCGGAGGCTGCAGGTGTGCCGAGCAAACAGCCCTTGCATTTGGCAGCAGCTGGTAAGTTCCAGGAGCACTCCGTCTTCCGGGGAGGACTCTGGCCGTACGTCAGCGAAGGAATGACGGCTGCAGCTTGGGCCCAGAGCCGTGGCCTCAGGGAGGGCAGAGGTGCACCTGTGAGGAGACCGGGGCAGGCTGAGGTCAGGAGGGCCCTGACTCTGGGAGCCCATTAGACCCGCAAGGCTCCGTGGGCCCCCGAGGCTCCCAGGAGCCTGTCCTCGCCTGGCCTGACTCCCCCTCTGTGTCCGGCCAGCGAGCGAGCAGCCGCTCTCCACGACTCCAGCCCAGAGTCCCTAGAGACAGCCCGGTTCTGGACGCAGAGGGGTCGGAGGGCGCAGGATCCCTGCTGGCGACAGCTCCCACAATCCAGAGGTGCCTGCGGAGTCCGCGTGCGGCCATCTCCACGATACCGCCTGTTTGGTGGCCCCCAAATTACACATCAGGAAATCGGGGTGCCCAGGAAGCCGGGGGACAGACTCAGGGTCTCGGGGAGAGAGTGGGGTCTGACTCAGCTAAAGTTCCTCCTGTCTTCGCCCTCCACCGGGCTGTCTCCTGGGTCTAGGCAGGAGGAGAGCGGGCGGTTAGCACAGGTGGCTGCTCTTCACGCAGTAATTCTGCTGTTCTGGAGGGGCGGGGGTCCGTCCCCCTAGCGGGGAGCTGCTCAAGGCCGGGACCCTGCCCCAGGCCTGGCGCGCAGTGGGTTCTCAACGGGGTCAGTGGACTTGCCGGGGCTGCAGGGGGCACGGGCCCCCTTCCTTCATGGGAGCTTCCTCCAGAACCCGGGAGGTAAGGACAGGGCCTGGGCTGTAGGGGGGAGGGGGGACGAGGGAGCTGAACAGCCGCAGGCCCTGCACTTCGGGCACCAGAGCCAAGTCAGGCATGGGCCCTGCTCCCTTCCTAGGGCCCCTGTCATGGGTGCCAGCCTCTGGGGCAGGAGCAGGAGGCCCTGTCCTGGGAGGGAGGACTCCTGACTGATCCCACCGCCTCCAGGTCCTCAGCAGGAGAGTAAATTTCTCCCTTCCCCGGAGGTGATCCTGGTCTCCGCCAGCCCCCCACCCCCCATTACCAGTTTGGAAGTAGCAAAGGGGCATAGGGGAGGGAGTGTCCCCTGGGCATTCTGTTGGTCACTCCGTTTCCCTTCCCCAGCTCCCCCATGGGTCCTGCCCAGAGTCTGGCTCAGGCCGTGCCTCCTCCCCTTGGTTCCCCAGTCCCAGCCCCTCACCACCACTCAGCTGGGAAAAGTCCCTCGATGCACGCCCTAGGTCACGCCCTAAGGGTCCCGCCCCGACTCACCGGGACACTCCAGCTCCCAGGGAACTCCCTAGCACCCTGCTGTGAGGGGAGGAGGAGGGAGAGGGGGCGTATTCGCTCTTGGGAGCTCGGCACGGCCTGTGGCCCCTGTCGCCTGCCATTGCTCCCGGCAGCCCCAGGACCCTCCTTCTGCGGGGCCTGGGGTGCCAGGCAGTACCGCCTCAGAGCTGGAATCTGGGGTGTTAAGCCTCCTCGCATCCTGGCCCAGAGGAACCTGAGAGAACGGTCGGGGAGCAAAACCCCAGGCGGGGCGGAGAGGAGACAAGCCTCAGAGCTGGACCTCACGCCACCTCCTCCGAGCCCTGGAGACGGCGGGTCCCCGCGCGGCTGCTGCCCCACGAGGCAGGGGGGCCAGAACCGCTCAAGAGCACCCGAGGTCTCCTTCGGGCACCGCCTCTGAACCCCTTCCTGCAAACGCGCCCGAAGGGGTGGGCGGCCCATGCCGCAGCCTGGGGTGTTCCACCAGTCCCTTCTGCAGCCTACCCCAGGGAAACCTGTGAGAGGGGCCCAGGATTCGGCCCCACTTCACAAACGGGGAAACTGAGGCGGGAAGAAGAAACCCATTGCAGCTTTTCCAAGGTTCCATCTCTGGTGCGTGGAGCCCGCAGGAGCGAAGGCGAAATCTGGGGTCCAAATGATGCGGGTCCCTGTTGCGGGGGCGGGGACCGAGGCCCAGAGGATGGAGAGGAGGGGGCTTTGCAAGCCGATGGGTGAAGGGGCGCCCGCCGACCTGGGGAGTCTGTCCCTTACCGCGAGGCGGAGTCAGTGTCCTGCCTAGGGGGCTTTGGGGAGAGCGGAGGGCGGGCCCCCACCTCCCGCCCGGAGGCTCCCGGGACCCGGCTCGTTTTCGTCGTCGCCGCCCGGGCCCTGCCGGAGCTCAGCGGGAACCGGGAGCAAGAGGAGGCTGCCGCGTCCACGCGGGCCGCGTTCCGCGGGGCCGCCGTGCCTCCCGCTGCGGAGCTCCGCGGCGCCGCCGGGCGCGGGCGCTCGGTGGGACGAAGCGGCCCCGGCCGTGCGGGCGGGCGGCCCCGGGGTGAGCGCGGCGCCGCGTCCCCGCTCCAAGCGGCGCGGGACGAGCGCAGGGCTCAGGATCCGCGCCAACCGGCAACGGCGCCCGTTGGCGGATTTTTGAAGGTCCGGGATGGAGAGAACACGCGTGGGAAACCGATTCCGTTCGCTGCTCCCGCGACCGGAGCCCGCGCGCGCTTCGCCGCCGCCCCGTCCGGGCCCACCGCGCGCGCACCGCGGAGGCAGCAGCGTCTGGGGGCTTCCTGCGCCCCCTGGACGGCCCGTTCGGCCGGAGGCTGGGAGCCAGCTCCCCGCGAGGGAACTCACTGGGGAGTTTAGGCCCGCAGCTCCAATCTCTTACATCAGAAACAAAACAAAACAAAACAAATTCCTGCTTATGTCCCCCGAACGCGTGCGGCGGACCCCAGGTGCAGAGACGCCGGCCTCTGTGCTCCTGAGACAGAGTTACCCCAGCCAGGGCGCTAGGACGCAGATTAGGGCAGAGAGATCTCCGGGGGCCCTCCAGAGAGGCTGCCCGTCTTCGAGGGACCGAGACCTCCTGCCATGGAAGGAAGTAGGTCTCGAACATCTGGGGACTGTTGGGAATCGGCTGCATGGTTCACATTCCGGGGAAGTGTGGGCTGAGGGCGCCCCAGCCCCGTCAGGACCCACTCCGCAGACGGTGCTGGTCGTGAACTGGGGGACCTTCACTGGGAGCCGCGCCACTGCTGAAGGTGCTGGGCCAGAAATCAGGGCCCGTGTGCTCTGTCCCCAAAGTTCACTGGGGCACAGCCGGTTCCCCTGGCCGCGGGGTGGGTTGAAGGGCAAACGGGGGGCCTGAAATATTAACCCCAGAGTCTGGGGAGGCTCCCATGGCCCAGCTGGAGCTGAGGCACCTCGGGGAGGAAGGACAAACACCCAGGGGGGTTGTCTGTACCCCACACCACGTGCGTTCTAGACCAAACACTCCAGCTAGCTCTCGGCCCCACTGAGTCCCCTGCTGGTGCCACTTCTGTGTTCCCTATAGTGGGAATCAAACCAGATTGTCCCCCCAGCATCCCCAGTGGTCTCCAAGCCTCCTGTTGCTCAAATCTGGGAGACTTCTCCACCCAACGTGGGGCAGGAGAAGGTGCCCGAGAGGGAGACCCCCATCCCAGCCTGATTCAGTGGCCCGGGATGGGGGTGGGGAAGGACTGGTGGTCTGGACCCTCCAGGGCAGTCCCGTGTGTAAACGGAGGGAGAGGTGCTTTTATTCTTTTAAGTCACTCAGAGTTTTTCTGAGCAGGCACTGGAGGGTGAGCAAAACCTGACCGGGAATCCAGCTGAGCCCAGAAGCCTGAAAGCCATGGCCAGGTTTGGGGGAGCACAGATAGACACAGGGAGGGGGGACGCAGTGAGAATCGGGCCTGGCTCCTGGCTCCTAGCGCACCGGCTGTGGGGGGGGGGCCCTGGGGGGGCCCTGGGGCCCCCGGGCCTGGGCGGGTGGCTAGGACCCTGCGCCTCCAAGCACACACATCACAGCGCAGATCTCTCCAGAGGTCGGACCTTAAGAGTTGGCAGGAAGCACAGGTCCCAGCCAGGCAAAGGGACCCTCTAGCCCGGGAGTGCGGGAGCCCTGGGAGCACAGACGAGGGACTCCTGGGCTTCTCAGGGCGTCCTGGAGTTGGGGACTCCTTACTCACGGCCCACTATGACACTACAGCACCGAGGACAGCCTTGCTCACCCCCTCCCCCAAACCAGGCCCTTTCCAGAAAGAGTTACTCTGATCCGGGGCCTCCGGCTGCACCTCTCCGCTTGGGGGAAAGGCCTTGGGGGGCCGAGCTCCTGGCTAAAGCAGACTTTGGGCAGTGGCAAAGGTTGGCAGAAAAAGTCCTCCATCGAGTATGCCGGACCCCGGCAACAAAGCCAGTTCCCAGACTCAACAGCCTGAAGGGTGTGTCCACGTATAGCCCACACCTCACTGGCCTCTGGCCATTGGACCCTCTGGCCCGTGGCCGAAGCCCCGGGTACGGTGCGGGCCCCCTATGCCCAGCATTGGCCACAAGAGTCCCTGAAGCTTGGCTTGTTGGAAACTGCCCTCCGACGGTTTGGTGTCCACAAAATGAAAACTGCCCCCCTTCTAGTGGCCCCCACTGGCCCGTGCCTGTCCCCCCAAGTCCCCAAATGTCTGCAGGGCAGGGCTCGGGTCTGGACTCGTGTCCGGTTCCCCCTTCTTTGCCCTTCTCTCTGCGGGACTCTACAAAGCCTGACCTGTTCTCGGTTCTAAATGTGGCCACGCGGGGGCAGGGCCAGGCCAGGGCCCTGGCCGGGAGGATGGTCTGCCCAGGCCCCTGGAACCCTTGGGGAAGGGAGCGAGTGCTCTGCACCTGGGGGTGCCAGCAGCTGGGCTGTCTCCTGGCCATTCCTTCTCCCCAGGCAGGTCCCCGCCCCCACCCCCAGCACAGGGCTCTGGCGGAGGGCTGGGAACAGACAGCTCATGTGCTCCTTCCCCAGAACCTGGAAAGGGGAAAGTCCCAGAGTCTAGGGAGCGCCATGTCTCAGAAGACTTTAATCACCTTCCAAGCAGAGCTGGCTGGCCGGAGGGAGCTGGGGTGTCCCCTAGAAAAAGGCTGGGCCTTCCTAACCTTGGAGCCCTTTCCTCCAGGGCAGGGGAAAGGAAGCGAGAGCTGTGTTGGTGGCAGGGGTGGAGGGGTGGGGTGGGGGACCTTCTCTGCAGGTGGGAGTGCTTCGCAGGTCTCATAACCCAACTTTGCTAGGAGGCTCCTGCAAGGGGAAGGGGGTCCTGGGGTGCCGAGGTGTGAGGGTGACCTTGTGTTCTCTTTGGCCAGCGGCACCAGACATGTTAGGTCCCGGGGGCTAGAGCCACCTCGGCTGAGTTACGTAGAACACTCCCAGCTCTGGGCTCCAGGTGCCTTCCTTCCTCTGCAGGTGACCCCCTGCCCGGGGGCTGAGTGGGCTCTGAGCCTGCTGGGGGTTGCAGCAAGGCCCCAGTCCCCCGTGGGGACCACCCATCATGACCCTCAGGGCCCCGCAGCCAGGCCAGGAACCCTCTGGACCGAGCAGTTCTCCGCCCAGCCCCTGGGGACAGAGAGAGTGTGGGGCGGGGGCAGCAGGCCCTGGGACGGTGGCAGGCAATGGGGCCAGGCGCCGGCGAGCTCCCTGCTGTGAAGCGCTGAACACTCACCTGCAGCCGGAAACAGCAGAGGCTGCATTCAGTGAGAAACGGAGCCGGACTGAGAGCGCGTTCTCCGTCTGGGGTGGCAAGCCGGGCGCAAGACGGGGCACCCCGAGGCCATAGGAACTCAGTCGGTGTAGGAATTCGGGTCCGGAGGCAGCTGCGGGCTGCCGGGCGCGGAGGCCCAGTGCATCACCGCCTCTGCCCCTGCCGAGTCCTGCTCTGTTGAGCTTTCCCCCCCGGGGGGGGGGGGACCCCGGCCACACACCCCTCGCCACCCGGAGGGCCTCCGCTAGGACCCCGGGGTCTCGGTGTTAGCTGTTCCGCCGCTACGGGTTCACCTCTTTTCGGTGAGGCTCGGCATGCAGGTCTCGGGGAGGCGCCACCGGCCTCACTGCACGACACACGGCGAGCGGCCGGCCGAGAGCCCCCCCGCGGCCGCAGAGACCCGCACCAAAGGCTCGGCCTCTGCCCTGCGCGGGCGGACCCCGGGGCGGCTCCCGCACGAGGACGGGCCGCGGGCAGCGCCTCCTTTCGCCCCCAGCTCCTTCTCGAATGGCAGACACACTCGAATGAGGCATGCTCCCTGACCCCCTCCCCACCCCCGGGCCCCCGGCCCGGACCTCCCGCCCGACCCTCCGCGTTGGAGGGCCGCCGGCCGGAAGCATCGGGACGGGTCCCCCGCTCTCTGCCACCTGCTCCCGCCGGCCCTTCCGCCCGCGACGCACCTGGGCCGCGAGCGGCCCCTTCCCCGAGGGCGGCCCGGCCCGGGGCTCGCGCCGCCGGTACTCACCTGGGGCCCGCGGAGGCGGGAGTGCGCGGCGCGCCCCCGGGGCGGCGAGGTCCGGGCGCCCGGGGCTGGGCCGGCGGCCCCCGCGCTGCCTCCCCGGCGAGCGGCGCGCGCTGCTTCGGGCGGCCCCGCGCGGGCCGAGGGCGGCGGGTCCGAGTCGCGGCCGCCCGCCGGGGCCGCGGCGGAGCGCGGAGCGGGCGGCGCCGCGGCCGTTGTTGTCGAGCGGAGCGCGAAGCCCCGAGCGGGCAGCGCCGCGGTGGGGGCGGAGGGGAGGGGAGGGGCGGGGGCCGGGCGGGCCCGAGGGGGCTTCGGCGGAGCCGGGTTCGGCGCGCGGGGCCCGGACACCCCCTCGGGCGGCGGCGGGCCGGGGCGGGGGCGGCGCGGAGAGGCCGGGAGGCCAGCAGGCCGGGGCGACGGCGCACGCAAAGCTCTTTAATGAGGACTCGGAGGCAGGGAAACGCAGCCCACGCAGCCAGACCCGCGTCCGAACTCTCGGCGCGCGCGGCCCCCGTCCTAGGAAGTGGCGGGCACCGGCGCGGCCGCCGCTCGGTCTTCGGCCCGGGGCCGGGGGCGGGAGCGGCAGTGCGACGCGGCGCGGGGGAAGGGTGGGGGGATAGTCACCTCGCCTCCGGGGCCACCTGGGTCCTTTTAAAGTGTCCGGGGTGCGGGCCCCGGGCGGGAGCGCCGTGCACGGAATGTTTTCTTAAAGGGCCAGTTCCAAGCTGCGCCGAAAAGGGGGGGGGAGAGGGGGCGGGGGGGGGAAGAGATAAGTGAGTTGAAGACCGGGAAGGCCGAGGAGAGCCCCCCAATCCCGCGCCGAGGCGGCGGCGGCGGCGACGGCGGCGCGACGATGAGGATGATGAATACATTGCAAAGTTTTTTTGGCCCCGGCGAGGGGTGTCAGATTGAGTGCTCTGTGCGCATGTGCGAAGGTGTCCAAACTGACAATGCTGGGGAGATGAAGATAGTGTGTAGCTGCTTCTGGACTCAAGGAGGAGGAGAGAGATTCCGCGAGCCGACACCATGCGATCCAAGGCGAGGGCGAGGAAGCTAGCCAAAAGTAAGTCTCCCGCGCTCGGCCGCGCCGCGCCGCCGGGTCCGGGCCGCGGGGCCGGGGCGCCCGGGCCAGGGGTGCGCGTCGGGGCGCGGCCGGCGCTCCTCGGGCTCCCGGCGCTCGGGGCGGCCGCTCGGCCCGGGGGCCGCTCCGCCTCCCGCGCTCCGGGGCGGCCGGGCTCGGCGCAGAGGCTCGGGGCGCCCGGGCCGCGCGCTCCCCGAAGGCGCCGGCCCCCTCCTCGCGAACCCCCTCCCCGCCCCCCCCCCCGTGTCAGGCGCTCGGGCCCGGGAACCCGAGGCGCGCGGTGGGGGCCGGGGAGGGGGGCGGAGGGGGAGGGCCGGGGGTGGAGGGGAGCGAAAAGCGAAAGTTAGCGAAAAGTTGACGAGAGGGTAGAGCAACTTTTTCCTCCTCGCTCGCTCTCTCCCTCTCTCTCTCTCTCGGAGTGGCTCTCAGTCCTGGTCAAATCATATTCCGGGCTTTTGAAATAGTGGGCGCTAGAGCACCGCCTTTGGCGTCCGCCAGCTGGGCGCAGAGGAGGGAGACCCCGAGCCGGGAGGGGGCGGAGGAGGGGGCGCGGGCCGGCGGCCGCCCCGCTTCGCGGGCGCCGGGGCAGGGGCGGCGGCGGCGGGACGGCCTCGGCCGCTCGCGGAGCAAAATGGAGACGCCTCGGCGGGCTCGGCACTGCGGTCGGGAAGTTTGTTCCCGACTGGTGCCCCCGCGCGGGGGGCGGGCGCGGCCCCGCGGCGGCTCGGGCGGGAGGGTCCCCGCCGGCCGCCGTCCCCCGTCGCCGCCGCCGCCGCCGCCGCGCCCGCCCCCCGGCCCCCGGTCGCCCGGCGGGGACGGAGCTGCCGCCGGCGACGCTGCCCGGTCCCGGGTCTTACTTTCTCTTTCGCTCCGTCTCGGGCCGGGCCCCAGGCTCCGCGCCCCGGCCGCCGCCGCCGCCTTCGGCCGAGCGGGCCGGGCGGAGGGCAGGTGGGAGCGGCGGCGGCGCGGCGGGCGGGCGAGCGCGGCTCCCGGAGCCCGGCCGAGGCCCGGCTGCAGCGAAGCGGCGAGGAACCCGCGCCGCCGCCGCTCGCCGCCCCCTCCTCCGCCGCCGCCGCCGCCCGCGGGATCCCCGCCGACCCCCAGCCCGTTAAGCCCTCTCCGCTTCGGCCCGGCCCGGCCCGGCCGAGCCTCGGCGCCCCGGGGCCGAGCCCCTGCGCGGGAGCCTCGGTGGGCCAGAAACTCCGGACACTTCTCCGGAGAAGTTCTGCTCTGTGGATTGGGCCGGCCCGACTTCCCCGGACGGCGGCCCCGCGGCGGGAGGCCATGCGTCCGCCGCCGCCGCCGCGGGGGAAAAGCAGCTCCCGGCTTCCGCGGGGCGCCCCTGGAGTCCGCCTCCCCGGGACTGTGTGGGGCCCCTCCTCGGGGCTCCCCTTTCGGCCGGTGTCCTCTGCCCGCAGCTCGCAGCCTCGGCCTCCTCCACCTCCTGTGACCTCTGGCCCCTCTTGGTGCGAACAAGGCCCCAGTGTTCTGCGGCTGGCGTGCCAGGGCTGCCGTGTGCTACCTGTGGAATCGGGCCGCGGGGCGCGGGTTCTCTCGGGCACCTTGGGGTCTCAGCGTGAGTGCCGTGGTTTCCCCTCCTCGGTCTCGCCCCTCGGCTGCAGGCTGCCCCGTCAGGCTCTCGAAGGAGCAAGAGCTTTGAGCGAGAAAGTGGAAAGCGCGGCGCTCTCTCTGGGCCTTCGCTGCAAGCGAGAGGCCGGCTCAGTGCCCCCAGAGCAGCCCCGGAAGCAGGCGGCGTCCCAGGCCCGGCGGGCCACCCGTCTGGCCCTCAGCTCTCTGTCTGCCCCACCGCAGACAGGTGAGCAAGCTTTCGCGGCCCGCTCTAGAGCGGGTGCTGGGCAGCGGCCTTCAGCCTAGCCCTGAGGCCAGGGAACCAGACGCCAGGGCAGGGCAGAGCCCAGGTGTCCCCTTCCTGGGAGTCCCCGGTGAGGACAAGCCCAGCGCGGCGGGAGCCCACACTGCAGCAGGCGCCCGAAGCCCCTCACTGCCCTCCCCAGGAAGGTGGCCGAGCAGGCACGGGGCCGGCCGCCCGGCTGACACAGGGTACTGGATCCGCTAAGGAATTTCACTTCACGGGACGGTATTTCCAGCAGTTGCGGGTGTCCCCGGGGACCTGACTCCATTACCTGAATCTGGGGTCGCAGGGCAGCCCCAGGACAGCCAACGGAACCGCTCCCCCACACCCTGCTCCAGGCCGCATCCCAGCCAGGGCTGGGGGCTGGGGGTGGGGGGGGGGAACCAGGGGTCACGGTCATAAGGCCAGTATGCAGGGCTGAGCTGTGCCTGAGGCCACGTGGAAGGATTACTTGGTCAGCGAGCGCGGTCCCTGAGTCGGAACATGGGGGCTGCCCTGGAGGGCGCATCTGGGGCGGTGATTTCGTTTGTGTTTCTCGGGGTCCCCAGGGGGCTCCCCCGCCAGGCCCGCGTGTTTAGTGAGCTGGCAGCACCTTTGGGGCCCACACTGGAGGCTCTGAATTGAGGGCAGAGGCCACTGAGGTGCTCACTGTCTCCTCAGCGTGAGCCCAGACAGCTTCGGGGCAGAGCGGAGACGGGGGACCACCAGAGTCCCCTGGCCCGAGGCCGTCCCTGCCCTTCATTTAAAAATGAAATGCCTGACAAAACCTTTGTGTTTCTGCCACTGTCATGAGTCAGGTGAGCGGGGCGGAAGGTCAACGCAGCCAAGGTGCCCCCCTCCTGACCTCCTCCTAGTGCAGCACGGGGACCCCGTGCAGGGGAGGAAGCGCCCCCAGAGACGGTGTCCGGCTGCGGCCCCCATTAGAGCAGCGCCCGAGACCCAATCCCCACGGCGGCGCGACAGACTCCTAGACACCACGTCTCCCATGCCCGGGGTAGTGTCCTCAGAGTGCCCGCCGCCTGGCCCCCGGGGCGGAGCTGGGGGGCCGCTGCCTCTGCCCGATACCCGCCTTGGTGTGTCTCGTGTGTGTGCTCCGGTGCCGTGGGTGTGAGGAAGGTGCGTGTGCGACACAGGGTGCGGGGAGCCCGGCTGGAGGCTGAGCTCCTTGTCCCCAGCCGAAACCAGCAAGGTTCCCGCTCCGCCGGGCCCTGCCCTCCCCGCCTCCACCCGGCCGCGAGGGGAAGTCTGCCCCTTCCACCAGTTCTGTCTCCCCGGAGCCAGGCCAGCGGCCTCCTGTCTGGACGCCCGGAATGGCAGCGGTGCCAGGAAATGTCCGGCAGGAGCGGAGCGACTCGCCCCGCTTCGGGCGAAAACGCGGAGGCTGCGTTGGAGGGGCGGGGTGCGGGGCCGGCGGCCAAGGCCAGGTGCCCCAGGCGGGGCGCCGAGTACCTTGGGGCACCGGCTTCGACATCGGCCCTGCGGGTGTGTCTGGGCACCCAGGCCTGTGGGCGGGGGCGGACGCCAAGTGCTGTTCATTGAGTGACCTCCGAGCGAGCGGGCTCCCAGGGGAAGGTCACTGGCTGTGCCCTAAGGTCCTCACCGGGCCGCCCTGCGCCTCCTGCGGGCTGCTGGTCTGGAGCAGGTGCGGGCTCGGGTTCCTGACCCTCCGGCCCCGTGGCTCCGGGCATCGTGAGTTCCCCTTCTGGGCACAGCTCGGAGCTGGGGAGCCGGTCCCGAGGCCGGGTGCTGGCGGTGGGGCTGGCCAGAGGCTCCCCCCACCGGGCCCCCAGGGGGAGGCCACCAGCTCGCAGGGCGGCTGTGGGCTTTATTAGCCCCCTGTTTTATTCAATTAGGAGGCAATTAGGGATCCTTGGGGGGCTGGGGCTGGTAATTAAGGTGATGTATAATTAGAGTTTCAACAAAAATTATCCAGGATTAAAAATCTTTTGAATAATTTCGTTTAAAAATTTCAAATGGCGTTAGAGACAATTTATCAGGTTTTGAATCAAACCCGTGTGACAAGTCTTGGACGCCACAGCTCGGGTAGCGGTGCGGGAGGACAAGGGACAGCCTGGCGCTGTCCCCCTGCGGGAAAGAAACTTGGCGAAGGGACAGAAGAGCGGGGTCTTGCTGCGCGGTACCGTGGCGGTTGCGCGCGCGCGAGGGCTGCAGACGGCGCGGGCCGGCCGGGCCGTGGGGCCTTGGGGACCCTGGGCTGAGCGGAGGGTTGCCGAAGTCCCCCGTTCTCCGCGCACACAGAGTCCCGGCAAACTACCGTGCGGGGCGAGCAGCGCTGCCGTCTACACCGCGCAGCCGGTCTCCTGGCGGCGACAGCGGCCGGCGCGCCCCTCGCGCCAGCCCAGCCAGCGGGAGCAGCGCCCTCCTCCCCCCGGGCTGCTGTCGGTCCCGAGGGTCTCTCCAGCTCTCGGTTTCCTGGATGGAGAAGGGCGGGCTCTCCCTGACTGTTGACCCCGACCCAGACTCTGCGGGGGGCAGGACCGTGTCTCCATCGAGGTGGCGGTGGGTGGCGTAGTGGATCTGGGCGCGCAGAGCCTCGGAGAGTGCTTCCGGAGCCTGGGTGTCAGGAGGGCCTGGTGTGGGGAGGGGGGAGGTGGGGAGGGAAGTGCAGGGTGGAGGTCTGGCTTTGCAGGGTCTATCAACCCTGCCTTCTGGGGATGCTTCCCCAGCCCCTCCCAAGGTGGCCCATTGGCCCCGAACGTTCGCCCCTCGCCCCTGCCCCAGAATGACCTTCGGCCGGCCTGAGCTGCTGCCCCTGTCCCTGCTGTAGCCTCGGGAGACAGGAGAGGGTCCAGGATCCCTTAAAGGTGCTCTCGGTCCCCAAACTAGGCAGGACCCCACTTCCTTTCACTGACCCGGGGAGGAGGGAGCTTGGCCCCCCGTGGGCACCACTTTTATTGGTAAAAACTCCCGAACACAGAGAGGTCAGGTGGCCCGTTCGAGGTCACACAGCAAGTAAGAGATGAAACTGAACGCCATGTAAGTAAAGCCCGGAAGCTTTCTTCTTTCACGCCCCCTCCCCGCCCCCTTCCTCGGGGTTCTGCAGGCTGCAGTTCCTTCCAGAGGATTTTTTTTTGTTAACGTCTCAAGGTTTAAGCATTCTCCCAAGGCCTGTGCTTGCATGTAACAGGTCTGGTCTTTAAAAGCAAATCAGATATCGGTGTCCGTACAGCTTGTGAATGCAACCGGCTAACCGTCAGCCTCCCCCAGCCCGGGTTCTCACGGCCCAGGTCTGGAGTCTCCTGCGGTTCTTCCTCCCTTAGGCTGGGCAGAACGCTTGCCCTGGCTTCTCCAGCCCCTGGCTCCGGGCGTCCTCTCCCAGGGGCAGGTGCAGAAGGCACAGGCCCTGACCGGGTCGGCCTCCCGTGCTCCCCTAGGTGCTGCCTTCCGCCGAAGCAGAGGCACGAGGTGTGGGGGCTGCCTGCTCGCCCTCCTGCCGCCCCCCCAAACCCGGAGGGCAATGATCACTGCCCCTCCCCCAAGGCCATCAGGGAGAGGTGGAGCCCGCTGCCGCGTGGACCGAGCCACTGGGCGGGAGGAACTGGCGGCTATAGCTGGAGGTCCGGCCGGGATTCGGCCGCCATTCCTCCAGCCCGGGCACCTCTCCGGCTACCGCCTGGCCCACGCGACCCGCTCCGGGCTGGCCAGTGCGCCTGAGCTTTTGTGGGCCGCCGGGCGACGGGGAAGGCCGCTTCCTGCCCTGCCACTCTCTCTCCTGGGGTGTCCGCCATCAAATCCTTGGCTGGCCCGCCTGGCCGGCCTCTCCTGAGACTCCGGAACAATGCCCTGGAGCTCTCGGAGAGCGGTGCCTCGGCTCCGAGATACATATTTGTTTAATAGTTAACATTCTGTGCAAAAAGGGAGGGAAGTCAGATTCTGGTGAAGGGTTTGCTTATTTTATATCCACTATAACTATTTCTGTCCATGAAAATTGGCTTAATTATATCAATGGAATGTTTCTTTTTCAATTCTGTATGCAATTAGTCCATCTTGCTGGCTGCAATTTATTTTAATAAAAAAATAAACCAGTGGTGTGTTCAGTTCCTCGTCCCCTGGGGACAAATGCGATTGGTGTGTTTAATTTCATTAACTACAATGCGGCCTACTGGAAAAATGTATAAAACCAGCTTTATACAGCTTAAACACTGGCATTTGAAACAAATCATTATTGCATTAGCTGTCACACTGGTAATTCTAGAATCTAAGGAAAAAAATATATTATGGCTGTTTTTATAACCCTTTGCAAATGCACTGTTAAAATAATTTATAATCATTTTCAAACATGGCTGGGCCCTGTGCGTACTGTCCCTCCTGTGTTACCCCGAGTCCATTTTACGTTCTGACGCCCATGCCTTTTTCAACCCCCCGTACTCATCTTTTACGGGGGAGACAGCAGAACCCGTCCTCAGACAGACCTGGTTCCGTGGGGCCGCCTTTCCGCTCTGGTCTGACCCCGTCTCCAGGTGGACTATCACATGTGGCAAGCCTCCTCTGAAGTCCGCCCTGGGCCAGAGGGGCCCCCGGAGGCTGGTCCTGCTTCCCCCGCCCCCAGCGGGCAGACGGATCCGTAAACATGCCTGGCTTTAGGGTTTTGCAGGCATGGGAGTGAAAACCCCCCAGGGACAGTGGTGTTCCCCGCTAGAACTTGGGGAAGCTGGGAGCAGCTCTCCCGTGAAACCCGGCACGGGACAGGGAGACATTGGCGACCCTCACACACACGCTTTCTGAGCCCGGCGTGAGGATTCTCTGCAAAATTCGCCAGACCCCTGCTGCCTCTGGTGACAGCGCACTCGAGGGACACGGGCGTGCCTTCGGTCCGTGCGGCTCGAGCCTGGGCTGTGTGTGGCCTGAGCTGAGCCCATGCAGGTGGCGTGGCAGGTGCCGGGGAGGGGGGGCGGGGGGGCTGCTCACTCCCGCCCGCAGCCCCGTGCCTGGAGGCGGTTGGATGAGTCTGGGGCAACCCTTGGTGGGGAAAGCCCAGGGCTCCTCGGTGGCTCCTGGCTCTCGGGTGACCTTCGAGGTGACCATCCTGCTGAGCAGCATGGAGGTGGGGAGGGCAGGTGTCTGGCAAAGACACGCGGGCTCCGCCTCGCCTTGGGCCCCTTCCAGAGAGTTGTCCTCCACGTGCCCAGGCAGGGCCCCGGGGCACCGGCAGGAAGAAGGGACCTCGGTCAGCTCCCTTCGAGGCAGGGCCCAGGCTGCTGCGCGTGCGAGGGGCTCCCGGGCCCACGAGTGGATTCTCGGGGAATCCCTGGAGGTGCGGCGGGCATGGCTGGCCACTGAAGGGTAACCCCTGGCCCTACTCCTTGGCCTCCCGACTCACCCCGATGGGTTGGGTTACTTTGGACACCTTTATATTCTCTAATGGATTCCACCGCGGGTGACAGGAGGACATGGACGGGGACAGAGGCGCAGCGTCCTGAGGTCTGGAGCCCCTCCCACTCCTCAGGATTGTGGCCCCCGGGGCCGGGTGGGGCACGCCCCTGCCGGGTCTCCCCAGATCCCTGATTCTGGGGACCAGCCCCGGCTGACGTGACCTCCGCATCCCCAGGGTGTGCCCTCGGGCCAGCCGTTGGCTTTCCATTCGAGGTGCCACCTCGAGAGTCGAGAAATAAATGGCTTTGTCTACTTTCCTACTTTAGAAAGAATAACAAAGCCAAATGCTTCCTGCGAATAATCAGCCCTGGACCCAGACCCGGATGCTGCGCTGGAGGCCACCGTGAGGCAGCCTGGGGGCTTCCCGCCGTGGCCCCAGAAACCTGGCTTCGCACCGCGTGTGCCCCACTCCTGACCCCCACGCCCTGCCCTTGCTGCCAGCCTGGCTCCCCACCTTACTGCCGCCGCCCGAGCAAAGGCAGGGTGCGGGGCTTGCCTGCTCGCCCTTCTGCCACCACAAATACCTGTGTGCATCTGCATCTTACTTGTCCCTTGGCCTCGAGCAGGCATGACTGCATGGAAGGTTCTGGAAGGGTCCAGCGTGGTGTTTGGGGGGGCCCTGGAGCCAGGGAGGGGGTGAGGCAGAATTCATAGTGTGTTCAGAGCAGCAGTCAGAGTGTGGGTTTTGTCCCCTGTGTCTGCTTGGGAGACGCTTTGTTGGTCCCCAGGCACCCGAGCCTTCCCGAGGGTCACCAGGGGAGGGGGGGGGCGCGTGCAGACCCGCACGTGTGCGCCAGCCGGGCGGCGGGCACAAAGCCCCACCACCCAGAGGTCTGCGTCCGCTTGGTTCTGGCACGCAGCTCGGCCATGGAGTAAAACACACGCACGAGACCCGCAGTGTGTGATTCTGCTCTCAAACGGGGAAGCTCGGCTGCTGGGGTCTGATCTGGCCCCTCCGACTCGCAGCCAGGCGCTTGCCCTCCGGCTGCCTTCCCGAACCGTTTCCACGCTTCTGTCCACCTCTGGGTTCCAACAGCTGCTGTCATCTGCCATCTCTCCTCTCGTTAGAGCCCCCCCCACCCCCGCTACGGGAGGTCAGGGTCCTCTGCATGTGCTGGGGCTGTCCGTGTCTTCCTGCCCCTGGAGCGACGCACGCTGTCCTCTGGCCTACTGCGTGCCGGGCCCTGAGACGTGCCACACGGTTGCAGGACGCCCCGTGGGGCGGCCTCCCAGAGACGAGGGTCGTCACGTCACCACGCTCTGGGCGGCGTGACGAGTCTGGGGCTCACGGGTCACTGCCCTGGGGTCTGGGCTTCCGTGTCCAAACTGTTCAGACGGGGGGGAAAGCCAGATCGCACCAACAGGGCACCCCCAACCTCAGCACATCCGGAGGCAAACCCTCGTGCGTGTCCTTGGCCTCGTGTCCATGTCGGAGGGGTCGTGGGTCCCCACCGAGTGGCTGTATTTCAGATGGAAAAGGCCCAAGGAGGGGGCACGAGGGGAGACGCTTGGAGAGGGGCTTTGGCCGTTCGTCCTTGCTCCTGGGTCTCTCTCTCTCTTTCAAATTCGGCGGCTCACTTGGGTCATGCGCGGCGTCTCGGGCACCTGCGGGAGACAGGGCAGCTCGGACATCTGAGCACGGGGAGGAGGTGCCTGGGTCGACTCGTGGCGAACGGGGCCTCGCCAGCGCTGGGAACCCTTTCCCGTGACACAGTGTAATCCCTGTATCTGTGTTCAGAAGCTGGCGGTCGATATGATGCCGAAATATGGATTTACATAATAGACTCCCATTGCCTCTTCCGGCTGCGCCTCCGAGGGAGAGCGGCAGGCGTTTAAAAGCGCTCGGACATTTGTATCTGCTCAATGGGCTGTGACAGCCTCTTCAGGGAGGCCCGGCCACATCGGTCTATAAAACATTTAAACAAAGACTGGAAATTATGCTCACCGGAGGGGCCCGAACGGTGAGCACGGGAGAGCCCTGCCCGCCGTGGGCAAGTGCAGGGCGCCGGCCCCCGTGTGGCCCCCACGCCTCCACCCTCCCTGCCGCGGGGCCCTGGGATGATGCTCCCGGGCAGGCTGGGTGAAGGGCCGGGCTCGGGCCGTTTCCCCGGGCGGCCCGTTTTCTCCCTCGGTCCCGAGAGAGCAATAGGCTCGGGGATTTACTGCCTCGGAAACCGGCGTCTCTGGCTTGTGCGGACCTGGCCGGCGTTTCTCGCCGACGGGCTCACAAGTGGCTGTCGGTCTCCCTGCTGGCCCGGCTGCCGAGCGGTGTCGTCAGGATTAAATCCCGAGTGGTCCCGGGCACTGTTTCTGGGGCTCCGAGGAGGGCACCGTGCTGCCGGAAGGCCCCCGGGGTCCCTTTCGGAAGGGGGTTCATGAGCTGCTTTGGGCTGTAGCGACCAGCACGGGCGCGGCATGTCCATGGCTGTGCCCCCTTCCTCGAGGCTGCCACCTGCTTATGCCAAGATGCTTCCCTGGGGGAACCTGGCTTTCCTCGCCAACCTCTCCCAGCTCTTCCCCCCGCGGAAGGCAGTGCATTCTTGAACCACCTGAAAACCGGGGGGCGTTTCTGTGGGCCAGAGCCGCTGCCGGTGGCGGGAGGCGCGGGCCCCGGCACTCCCCCCTCATCTGGTCTGTGCGCGGCCGCGTCCCCTGTGCAGGTGCTCCGCGCGTGTGTGCCTGTGTGCGAGCGTGGATCTCGCGTCTGAGTGCGACTCGCCCCCAGGCTGTTCTTTCTGTTTTGTCGGTGACGTTGTACCGAGTCCCTGCCCACTTGTGCTTTGCACGGAGCCCCCTGCCACCCCCCCACTGCTCAGTTCTCCTCGGTGTCTGGAGGGGTGGCCGCGGCGGCCGGGCCCAGCGCCGTCTGCCTGCAGCTGGTCGTTGTGGGAGAAGGCGAGGGAACGGAGCAGGTCGCAGGTGGAGAGCGGGCAGTCTGGGAGCACTTCCCCGCACGTTCGTAACCCCCCGCTCCCCAGAAGAAACAAAGAGGAGAAGGAGCTGTTTGGGTCATCTGGGGCCCTAGCGCTCACATTTAGAAAAATTAGGGCCTCTGGAAAAATCACAGAGCCGCGCTGCAGTGTCAGGTTCCGAGATAATGGCGTGTCTGTGTGTGAAAATATTCAATTGCAGTAACACTCCTGCGAGTGCCTCTCGGAAAGGGGCGTTCAGCCCCTGGCTCGGGCCGGGCGAGAAGCTACTGACTGACAAAATACAAATGGTGTCATAGAACGTGGGGGGCTCCAGCCGACTCTGCTTTCCAGTCGGGTTCTCCACCTCGGCCCATCCAGCCATCCTTTTCTTTAATGAAACAGCCCGACGATGAGGCCGATTATTTATTTATCGCGTTAGCAGGAGGAAAGCGGTCAGAGACAGATCGATCTTTCCCTGGAAGTGATTTGATGTGACTTTGGAAATAAGACCCACTAAGCCATGCTGTGCGCTGCCCTCAGCGTTCCCCAAGTTCAGTCAGGGCCCTGCGGACGGTCCGTGCTCTGAAACACGGGTCGGTGGCCCGAGTGGGCGGTGAGCCTCGGCGAGGCCAGCTCTCCTTCCGACCGGGAGGACCGACCACGGGTTTCTGTTCCGAGGAGCGTGGTCCACATCTTCTTCCGGGGCCGATGAAATCTGAGCAGCAACAAGTCAGTCAGGGACAAGGGGAGACTCTTCGTGTCTCCACCAAGCCTGTGGAGACGCCGCGTCTCCGACAATAGCCGGCGAGGTGGGGGCCTCCTGTCCGGACGCGGGGAGCCCTCAGCCGTGTCCGGGGAGCTCGGGTGTGTGCGTGTGCGTGTGCGCGCGTCCCGGGGAACGGAACGGTGCGGTTTGGGGCTGGCACATTCGCCCAGGAACAAAAGGGCTACACAGGCCGGTGGGAAGAAGTCCTCAGAACCTCAGAAGCCCCGGGGGCAGAGAGCCGGCCCAGGAGGGGCTCTCGTTTCTCGGCTGGGATTCTGAACCGAGAAGCAAAGGGGCCCGGAGTCTTAACTTTCTCTCCATCGAAGGTGTTAATCTTACCTTCCAGAGGTTAGATAAAGCGGCTCAAAGCTGTTTGTTATTGAATCTCATCTGCTAATTACGGCGGCGGCCTTGGGCCGAGGCCCGTCTGGGCCGCACCGCGTGGCCCCCGCGGCGGGCAGCCTGGACAGGGGTCCTTCTTTGCTGCAACCCAAGATCTCCCTCGTGGGGGTTTTAGGTTGCCTCCAGACGCTGACAGAGTGCCTGTGTTGGAAGGGGAGGGGCCGAGGCCACGAGGAGCTAGAAGCCCATTGCCCCGGCAGGGTCCTGGTGCCCCTCGGGAGCCGCTCCTCGACCCCCAGACCCAGCCTGGCACCGTGAGGGAGGGGGCCGGGCGGGAAGGAACGCAGCCCAGCCTTTGCTGACAAAGAACCCCGGCTCCTTATTCTCGGGGCCATAGAGGAATACTTGGCCTCCCGGGCAGGGCCTGTGGTTGGGGAGGGGGCCGTGCAGGCTAGTGGCCCGCAGACAACTCGGCCAGGCCTGCAGCGGGCTGGGCGGGATGTGGGACCTCCTGGGCAACCGAGCCCACCGTGCCGGCCCCCGCCACAGGGAGCACAGGAGGGGCACCCAGGGGCCACGATGCCTTCTCCCGTCGAAGCCCGTGACACACGCTGAGTTTGTAGAAGCGAAACCGAGCAGAACCCCGCCCCCCGCCACCTGCCGGGCCCAGAGGCAGAGAGGGCTGGGGCGATGGAGCCATGGCACCCCGGGGACGGTGGCGGACACTCCCGTGAGTGACACCACCGGGCGCCTCGGACTTAAGGGCCACCTGCTCCAGGCCTCAGAGTCCATCTTGGTCTCCACTTCCCAAATTCCAAATAGCACGAGCGGCCCATCATCTCAGCTGACCTCGGACAAAGCGAAGGAACTGGACGGACCCCCTGGTGGCGGAGCGCTGCTGCCCGGCGCCTGGGCCAGATGGCCCTGGGGCCCCGCGCCCCGGCGCCCGGTCTCACGTGCCCTGGCGGTGAGGTCCTGCCTCTTGCACGCCCCCTGTCTGTCCGGCAAGAGCCCCTCCAGGCTAGCCTGACCCTCCATCTGGAGTCACCATTGGCCGAG
Organism: Paguma larvata; assembly: GCA_030068075.1. Taxonomy (NCBI): domain Eukaryota; kingdom Metazoa; phylum Chordata; class Mammalia; order Carnivora; family Viverridae; genus Paguma; species Paguma larvata. Next base: position 1,601,251 of record CM057833.1, read on the forward strand.
GCTGAGAGACGCAGGACACCTGCGAATAGGCAAGAGTCCCGAGGGTGACTGGGCCCCAGCGTGCCAGGCTCCAGACAGTCCTGTACGGGGGCCCTGGCCGAGGGTGAGTTTAGTTTTAGGGAAGCTGAGCAGGAGGCCCCCAGAAAGCATCCTAACCAGGGCTGGACTGGGGAACACACCCTGGTCACAGTCACAGTACCCTTGTCCCCACAGGGCAGCTCCGGGCTTCCTGACCTATCCTGTCTCTGCGGGGTCAGGACCTGACACACCCAGCCTGCCCTGCGGGGCCCGGTGTTTCTCCAGGACCCAGTGAGGCAGGCGTGGGGGTCCAGTCCCACCTCTGTCCCTTCCGGGCCACGAGAAGGGCCAGCCTGGGTGGAAGGATGACATTCCACCTGCGAGCTCAGTGGGGGTGGCCCACCCCTCTGTGCGCCTCTCGGGGCAGGATGATCCCAGGGACCCTGCCCGGCTCAGACGGGCCCCGGGGCAGAAGGCTGGGAGAGTGTGGTGTGTGCGGGGCCTGTGAATGTGGCATCATCGCTGCTGTGATGGCTTTGTTAGCTGCTGTTTTGGGTTTCTGGAACTTTCTTGCACCTGGCTGAGGGCAGGTGTGTGTGAGCCTGTGAGGCGGAGTGGTCTCCGGATGTGGCCTGCGGGCTAGGAAGCCCATCTGGAATGACGGTTGATGAGTGGAGGATGAAGGGAGGAGACGCGAGGGACCCATCCGGCAGAGGCGCCCGGCCCGGGGAGCTGCGCCCACCGTCCTCGAGCCGCCGACGGGCCGGGCTGCCTCGGGCAGCGGTGCCGTCGGTGGGACCCCGGCAGGTATCTTTCCTGGATTTGGGGACCCCGTGCCCCAAGTTCCCAGGAGAGGAAGAGCCAGGGACTGCGAGGAGCTGTGCCGCCACAGCCCGACTCGGCCCCGGCGGAGAAGGCAAGGACCCTGACTTCCGGGGTCTTTTGCTTAACTTCCCGCCAGAGGATTTTGGGGTGCCGAGTGGCAGGTCCCCGACCTGAAAGGAGAGAAACTGTTTCTCTCTCTCCGCTGTCATCCAGCTTGGGTGCGTCTTTGCAGAGGGTCATCCAGAGGGACAGCTTAGGACTTGCTCAGGGGACCGCGGGGTAGCCGGGCTTGCCTGGGATCCGCTCGCGCATGCGCCGCCACACACGCATACACACGCATGTACGCAGGAACGCGCCACGTGCACACGTGTGCACAGGAACACACTTCCACGCATACACATGCACACGCGTGTGCAGAAACACACTCACGCACGCACACACGTGTGCGGCAACACCCCTACAGGCACGCACGCATCTATGCAAGAGCACACATGCACGCACACGTGTGTGCAGAAATACACCCATGCACGCACACACGTGTGCAGCGACACACAGGCACGCACATCGGCCACTTCAGGAGGTCTGTATGTAGATAGAGCAGGGCACTTTTTGGGTGGGTGAAGGGACCCTCCTCCAGGGAGCTGTCACTGGGTTCCCTGGCCCCAAAATGGACAGATGGAGCAGGTGGAGAGGGCGGCTGGGACGGCCGAGTCCGAGCACGAGTCCTCGGTCCCCGCAGGACAAAGTCTCCGCATCCGCTGGGCCAGGGGACAGGCCCTCCCCTCCTTCCTCGTCAGGGTCGGCGCTCCTCGAGGGCCCCGGGGTGCCGGGGGCCCTTCTCTCTAGGGTGGGGCAGGCGGTGGCCTCCAACAGCACCAGGGGACGGGCTGGATCTGGTGTCATGCAGACGCAGGAGCAGGGGCACAGGGTTCCCTCTGGCCCTTTCAAAGGGACATTCAATCTAAACCCTGGGGCCCAGTAAGGGGATTCCCTCGAACCTCGGCATTGGAGAAAGCGTGGGGACTCTGGCTTGAGGCCCTTTGTGGGATTATCTGCCCCCCTGGGAGGCGTGGAATGTCGGGGTGAGAGGCCTCGGAGATAGGGAGCTCCCGCAGGCCACCGATAAATCGGGATGCTTTTTGCGGCCGCTCCGTCGCCGAAATTTGAGGTGCGGGCCCAGAGTGGAGGCCGCTGGCCCGGGACATTCGAGCCAGGGAGGCACCGTCCGCTCTGCCCTTGCTCTCGAGAGTCTGAGTCCCAGCCGCGTCTGCTGTTGCTGATACCCAGGGCTCCTGCCCGCTTAAAACACACAAAGTCTGGAGAGACCCGGGCAGCGTCTTGCTTCCCGGAGCGGGCTGTTGGGGGCGTCCCGTGGGCTTCTGCTGCTGTGGGGAGGCCAGGCGGGGAGGCTGGCCGCTCTCGGGTGCCCGTCTGTGAGCCGCAGGCAGGACGTGCCAGGTGGATCCACGCACGCGTGGCTGTGGTGGCCGGCCAGGCTTTGGAGCGCTTGGGGTTCCGTGGTTCCTCCAGGCCCCGTTTACTGCCCCCTTGGTCCCCGATTCCTTGCTGTCCTCGTCCGAGGACAGGGGCACAGCTCGCTGTTCCAGGGGCTGGTGCCCAGGACCCCCGCCGACCCTCTCGAAGTCCAGGCAGAACGTGAGCACAAGCCGTGCACGTGTGGGCGGCACCCCGACCTGGAAGAGACGTGGACACGCACGGACCTCACCGGTCTTGGTGGGGTGCTGCGGGGGACCCGAAGGTCTTCTAGAGCCGTGGTGACGGGGATCGGGACCATCCTGCCGCCCAGCAGAGTCGGGGAGGACCACGGATGGGGTCCAGCTCCCTGAACATGGCTCCAAACCGCTGTGGGACGGGGAAGGAAGGAAGAGCCGCCCCAGGGCAGGAGCTGGACGCTCTGCCCAGGGAAGCTGGTACATCCCGACCCTCCATCCGCGGGTGCCGTCGGCTCACAGGCCGGCTGTAGGGCCAGCCGTCCGGGCTCTGGGCTCAGGGAGACGCCCGCGGAGCCCCGCACCCCCACTCACAGGCTGTGCGACGGGCTCCCCCTGCCTCTCTCAGCTCAGCGTCCACACTGCAGGCTTGTGGTTGAATCCAGAACGAGCTTGCTCGGGCCCCTGGATCAGCCTCGGCTCTATCTGCCAGCTCTCCCCCTGGAACCACGGAAGGAGCCCTGGTCGGTCTTCTCCGGGAGCCTCCCCAGTCCCCAGGGCTGGCAGGAGGCCCTTGGTCAGGGCGTCCCCCCTAGGCCTCCAGGGGCTCCGGGGGGGCCTGGCGGCCCCGAGCTTCTTGAGCCCCAGGGGCACGTCCGGTCCTGAGACCTGGCACTCTGTACTCCCGCTGCCGGGCCGGCTGCTCTGGAGCCCCATGGCCGTCTGCGCCCGACTGCAAACCTGCAGGGCCAGCCCCCTCCTGTGCGACTGCACGGTCGCCTCCCGCTGGGTCCCTTCCTATCAGGGAGGAGATGGACAGGGAAACCGAGGCGCGCTCAGGGCTCACGGGTGCATGAGGAAGTCTTTATGCACCGGCGGTGTCTGTGTGCCCAGCCGGGGCGGGCAGCCTGCATTCCAGAGTCCGGTTTTCCGACCCCAGCTCGGCGGCCTTCCTGGCTTGGGGTCGGTCAGCCTGCACTTCCTGCCCAGCGTGAGAGCTCTGGCTCTCCCCCTCAGGCCGAGGCCTGCTCTGACCAGGGGACTCCCCCTGCCTGCCCTCCCCGCCCCGGGGTCAGCTCCCGTCTGGACACCGGGCCTGTTCGGGACCAGAAGGCGCCCTGGGCGGCAGCGCCAACCGGGGCCTGGGCAGAGCAGACCCTCCCCTGGGGGGCCGCCCCCCACCTGTGACCCCAAGTGGGGGCGTTTTACCAGGTCCCGCCTCTGGGGACGCCTCCTTTCCCGGCTGCGGAAGGACTCCTGGCTTAGTCTTTCGGTGCTCACCCTTTTTATTTATTTTTATGGGGTTTGCTGTTAATTAGGCAAAAGATCTGCAGAAGCGAGCCCGCGCCCGGAGTTTTCTGTGAAAAATGAGAACCCCTCCTCGAAATTTCCAGTAGTGAAGCAATTAAGTGATGGAATTTGGCAATTGAAACATGGTATCATTCACCTCCAATGAGAGTTAAAAAAAAAAAAAAAGGAAAGGGGAAAAACTGAAGTCCCGGCGACAGTGGCTCTCAGCCCAGGGCCACGTGCTCGCAGGGGGCCTCGGCGCCCGCGCTGGGGCCTCTGTGCGCCCGGCCCGGCCCTCGGAAGCGCCCGTTCCTTTGGAGGCGAAGGGTGAGGCGAGGCTTGCTTCTGAAGGGGGCCTCGCAGGTGTCCGGAGGGCGGAGGGGAGGGGGCTCCCCACCCGCTCAGCCGGTCTAGAGTCCCCACGCGGCCACGGCCCCCAGGTTCCGCCGAGGGGCCAGCCCGCCAGGGAACCACTGCCCACATCGGGGTCAGGTCAGGGGTCCTTCCCTGTGCTTGGCAGGCGACGCAGCCCCAAATGAGGAAACGCACAGTTTTTGGGTTTGTGGGAGTTTTTAGCTCATCAGAGATTTAAACCAACTTTGATTTTTTTTTTTTTCCCAAACGAATTCTAAGCCAAGAATGCCCACTGTGCACCGTCCCCTTGGACGTCCCCAGCCCCGCATTTCCAGGCCGGCAGCCCGGAGAGGCCCTCGCCGAAGCCCGGCCGCCGTCAGAATCGCTGATTCCAGAATGCGTTTCTCGACTGCGCGTGCCTCCGCCCATGGCTTTCGTCTTTCCTTTAGAAAAAAAAAAACAAAAAAAACAACAACCTTGCGATGCCTTTGGACGAGTCTCTGGTTGTTGACAAATCAATTTTCCAGGGAGGGAGACGTTTGTGTTCGCGGCACTGGGGTCCGGCCTCCCGCTTGCGGTTGAGCAAAGATTGCACCGAGGTTCCCGGAGCTGCGTCTCCTCCCCTCCCCCGTGGCCCCCCCTGCTCTTTGGCCTTCGCACTACATTCTTCTTGCCCTCCTCGGTTGGCTTTGTAACGTTGTTTCTCTCACCTTCTGGAGCCAGCCGGCAGCGCGCTGGGGATTTAGGAGCCCTAGACTTGCCTCGGGGTCGTGGATTCACCGTCTTCTCGGTGCCGCCTCGGCAGTTTGGCCTCGGCTGCCGTCGGTGCGCGGTGTGCGTGCGGGGCTTCAGCGCGGCCCGGAAGTCTCCCTGTGGGAGGCGGGCAGGCCGGGCGCTGGGGGCTAGGGGCCCCGAGTCACTCGGAACAATCCAGAGAGCAGTCTCGACCCCGCCAAACGGCCTTCTCTGCACGTGCGCGCCGCTGTGCTTCCAGAAGCTTCACGCTGGACCCTTGGCTGCCGCCGCCCCTCACGGCCCACCCTTCCTGGGCCGCAGCGGACCCAGGGCGGCCTGGCCTGTAGGAAATGCAGTAGCCGGGTGCCAGCTTCCAAGTCTCTGGGCAGCCTGCTGGGCTGCTGTCACTGACCTTGAGGGGAGTGCTCGTGTGGAGGTCGTGGCTGCCCCTCCACCCCCCCCCCAAGTCGTGTCCTGCCTTTTTCCCTCGGCATGGGATCGGTTTCTAGTTCAGAAACACTCCCACTCTGGAGAGACTAGGGACCCCCTCCCACGTGTGCTCAGAAGCGCTGCCTGGCACTCAGCCACGTGTCCCCCCATCCGTCCTCCCCTGTGGGATGCTGTGGCTGCGTCATGCGTGAACAGAGGTGGGTGGCTATGGCACCGTCGCCCCTGCTTGGAGAAGCCGTGTGAGACCCCAGCTCTTCCCGCCCCAGCTGCTGCACAGTGGTACCCCGAGAGCTCAGCCGGGCAGCGCTTTCTGAGAGACGTGGGGCTAAGGCCTCCCCCATCCAGCCGTGTGTCCCCGCGACCGAGGGCGCCTCTGCCTGGGCCTGCGTTCCCCGCGGAGCCGGCCGGAGAGGAGCCCGTTCACCTACTTGGAGCTCAAGGGCGTCCGTGAGCGCATTTAAGGCGGCGGGAGGGGACGGGCGGGCTCTGAGCCCAGCAGCCGCCCGGTTCCTGCACAGGAAAAATAAAACGTCCCCAGGCCATAAAACGCATTGTTCAATCAGCGTTTTCATAGGACAGAGTTTACTCATCGAAACAGAAGCGCCCCTGCCAGGCGCGGGGCCCAGCACGGCTTTCTCGGAGGGCCTCGCTCCCCCAGTGCCTCGTTCCCACGCAGCCACGCGGCCGAGAAAACTCAAGGGAGCCGGGTGTCTGGGGCTTTATTGTGTCTCTCCCAGGCGCGGCCGGATCCTGGGACGTCGGTCCCGGGCCCCAGTCGGCTCCAGGGGCGTTTTGATTTGGTGAAATGGGCACACGGCCCGTGCCGACTTCACCACGCATGTCCACGGATGGGCGGTCTCCCCCGAAACTGCTTCATTCATTCCTCCATTCACTCGCCCGTTTGTTCAGTGCCCGTAGCGGTCCTGGCGCCCCTCTGCCCCGTCCCAGCCTCCCCAGTGCCCATAGTCTGTGTGGGCAAGTGGGCCATGAACGTGGCCGTGTGAAGCCCAGATTCAGGGATGCGTGGGCAGTCCCCAGCGTGCGGTTAGGAACCCAGATCTTGTGCCAACCGGGCCTGGGCTCAGTCCCCGGCTCTGCCACCCATCAGCCACCCTCCGAACACACGTCCCCAGCTCTCCAGCACGGATACCCCGAGTCCCACCTGCCGGGCCCCTGAGGGACCAAGAGGAGAGTGTGGGTGAGCTTCCTGGCATCTGGCGGGCAACCCAGAGAGATGTCACTGTCATGAAGGGGACACTGGGGATCCAGACTGCCTGGGGGACCGGGCAGGGTAGGGTGACCCCAGGGGCTGTGGCCGCTGCACCCCCAGGAGCCACCTGCCTGCCCAGCTGGGGTCCGGCCAGGAGACTCCGCCATGCACGTGCCTTGTCCGGTCAGAGGATAGTGCCTGCGGCTCAGCGGGGCTTCGTGGGGCCCCTCTGCACCTGTCCCCGCCCTGCCGACCTGGCCCCCATTCCTCTTCAGGCGGGTGTCCCCCTCCAGAGGCCAACCGCATGTGCGTCCCTGTCTGTGGCTTCTCATACCCAGGACCCTCATCCTGGCCTTCGGTGGCCCTTTTTGGGGGCCCCAGGACACGGTTTGGCCATCGCCTGCTCCTCTGACCCTAGTGGTGGCCTGCCACTGCACCCCAGTGCTTTCTCACCTTTGACCTCTGGCCGAGGCACCCCAATTTCAGATTGGAAGCGTCTTAGGTTCTGGAGAGCAAGTAGGGCGTCTGACTCAGCTTTCTGAAGCAGGGCCATGTCCCTGCTGGACTCGGGGCCACCAGACAGCCTGGGCTCTGAGGGTCACAGGGCGTCTTAGTGTGCTCTATGGTGAGCCTCGAGGACCAGAGAGGCGGCATCAAGGCTCCCGAGACGCCCGGAGGCGGGGCTACCCAGGCAGGCCGCCGTCCACACCCACACTGGGCAGTCCTGCTTGTGCTCGGTGCCCAGGAGCCGAGCAGGGTCCGGCCTGTGGAGAGGGTCTCGGCTCTCCCCCGAAGCCTGAGCTGCTGTCATGCACTTGGGGTGCAGGATGGGGGGGCTCCTCTTCAAAAGCCCAGAGGCCAAGACGAAGCTCGAGGAGCAAAGAGAAAAGGCCATTGCAACAAGGTGGAGGCTCTTCCTGCGGCATCAGGGCGGCTCGAGCCAGGGCCCAGGACAGCCACGCCGGGCAGGCCCTCCCGCACCTGAGCTGTGTGCACGGGGCACACCGGGCCCAGGGAGGACGGAGGGAGCAGAGATCGCCCGTGCACACCGCCAGGGCTGACTCTCCCGTGAAGGGACAAGCAAACTGCCGGCCTCTGTCCTCTGTGTCCTGGGACAAGCTCGGGTCCCCGTGGGGGCTGCTGAGGGGGACAGACTTAGGACTGAGGTCCTTCGTCCCCCTGCTCCTTCACCTGCCGGCCCCCGGGCAACGTCCCCCCGCGAGCGTTCCATCCGGCAGCGCAGAGCCGGCTGCCCCTGCGGGGGGTGGGGGGCACGAGGGCCCCCCCGAAGGGAACCCCTGGCAGAGGGGCCGCGAGCTCCCCAGGGCTGCAGCCACCAGCAACGAAGGGGCCCTCCTGAGTGCTGCCTGTCCAAAACCTTCTTCATCTTGTGGGCTCACGCCCTGCGCGTCCCCGAGGTGGCTGCCAGCACCGCAGGGTCACGGATGGAGTCCAGGGAGAGGCCTTTGTGGTCACAGGCCCAGGGACAATCCACGCAGTAGTGGATGGGCGTGCGGGGAGAGTCCCTTTTCATCCCACAGAAAATGTGCCATTTCGTTACAGAAAGCCCTGCACTCACCCCCCACGGTCGGTGATTGGGAAATGGAAAGTCAGGGTCGGTCGGGGGCTTTTGTGGTTGGTTCTGGATGAGTCCTGCGTTGCCGCTCCGCCGAGGGGCCCTCCTCCCTCGGGCTGGTGGTCCCGCCTGAGTTTCGTGCCGTGAGGTGGGCGCCAAGGTCCTGGGGTCCCTGCCGGCTGCCCCAGGACTGGGGCCCGGCCCGGGGCTGCCGTCTCTGCTTGTCTCTCGGGGCCATGACGTCTCAAGTCAAAGCTTAAAATCCAGGGCAGGCGGGAGGGCTTCAAGCTGCCCCCCATCAGCGTCTTCGAGCAGGTGATCAGAACGAGGCAGCGGCCCTGCCCGGTCTGGCCGAGTGGTCTCTTCAGATTGTGTGGAGGGGTGTTCCCCCACCCGGAAACTGTTGCCCAGCTCTGGGATCAAGAAGCAGCAGTAAGCTGGGGCTGGTGACCTCGACGGTCACTTCCCTGAGCCCACTGTGGCTCCTCATTCTCCCCAGCCCAAACCTCCCAGGGCCCAGGCTAGCCCGATGTCACCGGCAGGGCCCAGTCTGGTCCAGTGTCACCAGCAGGGCCATGCTGGTCCGGTGTCGGGGGCAGACAGCCCCATATGCCTGTCAAATTGCAGGTAAACGTTGCCCCCATCAGAGCCGCAGCCTAGGCACAGCCGGGGTAGATGTGCAGGAAAGGCCTGGGAAGATTGAGGGGGGCTGGGTTATGGGGTCAGACCCGTGCACCCCCAACATGCCTAAACGGAGAGCAGGGGGGACAAGGAAGGAGTCCTGGTAAATTCCCCTGAGTGCTGAGAATTTTCTAAAGTCACCACGGCACTTGGACTTCTGTGATTCTGTGGTCAGGCTGCTCTGTTCCAGGAAGTGCCAAACAGAAGTGGTGGCTGTGTCCAGTCACCTCGGGCTGGGGAAAGCAGTGGTCGCAGGCAGTGCGATCTGTGACCACCAGTGACCTAGAAACTAATGCCACAGTGCTCAGGCGGGGGCCGGGTGGGAAGGGGGACTCACCTCGCCAGAGCAGGGGGATGGGGCATCGGGGACCCGCGGCCCCCAGCCTGCCCATCCTCTCCCCGTGGCTTCTGAACGCCTCCAGGGAGGCGGTGGGATTCTCGGTGGGATTCTCAGAACAGAGAGACACATACTTATGTCACGTTGATGGTGGGCGCTCCCCTGCAGGACTAGAACCTGGTCAGAGGGCAGCTTGGGCAAACGGGCGCAGCCCTGGCTGGGACGGCAGGGCTCGTGAGCTCTGCGGAGGTTCAGTGCCAGGCTGGGGACCCTGCAGAGAGCGGCTGTCACTTCCACTGGGTTCTGGGGAGCAGTGACCGGCAGGTGACTTTCACACTGGTGACAAGAGAGCGTGGCACTTATTGGTGTGAGCAGACTGGTTTAGTGGAGATCACGGGCACCCCCCGAATGTGGGCTCGGCTCTCAGAAGGAGGGCTGTGCCTTTGGGACACGGCCGGCTGGTGGCTCCTGCCGTCCTGCTTCAGTGAACCGGGACCTGGCGTGAGTTTTCCCGGCTTCTCGCAGCTGGGCCCTGGGGCCCTGCCTGGTGGTGTCACTGGGGGAGGCGTCTTACACCTGGGAGAGCCCCGAGGGCCAGGAAGCGGGCAGGGGCTGAGCGTGCGCCCGGGGGAGGGGGCCTTACCTCCGGCGGGTGGTGCCTCGGAACACAAAAGCCCTGAGGCCCGGCAGCCCAGGCCCCGACCTCTCTTATGGCGGCAAGGGGATTTTTCGGGGTCCAGCGAGAAAAGCCAGGGTGGGGGGGAGGCTGGGGGCTGGGACTGCTGGGGCACCTCTGCTGCTCCAGGGCCCCCTCAATGTCCCCACCTGGCCAGGTGCCCAGGGCCAGCTTGCAGCTCTGCCCACCCCTGCAGGGGGGCGGCGATGGCCGAGGCTCGTCCCTTCTGGGGGCTGGTCGGGGTGCTGGTGGGTGCTGGGGGAGGGTGGGCAGCCAGCTGTGCTGTGCGCCTGCCCCTGAAGAGAAGCCCCCAGCGGGGCTGGTGGGGCCTGGCGCACCCACGGCCGCTGAGGAAGGCGGGTCCTCGCAGAAGAGTCCCGGGTTCATCCTCTGGGGGTTGGGAAGAAGGCAGAAGATGCTGGGTGGGTTTCTAGCAGTTTGGGGCGCGGCGATGTGTGCAGCTGAGGCTCAGACCACCCTCCGTGCCTCAATTTCCCCATTGTTAATGTGGGAGGCACATGCGTGTGGACTCAGCCCCCACCGTTGTGAGGCGGGGCTGGCGGAGAGGCGGGGAGGCAGGAGGACCCCAGAGTCTGGGGACCATCGAAACTAGTTCCGGAAAATGGAGTGAGGCCACGAGGCCAGGGGGCTCGCCGCGGGAGGTGAGGCCCTGCCTGGGGCCTCCCTGGGTGCTGCCTCTGCGTTGGAAACTGCGGGGCGGCGCAAATGGCCACCGTGGCCCCGTCTGCGGCTAACAGTCAAGGTGCTAGGTGAGGAGGTGCATTTTGGACAAAGCCTGGGGTCGCCCTCCTTGTCCAGACAGCTACTGGGGGCCGTGTGCCTCTCCGAGACTCGGCCTGCCCTGCAGCGTGTATGGACAGCCGCGGGCTGGGGCCGGGAGACCGGGGTCAGTGTGGGGCATCCCCGTGGGGTCAGGGGTGGCTTGTAGGGGCGTGTTTGCCACTTGGGGCTGTCTGGACATGGGCGCCACCTGCTCAGGGCTGCCCTGGGGTGCCTGTGGGTTGGGGGCCGCCCCGTTCCGTTTCTGGACCACGCGGTTGGTCCCTGGTTTCAAATTGAAGGTTCGTTTCCTCTCAGCAGAGTGGGCTTGATGACAGACACTCGGCGTCAGAGTTGAGCCCAGGTCAGAGGGACAGCCCCCCTCCCTCCTCACAAACAGTGCGGAGACCCCTGTCTTGGGGTGTCCCGCCTCCCCTCACCCCCGCGTGGCCTGGGCCGGAGTGAGCTGCAGCCTGTCGCCCCTCGTGCCTTGGCCCCTGTTCATTTGGAGTGTGCGGCGGGCCCAAGGGAGGCCGAGGTGCCAGAGCCCCTAAAGGAGGGAAGGGCCCTCTGCCCCTCTCCTCCCCACTCCCCCTGCCCTCTTCCCCTGTGGGGGTTCCCTCCTGCAACTCCAGCTCCAGCCCCCCCAGCCTACTGTCCTTTCTCCTGCTTGGAGCCCGGCCGGCCACTGCCGCCCAAGCCAGGCCTCCAGGTGGGAAGGATTGAGGTCATGGGTGGGGGCGGGGCGTGCGCTTAGGAAGGAGGGGGTCTGTTTTCGGAGCCCACACCTCAGGGCTGAGGCCAGAGCCCCTCGACAAGCCCACGCTTCCCTCTGGGCCCCGTTCTTCCTCTTTTGCTGGCGCGGGCATCTTCCCCACCAGATTCGGGCCACCCTCGGTCTCACTGCTGCCTCCACACTGCGGGCGTCCTGGGCACCGGCGTCAGGGCCTCCCTCTCCTGCTCCCAGACGAGCGAGGAGCGAGCGTGGGGCTCAGGACTCAGGGACGGCAAGCTTCAGAAGCTTCTGGAGAAGGCAGATTCGCCTCTGAGCAGGGGCAGACGGTGAGTAGGCCGTTGCTTCGCCGGGAGATCAGAGAGCGTGAGTTTGCAGGGCCCTGGTCTCCCCGGTTTCCCGGTGCTGGCCTGTCCTCGGACCCCGTCCCACAGCGAGGTGGCCACCGTCCTCAGCAGGACCAGCTGGGCCATTTGCTGGCGACTCCGGGCCAGGCCCTCGTCTCCCTGCCGCCCCTGCCTGCCCTCCCCGGGGAGCTGCTGCTCCTCTGCCGCCTCCACGCGGGACCAGCCTGGACGCCCGGCGCGCGTGTCCCTGGGGCCCGTGACTCTTGGAGACGCCCCTGCTTCCTGGGTGAGGACCCAGCCTCAGAGAAGCTGTCTACAGACGTATTGTGGTCACCGGGGTCGGGAGGCAGGCCAAGGGCAGGGTAGTGGGGCCTCCTCATGAGTCAAGCGACAAGGTTCGGTGCTGCCAGAGAAACTTTGGGTCCTGATGAGTCCTTCACTCTTCCGGTGACCCTGGTCCGTGTCCTTTTCTGCGGGATGGGTGTGAGGACGTCCACCCGGCAGGGCGCCGGCCTCGTGGCACCCAGGATCACGGAATGATGGATAACAATCGTGGGCAGCAAACCTTCCGTCCCCACGTCCCCGTGTGTCCCCTGGCGTTTGCCACCCTGGCAGGGGCTGGTCAGGGCCCGGCCGTCCGGCAGAAGCTGGAAGCTGGCACGGTCACCCAACAGTGATTTTGAGAATGCATCACACCCCTTCCACACCCCCCCATAAGGCTCCCGGCCGGCCTCCTGGTGCCCCTTCCCGTCTCAGGTTCTGGTAACGCCCCCCGCCCCCTGCCCTGGGCCCTCTCCATGGCCCGTGCCCACCCGATGGGCAGGGAGGAGGCTCGCTGAACCTCAGGGGCACACCCGGCCCAGGACGCAACTGCTCCGAGGGCTGGCTCTGTCCTGAGGCGTGCCGATGTCCCCCCGCCACGGAAGGAGCAGCGCCTGAGCCCCCCAGCAAACCCCCTTCTGGTGGAGAAGGAGGGCGCGGTCAGGAGAGGAGTGGGGTCGTGGGGGCAGACAGCTTCCGTCAGCCAGACAGTTTAGGGTAAAGCTCCCGGATCCTGGTCTATCTCGCCGGTGGCTGGGCTTCACCCCCGGGGCTGCCGAGCGAGCGCCGAGCCCGCAGGAGGCCCCTCAGGGCACAAGCCGGCACCTGTGTCTACAGCAGGGCGCTGAGGAGACAGGGAGCCTCCCAGGAAAGCGACGGGGGCGGAGGAAGGGCCCCACATGGGTTCGTGCGGGAAGGGTGACGGCCCCAGGTGAAGAGAGGGGTCTCGGCATCGCTTAGGAAGGTGCCCCTGGGAGCGGCCAGAGGGACGGGCGGGCCTGCGGGCGCTAGGGGTCCACTTTGTGGCCTCTCTCTGCCCCCAGCCCTGGCAGCCCCTGCCCGTCGGGAATCCCTGCCTCCACCGGCCCCGTGGCCCTAGAGGGCAGGGGCCACGTCCCGCTGGTGCCGATCGGCCAACTTCCCATTGGGGCCTGTCACACGGCACTCAGCACACGCCTGTCCAGTGACCAGGACCTCACTGAGGAGGGCGGCAAAGGGTGGCAGCCTCTTCCCCTCACTCCCCCACACGCCTGCCAGGAAGGACCCGTCGGCTCAGAAAGGCCGTGGGCCCCGGAACGCCGAGGATGACGCCCCCTCCCCTCCTCCGCCGGCTGACCAGGGGAAGGCGTTTCACTCACTTAAATCAGTGACCCGTCTCAGGAGGCCTGGCCTAGACACAGGACTCCTGGAGCCCTGTTTGCTTGGCTCTGGGTCACCAATGTCACAGGTGGGCTGAAGGGCTGGTTTGGGCCTCGATCAAAGGGGGGCCGAGGGGCGGGACGTGGGTTCCCGCCCCCCGCCCCGCCCCCGCCTGCTTGGTGTTGATGCCAGCCCTCTGCTCCTCCCTGTTCCCATGGGTCCTGAGACTCTGCGAAGTATTCCCTGAGCATCGCAGACACGGATGCTCCCCAAATCCCGAGACGGGTGCTCCCCAAACCTCAGTCCTGCTGGAGCCCCATGCTTGTGGCTGGGGGGGCAGACAATCCCAAGAATTCACTCACGACCTGGGGGACGCGTTCATTCCTGCGTTCTGGGGTCACAGCCACGGGGCCGCTGCCTCCACACAGGAGGAAAAGGAGCCGGGAAGGTGTGAGCTGCGGACAGGACGGGGACGCTGGGGCACCTCTCCCCGCATCTCCTCCCAGCGGGCGTGGCTGAGCAGCTGGTGGGAATGCGGGTGGGAACAGGTCTCAGAAGAGGGGCTCCCCTTGGGGCACAGCCTGCTTCCTCACCTGGAGAGCAGGTGGGGGGAGTGGGGGGCGTTAGGTGCGGAGGCCTCCAGTGAAAGGGGCTTTTCCTGAGTTTCCTGGCTGGGGTCCTGGGCCCCCCGCTCTGTCCCGTGTGTCCCCGACCTTGGCCAAGCACCTCCTCCCGAGAAGGGGACAGTGGGGTCGATTTCCTTCTGTCCTCAGAGCCTGCTGTTTGCCGGGGGGGGGCGTCGGGTCAGCAGGTCCGTGGTCTTAGGGCAGGCAGGGGGGCCGCGTCTCCCCCACCCCCTCCATGAGCTCAGATCAGGGTGTCCCTCGTCTCTGGCTGGCTCCGTCTCCCCCCTTGTCCCCCCGTCTGGGGTAACTGGCACTGGTATTTTGCAGCTACCCCCTCCCCTGCTCAGGACCGTGTTAAGAGCGTGGAGGGCCCCCGCCTGCCTGCTCTGTAACTTGGTCCCTGCATCTGTTCTGTGGGACACGGGGCAGGTGAACGTGCCCAGTTGGCTTTTCGATCTGACCGTCTCCACAGGGAAACTCCAGGACCCGGCTCAGGCTTGGCTGATGGTGGGGAGGACACCCCTGCAGGGGAGGCATAACCCTTGCCTCCCAAACAGGGCAGGGTGTGGGGTTGGGGAGGGTGGCTCTGGCGGCCTCGTGGGGGGATGGGTGCCCTCAGGATGGCCAGCCTCACCCCCGCCCCCGCTGCAGGACACCCCGTCTCCTCCGCTCGTCCGGATGAACCGAATGTCAGCTGCTCAGCCGGCACTCATGGGCCCCCATGTCTGGTTCGCTATGTGCCAGGCCAGGGTCCCGGCCTCGGCAGTGGGCAGCTTGTGGGGAACCACAGACGGGGTCAGGGGGCCCCAAACCCTGGCTCAGAGGGACAGGAGGGCGTCGGGGGAGAGGCCAAGTTGGCTCTGTAGGGCGGGCGTACATGCAGGTGGTGAGCCGTGAGGTTGGCACCGCCGAGGTCATTTTCGCCACTGTCTGCTCCGTCCAGCGAAACCGTTCGTAGTCATAACCAGGTAGCCATCAGTCGCACCAGGGCCTCCTTGATTCTGCAGTTTTAAAACAACAAATCTGAACACAGAAGGAACTCCCATTGTTACTAAAACCCACACTCACCAGACAAAGCTAGTAAGTTCTGCTGTTTCTCAGTTTTAAAACTTTTTTTAACGTTTATTTTTGAGAGAGAGAGCAAGCAAGCAGGGGAGGGGCGGAGAGAGGGGGACAGAGGATCCAAAGCCGTCAGCGCAGAGCCCGACATGGAGCTCGAACTCAGGAACCATGAGATGTTTAACCGACTGTGCCCCCCGGGGACCCCGTTTCTCAGGTCTGGATTGGAAGCTGAAGACGGCCACGCAGCAGGCACGTTGGCCGGACGGAAGGGACCAGGTGTGGGTCTCGGCTCACGCTGTTTGATCAGTGCTGACTTCCCGTCTACATTTGGGCACGAGTTGGGGGGGTGGTGCGAGCCCTACCCAGCCCTGGACAGACTTCGGAGCCCCTCCCATTGAACTTGGGCGGGGCTTATTCCGAGCAGCGTGGAGGTTGGAAAGCAGGGGCCGCGTGCTAGGTTGAAGCTTCCGAGAGCGTTAGGCCCACTCTGGTGGCCGCGGCAGTCGTCGGGGACGTGACACGCCAGCGTGCGTCAGCAGGGAGGGCCCTCGATCCCTGGCCGTGGTCGGGGCTGCCTGCCACACGTGGTGTGACAGACAGCAGGCGGGCAGCTGCTTCTCTTACTGCTCTGAACAGTCTGCTCGGTGTCTCCTCCTGCAGGGCCCCGGGCTGGGCCACTCCTACCTCGCCGGCCCTAGAGGGTGGGCAGGGGGCTCACGTGTTCCTGTCCAGAAGGTGGACGCAGGCCGAGTGGGTGTGCGGTGTGTCAGAGCAGGGAGCGTAGGGTGTGTGATGAGTGACCGAGGGCAGCTCTGGCGGCCGGGGCGCCGTGACATTGGCGAGGGGCCCGAGGCCGTCTCTCCAGAGCCAGGCTCTTGGGGGTGACCGGTGGGTCTAGGGGCACCCCTCCCCTGTGGAAGAAGAGCGTGGACCGGAGGGGACAGGGAGGAGCCCCAGCGTGGCCCTCGGAGCCTGGTTCTGAGCGGTCCTAGGCTTGGCGAGTTGTGCGGGCTGGGCTGGCTCCTGGGGCCTGGGCTTGAGGGCTCTGGCCTGAGTGGGAGAAGGGAAGGCGACAGCCAAGCAGGGCCGGAAGCCCTGGGGTCTGAGTCCACACCCAGCACACTGCAGGTACTCGCAGGGGGAGCAGTCGAGAGGCTGGTACCGTGCCCTACTCCAGCTTTGCAGTGACAGGTGGCGGGTAGTAAAACCCTCCTTGAGGGCCGGAGGACAGCTACGTGAACCCCCAAGCTCTTGGGCTGGGCCAGGCCCTTCACAGGTGCCTCTGGCTGGCATCCAGCCCATCTGGAGAAGCAAGTCGGGCTGGCTCTCGGGCAGCCGCCCGTTTCCTGTCTGTGCTTAGGGACCTGTTCCCGGGTCCCCCTCACTCGGCCAGCGTGAGGCCCCTTGGTCATTCCTGGCGGGCGAGGGGGCAGGGAAGGGGATGTCAGCCGACACCCCATGTCTGAGGACCGGCCTGGGCCCGGGCTTTCGGGGCTGGTCCTTGGAGGGGCGCGGTCGGGAAGGGTGTGACCGTGGCCCTGAAACTGGGCTGGAGCCCCTCCTGCAGGGACAGAGCCAGGCTGGGCCGTCGGAGAGGGAGGCGCTCACTCAAAGTGACCTCTGTCACTCTGTCATGTGCTGACATTCTGGCCCCAAGTCTCCGGGAGGAGGAGGAAGGGAAAGCATCTGCTGGGGGCCCCTTGGAAGGGCTGGTACCTGGGCAGGTGTCCCCGCTGCGGAGTGGGGCTGTGCCGCCCGTGGGGATGGCACCACTGGGGCGCGCGTCCACCTGGCCCACGGGCACCCAGGAGGGCCATCGGGAGACGCCTCCCGGCCTGGGCGGACAAGCACACTCTCTTCCTTGAGAGATAGTGGCTCCCGTCCAGTGCACCTCGGCTAATCGCCACCATCGTGGGAACAGCGCGGGACGAGGCCCGAGAGGCAGCTCATTGTCTGGGGGAGATTAAAGCCCCAGCGCTGCATTGTCTGGCCAGGGGGATAAATCTCACTGCTGTCAGTCAGACGCTGAATTAAATCCCCCCTCGTTTCTGAAGGGGCTTATCTGTGCTGAATGGGCGGCCGCACCGCAGCCTGAGTGGACGTGTTTGGGAGTGGCCGTCCTGGGCACCTTCGGAGCAGGGGCCACCTGGGGAGGGGACACTGTCCCTGAGAGGCGGTCCTCTCCCGGCAGGGGGCTGGACTCCGCCTGAGGACCAGGGGACCTGCCGGGGTCCCTGGCAGAGCCACCGAGGGAGGGACTGGGCCGGCGGCCGGCAAGGAGCCTCGGGGAATCCCTCAGGGCAGTTTGAGGCTAAGAAGAGAGTAACCTAAGTGATCCGGAACTTTCTAGAGCAGCCGCCCCATACCTGTCCCTTCCAAGCCCCGACAGCCCAGACAGACTCGCCGGGGGAGGCCTGGATGGCTGGGTGCTATCTCTGGGTGCTACCTTGGCCCCTGCATCACCTCAGGTGGGAGGCAGGACCCAGGGGCAGTCTGCCAGCATTTTTAACAACAGGATCCTTTTTAACCTGAACCTTATGCGAGACCTTAACTTCTAGAACACGCAGTTTGGGGAGCGATGGGAGCACCTCCTCAGGCCCCCAGGGCTCTTGGGGGCCCCCCAGGCCGTAGCAATGCCTTGTCCAACTCTGTAGGAATCCCACAGTGACCCCCAGTTTGCAGACAGAGAACCACAGCGCGGAGAGGGTGAGCAGTGTGTCCAGACCCCCCGAAAGTCTTCTTTCCTACGGGGCTGGGGAGGACGTCCGGGGAGGGAGGCTCGCCGGCACACCCCCGGGCGGCCCGTCTGCTCTGGCCACCCCAAGGAGTGTCCGCCCAGGCTGGCAGCTGCAGATGTGGTCGGGGAGTGAAGAAGGCATGGCGGTGGGAAGGCGGTGGGCAGGCGGCAGAGCTGAGGCTGTCAGCGGCGACAGCGCTGGGCCGTGGCGGGGTTGGGACACTGGGCGCAGCGTTGGTGGAGAGTGTTGGCGTTCAGCCCTCCAGGTCCCATCCCCAGCTCTGACCCCGTCCCCAGCTCTGGCCAGCAGGTGGGGGAACCTTAGGGCGCCTCCTCCCGAAGGCACCTGCATTTCCATCTTTGCATATTTGAGGAAGTGCTAACCGGGGTTTTCTGTGCTTTGTGCCAAAGTTTCCCCATTTCGAGGGCGCCGACGCTCTTTCGTAGGAACTCCTGTCCGCACGTAGCTCCCATCTCCCGATGGAGGAAGACCCCGGCCAGAGCTGAATGAACAGGCTCGGCTGCGGTCTGACTTCAAGGAGCTGAGAGCGGGGTGGGAGGCCGCGGGCACACAGGGCGTGGGGCTCGCCTGCCTGGACCCGGAGCTGCAGGCCGTGTGCCGCGGTTCCCCGCTTCTCCTTACTGCCATGAGATCGAGCCCAGCTGGCCAGTGACACCGTTTTGGATCTCAGTAATGACCTGTGTTTCTGAGCGTCACGGTCCAATCATAGGAAGCCAGCGTGTGAGCCGAATGTACGACTTCCTTCGGACCTTCCTCGGCCCGACCAGAGGCCGTCAGTCATGTCCGTGCCACAGAGACACGAAGCCAGGCTCGTCCCCGTCTGGGCCCGGGGGAGGGGGGATTCAGCACGTCCTCCCTAAGCCCCCCAACTCGGGGCTGTGGCGGGGCGCTGGCAGGAAAGCTGGGAGGCTCTGGCCCTTCACCTCGAGGTTGTACGGGGTTCTCGGGACCACCACCCGCCGCGGCTCAAACCAGTCCCGGGCGCTGGAGGGTCGGGGGCCCAGGTGTGGGCAGGGCCGGGTCCTCCCGGGTGTGTAGACGGCCGTCCGTCCTGTCCCTGTATCCTCATGCAATCTGCCCTCTGTGCCAGTCAGTGTCCCTAACCCCCCTTCTTATAGGGACACCTGTCCTCTGAGTAGGGCCCCCCAGTGACCCCATTTTGCCTTAGTCACCTCTGTAAACGTCCTGTCTCCAAATGCACCCAGCTTTCTGAGGTCCTGGGGTCAGAACTCCAACGGACAGATTTTGAGGGCCCGCTTCACCCCGAAACACAGTCTCTGACACCATCTGTGTCCCCCTGCAGCAGCATTTTGTTCTGGCTCTCGGAAACCAGTTTGCACAAGGGCCCCAGGAAGGCCCAGGCCTTGGAGGGGCGAGGCAGAGACACATGGGGCCGGAGAGCGGCCGGGTCTCCGGGCAGCCCAGCCCCCGGAGGCCCCCGGAGGGGCCGGAAGTGTGCGATTAGCACCAACTCCTTTCTGAAAAGCCAAATGGGCTTAAAAGAGAGGCCTTGAACCTGAGAAACGTCCGTGAAAATCAGGGCTTGACTGGAGAGGACAATTTTTCTCATTTTTGTGGGGTTGAGCCTTTTCAATAAGATTTCAAGAGAGTAAAATCAACAGACCCCAGGAAATTTGCATACGGCTACTTAACGTCAATTCTGTGCGTTTTTTTTCTAAAAGAAGGAATAAACACCTCCTCAAAGTTCCCCATCCGCAGGGCGGGACTACCCTGGGAGTTAACGGTTCAAACCTTTACAATTTTTTAAAACCCAGTAGCTTTCCATAACAAAGGGCAAAATTCACAAACAAATTGCCTCCCTCCTCCCGGTCCGCTCCTTGGCCGGGCGAAGGCGTGTTGACAACACACAGCTCCTTGGGTCACTGCCGAATGGAGGAGCCCACGGAGACGAGGCCCCCCCCAGGGTCTGTTGAGAACAGCGTGGCTCTCGGGGGGCCAGAGAGCAGGCTCTCCCCTTCCAGGCTTTTCAGAGCCTCAGCTAACGAGTGGCGTGGCGGGGACCCTGGAGGCGGTCCCCGGAAGGCCGGTGCTTGCTGGAAGGCACTGGAAAGCGGGAGCCTCCATGCGCTGGGGCTAGAAGCCTGTGTGTCGGAAAGATGGAAGCCCACCCCGGGGCTGGGAGAGGGTCCCGGTGGGCAGCTCTGGAGGGGCCGGGACAGCGTGGGCACCCCCAGTGGGCTGGACCCCCCGCCCGCTGAGCACCCACAGCCCAGGAGAATGGCCTTCTCGGCGGCCCAGCGGCCCCTGGGCCGTATGCACCACTCAGGGGGCCGGGAGGGCGGGATGCCCAAGAGGAGGCCCAGAAGCCCTCAGCCCAGCTGGGGCCAGGGACCTGGCGGGCCAGGTGAGAAGTGCCCCGGCTGGCCCTCGGGGTCCCCGGGAGTCCGGCTCTGCCGTCTCTTCCTGCCCACGTGGGGCGCGGGCTCAGCCTCCTCGCCTCAAACCCTCTCTCTTGTCTCTGCCCCCGAGCTTGCGGCTCTTCCTTGGAGACCCTCGAGGCTCCTGCTCCGCTGCTCCGCTGACGCCCTGCACCAGCAAGGCCTTTCCAGGCGTGGCTGTCGCCCCCAGAAGCCCAGGAGCCCGGGCCAGGGACGGTTTTCCCTGTTCCTCCCGACTCCTAGAAGTGTCTGGTACCCAGGAGGCCCTTAATAAATGTTCACGGAAGGCAGGGACGAGAGATGGGGGTGAGTCTCAGGGCGAGTCCATCAGAAGGCAGGACACCGGTCATGCGGGGGCAGAGGGACAAGCTGTCCCGAAATGGCTGCACCCCCAGGGTGGGTCAGGGGTGCGGGGGCAGGAGCACAGGCAGGCCCGCCTCCCGAGGAGCCCGGCGCCCCCGGCACGGCGTGGGGAGGCCATTCTGGGGGCCGTCGGCTCTCCACCTGCCGGCGGGGCCTTCCACGCCCAGGGTCCTGGAGGCTCCACCCTGGAGGAGGCCGCTTCTCTGCCCTCGGGCCTCCCCTGCCCTGCCCCCGGGCGCCAACCGTGTCCATGTGTCTCTGCGTGCCGAGGGCCCGCCGTCCGATTCGTCCTGTCCTCCTCTCTGGGCCCTTGTGGCCATCCTGCCGCCCCTGTGGCCAGGCCCAAGTGGGGGCCCGGCTGCTCACCTCTGGTCTGACCCCCTCCCCCTGCTCCCTCTGTGCACGGCAAGGTGGACAGGAGCTCTGGGGGGGGAAGGAGGCGGGTCCCAGGAGGGCGCGTGCCGTGCCGTCCAGGCAGCGGCTGTCAGGAGGCTGTTCCAGAACCCGCTGGTAGAGGCTCAGACCCAGCTTGGCGGGAACGGGCCCTCCCACGGTCACCAGCCTGGACCCCAAAGGGTTAAGGAGCGAGTGCGGGGGCTTTGTTCCGGCGGCTCCCCGGCTAACCTGCAGAGCCCCCAATCCCTTCCTCATGACGGTGATTAGCACCGTACGGCACGATGAATAGGCCGGGCGATTCCTATGGTAACCTTCAAAATGCATTCCTCGGGCAGGCTCGGCCTCCTCAGTAATTACATTCCTAGCTGGGCCCACAGACAGCATGCTAATTAGCCCCGAGAGAGGGGGTTCTAGCTCCTCCCTGAGAAAGGGGCCGGAGGGAGGCGCCTTCTGTTTGCAGCCCACCCCCGCCCCTCCTCTTCCTCAGGCAGGACAGAACCGGTGAGGTGCCCGGCCAGGCCAAGCTGGCCAGGAAGTTCCAGGCCCCCAAAGTCCCTCCTCCCTCCCTTGCCCGGGCTGCCCTGCGTGTCCCCTGGGCGTCCACCTCTGCCCCTGGCTTGGGTGTGTGTCCTGTGAGACTGGCCCGGCCCCACCCCCCGGGAGTTGCTGTCCGGGACTGGGACAGGACCCCATGGCCCACACGGAGGGAGCCCCCCTGGCGTGGGCGTGGGGAGGCAGAGAGGGCGGTGTCGGTGAGAGAGAGGCTGCCAGGGGTGCCCGCCTCTCCCGCCTGTGCCGGAGGACGACCCGGCCTGTGCTGAGAACGGGCACCTTTCCGAGAAATGGGAGACCCAGTAGGGAACCAGAAGGCCCAGGGAGGGAGGAGAGGCACCCACCAGAGGGGCCGGGCGTGCTCAGCCCTGAGCCTCGTGTATTTGAGAAGCTGGATGCCGGCCATCGGGGTACAAAAGGGGCCCAAGAGTGAGGGCTGCCTGAGGCGGGTGGGCTCTGCTCAAGGTCTAACGGGCAGCCAGCGGAAGGGCTGCGGGCAGGACAGTGACGTGAGCCTGGTCCCGTTTGTCGCGGGTCACTCAGACTCCAGAACAGAGTGTAGACTTGAGAGGAGCCTGGGTGGGTGCAGGTGAGGTGAGGGGGACGGGGGCTCAAGGGCAGCACATGGGCTGTGGGAAGGGAGGACTCCCCTGGCTTTCCGTCCTCACCAGCTGGGCCTGTTGCGCGAGGGGCACCAGTGGGCTGGGCGTGCCCGTCTGACGTGGCTGGCGCTGGCTCCCACCGGCGTCGCGCGTCTGCTGGGAGCTTGTTCCCGGGGCCAGCAAGGCCTGAAGGGCGAGAGGCTGATGGTCATTGGCGGCAGGCCCTGGGGTCAGGTGGCTTGGGGTCAAGGCTGTGGGTGGTTTGGGGCGGGCAGCTCATACCTCATCAGAGCAGGGACAGTAGGTGCCATGAACCTCGGTGCCCACGGCTGCTCTGGCCTCAGGGGCGAAAGGCCCAGGAAACAGGACAGTCATTTCTTAGGGCCTCGGGGAGGTGGCCTTGTGCCCGAGAACAAAGCCGCTCTGTGACAGGTCAGGTCCCTGCGAACCCCACCTCTGTGAGTGTCCCTGCTCTGCTGGTCTGGGGGGGGGGAGAGTGCCCATCTGGGGGATCGCAGGCGTCCTCCCCGGGCCAGGCGGCACGGCCAAGGCTGGGAGCCCTCGGCTGGCAGGGCCGCTGGCCCCGGAGGAGCCGCCAGCTCGTGACTCCGCGCCCAGGTGGTTTAGGCTCACAGAGGGATTACCGGCCCTGGGATTTGGAAGCCAGCAGTTCCTTGGTGTCGGTCGGCTCAACTAATTCCAATGTAAATAGAGCAATCCTTTAAGCATATATCACTCGATGCTCACCAGGGAGCCCGCAGAGCTTAACGCCGGCTCAGAAGACCTGCCAGGTAGCCTCTGCGCCGCAGCCCGTTCCCCGACGGGCCGTGTTTGTGGCAAACCCCGGTAGAGTATCACGATAATTATGGGAACGGCCCCGGGGATTTTCACTCCCCATTGTCCTTCCTGCCGGACTGGCCGCCTCAGAACCTCCTTCTCTTGTGAGGGATACACATGATCCCAGGGGCTCCGCCGGCCAAACCCAGGCGCCTCCCCAGGGCCCGGCCCCCAAAAGTGCCTGCTGGCCTCCTGCCCCCGACCGTCAGCCGAGTCCAGCCCCCCGCGGACCAGCCGTGCGGCCAGCCTGGGGCCGGGCTCTCCTGAGAGGTATCGGGCGGAATGCACGTGGCCCCGCATGCAGAGGGACGGGAGCGCCAGGGACAAGCCGCAGAGGCACCGGCCCAGCCGTGGTCCCCATGAGAGGGAGTCCCGCTCCACACTGGGCCCTGCCAGCCTCTTCCCTTGCTCGTGACGAGCCAGCTTCACAGCCCGTGGTGCGTGGAGTTTGAGGGGGCAGCACGTGGAGCCCGGCAGTCAGGGCTGCCTTCTGTCCTCAGTGCTTCCGTGCCTCCGTTCGCAAACCCTTCCCCGTCCCCAGGTCAGAGTCTCCTCTACTTCCTTCTTGAAGTTTTGGGGTTTTGCTTTTCCCTATTTAAGTCCCTCCCTCCTTCTAGCTGGAGTTGCGAGTGGTGTGAGGTAGGGATCGAACTTCATTTATGCGCCACCGCCGGGGGGGGGGGGCCACTCTCCCAGCCTGGTCTTGTGACCCGGGATGCCCCCCGATGACCCTGCAGCCGCCCCCGTGAAAGGTCAAAGTTGCACACGTGTGAGGGTCGGTTTCTAGGTCAGGCGGTCCGTGCCCGGGCCGGTGCCGCAGCGCCTGAGGGAACGGTCGTGACGGTAAAGGAATAGGGACACGTTGCCGGGAGTCTGGGAGTCTGTAAGGTGCCAGGGGCTGGGGCCGCCCTGAGAGGGCTGGGGCTGGGGCGAGGCCCCTCGGGGCTGGGACCCATACCGGCAGGCCCCGCCTCTCTGCACTCCCAGATCCGGAAGCCGCGGGGCCTCCCCCCCGGGGCAGCCGCCTCAGGCCAGACCCAGCCACCCTGTCACTCCAGACGGCCCTGGGTTCTTCCAAAAGGTGTCCCGCATTACACAAATAGAGGACAACGAAGTCACGCGCTGTGCAGCGCCCTCTGAAGGCCGAAGGCGGTGCCCTCTCTGAGCGCTGCTGGCTCTCTGGCCTGGGGCCGCAGGTGGTTCTTCGCCTCGTCGGCCGTCCTGCAGGTGGGCGGGCTGTCGGGTCCCCAGCTGAGACCGAGTCGGACGGACACTAACTACATGTATTATTATCATCATCATTATCGCTGCGAGGGCTGACGCGCAGCCCGGGACACGGCCTGTGATCTCATCCTCAGGGCCGTGCCCAGTGCGGCCCCCTGAACAGAGGCTCCGGTGACCCCCCTCCACGGCGCTCCCAGAAGCCAACTGCCTTTTAATAACTGACACTTAGCGCTCCCGGGGGCCTCGCGAAGCATCGCCAGCCATTAGACCCGCGCTTCCGCCAAGGATGCATCGTGCGGTGATTAGGGGGCGGCTTTGCAGCCAGGGCAGGAGACCGGGGTCTTCGGGGACCAGCATCGAACCGCCCCGGGGGAGCGCGTGTGGGAGGCTGTCCCTCCTGGTCCGTGAGTCTGGGTGAAAGTGAAACTCGAAATTACCATGGATCTCAGCAACCACACTTCCCACAACCCTCCGAGCGGCAAGCAGGCGTATTCGATCAGTGACCAGCGTGATTCTGGGGGAGGCTTGGACACTACCCGGTTCACGTCCTTAGGGACGCAGGCGGGGCCCACGGGCTGCCGTGTTCCCCGGGGGGCGGGGGGCGGGACTGGCCGCTGCCGTCCTCGGCTCCTTGCTCTCCATACAGAAGACACGGCGGTGATGTGTGTGGTGACGGCGTGCCGCGTCACGCCAGGACCCTCCCCTGCTGTGCTTACTCTCCCTCCACCCACCACACGCGAGCGTACAGGAGCAGCTGGGGGGGGGCGTGCACGCGGAGGTGGGGGACAGGCACGGACTCTGTCCAGCTCTGGGCCCGGAGGCCTCCCGGAGCCCATGGATCTGGCCTCTTCTTCCACGCTGGTCTCACCAGGAAGGGCTCCGCACGCCAGGAAGACTGTGGAGCAGGAGAAGCCAGACAGGGGAGGAGGGCCCACCCCCCAAATCTGTGGCTGAAATAGGCCCCGGGGGCTCTGAGGGGATCCCAGCACGTGTACCTCCTGATGTCGGGGCTGCGCCATGGGGCCGGGAGCCGGCTGAGAGGCCGCCCTCCCACCCGGGCTCTGCCCCAGGGAGGCCTGCGTGGACCCCGGAGGGTGGGACCCCACTCCAGGGAGGCCTGCGTGGACCCCGGAGGGTGGGACCCATTTCCCCTGAATCT
This sequence comes from Paguma larvata, assembly GCA_030068075.1. Classification (NCBI taxonomy): domain Eukaryota; kingdom Metazoa; phylum Chordata; class Mammalia; order Carnivora; family Viverridae; genus Paguma; species Paguma larvata. The sequence goes on from CM057833.1 coordinate 1,626,592, forward strand.
CGTGCTGCGCTGACAAGCCGGTCAGCCTGTCCGTGCCGGGCAGAGAGGAGGCTGGCTCCTGGCCCTGTTCCCCGGCCCGGCTTCCCGGGAGCCCAGGCTGTGCTGAGGCCATCTGGGGCCTGGGGTTCCTCCGCCCGGAGCACCTGTGTGCCCCACCTCCCGCCCTTGCCCCGCTCCCCGGCGTTCAGATTAGCATTAATGTTATTGATGGAAGGTGAATCCCAAGGTGCCTTTTTCTCAAAATGTCATGCCGGGCGACCCCGAGGGGATGGCTTATTGTGGTGTGGAGTTTCTTTCCCGGCGTTGCTGAGCTTCGGGCTTCCTGCGGGCCCAGAGAGAAGGTTCTGGACACAAACATGCTTTAGCATCGCTGCAGCTGGGCGGGCCGGGCCCTCCTGAGGCTCCGGGGGCAGCAGCGTCACCACCGGAGCGGCAGGGACAGGCCCTGAGCCCGCAGGCCACCCCAGCCCCAGCCCGTGGCCCCCCCAGAGCCCTGCGCCCACGCCAGCAGCCCGCCCTGCCAGACCCCTGGGGACGGGCGGACCGAAGGGAAAGGGCCTTGCCCTTTGCCGCTCTCTGTGGGGGCGGGTCTGCACAGGCCTCTGTGTGTTCTCTGAGCTGGGGGGGGGTGCGGTGGACAAGATTCTCCCTCTTGGAGGGGGTGCTGATGGAGGGACCCGCACACAGAGGAGGGATTCTTGTCGGAAGGGCTGTGAGCCAGACAGTGACCGGAGTGCAGGACCTGAGACCCGAAGAGTTTCTGTTGGGGGGAGGTGGGGGAGGGAGGGGAGGAAGGAGGGGCCTCCTGTTGAGGGGAGGAGACAGGGAGGAGGGAGAGCAGGAGCAGGAGGGAGGGGGTGGGGGAAGGCAGGGAGGAGGGAGAGCAGGAGCAGGAGGAGGAGGGAGAAGGTGGGGAACGACAGGGAGGAGGGAGAGGAGGAGGAGGAGGGAGGGGAGGAGAGAAGGAAGGGTGGGGGAGGACGGGGAGGAGGGAGAGCAGGAGCAGGAGGGAGAGGATGGGGGAGGACGGGGAGGAGGGCAGGGGGGAGGCGGGCCGGAGCCGAGTGGCCCAGCTCATGCAAAGGAGGCGGGTCGGGGGCGCACACACCCCCTCGGGGGACGGGGCGCGGGTCCGGCTTTCAGGTACCGGCCTTTTGTCTGCTGCCTTGAGCTCGCCTGTCAGCCCCGCCGTCAGAGGCCTAATCTTTTTTTCTTCGCGGGCTGAAAAGGCCCAGCATCACATCAGGCAACACACTGCTGCCTTTTCTCCTTCCCCACGGAACCCAATCACCGGACAGCGTCGCTATAATTCACTCCCCAGCCCGCCCTTTGAAAAGGTGGGCGCCTCGGCGCTGCTCACCAGCAAGATAAATCATGTACTCGAAATTAACTTCCATTGAAAGGCAGGGCGGGAAGAAAGGCTGATGGCCGTCGCGGGCGGGAGCGGCCGACGGGCGTTGATGAGTGTCAGCGCGGATGATTTGGGGGCTGTGATTAAGATCTTATCTAGGTAGGAAGTAAATAGAAACGACTTTAATAAAACTCGGCCCCGTCCCTGCTTCCAGCTCGGGAAGTTCCTTTTTCCCCTCGTCTTTCCTGTGTTTTGGGGTGGACACGCCCCAGGCCAGGAAGAGCCCCGTTAGAGGAAAAGTTGTCGAAAGGGTTAAAGGGGCCTCGGGACGCCTCGGCATGCCCCCCCCCTCCCCGGGCGAAAGTCGGGGCAGAGCGGGAGCCACTCTGTCCCCGGAGTCCCGCTCGCGCACAGGAAGCGCCGGGAGTTCGGGGCTGAGCGGCGGCACTGCCGCGGAGACGGCCCCCGGCCTCCGAGTGTGCCTTTCTTTGGTCACGAATGACATTTTGCCACAATATAAGTTTTCCTCGAATGAAACGAAAGCACCCCCCTGCCCGCGGACAGGGCCTGGAGGCAGCCTGCTCCCAGACGCTTGTGCAGGGGGCCCCTTCACAGGCCACAGGCCACCGTGCGCTCGGATGTTTAGTCTTACTACCGGTGACTTCAGTGAGCCGCAGCTCAAACCCCGTGCCGCACGGCCCGGACCGGTGACCGTCCGCCCGTAGCTGCCACGGGCACGTTCCCGCAGCCCGCGCTTCCCGCCGACCCGGCCCCGTCGTCCGGGCAGCCGCCCTGGGTGGGGAGGGGCTTCTGCTGGCTGAGGAGGAAGTCACGCGTCATTGACGGATGGCTCAGAGGCGGGCAACGCCCCGGTTGGCATCTCGCAGGCAGGTGGGCAGGGTGGCCGGTGGGGTCTCCTGGTGGGAAAGAGGCCTGTAAGGGTCTCAGTCCGAATGTCCCCTGGCCCCAGGCCCAGTAAACCGTTATGAGGATGGGCACGTACCCCCAGTGCCAAGAGGGCCTTCTAAAGCGGGGGCGGCACCAGCCATGGTCACGGGCACCCTGCGCGCACCCCGGAACCAAATCAGTGCGGCTTGGACCCGTTTGCACCCCAGGCTGGAGACCCCCCAGGAGAGGGTGTGGGTGTCCGGGCCCCACGGTCTGTAGGAGGGGGTGCTCTCCTCTGAGGTGAGGTCTGTCCTCCGTGGCCCTGCCATAGCAGGAGGAGGAGGGAGGGCCGGGAGGAGGAAGGACGGAGAGCTGAGTCGGGGGCTGGGGGCCCGTGGCCACCCTCTAACCCAGGTCCCAGCTGGAGACAGCGGCCCGGGAGGGGCCCGGAGGGTTTCCCAGCCCCTGGACACCGTGTTCCGGGCACTCCTTGTCTCAGAGTGGCGTTTCCGGCCTCTGCCGCCGACGGCACCTAGCGGCGTTATCACCCAGGCGTTGCCCGGCTTTGCCCGCGTGCTCCAGCCCTGGCCCCGGACTTGAGAACGGGGCGTTTCTCTCTTGCATTCTAACCCTCGGACGCAGAGGGACAAACGCTGGAGCCGTTTCTGTCGCCTGCCAATGTTTTGTTTGGTTTTGTTTTTAAACCCACGGGTGTTGGCGGGATGAGTTTCCGCGGCAAAGTTGCTGGGGTCTAAATCGTGGATTGGCGTTCGGATGGTTGTTCGAAACGTCACCGTGTGTCTGCGACACTCACACTCATCATGTTCACACGCGTACCCGCCCGCGCTCACGGTGTCACGCCCGTGCTCGCAAGCTTGTGCGTGCCTGCAAACACACGCACACGGCGCTCACGCACACCTGACAGCAGTTTCACGGTGCTCGCACACTCACGCTCACACGCGCTCACACATGCAGTGCACGCACAACGCAGTTCACACCGGCCGTCACACACGCTCGCCTGGGCTCACACATGTACCCTCACACAGTTCACACCTCTTCTCACACCTGTGTCCACAAGTGTGCACATATGCACACAGGTCACACCTGCTCCTACATGCTCACAAGTGCTCACAGTGTGCGTGCACACTCACACGCACGCACGCCTGCTCTCACACGCGTGCTCACACGTGCACACTTGGAAAGCTACCCACCCTCCCTGCTGCCAGGCACCCAGCTGGCTACGAGCCCCCGACAAAGACCTCATGGCAGTTGTGCCCCTTCGTGTCCGTGCCCGCAGCTTCACCAATGAGGCGTCACTCTTGCTGCTGACGTAACCTGGGTGGCCCTGGGGGGTGGCCGGCAGACCCCGAATGTCAGGGGTGGGGACGGCAGAGGTCCCGTGGACACCCAGACATCCCCTGGGCCGCCGGGGTCAGGTGTGAGGGTGGGGGCTGTTTCCGCACGGCCGGCCCTGGCCCCTGGCTCCTCTGGTCACACCCTGTCCCACATAGGCCCCTGCTTGGTGACGGCGTCCCTGTGGCTCCGAATGTAGCCTTTGGCTTCCGCGGCATCGGGTTCTGAACCGCGGCCAGGCCCTTGCTAGCTGTGTGGCCCCGAGGCGGGGGCTGCCCCTCTCTGTGCCCCACCGTTGTCCTGCTGGGTCGAAGGGTCCAACGGCAGTGGCCTCGCAGAGTGGCTGGGAGACACGATGGCATGGGGCGTGCTCGCTCAGCGCTCACAGGACCTGGTGCCGGACGGCGGACCTGGCGGTGGGGGTGGGGGCCTGTGGGAACATGGCGGTTCCGTAAACGCCCGTCGGGGAGGGAGTGCCGGGGGAGGCTCGGGAAGTGGCAGATAGAGCAAATCCCCCCACTCCTAAACAAACCCAGCAGGACAGGGCCGATGACAAACGATGGGACCCTGTCGGCTTGCGAGCAGATTGGACTAATGGCTCGCTGGACTTTGCTTTCCCAGGATCGATATTCCATCAGGCAGGCCTGGGAGCCGGGCTCCCGAGGACAAAGGGGGAGCCAGCGATAGTCTTGCACACACGCTGCCCACAGTGCCGCCTTCGCCGTGAGCCGCGTGGGGGCAGCGGGGGCAGGGCGGCCCCGGGGCGCAGGTTGGCGAGCCGGCGGGCGCCCGGCAGCTAAAGCCTGGTTCTAGGAACTGGTGCCCACGACTTCCCTCTGGCTCTTCCCCGGCCCCCACTCCGGGCGGCCGTGCTGCAGGCCCTCGGGCTTCGGGGGCCCCGCCTGCGGCGCCTCCGTGCTGCTGTCCTCGCAGCCCCTCCTGCCCCCCGGCAGCTCTGGAGGCTGAGTTCAGCGGCAGGAACCAAGTGCTTCTTGGGCCGTGGAGGGACTGTCCCAGAGCCCAGGGTGGATCACCGGAGAGAGGCTCAGCTCCTGCATCCGTTCCCCGGTGTGCGCGGTCCACGGAGTGCGGGTACACTGTTGACGAAAGCTAGGGCCAAGGTCCCGGACAGAAGCATGCGTGAGCAGGACAGTGTGCAGGTGCCCAGGGCGGCCCCGGAGACGAGACGGCTTCGTCTGTTCCCCTGCTTTCACGGGAATTTTAAGGCCTCTGGGCCTGAAGGCCACCGGCCCTGGGCCTGAGACGGGAGTGGCCCCGGTCTGGGCTTGGTCACTCCGGGACAGGGACCCTCCTCTTCCCCTGGCTGCACAGCCCTGCCGGGCCTCTGTCTGTCTGCCCCTGGGACCCTGACGCTGATCGCAGACACCGGAGGACCCCGGGTCTGCCTAGCCGAGGCCAGGCACAGTGAGGGTCTCCCCACACTCCTGAGGAGGGCTGTAGGAAGGTCAGAGCTGCTCCTTGCTGGCCTGGTCATCTGGGCCACGGGACCGGCCGGCGGGCACAGCCCCGGTGGCTGCCTCGGCCTGGGCGTGGGCCTCCCAGGGTCCGTGCTTCTCAGCCCCGGGGAGGGTCACCGCTGCTTCCGCCGGGCTCTCACGCGGCAGCCCCGGGCCCTGCACCGAAGCTTGGGAGCAAACTCGCGCAGGAGCCGAGGAAGAGGCGGCAAAGTGCCCTTGGCCGGGGCCACCCCACGAGCACAGCCCAGGCTGGCAGTCGGGGTCTTGAGGGCACTCGCCCGCGGCCCGCACCTGTACGGAGGGCGCGGAAAGAGTTTGCGAGCTGGGCAGGTGAGGAGCGGCTGTCCCGCGGAGGTCGGCGGGGGTCAGGGCGACAGGCCAGCGGCTCGGGCCGGGCGAGCCCTGTCCTTCGTGGGCCCCCCGCCCCCGTGCTCGCCTGTAAGGTTTTTAGCCACGGCTTTCTCAGCTAACATCCACTCGGAGTAATTCGTTCCTGGTTTTTCCATCTCCGTGCCCACCGCGGTGAGAGCTGCCCCAGGCCGGCCCAGGTTTAAGGGCATTTCAAATACAAATATGGGCTCGGCCTTTTTTAGAGGCAGGAAATCAGATTAGACCGTGAGGGGTCCGGCCAATTGAAACCAGGGGTTCAGAGAGAGCGTGTGGGGGAGGTTGGAAGTCCCCTGTTGAGGTGAGGCTGTAGCACACAAAATGCCCCTCCTGCTCTCGGCCAGTCCTCCCAGGACAGGGCCGGGGGGCCTCGGGTTGGGGGGGTGTGGCGTGCAAGGCCCGGTGGGCACTCGCGCTCCAGTCTACTGTTGCTTCTCGCATGTTCCAGCCCCTCCCAGGTGATTCCGGGGGTCGCCCAGACCAGAGAAGCACCCTCTGCCCCCGGGGCTCCATCTCAGCATGAGGAGCAGGGCTGGGGGCCGAGGGCTCCTGGGGCCCCGTCTCCCCCTGCCTCGTGCTCACTGCGCGGGTCCGGAGCCACGGACCAGGCAGCCCCCAAACGCCACCGAGTTCTCTCCAGCCCGACCGGAGAACCGGGCCCGCTGGTCCTGCGGGAGCCGGGAGCTTTTTCCTGTGCTTGCGTTTCCTTCCTGGCGCGGCTTTCGGCCCGTGGACGGCATTCGCCGAGGTTCATCGTCGTGTAGGAAACGGAGTCGCGGGAACCCCCCCAGCCCAGGGCAGGCTTTGAGGATGGACAAGAGCACAGGGTGGAGGCAGGCCCACAGGGCGGGGCTCAACACACACACGTGCCTGCGTGAGCGAGCGTGCACACAGGGGCCCCGGCAGTGGCGCCGTGGCCGAGTGGGACTCGGGACCCCCGCAGGAGAAAGTGCCAGAAGGGGGCCTGCCCAGCTCTCTCGGGTGTTTTGGAAGAAGGGATCCCAGCCAGGCAGCCCGTCTGCTTCGGTTGGCCCAGGGAGGTGGGGACAGCATGGGCGCGGGCCCCCCAGGCCTCCCCGCCCCCTCCCTCCCGGTACTCTCTCAGACTTAGGGCCGTTGTAGCCAAGCACAGTGGCCTTGTGACTTCCTCCCGGACACCCATCGATCCGCAGGGCTCGCGAAGATGCCCCCTGCCTGGCGGAGTCCTGCTGGCCCCTTTCATGAGCAGCCGGGCGCCTTTCTCCGCCACAGGGGGCCTCCTTTTGAGGGGTGGGTGGAGAAGAGCGAGCCACCACCACCGCTTAGCCGTGCGGAAGCGCCGAGGCCAGGCCGGCACGGCGGTGGCTCTTTGTGTGACCAGGCGGGTGACTCGACGCAGGCTCGGCCTCTGGGGTCTGGTTAATTACCTTTCTCCGGACCCCGGCGTGGAAAGTCATTTCCCTGAAAGGGCACGGCGAGGGGGCTCTCAGGCCGGCCGGGGCCAGGCCGGGGAGGTGGGCAGTGTTCTCAGACTCGGTGGCCCCAAGGCCTCGGCCGTGGTGGTGGGGGTGTGGGGGGGCGCTGTGGGTCGGGGCCACGCTGTGGGTCCTCTGGGTCAGCCTGGGGCCCTCCCTGGGCTGGAAGTGTGTCGGAGGAGAGGGTTCCAGAAGCCGGGGGCAGTGGAACCAGGCTGGCAGGAAACGGAGGCCTGGGGCTTGGAAACACGGGGTGGGGGGTGGGGGGTGCTGGGTTTTTGTGCCTGCACAATGAGATTTTGATGACGGATCCTTTTTCTTAATGTAAGCCCCGGAGTTAAGTGTTTGAAAATTGTTCCAGAAGCTGAGAAAGGCCTGCCCTTCTGGTCACGCTGGATTGTCTCTTACTTCCCAGCCGACAGGCCCATCTGCAGAGCGCGGGGGAGGGCCGGGGCTGGGGGCAGGGCAGCACCCCATCCCTGGGGCCCCCAGAGCTGCCCTGCCTGCCGGGTCACAGTCCTGTCCCATCCATGGGCCAAGAGAGGGAGAGCCCACCTTCGCGGCCTGCCTGCCTGTGCAGCCCGAGTCCCACCGGGCGGTGGGTGCTGTCGGCCCCTCCCTGGGCCGAGGGATGCAGGGACGGGCCAGGGCTCCGCCTCCTTGCTCGGGGAGGGTCCCGGGCTGGGCTGTAGGTTGTCCATCCTCGGCGGGAGCCCACAGGTGGTTCTCTGAGCTGGCGTGGGAGGCCTGGGACAGGCCAGCCCTGCCGCCCGGCTGAGCGCTCAGTCCGCGGCTTGAAATCCGAGTAATTAAGCGGACGGATTAAATCTGTAAGATGTCTCCTCCTGGCCTCATGTCATGTCGCACAAATATCATGTGCCCCTCACAGTCTGGCGGCCGCCCTTGCCCAGGCACCGGAAGGTTCCGGGGACGCGTCTCGGCCCGCCCTAACTGCCGGGAAACGGGCGAAGTGCGGGAGCAGCACCGGAGCAGCGTGGCGGGCCCCGAGCACGAAGGGCGCCCGCGCTGCCCGGGGGCGCACGCGAGCTAAAGGGCGGCTTCGTTCATGACCTTGGGGGGTCACGAAGGATGTCCCCACTGCACACCCGGTCTTCTATTCGTAATGGCCCCAGAGGGGTCTGCCGCCGCCCCCTGACGCCGGAGAAAGGGGAGTGGCTGCCAGCTGGGCCCGGCTCGCTGGATGCCCAGGCTGGCACTCAGGACGCCCCTCCCCCCACCGTCGGCCCCTGGTCCCGGTGCCCTGCGGACCCCAGGGGAGGGTGTGGGGGGTGTGCGCCCACCGTCCGGTCCTCCTGCTGGAGCTTCTGCAGCTTTCGGTGGTAAAAGCCGGGGTCCATGCCGGAGGGTCTGGGAGCGTCAGGCTATTGGGAGGGGCCGTGGGCGGGTGGGGCGAGGGGACCCAGGGTGGCAGGCTGAGCCCAGGCCGGGAGCAAAGGGAGGCCGCCGGCCCCAGAGAGGACCGTTGGAGGCTGACTTCCCACTTCTGCAGAGAACTCATTCTGTGTTTAGATTAGAAACAGGATATAATAAACTTGTTAACATGTCAGAATCTTGTGTTGGGACAACATAAGTGGGTGTTTTCTCCTCTTTTCTTTCTGTTGTGCAGGAAAATGCCTCAATTAGTGCCTGGCTCTTGAGGCAGGGCCGGGGGAGGTGGTGGAGGCTTCTCGCAGAAGGCCTCCGGGCGCGCGTGGGCCCGGGCCTGCTTCCCCCCAAAGCCCACGGCCACAGGCCCGGCCCGGGCGCTCGGGGTGCTGGGGTCAGCGGGCGACGCCCAGGGCCACGCAGCTCCCGATCCAGCATCTGGCCACGAAAATGACCCAGGGGTGGGGGGGCGGTGGGGAGCATCGTATTGTTTGTTTTTCAAAAAGGCTTTTATTTTAAAAGCCTTCTGTCCTGGAGGAAAGCAACCTGGAGCTATTTTCAGGAACGGATTCTAAAAAAGATCAGGTCTTAATTAAAACAAAACACAGTGAGATCAAGCCGTAGCCCAGAGGCCCCAACCGGAACAAAACCGTTTCTGCGGAGGCTCTCGGGACAGGAGCGGCCGCTGACCTGCAGGTCCGCTCGCCCGCTCCCGGTGTGGCTCCGTGGCTCTGTGGCTCCATGGCCAGGACCAGGAGGTGGGGCACGGCGACGTGGCCTCCAGACCCAGAGAAACAGATGTGAGTGTGGCCGGGACTGGGGGGGACCAGGGGCAGGACCGGAGTGCGTCCACGTGGCCTCGGGGACAGGGTCTGGCCGGGCCTCCCCGCGACCCGTACTGCATCCTTGGCGGCCAGAGACCCCGGAATGTGAGGGCTGGGGGGCCGCGGACAGAAGGAGGTGCCGCGGCCACGTCAATAATCTCGGTGATGTAGTGAGTGAAACATCGTGAAAAATGAAAGCAAATCCTCCTCTAATCTCCCCGAACAAAGGCCTTTCAGTTGGACCCGAGCAGCGCGGGCGGTGGGTATCGCCAGATCTTTTATATTAAATGTGCACCCGGCGGAACATGGATCTTATTAGGGGAGCCGTGCTCACCGCAGGCCCCTTTCCTGCACATGGTGTGTGAGGGGGTCAGCGGGACGCCATGCAGCCACACGGCGGCCAGGCGCGGGGCCCGATCGGGACTGCCCGCCTGCCCGTTCGGCCGGGGGAAGACGTCTCTCCGTTTCGCACAATTCCCAAGACAGCTCGGCCCCGAAACTCTCTTTGCAAACACTCCTTTGTCCCCCCCGACAGCCGCTGGGGTGAGCGAGTCTCCGGAGGGACCGTCCCCAAAACCCAGCATCCGAGGGTTTCTGCGGAAGGGTCAGACGTCTGACCAGGGGAGTGTCCCAGCTGTGCCCCCCAGGCTGGGGAGCTCCTGGAGGGCCGGCTGCCCAGGCCCTGTGGCAGTTCCGAGCAGCCCGGGGGAGGGGTCCAGGTTTGGCAGAGTAAACACCACTCAGGTGCCTGCAGGGGGAGAAATGAACCGTCTTGACTCAACACGACCACAGTCCTGCTCCTTCCAGAAGAATCCGCCCAGGAAAGGAAATCAAATTTAGGGGCTTCCCTTACTGGCCAGAATGGCTAATTCAATAAGGGAAGGGGTGCTGTTGTCTCCTTGCTGCAGGTCGTGTCTCCCTGCGGGGCCCTGGCAAGGCGGCTGGGAATGGAAACCAGCCCGGACCCGCAAATTCAAACCAGCACCACCGCCTCCTGTCCCAGGGAGGACCGTGGGGCCCTCGAGACGGAGGGCGGGAATGGGAGCCCCCGCAGAGCCGGGGCTGGGGGGGCAGTGTGGGGGGCGGCGCAGGGGGGCTCAGAGGGCCCAGGTGGGTGGGGGAGACCCCAGGTTTCAGCAGGGATTTCAGGGAAGGAGGCATCAGTCCCTCTTGGCCTCTGTGTACCTGGGTGTGGTGGAGACACGGAAGAGGGTTGACTGACTAAGGTTTCGGGTGCCCGCTGTGTGGTCGTAGCCCGAGCATGGCCATGGGCCTCCCAGTCCTCGGAGCTGCCTTTTCTGTGACTGGAACCCTGGTGTTGATCACCCACCTCAAACCCAGGGGCCCCCCCTTGCAGGGGGACGAGGGGCTGCAGGTGCCACCTGCACGGGAGCTGGGAAGCTGGCATGGCTCCCTTGGGGACCTTTGCTGACTGAGGGGTGACATCCATCAAATGTGTAAACCCCCAAACACGGTGTGGGAGGCGGAGAGAAAATGCTTTCCCCAGGTGTGGTCGGAGAGAGGTGGGAGTCCACGGGGACTTCCTGGAGGAGGTGTCAATCTGTGCCACGGACTCTCCCAACCTCCTCTGGTGTGATGTCTTGGGTTGGAGAGAAGCATGCTCCCAGGTGGAGGAGGCCCAGAGTGCTTCCAGGGATGGGGCAGTCCTGCTCAGCCCTTCCATGCACTCTCGTGGGGCGTGGAAGGCCTCGGCTCCCGTTCCGCTGGGATTTGGGAGACGGGGCCGGGAGCAGACTCATTTTATTTGCTGGTCGGCCGATCAGACATCCTAGCTGGACTGTCACCCTGCCCGTCCTCCTTTGGAAACAAATTTGTGTTCTCGCTGAGACTGAATGAGGGCGTCTCTGGAAGGGGTGGTCCCAGCCGTGGTGGCAGTTGTGGCAGGAGTCACTTCTGTCCTGAAGCAAGACGCAGGGGACACCTGCAGAGCCCCCACCTCCAAGGGCAGGCTTGGCTCTGTCTCTCCGGCTCCCTTTCAGGAGGTTTGTCTGGGGTGGGGGACGGCTTGGTGCTCAGGCAGAGGTCGTGGGCTGCGGGGCCCCAGGGAGGTCGTGGGCTGCGGGACCCCAGGCGAGGTTGATGTCTCTGGGCCCACAGGCTGCTCTGCGTCGCCGCTGGCCTGGCCTGGCTTGGCCACGGCCCCCCCACCCCCAGGAGCCGTCTGCGCCTCAACGTGTAAGCACGACCTGCTGGCCAGTAACAGTCAGCGGGCCGGGCAGGACAGAGGCGATGTCGCTCGGGCGAAGGTGGCCCCTCTGTCTGGGAAGGAACCGCCTACCGGACCAGCAGCCTCTGGCGGCATCCCAGGCCTGACCCGCCTCGAGGCCGCTGGGCCACCGTGCCTGGCCCCCTGGGTGGGAAGGGCAGTGACAACCAGCAACAGGACAGACCCAGGTTTGTCACCCTGCCTGGTACGTGGCCCTGCCGTGACCCCCTCAGCCTCAGGGGAGGCAGGGGCGACCTGGTGGCATCTCCTCGCTGGCCGACGTGTCCTCGTTGCGGGCACACAGGTGTTCTGGTCTGTAGGCCTGGCGGGGTCTAGAGGCGCTGGAAGGAGGCAGGGAGGGTTTGGGGGCTCGAGGCAGCCCCGGTGCTAGCCCCACCCTGCCAGGGCTCAGATTCGGTTGGCACTGCCCTCCCCCCAGGCCCTCGGGTCCCCTGTGTTCTCTGGGGCTCTTTCTGGGCCTCCAGGAAATTCCTGCTCGGCAGACCCAAGCCAGACAGCTGTCAGTGGCCGAACGCACTAGGGCCGGGTGTTGAGAGTGCCCAGCAGCTGCACCTCTGGGGTACGTCCGTTCTCCGGCTGGTGGGCATCGGGCATCCTCAGATCCCTCCTGGGAGTCACTGCACAGCCCGGGCCAGGGCTCTGTGCCCGAGAGGCCTCCACTCGGACCAGGAGGCCGGGCCTGTGCCTGCCGGGAGCACCAGACAGGACAGCTCCGGGGAGAATCACGCTCCGTGTTACCTCGGCCGGGTCTGGTTCACCCCTCACAGCTCCCGTGACGCCCTCAGGTAAGGGCCGGGTCACACGGGGGAAACTGAGGCCTGGGGGCAAAGCTGCCTGCTCCAGGCCACTCAGCGCTGCCTGCTGCTCTGAAGGGTGTTGGAAACTCGGATGCAACACGATCAGCAGCCGGCTTTGAAAAGGTTTCAGGGGGGTTGTGAGTCCTAGGGAGTGACCGCGAGGTGCCTGGGGGCCCAGGCAGGGCTGTTCTCACAGGAAGAAAGAACGAGTCTCCTGGCACCTCTCCTTCGCTGTCCGTCAGTCCCGGCGAGTTCCCCACTCGTGACGCGTTCGGTTGGCGTGAGGGGCGCTGACCCCGGCGTGCCCGCAGCGGCGCGGGCTGATGGCGTCGGGGGTCCCAGCGCTGGAGGGTTCATTACGGCCGCTCCTTTGTGGGCCTCGAGCCGCGGGCCCGGTGCTGTCAGGCGGGCTGTTACGGGCATAATGACGGGCATTAGAGCTCGGGAGCAATTAACAGCCTGCTTAATTAGCAAGAGGAATTAGCGTTCGAGTGGCTGATCTTCCGTGAAGACTTGTCGAGAGCCAGAGCGGGCAGTTATCTGATTAAGCCGCCCCCTTAGGTCATCCTCTCCCTCCTCCAGGTCTGTGAATATACAACTGTTTAAATATTCCCCACTCAGCTGTCTCAATCAGCAAGGGGAGAAAGGGGCCCATTGTGGGCGCTGCCGGGCGGCCTCCCTTCCCTGGCCAGCTCCTCCGGCCGGGCGGGGGCGGCGGCTTGTCCCCAGGCCCTCGCCCGCAGGCCCGGCTGCGCGTGGGAACCAGGTCCGAGGGGTGGGCCCCAGCTGTCCGTGGGCCTTCTTCTCCACAGACCCTCCCGGCTCCTGGTGGCTGGTCCCTCCCTGACCGTGGGGGACAGGCACGGGCACGCCCATTGTACAGGTGGCTACGGTGAGGCCTGAGGTCCCGTGGGGGTTGCACAGAGATCTCCAGGCTTGGCCTGCCCTGTGGGCAGCGTCTGGGTTCTCTCGAGCTTGTCAAGGGGGTATTCCAACCATGTGACCGTGTGTGCCCAGTCCCTTCAGAAACAAGCCTGTCTGACACCGGGTGCGGCTGCAAAGTCCCCAGGGGAGTTCTGGAAGCCCAGGGGCGCTAGGTGACACCGGGCGGCCGTCTCCTCCAGTTTGTGGGCTGTTCGGGAGAAGGAGGGCTGGCAGGGCTGGGCCAGCGACCCCCCAGCCCAGGACTCTGCAGGGAAAATACTTTTGGCGGGAGGGTAAGGAGGTGAGGGTCCCAGCCCGGCCTGCACGGTAGGGTGCGCCTGGTGAGGGAGGCACCACGGACAGAGGCAAGGTGGTGCAGAGAATACTCCAGAAAGGGTCCCGATCCTATGTGGCTGGTGCACGGGGTGAGGAGTGGGCGTGGGCTCCCCGGCGGCAGGCGCCGAGCTTGCTCAGGGACCCCAGACGCCCTCCCTGTGTGTTCTCACGAACTTGGAGGGCTGGGAGCTGGCTTCGCCAGACAGCGGGCAGGCGGCAGGGCCGGAGGCACCCAGCCCTGGAGCCGGCAGCGGGCAGGACAGGGAGCGGACACGTTTGCTGGGTCCCCCCTGACCCCTTGGCTCGGCCCCACCCGGGTCCGGAGCTGGAGGCGGGAGGCGGGAATCGGCTGGGGAGGCTGGTTTTAAAACCAAAAGAGAGAGTGGAACAGAGAAGATGGAGAGAGAGAGGCCCAGACGGCCTCTTGTTTTGCAAAACTCAAAATAGATTTCAGCACCGTGCTTTTTAAAGACGCATCTCTGCACTCCGCCACGGTCCTCGCTTGACCTCTCCCGGTTTCTGGCAAAGGGAGCCTGTTGCGATTTGGCACTGAGCGGTTTAAAATGCACAACAGCGGAGCGCAGCCCTTGCCAGAAGCCGATCCGTGTTGGTTTCTTGAACTTTGCTTTTCTTGTGCGTTACATCAGGTATCATCTTACCCAGACGATGCCCTCGCGAGATAGGCCCCCCCAGCCCTCAGCTTTGGGGGTGCAGCCAGCTCCGTCTCCATGCTTGGACAGAGCGGACGCCGGTTGTGGCGCGGTGCGGCCCGGCTTCCCGGGCACTCGGGGAGTCTTTATCGAGCTCAAATGATTAGGCCAGGTTTCTGGTTTCATTCTGGAAGGCTTGCTGCTAAACAGGTCCATCCCGCCTGTAAAACTATGCAGGCGCTCCAGGCCACTGTGCTCCCTCCGTGCCCGAGACTTTGCCCCTTCCCCGCAGGACAGGGGACAGTAGGACCCGGGTCGTGTCCCGCTGGACAGAGGCCTGTTGCCCGTGACCGGAAGCAGGACTCCCCGGGGCTGGGGAGTCCCGTCGGCAGAGAGCCGGATGGGGTGGCCATGAGGAGGGGCCGGGAGCTGAGCACTGGACGGCAGGCCCTCGCTGGAAGGCTCCTGGCATCCAGGACACTTCCTGCCTAAGGTGCTAATCCCTGAGGAAAGGGCCAGCATGTTCCATCCACTGCAGACCGTGCACGGATGAAAACCCCCGTCTGTCTGGTCGGCCCCGCCGCTGAGGGGTCCGCTCCATTTCAACTGAGAAAGAGTCCTTCTGAGTGCTGGAAAGTGGAAAGGAAACTCCGGGTCTGTCTTCCAAGCAGATGATTTTTAGGGAAAGGGCACAAAACGCGTCAGGTGTGACGGGAGCCGTGAGAATCTCTGTTCACTGCTCTTGACTTTGTCCTGGAAAACGTGGGGACCACCGAATGCACTTTGATTCCTGTTTTATCCCAAGTAACACGGACTTCAGGATAGTCTTCCTTCCTTCTTTCTGACCGAGAAGTCACATGCCTGGCTTTGGAAAATGAAAGCCAGTGTGGAGACATGGAGACATCAAAAAGGGACCCCACGGACCAGAACTCAGGCAGCCCATCTTAGGGATCTTCTCCGCCCACCCCCCTCACCCCCAACCAGTGGCGGCTCACAGGCTCACAGGCTCACGCCCGGGGCCGTCCAGCCCAGCAAAGGCATTGGCTGCACCGTTTGGGGTGAGCCGGCCATGAGAGGAAGCATCCCAGGAGGTGGAGGAGTGCAGAGATTAAACACACAGCTCACCTGCGTGCCTCCAGGGGCGGGGCTGATGTCTCCCACCTGGGGCTCTGCGTGGGTGCCCCACTGTCCAGCCTGTTCCCTGCTTGGGTCTCCAGAGCTGTCCCCATCCCAGCAGGAGACGGGGGCGGGGTCACCACCTGATTCTGAAGGCTGAGTGTCCAAGGAGGAGGGGCCGCCCTGGGCTTCTGACTGCTGTGGGACAGTCGTCCCCGGGCCTGACTGAGGATGGGTGACACCAGGTCAGCTGGGGTGTCAGCACCCTGCCCACCTCCTTCTCCCCCTGCGGAAGCCGGAACTTGAGGGCTGTCTGGGCATCCCCCCAGGGAACCTAGGCGTGCATGTGCGTGTGCCCGCGCGTGCCCGTGTGTGCGTGCAGCTGCTCCCTCGTGCGTGCGTGAACACGCATCACACAGCGACACTCACCCAACAGCATCGAGGGTGGTTGGGACAACTGCACTTGAGACCCACGTGGACCCATCCTGGCGCTCACGTTCAGGGCCAGGACGGGGTGGGAGCCCAGGGGCCTCCGTGGCGGGTTCTCCGTGGGACGTGATGCCACGCGGGGGGCTGCAGGCTCCTCGGCGGAGCAGGAACTCGTGGAGGGGCAAGAAGGACTCGGGCGAGACGTCCGTCCAGCCTGGCCAGGCGAGTCCTCTGTCTCGTTCTGCTCCTCTGTGTCAGGCACGCACGTGTGTACGTGTGCTCACGACGGCGCGCAGCGTGCGTGTGTGCAGACTCTGCTCTCGCCCGTTCAGCCGATTCCGTCGAGGCGAACGCACACGGCACTTTCTGGCCACTTTGCCTTCGTGAGGTGGCGGGTCGGCTTTCTGCAGAAAGCAGCAAAGGAGGGGAAGGGGCAAGCTGGCAGGCGGAAGGAAGGGCGCCGGGGCCCCACCTGGGCCTGCGAGGCTCACACCCGTCCGCATCCACCAAGGACCTGGGGCCAGCTGGACTCGGCTGCCAGAGCCTCGCGGGTGTGGGGTGAGAGCGCCTGACGCGGGGGGACCCGTTCCGGCCCAGCCATCTTTACAAATGACCTGAAGGAAGATTTAAGGCACTGAGACCCCCAACACACTCTGATTGGTTCCCCGGAAGTCCCCGGCGGTATGTCCGGCCCCCAGGGTCTGGGGGGCTCTGGGTGACGGGCCGGCAGCCCCTCCTGTCCTGGGCAGGCAGGGAGGCAGCACAGGGGCCCTGCAGGCTGGGCCCCCGTGGCCTGCAGGCATCCAGGCTCATCGCCGGAGGCCGCGAAGGGTCCATCTGTCCCCATCAGTGTGTCCGCTGTGAGCCAGCAAAACCCAACTCGGCAGCAGCTGTCGGGGCTCCAGGACGCGGCCAAGCCCCTGCGCAGGCAGGCAGGGCCTGGAAGCCTTGCCAGGTGGCTGCCCCTTCCCCCGGGCGTGGCGGGCGCCACGTCGCTGTGAGTTTAAATGGCATGTGGGGGCCTGGGCTGGGGTGCTTCTTCACACTCAGGTCCACGCCCCCTCCTCCCTGAAGTTTCCGGAGCCACAGGAGGCAGGTTCCCCCTTCACCTGAGACGTCCGCCCTTTCATCAGCGGTGACGAAGTCTCCAGCCCTTTCCGGGATTCCTCGGGCCCCCGGGGGTCACTTATTCTGACCGGCCGCTCTTGAGGGGAGCTCGTTCAGAGGCCCTGCTGAAGGCAGCGAAGATACCTTTCTTCTAGAACACTCCATCCTGCTGGAGGGCTCTGCTCTCTGCTTCCTCCTGCCTGTGCCTTATGCAATTTTTAGCTACTTTATTTTTGTTTGTATTGTCGTTTCGGGATCCACAAACTGTCCTCAAACACTTCCACTCACCAGAAGCGTGAGTCCCCTTCTGTTTCCAACGCTTCCTCGCACTTGTCAACTTTTACCGGTTTTCTCCCCTTCAAGACGTTTCTCCAGCCGAACATGTTTGTTTTGCAGCCATATTCCACTCTGGGGTTGAAGTCGGGGACGGGAATCTTGGGGATTTGCAGTTCTTTCCATTTAGGATGGGACCCTCGCCATTCGATCGGGTCCTTAACAAAATGGTTTTCACTTAAGTCCCGTCTAGGTTCCTAGGTTCCCCAGCGTGACGGGTTTCCGTCTGAGGATTTTAGCATGAGAAAGGACTTTCAAAGTGGAAATAATTCAAACTCTTACACCCCTTTTCTGCGCCGGAGCAGAAAGTACACGGGATAGAGACGGCTCCGGAGACAGTAGGCGAATCTGGGTGCCCGTTGGGAAGGTAGCCGGTGCCCCCGGGGTGAGCGCCACGGGCTGGGGGTGCTGGTGGGGTTCTGGGTCAGCATGTGGCGAAAGGAGGCTCTGAGCTTGTCCCAGCCGCCCTGGGGTCCTGCTCCCGTCCCCGTGAGCGAGTGCAAGGCCTTTTCCTCTGCTGGATCGGAGAAGGCCTGTCTCCTCCCTCCCAGCCCTGCCCCGTGGCCCACGTCCTAGATAAGCCTGTTAAATTAGCCCCATAATACTTAAAATGCTAGTCCATTTAATATGTAAACAATGACAATTTTTTTTCAAAGGGTTTAGGGTTTAAATTAGTTTTTTAAAAACCCAATTACTGCCATTTAATTCGGAGGCGAGAGTTCTTTATGTGCTAATTATATAGCTGGGAAATGAGCAATCAAGGGCACAATGGGGCATTAAGGGCACTTTTTAAAGGTTTGAACTTATTTATCTGAGTTTGGGGTTGGGTCTTTGCAGCCTGAGCAGCCCGGATGGCGGGCACGGCGGGCACCGAGGAGGACGGATGGGGGCCAGGATGAAGGGCAACGTGGCCTCGAGGCAGAAAACCATGTGGCCATTATATCATCTTATTATGTCGACAGTGTTTACAAGTGTCAGAACCTGGACCCTGGCCCTGCTCTCTACCCAGATTACTCGCTGGCCAGTAGGCAAAGAAGGGGCTGCCGGGTGGAGGCCAGACAGGAAACCCTGGGCGTGGTCAGAGCAGTGCCTTGGGCTCCTGTGGGTGACATCCACATAGGACCTTCTAGAACTTTCCAGAACATTCCAGAGGAGCATGCATGCCCCAAGAGGCAGATAGGCTACAGTGTTCGTAATTCACTGCCTCAGACACTGGATGCTGGGTAAACGTGGGAGGCGGCTTTACTGCCTCCACCATGCCCTCCTTCCTCCAATGTGAACCTGGAATGTTCTAGAACCATCCTATCCATACTCCTGCCTCTGTGAGTCAGCACCTTCACTTCCTAAGAGAGAGGGGATGAATCATTTGAAACAGAACTTGTCTTTGAAGCAAAGGGACCCTTATCGTGGTCCAGTATTCCCTGAGGACTTGCCTGGAGGAGCCCTGGGCACATCCGGTTAGGAGTTCTCTCCTTCCTGGAAGGACCCTGGGGTGCGGTGGGGTGGGGAGTCTGAGACAAAGGCCTGAGGTGGCCTCAGCAGGTCTGCCCAGCCAAGTGCACACCCCCGGGACCATGGCCTCGTACAAACACAAATGCTGAGCTCCTGCCCCCGGTTTATGGACACCTAGGCTTGTAATTAGCACGAAGCCGTATCGAATGCCCTGAGCAGAGCCTGTTTACATGAGATGCCGGGGTGAGCTTCAGAGAAGCTTAAGTGTCGAGCATCTACACTGGCCGTCGGAGGCCCTCCTGCGTCCAGCTGGGTGGCCGGGGCGTGGTGGCCACATCTGCTCCCTCCCGGCAAAGACCAGAGGGACGGACGTGACTGAGTGTTGGAGCCGAAACCGCTGGGGTTCTTGGCAGGGCTGGCTTTTACTGGCTCCAGCAGCGCGCACTCGGATGGGGGCAGCTGGGTGTTCCCCGGAAGAAGGCTTCGCTGACATTGGACCCGTGGGTTGCGCAGAGCAGGACTGACCCCCAGAGCCGCTCTCCCCCAGGCCCTTCGCTGGCTTGTTCTTGCAAACGCAGCCGGCAGGCCCCCGGCCACTGCCTGGCATCTCACGTGACTCCTTCAAAAGCCCACGGCACGGGGGGCTGTTCCCGTCCCGGTGGCAGAGGCTGACGGCTTGCCGCGGGATCCGGCATCCAGGAAGCCAGAGCCTCCGGCTCCGGGCGGGCCGGGTCAGCGCTGGGGACCGACGGGTGTGTTCCAGGCCCGGCCCCTCAGAGCTGGCGGCCGATGGGCAGGAAAGCCCCTGCACAGAAGCCCCCCAAGTAAAGGGGGTGGTGCGGAAAGGGCCAGGGAGGCAGCAGTGTGTGGAGGAAGGAGCACGGGCGTCCGGAAGGGTCCCCGGGGCGTGGTCTGTGTCTGGACTCTTAGAGACAAGGAGGTGACCGGCACAGGGGCAGACGGCGGGGAGGGGTCGCCAGGCAGAGGGCACTGACGAGGGTGCCACCGAGGGAGGGTGGATCCTCGTGGGGCCGAGGGGCAGTGCTGGCTGCAGCTTCAGGACCCGTGGCTGTGACCGCCTGAGGGGACGTCTTGGGCCCTCTGCACGCACGGAGGGCGGGCGGGGTAGGAAGAGACCCGTGAGCGGCGGGGGCCGTGACCTGATTGGTCCGGGAGAGCCAGCGTCGGCACCCAGAGTGTTCAAAAACAGCGAAGATTAATCTTAAAGCGATCAGCCGACTTATTTTCTTTTTCAAGACATTAGCTGGTCAAAAATGACAAAAATGTCCTTAAGCCGCGTTGAGGCAGAGGCAGGGAACAGGCAGCCTTTTGTCTGGTGGAGGGGCTGCCCGCGGAGCCCGCATGGGGCACACGGGAGCCCACCTCCCCGCGCACCGTGCAGGGACTCCACACGCGGGAGCTGATTAGCCCGCCGGGCGGCAGGGGGGCCGCCGGCCACCCACGGGCCAGGGCCTGGGGTCCCGGGTCCACATGCCGGCCGCCTGCTGGGCCTTCCTGGCAGAGCTGGGTCCCCCTTCCACTTGAGGGGCCGCGGTCACCGGGAAGAGGGCCGAGGCCGAGGCCGGGGCCGGCGCGGAGGGCAGGTGTGAAGGCAGGCGGGGTGCAGGGGCGCCTGTGGTCTCGCTGCGGGCCCGGGTGGGAAGGGTGGGCCCGTGGACGGCCCCTGCCAGCCTGGCGGTCCCCGAGCTCCGCCGCGGTGTGCGCCACTCCCCCCCCCACCCGAGGCGGCAGGTGACACGCCAGCTGTGAGCCAGTAACTAGAACCCGCCTGACGCAATGCGCCCGGCGTGGCAATGACAATTAAAGGGTCTCTTCCACGGCTTCCTTCCGAGCGTTCGCATTGTGGCTCTGAGCACCCCTCCCCCCACGGGGCCTTAGGCATAATTATAGGGTCAGGTTACCCCGAGAAACAGGTACTGGCGTTGGCATTGTTCAGTCCAGTGCTGGACCCTGGCCGCCCCCAGCCCTGCCTTCCCCTTGTCCCTGGGGCTGGTTCCCCAAGTGCCGTCCCCCCACACCCCTCCTCGGTGCCCTTCACCTGCCCGGGGAGGGTGAGGCTGGGAGGAGGCTGGACCACCTCTCGGGTCCCCGGTGGTGAGCTGGGAGACGGAGCAGGGGGCGTCTCCTGTTATTTTTCCAGCAGCTGAAATTAAACATCCAGGTGCACGGGGATTGTTTGACTCGCCATTGTCCGGAGCCGCGGGACGCCGGGCGGGGCCAGGGCAGGGCACGGGGTTCCGGCCAGGAGCCTGGGAGCAGCCCTGAGGAAGAGAGAGGGAACCGGCGTGGCCTGGTGTTGGACCCCCGGGTCCCGGCCTCCGGCTGCACCCCGCACGGGGGCCGCGCCCAGCCACTGGCTGATGCGGGGCACAGGGACCAGGGGCACCGTGAAAGTGGGAGCCACCGTCAGCCCACTTGCCCCCGGCAAGGTGATGGTGGCAGAGGTGAGGGCGCGGCTGGTAGGTGGCAGCGCCGGGGCTCACCGCGTGCTGCCCCTCCTACAGACAAGGAAAGGGGACTTAAGGTCACTTCTCTAAGGACCGATTGCCTCAGAAGTAGAGAGGCAGGGATTTAAACCGAGGCCTGGCCATGTCTGGGGCCCTGTCCCCACTGTGTTCTTGTCCCTGTCCTGTTGAAAGGCAGAGCGCGGAGAAGCTGGTCCCTTGGTTTTGGGCACGGTGACCCCTAAGCCACTGTATCTGCAAGTCGGCTTTATGGACTCCTGGGCTTTCTGAGGGACAGAGGTCCTGGACAGAGAGACAGACAGAGAAATGGGCTCATGTGGTGTTTCCCAAGGGGACCCCACCATCCCACCTCCGAGTTCTGGCAAACACTGCTCCGTAGGTGGTTACAGGCTCCCCGTCTCCAACATGCGACCCCCCTCCTGGAGCAGCGTGTCAGCCACGCCTCGTCCTGTCTGTGCGGGGTGACGGGGCGGCCCCAGCACTCTGGGCGTTGTCGGGAACGGGTTTACGGGGCTCTGAGGTGAACAGGGGCGGGACATGTGGTCTCCCCCCACCCCTAGCTCTGGGCTGGGGAGGGGCTGAGGCAGAGGGCAGTCTCCGCCCTGGGGGGCTCGTCCCAGCGCTGGGTCATCAGACGAATGGGGTCTGAGGAGGAAACTGAGTCAGAGAGCGGCCATGGCTGCAGGGATCCGGCCCCAGCCAGGGTGTGCGCACCAGCCCGGGACACGACCCTGCTCTCACCCCTGTCCCCGACGTCCTGCTCCCAGCCCAGGCATCCAGGGGACCGGGGACAGGGCTCCTGCGGCCGCACCCTCGGGTGGCCCCCGGGCCCCCTCTCCCCTCCGTCTGACCTCACGGCTGCCAGCCCGAGAGCCGGCATGTGAGGCGGGTCACACGGTGCGGATTTAGACGCGTGCCTGTCGCGCAGGGAACAAGGAATGCAAAGCCGCCCCCCCCCCCCCCTCGCAGAGCCCATCATGTGTGAGAGATCAGTTCTGGGGACAGTGGTAGCTGCCGGGGGGACGCCACCGGCGTTGTCCCAAGCCACCCAGACAACGTGCTCAGGATGCTTCTTTCCAAGATCCCAGAATGTTCCAGCAGCAGCACCCCTCCTGGGAGTGCCTGAGTCCTGGTAGCCAGGGAGGTGCTGCAAGTCAGACCAGATGCGGCCGGGTCCAGAGGGGCCGTCCTGGAGGGCTCTCTGGAGGAGGTAGATTTTCGCGGATAGAGGAGGGTGGAGATTTCCCCGAGAGGAACAAAGACAAGCTTGAGAAGGACTCCTTCTCGGGTGCATAAACCCTGAGGTAGCTTCTCACCTGCACGCGGCAGCTGGGAATCAGGTTTCCTACAAAGTGGGCTCATGGGAAGTATCCCTGACACTAGAGGAAAGCCCTGCCCTTGGGAGTGCCTGTCCGGTGTTCCTGCCAAAGAACAGAGCCGCCCGCCCTCAAGGCCGCAGGACCAGCCGCTCGGACCTCGAGTGTCCAGGAGCCCCGCCAGCACCTCCCCTCCAGCATCAGGGTCCCGGAGGATACGGGGTGAGGCCCCCACCAGTGCTGAGATGTCTCGGGTCCCTCGGGGGCCGGGACCGAGGGCTGCAGAGGCTGCCCTGGGCTGGGCGGGCCCGTGGGGGGCCGTGGAGCTCTGGGGAAAACCACAAGGGCCGGGCCAGGTTCAACAACGCTGGTGCTTCTGCGCCACCCCGTCGTCAGGAACTGAGAGAAATCCCATCGACTGGACACAGGAAGGCTTCGCCGGACCCGTTGTGAGGGGTGGGTCTCAGGGCGCACTGTCAGGGCGCCGATGGGTCAGGCGTGTGTCCGGTGCTCTGTCCCAGCCACACCTGCTGCGCCTCTGGGAACACCAGGCCCACACCCCGGGTCTCCCCGGCGTCACGCTGCCGCTGCCTTCGTGCCTGTGTCCGCTTCCTGGAGGTCACCTTCCCGAGGTCCCGTGTGGGCGGAAGGCGGGCCCAGCATCCCCCTCTCCCCTCCAAGACGTCCTCATCCGAAGCAGCCAACAAGACATCCTCACTTCTGGGGCTGGAATTTCCCTATGTCCTGCCGCTGGCTCCAGGAGTGTTTGGCAAAGTTCGCCTGAAAGGCAACCGAGAGGGCCCGGCTGTTTGTCGCAGACTCTTCTTTTCAGAATATGGTACTGGCACCTCAGGAGATTTGGGAGATGTGGCCCAGAAAGTTCTAGAAAGTTCCAGAAAGTTCCAGAAAGCTTCCCTGCTCTGGCCTAGCAGGTGTCAGGGCACAGGCCACCCAGCCATGTTGGGGGTGGGTGGGTGTGGCCTTGTGGTCACTCAGCCATCTAAGCGAGGGAAGGGGGTATCTGAAGACCTTGGGGAACAAACCGCGTGCGCGGGCCTGGGGGCTGGCTGGTGGGTCCAAGATCTTTCTGGTTTTGGGACTGCTTTCATCATCCTTTGGGAAGAAGGAGGAGGAACGAAGACTGTTTCCTGCACTACCCTCTCACCTCCTCCTCTGCCGGTTTTCCCGGGTGCTGTGGGCGCTCAACTCTGACCTTTGGGATGAGAGAATGGGGCTTCTGTTCTCGGCGGAGGCTCGGGACCCGGCGCTCAGAGCTCCAGTGTGCTCCTCGACT
Organism: Paguma larvata; assembly: GCA_030068075.1. NCBI lineage: Eukaryota > Metazoa > Chordata > Mammalia > Carnivora > Viverridae > Paguma > Paguma larvata. The sequence continues at coordinate 1,650,201 of CM057833.1, forward strand.
TATCGTCCTGACAAATCTAAACACCGACACGTCTGCACTTTTCTGCTCTCCTTTCAGAGAGGCGGGCTGGCGGGCCCACGCTCCCGCCCTGCCTGGCACGCTGGCTTTCACTCCCCAGGGAAACGCGCGCCCTCTGGTTCCCCACAGCACAGCCAGAGTTTTCACGGGGACCACAGAGAAGCAGGGCTGTGGCCACCATTGGCCACCTTCTGGTTGGGGGGAGGGCTGGTGTTTACATAATGAGTCACGTGCCCCTGTGCCCAAAGCGGGCAGAAGATTGATAGCAGATAACTTGCTTCCTGAGTGCTGGTCACCCAGCTATGACAGCGAGGGGACAGAGGCGCTAGTGGGGCGGGCCGGGATCCCGCTGGGGCTCCAGACCCGCCGGGCACCCCTCCAGGGGCTCAGCGCCGCGCTGCTCTGTCCTGGGGAGCACCGGGGGACGTCCAGCTCGCCAGCGTCCATGCCAGCGCGAATAATCGCCAGCCTCCTTGGCCGTGTCCGCCGTGGTTCACGTCCTGTCTCTGCCCAGACTGCCCCGAGTCCCCTCGCGCCTGAGAACAGAGGCGGTTTCCAGAGCCCGAGGGGCCCGCCTCGGAGGCCGCGTCCGTGCCCGGACCGTTAACAAGAGCGGGAGCTGCCCCCGTCAAAGGCGGAAGGAAGGGCCCAGGGCCGAGAGGGATTTGGGGGTAGGGGTGGATGCAGGAGGCACGCCAGGGCGACGGCCATCTCCCGTTCCTCATCCCTCATCCCTGAGCCGTCACCTCGCACCGTCCCCCGGGGGGCCGTGCGGCCTGACCCTGAGCCCCGACGGCCCACCTTTAATTGCCCTTGCCGGACGTGCACACCAGCGCCGCGTCCCCCGATCACCAGTGACCGCGGGTCACCCTCCGAGCCGGACTGTCGGCTTCTGGTGCTTGACAAAGTCATTAGCGAGGCCGGCGTTTCAGAGAGCCGTGCTGTAGAGGAGGCTCGGACGGCGATTGTTTCTTTTATTTTAACCCCGACATCGGCAGCACCCAGAGCGGCCTCTCGCGGAGCGGACGCCGTCCCCGGACAGCCGTGCTGGCCGTATATCTTTGTTTAGGGACCTGGTTTTTATTAAATTTAATTGCTTCCTTTTCTGGCCTGAAATCAAGGGTGGCCTCAAAGCAAGGACAGCATCGATTTAATTTAATTACTCCGCACTGCAGCCTTCCGAGCAGCAGCACGGCTACCGGGGGCTCTCGAGGGGCCCCCGATTCGGGATGCGCCTGGCAGTCTCCGGCGGGCACAGCTGCGGGGCCGAGCCCGGGCCCCAGCCTCCCCTGCCCGCGCTCATCCCCGCCGAGCTGCGGGCCGGGGACCGCGGGGTTCACTCACTCGCTGACTCGGTCGCTTTTCATTTGCCGCTGAAAGCACGTGGGCTCATCTAACTCGGGAGCGATTCCTCAAGGTCCGTTTGTCTTTTGGGCAATATTCCCCACCCCCCCTCCCCCCACCCCACCAAGCGTCTGCGGCCTCGGGCGCCCTTGCCGCCCCACGTGCCAAGTTGTCGGGGGCCACGGCCGAGCGATCCCTTCCTGCACCCCAGAGGCACCCCCCCCACCGCAGCCCTCTGGGTCCTTGCCTCGGTTTCCAGAATGTGCCTACGGCCGTGTTGCACTGGATGTCCGTCCTCACAGCGGAGGGCGGGCCGTGCTGCCGCGGGTGGTGCCGGGTGAGCGGGCAGCCTGTGCCCGCAGCTCCGAGCGCCGGTGTGGACGCCCGGGCAGAGGCGGCCTCAGTGTCCCTGGCCTGCCGGGCGAGACCTCAGGAGGGCACGGCGGGTCTGGGCTCCCTGGAACTCCGAGCACAAACACTGGAAATTATTAAGATGATTTGTTAAATAATAGAAAATGTTTTTCATTTCCCAATTTCCAGCGCTTGCTAAAGCCATTCTCCGGCTGCCTGCTTCTCATTCCTTAATATTTAGACTTATGGGCCAATTTGAGGGTATTTTCTCTTTCCGCCGTGATTAATGCTTCTATGGAACAATGTCATCACAAGTCACCTACCTGCCCTGTCAGTTCGGCATCAATCTCGCCGGGCTGGGCGGTAATTTATGACCGGTGCCAGTAATTTGCAAACCTAATGGGGAGCAGGGGATGAGGAGCGGGCTCCCGGCTCTGTCTGCGCCGTCTGCGGCCTCGGCGGCCCCCCCGCCCCCATTAGCAGAACAAATGATGCAGGGATCAGACATCATCTCCAAGGCTCGATAAATATTTTATCAGCCGTAATGGAAATTGTCAAATTGATCTAATTGTACAATACGTTATCAGTGAGGTATCAAAGCCGGGCCTGGCCTCTGCCGGGACCCTCCCGGCCGCCGCAGCTGCCGAGGACGGGCGTCGCGAGCGCAGAGCGGGGCCTGACGCGGTGTAAATAATACGCCGGCCGCGGCAGCCCGTTAAGGGGATGATAAATTTTGTGGAAATAAATGGCCTTATTCTGTTGTGCTTTGCGAGTCCTGACTTTCGAGAGCCCCAGGGGAGCAGGGAGGACTAGGCAGGAAGACAGAGACCGTGCACGGACCCGGAACTTTCCCGAAACAGCGGGTCCAGTCCCACCGTCCTGGCTCCGGGAGCGGTGACAGCCCTCGGAAACCGGTCACACGGACGCCGAACAAAGACCGGGACGGCCGCCGGCATCCTGTGTGCCCCTGTAGCGGGGACGTTTTTTCCTGACCCTCTGGAGCCAGCGGCGCTTGGGCTCAGCCATGGCAGGGGCGCACTTTGTGCACGACGCTCCTGTCACACTCGGGGTCACGCCGTGCCTTCGCCACCCAGGGGGGCAGACGCTGTGGGTTGAGCTCAGCGAAAACTGCGGAAGCTCGGAGCGCGGTTTAGAGCGAGGCTCCTGAGAAACCGAAAGCGGTCCGGGCGTCCCCTCCCCCGGGCGCATTCATCGGGGGGTCTGGTCCTGCAGGAAGGGGTGGGGGAGGGACTCAGGACGGTGGCGGTCAGGCGTCTTTCACAGCCAGGCAAGACCTTTTGATTTCTAGAACAAACAGTGATGTCTCGGGCCTGGAGCACATTTGCAAAGCCGAGTGGAAACATCTGTGAACAAGCTAGGCGAGCTGCCCGGCGAGCGTGGGGAGCCCTGCCCCGGGCGCCGGGGGGCGGGGGGCCGGCCTTCCCGGCCGCGGCCGGAGCCCCGCGCGCGCCCTCCTGCCCGCGCCCTTCGCGCCGCCCCGGGGCAGCCTCCGTCTCCCTGGCAGAGGTGCCCGTGGGCCTTGGGGGCAGACGCCTTTGCAGGAGACGCGCAGGGGCCAGGGGCCGTTCTTGGCCGCCGCAGGCGCCGAGGGCTGAAGCCCCGGGTGTCAGGACCTGGCCTCCGTCCTTCAGGTGTCCACCTGGAATGCGTGCCCGCCTGGGACCCCCGAGCCACACGCTCCCTCGAGAGTGAACGCTGACCTTGAACGGTAAACTGCACAGGAGGGTGGGGGTTCGGAGACCGCCTGCCGGCCCGACCTCGACAAGCAGCAGCATCCGGAAGGGCAAAGGCCGCGGCGAGAGGAAGTTGTTGCCCGGCTGGGCCTGGGTGTCGCCGGGAGGCTGACCTGGGGCTTGGGCTGCGGCGGCCGCGGGGACCCTGAGCATCCGTGCACCCTGCTCGGCGGCGCCCCGGGGCGGGACGTGGACCCGTCTGCCTCGGCTTTCCCATCAGGGAGCCCTAAACGTTCCTCAGATGCCGGCTGCTGCCGTGTTTCCCGTTAGCTCGCACGCGGCTGGCGAACACGCGAGCGTGCACACACAGAAGCCTGCACTCTGTCTTCTGGGTCGCCTGTCATTTTGAATAAAAATAAGAAAGGAGAGAACATTGGCAAAGCGGGAGCCGTGCGGGGCGGTGGCTGGTCCTTCTGGAGGGCTCCTCACAGGCCCTCGTGGCCTGAGCTGCCGTCTCTCGGCTGTTCCGGCGAGGCGTGTGGCGAGCGCTGGCGGGCCCAGTAGGGTGGACGCAGGCCTGGCCTCGGGCTCGGACGCTCCCCTGCCTGGCAGTCGGGGCGTCAGGCTGGGGCGGCGGCACCCCCACGGGCTGCCTTCGGCCCTGAGCCTGGGTGAGCACCTTCTCCCTTTCTTCTTGTGGAGCGGGGCCACAGGGCTTGAAACTATTTCTTGTTCGTTTTTAGTTTCTTTAAAGTGAGGTTCGGGGGAAGGACCGTGTCCCCTGCAGGACTGGAACCCAGGCTGAGCTGGTGTCTGCGGCCTGGAGGGAGCTTGCATGGGGTCTGTACAAGGACCGAGGGAGGGAAATAGGGAGGGAGGACCTCGTGTCCCTGGAGCCCCCAGCCCGGCGACGTCACGGCCGAAGCCCCACAGGTGTATTTTAGGCCCAGGGGAAAGAAGGAAGGGGACTTCCTCGCCGAGATAGAGACAGCTGGCCAGCCTTGTCTTTCACCCTCCGCACCCCTTCGTTCTCTTTGGCTTCCTCTCCTGGCTCGCTGGGTGCCTCCCAGGCCACTGAAGACCCCGGTGCTGGGTGGGTGGGCCCTGTCACTCTGCAGGGAGGTCAGAGAGCACCAGCCACTGGTTCTACCCTCGTGTGACCAGCTGGTGAGGCCCAGCCCACCCCCACTCCCCGCAGGGGGGCCTTCAACGGGACCCAGACCTAGTGTGTGGGAGGCTGGAGTCCCTGGGGGAGCCTTGGAGGCGCTGGCCCTCCCAGACCCCCGTCAGGATGCCATCACACGGTCCCCAGGCACACCTCCCCACTGCCGGGTCAGGAGAACCAGCCAGATGTGCCCGCCACTCGGGAACACGAGGGGGTCCGGGCTGGCCGGGGCTCCACGCCCTCCGAGGGAGCAGGGCCCATGCAGCTGTCTTAGCTCCGGGGGTTCCACCAGGCGGGAGGCATCCAGGCGCGCCACACCCCAGCGCCGCAGGGCTCTGGATTTCGTGTCCGCGTCCCCGCACTTCAGGCGGTCCTGCCCCTGGCGCACCCACCCCAGCCTCTCCCGTCTCTGGTGGAAACCGGGCGCTCCCAGCCAGCAAATGGGGGCTGGCTTTCTGCTGAGGGGGAGCCTCGGCCGGGACTCCCACCACCCGCCCGGGGGATCGTAGAAATCATTCGAGAACCTCCCGGAAGCAAGTCACGTCCACGACCCACTTTACAGCCCCGTGGAAGTCTGTGATCAAGGCGTCACGTGTGTGCGTGTCTGTGTTGGTGTGTGTGTGGGAGTGGGAGTGTGCGTGTGTGTCTGTGACGAGACACCCGCGTGTTTGTGTGTGTTCACTTCTAAGCAGGGTCAGGAGGATGCACCCTAAGCCCTGGGTAATTTGGGGCCTAGGGAGGGAAAGGAGGCCGAGCCCCAGTGAGCGGGAAAGGTGGGGACCCCGGGTCCCCGCTCCCGTCCCTGCAGCCCCTTCTCCAGCCATCAGACTCAGGCAGATCGAAGTACGGGGAGACCCGGGGCCACCGCCAGCTGTCTCGGGGACGGCGTCGTTTGTGACATGGGCTTTCACCCTGCTGTGGGCCGTGCGGGCCGTTTGTGAACTGAGGCCACAGAGGCCAGGTCACCCGTGCAGTCCCTCCCTCTGTGGCTATTTTAGAGGACTAGGAACGGCCACCGTTGCCCTGCAGCGTCCCGGGGAAGGCTGAGACCCCAAATCTTGACCCAGGTTCCACCTGAAGGCATCGTGCCCAGGCGAGGGGCAGGGGCGTCCAAGAGCTGGGGCCCACGTGAGTGCGTTGGCTTGCTGGCGCTCCGGAGCGTCCCGAGTCAGCCGCCTGCTGGCTGAGGCCTGGGCCAGGAGCCGAATTCGCAGTCCCCCAGGCGGCGAGGGGTGCCCCGCTCCAGCTGGAGCCCTGGGGGCGCACGGGCTCCGCGTCGGGGTCCCCGCCTCAGTTCAGATGCACCTTCTGGGCCGGGCCCTGTGAAACGCCGCCCGACGCTCCTCTGGTTCTGGGTTGGCCTGTTCTGGGAAGCCCACTCTTGCTCCCCTTCTGAGCAGGAGCTGGGGGGGCCGAGAAGAGGAGGCATCACTCTGGGCTTGGAGGGGCTTCTGTCCAGCCCCCTCCTTGTTCCCCCACAGCACGTGCTGCACGCAGACCCTGGCCCCGTGCTCACTGCTGCCGTGGTTTCGGATGGCGGGATGATGGGGAGGGTGGGTATCAGAACAGCTTTATGGAGGGGGCCCCTGACCGAGGGGTGGGCCTGGGCCCCCAGGGAAATTAAGGGGTGCCCCGATGGGAGCAGTCTGGGTGCCAGGGCAGAGCAGTGTCACAGATGGATGTCCTCGTGGGTGCCTGACTCTGGCGGGCGGCCCTCGCCGGGCAGGCCTGCAGGGAAGCTGGTGCTCTCAGAGCACCAGCATCAGCAAGGAGCTGGGAGGCCGGGCGTGCGAGCCCGGGGTGGGCTGTGGCCTGTCCTGGCTGAGCCAGTCGGACCCCAGGGCTCCCCATCGTTCTGAAGTCCCTCTCTGCCCCAAGTGTCCTTCTCCGCCAATGGCTCGGTAGCCTGCGCTCCTTGGGGCGTGGTGGATGGTGGACGGCGGCCCCCGGACAGGCCTGCTGGGAAAGGTGATGGCTTCCTCACGCTGCCCCAGCCAGCCCCTGCCAGCTGACGGCAAGGAGCCCGCAGCCTCGCCTCTGCCCCCCCGTCCTGAGGCTCCCCCAACTCGGGGCTGCACAGGAAGCCTGCTGCGTGAAGTTGAAGAGGCCCCAGGTTCCTGGGACACCAGAACTGTGCCCAGGCCCCGCCAGCACATGGGGAAGAAAGCGGGAGGGCCTGGGGCAGGTTTGCCGTCCGGCATGTGCTCTGTGGGGTGTAGCCGCTACCGTCTGCGTTTTTGTCTGGCTTCTCAAGTCCGTTCCGGAGCTGTGGCCGGGCGGTGCCCAGACCCGGGGACCCTCCGTCAGCACTGGCATGGCCACACAGGCGTGCCCCATGCTGGCCTGCCTGGTGGAGGGTGCCCACTCGGGCTCGGAGGCGCCCCGCAGACTCCCCGCCCAGCTCCCGCCTGCAGCCTGCCCTGGGCCAGCCCTTCCCCTGCCCCTCCATGCTTCGGCGTCCTCAGATTCAAGGGACGGGGGTGATTAAGGTGCCTCGTAAGCTTAACAGTCTATGAAAGCTGAGGGCATGCCTCGGAGGCCAGTCATAAGTGCCAGATCAGTCAGGATGGTCGGGGGAAGCTGCATTGTGCTGCTCTGAGCTTACGGAGCATCCTCCCTCGAGAATGTTCTGGGGAGTCCAGCGCGTGCCGGGCAGTTCACAGGGAAAGCAGTTGTGACTTTGGATGACCTTGAAAGGGCTGGGCTTAGGTGGTGAGGTCATCCTAAGTCAAAGACGAGTCGTGTGAGATGGAATTTGCCAGGAGAACCTTGAGGTTCTGTCCTTCACAGGCAGCAGAGCAGGCTTCCGGAACAAGGTGGCCGAGGGTCCAGAGGGCGCCCAGACGTGCGTGTCCCCTGCCCGGCCGGCCTCGGCCCTGCCCCGGGGCTGTGCGACACAGCTTCCTGACCTCAGCTCCCTGCTTTCCTCGATTTCTTCCTCCCCCAAACGCAGTGCCGGCTTCTCAGAGTCCTGTTTCCACGGGGGTCAGAGGACCTACTGGCTTTTAATTTTTTTAATGTTTTTATTTATTTTTGAGAGAGAGAGAGAATGGGAGAGCAGCAGAGAGAGAGAGGGAGACACAGAATCCGAAGCAGGCTCCAGGCTCCGAGCTGTCAGCACAGAGCCCGACGTGGGGCTCGAACTCCCGAACCGCGAGATCATGACCTGAGCTGAAGTCAGACGCTTAACTGACTGAGCCACCCAGGGGCCCCACACCAAGTGGCTTTTAAGTAACTTCCGTTTAATTTAGGATCTGTCCGAGTAAAACTGGAGCAGGTGCACCAGAACTTTCCATCTCTTCTGGGGCCAAGCCAGGGGGCTTGTACCTGCAGTTGGTTCTGGCTTTTACAGCAGGAAGAGGTGACCGCTAAGAAAGGACCAGGGGTCTGGATGTGGGGCCACAGAGACGAGAAGCCAGCACTAGCTAGGGCCGGGCCACCGGGAGAGGTCGCGCTGCCCCGAGTCTGAACAGCCGAGTGGAGCTGAGCGGGCCGGTGGTCAGCCCTGCGGTCTGCACCCCTCCACCCACCCCGCGTGCGCCGAGGTGTCCAGCCCCACTGTCAGTCGGCAGCTCACAGCCCGGGGGTTCGTCCCGGAGGCACAGTCAGGACAGAGCTCCCGTGCCCTCAGAACCTTCCGTCCGGCTGCCCAGGCTCACAGAGCAGCCTGGGCCTGCGTGCCAGCCGCTCCCAGGACACCGTGGATGCTCACGCCCGGCCCGCTTCCCTTCACGCCCACCCCTTTATCACCACTGTCCAGAGAACTGAAAGCCAGCGCATTCAGTACTACTTTTTAAATCCGTAGAAGGTCTCGCGGCTGGCCCCGGTGGAAAGGATGCTGGCTCCGGGCCAGGAAGCAAGGACGCTGCTCGGAGCTCTGCTGGCTTTGGGGAGTCCCTGAGGCCTCTGCACCTGGGGCCCCTTCGGGCTGCCGGGGCATCGGCCACAGCGACCTCGACGGCCCCGTCCCGCCTGACCTTCTGAGGTCCGGCCCAGGGTTCTGCAGCTCTGGGGCCACTCCTCTGCAGCTGCGACAAGGCGCGCCCCTTCCACGTTGCGGGGAGAGTGGGCAGCCTGGAAGGCGGGGCCTAGCCCCCACCCAGCGGCACCGCCTCCTGCAGGGCCCAGAGACTCCCGACCCTCGCGGGGGCCCCTGCTGTCCGGGTCTGCTCCAGCGGACCAGAGGGCAGGCTGGTATCCGTGGGGCCTCGTGCGGCCGCCTGCCCACTGGCACAGAACACCACGTGACCCCGGGATCTCGCTGGATCTTCTTCCACCAGGAGGAAACTGACAAGTTATATGAATGTCTTCATTCAGCCTCGTTGCTCCGGAGAGAGGGTCCAGCCTCGGCGGCAAGGCTGAGTGTCCAGCTCCAGGCCGGGGAACGGCGTTTCCTGAGATGTTCGGGCCTGCCGTCACCTTGGAGGCCAATTCCGGCTTCCGTGGGCCTGAGACAGGCCCCCTCGCGGGACCGGCTGGCGGCAGTCTTCGATGTCGGCGTTGAAGACTCGGGGAAGCCGGAGCCCAGGTGTTTTCTAGGCCCCGCCGCCGATCCGCCAGAGGCGCACCATGACTGGGATGTGCCAGGGACCCCCCAGCAGGCCTCCCCCTGGAGGGACGGGCAGCTCCTAACGGGAGAAAACACACCCGGATGGCGAGGCTGGGTACAGACACCCCTCCCCAAATCTGCACAGTCCAGCATCTAGGCACGAGCGCAGGCTCAGCAAGCCACGGTGTCTGCTAACTAGGGAAAGAGCCGTGGGCCACACGGGGAGGCTCCCTGTGCCTGCGACGCGGAGGCTGTGGGTGGACGCGTGGCCCCAGGCAGTCCGTCGAGTCCGGCCCTGCACAGGCACCCCTTCTCGCCCGCTGCGAGCGCCCCCTCTCTCCGAGGGCCGTGTCCGCACGCTCGCTCGCGCGCCCTCCTGTCCCAAGGAGCCTGGACCTTCCCCATCTCTGGGTTTGATCTTCAAACAAGTGGGAGAAAAAAAGACGTTTGGGGAAGCTGGTGGGCAGCCATGACATGAGAGCCGAGGCTGAACCTTGCCCTTTCACCCCTGGGGTGTGCGGGGACGCGGGAGACTGAGCTCGAATGCCTCAGCTGTGCAGCCCTTGAATGGGGACTGCCCCCCAGCCGCATGCCCCTGTCACAGCTGCTCCTGCGCTGGCGTGTGTGGGAAAGCCGAGGGGTCTCTGAGGACCCTGAAATCAGAATCAGGGGTCAAGGCCCTTCAGGCCCCATTTGATTTTTTTTCTAAATTTTTTAAATGTTTATTTAGTTTTGAGAGAGAGAGATAGCACAAGCAGGGGAGGGGCAGAGAGAGAGAGGGAGACACAGAATCGGAAGCAGGCTCCAGGCTCCGAGCTGCCAGCACAGAGCCTGACGCGGGGCTCGAACTCACAGACCATGAGATCATGACCTGAGCTGAAGTCGGACACTTAACTGACTGAGCCACCCAGGCGCCCCTTGCAGGCCCCATCTGTAACTTAGCACATGAGGCCCCTGAACTACAGGCAGTGCTTATCCATCCGTCCATCCACCCATCCATCTATCCATCCATCCATCCACCATACATTCACCCATCTACATATCCGTCCATTCACCCATCCATCCATCTATCTACTCATCCACCCACCCACCCACCCACCCAGCCAGCCGCCTCCACGCCCACTTACCCTTCCCCCATCCACCCGTCCAGCCAGCCAGCCAGCCGTGCATCCGCTGAGACGTAGGAGCGCCTTCACCTGTCAGGCGCAGCCCGTGCTCGGCCTGCTTCGTCCTCTCGGCAGGTGCCAGCAGACTCCCGTCCCTGAGAGAGAGACAGACTTGGGGGAGCCGTGGAGCATCCCAGGCAATGTGAGCTTCGCCCAGAGGCTCGGGCCTGGCCTCTTCTCAGTCCGCTCTCCTGTGCGTCCCCTCTCTCCCCCACTGAGCCCAGGGCTAAAAGGCGGTAACTGGGAACTGCCCCCGGAAGAAGAGCCTAACACTGGCCATTTCTAAGGGGCCCTTAGTCAGGAGGTGTCCGGGAAAGGCCCGCCCAGAGGAGTTAACGGGATGACCTGAGGCCGATGGCCAGTCCAGGCCAGGTCTGGCTCCCGGGCAGCGCTGGTGCTCACGTCTGTCCCTCCCTTCTCCTGGGTGGGAGAAGGGGGTGGCCGCCAGCCCCGGGCCTTCGCTTTCCGCCTCTCCAGATCCCCAGCGGCCTTCCTCCTTGCGTGCATTTCTCTGTGTTCGTAGGCAACAGCGGGGGAGGGGGGGGAGTAGAGCCGAGGAGGAGTGGAGGCTGTGGGGGGTGGGTGCTGGGGCCAGGAGGGGTCTAGAAGGGAATTAGGAGCGTGGGTTGAGAGTGGAACCTGAAACAGGGTGGGGACCCGGGTGGGGCCCACGGTGATTTGGGGAGTTCCGGGCTGTGTGCACGTGTGTGTATGCGTGCGTGCACGTGTGTGCATGTGTGAAAGCCACCTGTCTGTGCTGGGAACACGGCCCGAGTTTGGTGGAATGGCGCGCACAGCCGTCACCCGCCCGGCGGGCACTTGGCTCTCCCGGATGAAAGGCTAGCTCTCGACCACCGGCCGGCTCGGATAGGGATGGCCGCCGGGCTGGAGCAGAGCTGGGCTCCTCCAGACACGACCCCTGATTCTCCGTAGGAACAACAGTGGTGCGTGTCTTCGGAGGCCAATCCTCAACGCTGGCAACAGTTTCTCTCGCTGATATTTGGTCCCGGAGAGCCCTGATTCCCCCTTCCGGAAAAGGCAGTCCTGTTTGGATCAAAAAATAATTAGCAGGGCTTTAAGTGGGGGTTTCAAGTACACATTTAATTTACGCTGATTAACAGTCATACGCGAAGTAAACACCAGCTGAATATCAGACTGGCACCATTGAGAAGCAGGCAACGCACGGTTGTACAGAAAACGCAGTCAATGTACCGTTTCCATAACCGGCAATTATATTAATAACATGCCACACTCGTACAAAATTCAAACGAACAAGCACACATCTACACGGAGATCCGTGCTCGGGAACTTTTGATTTGCCGTGTTGCTGGGGAGTCTTCGTCACCAGCTCTACTTTGAAGGGAGTCACAGCTTCCGAAGCCATTAGGCTGATGAACGCACAAAAAAGTAAAATCTACCTTGAGATTTCTGGCCTCTTCCAACCCGTCTCCTGATCTGTGAGCTCCTTTGTGAGTTTCTGAGTCTAGAGGCTCCGTGCCCCACTGGGCCCGGCTGCTGCCTTCCCGTGTGCGCCGCTGCGTTCTGTCACGGGGACCTGCCGGGGCCTTGCCTGTGATGAGCCATTAGGGTCCGCCACGGCGATCCGCCACCGTGTCCCTAAATGGGCTGATGAGGGCTGTCACCGCAGGCTGAAGCAGCCTCCTGGGGGAGGGGGCACTTTTCAGTAGGAGCTCCTGTCCCGACCAGGCAGGCTGTTACAGGAGGGGACAGAACTGTCTGTGCCACTGCCGAGGCCTTTTCCTTCTGCAGGAGCAGCTCGAACCTTCAGGGAGAGGGATGCCGTGTGGGGCACTGTCGGGAGGGGCGGTAGCCCAGGACCCGAGCCTCCTGTAGCCCATAGTCCCGTGGGTCTGGTTTCAGGCGGCCTCCAGGGGCTCTCTCCCCACTTCCCCTGCTTCTGTCTCCCCAGCGTGTTCTCCAGTCTCCCCAATAGGTCTCACCTGTCCGTGTGGGTGAATAAAGGTTCCAGGTGAAGCGACCCCTTCACCCCTTGTAGGAATAAACACTGCTCTTACCCCGGTGCCAGAGCCTGTGCGGGTCTGGTCAGGTGGGGACCGGAAAGGCTGGTGGCCTTCCCGGCCTCCCGGCCTCCCGCCCCTTCCCTAGGGCCCCTGGGTCTGAGGGTGGCTGCCATCCCTGCGGGGACCCCAAGTGAGCTCCTAGATGGTGGGGGCAGGTCACCAGCCAGCCATGGCAGGTGGGGAGACCAGGCACCCGCAGCTCCGTTCCTGGAGGATTTCAAAAGAAAATAAAAACCGAAAGAAAAGTCTGTATCGCTTGGCCGCGGCCGCCGAGCTGCTCTGGAAAGAGCCGGCTCACGCTGGCGGCTGCTCGCCGCCCCCGATTTCAGAGAGACGGGGACCCGCCTGGGCCTCCGGTGCGCCGCTCCTGAAACCCGAGATCCCCGGGGACTGTGCCTCTCCCGCTTTGCAAAGCGGGCTTGAGTCTGGGGAGCCGAGGTTTCTGTCTTTCATTTGAACAAAACCTCGGTGGCTGGAGGGCTGCGGGGCTTCGGTGAGCTCGGCCCGACCTCGGCTCTGGGACGCGGCCTCTGTTTTTCCTTTCTCTGACCCTCACGCGCCAAAGCCAATCCTCCCTTACCCCGTCTTCCTCTTCAGGGCTGCTCGGGGGTAATGGACTCCTTAAATTAATAATGCGTAGAAGGAGATTTACAACACGTCGCTAAAATATTGTCTCTGCCCTTTATTCATGTGTTTGTCACTGTGGCCTCTAATCGAGGGGCTCAGCGAAGGGATAAATAATGAAGAGAGAAACGCTCTGTCATAATCCAGGACCATTTGCAAATTCATCACCGGGATTCTGGGGAAGGAGAGACAGAGGGGATGACAAATACCCTGCAGCGCTAATATATCTCCTCGATTCCCTCTCCGTTTATTCAGATAACCTACTTGGGCCGTGATAGAATGAGGGGCCCCGGCGGTCCCAGCAACAGATGGGGCGGCGCGCAGCGGTCCAGGCGCCTCTCACGGGGGCCGCGTGCCGGGTTCCCTGTGATCGTTCTGATTTTTGGCGACTTTCAGGGAAAGCCTTGTCGGAGCAGAGCGACGCAGGGCGGTTTCTGCCACAGGTCCTGGCCGCGCGCTGCAGGAGGGAGGAGCCTTTGCTCCGGTTTCCGTGGCTGGGTTTTGGGAGGTCGATGCCCGGTATTAAAAAGAAGAATTGGCCCAGACTCCAACTGATGCCCCCCAAAAGGGGCACAGGATGTTTTTCTGGTTCAGAGGGATTTTGTTTGCTGATGTCTCCCTCTCCCGGGTGAGGGCATGAGCCATGCACTTGGGGGCTTTCTCTGAGGATGGGGTTTTTAACTGCCAGGAATCAGGAAACGGGGGGGGGTGGGAACGCTTTGGGAGATTTCTCTCTGCTCCGGACAGGGGGGCCTCCCCACCCGCCTCCTAGCTGCCGGTCAGAGCCCCACACGGGCTCCCTCCTGGGTGTCAGGAGGAGTTTCTGTGCAGAGTGGAAAACAGAGGCAGAAAGGGCCTCATGCCAGAACCCGGGGGGTAGGGGTCAGCTCGGGGGGCGGCCTCCAGCTGCCTCAGTGGGGGCCGGAGGCTCCCAGAGTGTCCGGAGAGGGACCCAGGAGACAGGCCCCCGACGGCGTGTGGTTTGCATGAGGCGCCATGCCGTAGGTCAGCGGGTCTCTGGGCAGGAGGGCACGGCCACGGCTGCGGGGTCTCCAGGCTCAGGTCCCGGGACAGGGGCTTAGCACCTACCTGGCCACCTGCCCGGCCCGCAGGGAGCGCGGTTGGGTTTAGCGGATGGGGAGTGGGGGTGCCGGTTCCACTGGAATTCTGGACGAACGGCCCCCAGTCCTTTAGCAGAAGTGCATCCCGAGCGCGGCGTTTGCTTCACTGTCTTTCCTGCATTTGCTGCACGTTATTTGTTGTCCTAACCGTAATTCATCCGCAGCCGTGCTGCAGCCTCGGAAACAGACTCTACTGGGCCCGGTCGTTTGGTGGGCGGGGGGTCCACCTGTCAGGAAAAAGCTCCGGCACAACAGAGGGAGAAGGTGACTTCGGGGAAGCCACGGCCCTGGGGCTTGTCGCACGCAGTGGGGAGTCCCAGCGCCGTTCCGTGGAGGGGACCGTGGCCTGAGCACTGAGCTCCCTCTCCGGAATGTTCCCGGATTGGAAGGCGCTGGGCGGGAGCCCTGTGAGCCTTGGACGGCTTGGAGCCGGCGGTGAGACTCCAGGGCCCGGGAGAGGACCCCCGGACGGTGACGCCCCACGCTCGCTGCGGGGCCCGGCGCTCCCCGGCTCAGCCCGCCCACGGCGGTTCGGCGTCCGTCCTCCTGTCCAGCCCCAACTTTTCACGTAAATTACCGCATATGTTAGAAAACGTATGCAGCCGTGAAAACCAACGCTCGCTCGCTGTAGAAAATACCGAAACCGTTTTTAGATTAAAATCTCACGCCCGCCGTCTGGAGACATCGCTGCGCATGCTGTTTCTTTTCCGTATCGGTGCACGGATATCATTCGACAATCTACAAATTACATAATTCTCTATGAAAACTATTTCTCGTGCGTAGTACGTTCCGTGAGACCGGGAACCCCTCTAGACTCTGTCGTGTGCATGGCCGCCGCCAGGAAGGGTCTCCAAATACTGGCAAAATGAAGTGTCCCTGTGTCCGTCTTGGGCTCCGAGGGCACGCTCGGCCGCAACCGGGTAGGCGCCGTGACGGCGCGGAAGGAGAATGCGGGTCTTGGCCTCAAGAGGGTTGCTTTCCAGAAGCAGGAACCAAACTTTAACACCGACATGTTCTTTAGAAGCTGAGAAGGCTCCTCCCCGCCTCCCGAAAGCGGGGGCCTTACAATCTGATCGCGAGAGGCAAGACCAGCTTTTGTAGCAGGGAAGGAGTCTGAGCTTAAGGGTTGGTTAAATATTTTTCTTTCCAAACTTCGGGAAGTCAGCCCTTTGTCGAGCGGGGTCAGGGTCCCAGGCACGGCCCCGGGGGGCGGGGGGCGGGTAGGTGCGCGAGAGGGTCTCTCAAATGGGGCACGGTACGAACTTGTGCTCAAAAGTCATCCCTTGTTTATCTCGAACTCAAGCATGGCTGGGTGTCCTGTATTTTTATCCGCTACCTCTGCCCACCCCACGCTGGAGACCTCACACGTTCAGCCAAGCGTGGTGTCCACGGAGGCTGCCGGCTGTGGGCAGCCTGGCATTTCTGAGCCCCGTAGCCGGGGGTCTCAGCACCGCGCACGGAGCTGAGGGGGTCCGTAGGGATCAGCCGTGAGGACCCCGGGATGACACTGTAGGCCGTGCCCTTGGCTGTCCAGGTGGGCTGGGAAGGCAGAGAGTGACTGCAAAGGACTTCACACCTCGCGGCCAGAGGTCTGCCCCTCCCCATCCCCCGCACTGCCCACCCTCACGCCAGCTGTCCCCCGGTGCTCACGGGGTCTGCCGGAGCCGCCGCCTCACCCACCTCGAGCGTCCGTGGGGGCCTCCTATGTGCACGGCAGCTGTTTGGCATGGCAGAGGACAGGAAGGGGCAAGGAGCCTGGGTGAAGGAGGGCTCCAGGGAGGGGACAGAGAACCTCCCGAGGCCCGTGGAGCAAAGAGGGCCCACCTGTCCTGTGTGGCACCGGGTCAGGATGCCCCTCTCGGTCGGGGACCCAGAGCCGTACCCGAGGCCGACGGGAACATGACGGTGACTGCAGACACCTTGCTAACAGCCCGGCCGGAATCGTCCTATTATTTGTCTCTGTCTCTGCACTTCCAGATGGGGTCACAGAGGTTCAGAGAGGTCAGGTGCCCTGCCTGAGGCCACACAGCCGTGAGGAGGCAAGCCCGCGTCTGAGCCCCGTGCTGTATCTCGGGCAAAACTCCCCCGTGGGCCTGTGGCTTTCCTTCTTTTCTCCCCCCACCTCCGTGGCGATGTTGCCGCTGTTTTCTGAGACCCTAAAAGGGAGGCAGAATGCACTGAAATGGGCTCTCGGGAAGCTTCTCCCCCGTCGCTGATGGTCAGGAGGGGGCGCCCGGACGGCCCGGTGCTTTTCTGTCCCGAGAAAGACAGGGGCTCACGGGGAGCAGCCAGCAGGTGAGGGAGGCCCTCCGGGAACGTTCCAGAAGAAGAAGACGGTTTTCAGAGTTTCTCAAAAGGTGGCAGGGGCGTGCTTCAGACCTCGGCCGCAAACACACAGAGGCGCTGGAAAGCGGTCAGGGAAAAGTTTACTTGGAACTTGGCCCCCGGAGCCGGGGAGGGTTCTTTGTGTGCTGGTCACAGCCACACCAAGTGCAACCAAGTGCTTTTTCCCACATCTTGTCAAAGGACAGCGTTTCCTCCCTCCCTTCTCCTCGGGCTGATTAGCGGCTCGGGCAGTGGCGTGAGGACATGTTGGGGGAAGGAAAATGGGGGTCATTTTGGAAAACCTCTTTGTGGATGGGTCGGGAATGGGGAGAAAATGAATAGTTATAAGCTCATTTCCATAGAAACTGTCTCATTATCATGCTGGCTGCCCGCTGGACGAGGCAGGGCTTCCTGCCAGCAATCTAGCTCCACAATTAAGTGTCCCCTGCCCGCCCGGCTGCCAGAGAGGCCGCTCAGGAGAGATGGCTCCCAGCCCCAGCCCGCCGCACAGAGGGACTGTCACATTCTCTCTTTGCTTCAAACAGCAGACATCTGTGTCAGGGTTTTTCTGGGCGCAGAAGGAAGTGCAGGCTCGCCCCACAGAACGACGAGGCGAGGGCCGTCGGGGGGCGGCTCCGTCCCGCGGGCTGGTGTGCCGCTCTCGCTGCCGGCTTTTACTGCAGGCAGCGCGGGCAGGTCTCCCGGGCGCCCCCGAGGACGGTTCACAAAAGAAATGGGAACAATTAGGTTTAAAATCACTTCCTGGGCTGTGCCCTTTGTGCTCGGGGGAGGCACTTTGTCACAGCGTCTCGGGCCCACAGATTGATTCGGGGCCCGTTAGAGCCGCTTCGCGCCCCCACGGGCGGGCTCCCGGGGAGCTGCCCCGCGCCTGCCCCCCCTCCCCCGACCCCGTGCTCACACGTGGCAAGCGCGCCGAGCCGGGCCAGCGAGTGTCGCTAGGTCTGGCGTCGGGGGCACGCGTGTCGCAGAAGAAACAGGAGTTCTTCCAGAGAAGACGCGAGTGAACGCCGTGCGGGAGGCCGAGGCGCCCGGAGAGCCTTCTCCCCGAGAACTCGCCCTTCTCCTCTGTGGTAGAGCGGGCTCCGGGCCGCATTTCCCAGCGTGGCTCCGGGTGAGCGCGCGGCGCGGCGGCGCAAGGGACACTCCCGTGCGGCGCCTCCTGGCCGATCGTCTCCGACAAAAACTCCGTCTCCGTTCGGCACCAAGTCCCCGCTGCCCCTCCCGCGGGCCCCTGGCAGCCTCCGCCCTCTCTTCTGTCTTTATGGATTTGCTGGCTTATCTTTTTAAGATGGAACAGCTTATCCCGGGGAAGCAAAGATTACCCAAGCTCCGCCAAGATCCGCAGCCGCCTCGGAGCGGCCTCTCCCCTGGCCGGGTCGTCCTCTGTGTGCCCTTATTAATCACCCGTTTACCCCGGTTTTGTAAGAGGCCTGTTGGGACAGAAACGACCCTGCCCCGGGAGTGAATAATTGGGGATTGACAGCGGCGAGCGCGCGCCCGCCGTGGAGGCTCTAAACCCCGATGGGCGCGGGGCAGGCGGGCCGCGTGCGGGGAAGGAAGGCGGTGACACGGAACGCGGGGGAGACGGCAGGCACGGGTCTGAGCTCCGTCGTCTTTAACCTTCAGACTCACGGAGGAGGTGGGCACTAGGTCGTCCCCACGTTACCATCGCTGACACCCAGGCGGCAGGACGTCGGAGGTCAAGGGTCACACGGCCCCGGTTCCAGAGCGGCAGCAGAGCTTGTGAATCGGCAGGCGCGGCTCAGGAACGCTCCAGGAGTGGGGCGCATGTGGACGCCCCAGCCGGTGCCTGGGGGGCGTCGCTTAGACCTGTAGCTCTGCTCTGCGTGTCCGTGGGGCTGGGAACGGGCTCCTCGGACCGTCTGCACCAGGTGGGTGCTCGGCATAGGCCGCAGTCGTGGGTTGAGTGGTTGGTCTCCAGCCCTGTCCTCGCCGAGCGCCAGCCCGGGGGCCCCAGCAGCAGAAGCTGTGTCTCCCGCTCTTCCGGAGGCCGGGGGTCGGAGGCCCGTGTGTCTGCGGCCAGGCTGCTTCCTGAGGCCGAGGAGGGTCGTCCCAGGCCTGCTCTGAGGGGCTGCTGCATCTGAGCCGCTGCTCCCTGTGTGCGCCGTGTCTGGGTGTCCCTGTCACGAGGACACCTGTCACGAGGAACGAGACCCACCTTAGGGTCTCGTCGTGACCACTCACATCCGCGATGGCCCTGTTTCCGGACAAGGCCATGTCACAGGTGCCTCCAACACGTGAATTTGGGGAAACACGGTTCAGCCCCCAACAACGGGTGTCTGCCCACTCCATCCCAAGTGACACCATCTTTCCGAGGGGCCCTTGGGGAGAGGCTGGCTTGCCCCATCCTCGGCTCTTTCCTCCCCGGGGTGCAGGGACACACCCGTCCCATTCCGGCCGGCCCCAGCATCCCCTCTAAATCAGTCGTGGGGTGCAGATCTTCTGTGTTGCGACGCTGGGCTGCCCTGCCCCCAAACCTGGGTTTGCCCTGTGAATTCTTTGCCACTCATCTGGCTGGCCAACAGCTCAAGTGGAATGTGTGATAAACACAGGCGGTCACTCCGTTCTCGTGGTTTTCTAAGGTTTGAAAAGTGATTTGGAATAATTTTAGATTGTCCCGGGTTGGCAGACAGTGTGATAGGCAATTCGAGAAGACAAAGTTTTCAAACGGAAGCGTTTTGCTTCCTTGTTTCTAATTTCTAGAAACATGACCGATGTCAGCCTGCGAGGTGGGGCGACAGCCTCCAGGCGCCGTTCCCTCCCGCGTGCTGCCCGGGCTCGCGGGTCGGGGCCTCGAAGCCGTAGCGCTCGCGCTGGGCGAGCCCGGAGCCCGGCCCCCGCCTCCCGCCACCCCCGCCCAATCCCGCCAGCAATCTGCTGACGGGACGGAAAGGCCGCCCCGGGCGCCCGAGGCGCGGCTCTGCGGAGGCCGGGTTTGCAGTGTGAGGAATTGGTGCCTAAGTGTCGGCGGCAGCGGGTGGCCTGCGAGGGGCGCGGGTGAGTGAGGTCGCCTGCGAGAGAATGAGGTCACAGCCGTGTTGCTGGCCCACGACAGGTCTTGCCGCACTGACGGAATAAGACACCGGGGAGGCTGTTCTGGGGAGGGGCCATGTTGGGGGGCCCTGGGAAACAGGGCTGGGGCCTCTGGCTCCCACAGGGGTCCGCGGAGCAGGACAGGCCCGGTAAACACCCACTCAGCTTCCCCTGCTCGGCCCGGTGGCCCCATTCTCCGCCCCCCTGGTGTTCTGGGCCCCGTGCCTGCGCCCCATCATTCAGGGTGGGGCCCCTGCCCTCCAGAGGCTTCCCAACACCCCGATTTTGGTTGTCTTTGATCTGCTCGATTGGCCTGTCTTTGACCTCCTCGCAAGCTCCATTGGCCCCGGTATCTGTGTGCTTGTGCCTCTGTGCCTGGTGGCCCGGCGTGCCAGGAAACGCGCAGACGTAGCTCGAGGCCTGTGTGGTTGGTGGCAGAAGCTCCAGCGTTCTCCCGCAGGCGGCCCTTCCGGGAGGGGACCTGTGTCACAGTCCCGAAGCCTGCTGGTGTGAGCTCCCACTCTGGTTCGGGGATGAGCTCCCCCAGACTTGGGGACAGAGGTCCCCCTGGGGTCGGGGTGGGGACCCACTTGGACTCGGGGACGGGGACACTCCTGGACTCGGGGATGGGGACCCGCCTGGACCGGGGGACGGGGACCCGCCTGGACTCGGGCATGAGGATACAGCCTCCTTCCCCTGCGGCTGCACCACTCACGTTACTGAACACTCAACAAAATCTAAGTTGAGCAGTGCCTTGGAGCACGGAAGGGGGTGTCGACCGGCAGCGTGGAGCCCCCCGTAGCCCCTGGCCTTCCTGTGTCCGGGTCCGAGGGCTACACTGCAGCCTCACCTTGCTTTCCGTTTGGCTGAAATTCATTAACTGCCAGGAAATCATGGATTTCCAAGCCCGGCTCTTGCCACGGCCTTCCGCTTAAGCAGAGAAAATCAAATTGGTGCAGGCAAGTAACGAGAAACAGCCTCAGAGAGCCCGGCGAGGGAGGCAGGCCGCCGGCTCTCCCGGCCTGGCGGGTGGCAGACACCCCCAGGGGTCTGCGCCAGGGGCCGTGGGCTGGGGTCCGACTGTGGTGAGCACACAGGAACACGCTCCGAAGCCGTGTCGGGGCAGGCTGGGGAATTCTGAGAGGGAGAGTGGCCCCCCAGGTCCACGGCGGGCCGGTTCACGTGTGCCTTCCCTCGCAAGCCCGCTTGGTCAGGGACACGGCCCTGGGACGGCATTTCGCTGATGGCCGTGGCCTTCTCCGCAAGCGAGAAAGGGCTCTTGGAGTGAAGCCCCCGGTGCACGGTGAGGGTCGGGCCCTGGCCGGAGCCTCCCGACGGGGGCAGGACGCAGTGCGGCTCGGGCCAGCTTCTTGGCTTCTCTGAGTGAACTCAAGTCTCTGTGACGTGGGATGATCACCGGGCCAAACATTTTGGGTGCTAACTTTGTGCCCGGGGTGCTCAGAGGCCCGTCGCCTGCGTGAGCTCACCTCCTGCTCCCGGCAGCCCTTGTGACCCTGCTGTGCACATGCCGTCCGGAGGCCCAGAGACCTCAAGGCACTTGCCTGAGAACACACAGCTAGATGCTATAGACTAAGCCTAGGTCCTGTCCTCCAAGCCACCGCTCAGTCCTACCTCCCCGTCAGGAGGACTCTGAGGACTTACAGGAGCTGCTGGCAGGCAGCCCGGGCCAGTCGGTGCCCGTCTACACTACTAGCTGCAGACTTGAGACGGTGAGGTTCCAGGGTGTTATCAAGAGAAAAGGAAGAAGAGAAGGCCTTTTCCGAGACCCAGGGTGACGGCCTCTGTCCCCGGCCTCCACTCTGCTCGAGAAGCTTTTACGTGAGAGGAATTTCTAAAATTGACCCCATCCAAGGCCGGCCCTCTAGCCGGCACTCAGCAGAACCAGAGGCGTCCAGTCAGGGAGTCCAGGGCCCGGGCCGTGGCCTGGGGCCGTGGGCCGGTGCGGCAAGCAGGTTTAAGGGACAGGCCCGAGCTGGAGGCAGGAGGTCGACGGTCACTAGGGGCAGCCGGCAGGCGGGTGGGACACGGTCTCCCCACCGTGACCGCTGAGCGAGGCGGGGACGGGGACCCACTTCTGCCCCCGAGCCGGCTGCCTGTCAGCTGTGGGACGTGGCCCCGGCCTCACTCGCGTGAGCACGTGGCTGTCTCCAGCCCCACGACAGCCACCATGAACGGAACAGGTGGGAAGATTGTTGAGGCTCGTAAATTAGTTGCTAATGAGGAAGATTAGGAAATCTGCTGAGGCATAAACAACGAGGAGCCCGGAGAAGGAAGATAAATGCATCCCGAGTTAGTCCCTCCCCACCCCGCTCGCGTGCCCGCCAACTCTGAGGGGGACTGGACGGAGACACAGATCCGAGGCCGGGTTAATGGGAAGAAATTGGTTGAAAATGTAGAAACAATTCATTGGATTAATGTGTCCGAGTGGCGGAGGTGGCATCCGCGAGCCCGGGCGAGGGGCCGACGTGGCGGGGCCCGCCCGGCTTGGGTCAAGTGCTCTGCAGATGTGGCGTCACTGGTCCCCTCAAGGACCCGGCGGGTGGCTCCGAGGCTCCTCTCCTCAGAGAAGCTCCGTGAGCAGGCGTGTCGTCTGGCCAACGCAGGGCCTGGGAAGCCCTCCCGCCGACCCCTCCCCTTGATTCCGGGAACCGCAGGAAGATGGTCTCGGGGGACGGGGGGCATCTGCCCTGGGCTCTCTCGTAAGATGGAGACTCTTGGACCCTCCTGGCGCGTCCAGCCCAGGGAGCCGCCCGGCCCCACCTGCAGCCAGTGCAAGGCACCGTCCCTCGGACCCGGTGCTCAGCCGTCCCTAACGCTGCTCGGTCCATCTCGAGCACTAGAGGATATTCTGCTTGTCCTCGGTAGCAAAGCCCACCGATTCAGGACCTCAGAAGTGGCCGAACTTCACGACATCAGATGCCGAGATCTGCCCGGGAAGGCCGAGCATGCTCGGAGTGTGCCCGGCGAGGAGCTATTCTCACGGAGCTGACCGAGAGCCAAAGGAAACACCCGTTTGTGTAACCGAAGCCGACTCTCCAGCCGTTTCCTGGGGGCGTTGGGGCTGGGACACAATTGCACAGAGCTCAGAGCCCAGAGCACCGTCCTGGTAGCGACTTAGACCAGATTTGGCCCCCACTCTGGGCGCCACCAGATTTCGGTCTGGGGCAGGTCGGTGGGGGCTTATCTGTGCCTCAGTTTCCTGCTCCATGTAATGGGGCTCCTGGGGTGGTTGGTAAGATTGTTGGCAGCCAGCACATCACTGTGGGTCACGACCCGGCCCGGGGAGAGCGACACAGAACCAGACAACGAAGGAAGGAACACCTCGGGACCCGTCGCACCCGCCCGCCCAGCCCGGTGTCGCCGTGCCAGCTCTTGGCGCCCTCTGGCCGGCGTCAGGGTCTTGGGGGGAAGGAAGGGTAGGGACCGGCGTCGGCCCCAGCCCCTGGCGCCTCTCGGAGCAGCGGGCCTCTCCTCTGGCTCCCGGTCCCGGGCCGGCCGCGCTCCGGTCAGCAGCAAGCTCGCGTCTTTGTCAGGGTGATTAATAGTGGTGGGGATTGTCGTTAATTCACTGCCTAATGACTGCGGCCGGCGCGCTCCGAGTAATCGGGTGATGTATGTGGGGAGTGCCCACCTCATGGCAGAGGTGAAAATCATTTCGACAAGTCAAATATTGTCACAGAGAGCAAATGGCTCTCCCTGTTAATAAAAATTAATGAATTTTTTTCTTTCTTTCTTTCTTTCTTTTTTTTTCTTTTTCTCTCGCCACTGGCCTGCTAAATGAAGCTGCTGAGTGCTGAGCCGGACGGGCGTGCGGACTTAAGCACTTTATTGGATGGTTAAAACTATAAACGTCTTTATTAGGGCAAAATGCTGCCGGAGGGCCGGGGTGGCGCCTGCCCGAGGTGGGGGTCAGTGAGCGGCTCCCGCAAGTCTGCGGGGGCTCTCCTGCGTAGAGAGTGGGGCCCCCCTGGCTGAGTGCTCGTCCCTCCTGTCTGCAGCCCCGCATCTGGGCAGCATCGGCAAGGGAGCGGAGGCTGGAGCAGGTGCCTGGGCAGCGTGGCCATGCGTGGAGGCGGGGGGCGGTCTTCCCACCTCCTCCTCGAGGGCGGAGGCTCCGGAAGGCATCCCTGTCCCGTGGGGCAGGTGACTCTAAACCCCTTCCTAAGCCAGGGGGATAGCATGCCTCCAAAGATCCCTGCAGCCCCTGCCCCTGCTGCCCCGCCCCTGCTGCCCCCACCCCTGCAACCCCCAGCCCTGCAGCCCCCCACCCCTGCTGCTCCCACCCCTGCAGCCCCCACCACTGCAGCCCCCGACCCCTGCAGCCCTGCCCCTGCTGCCTGCCCCCCACCCCTGCAGCCCCCCACCCCTGCTGCCACCACCCCTGCAAACTCCGACCCCTGCAGCTCCCCGCCCCTGCTGCCCCCCACCCCTGAAGCCCCCACCCCTGCAGCCCCCGCCCCTGCTGCACCACCCCTGCAAACCCCGACCCCTGCAGCCCCCGCCCCTGCGGCCCTCCCGCCCCTGCAGCCCCCACCCCTGCAACTCCACACCCCTGCAGCCCCCACCCCTGCTGCCCCCACCCCTGCAAACCCCGACCCTGCAGCCCCCGCCCCTGCAGCCCCCGCCCCTGCTGCCCCCGCCCCTGCAGCCCCCACCCCTGCAGCCCCCGCCCCTGCTGCCCTCCCGCCCCTGCAGCCCCCACCCCTGCAGCCCCCACCCCTGCAGCCCCCCACCCCTGCTGCCCCCCACCCCTGCAAACCCCGACCCCTTCAGCCCCCGTCCCTGCAGCCCCCACCCCTGCAGCCCCCGCCCCTGCAGCCCCACCCCTGCTGCCCCCCCACCCCTGCAGCCTCCTACCCCTGCTTTGCTGGAGACCAGGGTGGCCCAGGGAGCCGAGGGGGCCTCCAGGGAGGGGAAGGGGGATGGAGGACAGGCATCCACCCCAGCAGCGAGACGCCCCTGCCCACCTCGCGGGCCCCAGGGCCCCCCCGGGCTCCCCAGGACCCTGTGCCTCAGGCTGCCCCAAGGAGACCGGGCCTTTTGGGTCGAGGGGCAGGTGCTCTGGAGTGGCTTTCTTCCTCTTGTGATTTTTATTTCAGGGCAACATTTATTTACTTGCGGCATGACTTGCTCCGGCCTGTGAATGGCAGCCACAGGCCCGGCTGGTAGGAACTGAGGAGATAAAGACGTCTATAAATAGTTTGGTGGCGGTCGTTGGGGCTGTTTGCTCAGCGCTAACCCGTTCCTCCTCTGCAGTGGTGCCCGCCGGGGAGGAAGAGCCAAGCCGAGAACAGAGGTGGGGGGGCGGTCCTCTCCCCGCCGCGCGCCCGTGGGGCGGCCCCTGGAGGCCTGCGGAGCCTCGGCCTCGTGTCCCCAAACCCTCTGCACCTGGTGGCTTGCCACCAGCAGGCACGGCTGTGCCCACCTCGGGTCCTGCCCCCGACACCCCGTTGAGGCTTCTGAGTGTGCGCGACACAGCGCGTTGGTGTGCGTCGGGAGGGTCCCTTCCCCAGGCCGGTCCAAGTCCCGGGCTAAGCTTGCCCCTGGATTCCTCCTCCCCTTCCTCCGTCTGGGGAGTCCTGGGGTCCGCGGTGCCCTCGGGCCCGGGCCTCGGTGCCCCGGTGAGCGTGGGAGGAGCCCGAGACAGCTTCCAGGAACAGCCACAAGCTCCAGCGAGCAGCACAGCCCCCCAGAGCCCAGCATGGAGGGGTGCTCGGTGCCACGGCGCCCCGGTGGCGCTGCGGGCCGTGCGGGTCGCTGGTGCAGCCTGTGTTTGCTGGCGGACCCCGGTGCCAGGAGCAGAGTTCCCACGTGCGGGTACGCCGTCACTTTGAAACCCCCAACAGGCTGGCCGCACCGAGCGGGGCTCAAGTCCAGACAGCCGCCGGGCAGGCCGAGGAGAGCCCGCCGTGTTTATAAGTCCCGAGAATCAGCGTGGGAATGAGGGAGAGGGCGCGGGGCCGGCCGAGGGGGCTGTTGGTGGAGCCCCGTTTCGCTTTGGGGGAAGAGCCCGCGAGGGCCCTCCTCCGCGGGGTTCTGCTGGTGCCGACGGCTCACTGCGATCGCCGATACCCACCCACCCGCGGGCGCGGCGGCCGTCTCCACCAGAGCCCCGGTGTCCAGCAGCACACGGGTGGATACGCAGAAGTGGTCAGTCCACACCGTGGAAGGTGACTCTGCCTTCAAGGCGCCGGCACCTGCTGCAACACTGGATGGGCCTCGAGTTCAGTGAAGTCAACGGGAAACCAAAGGACGAATCCTCTCGGATCCCACTTACAGGAGGTCCCTGAAGAAGTCGGATTCAGGGACGGAAAGGGGAAGGGCGGACCCCAGGACCTGGGGGCAGGAGTGGGGAGCGAGGGCTTCAGGGGGACAGAGTCTCGGTTTGGGAGGCTAAGACAGGCCCCCCATCTGCGGTGGGGATGGTCATACAGCAAGCCGTGTGGGTGCACTTATGCCCCTGGACTGTGCACTCGAAATGGTTAAAACGGTAAATGTTATGCGTCTTTTACCACAATTTTTAAAAAGCACACTCTTTTGTTGCCAGATGTCAGGTTACATATGGAGCCGGTGTCTGGGGCCAACCTCCCTCGATATTTGAGGGGGTCTTGTGGGCCGAGGACCCCCCCCCGCCCCGCTTCGGCGTATTAACAATGCAGACGTGAGGGTTCTGGGGAACGCCCCTGCTCGTCCGCCAGCTCACACAGTGCTTAGCACGGGGGCCAGGGAGAGTCGGCTGTGATTTAGAAGAAAAACAGACAGATTTGAGCAATCCGTGGGCTACCTCGCTGCCCCCAGGGCTTGGGGAAGTGGTATATTAACCAAGGAATAAAGGAGAGGAAGAAAAAAGGCCAAATCACATCTCTCTGAAACAAAGAGGCTTTTTACCAGGAACAAGCCTTGATAAAAATTACAGTGGCATCGTGAGCCATTCAGCGCCTGCCCGGGGCGATAGAGGCAGCGAGGAAATAGGGGTATGGGGCTTGAAACAGGAACAGCGCCGTCCCTGGGGCATTGCACGGATAAGTAATCGTCTTAGAATAATGCACTCGCTTTAAGCAGGGGCCAGGTGGTCCGGGCTGCCGAGCAGAGCCCCCCGCGGCCCTGTGTCAGCTCAGCTCGGCGGGACAAGGGACTCGGGGGCCAGGGAGGAGCGTCAAGGGCCGTGGGCTCCCGGCGCTCCATCTCGGCAGGCAGCCCCCGGGCACCCAGGCCTGGCTGGGAGCTGGGGAGGGTGGGGGCCCGGGGCGGGGGCAGGCGGCGTGGCCTGTGGAGCAGGCCCAGGGCCTCGTCTGCTGCTGTGCGTGGCTGGGCGGGAAGGCAGGAGGAGCCCCTCTGGCTCCCCCTCTGGATTCATGGGCGGGCCCTGGGGAGGTGAGTCTGACCTTGAGAGGGCTGAGCTAGGGCTGGGCCTGCCGCAGCTCGGAGGCGGGGTCGGAGGATGTCGGGTCTCCCAGGCTCTGGACTGTCATTCAGGCTCCGCCCCAGCAAAGGGGGCTCAACTGGGCCCTGCATCCCCTAGACCATCAGTTTCTTCATCTGCGAAATGGGCAGACTAAACCGCTTCACGGAGCCGTGGCGGAGGAAGGACAGAGGGAGTCAGAGGGGCGACAGTGGCCCCCAGGCCGCCGCCCGGGCTGCTGTGACAGAGTACCGCAAACGGGGTGACTAAAAACCACAGAAGGTGATTCTCTCACGTTCTGGGGGCCTCTAGGGTCCCATGGCCATCGGCCCCCTGTGTCTCCCTGTGTCTCTTCTTCCGAGGACATCAGGCATGTAGGACAGGAACTCTCCCTAGTGTCCTCATCTGGACCTGCTGTGAAGACCCCATCTCCAAATGAGGCCACATCCACAGGACCGGGGTTAGGACAGAACCTATCTGTTTGGGGGACACATTTCAACTCACACAGTCTCGGGAGCTGCCCCATCCTGGGGACATCCTGGGGGAGGAGGCGGGGACCATTCCTGGGTCGGAAGGCTGCACCTGCCACTGCGGGGGCTGGACAAGCCGGGGTGGGAACTGACCTCACCCCAAGGAGGAGGCAGCCCTGGGGGCCGTCCCTGCCTCGCCCAGCGTTGGAGAGGAAGGGACGGCGTGCATGAAGGTGGCCAGGTCAAGAGGTCGTTGTGCCTCGGGACCGGGGAGACGAAGGAGGAAGCCCCACCTTTGTGGGGGGGGGGGGTTTCCCTGCAGGAGTGGCTTGGAGAGGGCGGTGGGCCGGGCGCCGTCGCCATCCAGGCTCTCGAGGGCCCTAGCGGCAGTCCCGCACCATCGGCCCGCAGCTGGGGCTCGCCGCCGCCGGTCCCTGTGGGTGAGGCCCCTGGCGAGGGTTTGAGGACACCAGCGACGATGGATTATTGTTAACATTTAGCGTGTTTGCAGAGACGTCTCTTCTCAGTGCTGTCAGTCCGCCGCGTTAACAGTAGCCGCACTGGTGCTCCGGGCTGGCGGCTGCGCGGCGAGGGGAACGCCCATGAGCCGCGGGCCCGAGGCCGCCCGGGCGGGAGCTGGGTCCTGGGCGGGAGCGGCTCCTGGCGGGGCCGGTCCTGGAGGCGAGCCCCCGAGCTGGCTGTGGTCCAGGAAAGTGCAAGAACACTGGGGAGGCAGAACCTCCGGTTCCTACTTCCCTTTCTAGCAAACTGTTTCTAGGGTCAGGTCTGCAGTCCCAAGACCCCTTCCCCAGTTAGGGGGCTTCCCCTCGAATGGGTGCACCCCACAGAAATCGTCCTAGGAATAAAAACATCTTGTTTCCCCGGGGGCTCCCGTAGACCCAGCCTGTCCGCGCACACGTCTCTCCACCCCTCCTCCTCCTCGCGATGTGTCCGCTCCCGTGGACTTCCGGGCTCTGAACCAGGGGGTGCTTTTTGGGGGTCTCGAGGGGCCCAGTGCAGAGTCCTCTCCCCACCTGGTTGGAGAAGTCAGGGTCAGAAGATAAGAACTCAAGTCCCACCTGAGTTCTCCAAAAAGACTCAGGCGCATGGTGCGGCTCAGCGAGAGGGCAGGGCAGGCTCCAGCTGAGCTCCGGATTCACAGAATGCTCACCTCACCCCTGGAATGCTGGACCAGGCAGGCGGGTGGAGGGAGGGCAGCCCTGAAAGAGCAGTAGAGAAACTGGCCCCCTTCCCAAGGTGAGGGCTGGGTGGAGCAAACCCAGGCATTCGTCCTCGATCCACTGCTCAGAGTCGAGAGGGAGAAGAGCCAGGGAGCCGTGTTCCGGGGCTCATCCTCAGGGAGAGGAGCAGTGAGGGTTCTCGCCTCTGCCTTTTCTGTTAAGAATTGCCCTCAAGATTGTCCTTACATCCATCCATCCACCCACTATCCACCCATCCTTCCTCCCTCCCCTCCTTCCTTCCTTCCGTCCATCCTTGCATCCATCCATCCATCCATCCAACCATCAGTCCATCCAGCCAGCCAGCCAGCCAGCCAGCCAGCCAGATGTCCTTCCGTCCGTCCGTCTATCAATCCTTCCGTCTATCCATTCATCCATCCACCATCCATCCACCATCCCTCCTTCCATCCTCCTTCCTTCCATCCATCAACCCGTCCCTCCATCCTTCTGTCTGTCCACACACTGACTCATCTACCCTTCCGTCCATCCATCTGCCCACTCATCTTTCTACCTAACTGCCCATTCATCCATCCATCCATCTATCCATCTTTTCATTCACTCGCCCACCCACCCATTCCTCCGCCCATCAGTTTATCCACTCCCTTCTTGTATGTCTTCCTTGGGACATGAGGGAGGCCATCACTAAATGCCTGGACACTTTTTCAGGTGTGTTCTCACTGCAGCTGGAAACCTGGGGTCAGGTAGCATGGTGTCCGAGAGCTTTAGAATCAGGACTGGGCATCCCCCAGCCGGGCCCTGGCTGCCGGCGTGGCCATGAGCAAGTGCGGATTCCCTGAATTTCCCTGACCTGATATACGAAGTGGGCGACATCTCAATTCTGCCTCCCCTGAATCCAGGGCAGTGCAGGCTGCATGCTCCCTGGGCCGCCTCAGCACCAAGCAGCCTGTGAGACTCCAAGGGCCAAGCCGCCTTCGGCGCCCACAGGCCGCAGAACCAAGATGCTGTGAGCAGGCCCACGGGCAGTTCCCCGGTTGCTTCCAGAGCCCCTGCTGGGTGCTTCTAGAATTGAACAGGTGCTTCTCCACGGTCTCAGGGCCGTGGTGGGGACAGTCTCTGTTTCCCACGTTGCCAACCCTCACAGTCTCTATATAAGCTGACCTGAACTGAGCTGCTGCTGCTTCCCGGGAGGCCCCTGCAGTGTCTTGCTTCCCGGGGCCTAGAAAGCCGGCCTTGGCCTTGAGGGTGGTGCCCTGTGCTCCTCTGGCCTCTCCTTGACAGACACCATGGTCTGGGGGCATCGCTCCTGACTTCCGGCCCGGGGCCCACACTGACCCCAGGGAGGGACACACTCCCCAGAGGCCTGCGGTCCCCCCGTGGGGACCTCCACGTGCAGCTCCATGCGGACCCCTCCTGCCAGCCGTGCCCAGGGGGGACGGGCACCTGGAGGTACAGTCACAGCGCCGAACTCCGTCACCAGAAGGAGACCCCGTTCATGACAGCAGGCAGCTCAGGGTCCAGAGCTGCCGCCTCCTGAGGCCCGTCTGTGGACAGGGCAAGGGGAGGCTTCGGCGCTGTCCCCCGAAGTCTCTCTGTGCACGAGCCAGGGGACGCAGGCGGCTTCTTCGCCACCTCCTCTGCGAGCGTCCCGGGCAGAGGAGCGCAGACACCGTTTCCTTCTCCCAGGACTGGATGGGGTGAGCGGGGGCATGAGGACCCTCCCCCAAAAATGTGCCAGGTTTTGGGGCTTATTGGAAGCGAGTCGGAGCTGAGTGAGTCAGGGCCGTGTGGACGGGCACTGGTCCGGATTTCCAGGGTGACCTTCTGGACGTTTTAGGGAGATGTGGCTCCCCTCTGCGTTCGATCCTGTCTGCCCACCGTGCGCCCCTGCTGTTTCAGCCCGTCTGGTGTGGGCAGACCCCTCACTTGCGGGAGCCACGGCAGGGGTGCTCACGGACCCCTCGTCTGCTCCGTTCTCAGGCCGGGTGGGTCTGGAGTGGGGCCAGGGGGCAGCTGGGGCTGTTGGCCTCGGGACTCCAATCTGAGACGGGGCAGGTCACCCCCACAATGTCTAGCAGCATGGCCCGCCCGTCACCAGGAACCTGCAGGATTTGCCCAGAGTCACTGCCCTGCTCCAAGCTTCTGCCGAGCGGGCGGTGTGGGTGCTCAGAGGGCCCGGCCCCTGCCGCTCAGCAGCTTGCCTTCTGGCCCGGCGCACCCTCCCCTGCAGCGCTCTCGGGGCCGTGGCCGCGGGTGGGCACGGCTTCCTTCTCTGGGCGCTGAGTTTCCTGAGCACCTCGGCCTGACCCAAAGCGGGATGCCGCCGTGTGGGCTTGTCCGCGGTGACGTCTAGGTCCTGCCCTTGCGCCCAAGTCCACCTGGGTTCTCCAGACCAGGGACAGCTCCCTCTCCAGTCAGCGCTGTTTACTGTGGCTCCATTCTCTTGACTCCAGAAGTGTCCTGTGTCTGTTAACGGCTGTGCCAGCAGGGCGGTCGGTGTGCCGCTCCCACAGGGGCCGCCGCGGATCTCTGGGTTCAGAGGCGGGGTGCTCCCGCCCCGGGCCGCTGCGGTGCGCCACGAGGCGCCAGGACCCCTCACACGCACCCTGAGCGGGCATGTCCTACTGGGAGGGTGTCTGTCACAATGTTCAGCCCCAGATGTGTCCCTGAGAGCTTTGGGGAGCCAGCCGGGCCACTCACCTAGAGCACCGTGGTCACCTGCTCAGGGAGCACATGTGACTCCACCTTACACCTCGGCCCAGGGGGCCGCCCGGGCCGGCTGCTGGGGGTCCTCTGAGGACGGACGCAGGAGGCGGCGCCATCAGCTTTGAGGCCCTGAGCAAGCCACAGGGCCACTTGGAGCTCGGTTCTGCGGGGTGACAGGGATGGTTCCCTCTGTGGGGTCCGTGGGCTCCACGAGGTGGCTACAGAGGACAGACTGGACCCCAAGGGCGTCCAGAAAGGAGGTGCCCCCCCCAGGGCCAGGCTGTGGTCAGCCCGTGTGTCCCCACTGGGCAGGGCCATCCACCGCCAGGTCTGTGGGGCCGGGGTCCGCACACTGAGGTCCTGTCCTGAGCAGCTCAGCTCCGGGGGGTGTGGCAACCCCTCCCCTCTCTCCCTGTGGTCTCTTCTCCCCCCAGTTCAAGACATTGGTGCCTACTTGAGGGTCATCATCCAATCAGCTGATTTGTCCCCCAGACCCCGAGGTGATGGGCAGACGGGCTTTTGCTGGGTGGGGGGTGCACGGGTCGAATGGCTGGTTCCCTGATGCTGGGCCCACCCTGGACCCCCAGGGGATGGTGTCTGTAGGTGCTTCCCCGTCTGTAAAGCGGGCAGCTCAGCAGCGAGAAGGTGGTGCCCGAGAGGGGCCTGTGCCCCCCTCCCACTGCATACGGGGCCGACGAGGGCACTGAACTCTCCACGCCCCGCCCCTGTTCCTCTGTCTGTGCTGCCCGGTGGGGGCCTTTCTCGGGAAGGCCGCTGGCCTCCCCACTGCTGAGATGCCACGGGCCACCCCCATCAGAATTTCGGGTCCACGGAGTCTAGCAGGGAGCCTCCCAGGAAAGCCTCAGACTTGGGGTGAAGCCAATGACCGCCGTGAGCTCCCATGCGCCACCCGGTCCACCACCCCTGAGGACCTCCTGAAGGTGGAGACCCCGCTCCCGACCCGAACTACAACGGCGGCAGCACATGGGCGCCTGAGAATTAGTGTTTTCAGGTCGCCTGTGGCATCCTGCCGCGATGACGCCCATCTTCTGACCAACGCGGTGTGTTGCGTCCATCTTACCCGAGGAGACAGGCTGGCGGTCATCCCCTCGGACCTGCCCCTGAGGGTGTCGGGGGCACTAGGGCAGGATGCCGGGCCCGAAGGGGAGACCGGGCAGAGGTCAGGGGCTCTCTCACAGGGCCGGGCGCCTCGCCGGCCTCCTGTCCCAGCCCCGCCCGCAACCGACGGCAGTGCTGAGCGTGACCAGGATGGCGTCCCCGTGCCCCGGCCGATCGGCGCAGCGTTTTCTGCTGACAGGCAGGTGGGACGTGGCGGGAACTCGGGGGCGCGGTCCACACTGGTGTCCCCTGCTCACGGCCTGCGTCACGGGGACCCTCCCGGCGGTTTAGGTCACATGCCACCCAAGGTCCATCTATGTGTGCCGCCGTGAGAAAGAGGTCCTCTGGCGTCTCTTGAGTTTCCTGGGGACACAGTTGTCACCCCCAGAGGCAGGTTTTGTTGTTTTAAAGCATGGCCCCGCCCCCTGCCCTGGGGCCGAGGCGTCTGTGACAGGAGAGAATAGTTGAATGTGTTCCCGTGAAACCCGCCAGAGCCGCGGCAGGTCCCCGTGACGTGCACACAGGCGGGTTACTGAATGCTGTTGTTGGAAGTAGGTGCTTTTAACAGAGACTTTCATGGAAATACTGTGCGTTCACACGGCTGTAAGAACAAACGCGGAGGGGTGCCTGGGGGCTCAGTCTGTTAAGCGTCCGACTTCCGCTTGGGTCATGATCTCAGGGTTCGTGGGTTCGAGCTCCGCGTCGGGCTCTGTGCTGACAGCTCAGAGCCTGGAGCCTGCTTCGGGTTCTGTGTCTCCCTCTCTCTCTGCCCTCCCCTGCTCTCTCTTTCTGTCGAAAATAAATATTAAAAAAAAATTTTTTTTAAATACTTAAAAAAATGTTTAAAAAGAATTAACACACAGAATGCCGGGCACCTTTGCCCTGTGACCCCAGGGTACCTTCTGTAACACGACACACACACGGACACGATGTAATACGTGGACACCAGACCCGTGCCCCCGCGCATCTAGCGCTGTAACCCTGGGGAGGTCGGCGTACACAGCCCCACAGCCGAGATGCCGGCCCTCGGCCGCCCTGGCCCCTAACGACGCCTCGCCTGGCCCTCTGCCCACCTTCCGCCGCCCTCTTCCTGCGTGAGGGCCCACTTTGAGCGGGCCCTGGGGTCGCCCTCAGTGTGGAGTCAGCCCCCTCCTCAGGAGCCCGCCTTCCCCCTCCTTGGCCCCAGTGTTCCCAGGAGCAGGTGCACCGAAGTGGCGGAAGCAGCCCTCCTCCCTCGGCGGGCCTCCCTATGCTGGCGGGGCCCGCCTGCCCGGCGGGGTGGGCCTGCAGGGGTGGGTGCCAGGAGGGAGCTCCAAGGCCCCAGGGGCTGAGATCTGGAGGCAGTGTGAGCACGCGCCCCCGTGGGCTGGTGCAGCCACGTCAAGTGTCAGAGGCAGAAACCTCTGGGGCGAAGAAGCGGTGTTCTGGAGGGCAGAGAGTGCAGGGAGAGTTGTCCGAGGCAGCAGGGGTGGGGTGGGGGGAGAGCTGGTCCTGGATGGTTCGAGAAAAGGGTTCTCCTCAGTCCCTCACGGGGCCCGCTGGCAGTGGGCGGTGCCTTCATTCCCAAGATGACAGTGACGTCACAGGCCAGCATCAGGATGTCCTTCAGGGCCACCGCGGGGGCACCGTGGGGGCAGCCTTGAAGGAGGAAGGGCGAGGTGGCCCTGGCACCTTGGGCCCCCCTACTCCCCAGCCCCACATGGAGGCCCCCACCCAGAGGGCACCTGGAGGCTCCTCGGTGGAGGGCACGTGGAGGCCCCACCCGGAGGGCACGTGGAGGCTCCCAGGTGGAGGGCACGTGGAGGCCCCCACCCGGAGGGCTCGTGGAGGCTCCCAGGTGGAGGGCACGTGGAGGCCCCACCCGGAGGGCACGTGGAGGCTCCCAGGTGGAGGGCACGTGGAGGCCCCCACCCGGAGGGCTCGTGGAGGCTCCCAGGTGGAGGGCACATGGAGGCCCCACCCGGAGGGCTCGTGGAGGCTCCCAGGTGGAGGGCATGCGGAGGCCCCCACCCGGAGGACACGTGGAGGCCCCATCCGGAGGGCTCGTGGAGGCTCCCAGGTGGAGGGCACGTGGAGGCTCCCAGGTGGAGGGCTCGTGGAGGCTCCCAGGTGGAGGGCTCATGGAGGCTCCCAGGTGGAGGGCTCGTGGAGGCTCCCACCCAGAGGGCACGTGGAGGCCCCACCCGGAGGGCACGTGGAGGCCCCACCCGGAGGGCTCGTGGAGGCTCCTAGGTGGAGGGCATGCGGAGGCCCCCACCCGGAGGACACGTGGAGGCCCCACCCGGAGGGCTCGTGGAGGCTCCCAGGTGGAGGGCACGTGGAGGCCCCCATCCGGAGGGCACACGGAGGCAAGGCTGGCCCAGGTGCCTCCCTCGCATACTCCGCGCCCGCGCACTCAGGCTCACCCCCAGCCTCGGCCCCGCCGGCCCCCATTCGGCACAGCTTTCCCGCCAGAGGGACCTGCAAGTTTCGAGGCTTCTCCTCAAAACACAATGGGGGGACTGGAGCAGACCGCACTGGGGCCCGGAGACGCTCCCTCGCACTGCCAGCTGAGGTCAGGGCTCCAGTTCCCATACTCCTCCACGTCAGAGCCGCCGGCGGCTGGAGCTTCCGGAAGGATCGGGTGGTCTTCACGCTGCTAACAGTCTCCCTCCCAGGTTCCACTTGTGTGCCATGGCAGGGCCACGGCCCCGAGGGGACAGCCTGAGAGGGACCGACTGGTTGAGCACGGTCCTGATTTGGGGCCGTCTCTCTCTCTCTCTCTCTCTCTCCAGACCCTGAAATCCTGCTCTGTTTTAATGTTGAGACGAGGCTGTCTGGGGAGAGCTTAGGGCAGCTCCGGGTCAGGGACTGTTTGCTACCATTGGGGCAGGAGAGGGCACAAGACTCCCACTGTGGGGCTGGAAGAGGCCGAGCCCTAAACTGAGGGTTCGGGGTGGGTCCCGGGGCGGGCTGGGCCTGAGGACCTGGTGACTCCCTGCCGGTGTGGTCCAGCTGCAGGGAGCAGCCGGTTTTCGCTTCTCTGGCCCGTCTGATGAGACGGAATGTCCATCGCCCATGCCCGGAGCAGCGTGTGACTGGCCTCCAAACGGGGCGTTGGCATGAGGTTCACCCCGCTTAGTGACCTGGCTGGGACCGTGGCCTGCCGCAGGTGCCCCGTGGCCATGGCTCAGGACGGCGCCGCTGGCTCACCAGCTCCGGGCTCCTGCCCTTCCCCACCCCGTCCGATTTTATTATTTGGGTAGGTCTCCCAAAAGAGTTTTTAGGAGTGATGGCCTCTGTTGTGAACCCTTAGCCTGAAATTACCGCAAACCCCAGTAAAGGACCCCGGCTCTCCTGACAAGTAAACACACGGATCGCACAGCCTGTATTTCCGAAGTCATAAAAAGCTCATATTCTTTCGAGAGAGGGCTGGCTGGAATGTGCTGGCCCTCCCGCGGGCCGGGGTGGCAGGGGCGGGGTGTGGGGGAGGCAGGGCGAAACCCCGCCAGTCCCGGGACGCGCCCGCCCTGCCCCGGGCAGAGGGCTGAGGAAGGATGCTGTTTTGATCCGGCCTCCCCGGCGCTGGTTGCTCGGGGGACCTGGGGAGCTTGACAACCTGCGCCGGCCTTTCCGGAAGGCTCCGGGCGCCCCAAGCAGCTTGCCGCTTTCTCCGGGCCCTGGGGCTGTTGGCTGCCCCTCATTTTCTCCAAAGGTCTCCTGCGCGCTGATGAGGCCTCCTCACCCCACCTGTGAGAGAAGAGCCCTCCCCCCAACAGCGGGGCCGCGGCGTGGAGACCCGGCTCCTCCAGCCGGCTGCAGGCAATCACTTAACCCCTGCGCCCGCCGGGGGGCGGGAGGCCAGCCGCGCGCTGCCCGCCTTTAATCAGCAGGAAACACCACCTTTCTCTCCTAAACTGTTTGCTCGGCCGGTAAATTAAACGTGCCCTCTAGAGCCCTGATTTTCCTCCGGTAGGTGAGGAGTTTTGGGAAGTAGAATTCAAACAGGAAAAAAAAAAAACGCAAACAAGAGCCCCGAGCTGAAGGTGCGCAGGATGGGGACCCCTCCCCCCCTTCCGGGCGAGCGGAGCCTGGTTGTCCTGGAAGGCAAAGCCATGGCACCCCGAGGCTGAGCACGCGGGGGGCGGGCGGGCTCCCAACCTGATTTTGTTTGTGAGCCTCGTGCAGTTTCCAGTCCCGGATAGTGAGGTGGTGTGTTAATTACACCCCCCCCTGTAATTTACCTTGATGCTGCGCGCTCGCCGGCAAGGTTTACGGGGGTGTGCTTTCAAACCTGACGGCTTGGATCTTCCTGGCGGAGGGGGAGCGGCAGCTGCCGGCCTGTTGTTGCGTTTTTGAAAGGAGCCTACGAGTCAATTAGAAGGGACCGTTGGCTACTTAAAATGTAATAATCACTTCAGTGAATGCTGCTAAATTAAATAAGTATTATTCCCGTGATTTTTTTTTTTTCAAGACTTTGGTTCTTTTGAAAGAAAACATTTTCTTACTTCTCGGGAGGATCGGTTTGCCACCAGCGTGAGGACCCTGCAGCCCCATCCCCATCCCTGTCCCCCTACCCCCCCTCCACAACCCTCGGGGGACTCCTGCTCCAGCAGCCAGCAGGGGGGGGGGGAGCGGGGAGGGTCAGGGAGGGGTGTCGAGGCAGAAGCAGCCAGGTCGGGGGCCGGCGGCACCCTCGCCCCTCTCCGACTCCCTGTTCGGCGTGGCCTTTGCACGTGACGCACAGATCCGCCTTCTGAACAAGAACGGTCCGGCTGGCGCATTCCCAGAGGTGCACGACCACCGCCTCCCTCCTGGCTCAGGCCATTTTCTTCCCCCAGAGGAGCCCCTGAGCCCATCATTCGGCCCCCCCCCCTGCCCTCCTCCCTCCCAGCCCTCAGCAACCACTACTATGAGTTCTGTCTCTGGATTTGCCTTTTCTGGATGCTTCTACAAGCGGATGGCGTCATGTGTGCCATGTGCACTCTGTGCCTGGCCCGCTTCGCCGAGCAGCAAGTCTGCCCAGCGGGGGGTGGCGGTGGGGGGGGTCGGCCTTCACTCCTCTCGTGTCTGAGTGATACCCCGCTGCGTGGATGGACACGTCCGTTTATCTGTTTGTCTGAGGACAGACACGGGCCGCTCGGTGCCCTCGGGGACTCTGCATACACTGCTGTGGCCACCCAACCGTCCCCCTTTCCCGTTCCACAAGCAGAGCCGCTTCCTGGCCGACCCCACTCCTCCCTCGGCTCACTTTCCACCGTCTTCTCCGTGCCACAGGCCTGCCGTCAGGTGCCAAAATCTTGGCACCAACCGTCTCTTAGGATGGACCCCAAGAGAGGCCTACATCAGACAGGTGGATCCCATGACCTGCAGCCCTGCGAGCCCCACATTTGTGGCCTCAGCAGACCTCTGTCTTAATTGGCCCCAAGGTCACCAGGAGCTCA
The DNA here is from genome assembly GCA_030068075.1 of Paguma larvata. Taxonomy (NCBI): domain Eukaryota; kingdom Metazoa; phylum Chordata; class Mammalia; order Carnivora; family Viverridae; genus Paguma; species Paguma larvata. The sequence continues at coordinate 1,688,012 of CM057833.1, forward strand.
GGAACTGGTCCCCAGGGCTCCCGGCTCCACCAAGGTGCCCAGAGCTGCCCAGGTGTTGGGGCAAATCTCATATAATCCAAATCCCAAGAACCCAAGACGTGTCTCCGACCCCTAATTTTCAAGGCTACACACCGACCAGAATGGTCTCGAATGAATAGCTCACTCCCGGCCCTGGGTAGCGTGCCCCCTGGGACGGCTTTCCCCAAACTTGCAGGGTGTGGGTGGCTCCTTTCCTCACTTTCCCAAAGCAGAAGGGGCAGGTGCGTCCTCGGGTGGCGGCGTGGGGCCGCGTGGACACGCATGACTCTGCTTGCCGCGCGGGTCCTGAACCCCGGTTCCCAGGGGAGCCCTGCGGAGCCCCTGTCCCTGGGGCACGGACCACTTTGAGCAGGGCAGGGCCGAGCGGATGCGTCCTGGGCTGGGGGTGGCCCTGGCCCTGCGGTGCCCTCAGCTCCCATCCTGACCCCTGTCCCCGGTGCTCCCCGAGGGCCCCGCACTGGGGAGGGCGTGCCCCCGAGCCTGACACTTGCGTTGTCTCCTGCAGGTGACGGCGACATTGTGAATAACATGCATGAGCCCGACCCGGACCTGCTGGCTGGCGAGAGCGCGGAGTACGAGACCGAGGACAGCGTCGTGTCCCCCGTCCCCATGGGGCCGCCGTCCCCCTTCCCCACCAGCGAGGACTTCACCCCCAAGGAAGGCTCGCCGTACGAGGCCCCGGTCTACATTCCTGAGGACATTCCCATCCCGCCAGACTTCGAGCTCCGGGAGTCCTCCATCCCGGGGGCCGGCCTGGGGGTCTGGGCCAAGAAGAGGAGGGAGATCGGGGAGACGTTCGGTCCGTACATGGGGGCGCCGCGGGCCACGTTGAAGGAGGCCGACTTCGGATGGGAGGTGAGCATTCCCGTGTGAGCGTGATTGATCACGGCCATTTATCTTGCATTCAACCTATTTATACAGCCGGGCTGCGCGGCGCTGCCCGAGGCGGGAGGCGCGGCCGGAGAGACCGCTCGAATGTCACAGTTCCCAGGCTTATTCGGTCCTGCAGCTCGCATGACGCGAGTCCGCAGGCATCGGCGGTCCTGGTGGGCGCCTGTCAGCCCCCGCCCGCCGCGCCTGCCCTCTTCCCGGAAATGCGTCTTTAATGAGCTCATGTCTTAAAACACCCCGTGCTCCCCGTCTGGGTCCGAGGTGCCGAGGCCGCGGTCTCTGCGGAGCCGTGCGGGGTAATGGAATGTCCCGGAACGGGAGTCGCCGCTCTGGGGTGCGCTCCTGCAGCGCGGGGCTGCTCGTAAACCGTGCCTGGCGGCCGTGCTGCCCCCAGACGGCCCAGCACACCACCCCAAGCCCCCCGCCCGCTGAGCCCTGCTCAGCCGCGGCCCCCACCTCTCGGGCAGCGCGGGGTGCGGGTCTCATCCGCCAGAGAGGGGCATCTTCGGATTGGAGCGCTTGATGGTTCTGGAGCCCGTGTGCGGGCAGGAGAGGGGAGACCGTTAGGTGAGGGGTGCCGATGACCCCAAAAACATCCCTCCCCCTGCAAGTTTCTTAGGCCAGGAGGGACGCTGGGCCTCAATTTGGGGGTCTCTCAAGGTGGTCCTCATGGGGACCGTGGGCCCCACAAAAGCGTTCTCTGTGCTGGCCCGGGTCGATCTGCAGCACACGGCTGGTGCGCGGTGGCGTTTCTGGCAGGGACCCCGCCCGGGCGGAAAATGCAGATGTAACCCAGACTCCTCCCAGAGTGCTTGCTGGGGGTCAGCTCTGGGAAGTGCGAAGAGTCCGGGGGGACAGGGGAGTGAGGGTCCAGGAGGCCGTGCTCCCCACCCCTCGGTGCCTCTGGACCAAGTCCCCAGCGTGCCGGTCCTTCAGCGCGGTGTCCAGGCAGGGAGGAGCTCAGGACCGGATTTGCTCTCGCTCAGGAGGCTTGACGGTTTCTAAACGTGGCCCTTTGTGCCTACACGTGTCTCCCGGAGACCTGGGATGCCAGGTGCCCTGCCCCTGGCCCTCGAGCGTGCCCCAGGCGCCCCAGTGCCAAGGGCCTTCCCCGGAGTGTCCAGGAGGCTGCGTGGGGTGACGCCCGTGGTGGTCCTGGGGACACTGCCCACAGCCGGCCGAAGTGAGGTCTTCACTCCCTTCCTGCACACTAGCCGCCCGACCGTCCAGCACGTGGCACATGGGGTGTGTGCGTTGGGGTCACGGGGCACCGGCTGAAAGCCCCGAGCTCTGTGGGGGGCTTTGAAGGTTCAGGTGAGCGTCGGGCTGACCAGAGGGATGAAGGAACGGGGAGCCTGTCCGTCCCCCGTGGACCAGTGTGTGCTCTTCAAGGTCGCGGTCGCCCTCAGTGCGGAAGGCCACGGGGGTCCAGGAGCAGGGTGGGGCGGGTAGCCCAGGGGTTTGGAATCGGAGTCGTTCTGTGGGCATGTTGCTCTTGCGCGGCTCCTGGGGTCGCCCCTCACGGGAGCAAGGAGAGCCTTTGCCTGCGACGTGACAGCTAAGTGGTTTGGGCTGCAAGGTGGCCTTTTGCAGACCTGGCCTGGCCTGTCCTTCCCGCCTGGCTGCTCCAGAGAGGAATTCCAGGGTGTTTGTCTGACACACTCGGAAAGATCCAGACTGTTGAACTAGCAGGTTGCTTTGAGAGGGCAGAGGCTTACCCGACAGGCAGGCCTTCAGGTGACCTTGAGTCAGCCGTGCTCTCGTCTGCTCCCATACGTGCTTCTGTTTGCTCTTTTTCTAAAGAAACGGCCCGTATCGCTTCTGCTCGCTCGGTGCCAGGCCTGGTACCGGCTGTCGCTGTGATCTGCCCGGTGCCTGTTGACTTTGCGTAGTGTTTATTCTCCGCGTACGTGAGGGAACGTTCCCCCTCCGCGGCGCGCCCCCCGTTTTCTCAGCGGGCTTTGTTCCGTGCTCGTGACCTGACAGCTGCCTTTCATGCCAGCACTCAGGACTGTTTGCGCCCAGCCCAGCGTCCTCAAACAGTGCTCCAGCCGCGCCGGCGTGATCTCGGCTGACCGTGCTTTCCCTGCCTGCTCGGGCGCCGCTCACCTGCCTCAGGATCTGCCTTGCGACCCGTGGCCTTCCGTCACCGGGGGTCCCAGCCGTGTTTGTGTTGCCCTTGAGATCGAGGACTGATGGTGGACTTGGGCGGGAAGGCTCCATCTCCCCCGATGCAGGAGCGAGCGGAGGAGGCAGTCACCCCTGAAAACTCAGGGAAAACCCACTTTTCCCTGAAATACATAAGGTCCGGTGGTTTCTTTCTAGCGCCACAGACCTCGTTTGGGGCTTTGGGGCCAGAAAACCAACGTAGCTAAGCCGGCCTTGCTGGAGTCCCCACTGTCACCCGCAAACAGATAACTGTGCTTTCGCGTGGTCCTGTGCCCTCCTTGGAGAGGCCGGCCGGCCCGGGTGCCTGTCACAGTTAGGCCCCATCCCTGCCTGGGCAAACAGGGCCCGAGCCTGGGTCTTTCTATGGTTCTGGACAGGAGAGGGGCCTCTAGGGAGCTCCGAGTCATGAACGCTAACTAGGCACTCTGACCGCCAACACGCCCTCCGAGGGCCCACTGGTCGCAGCCAGGTCGGTCCCGGGAGCATCTCGGACCACACACCAGTGCGCGTCAGCCTGCGGTGGCCGGGGTTTGAGACGCGTAACCGTTCGCTCTCGCCCCGGGTAATTAAGTATCATGCATCGGGGCAATTTGGTTTCACTGCGGTTTACACGGGACCCATTTACTGAGGAAGAGCCAGCGGTGACAGTTTAGCAAAGATGAGGAAGGAGATCCACGGGACTGGGGTGCGGTCTGCGCCCGAGGGCGGACGGAGTACGGCTGGGTCAGGGTCCCGCACGGGAGGGAGAAACCACAGGGCCCCGGGGCCCCGGGCGGGCGTCTGCTGGAGGACAGGTTTGAAATCAAGGTCAGAGAGGTTACTCTTACCGTCGTTTTGGGGCGCCGTGACAGCAATGCTCTTTCTTCTCCGAGAACAGCATTCTTCCTCCGGACCATTCCTTGGAAAACAGACCAAACGGTCCTGTTTTCTGTTCTCTTTTTGTGATGGACGCGGGGCCTGGCCACAGCATGGTTTCTGGTGATGCGAGCCCTCTGGCAAGAGCGCGTCTCCTGCCCACTGGGGCACCACGGGTGACCTAGGACCTGCAGGGTCCGGGTCACGGGGGCAGTAACGGTCACGTGTGCGGAGGTCCCTCTGACTGCTCCCTGTACGTCCTCTCCCACACTCTCAGGGGACAGTCAGTGACTCTGGACCCCCATTCTCCTTGGTACAGCCGGGAGTGAGCCCTGCATCAGGTGTGTCCCTTGCACCTCTGTGTCCAGATGGGAGCGTGGGGTGCGTGGTATGGACCCCAGGATTCATCTCAGAGGGCGGTGGTCTGTCCCCCTGCCTGGGAAGGTGCCCAGAGCCCCGGCCCCTCCGCCCAGATGCAGCCCGCCGGCTGGTGCAGCCGCCGCTCGCTCTGCCCAGAATAAATCACCCCGTGATTGCATTTGATTGCCCTGGGGTCTGAAAAAACAATGATTTTGATCATTTGTTGAGTAAATCATGACATTTATCATCGTGGGGCTTATTTTGCTAATTAAGAGCTGGCTTCGAGTGATAGCCAGAGGGAGCGGGCTCCTCGGAAGTGCCACCCGCCCCTGGGCAGGGCCTGCAGCCGGCGGGGGGCACCGTGCAGGACCCCCAGGAAGGCAGGAGCAGTCTTCACCCTGACGCTGCCCGCGTTCGGCTCGTCTCCTCCCTGAGAGCCCGTCTTCCCCAGCAAGCCAGCTGAGGGCAGCCCCCCTGGTGCCGAGAGCGTTGTCTGGCCCGTAACGGGCTGTTGAATAAATGTGTCTGCCTGTGTGTGAGACGCTGGGTGGGAAGGGCGACGTGCATTGATGGGGTTTCATTTATCTGAAGAATTCACTCAAGTGGATTACCTCACCCTTGGCTTTACTTTCTGAATATGAATATATGTGCTCAGCTGTGCAATCAACAAACAGGCTGTGTCTGAGCCACAGGGGTGTTTCTGAGGTCACCGGGAAAACGGCCCCGAGGCCTCAGGCTGCCCCGATTCTCCAACGCCTTAATCACACAGCCCCCAAGCCCACTCCCCGGGGTCCCCGTCCGCAGGCCCACTCCCCCGGGTCCCAGTCTCCAGGCCCACCCCTCAGGGGGCCCCCCGGGGGCCTGCTGGCAGGCTCCGCTGAGGGCCAGGATCCTCTGGCCCCCTGTGGACCCTGGGCTGCCAGGACACACCCAGAGACGCCAGGCGGGGCAGGGGGGCAGGGGTACAGGCAAAAGCTACCACCCAGGCCTGTGCTCTCAGATGCTGAGAGATTTCTGTGAACTTAAGATCACATTATGATCTGGAACACACGGCCTTGGAGGAGGGCCCAGGGTTTAGCGGAAGCTGAACCCTGGGTGTCCATGCTTGTCCACCTACGTGTATTTTTAGAAAAGCAATACTTTCTTTTCCAAAGTAGCCGCCGAACATCCTTCGAATGACAAGAAATTCAGAGGTCTCATTTTGGTCTGAAGTGCAGGCTGGCGATGAGGCCCAGCGGGCGTCCGGCGGGCTCCCTGGGCCCTGGGCTGTCCGCTGCGGAGGCTGATCAGCCTCTCACGTCTCCCCGCGGAAGTCTCGGAGGGGGCTTTCGGAGGCGTGGCGACACTCGCCTGAAAGTGCAGCGCTGAGGGCTAGCTTCTCCAAGGACCCAGGAGGCCCTCCCGGCCCCCAGACCTGAGGCCAAGAGTCCTGCGGTCGGTGGCCCCCGCACCCCGGATTTTCGCAGGTCCGGCTGGGCGTGCACCCCAGGGCCGCAGCCACGTGGCCCCCAACCCGAGGCCTCCGTCTCCTCCTCAGATCCAGGGTCTCTACAGGGAATCTCTTTTCCTTCTTCCCCGTCATTCGCCCTCACCTCTGCCTCTTTCCTCCACCCAGACATTAACCTAGACTGGCCCCGTGTGCACATGCACACACAGGGACGTGCCTAGGGACATGCGTGCACACATGCACATACAGACCTGTGTGCACACAGATATGTGCACGCACACGCACGCACACACACACGCACGCGCACACACGCACATGTTTGGTTTTTTGCTGAAAACCCTAGACTGGGCGCCCCACCTCGCAGGGCAGGAGCTACCCCGTCCACGCTGCCTGAATTTGGCGGCTTGGGGAGCTGGCTCCGTGAGTGCGTGCTGGGGCGACTGAGGGGCTGCTTCTCACGTGATTTCCGGCCCCGTTTCTGAGTTTGCAGGCCCTGGATTAATTCCCAGGCTCTGGGCGTCAGAGGATGCCGTAAGCCGCCAAGCCTCCCCTCTAGAATGGTGTTTCCCTCAACGAGAGCACCCCTTGATTCAGCGCTTCGGGGTCCGCCTGCACGTTTTGAGTGGGTGGTCTCTTATCGCAAGGGACTTGGGTGGGGCCAGGGGAGTAGGAGATGGAGTTTCGAGGCTCCCGTTCTCCACGGTCATTGCCACAGTGGGTTTGCTGCTGCTGCCAGACCTGGACCAGCACCCCCCTGGGGGCTGGGCCAGGAGCCGGGGCCGGTTCTGCCGTAGGTCTGAGCTCAGGCAGGAGTGCGCCCTTTCATAACTAAGCTCCCACCTCCCTCTGCAGACAGAGCTCCCCAGGCTCTCAGCAACCTGCTTCGGTTCTTTCTAGTCCTTACCACACGATGACAAACAAGACTCGAGGGCAACCCAGAGCTGGGCGCATGTGGTTGCCACGTTACCGCAAAGACCCTCGATGCGCCTAGCGTCTCTGGAAGAGTAAGCCGCCTTCCCAGGCCCCCTGCCCCCTGTATTGACCTCTGGGGCTGTGGGTTCCCATTAGCCTCAAAGGGAATGGGGCAGCCGGCACCCCTACAGCCAGGCTTGGTCCCCCCCAGGGTTCAGGAAGGAAGTGCTCGTCCCTTCAGCAGAAACAGACAGTGTCCCGAGGCTGGTTTGGACCCATAGGTGTTTCACTTTGCCAGCAGCCCCTGCAGAAGCATGGCTCGTGCATCCGGGGTCACCTGGTCAGCAGGGAGGGTGCCTCTTCTGCCCCAGGAGCTGTCAACAGCCACGGGACCTCAGGCACGTTCAGGCCCAGCCAGCCGGGGAGGCCCCTCGGCCCCAGGACGGTGGGAGAGGAAAGATGGACTTGGGAGTTCCTGCAGGCGCTCGGGGTGATTCCAGGAAGTGAGAGCCCCCAGCCCGGGGAGGACACGCAAGCCCCTGACCCCCAACCACGTCTGTGAATGTTGGCATTGACGGTCAAGACCTTCTTCAGCTTTTTCCTGGACGTCTGAGGCCTGAGGGGAGAGGTCCAGAGCCCCGGGTCTCACCTTAGCCACACCCGGAGCACCTGGAGTGTTAGAAATACAGGTGCCCAGGCCCTGCCCAGGGACACCAGGCTTTGGCCAGATAGAGGGACCAACTGACCCTGTTTGTCCAGGACTGTCCTGATTTAGAACCAAAAGTTCGACAAGCCTACCTGGCCCCTGGGGGTGTGAGAGCTTCCGGGAAATTCGGATGTGGCCTTGGGATGGAGAGCTAATCCCAAGAGAAGGAGGGGGGAGAATCCTAGGTCTCCAAGGCCGGCACCAGGACCCTGGGTGGGGGGATGGTTGGCCGGGCTGGCAGGGCAGAGGGTCTCCAGACACCACCTCCCGTTCTCCAGCACATTCAGTCTGCCGGCGGTCCGGGGAGGTGCTGGGCGCCTCCAGTCACCGAGCGGACGCCGCCGCCGCTCCCGAGATCAGCCTTCCCGGGGAGCTACCTGCAGCTGAGGGAGGCCCATGTACGCCCTTGCACACCCGCGCATGCCCGCACACACCCGTGCACACGCGCCCCCATGCAGGGCTCACACTCCAGCCTCCTCTTTGCGTCTCCCACCCTGGAGCAGACGCAGGCTGGCGTGGCTCTCGGACCGTGTCATTGTGTGTGACTCTCGTAACGCCGACAGTGGGGGGTGGGAGCAGTGGCCGTGTGGGCACCGTAAGCGAGTGGCCCCCTGAACCGAGGAGGCTCCCTGGGCGGCTTCCTGCTGCTCTGACAGCCTCATGGGTTAAGCACTCGAACGTGGTATCCTGAGTCCCAGAGCTTGGCCGTCCTTTCTCTGCGCACTGGGGGCCAGCGGGCAGCATCCTGCCCCCAGGGACCCGGGAGTCTCCGATCCTCCCTACTTCGCCCTCCCCTGCTGGCACTGACTCCCCGCTGGCGCTTTCCCCCTCTCCGTCTGGGGCGGCCTGGAGTTTTATTTTAGGCTGAGAAACATTGTGTGGGTTTTTCCCGCCTGATGATTTTCAGAATGCCTTCCACCATACGTTCTGGAAGTCCCAGGTGGGTGACTCAAGGCACGTTCGTACCCCTCGGAAACAGCACCCGGGCTGGGGTGTATTCGGGGCGGTTCCTGGGCCGACCAGTGGGAATCTGCACTTGAGGCACCACGTCCCGTGCGGGAATAGCTCCCGGGCTTCCTGTGCACACGGAGGGCGTGGGGGTGCACGGAGAGCACGCTCGGACTCCTCGGTCTCATGAAGCCACTCAGCACAACCTCGCTGCCATCGCCCCCGAGCACCGTGACATCGGGCCCAGATGTTTCGGCCCAAGAATGCCGTGAGATCCTGCGCTCTCTTAGGCCCGGCTCCGAGGCGCGGGTATATAAGGAATTTCAGAAAAAAGGGGAGAGAATGACTAAGAATACCTCCCTGACACTGTTCTCCTCTATTTCCTTAAGGGGTAATAACTCAGCCGCAATCCAGCAGAGGGTACTTTCTTTAAATAGAGCATTCTGATTCACAAGCGAAAAAGGAAATAAATATTTTCTTTTCATATTCGAGTAGACGTCCCCAAATACCAGCCTCTTAAATGGTATTTCACCCTCTGAATCTCTCTCACACACCAGTGACAACCAAGCAAGCCCACCCCTGCTCTGCGCAGAGCTGCCTGTGAAGCGGCAACGAGGAAAATCCTGCCGGGGGGTCGTCAGAAGGAAGCGGGCGGGCGGGAGGCAGGGTGGAGGGGAGGCGGGGCGGCTCCGTCCCGTTCCCATGGGGCTCTGACTCAGCCCTGCCTGCTGGCTCCCGAGGGTTCTGTCCCCTCTTTCCCGTCTCCTTTCTCTCACCTTTTCCTCCGGGAAGAGAGGGGATGGCTCCGTGAGGGACTGTGACAGGGGCACCTGGCGAGGCCAGGTGGGCTGACCTGTGGCCAGCAGGACAGACCAGGGGACAGGCCAGAGTCATCCGGACACCTACTGCGCACCGCGTGCAGTCCACACCTGCTCTTCCTGCTCCTGGCCCTCGTTCCACAGACCCCATGTCCCAGCCCCGTGGGCTGCAGCGGGGCCTGGCAGGGCACCCCTCAGGCCTCCTTGCTGCTTATGGTGCGGAATTCTCCAGGCCCCAGAGAGAGCCTTGGGGTCAGGATTCGGCCTCGGGCCCGAGCGTCCGGGCCCGGGTGCAGCTGAGACGTGTCCGGGCGGGACTCACGATGCTGCGTCACCCTTTGCACACAGGCTTTGCTCTGGCCGGAAGAAGAGAGACCAGGGAGGGGCAGACCCTCCCAGCCACTCACCTAGGGCACAGGTCCCACCCTGATGTGCTGAGCATCCGTGGCACTTTCAAAATGCAGATGTGGGGCCGATCTACCAGATCCGAGTCCCCGTGGGGTCCCCGGGAACGTGCGCCCTGATTAGCCACGAGAGTGTGCACTCAGAGGAGTCCATGCCGAGCCCAAGCCCGGGAAAGGGACTAACCTTGAAATTCCTGCCCCTGCCTCCAGGTGCCTCCCTCTCTTCACCCCTGCAGCCCCAGAGAGACCTTCTCCTGCAGGTGTGAGGCCAGGTAGCCACAGAGCCTCTCTTTACCACTGACCTTGTCAGGGCCTTGTCAGGGCCAGGTAGATGGAGTGGGGTGGGGCCACCAAGGGGGCCGTCCCTGTGGGCAGGAGACAGAGGGGAGTTGAGGGTGCCCCACCATCACCCAGCCTGAGCTCTCACCCCATACAGCGGGCCCCTGAGGACTCACCAGTGGCGAGACCCCTCCTGGGGGTCGGGCCGCAGTAGCCACCGCTTCGTGCCCAGGGACCACTGGGGCAGCCACCATTCTCGCTCTCACAGTGCAGGTGGGACCCTGAAGCCCTGGGGGGGGAGGGGTCACGCAGGGTCACATAGTAGGTTGGCGCAGGGGCGAGTGGTCACACTCAGGGGGCCTGTGTCCCCTGTGCCCCCAGTCGTTGGGGCAGTCCCCGGCCCCACGCCCTGTGGGGGACGGCCCGGCCCGCAGTGTCCCCTACAGAAGTCAGGCTCCCCCGTGGCTGCAGGTGGCCCCTCTGGGCTGACCCTGCCTCCCCGAGCTGAGGACGCACCTGCCCTGGTGAAGCATCTAGAGCAACGACGTTTATACAGAAAAATTTCTATTGCAGACGCTTCCCAGCAGCAAGCATCCCAGGGAGAAGGGTGGGTGGCTGCTGGTGGGGGTGGGGTCCCTGGGAAATCCCGGCATGGCCTCGGCCCCTCCATAGGACCCCCTCCAGCTGGGTCAGACAAGACCCCAGGCATTCGGGCCATAAAAGGTCTCCCTGGGTCACAGGACGAGGGCGTGAACCGCCCAGCCAGGCCTGGCCTGCTTATCAGAGCTTCTCTCCAGTTGAGAATTTCTGTGACCGGTCACCCCTGGGTTAGGAATGTGTTCTCGGCATGTCACGGGCCACCTCGGCCCCAGCCAAAACCCAGGGCGGCACAGCCGTGCGCACACTGCTCAGCTCCGGGCAGGTGCAGGGCGTCGGGCGCCCCCTGGGTCCCTCCGGGTTTGCCCTGATCAAGGGGCCCGTCAGCCCAGGGTGGCCTCTCTGTGGGGGAGCAGCCTGCCTGGGTGCAGGGCAGAGGCGGGGGGACGGCCTCCAGGCGGCACCTGCCTGTCTTTCACACCGTTTAGAACACTGCGAATAAAACAGCCTAAAAGGAACTTTTTAAATCGGCCCCCAGGCACAGGCTGGTGTATCTGGTGGTGTCTCCTCCACCAGCAAGGAAGATGCTGAGACCAAAACTGCCACGTGTCACCCCAGGGGCCGAGGACCCTGTTCCCCTCAGCGCTGGCCCACGGGCCAGACGGCGCCCGGCCCCAGGCACCCATCATCCCGGAGAACAGCCCCAGCGGAGTGCCTGGCCCCTCGAGGGTCGCCAGCGCGCGTCCTGCTGCCGCAGGAACCACCTGTGTGTGGCTGGGCGCTCCTCCCGTCTGGGCTCCTGCCCAGTTTAATTGCACATCCCATTGTGTCCTCCCGCTCGGCCCGCTCCAGACACCCGCATCACTCCTTGCCCATTTAGATCTCTCTAAAGTCTGTCGGGCTTATCAGCACAGTCATTTCGCGAGGAGCTAAGATTTCTGCCATTTAGGCCCGAGGCATTGTCTGTCCCTGCGGCAGCCGAGATAAACCCTCACCCAGAACAAAGTCGCCATGACCTTTTACAAGTAGGAGCGGCCTTGTTTCCCTCTAGACTAATTTATCAGCCTGCCTTTCAGCCAGGCACTCAGCGGAGGCCCCGGAGGCGGCTGCCAGGAGTGAACAGGGTTTAGGACGCCTGGCAGGTCCTTGTCTTCCGTGGGCGCCTTCGGGTCCGGGCGAACGCGGGAAATGGCTGTGAGAAGCTCGGAGAGGGACCAGCCTGGACGACGCAGCCTGGCGTTCCCGAGCCCCCTCCCCTGGCCTCCTTCGGGGCCAGAGGAAAACCTTGTGTGCCAAGGGTGATCCAGGCTGGAAATAACAATAAGGATATGAAATGGCCTGCAGTCCCCGGAGCCCCGAGGAGAGGCCACCGAGGTCCAGGGTGACAGCTACAGGTCTGCCCACGGAGCTACCAGCAGGGTGCCTGCTCCCTCCTGCCCTGTCCTGAAAGCAGAGTCCCAGGCAGGGACCAGGGAGGAGAGACCTCTCCTGGGGCACTGTAGGGGGCACTGCGGGCCGGGACGTCCCCCACAGGGCGTGGGGCCGGGGACTGCCCCAACCACTGGGGGCACAGGGGACACAGGCCCCCTGAGTGTGACCTTCTGTAGAGGACCTTCCCAAGAGCACATTTCTAGAAGGTTCCAACGGCTCTGGTGATTGGAGCTTCGTTTGCATAAGAGCATCCCGTGGGGTGAACTTGCACCAAGCCTCATGTGCGTGAGGAATCACCGGGTGCTGAGACGCACGTGAGCGTGTCCGGCCCAGGGTGAGCCAGCAGAGGAGGAGCCAGAGGGCGCGCCTCGGCAGGCCCTTGACCCCTGCCTGGGCTGTCACCGCCCTGCACAGTCCTAGGGGCCCCTGGTGACCCTCTCTCAAAACCGAGCTTTCCAAGGTGACGCTGACGGTTAGAGGACTCAGGGCTGCAGCCCCACCTTGTGTCTGCCTCTCTCTGTGTCCCCGGGAAACGTGGAAGTCTATGGCCTCCGGGCTCAGCTGAAGAACGAGACCTCGAGTCTTCTGGACGCACACAGTAGGCTGTCCAGGCTCCCGGGGCCCCTCTGTTGCCCAGTCGCCCAGCCAGAAGTCCCCGTGGACGGCTGATTTCAGGGAGGGCGAGCCTTGGCCGGCTCCTCTCGGCACCTGAGGCCGGGCCCGCCTGTGGGACACCACTGTGGCTGCGGTCCATCGCCAGTGGCTTCCTTTAGATTCCAGAACATTAAGAGACGTGAAAGCCACTGGTGGGACCCGCAGGACCAGGCGGGGGCTCCTCACACTGCAGTGGGACTTGCGGTGCTTGGCCCGCCCGGTCAGGGGCTCTGGGAGGAAGATCCTGGAGGAGATGCTGCTGAGCCTCCTTCTTCAGGGCTGTCCCTCCCCTCCCCCACCGGGCATCTGGGGGCCCTTGGGGAACAGCCTCTGACGAGGTCTGGACTCCGCCGCTCAGGACAGGGCATCTGTGCCCATACTGAGGACATGGGCTGCCGGCCGTTCGGAACGGCGGACTTGAGGCGCCCGAGGCGGGTGGTCTCTGCCCTTATACCCCCGGCAGGTGCCTGCTCCCTGACGTCGACCGAGCGCACGTCCCTCCAGGAGCCGAGGCCTGCCAGCAGGGCCTGTCTGGAGATGCGAGGCTCTCTCTGAAACCAGGGCAGAACCAGAATTCCCCAACTCTTTAGAGTCTGTCTGTCTTGGATCGACTCCCTCGTTTAATCCTACTTGGAATTTGAAATACATTAAAGGTAGGGGACGCAAGCCAGGAGGCGTGTCAGGCCCAGGGTGGCCTTGGTGGCGCCCGGTACCCGCTCCCCAGCCCGAGGCCATGTGTTTGGTGCCGCCACTTCCAGCGCCTGGGGCAGGTCTCTGTCCAGGAGCTCCCCTGCCTGCATGGCCCCCTTCCTCTGGGGCCTCGGGCGCAGCCCCAGCACCTCTGGCTTCCTTGCCTGAGCCGCGCCGGTCACCCCCACGGACGCCGCACAGCCAGTGGTGCCGAGTGTCCCCCGGTGCTGAGGGCGGAGGGCTTTCCAGCTGCCCCGGCCTCAGGGAGCACAGTCACCCTGCTCCAGGGTGCTCCCCCATGCTCCTTAGAGTCCACGTGCTGTGAGGAGCCCCTCTCTGGGGGCAGCGGTCTGCATGGGCCCCTTTCTGAGAGTCCAGACTGCACAGCTCGGTGGTCCCCACTGATCTCGGGGTGCGCAGCCCTGGAGGTGCTCCCTGGGAGGTGTCGTCCTGCCCCCTTTCGTCCTCTCCCCTGTGGGAGGGGACACCGAGTCTCAGGAAGGGTAGCTGTCGCCACTGAAAACGCAGGTAACCTGGGGTGCTGCGTCCAGCTCAGACCGTGCGTCTGTTCGCGTCTCTTCACCCGTTTCCAGTAAACGGGGCGCCCCTCGTGCTGGGAGATGCGGGAGCATGGAGAAGCCTGCCCGGCCGGCTCCCTGGGGCGGTGGGGGTCAGGGCCCAGGTGCTGCACACCTGTCCTTAGGAGTGCAAATGCCTGCGTCATTGGTCTTCCTCGTGTTAATTGTGGGGACTGTGTCATACCTTCTAATGCCCAGCAGGTGAGGGGCCCAAAGGCCGTTCCAAGACTTCCTTGTTGGTTCCATGTAAGTATCAGATAGTTTATGGAGTTTTCTGAGATGGCTTGGCAGACGGGGGAAGGCAGTTCAGAGCCTGGGTGCTACTGAAGCTCTAGCAAGCTGTCCTCACGTCTAACCTCAGCTCCGCCATTTGAAGGGGGATTGACACCAGCGGTTCTGAAGGCCCCTCCCATCCCCAGCCTGTCGCCTGAATACCCTGGTCTTTGTGAGGGAGAGAAGGAAGGGTCTGATGGAATCTGGCAGGCCCCCCCACCCCCACCGCCAACCCAGCGCCGGGCTGCGGTCTCTCTCCAAAGGGCATTCTGTCCCCGATGAGCTGACCAGCCTCCGGGCCCCTGTTGGCTTTTTCCTGGAGGAAGAACCATCCCCCGGACCTGAGCCCCCGGCTCGTTCCTGCGTTTCTCTGGGCGCTGGCACAGAAGGCACACACCGCGGTCATCAGAAGTGACCCTCGATGGCTCCGTGCGCTCCCCAGATGCTGGGCTGAGTCCGTGATTGGGCGCCTCAAAAAACGGACTGCTGCCCAGACGACCTTGGGGAGCCCTGCTTCCAAGGTGCTTTCTGAACAGAGCGATTGCGGGAAGACGAGCCCAGTGGATCGCAGGTCCTGGCGCTCCTGACGGTGGGAGGAGGCGGCCGCCCCAGGGGGGCCGTCCCCACCAAGCACCCAGGCCGGAGGTCCGGGTCAGCGCGTGGGCAGGGCCGCCTCTTCCAAATTTGGTGGCTTGCTAGAAACCTTCGGTGTGTAGACACCTCCCCAAGGATCTCTGGCCTCATGTTCACACGGCGTTGCCCGCACACACTGTGCTCCTTCCACGGGGACGCCTGTCGTGTTGGACGCTCTGCACCCCACAGGGCCTTACCTCCCCTGATTGCACCTGCATTGGTCCTACTCCACGGAAGGCCACAATCTGAGGTACCTGGGGTTAGGACGTGCGAACCTCGGGGCACAGAATGCAACTGGTACCGACTCCTATGAGATCACACGCCTGGGCCGGGTCATTCCCAGGTACCGTAGGCAACTGAGACGCTGCTGGGACGCCCGGCCCTGGTGGGGCGCTGGCGCCCGAGCTCCCCGGCCGGGAGTCCTGCCTGACCCGGGAGGGGTTTGTTTGGTGAATCACCACCCAGATCGTAACAGTAAGACACTTTTTTAGGGTTAGCCTTTTTAGCCGATTGTGATTTGAGCCCACATTGTCTACCGGGGGCTAATAGCAGCAAAACCAATGTGGGACCTGGCTTCCCGGACACACGGCCTTGCCGCAGGCCCCTGGTCTGCGTGTGCACCCCGCCGGCCCTTGAGGCTCCCTGCGGGAGAGGGAGAGGTTTCTTCCAGCAGGAGAAGCAGATGAAGGGGAGAAAAGAGGTAGTGTCAGCACCCAAGAGGGGAGTGCTCGTCGGGACCGGAGCGGTGACCTGCGGGTCAGAGGGGAAACCGGCTGTGGGGAGACCGAACCCCAGCCCCAGCGAGGTCCCGGAGTCAGAGTCCCGGCTGTCTGTGCCCTGTTTCAGGGTGTCGGCGCAGGCCGTGCGGGCGCGTGTCTTCGCTCTGCCCGACCCCAGGCCTGCTGACCCCGCGCGGGCTTGCGTGCCCCCGGGGGCCCTCGGGAGTCCAGCTCAGCAAGCGACGGTGAAGAGGGGGCGGGCGGCAGGAAAGCGGGGCCGGGGGGCAGAGGGCCCAGCGGTGGGCTAATTGGAGAGCGGGCCCAGCGCGGGGGGAAGGCCGCGGACCCGGACAATGTCCCCCGGGGCCGGGGGCTGGGAAGGCCCGGCGGGATTGTCATCGAATTAGTTGAAGTCAGAGCCCCCTGAATGAGGTAAAGGAGGAAAGGGGAAGTGAAGGGCCGGGTATAATACGGCCCGAGTGAGGGGCCCCTTTCACTGCCCATGAAAAGGCTCTGCTGCTTTTCTGGGGGAAGGGGGGGCGAGCTCACTTTTGTTCGGCGGGGGGTGGGGCCTGCTCCTGGGGTTGTACTTACCTACAGCCAGTGACAGGCGGAGGGCGGGAAAAAGGGGCATTGAAAACAGTCCGCCGCGCCCGCGGGGGATGACAGCAGACACAATCGCACGCACACATCAAGGGCGCTCCAAAGAGCCCCTTCCCCTCTGCCCGCACTCTCCCGGGAGGCCGTGGCCGGGTCGCCCGTGTCGGCGGAGCCCGCCCGCCAAGGACGTCCGACTGCCCGCCTGCGGTCGGGCCGGGGATTTCTCTCGGCGAGTGCGGAGATTCAATGTGGGCCCACCCGGCCCGCTTCCGACACAAGAACGTGTCTTAGGAGTTGAATCGGAGAAGGGTGCCGTTGGAAGCAGCAACGGAACCCTTAGAAAAAGTGGGGGCGGGGCGGGGGGGCACACAGGCTTCCGTAAAAAATAAATACTTAACAGAGTGCTATGCTCAGTAAATATTTGTTGAATTCACACATTAATTAATTTTCCAGATGAGCTTCGCCTAATCCATTTTTAAAGAAAGTAGGGATTAAGAGCGACGCGGGGTCTGGTTATTAGGCGGCCTGGTGAGGAGGGAAAGGAGCATGTGTGAGGTGTGGGGCTGGGCGCTTGTGGGAGGGGGGCCCAGGACGGGCTTCCCTGCGTCTTCGTCCTCCGAGAAGCTGATTTGCGGTGTGAAGCCCACCCGTGGCAGGGGCAGCCCCCTCTCGGCCCCCTGTGCCCTCCGACCGCAGACGGCATCTCCACATCTTTCCGGGCTAACCCTCCCTCGAGGACCTGGATCCAGGGGGACCCGGAGGGCGCTAACTCCAGAACTCCCCACGGCGCGGTGGCGAGGCACGCCCCGAACCCCCCCACAGGGCCCACTCTGCCCCGACCCCTTGGCGGTTCCTCAGTGACTCCTGTGAGTCCTGGACGGGTTAGCCGCCTCCCATTCCCTGCTGCCGGTGGCCCCAAGTGTCACTCTTGTTGAGTTTGCTTAGTAAAGGCCCTTGTCCAGGGTCACAGAGCTGGTTCGTGGTGGCCTTCGAGAGCCACGCTGACCTGGGCCCGGTCTTCCCTGTCCACGAGTGACTCCGTGTCAGGGTCGCGAGCCTCTCAGGAAGCCCCAGTGTGTAACTGCCCGGTGAGTGAGCATCTGGCGTGGAAACAGGCCTCGTTGGCACACGGGTCTGCCCCTCGGTGTCGCGGGAGCAGCTCTCGCTGCTGGCTGGGTGCGTGGCCCCCTGCCCGCGTGGGCCGGGGCCCAGGCAGGAGCAAAACCCATACAGGTGGCAAGTCCTGGGCTTCGGCGAGGTGTCCTGGGGCGGAGTGTCGCGTTCCCTTTCAGAAACTTTCGTGAAGTCTTCTCACCAGAAGGTGCCGAGCTCTGATTTTCCCGGAGAGACGCAGTCAGGCGCCGGGGGGGAGGAAGCAGCCGCTGTGCGCCTGGGCCAGGTGGGCATGGGTCTGAGTCCTCGGGGATGAGCCACCACGTATCGGTATGCAGCAAGGGGTCCCTTTCGAGGATCTGGGGGTCCCCCGGGATGACCCCCCGGCAGAGCAGCCGACACGGCAGACAGGGGGCTTCGGGGAACCTCGGGGCAGAGGCCGGGAAGTTCTGTGGAGTGGCAGGCGCCTGTTTCCCTTCTGCAGACCGTAAGTCTGTCTCGGCAGCAGTAAAGAAATTACTCGCAGGGAGGTGGGGTGATTGGCCTCAGGGGCGAGGTCCCAGAGCCCAATTAGAGGGGCTTCAAACATCCCCAGCGACCACAGTTTGTGAGCGAGTCTAAGACACGTTCTGGCGTCACCCGTGCACATCCGGTCACGAGGGAGGAGGGACAAGACAACAGCCCACCCGGGGCGCGAAGAGGAGGGCCACGCCACCTGCGTGTCCCACTGTGCGCCAGCTTCCAGGGAGGTGGAAACGGCCCCCAGGAGGCAAAGTAGGGGGGGGACCAGCCAGAGGCTGGAGCCAGAGACCGTGAAGGATGGTCCCGGGGTGGGGGCGCCCAGGCAGGTGGACACGTCCACGCCGGGGCCAGTGTGCCAGCTCGGCAGCTTTCCGTCTCCAAAACAACATCCGAGAAACAGTTCTAGCTCAATGCTGTTTATCCCTTTTTTATGATTTGGAAGGAAATTCACAAGGTCGTTTAATTAACCACCACTCCCTGTGCTCCGCCGTGCACACTCCCCCACCAGGTCCCTTCCTAACAGCAAGTTTTACGACCTCAGTGCCTTCGGCGTCCGTGCGTGGCAAGGATACGTGAAGTTTTGCCTCCCAGGGAGGCCAGCGCATTGCCAGGGACAGTGTGGAAGCAGCCAAGTGCCGTTGTAATTCAGAGTTTGTAGGCCAGAGCTAGTGAGGGCGGGACTTTGCTTTAAGGTCTATTTTAAGTTCTGCTTGTGGGCAGCGCCCACTGGAAGTCTCGTTGCCTACGTTTGTGGCCCGTGGCAGGGTGGTCCCGAGACCCATCTCTGCAGCCCGGGGTTTGGACCCCGGCTCGGCCCTCTGTTTTGTTGGTGGCCCTCTGTGCTGTGACTCAGTGCGCCTGTCTGCAAAGTGGTCCCGGCTTCTCCCGCCGTTTCCCAGCGTATTCTGCCTTCAGACCGCGAGTCCACCTGTAGCCTGTGGGCTTGGCAGGCCTGTGAGGGGGCCCCACGGTGACAGGGACTCTGCCCTAGGGGGTGACAGGAGGGCGGGTGGAGTGACCCGAGCAAAGACATCTGGGGTTCTTTGTTCAAGCAGGTTTCTCCCAGGGCCCATACCGACTCTCGGGGCCGGGGAGCCTCGGCTGTGGGCGCTGTCCTGGGCACGCCAGGGTGCTGAGGACCCCGAACGCCAGCAGCAGCCCCCACCCGAAGTCCCGACGGCCAAACGTGTGTCCAGACATTGCTAGACGTCCTCTGGGCAATGGAGGCGCCTTCGTGGGAGAACCGGGGAGGCTGAGGAGGAATCGATCAGCCCCTCTGCCTTTGGGGAGGTTACTTCTCTGTCCGGCAGGTACCTTTGCCGTCTGCCAGGACCAGGGCCCGCGGGGAGCCCCCAGGAGTCTGAGTGCCAAGGGGACAGCAGCGTCCAGTCCTAGCCCTGACTCAGGGCCTTGAGCCCCGTCCTGTGCCCCTGGCTGCAGGTGGTCTTGGACCAGGGTAGTTGGTCCGACCACACCGCTCCTGGCTTGGGCACCACTCATGCCTAGGAGTGGCCTAAGGATCTGGCCTAAGCCCTGAGTTGGGCCCCTCCCCAGGCCTGGAGAAGGTGGGTTCTTCTTCCTCTTGCCTGAAGCTGCCACACAGGTGCCCCGGAGACCCCAGGGTGACACGGAGAAAGCAGACGACAGGCCGTTCTGTCCAGCCCTGAACAGGGATGAGCATATCCCCCCCACCTGCTGGGTAGTGGCAGCTGGCAGGCCCTCGCGATGAGCCGGGGTGTGACAAGACCAGTGGGCCGGGGACGTAGCAGGCCTGGGGGGCCGAATGCCGCCATGGCTCCCCGCCGGCCCCCCCACAGAAGCAGACAGTCCCGGTGAGCGGAGTGGAAGCTGGCACTACTGGAGAACAGGCTTTCCTCCCCGCGACCTGGTGCTAGTCTCTCATTTAACGTGAGGGTCGTGGCCCCATGGCTGCGGTGGTGACCTAGTCTAGCCCTCCTGCAGCCACCGCCTGCTTGCGGAGACCGTGGCTGCGGACGGAGTTCATGCCCACAAGGCCGCCTTGGCCATTCCCAATGAGCTGAGAAGGGAACGCTCCCATTGCTGGGTGGGGTAGGCTAGACACCGGGCAGCCTGAGAATGTCTTTGTCAAAAATATGGGAAAATTCTGGTTCCAGTGACAAGAAAAATTAATCATTGATCCGGTAAAGGTTCATGCCTGAGTAGGAAAGCAGCAAGATAAGGACGTGAAATCAATCTTAGATTGGGATTTGGCCAGCGTGGCCCTGCTCAAAGCCACAGGAGTCCGGAAAAATGTCCCGAATCGGAGAGCAGAGAACCTCAGCTCCGCGGGCCCCCAGGTCCTGCAGGGTTGTCCTGACCGCCACACCTGCTCTGCCATGACCCGGACTGGCCACGGCCGGCTGGGCTCCCATTTCCGGGCAAGGTCGGTGAAGGTCACTTCCATGCACGTGCTCCCCTTAGGAGCCAGGCGGGCGGCCAGAACTGGGCGTGGGTGTGGCTTTGCTGGGAGGCCTGGGCTCCCCTCCTGCACCTTCAAGCTGGAAACTGCAGGTGCAGGTAGGGGCGGGGCATCCAGGCAGAATGGCCCAGAACCCCAAGTTGGGAGCCTTTGGGAGACTGCCTTACTGCAAATATGCCTGCTTTAGGGGGCCCTGGCAACTGACGCCTGGAGCCTTTGCGCCCCACCCCCACCACCCACCCCGGGCAGCGACCTCCCCGAGTTCTGGGCCACGTAGCATGTCCCCTTGGGCACCGCTGCCCAGGACTGTCTCCAGAATTTTCCAGGCTGGCAGAATAAAAGCACCTGGGTGAGGCTGATATTCTGGAAAGATAGCCACAACCAACTGTGTTCCGATCCCCCGGCGGCCGGGGGCTTTTCCCACTTGTTCCCGTGCAAGTCTGTTCCCAGGACGCTCATTTCACATGGAAGGTGCCATAGCACCTTCTAGAGATGCTCGTGAGAAAACGGCCAGCACCGGGAGCCGCTTTGCTCTCCCAGCAACGGAAAATCAGCACCTCTTAGTACCTGGTTGTGCAAAGTAACCCAGATATGAGTGTCTAGAGCGGACACAGATTGAATAAATCACCGTCGATCAGAATCACTCTGCCGGAAAATAGTTTTCTATGGGCTGGATACGCTCCCACCGTTCAGTTTCCTGGCCGTGGGCTCGTGGGCGTCCGGACCACAAGCAAGGGCAACACCGGCTTCCCGGCCTGTCTTCAAGGTTTTGGACCCCATCCTCGTGAGCTGTTGCACTGAGGAATGCTCTTCCTGTGATAGACGGGGACTCAGGCCCAGGAAGGTGGTAATGTCCCCAAGACTCAGGAGGGGCCTCAGCAGGCAGGTCACGGCGTCAGAGAGGATTCTCAGAGGCGTGTATGCGCACATGGCTCAGGCCACACCGACGGGCTCAGAGAATGACTTCCAAGACGTCCTCCAAGAACAGATGCCATGGTCCAAGTTGAGGGGATCGAAGTTAAAGAGAGTCTGCAGCAGAGTGTCTGTCCTGAGTCCCAGGGCTGCAGAGGGCTCGCTCTCTAGCTCTAGATGCATATTTATTCGCTCGGGGATTAGCCGCGTGTTTGTTTATTTGCTCGTTAGAGACTCGCTCGTTCGATATGTATTTGTTTATTCATTTATTACATACTTACGTAGTCCCTTGTTAAATACATGTCTCCTTAGCCACTTACATATTCTCTCATTAACTTACTAGATGTTTATTTACTCGCTCAGCCGTCGGCCCAGAGCCTGCCGGCCGCCAGCTACAGACCGCTCTCGAGCCGTCGGGCCGAGCGGTGTCCAGCGCCCTTCCCCAAACAGAGTGGTTGAAACCACCTGTGAGTCATGTCCTCAGACATGGTCCAGCTCGAGTCTGAGACGAGCGAGGGTGTGACTCGATGGCTGTCTCTGCACCACGGCCGCGGACCGGCCCCGTTCGGGAGTGGGCGGCGGGTCAGCTCTAAGGAAAGAGTGGGTTTGGCATAAAACGAAGTCTCTTTGGTTGGGTTGGGGGCTTCGGTGGATTTGCATCTTGAAAACAAGTTGGGCTCTGCTCGTCCTTCTCCAGCCTGGTGATCGTGGGGACTCTGTCCCCAGGGGCCCCGTCCTGTCCGTGGTCCCCCTGGCTCTGCCTGGCTCCACTCCACGTGGCCCTTCACGGCGGGACTTCAGCGACCAGACAGCCTGGGTTCTCGGGGCTCCTCCGTGCGTGCGCGTGCATGTGCGCGTGCAGGCCACGCCCTGCAGCGGGGCCGGCGCGCGCGCGAGCGGGTGCCGGGGGACAGCGTGTGCGCCCGCCGCCCGGGCCCTGCGGAAAGCCTCGCGGCAGCGGGCAAAATGGACGAACATGAAAGGGAGCACAATAAATAGTTTCCTACCTTGCTCTGATAATGGGCGCGTTCTTTGGATTGATTAATCCTCACGTGGCCTTTGGGCGTCAGTCTGGGAGTGACAGTAACAAGCCTCCCGAGGGCTCCGCTAATTTGCACTCCATTCACCCTCCCGTGAAAACCCGTCAGCGCCGCGGAGGGACTGCGCCGCGCCCGGCCGCATTCAATGGGGGCGCGATGCGGTGGGAAAGGGGCCAGTTTCCACAGGAAGCTTTGTTCCTCCTGTTTCCCTTCGCCTTTTATGTGGTCCTGCACTGGTTAAGCTCCTCATTTGTCCCCGCCAGGGGCTCAGGGCTTGGGTCGCCCTCGGGGCTGCCTTTCAGGTGATCTCGGCACCCCACCCCCCCCCCGCCCCCGCCCTCGTAGGGGGGGGGGCCAGGGCGGCCTGGGGCGAGGCCACCGAGGGCACTCAGGAAGTCCCCACGGGGTGGAGGCGGGGCGGGCGGGGCCGAGATGGGGGCGCCAGAGGCGGCCTACAGCACATCCCTCCTCCGCCCCCAGGGCTTGGGGCCCCTCCGGGGGCCTGGCTGCAGATTCCTCACTTCCGAGTCTTGCATCCTGTCTTTGGTCCCCGGCTTCGCCCCTGCCTCGCTTGCCACAATATATGGGCGCAACACAAATTAAAATTAACGAGGCAGTGTCCCTTTGGCTCCCGCCCAGCATTTGCTGGCTCCGTTCCCCCCACCCACCCCCAGCAATCTGTCCTCTCCCTGAGGCTCAGCATCAAAGGAGCCCAATTTTTGAGCATCCTGCTTCGTAAGGAATCCTCTTTCTTGTCCCCGAGTCGGGGTCCCTGGGCATTTTCTTTATTTCATTTCTGGGGGAGCCCCCCACCCCAATCGGTATGGTAGAAGCAGCCTCTCAACAGGGGTGTGCGGGGGAAGCTTCCTGGCGACAGGGCAGGGCGTGTGATACCTGAGGAAGGAGGGATGCCCCCCTCCTTGGAGGCCCCAGTTCTAGAAGCTGCTGCAAATCTCGTCCTGTGCGCTGGCCGGCCCACCGCCTGCCGGAAAGGAGTCACCAGCACCAACGGCAAACAGACACAGATTTTCAGATCCCCGAGTTAGCGAATTAGCGCCATTCATTCCGCGAGAGGGAGGGAGAGAAAGAACACCACCTTCCCAGATCTTTATAAATTGAAGATGGGGAGTCCGTCGAGTCGTAGATACAACCATTTCCGCCTCATTTGCCGACAGAAATAGCCCACCTGTTTCGTTGGGGAGAGAGCCGTGTGGGGCGGGAGGACGGGACCCCGGCTGTCCCCGCTCAGCCGTTGTAATTATAAAACCGTGATGACTGTAATTTGCCACTCAGGCTTGTCACTGGCTGGGAAGCCACAAGTGTCGTGCCGGGAGGCGCCCCGCATTTCAACTTTGGGGGCTTCGCTGTGTGTGTTCTGTGCTAGGGAGTCTGTTTTTACTTCCCTCGGGGGCCGAGGACCGGCCTGTGCTAGTGGGACCTGAACCCGCAGATGCCTGTGTCCCCTGGACGCCGGAGGCTGAGCGGCCCCTCCCAGCCCCTGCCCTCTCCGGTGAGGAAGCAGCGTTTCTGGGACGCCACCTCCCCTAACGTCTTCCACAGACAAGGTCACGGCCACGCAGTAACCGAGGACTCGCAAGGCCACCGGGTGCCCTCCACGAGGCCTCCCCGCCCCCCGTTAGTCCTCCAATTCCAGATCATTATCAAGGCCGCTCAGTCTGGTACATTAATTCGGAAGCACGCAGGCCAGAGGGAGTGGCCGGGGAACCAAACGGAACGGCCAGGCGAGCGTGCCTGGACGCGTGTCCGCGCCTCGTGTGGCCACTCAGTCGGACTTGCGTGGAAACTCTGGTCCTCGCTCCGTCAGCCCCTTCTCTGGGGGGCGTGCAGCCAGCACGAGGCACTCAACACTGCCGGGCGAAAATGTGTTTCTCCATAAACAGTTTATTACTAGAGGGGGGAGTAAGAAAGAGGGATCAGGGTCCCCCTGTTCAGATAAGTGCCTTCTCACTTCACTCTCCTGTTGGACGCAAACCAGAAACTTCTGGTTTCTGACAAACCTGTCAACTCCCAACCCCACCTCTCCTCCTGAGCACACATAGTAGCGCCTTTTCTGTCCAAACGGCCCCGGGAGCCTAGAGCAATGGAAGCTTCCAGAAGCTGATTTCCAAAGCGAGAGGGCAGGTCAGACTCGCTGGGGCAGGAACACGGAAACTGAGGCGGCCCCCGACCCCGCCTACGGGGCCAGTGGTGTCCACATGGTACAGGGTCCACCCGGAGAGGGAGACCCAACCTTGGCCTTGGCCAAGGAGGCCGGGGCGCGTGAGTGCGGTGCTGGTGGACACACGCCCTCCCGATGGGCGATGGGCGGGGCCTGGGAGCCTGGGGCAGGCCCCAGGCGTCCATCCCCCAAGCACCCCCTGGGACCTCCCCGAGCTCAGGGTCAGGAGCGGCAGGCCTGACTGGGGGGCTGTGGAGGCTGTTGTCACAGGACCATTCGAAGCCACCAGCCCGTGTGCTCACACGTCCCCGATCCACCCCCATGGCCACTCATGAGCTCTGGGCTGAGAATTCAGTCGCAACTGAAGGTCTGACCCCAGGTGTCCTCTGCCCTTCCTACAAATAAGTAGGGATATAAGCGGAGAGAGATGGGGCGGAATGGAATAGACCAGACCCTATTCTGGGCTGGCAGGCAACATTGGGCCCCAGGGGGAGGAAAGCAGGGCAGAGCCCCAGCCAGAGGCGGGTCCCCCGTGGTCCTCTCGGACGATCACTCTGGGCCAGACCCCTCTGTACAAGGGGGAGGGGAGGTTTGGGGAGGTGGGATCAGGCAGGTGGGCTTGCCCTCCCTCCGGCGGGCAGATTGGGGTCCCTGGCCCCCTCCTGATGCCGTGTTCCTGGGGGACCCGCCTGCGTGCCCGTCCAACTGCGCCAGTGGCGTCAGCACCGCGCGTCCCCCTCTGCCCTTTCCCACTGGGCGTGGAGGGACGGCTGTGGTCTTGTCCCTGCCATCCCTGCCCTCCGCCTCGGGGTGCCCTCGGGCCCTCTGATTTCCCCCCGGCTCTCACAGATTCTGCCCGTGTCTGCAGCCTCATTAATCAATGTCGAGCACGGCATCGGCAACAAGGGCCGCATTCTTCGGCAGCCTCCTCAGCCTCATACATCCCATTGTTCTAGGCCGATTCAGATGGCAAGAAAACAGCCCATGCAGCACATAAAAGAGATGAGACAAAAATGAAAAGAATCGAGGAGAAAAAAGAGGAGGCATTTTTCCCCCTGAAACACTCGAATAACTACTCGGCAATGATAATTTAAATTATTCATACATTTATGAAAACAGCCATTGAAAAGTGAGTGTATGATGCTCTTTGTCCATTTTCCTTGTCTCTTGTTTGGGATTAATCTTTACTGTAATCCGGGCCGGCCGTGCCCCCCTCACAAAGGCCACACTCTCTTTCCATGGGAAAAATGTTTCCGCACATCCCAGCGAGAAGTCGGGGGGCGGGGAGGGGATTTTTGTGCTGATGTGGCAGTCGCGGGACCCTCACGACGCTGGATGGGCTGTGTCCAAATAGTGTCCGACGAACAAAAACACCGAGCGGTTCTCACGTCCGTGTCAGCGCAGTGACACGTCAGCGCCATGGGCCCGGGAGCCCGACGGCCGCACGGAGCATGCGTGCCGGCCCGCACGGCCCCTGCCCCCTCGGCTCTCCACGCGACAGCCCGCGGGGAGGGCCACGCCGCGAGGAAGCGCTCCATACCCGCGGCCGGTGGGCTTCGCGGGGGTCCTGTGGCCCCCCGGGCCTTCTGGGTGGCCGCCGCCCGCCGGACCCGGCCTCGAGGGGCAGGTCCCCAGACCCAGAGGAGGAGCCACGAGTCGCACTGTCCTCGGGCCACGGACGGCCTCATGCAGTGAAGGCCCAGGCCCAAACCTGAGCTCGGAGACCTTGAAGTCATTCTCGATATCACTAAGGGGGGGGGCCACCGGCGGCCGAAGGCCACGGGTTCCTCGAGGTCCCTTACCGGGGCCACCGCTGCCCCCCACGGCACAGAGCCACAGCCCCAGGGTCATGCCGCCTTCCTCCGTGCAGTCCCGCTCCCAGCCCAGAGCCAGAAATGTCGAGTTTATGTAACACCCTCCCTCCGGTGCTTCCTGCTCCAAGTTTTGGTGTTTTCAAAGCTCATTCCAACCCGGGTTAAAGAGGCCCAAAGTGGAATTCGCCCCCACGCGGGATTCCTCTAGGAAGCTGTGGTTTTCGCAGTGTGTGAGCTGACCGGCAGTGATTTCTTTTCACTGGAAAGGGCCCAGCATCACCTCGGCTCAGTGGCCGGTGTGCCAGAATGCTGGCACGGGCCTTTGAGCCGGCGATTGGGTGGATGTCGCGAGGGCGAGTGTCCGAGCAGGGACTGTCTTGGTTCAGGCAGCTGGGCCGAGGCGCCAGGCAGCCTGCACCGGCGAGCAGCTCCCACGGAAGCTCACAGGTCTGGAAAGGGACCTGGACGCCTGGGAACAGCCCTCTGGGTTGGACTTACGGCTTCTCTGTCGGGCCAGGTCAGGGAACCGGAGGAAAACCACTCCGTTCTGCTCCTTGCTTGGGAGGAAAACCAATCCCCGGAGTGGCCGGGAGCACACACGAGCCACTTGGGGACTCGGCAGGGACGTGGCTGGCCAGCACCAGATGGAGGAGGACCCGGGGTCTCCTGGCACTGCGGCTGGGCAGTGACTTCCCAGAGCAGACCGTTGTCACCTGGCTCGCTGCTCCTCCGTCACCAAGCCCCTGTGCAGCTCATCCTCGTACCTCCTTGGTCATCTTTCAAACCCGGTTCTCTCCAGGGCCCCCGAAGTCCCAGTTTGGAGGGGCTGCCGTGCCCTGTCTTCTGCCCAGGAGGGCGGAGGGCGCTGCCCTGCCCCCAGCGCCGTCCCCCCAAACAAGGTGTCGAGGCCCCTCCGCGACACAGCCCTGTCCCTCCCCCCGCCTCCCTCCCCTGCCACTGATGTTGGGGTCTGGGAAGGTGGCCAAATGCCACCGAGGACACTAGAGCAATAAATCATCCCCTGGTCCAACATCTGCCGGCCCCGGGGGCTAGCCCCTTGCCGCTGCAGACCCCCCCACCCCGGCCCCCTTGGACAAAACACCTATTGTCGTGGCGAGTGAAGAAGACTCGTCTTCACTTACAAAGGGCCTCTGGAGCCAAGTCGTGGACGCCAAAGGAGATGCCTGGCTCTCGGCAGGGAGCCTACAGCACACTCTTTCTTCCTCCCTGGTTCATACTTTTCCTCTCTCGTGGGGGTCCCCCAAAGCCTTTCATTCCCGCTTCATATTCACATAAAGACATCAAGAAAAAAAACCCAGCAGAAAGAATTATTAGGCAGGGCTGTCAAATGCTTTACCAGAAAAGCAGGGAGGGGAGCAGGGTAACCCTTTCCGCGCTGGCCTGGCTCCGGAGAGACCCCGGGCATCCCGAGGGGGAGCCAAGGCCACGGAGGAGCAGAAGGCCCGGCCGCGGCCCGCCACAGGCTCACGCCCGCTGAGACGCTTGCACACGCGTGCGTGCACACGCGTGCGTGCACAGGTGGGTGTGCACGGGCCTGTTTACAAGCAGATTTCCGAATCACTGCACGCCATCTAAAGGTCCTGGCCCACTTTCCACAGGGAGGGAAGCTCTGGGCCTTCCACGTGTTTCTTCCTTTGTTCCAATCAGCAGAGAATGCTTCGTTCCCTTCCCCGCCCCGGCAGGCGCCTTCTGCCCCCCGTTATCCAGGCACGGGGGTCTTTCCACCCTTGGAAGGGAGGGTTGGCTGAAACCAGAAGCCGCCGTGAGGCTGGAGGAAGTCCCTCCCAGCGAGCGCGGGGCAGGGGCGGGTGACCCTCCACACACAGAGGCAGAGTCCAGATGACCTGGCTGGCATTTTCGGAGACCGATGGGTGCTTAGGAAGGGCGTGGGCTGCCCTCGGCCGTTAACCCCTGCTTTCCTGCTCCCCCCCCTCCCAGCCGAGGCTGCCTCACCGGCTCCTCCCAGACAGGTCTGCCACCTGCCCGATCCTGGTGGTGTTCCGGAGGTGCACGGCGGCTCGGGGAACCGGTCTCCCAGAGGAGGGGGGTCCCGGGACTCGAGCGAGGCCGCGAGGGAGGGGCGTGCCCGGCACACCGCCACCGTGAAGCCCCTTAGAATTTGTGGCGAGAGGGGCACCCCAGGGTGGGTAGCGCCTCGGGATGCATTTTCGACGCAGCCTCCCGGTGCACAGAAACCAAAAACCGCATGCCGACAAACGGCTCCCTCGGCAAACATTTTTATTTCCAATTAGCAAAAGAAAAATTGCTAATTTGCTGCAGTTGGGCCAGGCTGACGTCTCAATCTGCAGAGTGTCAGTGCGGTGAAAGGAAATGTTTCACACTGTGCCGGCGAGAGCGGGCCTCTCTAAAGAGGGTCAGGGCAGCGGGCCCAGAAACCAGATTGACTGGCCACAGTGCTAAATTACTCACACAAGACACACATTGTCTGCCGTGCCAGCTCACGGAGGACCTGCTTTCTCTTTCTTTCCCCTCGGAGCTGGGGCGGGGGAAGGGGTCCGAGCGTGGGAGGAGAGGACAGGGCTGGCGTGCCTTCGGGAAGGGCGAGATCGTCTTCGGGGAGCGGAGAGAGGCAGGAGCCGGGTTAATTATTACCCAGGGCTGTCTGCAGCGTTCGGGAACAGGACGATAAAATTCTCCCGGAGCCCGGCCACAGCGTTGCTCCCGGGAGATTCGGCTCAAGATAATGTCCCGCGGGAGTTAATAACTGAACAGGCCCAGGAGAGGGCCGGCTCTGGCATTGCTCTTCAAGGCAACCTCAACCTACCTCCGTGGCCCGATACCGTCCAGCAGCCTGGGCAGGCGGCCTGCGCGCACACCCGCGTGTGCGCGTGTGCGCGTGCTGGGGGGGATCGTCTCCCCACCGTGGGCGAGCCTTCGGCGGGTCTCCCAGAAAAGCCAGATCGCCTCTGGGCTTCAGGACCCCGGGATCCACGGGGTCAGTATAGAACAAGGATCCAGCCGATGGGGGCGGGGGCTCCTCGGGGACCCAAGGAGGCAGTCACGCTGGCCACAGATGTTTGGGGCTGAGGTAATAATGAACGTCTCTTGAAAACCGTTGACCACGTAACCCCAGACAATAAAAGCCTCCGGGTAGCTTTCCGGGGACAGGCTTGCCGACAGCTCCAGACAGGAGCCTCCTTTTGAACGGTCATTCATTACGCGCCCACAGGAGCTGGGGATGAGAGCGCGCTGTTCCCTGAGCTCAGCCCACGCCGGCGTCCCATCTGCAGGGCCCTCCTCCACGTGTCTCTGTCATTCTAGATCCTGCCATTCTCCCCGCCCGTTCCGACAGGGCCTCGGCCAAGGAGTGTCCCCGGGGCCGCAGAGCCACAGGGGGCGTGTGCAGGGGCTGCGTGCTGCCCCAGCCCAGATGCACCTGCAGGGCTGGTCCAGGAGGCACCCTCAGGCGTCCTTTGTGACCTCTGCCTCTGGTCAGCACGGCAGGCGTTAGACCAGGTCACGCGGGACCCGGAACAGCTCGGCGAGCAGCAGCGGGGCTGAGGGAGCTGGGACCAGCTATAGGAACCGGAGCCCGGGCCTCAGGAGCACGCAGCCCCCCCCCCCGTGCCTGGGTCCTGCTGCCCACCTGGGCTGGTTCTGTGCCACCTGAGAGGCAAAAGTGACCTCCAGAATGGTCTAGAAGAGTCCAGCCTCAGAAGCAGTTCTTGTCAGTTCTTGGGAGTGTCCAGGACCAAGGGGGCTCTGTGTTGCTGGCAAAGGAAGGAGCCCCATGGAGGCCGGACAAATGGGACAGAGGTGGAGTGGAGGCTCCAGGGCCAGTGCTCCACCTGCGTGGGGAGGGGCCTTGCTCTGCTCTCCGAGGGACAGGCCACCTGGAATGACCAGCCAGCTTGGAATGACCGTCAGCACTCGGCAAAGCCGGCTCCTGTCAGTCTGTCAGCCAGCACTCAGTGCCGGGACACTCGCTGTGCACGGTAAAGTCAGGCAGACCAGGTCTGGGGACCAGACGACATTTCCCGTGCCAGCAGGGACATCTAGGTGAAGGACTGTGATCATCGGGCCAGTCCAGCCCTGGAACCCTGACCGGCCATGGCTGATGTCTGTGTCGGACCCACTATGCACAACTCTGGCAGAAAGAGACATTGGAGAAAGTTCTGGCAGGCCCCGCCGCCTCTACCACACTCCGGTCTGTAAGGAAACAGCCTCTAGACCTGGGAACGGAGGCCTGGACTCAGATCCTCCAGCTTCCGGTGCACCGTGGCCTCAGACAGGTCACTCGGCCTCTCTGAGCGTCTGCCTCACAGCACAAGGGAGACGGTCAGCGTGGACCATGTGTGGGACCTCCCGTAGACGTGGACAGGTGCTGGGCGTGCGTCCTCATGTACGCAGGGAAGGATGCGGAGTGTGCGTGCTGGTGAGCCTGTGTCCCGAGTGGACCCTGTCTGTGGGCACAGTGTTTTCTTCGGTGGAAATAACGAGTTAGTGTCAGGCCGGCTGTCACGGAAAAGGCTGGTCTCCAACGCGCAGTGCTCACAGCACTGAGTTCCCGAGACACAGAGGCGCTCAGCTCTGGTCTCCTTCCTGCTCAGCCCTGAGCTGTGCCATTTGTGCACTGGGGACACACGCACATGCATGCATGCTAGCACACACTTGTGCACACACACCTGCACACACCCGGTGTGGACCCACACACCGCACACACCTGGCGTGGGTGCACACTCCCAGGCACGCCCAGCGTGGACGCTCACATGCATGCACACCCGCGTGGACACACACACACACCAGCGTGGATAGAGGCGCTTGTGCACACAGGATGCGTGCACTCTCATGCACACACTTGCATATGCATGCGTGCACACATGCATTCCCTCTCCTCTCAGAATCCCAGGATCTGGAGCCCCTCGGAGCTGGCCTGGTGTGAAGTAGGTTCAGGAAATGCCCAAGAGGCTGGAGTGTGGCACGAGAGGCCTCCGGAAGCCGACTCACCACGCTCCTGCTCCCTGGACTTCCCAACACACACTGCTCCCCGGCAGAGGCCCAGAGACCCGGCGCTGGCGCCGCGGGAGGGGAAAGGAGGGCCGTCTCAGGTGCGCTCACAGGATGGGGCGTCAGGGTCAGGAGCCATGACCTTGAGCTCGAGTCCCATTGGGCCCATCCCCCGACAGAGCAAATCGCCCAGAGGAAGAGACCTACCTGCCCCTGAGCCTGCTGGCGTCTGCTCGGGAGACCGGCCCGGAGACGCGCGTCCCTGGGCTCCTCTTCTTCCCGAGGACCATCAGCTCCCCTCCGTCCCCCTTCAGCCCTTTGTCGACCGTCACTCCGTCCTTGCTGAGCTTCAGGTGGTGGCACCTGCAGGGTCCTGCCTGGGGGTAGCGCTAGCACATTCTAGCACCCCAGCAAGTATGCCTTGCTCCCCGGCTCCCTACTGTCTGCCCTGGCTGTCCTCCAGGTCACCGGGAGACTCCACCAGCATCGAAGCCGGAGCCCCAGCCCGAACCCGTGATGATGGCAGGCCTGGACGTCGGCATTTTGCAGGGCCCCCGGGTGTCTCGGACCTGCAGCTGGAGCCAGGGACAGGAACCAGAGGCCCCCCCTGAAGCACCGTGGCCATACTCTGTTCTGCCTTTTCTGCACCTGCCTGCCATCCCTGGGCTGATGGTTTCCGCACCCTGAAGTTTGCACGTTTTGCCTCCAAAGGGGACCGGAGAAAGTGTGCAACCAGCTCACCCGGCCCCAGCAGCCCGGAAGGCCTGCTCTCCGCTTGGGAGGGGAGGCGTTCGGACGGATGAGGGGGGGCCCTCTGAAGCCACAGCCCCAGGGGCTCCCAGGAGTGGGCCTGTGCGGGGCGGCTGCCCAGGACCACCAGCCTGGGGGCACGCTGCGTCTTGGGAATGAGCAGATGAAGCCCAAATGACTCTCCCTGCCTCCACCCTCGCCAAAATAAAGGCCTCTTTCTCCTGTTAGGGAATTATCACCTGGCCGTAGCCGGGGCAGAGCTAATCACGGCGCGGATTACGGAGCCGTATCGATCTCCGCGGTGAGCAAACACTGCCTGAGCTCCAGCGCCTCTTATCTTCTGATACAAGAGGCGCTGATGAGCCGAAGTCCACCCTTTGTCCCGCTCCGTCCGGCCCCGTGGGGTGGCACTTCCCCCACAGCCCTGCCAGCACCGCACATTCTGTTTTAAACGGCGACAAAAGGGAAAAAGGCCTTTCGGCCATCAAGCTTCTCGGTATTAAATCTAGGGTAAAATTGCTTGGTTTTTTTTTTTTTTTTTTTTTTTTTTTTTCCCCTCTAGAGCAAATTGAACTCCTCCAAAGCTGCCTTTTCCTCTCTCGGGTTGCAGGGAAATACCCATCAATTTGAATATTTGGAGCACATGCTAATAACCACAACCTCAGGAGCGAATTTCTCAGTAAATCACAGCCCTGGTGCAGAGCGCCACGAGGGCCCGCGCGCGGCGCACTCAGCCGTGGCCTCGGCCGTGGACGTGCGACCGGGATAAGGAGCCGAGCCCGGCCTCGCGGGCCCCGGGTTCTCTGTCTCGTCGCTTTCCCAGCCCGCGAAGAGATGAGAGAGAATGTCGGGTTTCCAACCGCATCCTCTTTCGCAAATATTAAGATAAACGGTATCACTTTCGAAAATTTAAAATATAATAGAAAATCCATTTCTCCAATTCACCAATCAAGGGATTTGTCTTTCAGGGAAGCTCTCGTGTCAGGGAGAGAGGCGGCAATACGTCAGCCCGCTCTGCCCCCGCAAATAGATAATCAATTTCTCTGAAAGCATCAATAATCAGAGTGGACATTTATGACCCTCGGGTGGTTTATCTCTGGGGCTGGGGACAGCAGGGCCATGATGAATACCAAATCTTCCAGGGAACACAATTAAATGCTAGGAGGATAAAGGATTTTATATTGTGCACCAAAAAAAAGCAATCAAATTCATAATTGAACTCTATTGCATGAAATCAGGTAGAAATAAATATAACACCTCAAACGTATCGCTTGAGTCCCGTGTTATAGGTCAGGCAGTAGTGTTGCCAAGAATCCATTCCTTTATCCCTGTGGGGGCCTTCGCCTGCCCCTTTCCCGAGCGACCCAGGCTGCATGTGCCCTCAGTGGTCCCCCTCCCCACCTGCACCTCCCCTTCTCGCGTGCGCAGAACACACACCCCGTCTGAGCTGGCTCACCTGGCACCTGCCAGAGCCAGTCCCCCGGGGCAGACGAGTTAAGCCTATGGGTGGGGCGAGAGGTGCCGTGGGCTCTGCAGGACCAGAGAGCGAGCCCGGCCGCCCTCTGGGGGAGAGAGCCCCTTACCTCGAGGGCAAGCAGGGGCCCGCCTCCAGGTGACCCTGAGCTGGCCCGGCGAGAACGCCAGGAGAGAGACCTGTAAAATCACCACCTGGGGATTCTCGTCTCTGGAAGATTTCCTCCTTCCCGTGGGGCACAGCACCTCCGGGGCTCCGGGCTCAGTACAGGGGGCTCTGAGTCAGAGCAAAGAGCCGGGAAGGCCAAGGGCACCACTTCCGCAGCTGGTTGCTGAGTC
The DNA here is from genome assembly GCA_030068075.1 of Paguma larvata. Lineage (NCBI taxonomy): Eukaryota > Metazoa > Chordata > Mammalia > Carnivora > Viverridae > Paguma > Paguma larvata. The sequence continues at coordinate 1,721,586 of CM057833.1, forward strand.
TCCCCCGAGGGGCGGGGAGCTGTGTGTCAGGGGGGACACTCAGTTCCCGTGCAGGTCTGCGTGGGCTGGGTGAACCTGATTTTCCGAAGAGGCTTGAAAAATGTTAGCGTTTAAGGTCACATACACTTGGCAAAACGCGGCTTTTAGTTTGGAGGGAAAAAGGCATAAAGGGCATTTTGGACACAAAATAGCTCTTTAAAGCAGCGTTTTGATGAGTTAAGTATAAATAAATCAGAAACACACGGATTTCATTTCCTCTAAAATACCCGCGGGCTCAGACACTAGCGGTAAGAGTGCCCGACGAACGGCGGTTTGGGACGTTGACGAACCCAAATGTTTTGAAGAGGTTTCTGAAACGTTTGCAGCCAGGTCTCCTCGCCCGTCCTGCCTTCCGGGAGCGCCGCAGGCTCCTCCCCGTCTGCCCCGGCGACGGGACACGCACGCACAGGGAGAATCAGGAAAGAGACAACGCTTTCAGACTTACGGATCTTAGCTTTCTTTTGACACGGAGCGGGAAAAGAAAAAACCAACGAGGATCCTACTTGAAGGAGGCGAAAAAAGACTCCGTCTAAACGGCGCTGGAATGAAGTCAGCCCAAACATCTGGATTCAAAGTAGGAGACCCGGCCCCACCCCCAGAAGCGTCTGATGGCCAAGGACAGGCTCCCGGAGCACAGACAAGCCTCCGACACAGCCAGACATGTGGGCACAGCGTGGACATGGCCATCGGCCCTCAAGGGCCTTCTTTCCCTCTGGAGGAACCGAGCAAATTTGGTGGGGGTGGCTTCCCCACGTCCGTGCCGCAGGCGTGCCAGTGATAGCCATAGCTGGCTGGGTCCCTGCGGCGGCCCCTTTCAGGACACGGCTTGGCTGGCGGAGTGGGGACCGTGCCAAGCAGGTGGGCAGAGTCAAGGATGCGTCGTGAAACACCGGCCGCCTCCTTCAGGCGGCTCAGGTGCCAAGAACCAGGCCACCACCTTCCTTCCCGTCCAGAACCGGGAGTGGCTGGCAGGGTGTCCTCTGGGGAGCCCCTGGGTTTGAGTTTGCTGAACCTTCTGATAAACAAAATACATAAAAATAAAAGAAGAGCCGTTCAGTTTTGCTGACGCAGGAAGCCCCGCGGCGGGGGGTGGGCTCAGACTCACAGAGCATACTCTGTGGTTGTATGAGCCAGGAGGCCTCGGGGCACCGCGGGCGGAGCGGAAGGGCCCCAGGCACGCTCTGCTGCGGTCGTTTCCAGCACGCGCTCTCTTGGTGGACGTCCCTCGGCCAGATCATTCCAACGGGACCGCAGCTGGCTCTGGGGCCAGACGGGCGGTGCACGCACACGGCCGCAGCCCGATACTCTTATCTGGGCCATCTGGCCCCGTGGAGGCCGTCTTAGTGTCTCCGAAACCTGACTGCTCGCTCAGAGATGTAAACAGCAACGCCGCCCGGAGCAGGGCTGCCCTGAGACCTCTCTCCCCACAATGTTCCTTTTGGCGTCCGATGAGAAAAAAAAACTTGCAATCAATACCCAAAGTTGGATTTTTTTGATTTTCTGCAGAATTGGGCTCGGAGTGTTTAATAACCAGGTTCCTCACTGCTTGGCCTCTTAGTTTATTATAAAAATAAACATCTCTCCTCCTGTCATAGCAGGCCGTGCCGACGGCAGGGAGGAGCTCGGGCGCACTTGAATGCCACGCACGCGGACCGCAGCCCCCGCGCAGAGCCAGGTCCCCCGGACGGGACCCCAGGGACGGAGCGTGTCCCCCGCTGCTCCGTGAGCACTCGACTTAATTGCGTGGCGCTGCACCAATCATAGGCTGATGTCTTTCTCTTTAAGACCAAGACGGGACAAAGCCTCAAATTACTAATTACACGAATCCAGTGTCTTTTGCTAATTGGATTGGTTAATGTTAGTTAATAAGGCACTTTAAGGACAGGGATGTGGTATGAAAGAGGCAATTCATACGTTTAATAATAGGCTAATAACTGTCAGTGACGAGTAATCAGCCACAGCCCTATGTGCCGACCGACCGACCGTCGGACTCTGTCCGCGGGTCTTTGCACGCCTGGGACAAATTCCTTCTCGGAGCCCACGGGCCACGAGGCCTGCAGCCCCGCGAGGGCTCGGTGGTGCGCGCGGACCCCAGCCCCGGCGGCTGCCTGCAGAGTCTGCCGGCTAAAGACCGAGCGAGGCCCTGTTATTTCCATTATTTATGAAGGAGCCTCTGGTTACGCGATCAGGAACGGGCACCGGAGTCCCGCGTCCTTGTCCTGAGGCCAGAGGCTTGGCTGTTTTACTCGGTGACCCCGGGCGAGCTCCTTGACCTTTGCCGGCCTCAGTCAACTCAGCTGGAAAATTGGGTAAAAAGATTGTGGTGTCTTTCAGGCGTGAGCCGCGGAGCGGAGGTGCTCGGAGAGGCAGGACTGTGACGGCACAGAGCTCAGGGACGGATGTGACAGGCTCTGCCGGTCACTCTGACAGCCGACGCCGGAAGGAGAGCAGGACCTGTGGGCCCAAAATCGGACCCTGGAAACCGGCCTCAGGGCCCAGCTCTGGGAGCGGCTTGGTGACAGGCGACTGCAAATCCCCTCGCTGGCGGTGGAAACCTTCCTACGGGCGCTGGGTCCCGAGCGACTGGCCCCGGGCGAGGGGCTCTGTGCGCACAGGTGCTGGACTGGGGCGGCTCGGGAGCCCGCCGCCGCCGCCTGCAGCGCGCGGTGGCCCTGTGCCCGGGGCGTCAGGTTCGCTCCCCTTCCAGTTCTCTGTTCTGAGACGTGGCTTCTTTGCTACATCCAAGCTTTAGGGTTGTCTTCGAATCAGCCTTTTTCCATTAGGGGAAAGCAAGACCAAAAATAAGAGTCTCCCTCCAGGAGGCCGCCCTGTGCTGGCCACACTGGTTTGATCTGCAGGGCTGTCCCTCCTGGAAGGAGAGCCTGGGGAGGCCCTGTCCACCGCCGCACGCACCTCCCCGGGCGTCGGAGGCACAGGGTTTCCAGGGAAGGGAAGAAAACCCACGAACTCCCATGAACATGTTTGCTTTTGGGAACAAAATGTCTCAAGTGTGCAGACGGGACGGGACCCCCGAATCTCCTGCTTTAGCCTGCAAGCCCCGAGCCCCCGCTGACGGGATCTACGGCTGACCCTCGAACCACAGGGGCTGAACCTGGCGGGCCCGCTTACCCGTGGGGGTTCTCATCCAGCGCAGCGTGCTGCAGCGTTCACTCTTCCTCGGGACTTCCTTCGTGTCGTTCTCTCCCCTCTAGCCGACCTTGTCATAAGATCGAAAGACGTGATACGCTAACGTGCAAGCTCTGTGTAGACTGAATGTTTCAGCGACCAGTAGGGCTTCCGTCCACAGCAGCCCGTTAGTTATGTTTGGGGAGGAGTCGAGAGTTATGCTCAGATTTTCGGGGGGTCGGTGCTCCTAAGCCCCGTGTGTTTCAAAGCTCAGCTGTGTTCGTTAAGCACACAAATGTGCCGTAATGAAGACGGTGAGGCCAAACACAACACCCCAAACTGGAGGAAAGAGGAGAAGGGACTGTTCGCATCTCCCCGGACTGCTGTCCAGGCCCCCAGGGAGAGGGGTCGTGGGTCTGGCCGAGACAAGAGTCCAGGCCAAAGATCAGCCAGAACGGGGGTCTCGTCTTGGTCTCCCTCCCCGGGGACTCAGAAGCAGAAGCTGGCCTGGAGAGAGGACGGCAGGTCGAGTCGAGGCCGGCCGGGGGTCCAGGGTGAACAGCGTCCTTAGCAAACGCGGCGTCCCAGCCCAGGAGCCCGCCCGCCCGGAACGCCGTCCCGCGGCGTCTGCTCGTTCCACCCTCGTCTGTGTACCCCAGCCATCGGGTCTCTCCCGCGTGGGGGTCTCCTGGCGCACACCTGCTCTCCCTCTCTCCCCCCGTTGTCTCTCTCGGGGTGAGGACATGCTGGCCCCCACGTCCGCAGGCAGTGCTTCCGCAGGCCCTCTGTGGCTCCCTGCCTGGCGGACCTCAGCTCTCTTTTCGATCTTCAGAAAGAACAAATAAATCATGCCATCGACCAGAACCCCCAGCTCCGAGAATAGAGTTTTAAAAACCCAGCCGTGTCCAGGAACATTCCTGAAAAGGTGGCCGATGTAGCCTGCACGGGCTGCGTGGACCAGCTTCCCAGGAAACAGACGGCCCGGCGGCCAGCTTAGGCGCTCCTGGAGGACACGGAGCACGTGGCCTGCAGGTGCCAGGCCGTCTCCCCGTGCCCCCCCCCCCCAGAGCCCAGGGAGCCACGTGCTCTCCGTGCTCCACTGTCCCTCCTGAGCTAATGGGGGTCGTCTTCCTGAGTGCACCCCGTGACAGGCGGTGACCTGGTCACATTAAACCGACAGGCGCACACACGGCCAGCTAGCATCCAGGGCCGCCTCCACCCCCGTCGGGGCTGCCGGGCGGCAGCAGTCACATCTAGGCCGGCAGGATGCGCTGTGGTCTCCGGGCTTCTCCAGGTACTTTCCCGTCCAGATGCCTCCGGGGTCTGCGAACTCTGGCCCCTTCCAGCTGCCGGGAAGCCAGGACCGCGGAGAGGGAGGAGGGAGGTTTGCACACTTCTCCTGGACGCAGGCCTCGGGCCAGCGGTGGGGCTCAGACCCGGTTCTCAGAGCCCGGGCAGGGTTCTACTCTTCCGTAGACAGAGACGCGACCCCAGGACCCGCGCATGCCGGCCGCCTCTGCAGAGCAGGGCGAGGTGACTCGGGAGAGAACGGCACCGTGTGCAGGGGTCCAGGGGGACACACGGGATTAGGCCCCTGTCTCACTGGTGTTCACACTAGCAGGTACCTGTGAGGTGTCGCTGTGGCTGAGGGGGACAGGCAGCTGTCAGGGGCCCAGGCCCTCCCCCCACCACCCCGTCCCACGCTGTCATAGAGTGAAATCTATGTGCCAGAGGACAGTTTGGGGCCCTGAGCTCCGTAGCTGAGGGTCTCGGTCTCCACACAGACAGCTGCCTCCTCCGACGTCCTGCCGCATGGTTCCTGGTGTTCCAGGCGCTCTCTGGAAGGCAGCTTCGAGGCTGCCAATTACATCAGCCTCCCAGATCCCCAGATGGCACGAGGACCCCCTGAGGCATCTGTAGATGAAGGTGCGCCCCTGCCCCCGGAAGGGACCGCACTCCATCTCAGGGGAGGCCGGAGGCTGGAGGCAGAAACTTCAGTGACGGCGTGAGCCTCCCTTCGCGCCAGCTCTGAGAGCCTCTCCTTGTCGGGAGACAGGCAGGGACACAAAGAAAGGAAGGAAAACGGATAGAGCGGCTTCAGACTGCGTCCGATTTCACACCGACTTTCCCTGGTGGGAGGCTACAGCTGAGAATGCGCTCCCCGCCGTCCCCAGGCCGCGCGGCCGCAGCTGTCGGCGGGATCCGGTGTTCTTGGGAACCCGGCCTGCCGTGCTCGCTGGCCACCCCTCTCCCACCTGCCCGGAGGGTCCCCTCGTGGTGGCCACAGGCCCGGGGCGTCCCAGGTGACACAGCTACAGCGTTTCTTCTGTGTGGGGTCCTGCCTCGGCTGCTGGGTGTCGGCCTGCCCCAGGACAGGAGGGCGGCTCTCCGTCTGCGCGAGCCTCTCGTTCCCACAGAACGTTCACAGAGCCCTGTGCCTGCGTCTGTGGCTTGCAGGCGGGTGGGAGAGCTCCTGTCTCCGTCCTCTGGGAAGCTGCGTCTGCCGCGGGCCAGGGGTCGACACGCTTCTCCCGTAAAGGGCCAGCTAGTAAACACTCCAGGCGGCTCGAGCCACACGCGGTCTCCGTGCTGTATTCTCCCTGCTTTGTTTGCACAACCCTCTAAAAATGTAACTGAGCTCGCGGGCCCTCCCGGAACAGGTCGAGGCGCCCTGGCAGGTGGCGCGTCTGCTCCTGGGGCACCCGAGGCAGGTTACCGCGGGAGGACTGGCCGAGCACTGCGAGCCGCAGCTGGTGTTCTTGTGTGCGTGCTTTTCGTCCCTGGGGTTGCCGTGCACGGCGTGGACGCTGTGGTCCTGTGCGTTTGTACCCATTTTGCAGATGACAGGGTTGGCGCTGTTTGGTCGGCGAGGGCTCACAGGTGTTGAGATTGTCTGCGGGGCTCAGAGCGGAAGAGCTGGCTCCGAGCCCAGGTTCTTCGTGCCGCCCCCTGGGGCCTCGCCCCGCTCTGCGAAGATGCTGGAAGGGAGAGGGTGGAGCTCATGCTCCACGTTAGCTGGAAGCCCTCGACGACCCCAGTGCGGGAAGTCCTCCGGGATTCCCCGTGTCCACCTCTGACGCACCCGACCAGAGCTGGAAATGCGGGAGGCCGGAGCCTCGCTGGTTCCGCGTCCCCCTGCGCCCCCCAGCACACCTGGCCGCGGGGTTCCCGGCCTCGGGGGCACTCGCTCGGGTGCCGCCGGATTCCAGGCGCTGCCCATTTTTCACAGCGGATCAGCGCGGAGTTCCCCCACACAGCTGCGGCTGTAATTGGGTCCCATTAGGAAAGCGTGCGGTCTCGTCTGGCGGCCCTCGGCCTCCCCCCCCCCCCCGCCCCCACGCACGGTGGTCTCGAGTCAGCACGGCAGCTGTGACCAAACACCCGGGCGCTTGGGCTGTGCCGCAAGGCCTCCTCCCCACAGATCGGAAACAGTCGTTGTGGGAGAGAAAGCCCAGCTCCTTTGTGTCACACTCCCGCTTCCCCCCACCCCCTCCAGGTCTCCAAATGGAGCCCGTCCTGGAGAGGCCGCGTGGCCCACGGCTCAGAGCACGGCCTGGCCCGGATCTCAGGTCTGTGTCAGCCGGGCAACGCAAGCCACTCGGTGTCCCTGGAGCGGGGTGGGGAGCCCGGGAGGATCTCTGGAGGGGGAAGACTAGCCAGGTCGTGTTGCTCCTGTCGCTGCTGTTCCCTTACAGTCAGGAGCGGAGACCGCTGTCTTTCTGGTTTCACCGCCTCGCGAGGGTGCAGAGCCCAATGGCGAGAGAGAGGCCACAGTGTCTGCTGGCTGAATAGATGGAATAATTAAACAGCAAGGATATGGGGCCAGAATTTGATGGGGGGAGAAGCCTTCTGTCCCCCGCGTCACTGTTCCAAGGGGAGGGTGACAAGTGGTGGCTGTGAGTTCCCGCTCCGTCCTCTGCGCTCCCCGGGAAGCGCCGCCTGCCATTTTTACGGGAATTCAAATTCAATTCTGCTTTGAAATGTGGAGTGGTGATCTTGAGTCCCCCACCTCCCGACAGTTAAAGGTTACCCCAAGCCCCCCTCAGAGGGGTGGGAACTCCTGGCCCACGAGGAGCCTGAGTCCTGGGGCGGGGTCCCCCGGGGGAGGGACAAGTTCAGCTTCGGCCTGGGCCGGCCCCCTGGACCTTGGGGCTTCCCAACCAGTGCGTCAGGACAGCCGTCACCCGGAGAGCCGTGACCCCCTCTTACTCACTTACGATTATTAAGGATTCGCTTCCCAACATGTTATCCATGGCGGGGTCAAGTTGAAGAGCATTAATATGAGTCTGTCAATACCAGGCTATTTCTGTAACTAAAGAGGGTTGAGAATAAAAGACAGATGTGTGCGTAGAACCAATAATTGGCCCCGTGATTTATCCTCCCCCTCGGGAGACGCCGAGGTGCCGGGTCCCTGAGGCGGCTTCTCTGAATGGACCATCACGGAGGCGTCCCGACCCGGCCCTGCCCTTTCCGTGGACCGGGACAGCAGGCGTTGTCCACTGCCGGGCACCCAGCTCACTGCAGACGCGCACAGAGCTGCCGAGGCGAGGCCGGCCCATGGGGGCCCTCGGAGGACAGGGTTTTCAGACCCACATTGGGAGGCCCACCATAGTTTGCCGTCCGCAGAGCTGAGTGTCGATTTAAGGAAATGGAGAGATTAGCGCCAAAGCCAAGGTGGACCCTGTGTGTGGCTGACGCTCAAGATGGACAAACAGTGTTCTCCGGCTGCCCAGGGGCACCGGGCTCTCGGAACATGAAAGAACATTCTAGAATACCTGGCGAGGCTATGTTAAGTGTCTGAGTGACTCCTAAAGCATGGGGACAGGCACCTGTCAGGCCCACACCCCCGCTTTGTTTGTCTTGGCAGAGCCCAGGGCCCTCAGCTCTTTGAAGCTCTTGCGAATGCTCCTAATGGGCGTTTTCGTTAATTTATCTCGGTGTCCCAGGGGCGTGTCAGACTCCCGGAGCGACCCGGGCACTTGGAACCTAGGCCTGTGTGCGACTGTTGTGTGGGTTTTCTCTTTAGGGGGTCTTCTCCCCAATGTGTACCCGCCTTCTGGGAGGGGGCCTCGTGTGGGTCGAGCCTGGCGCCTTTCCTCCTGCAGAGTGACCAAACCGGGGTTCTCCTGGGAGGGCGGCCTTTCAGTGCTCTGCCCCCGACAGCCCCGGGCAACGGGACGCTGGGCCCCCTGCGTCCTGGGCTGACACACACGGAGAGGCTGGCCTCCCGGTATCAGGGCCTGGGAGGACGGCCTCCACCCCGGAATGATTCAGGTCCGTCGGGCCCCTCCTCCAGCCGGACAGAAGACATCAAAGGGGCTGCACTCTGTGCCCCTCCACCTTGATGTCTGATGCCCAGGCACCCGCCCAGACGCCCGGGCCTGGCAAGGTGAGGTGCCGGCTCCTACACGGCCCAGCTGCCCGGGCACAGCTTACATAGGGCAGCTACAGAGCCATCCCAGCCCCCAAGGTCACAGAGAATTGCCCTGGGCACGGGGTCCGGGCTGCCCCTGCAGCAGGGGTGACCTGGGCCATCCCCTCCCCGCCGGGGGGCCGGCGCTGGGGAAGAGAGCCCAGGACAGCGGCTCGGTGGGCCCTCCACGGAGGGGCCCCGTGTTTACTCACCGGCTCCCTCGGTTACTCTGTCTGGGTTCTACAGCTCTCTCTGCTCTGGGACGACCGCACCAGGGTGGGTCAGGGCGGGTGCTCAGAGACGACCACACCACATCAGGCCCTGCTCTTGGCCTTAGCACCGTCGGATCCAGGGGGAGCGGGCAGACGGGCCAGCCAGTTTGGGAGATTTTGAGACACGTGCGTTTTCTTCTGTGCGTGCTCAAGGGGGCCGGGAAACGTTCAGAGCCGCGGAGGACAGGGAAGGAGGCTACCGGGGGGCCTCCGAGAGCCACCTGCTGTCCCCAGCACAGGGGCACACCGTCTCCTCGGTCAGCCCCGCCCCCCAGGCCTCCTTCTGCAGAGTCTGGGACCTCCCGAATCCGCAGGGCTCCTTCCAGCTCGCGGCTTGTCTCCTCTTGAACCCAAGCGCTTCAGCAGGAAGCCCGGGCGCCAGCCAGCTCCAGGAACCAGCAGCCCTGCGGAACTTTCTCCCCGTTTCCGGGGCATGCTTGTCCAGTTCCTGGACTTGGCTGTTGCAAGGCTCCTGGGCGTGCCAGAGCTTCCCTTTCTGACGGGGAAAGTTATGGCTTGTCATGAGTCATTGATTGGAAGTGCTGCCCGTCACCCGGCTCTCATGATTTACATGCCCTTCCTCCGGGGACATCAATCTTGCGGAAGCAGGAGGAGGAAGCTGTCTACCAGGGGCCAGGTGCAGTGCTGGGCACACCTCTCCGCAGGACCAGGGCCCGGCCCTCAGCTCGCAGCCCGGTAGAGAAAGGGCTCAGAGCCCGACATTCGTGTAGGACCGGCCGCCTCGTCCAGCCTGGTCAGCATGGTCGGCACCCCAGCCAGCGCCTCCTCACTGGCCTGTGCCCCCAGCGTGTCCTCTCTGTGCCCAGAGCCCAGCCCAGCATAGAGACGCAGCCGGGAAAGAAGGGCAGGGGGCCTGTTGGTATCGGACCCCAGAGTCCCGTCCCGCTGCAAGCCGAGCAGCGTCCGAGGGGTGGCGCCCGAGATCCAGAGCCGCCGCAGGTACTGCCCGAGTCACGGCTGGGAGGCGCCCCTTTTTTGGCCTCATGGGGAATTCAGAGCCTTGGTCGGAATGGCCCAAGTGCTCCAGAGTTGGGGTGTGCCGAGCTGGGGATAACCGGTGCTCTCTCATCGCTGGAAAGAGAGGTTCTGGCAGGGGAGGGTGTTGGCCCGGAGAGAGAGGGGATCCCTGCAAACACCCCTCCCCCAGGGGAGGTGGTCAGCCCAAGGCCTGCCCTCAACTCTGCCCACGTCCCCCTGGCATTAGATGCAGGGGACAAAGCAAAACCCTAACTGGGGCAGGCCAGGGTGGGGTGTGGGGGCGCCGATGTGCTTGCTTGTCTCCTGCGACTGGAGCGCCAGGACCCCAGGGAGAAGGCCAGCGGCCGGCAGGAGTGAGGGGCAGGACCCGTCACACAGGGGCCTCTGTGATTCTGGGCGGCAGACCTGCTGTCTGCTCAGGGAGCATGTGCGCTGAGGTCAGCTAGGGAGCTGAGCTGTTCACAAGGGGGCGTTGGGGGTGGAAGGGGGGGGGGCCTGGGCTGGTGCATCGCCTTCAGTTCTCCGGGTCCTTTATCAGGACTACGCGTGGTTGAGGTGCTCGGTCTCTGTCCCACCCTCCGACTGGCCCTGCCCCTAGGCCCCCATCACCTCGCTCTTTGCAGCGTGGGCTCCAATCCCACTGTGCGCCTGCAGGGAGATCACTCTGCCTCTCTGAGCTTTTTCTCCCTTTCAGAGACATGATAGCCCCTCGTAAGAGGCCTGTCCGACGTCTTAATGTGTCATGTGAGCCCCATACGCAGCCCCGCCCCCGCCCGGCCAGCCCTGGGTCCTCCTCTGTCTCACTGCTGTCCATCCTGGCAGCCTCCAGCGGGCCCGCAGCTAATGGCGGGAACCCGGGGCCCCGACTGCCTGAGCTCTGGCCGCCCGGAGCCCAGGGTGGCAGGCCCGCCCGTGGGTGAACGGGGAAGATGCCCTGAGTGCTACTCAGAGCAGGCGTGAGGACTGCGGCCGTGCAGGGCCAGGGGGTCAATGTGAGACCCCCCACCCCCGCAGGCCCTCCTCCCTCCCCTGCTCCCTGCCCTGCTCCCATCCAGCCAGATTCACACTCGCGGACACACGCCGCGAGCCCCTCAGGCCTTTCCGAGACTGGTCGCCCCCTCCCACTTTCTGGGGGTGCTCGGTTCCCATGCCCTCCCTTCCTCGGCCTCCTCCACCCACCACTTCCGGCCCGGGGGTCCCGGCTCCCAGCAGGGCCACGTGCACTCACTGCTGGTTCTCAGCAGGAGACTGGGGGAGCCTGGCTTCCGTTTCCTAACCCCCGTGCTGTCGTTGAGGGAGGGGTGGGTTTTGTTCATTGCCCCCAAGCAGCTCACCCTGGACTCAGTTTTCATGCCTCCGAGGTGCCTTTCATGGAGCAGCATAGACAAAAAGTGCTCCTTTTGACAGGAGGCTCTCAAGTCCTGCCCTCAGGGGACCTCGGAGGCACCGGACTGGACAGAAGTTGGTGGGGGGGGAGGTTCCATTCATTCTGTAGAACGGTGCACGGGCAGGCCAGGGGGTCCCGGCGGAGGGCACGTGCCCAGGACGGGAGGCTGCCAGCGGACGGTGTGTTCCCGGCACGTCTGAAAACAGGCGAGCCGTGCCCGCAGATTCTGGGTCTGTGCAAGGCCGCGCTGGCCAGGAACCGCGCTCCGCCCCTCGTCAGCTCCCGGGGCCAGAGCACAGCCGCAGGGGTCGAGAGAGAACACCCCACGCCCAGACCCGAGGTTCGGGCGGGCACCCCTGGGAGCAGCAGGCTGGGGCTGAGTCCCGATAGGGGCTCCTCGCCTGGGGCCCTCGAGGCAGAATCGCCAGGTTTTCTTGGCCCACAAAAGAGTTTGGAAGGTGGGACTGTGCTGTTGTCCACACGGGGCTGTTTCCCCCTGCTGGACGGCAGCGTGGGTCTCAGGGGGGCGTCGGGTGCAGAGCCCTGGCTACAGGGTCCCGGGCGGGAGGGGGACGATGCCCTCGGGGAGGAGGTGTGGGGCCCGTGGGCCTCTGGGTGGGCCCTCTGAAGGAGCCCGCGTCCTTCTCGTGCCGTACTTGGCTGTGTAAATATTTTTCTTAGGAGTAAAGAGAGAGCTTGCATTCATGGGTAGATCTCACTTGAAAGAACTGAGAAGTATCTGTTTAGGCATAAAAGCTGAAAACAGTGTCCAAGGCGCCTTTCAAAAAAAAAAAAAAAATCATTTCTGTAGCTCAATCACAGCCAAGACGAGTTTTTTAATGCAAAAAATAAATAAATATTACCGCGCTCCCGGTCGAGAGCCCGAGAGTCTGTGTCAACACCAGCCGAGCTTTGCGCTGGGAGCCAGGGCAGTCCGCCTGGTGACAAACCCGCCCTTCCCGGTCCCCTGGTGGGACGGCCTGCGGGCCACCAGCCGGCTCTGCTCAAGCCCACCGGCCGTGGCCCCACCGTGGGGAGCCCCCTCCTGGGAGGGTCCTGGTCGGAAGGGAGGCCGTGCGGCCTCTTTCCGCCGATCCTGTTTCTCCAGAGCAGAAGCTGGACTCAGAAGCCGGGACTTGGACACAGGCCCCCTACCTAGCGGCTCTGTGACCCGTGCCCTTGACGCCAACTCCCGGGGCCTCTGCTTCCCTTCTGTTTTGCCAGATCCTGATGGCTTCTGCCGGACGGCGTTGTGGAGAGCAGTGAGAGACGGACCCCCGCCCTGGGACCCCAGAAGGAGGGCCCGTGGGTCCGGTTACCGTGTCACCTCTGCTGGGGCCTCCAGGCCCGGATGTCACTGCTGTATGCACGCCAGGGAGGGCGGTGCTCACCGCAGGATTTGATACGGACAGAAACCTACGGGGGAGACTTGTCCTTTAAAAATTCCGTCTTCCCAGAAAGGAGGCGCACGCATGAGGCTGTGGGCATCCCGGGCCGAGGAGAGGGGGGCGCGTCCCAAATGCATCCATTCTGTCAGCTCTGACCGTTGGCCCCTCGGGCCTGTTTGCAGAGCACTGTTCGGGGGGCGGAAGCCCTCCTGAGAGAGCGGGCCGCAGAGTCCATGGCGGCTGACCTCGAAGGGGTCACCGGCACCCGTCGTGACCTGGCTGCCCCTGTCCATGTCTCCGGCGGGACCCTGAGTCCTATGTGTCCTAGAGGTCGTCAGAAGGAGGCTCGGTGTGGGGACAGCATGGAGAGCGTCCCTATCCACCACCCGGGCCCCAGCCCAGCCTCTCGGGACAACCCGGTGTCGTGACCTGCACGGGCCGCCCTGGCCCTCCCGTCCCTGGCAGCTCCTTCAAGGAGAGGGCCCGAGGGTCCGGCTTCTGGCCGCTTCTAGGTGGGGAATGTCAGCAGCCAACAAAAGGTCGGAGGGTCTGGCTCGAAGGTCAAGGGTGGGAGGTTAGTAAATGAGAGCATGGGGGGGGCGGTCCTCTTGGGCCCCGGGCCCGGCTGGGGCCGCATCCGCTTCTTCCTGGTTTGGGGGGCCACGGGGTCGGGCTTCCCTCCCGTGGGCGTGTTTTCAGACGCTTTAAGAAGGGAGCATTTTGCAGGGAAAGACACCTTCTGGGATCCGTTCGCGACACCAGCCCCGAAGCTCGGCCCCCTCGGGGGACGCGCCGGGGCCCCAGAGCTGTGAGCGAGGGAGCCGTCTGTGCGTGTGTGTCTCCTCCGGGCCGGCTTTCTGCAGAACAGAGAGTATTTATTTTAAGAGTCAAAAAAGATGTTTTGACCAACCCCACTTAGCTCAGTCCTGGCACTGATACCCGCAAAAGAAGTGAAATGCCGGAGGTCAAACCTCCCTTTTTTGGCTAAAATGCTTAATCAAAACACACCTAATACTTCTGCCGGGGTGTGGAGGGGGGGGTGTCGAGAGCAGCCGGCCAGCCAGCAGCGCGCGTGCTGAGGCTCAGCTAGCAAAATAAAGAGGTTTTTCAGCGAAGTGGCAGCCTTGGCGGGGAAGGCCGGGGCCGAGAGGCTCCAGGAGGGGCGCGTCCGGTGGGTTTCCACCCGAGGTCAGCGGTGGGTGAATAGCCGATGACGAGGTGCCTGCCTGCCAAGGCGGGCTGTTAACATTAGGGGGGTGGGTGGAGAGAAGCTGCTGGAACAGGCCTTCCCCGGCTCTGAGGGGATGCTCCTTTCTTCAAAGTCCTGGCCTCCTCTCTCTGCATCGCGTGACTGGAGACTAGGGTCGGGGGGGGCCTCCTCCTGGTCCCAGCTGGGCTTCTCGGCGCCGCCCTGCAGCCCGAAGGGGGCTGAGGACCAGGTTCGGAGGAGGGGTGAAGAGACCGTGGTCCCGCCTGCTACCCCCTGCACGGATGCGCTCTGTCCTGTCCAGTCTCCCTTGCTCCGTGTGTCATACCTAGCAACTCAGTGGACAGTGTGGTGTGAATGCCATCTCCATGTCCCCGCGTGACCACGGACTGCTGGTAGGTGGCAATCATCTCTGAGCCCGTGTCCAGAACCCAAGGGACTCTTCTTCCTGGGATGGAGAGAAGAGCTTCGAGGCCATGCCACGGGAGGATTTCCTGGGAGGCTCCGTCCTGCTGGGCCGGTCTGAGCCTCAGACAAAAGGCGATGGTTCTGGCCACCCTCAGCCCAAGGCTTGCGGGACCTGGGCGGGTCTGGACACAGGCGCGCTGTGTAAGGGATGGCGAAGATGTGGGGGCACCAGGCTGCACTCCGGGCGTGGCTCATCTTCTCAGCTCCCGTGTGGGGCTGGCCAGGCTCGCCCTGGAAGGCGTCTCCTGCCGCCGTTGGACCAACGGTTTCCGGTTGAGTCAGGAGTGGTCCACGCAGGTGCCTCAGCTGCCGGTGGGGGAGCCCGTAGGACCGAGGCTGCCGGAAGGGTCACCCAGGCTCCCACGCTGCGGGAACATGGCCTGTGCCACCTTCGGGGGCAGAGGGCGCCATGCCTCTTCTGCAGCCCCGAGCAGTGGGACCCCAGCTGCCTCTCTGTCCGGGCTGGGCCTCCTGCCCCAGGACACTCCCCACTGGGGAGCAGGGAGGAAGGAAGGTCAAAAGGAAACACGGCAGGGATGGTGTACAGGCCAACAGGGGGCCGACGGGCAGAGGGAGGGTATCTCCCACCCTGGGGCCCGGGACGGGGTGTGCTGGAGACCAGGGGGCTCCTGTGCCGGGCTGTTGGGCGGACAGGGCGCCCTGGACAACCCTCCCCCGGGGTGAGCGAGTGGCTCTCTCCGAAGCTCTCCACAGTATGCCTGCTGGGAGGACCAGAGCTGGGTACCAGGCTCCCCTCAGGAAGAGGATGGGGCTGGGCACCACAAGAGGACGGGCCTCCCTGCTGACCCCCAACCAGGGGACAGCAAACTCTGCTGCCATCCCCACGAAGTGCCTCTGGGCCCGGGCTGGGCGTGGGGGGTGAGCTGTGAGTGGCGCTGGCCTCGGGGTAGGGGCCTCTTTTCCCTGGTGCTTGTGCAGGTTTGCAGGGCCGGGAAGGCCCAGCCTTTAACTCAAAACACGCCCCACAGACAGTTTTTCTGCTGGCGGAAAGTGGCACTTGGCAGAAAGTCCCACTCGGCTGCAGTCCGAGTGGGAACTGATGGGAGGCACCCCGGCTCTCTACTACACGCAGGGGGGCCCCAGGGCCACCATGGGGTGGGGCATCCCCGTCACCAGACCTGGGCCCGTGGCCTGGGCTGGAGCCACCTGAGATGGAGCCTAGGACCTTGCCTTCCGTACAGCCTCAGGTGCCGTGGGCAGGTCACAGCCCTCCCGACCTCTGTCCTCTGCCAGACACGGCTTCTCTGCATGCCTGGCGTCCACACTATCGCCGCGGTTAGAGACATGAGCGCCCGGGCTGGTGCGGGGAGGTAGCCAGGCTGGAGAAGGCCAGCCCGTGGACCGGTCCTCGGGAAGAGTCACGCGGAGGCCTTGTCTCAGCGAGCACGCTCTCCCGGGCTTTGCAGAACAGCCGCGTGTGTCTGTGCCTCGGTCCCCGAGGGCCACGACTCAGGACTCAGGACTTCCCAGGAAGGGAAACTGTCCCACGGGGCGCTCCCCTCCCATGGCTGCTTCCCACGGCTGTTTGCCTCCCTGGGCGATGCTTTCCTGCAAACGTTACGACGGACTTTTCTCCTCCTGGATCTAACTGCCCCCTGCCTTACGGGCAGGTCCCCCTGGCTTCAGGGACCTCGTGACCCAAGCGTGGAGCCCCCCGTTCTGTGTGAGGCTGACACAAGTCTCCATCCTGCTGGGTGGACGTGTCCAGGGTGCAGGCCTGGGCAGCCCCCAGTGGGAAGGTGGGCCCCGTCTCTGGCCCTTCCTGCAAGCCACAGCTTTGCTGACAGTCAGGGAGTCTGCTGCGTTCTCTCCTCCTCGCTCCCAGTTGACCGAGCCACTGACCAGGCTTCCTGGCTCTGGATTCGGAGTGAAAAGCAGACACATGGGGGAGTAGAAATACAGGCCCCCCTGCTGGCCAGACTCGGCCCCCAGCACCTGAGGCTGACCGCCCCCCCCCGCCCCCCCCACGCCTGTCCGGCCCCGGCCCTCGAAGGCGAGCCCCTGGCGACCCGGCCCCTCGCAGATGCCCCGGGGGTCTCCGGGGGCTCCGTGCCGCCCACCTGCTCAGCTCAGTCTCTCCTCACTTAGAACCACCTTCCAAACCACAATTTCAGAATCTATTAAAAGAAACATTAAATCCCCAACTGGTTAGAATTCTCAACATCGAAAAATATGACTTATTGTTATTACAGCTGAGCCGGGCAAACATGCCAGCCTTTCGGGTGGTAGCGCCCTGGCCCCTCACCCGGCCTGCGGGCACTGGCCGGAGCTCTGGGCTCGGGCTTGTGATCTGGAAGGGCGCTGGTGCGATTTTAAGGGGAGGGTGAATAAACCGTGGGTTTGACACCATTTCTCCTGTCGTTCTTCAAATATTAGTTTCGATCTGGGTTTCTATTCTTAGGGAAACGACGTTACCACATACATATGTGTATGCCCAGGCTTTGTGACCCAGAAGGGAAAATCCCATTTATACAGCCAATTTGTCAGTTTGCTTAGCCTAGAAAGCACTCTGGGACCCGTCACTGAAACGCTGTCCCTCTGGAGTGCGACTTGGTGGTTTTCAAGAGGAGTCGCCAGGCAGGCAAAACGCTACAGCTCCCCAAAGCCGAGCCGAGAAAAACTCCGAGTCGAAACTGTCGGGTGGCACTTGCTCCCCTCACCGCCCCAAGCCTGTGTTCCCGGACAGGGGGAAGGGCGGGGGTCCCGGCACTGCCCACAGCCTGCCGCCGGGGAGCTGGTCATGAATGGCCACCCTAGGGTGCTTCCGTGGCCTGGGCGCCGCTGCCAGCTGCCCGAGCCTGATGTCCTTTGAGAAGCTTCCTCCAAAACCCACACGCGCCTCCCAGGGGTCTGCAAGACGGGCAATGCCGTCCCCTCCGATTCGCCAGAAGCGAAGAAGCGGAGAGGTGGCGTCAGAGCACAGCCCCGCCAGCCTCGCGGTCACCGCCAGGTCACCGTCAGGTCACGCTGGGCTCCCGCCGCCCTCTGCCCTCTACCCTTTTCTCCTCTCCCGCGGCTCCCCTGGGAGCGTGGCTACCGGGTCCCGGGTGCACCGGCTGCTCCGCCGGCCTCGGCCTCCCCCGGACAGACCGTGAGCCCCGTCCTCCCGCTGGCCCGCAGGGCTGCGCGGCTCGCGGCGGCGCGTCCAGACGGCCCATCTGCCGGCGGAGCTCAGGACACAGGCCGGAGTCCCGTTGCACGTTCTGAGACGTCTTCCTGCCCCCACTGCCCTGTTTTTAGTGCAGAGCACTTTCTCCCTCGTTATTTCAGGGGACGGTTGATCTGCCCCACGGTTTGGCATTCTGTTTGTCCGAAACTAACTCCCCCTTTCACCACTGTTTTGCAGCAAATGCTGACGGATACGGAAGTGTCGTCCCAAGAGGTCTGCATCCAAAAGGTAGGCCAGCTGGTTCCGTAACTCCCCCCCCACCCCCGCCGCCGCCCGCGTGCGATCCCGAGCTAATTTGCGCGTCGCCAGGTCCGTGCGCGGCGGGCGCTTCGTGAGCGATGCCTCCTCCGGGGCGGAGCGCGTGAACAGGGCAGTGACGCCGATGGCATCAGGACGGATGCTTGTTTTCACTGTTGAGCAGGTGGGGGGCCCTGAGCCGTCCCGGCTCCCGCGAACCGGGAGAGCCCGCACCTGCGGGGACGCTCAGGCCACGCAGACGCGGGGACATTAGATAAACACGGGTCACATTCGTCTGACCATCTTCAGTGGCTACGCACGTGAAGGGGGGGGGGGACAGAAACCACAATTGGCCGAAAACCCGACAAAGCCTTGGTTGTGCGCAGCCCCCGTAAGGTGGAAGAGAGTGTCGGTGCGGGCATGGCCGCCTGCTCTCGCGGCGGCTGGTGGACGGGTGAGGACCTTAGCTCTCCAAGATCCAGGGGGTAAATGAGTCCGGAAAAAGTCCAGCACCCAGAGGGGCGTCCCACACGCCGAGGGCTGGACGGCCGGCAGAGGGATCAGACCCCAAATCGTCCCCAGACCCAGAGGCCATTCTCCGGACGGGCCCAGCTCCCACGCAGCCCGGGGCACCCAGCGCACGCACAAACACAGACACACCCCACGCCCGCCCTCGCACGCGGCGGCTGACCCTTCTCGCGGCTTCTCTGGTAGCACTGCAGTAGTGCCCTCCTGTCACGCTCGCCTCCGAGCACCAGCGAGGCGGAGAGCCGCGCCTGAGCAGGATGCCAGACGGCGTCGGATGCTCGGGCTCCGATCCAGTGCCGGCCGTCGCTCCCGTCGTGCGCTCGCGGGGCACGGTCGGCCCCTCCCAGGGGAGGCTGAGGCGCCAGCTGGGCATCGGAGTCCCCAGGCAGGGAAGAGCGCCGGCCAGCACCGCGGGCGTTCCCGGCGCCTGACTGGAGGGTCTGAGCGGTGCGCTCGGTGAGGGACGGGGACCTGCCCCTTCTCGCCAGGCTCGGCCCCAGAGCTGCTGGTTTTGGAGGGAACCCTGCGTGTTCTGAGCCTGCGTGACCTCCTGACGGAGCTTGGGGGAGGTGATCTTCTAGCCTGTTCTTCTCTACGCTCCCCGGGGGTCAGCGCCCGGTCCCAGCTCCACTGCCCAGAGCGGCCCCCGGCCCTTCTTCCTTAAGACACAGCATTGGTCCACACAGCCTCCTTTCCGTCTTCCAGCCTCTGGGAACAAACTCGTATTTCCCCGAAGGACAGAAGGGAGCGAGGCTACACAGGTTTCCCGTATTTCAAAGAATTGAAAACTTTTCTCTTCCTGTGGGAAGGGGCCTGCAGTCACCTCTGGTCTCTGAACCTCCAGGGAGAACACGGGATCTCCACTTTCCTCCCTGTGGACAGCAGCAGCCCACCTGCCACCGGGCGGGAGGTTAGGGGTGACACACTGCTGGTAGGACAGGCAGATGGTTGTCGGGCATGGGTGCAAAGATCAAGGCCGGAAGGTCAAGTCCAGGGGCGCCTGGGGGCTCAGTCACTTAAGCCTCCGACTTCGGCTCAGGTCATGATCTCACGGTCTGTGAGTTCGAGCCCCGCGTCGGGCTCTGTGCCGGCAGCTCGGAGCCTGGAGCCTGCCTCCGATTCTGTGTCTCCCTCTCTCTCTGCCCCTCCCCTGCTCACTCTCTTTCTCTTTCTCTCTCTCAAAAATAAATAATAAAAACATTAAAGGAAGAGGAAGGTTAAATCTAAACGTAAGTATGGTGAGGAGGCTGGTACTCGATGCTCTTGAGCCGTGACGGGAAGAACACCAGCCCGCACAGCCCTGTGGAGGGCGGTGGCTCCAGATTTGCTGTTTTTCTATTCTAATTGGTCACCCCTGTAGGCACCGGCTGACGTGGTCAGGGGTCTTCCTTGAGAGACACGCAGGGGATGGGTGGGACCCACTCACACTGGTTGTTGCGGGCATCCCATCAGACACAAGCCCTCGTGAGGCCTGTCGGACGATCCGAGGTTTCCTCGGACAGAATTCGAACAGACCCGACGGTCAGGGGGCCCGGGCGCCGGAGGGAAGGGAGCCTGGGAGGCTGTCTGTTTTGAAACAAGCTCCCTGACTCCCAGCCGAGCACCTCTGCCTTCAGTGCCTTGCAGGCCCCTGTCGGGGTGGCGGGGGAGGAGGGGAGCCTGCTGCCAGGAAGGGGGCTCCGCCCACCTCCCCTTTCCCTCCCCCCCCCCCGCCCCCGACACTGAGAAGCTACTACACAGCACTCGACCATCCATTGAATTCTGGGATTTTTCCGGCCTCGCACTGAACTTGGACATTATCAGCTTTGGGGGCTTTCGAGTGTGACGGGATGGGTGCCCAGGGTCACGCTGGTGGGATGATCAAAACCTGACCTTGGTGCTTAGATCTGGGCCCATCCGGCTACGGTTCCGTGCCCAGACAATCTGGGAGGGAGCGAAGGTGGGGGACGATGGGAGCTCAAGTGCAAAGCCAAGTGTGTTCATGCGTCGAGGCTGAAAAATGAGTGAATGCCGTGCTCCTTTGACCTTCTTTCCAAAAGGAGGTCCCGCTGTGCGTCTCACACACCCACACCCATACACACACACACCCATACACACACACACACCCATACACACACACACACACCCATACACACACACACCCATACACACACCCACACACACACACACCCACACACACCCATACACACACACACACCCATACACACACCCACACACACACACACACACCCACACCCATACACACACACACACACACACACACTGTAGAATAATACACCCGCGCATGCCCCGTGGGCCGGTTTAAGGGCACATTCAGGGAGTTCCTTGGCGATAGGAGGTGGGCCCCCATTTACCAGTTTGGTGGTGGGGATTCTGTGTCCAGGTGAACAGAGCCTGTCCTCCCCCATGCTTGGGGGCTTTAAAAAAACCCAGGGAACGCTGGGGGCCTTGGGTTGGCGGCTGACATCTCTGAGCTTCAGTTATTCCACCTTTAGGATGACGACTCTTCCCGTTCCGTGTGCAGTCAGTGAGGGGAACAAAAGGTCATTCATGCCATCAGTGGCTCAAGGACAGATGCAGAAACCGTGGTGTTGGGTGAGAAGTCGTGGCCGTAAACTCTAAGCATCAGAGACCCAGGTCGCTGGAAGGGCGGTGCAAGGAACCCCTCTGCTGTGGGGCGCACAGGCGCCCAGGACTCAGGAGTTGGTGGCGCCCGTACTCCCGACGGGAGGTGGGATTTGAACCCGTCGTGCGGTGGGCCTGAGGCGCAGGGCGGGGCTCCTGTTGCAGGGACAGCGTCCCCAGCCTGCGAGCCGCGCCAGCTTCGCCGCCCCTGACCTCCCCGCTCTCCCATCCTCGCTGCGCGCGCGCCCCGGGGGTCGCCGGCCTTTCTGACGCTGTGCCCCTGCAGCCCCGCAGCTCTCTCGGCCCCCCGCACCCGCGTTCTTTCAGGGCCCCCGCGGCCCCCGCGCAGCCGGGAGGTGTGGGGAGATGAGACGGGGAGCCCGCCCGGGCGTGCGCCCTGGGCCCTGGGCGCGCAGCATGAACTTCCCCCAAAGTCACTTTGACTGCAGGCCTGCGGTCGGCCTGCGTCGCCTCTTCCAGCCTCGGTGCCCGGGCCTCTGGGACTGCTCCCTCCGGCGGACTCGATTTAGTCTCTGTTTACTTGGAGGGAAAGCCCGGGGCTCGGCAGAGCAAACATCTGCGGGAGATAATCTAGCGAGTTGTCCATCCATCACCAGGGTCGCCCGGCTCCCTGGAGAGCCCGCCGGAGCCTGTAATAAAAAGGCCCGGCGAAGAGGCTTTGGGGACGAATAAAGAGCCGTGTTACGGGCCCGCTGAAATGGATGGAAGACATTATTAAGGCTCAATGGCCGTCTTATCAAAATCCAATAGGATAGACATTTGGCAAAAGGCTTAAATTTATTCTTTGACTTTCTGGAGGGCTTGAATTTATCCGTTAACAAGAGTGTAGTCCACCCGGGGAGATGGTATCAGCTGAAAGAATTTTGATTTAATCTCTCTGGTGATATGAAAAGGGGACACGCAGCCCCGGCAGCCTTCCCTTTGTCCTGTTTATCTTGTTTTCTTTGCCCATCTTGAAAAGGAAGGACGTGTTAATGCGGTACAACTGGGGGGGGGGGGGGAGGCAAACAAAAGGAAGTGACCTTTTCCTTCTTTTATTTTTATTTCTTCTTCTCCTCCCCTTCTCCGTCTGCCCCCGCCCCGCCAGAACTCAGGAATTTGCATCCCTAGGGCTAGGACCCGGGGAAAGGCGACTCGCGAGAAGCCCCGAGGTTCAGGATCTGAGGATCGAAGCCACCCAGCCAGCCGCTCAGCGCTCTTCCGGGCGGGGGGCCGGGGAGGGGGGCGGCACGGAGACTCGAAACTGAGAAACTAAAGGAAGCTAATGAAGTCCGGCGGCTGGAAGACAGGCGATGGCTCCATCCGTCTCTCCCCGCTGTTACGTGCAAAATGCTACAGGTCATAAAAGCCATCCGATAGCCCAGCCTGGCACTGTCCACACAGGGTGACTGATTGATAATGATTGTAATTCGCGAAATGATTATTTGGATGTTACGACCCTGGTCTGTGCCACCCGGCTGTTGCGAGCCGACATATGCGGTAGCCTGGCCCGAGGAGATGCCTCTGGTGTCCGGGAGCCCTCCTGGGGGGACCCGAGGGCTGGGGAAGGCTGGAGCGGAGGGGGCAGACAGCTGCTAAGGGCCCTGTTGGACAGCAGTCACTCGAGAAGCCCACACGCCGCGAGGTCTGAGCGCGGTGCCCCTCGGCTGGGACTCTGGCGATTTGCAGGCCTGCCTCCTGGCCTTGCGGGACGATGGCGGGCACAGCGCCGCGTGGCCGGGTACCTGTGTTCAGTGTGGCATTCCGTGGTCTCTGTGGCATTGTTCTGGGGGAAGCAGAGGTGTCTCTCGGGCGGCTGGGAGGGCGGCAGAGAGGGAAGGGATGCGTCTGGAACACGAAGGGGAGCCCCAGCCAAGAGCGCTGCTGTGCGCGCGCCGCGTTCAGCTGGTCTTAGTGGGACGGGAAGTGTCGCCGTGGTCATTCCGCTCTGCCTGTGCCGGCGAGGGTCCTTTGAGCAATACTCTCCTTTCTCCATGTCCCCTCCCGGCCAGCAGCGCCCAGGAGCCACCGACGCCCTGCAACTCAACTGCATTTTGCCTGCAAACACGCTTTATTGCCCCCAAAAAAATCTCACCAGAGACCCCAGCCCTCGGAACCCTACAATCACAATTAATAATTTGCATGTGGGATCGGTTATGTCTTTATGAAATCAAAGTGTGTTTAGCTGCCGCAGAGACAGCCCCGAGTTGATTTTGATAATCTCGGCCTGAATAGACTTGCTTGGACGCAGTAAGCCCCGGACAAAAGGCTGGGCAGTGGCTGAAAGCCCTTTGACGACTCGCCTCTCTTTCCTTTGTTCGGGGGTTGCTGATAAAAGAGCCAGGAGTCCATTAATTCAGTGAATGAACATATAGTAAAGTCAGTGCCTCTTGAGAACAATAATGTGGAGGTCAGCTTCGGTCGCCATGGAAACTAAGTACTCCTAAGAAGTTTGCGTCCCTGATTTTGCTGAATCAAAGGCTGCAAAGCAGAGAGGTGTGAGGGGGCCGAGACCAGAGTCGGGGAGCACCGCCTCCGCCAGTCCCCTTCCACAGACTGGTCCCAGGGACCCGAGGCCGCCTCGGCCCAGCCTCTAGCTGGCTGGCTTCCGGCCCCTACACCCCAGGAGGCCTCTGATTTCACAACTGTGACGCTTATCTGAAGAGGCCGCTTAGGTGTGACTTTGGTGGCTCCAGGTCCCTGGGCTGAGAGTCAGGCCTGGGGGAGGGGCCGCAGCCTGGAGGCTCAGCCGCCGCCTCCACCTCCACCGCCACTGCCCGCGGACTCTGACCTCTGCCACCTTGAAGCACCTGAACTTGTCTCTGGGGGCGGTGGCTTCGGGGGGGGGGGGCGCCTTCCGCCGGGATCAGGGTGATTAATGGGCCGATAGTGGCAGAGATGGGGAGCTAGGGGCAGCTTCAGGGCTGGACCCCTAGATGGACTTGATTCCACTCTCCCTGCCCCCGCCCCACCCCAGGGAGCCCTGAAACCAGCTTCAAGCCGCACATCAGCCGGGAGGGCTGCGGGTAGTTCGTCACCTGCCAGGGGACTCCGGGGGACCTGCCGTGTGGGAGGAAGGTGGGGTGGGGGCGACTCAGGCATGGAGTGCACGTTGCTCCTGGAGACCGGGCCCGGAGTGCCTCCTTCGAACAGGTTCTGGGCTGCAGCTTGGGGTACTTCCCGGAGGAGGCGGAGGGGAGGCCCCTTGGGGTCCAACAGCAGCCGCTGGCAGGGCCCGTGAGAGCAGGCGATTGGGGCCCCTCGCTGTGATCGGGCCCTCCCCCCGCAGCTGCCCTGCAGACACTCTGCCCACACTTAAATCTCAAAGGCAGATAGAAGGTCACCAGTTCTGAGGCAGACTGAGAACTTGAAAATACGCCTTAGCTCGGAAGGTGAACGAAGGAGCTTCTCCTTCGCTCTGGAGACCCAGGCAGGCTGGGCCGGGTCCCACGCCCTCGACTCTGGGTGGCCCCGGATGGGGTGGCCCTCAGCCTTGAGCTTGGCCTCGCACATTCCCGGCTTCTCCCCTGCGAGCCGAGAGGTAATCGGTGTCCAGCACCTGACTCGGTCCCGGCACTCAGGTGGGCAACAAGACAGCGCTTGGGCGCCTCTCTGGGCACAGGGCCTGCTCAGTGGACGTTGGGGTGTGGGGACAAGGGGGTCCGGGGGCCCTGACTGGACGCCGGCCGCGGGCCTCTTCGCGGATCCCTGCAGCGGGTCAGCGTTCACGGGCAGTGGAGTGTCTGCCGAGGGCCCCCCCGGAAAGCGCACCAAACCTCGGGATGTCCGGGGTGGCGCTCACGGGAGGGCGCCTCTCCCACCGGGTAATGAAGCGGATTTATTATCTACATTCCCGGCTTTACAGGAGCCAGATGGCGGTGTCAATGAACGCGGTAATCTTCAGGTGTGTGCAATAGTGAGTTAATTAAATTGTGCCTCACTATTAGGAGAGAAGATCCATCAGCGGGGGGGTTGGTGGCGTCTTCTGCCTTAAGCGCAGACACGCAGCTCAGCAAGGCCAGGCGTCAAACGCCGGTGTGGGAGCTGGGACCCTCCCTCTCCCGGGTCACTTGTGCCGTGCCCGCTCGTCTCTGGGGACATGTGGTGAGCACCCCGGAGCTCCAGGGTCCCCTCAGATGGCGCCGCTGCGCAGGCCCATGTGAGGGCTTGGGGAGGCCTCTCTGCTTGGATACGGGAAGACAGGGCCTGCATTCAGGGGTCTCCGAGGCCTGCCTGGCCAGTGGACACCCTCAGCAGTGAAGGCTGTGCCCTCCGCACCCATCTGCCAGGCCACCTGCCATCCGAGCGAGCGGGCATCTGCCCCGCTTGTGGAGGGGACGGGCCCGCCAGCATCCCCATGGCCTTCTGCGTGCCGTCTCCCCTGAGCCGTGGTGCTGGCTTCCTGCCTTGGATCCTGACGCCGCAGGTGCGGTGCCCCAGCCCTCCGGCCTCCGCCCGGACACCCATAGCAGCTTCGAGGCTCCTGTTGCTGTCGGGCCGGCCCCGTGCGCCGCCTCGTGAGAGGGCGAGGGACCAGGAGGAGGGCGTGAGGGGAGAAGGGGAGAGGCGGGTGTAGGGGGTGCAGAGAAGAGGAATCTGGCCCCCCTTGCCCAGCGAGGCCGTCCTCTGTTTGTCATTATGGAACTTCACGTCCATCAGCTCATTTACCCCCGTCACCCCCAGACAGCTGTTACTATCCCAACTTCACTGAGGAGGGAACTGAGGCACAGAGAGTTTAAGCCACTTGCCCAAAGCCACGCGACTCAGCGGGGAGGCCGGGAGTTTTCAGACGCCAGCCGGCGAGACTCTGAAGCAAGTGTCCTCAAGAACCATGTGGCGGCGCGGGCCTCCAGTGTGGCTCTGCAGATAGAGCTCAGCTCCACGCTGCAGAGGCCAGAGGGCACCAAGCCGTGGCCATCGCTGCACTCAGAGGAAGGGAAGACAGAATGAGGCTGCACAGGTGGAAGCGGGTGTCTCAGTCAGCTACGGCTGCCAAATGCTGCGTAACAAACCGTCCCCAAACCTCGACTTAAAACAACACTCATTTGTCCTCACTTACACGTGTGCAGGTGGCTGGTTCAGGCTGGGTTCGGCTGTGTGGTTTGCTCTGAATGTCTGTCACCCTCCTCGGGCATGTTGTTCCCATAATAATGGCAGAAGAAGGGGGGACACACACGGTCATCACGGGGCCTCGGCTCAGAAGGAGTATGCTGCTCCCGAGTCCACGGGGTGGAAGAGCAAGCTCTGCCTGTCAAGGCAGGGATGCGGTCCAGCGGCACAGGGGGTGGAGGTGGGGACCCTGGCGCGTCCTGCTGTGGCAGGCTTCCTGGAGGAGGCAGCACAGAGCTGACATGTGACCAGTTCCCAGGTGACAAGCTAATGTGGGGATAGGGAACAGAGTCTGAGGTGAGGTGAGGCGAGTAAATTGTGAGCACCCAGAAGACAAGGATGCCGGCTCTCCTTCCGGGGCCTCTTCCCTGCGCCTGCCCTCAGGAACAGCCCCTGCTCCTGGGAAGGGCTCTGGTCTGTGCTCTAGAGTCGCCAGGGAAAAGCGATGCCAGGCAGTCATGGGGGTGCCCCGGGTCCCTTTGTGGGAGGGATTCAGGAGACCCTGCACCTGGGAAGGTAACCTCTTCCTTTTGTTGACATTGACCTACTGGGTACGGACCTGGACCAGGATGGGGGGGGGGGTTCAAGAGGCCCTTGATGACCTCGCGCTAAAATGAGGGCTTTGCTGTCAGGCCACGGGAAGAACCCTAAGCACTTAGGGCCAAGGGACAGAAGCCAGTCTGAGAAGGCTACACTGGGATTCGAGCTCTGACGTTCTGGAAAAGACAGAACCAGTGTTCACCAGGGTTTGAGGGGAGCAGGGGGCATACGGGGGGGGGCACCGGTGGCTTTTCCGACAGCGAAGCTGCTCTGTGTGACCGTGGTGGCTGCGTGATGCTGGTACCCATCCAGACCCATGGAAAGTCCAACCCAAAAGCAAGCCCCGGTATTAGTGACGGGCATTACTTGTGGCAAAAGACCACACTAACGCGAGCCGTTCAAACCGGGGGATGCTGGGGGGGGGCTTGTGGGGACTCTCCGCACCTCACGTTCATGTTCCGGTAACGCTAAACTCCTCTAAAAAGTACAGAGTATTGATTTTTTTAAGAACAGCGTTTTGGAATCATGCGTGTGCACGTGCGCACACACACACACCCCCTTCTGTAAAATATACATGCGTGTCCAAGGACGCACACACAGGGAAAGGCTGCGTGGAAATAATACAAAAATGATGACGTCACTCTTCGCTGTGACATAATGGCCGACTCTTTTTGAAGTTAACATCTGTATGCGGTATTCGGGTTGCTAAATGTGTTGACTTCTGTGAAGAGCTTATCCAGGGCCTGGCCCACGCCGACACCAGATGGGAAAGGACGCTACCACTGTGGTCGGCGGTGACGGCCAGTCCGTGGGTGGCGTTCCTGTTTGCTGGATCATAAACCCCTCGTGGCCAAGATTCCCCATCCTGCCGACGTGCCGGGCCGCTCACCCGTCGTGTGAGCCTCTGCCTTCCCGGACCACGGTGCCGCTCGGCCTTGTGGTTGGCTGAGCCGTGTGGCCGGTGGCCATTTCTAGACCCGGCGGCCGCTTGCTGGCATGACAGCCCCAGAGCTCTCTCCCCCCAATACCACAGCCAGAAAGTTCTGGATAGGTCCCAAGGCACTTACCATAAGCAGAGCCATCCTGCGAATCGGGCGAGGCGGACGGGAGAAACACAGCCGCCTGCTCCTTTGTTGGGATTCCGGGCTTTGCTCCGGGTTCTGTTACTGCAGCTCGGCCTCGCCAGTCACCCGACAACACCGACCAAGCGCCTACTGTGTGCAGGTGCCAGAGACACTGCGTGGAATTCCTCCAGGTCTCTCCCCTCCCGGGGTTCGTGTCCTTCCGAGACCTCAGTCACCTGTGCCGATGGACCTCGTGCCCCTGGTCCCGCTGCAAAGTTCCAAGTCAGACACCCCTCGTCACGGTGGGCGGAGCTTCCGAGAGCCTCCCGTGCTGTCTGCTCCGTTCCTTTCTGGTGGCAGTGACCCCATCTCGCCGCCTGCCTTGGCCATGTCCCTGCACGGTTGGTGACTCTAAGGAGTCAATTCTCTGGGCAAGTTTTCCCTTTTTTATCCCATTATATACGGGGGAAATTGTGAGGATAACAAATTGATTTTGGCCAGGAAGAGTGGGATTCTTAATTTAACAGATTCAGTGCGAGTGCACCGTTTTCTTCCTTAATAATATTTCCTTCTTTGAATAATACACTCCTTCAGCATCGGCCTCTTTGTATGCTAACGGGATCCATTATTCCACCTGACACCCCCTTCCGTCAGCCAAGGCTGTGTTGGTGAACGGTTTCTTCTTACCCAGTTAACAAGATGTTTCTCCAGTATAGTGTTGATAAATTAAGTAATAAAAGGCAAGACTTATTATTTTATGTTGGAACCTTGCCTCTGTTATTTCTGAGCAATGGCCAAGATTCTGAGTATTAGCCACAGAAATGTTTGCATTGCCGGGGATGGAAAATTATCACATAAAGAGAGTCTGGTGTGGCGTTCATCACAGATCCGCGGAGAGGGGGGAGAGATCCAAAAACAAACAGAGACAATAATAAATAAAACTCCTCTTCCCGGGTGTCGCGCGGGGGTGCAGGGCCGGGGGAGCCGGCCCACGCCCAGAGCTTACGGGAGGGCGTCCCGCGTGCGGCGGGCGGGCTGGCACTTTCTTCCTGCCTCCCGGACCAGAGGCTCCGGGTTACCAAGGCCGCGAAAGGCCAGATAATTATCGGAAGAGAATCTGGAGCGTGGGCACCCCAGAGAGCAGCAGAAATAAAATGAGGAGGAGGAATTTTGAACAGATTTCCTCGCTTTGTGCTCCTGGTTTGGACAAGAAGTGCAGAGGCGAAGGGGAACCAGCGAGGTGGAGAAAAACAGCAAATTAGCCCTCGGAGAGGTCTGGTTGGCGGGGGCCGCCCTAGCTGGGGGACGGCTGGGGGACCAGAGGCACCTTTGCTCCATGTCTGCCAGCGTGCGGGCCTCTGGGAGGGAGGACCAGCTCGAAGGGAGGCCTGTGTCACTCACCCAGGAGGAGGGACGAGGCCAGCGCCGACCGGAAGGTGCCGGGGTGAGCAGCCGTGGGTGGGCAGGACAGCTCCTGTGTCCGGGCCACAACGATTGTGTCCTTCCGTGTGTGAAGGCAGGCCGTGCGGGGGCCAGGCCCCAGGGAGGCAGAGGCCATGTCTGCGTGCTGGCTGCCGAGGTCCCGAGCCCGGCCTGGGGGACGGCCGGCTGAGCACCTCACAGCAGCCCCGCGGGACAGACGCCCTTCCTCCCCGGACTCGCCCGCCTAAGCTCATGCAGACAGTAAGCTGCAAACCTGGCCCCTGCAAAAATGCCCCCAGACCCAGACTCTGGTACAAGAGGCTCTGCCCTGGGGGCCCCAGCAAGTCAGTCTCACGACGGTCTGCCGGCTCCCCCTCTGGGATCACCACTACCCTGGGTGTCTGAAGGGGAAGTGTGTGTCCCCCAAAACCAGGTGCTGGTTGTGGGGCTTCCCCTTGTTCTGGGCTCGTGCCCACCTCCACTCCCGGTTTTACTGGGTGTCTCCCTGTCCCTGGCCTGCCCTCCCACTACTGCAGCCGATGTCCCATGTGCCAGCTGCCTTCGGCCTCGAAGTGTCACTGTGACCCTCCTCGAATCCCTCGCCCCTCTCTGGGTCCCTGGTTTCCCACCATGACACCATGTACCTCCTCAGAAGCCCCCCCCCCACACACACACGATGCACGGAGAGCTGTGTGTCTCCCTGACACTCCTCTCCTGGTCCTGCTCCTGCAACCTCACTCTGAGGGGACAAAACAGCCTTGGGCGTGTGAACCCCAGCAACAACGCCCCTGCCCCGCCACACCCGTGGGAGTACTCCCATTGCTATCCTGGTTCCAGACCCCCAAACACAGCTTTGGAGACATTTTGCTCAGCTGGCCCCGAAGTTTGCCTTTTTGCTCAGCCTCCAGTGGCTGCTAAGCAGCCACCATGAAGGCCTATCCACAGCACTTTCTCAGGACCTGGGAGGTCTGGTGTCAGAAAGCTCTTAGAAGGCAAATTGTTCTCCAGGGGTTTCTCAATCCTCTGGCACCTCGGTTTCTCCATCTGAAGAGTGGAGGTGATAATACCTCCTGCCTCAAAGTTCTGGTTAGTGATTACATGAGATACTAAGCATAGAGCACCTGGCCCATGCTTCAGGCCCAGAGTGAGACCAGGGTGGTGATGATGGGGGTGACAGACACGACGATGGTGAGGCTGAGGATGAGGGTGATGGTGATGATGGTGGTGATGGTGGTGATGATGGTGGTGATGGTGGTGATGATGGTGATGGTGGTGATGGTGGTGATGGTGGTGATGGTGGTGATGTGTGATGGTGTTGGTGGTGGTGGTGGTGATGGTGGTGATGGTGATGATGGTGATGATGGTGGTGATGAGGGTGGTGATGGTGGTGATGGTGGTGGTGATGGTGGTGATGACATGACGGTGGTGATGGTGGTGATGGTGGTGATGGTGGTGATGGTGGTGATGATGATGGTGGTGATGGTGATGGTGATGGTGGTGGTGATGGTGGTGATGGTGGTGATGGTGGTGATGATGATGATGATGGTGTTGGTGGTGATGGTGGTGATGGTGGTGATGGTGGTGATGATGGTGATGGTGGTGATGGTGGTGATGGTGGTGATGGTGGTGTGATGATGGTGGTGATGGTGATGATGGTGGTGATGGTGGTGATGAGGGTGGTGATGGTGGTGATGGTGGTGGTGATGGTGATGAGGGTGGTGATGGTGGTGATGGTGGTGGTGATGTTGGTGATGGTGGTGATGAGGGTGGTGATGGTAGTGACAATGATGATGATGGTGATGATGGTGATGGTGGTGATGGTGGTGATGACATGACGGTGGTGATGAGCCCTTGAGATCCCATTCAGACACAATCATTACACGAGAAGCCAAGAGGCCAGGGGAGTATACCCACAGAAAGATCGGAAGACCCCCAAAACTCCACTTTGGGCTCTACCATCAGTGGCCATGACCTGGGCAAAGTCACTTAACCTCTCGGGACCTTGGTTTCCGACCTGGAAGCGCAGGGCAGACACTCTGTACCCCACTCGAGTTCCTGGACTGGGAGGGGACCAGAGATAAGGCTGGAGCGGCGCACTGGCGGGCACCTCACAAACAGGAGGCAGCCCTAAAAGAAAAAACAACAGGAAGAGACGGAAAGAAAACTCATAAGCGTCCCTCACATAAGACGACCTCTCACACAGAGGGGCAGACCTTGGGGAGTTAATAAGAAATACAGGACTTCCTGCAAGATAGCAAGTGAATTGTGAGCCGTGAATTACTTTTTTCCTTTGAAAAATGATGTCGTCGGGTCAAAATATCTTTGCTTCTCAAACACTTGAGTCCCTTTGTCCCGGGGCTGACACGGCCTGGTTTCCATGCAGCCTCACAATGCGTGGAAACATCTTTTAACTGCCAGACGGCCCTTCCGATAAGCCCGCCGGTTCATAACGTGCGTTTGGAAAGCCGTAGCGGGTGAGAAAGGAGAGGCCTTTGCAAAGTCTATTTACACAGCAGCCAGAAGCCCTTTCAGCCCCTTGGTAAACAGGCCTGGGCACAGGCTGCTGAGCACCGGGACGGGTGAGGGCCGCCGCAGGGCCGCCCGCCCGCACTCCGCACCGGCCGAGCCCTCGAGGACGGGGCCTTTCCCTCCCAACCCGTGTCACTCTGCACCCTGGCCGCAGCCCAGGACCGCCCCCCGTGGGGCCGGTTTCCTTGGCCGATGGCGGGTCGGGGTGCAGGCTGTCCTGCTGCTGTTCTGGGCCGTGGGGGTGGCATGATGGGAAGGGGTGGTGCCCTGTGACCCCTCAGTCCCCGTTCCTTTCCAGGCCACCTACCCTACCCCGCTGCCCCAAAGCCGAACAGAAAGCCCCACTGCAGGTGTTTTCTGGGGGAAAGACCGGGCACAGAGGCCGCTTGTGCTTCCTTGGGCACTTGCACTTGCTACAAAAGATGGGCTGTGGGGCCGACAGTCTGGATAGATCAGTGCCCCCTTATGGGTGATGAATGAGGCATAGAGAGGTTAAGAAACCTGCCCAACGTCACACAGCTGTGAGAGGCAGAACCAGGCTTCGAAGCCAGGTCATCTGGCTCCGTGCTCTTAAGCAATATGACGAGATGCCATTCGGCAGGCGTCTGTCTGCTCGGTCAGTGCGCCTTCACTCACCCGGGCCAGTCCCTGCTCCCCGATGGCCCAGGGCTCCCTTCTTTTCTCGAGAGACTCGGCATTACCCTGTTAGCACAGGGCAATCCAGGGTCAGCACCCCCTTGTGGATGGGGGAGAGCCTCTCAAGGCAGAGCCAGCCAGTGGGGAGAAACAAGGCCAGCAGGGTCCGAGGCCCCAACAGACACGTAATCGCAGGCTCCCTTGGCGCCCCCCCGTCTCCGCTCCTGGGCGCCCTGTTCCCAAACGGGTCGAGAAGTGTGGGGCGCCACGGAGGGGCTGCTGTCTGCGGGGAAGCGGTTCCGGGAACCCCGCAGGCGATGTCGGCAGTAACAGGAACAGCAGACGAGTGGGGCTGCTGGCGAGGAGCCCGCCAGGCTGCGGCATGGGCTGGACGCAGCTGCGGCCTGTGCCGCGGGCGGGCCCCGATGGACCTCAGGCTGCGGGTCGGGGGCGTTCGGCTCTCAGCCACTGCGTCAGACGGTGCGGTCTGTGCACGCAGCCCTCGGACAGCTCTGCTGTCACGGCAGACGGCCACAGACGGGGCTGCCTGAACACGGGTGCTTTTCTCTCACAGTCATGGGGACTGCACGTCCAAGAGTGAGACAGCAGCGGATTCGTAACCGGTTGAGGCTCCTCCTCCTGGTTTATGGGGGGCTGTCTTCTTGGGGCGCCCTCAGACGGCAGAAAGAGGGAGAGGGGCGGAGGGGCAAGCTCTGCTGTG
Source organism: Paguma larvata (assembly GCA_030068075.1). NCBI lineage: Eukaryota > Metazoa > Chordata > Mammalia > Carnivora > Viverridae > Paguma > Paguma larvata. The sequence continues at coordinate 1,754,486 of CM057833.1, forward strand.
TCTTGTCTTAGGAGGGCCCTGTTCCCATCACGGGGGCCCGGCTCCGGGACCTTACCTGAACCTAATCAGCTCCCAAAGGCCCTACCTCCAAATCCCATCACACTGGGGGTTAGGGTTCCAGCATATGAATTTGGGGGGGGGGACAAGCATTCAGTCTAGAATTACACCAAAGAGGCAAATAAAACACAAATACAAGCAGCAGGCATGTGAGCAATCCCAAGTGACCGGAAGGGCTGCAGGCTGGCGTGGCACGCTGGGCTGTGACGCGGGCACAGGCGTGTGTCCCCAGTGCACCTCTGGGGGCCACTGGAGGCGGTCCCTGGGGCCTAGAGGTGGAGGCCTTTGAGGACAGAGCTGAGAGCATGGCAGGCAGGAGATACGCAGCCGCGAACCCCCGAGGTCAAGGAGGGAGGGCCGGGGGAGGGGGCACGGAGTGTCTGAGGGCTGGCCAGTCACGGGGTGCCTGCCCCTGGGGACGTGGGACGTGGGGAGTCAGGGCAGGGGTGGTTGGGCAAGAGTAGAACTGGGGAGACGGCCGTATCGGGGATATTTCAGAGCGAGAAGCTTTAGTACATGGAGGACAAGGGGCCAGAGGCCGGCTCCGGGGCGGGATGAGGCCATTTGCAGGGGAGCCCGGGGAAGGGGGCAGGCAGAGATGGGGAGTTCAGCCTGGCCCGTCTCACGTCTGTAGACAGAGGTCCCTCAAGGGCACCGTCGTGGGCAGGCGGATGTGGCTTTACAAACTCGGGAGACCCTGGCGCTGGGGCCGCCCCCCAGGGGCTGCAAACGTGGAAGGGGCCAAGCGGGCGGCTGAGCGGCTCGGGTGTGGGGGAGGGGAGGCGGGGAGGGCATCTCCCACACCGCCACCCCGCACAAGAGCATCTCCCTGGGGCACAGGCGGGCAGGGAGCACGGGGACCTGTGATTGCGGGGGGGACCCATCTGGGGGGAGCAGGGGAGGGGTGAAGCCAACCGACGCCCTTCCAGAGGTCCAGAGCTGGAGGACCGTGGGGTCCATCGGGAGAGGAGGCCGAGGCCGGGGGCTGGGGAGGCTCGTGGGGAGGTCTCGGGGACCCCCGCCTGGACCGGCGTGCGGTCCGGACAGCACGGTGCACTTGGTGGTCAGTCTCTGGTGTGGGCCTGGGACCCTCACTCCCTCCGATGCCCTCACCACAGCGCGAGCCCCCGGCCCTCACGCGGCGCCCCCCGTGCCAGCGGCCAAGGCCCTTCCCCTCCCCGAAGCCGGGACCGGGCTGTGTGGTCACTCCTTGCACGAGGCCCCCATTGTCTTGCGTCCAGCCAGGGAGGCCCGCGGCCAGCGCGCTGAGTCAGCGAGCCCTGACAGGGGCTCCAGTCGTCATAAATGCATATTTAATAACTACTTTCCTCTCCCTGCTTCAGAAGCTCAGGAGCGGGCTTCGCCCCTCAGCCGGTAATGAGAAGTTAATAAAAGTGGGATTTTGTGCAACGCTGGCCCTCTGACATCTTAGTCTTTATTAAAGAGACATAAACTTGCCCGGCACAGGCGGGCCTGCCCGGCACAGTCGGACGCCGGGAGAGCCCGCAGGAAGCGGCCGGGGACGCCGGCACCCCCTAATCCCCGCACAACAATGTGCGGGGGGCCCCTCCTCCTGCTCACCTCGGCAGACGCGCGCCCCTTAACCCCCAGGAGCCTCCGAGCGGCTGGCGGGCACGTGCGGCCGGGGCTGTGCCTGCTGGGACCGTCTCTTCCTTCTGTTTTTTTTCCCTTCCATTGAGGGAAAATTCACAAACATACAAATTAACCGTTTCCCAGAGAACGACTCGGCGGCGTTCCGTACCTTCACGCTGTGTGCGGCCCCGGCTCTGCTTGGTTCCAGGCATCTGCACTGGCCTCAAGGAGACCCCGACCCAGCGGCTGGCACCCCCCGCCCACTTCCCCTCCAGCGCCTCGGGCCCACGTCTCTGTGGCTTTGCCCCTCTGGATGGTTCCCCCAATGGAATCTGTGCGTGGCCTCTGGGGTCTGGGTTCTGGCTGTCTCCCGGCGTCCTCCACCCTCGCGTGTCCCGGGCCTTCCCTCCCGGTCCCGACATGCAGACTCACCCCGGCTCCCGCACCTGCTCCCGAGCCCACGTCCACTCGCGTGCTTTCCTTTTGCTCTCCTGAGCAGCGCCACCGTGGTCGTGTGTGTTCGTGCGTCGGTCTGAGTCCCTGTTTTCAATTCTCCAGAGCGGACACCCAGCCGCAGACTCGCTGGGCACTCAGGCGACCCTCTGTCTTTCTGGGGAGCCATCAGGCTGCTTTCCCCGGCACCTGCCCCGTGTCACACCCCCGCGCGTCTGTGCTCTTGGACTCAGAGTTGCTCAGAAACAAGGGTGGGCTCACAGACTGGCCAGAGGGTCGGCCCCCACCGACCCCCAGCTGACCTGAGCTTCCGTTCCTCCTGTAAACTGGGGCAGAGCAGGCCACCACCCCTCCATCAGTGGGGAGTGGGCACGGAGGCCGAGACCCAGCCTGGCCCCCAGGCCCTTGTAACATGAAGGTCCTTGAGGCTGGTTCTGAGCCCGGCCAGAAGCGACCCTCCCTGCCAGGAAGCCCAAACTATGGTTCCAGGTTTGGCTGGGGCTCAGGCTGGGCTCAGGCCGGTGTCAGGTCCGCCTGCAGCTTCCAGATGACTCGAACGTACGTGGGCCGGCCCGCCCTGACTGCCAGATCTGGCGAGCAGGTGTCCACACCCCTGCTGGCCTGGGCCTTCGGCCCTCAGCCCGTGACCAGCTACGGCTCACATTTGCACACGCGTGTGAACACACAGTGAGCAGGCCCTGGGTACGAGCCCACCAGGCTCACTGCCAGCCACCTGTGAGTGCCCCGACCCCGAGGAGGGACCGTGTGACCCCACCGTGGACGCACACCCGGCCGCTCGGGGAGCGTCGGGCAGGGTGCATGCGAGTGTGTTTGTCATCTGCTAACCCACCGGGAGAAGCAGAGGAGCAGAGCCTTCGTCAGTCTCCGAGCAATTAGGACAATTAAAAAATAAAGCTTATTGGGAAAACATGCCCCCAGACTGTGACCCCTTAATTAATGGACCACGGGGAGAAATTACAGCAGCGGAAAGATAATTAACACGTGTGTTTACAAGAGACTGTCGGGCCATCGGGACAGGGTGCCGGGCTGTGCGGGGTGGCTGCAGAGCTGAGGGGGCCCCTGGCAGGGCACGTGGCTCTCGCAGGACAGCGCTGCGTGGTGCTGGGCAGACCCTCTGGCCCCAGCTCCCGGGCAGGTCTCATGGAAAGCCCGGGCCGGCTCTGGGAACAGAAAACTCCATAGTCCGTAGCAGAAACCATGGCCTCCAGGGCACTCACCTTGCTGGTGACAATAAACAGGTGAAAACAGGCTATGGGACCCCTGTGCCCGCCACCGACCTGGGTCCCCACCCCCTCATCCCCAAGAGCCCACCGAGGCCGCCAGGATACCCTCATGTCCTTGGAGTGCTGGAGGTTCGGGGAGGTGCGGCACCGTCGGCAGCGACCTGGCCGGGCCCCCAGCAAGCCCGACCCCGCGCCTCCCAGGGAAGGGAGACGGGGTACAGGCTTCACCCTCCCAGCTGCTCTGCTGTCCTCCCAGCCTTCGCCCGGGGCCCCACTCTGGCCCGGGCGCGGGGAATGGCCTCCTCTCAGGGAGAAAACCAGGAAAGCACCCAATACTCAGACTCCTCCAGAGGGACGTGAGCCCCTGGGGCCGGGCGCCTGCCCTGGAGGTACAGAGGCCCCCATTCTCCGGGCCCCCCCCGGCCCCCGCCGCAGACCCCGCCTGGCGGCCAGTCCCTCCCAAGCTCTGCTAGACGCTGCTGGAAATGGGGGTCCCGGAGACACGGTCTCTGGCACGTTTCTCCGTCTCCAGGCAGGGGACAGCAGGCGCCCTGTATGGGTTCCAGGAGTGGTTTAGGATCAGGCGCGAGAAACAGGCCGCTAGGATGTGCAGAGGTCAAGGCTGACCTTCAGGCCCCCAGAGCAGGTAGGGTGGCAAGTGGAGGGTGCTGACGGACCGGCCCGGAGAGGCAGGGGCTGGGGCTCCTCCTTCGAGGCCAGGCACCCAGGCCCACCCGGGGCCTGGAAGTCTGAGTCAGAATTCCTAAGGCCAGCCCTCAGGTGTCAGGTACCCGAGAGGAAGGAAGGTGCCGGCCGCCCACCCCGAAACAGCCGGACAAGCCCTAGGGGGAAGGGGGTCTTCCTGAAGCTGTTGCAGACCCCAGCCAGGTCCCCGGGGTCGCCCAGGGCCAGGAGAGCCCCTGACGGCTGCTTCTGCTCCTGGCGGGGCCCCCAGGGCTCTCTCGCCTCAGAGGAAGGTGACAAGGGGAAGTCTCGGGTAAAGAATTCACTCCGAAGTCCCCGCCGACCAAATCCAGGCCCAGCGGTACGGGGGCTCGCCTCAGAGCTGCCCCGGGGCCTGCTGACCGGTCCTGCAGGCCTGCCTCGGCCCGCGTCTCTCAGCTCTGGTTCTGGGGCGAGGCCGGGCTGCCGGCCAAGGTCAGCTGTGAGTTTCATTCAGGGAATCGGGGGAAAATCGCACTAGGCCCGAGATTTGGGGGCCCGGGATGCCCTTGTCACCTTCTGTCTGCCAGGCTGGAAGTAGGAACAAGGTGCCTGAGATCACGTGTTACAGGCCCCACCTGCAGAGGCGGGGGCTGGACGGGTCCTCACAGCCGCCAGGGCGCAGAGGAACCTACACCGCAGCACGTGGGGCGGTGCTCTCCGGAGCGCAGGCGGAGGCCAACCCCATCCCTCCTCCGTGTCGTACCCCCCTCCGTGGCTCTGTGGGGCCCATGGACCCCACACCTGGTGTGAGACAGACGCACAGTCAGCACAGCCCGGAGAGGTGAGGCCCGCAGCCTTCCTGGGAAGAGCCTTGCGGCCCCGCCCTCTCTGTCTAGGTGCTCACATGAAGTCAGCTGAGGTGGCCAGAGCTCACAGGTACTGGGGACAAGGAGGAAGCACCCGGGCCACCTGAAGGGGGGTGTGGGGCAGGGACTGCCCAAAGCTTCATGCCGGGGGAGGTTTAGGCAGGACCTAAGAGGGTAGAAAGTTATTGTCCAAGGAAAGGTGTTCCTAAAGAAGGAACAGAATGTGCAAAGGCCCGGGAGCATGGAACAGCATGGAACAGCATTTAGAAGGCTACAGGTCATTCTGTGTGTCTGGGGCATGGCCGGGGCCTCGGTGCCGTGTCGTCAGTCCAGCCAGGCACTGGTGGTGGGCCGTGAGCAAAGGTCCCGGCGGTGGGCACAGCGCGGCACGCCCGGCAGCCCGGCCTGGGAGGGCACATTCCCTGGCGCACCGGGACCCTGGCCGCTCCGGCTGCACGTGGCGGCAGGGACTGGCGGAGCCTGGCCAGAGTGGGCCTCACCTTACCTGGGAAGCTGTTCCTTCCACGAAAAAGAACAACTCACAGCAAAGAGGCTAAAACGTCCTTCCTCGTCAGCTGAGGTTTTACACTATTCCGTGTTTTTTGCTGCATTGTTCGAGTCCCTCAGAACCCGCTGAGGCTCCGGTGCGATTTTGGGAAAAGGTCGGACACGGACCCCCTCCTTCCTCCGGCTGCGACTTCCGCTCCGCGCCCCCGGGAGTGCAGCAGGGACGCGGGTTGGGGGCAGGGCGAGACGGCGCAACAGGACCTAACCCTCCACCTCCCGCCCACCCAAACTCCAGTTTCTCTGAGCCCCGCCCCCCGCCCCACAGACCCCCATGCCTGGAAGAACCGGGGTGCCCGGCCACGGGAGGGGCCTTTGGGGGAGAAGCGGTGAGTGGGGGTGACCCCTGTCCGTCCGCTGTGCTCCCGTGTGTTTCGGTGTGTGCACACGAGTGTTTCCAGGGTGCGTGCGTCTGCGCGTGGGCGTGGGGAGTGTCCCTGCCGTGGGCGCCGCGTGGGGAGCCGGGAAGGAGGCCTGACGGTGAAACAGCCACGTCGATGTCTGAATAATGAACCGGGATCCAAGTCTTTAACTAATTGAGTACATTAAATACAAAGTCCCCCAAAAAGAAAGACTGGCACGAGGCACTTTCCAAAGCGTCTTTAATAAAGTGTGTGCCGGGGATTTGACCGTAATGGCTGTCCTCGCTTGCCAAGACCCGACGCCCTAGCAGGTAACTTTCATCAGGCGTATCTGAAATGGTACCTAAATGAATTAGCAATAAAATGGACTTAGACCGAGCAGTGGGGTCCTCCATTAATCTCGGGTTAATCACTAAAGAGATGCCATTCACTTTTCTTAAGAAGTCACATTTTTCTCCCCTTGCTGGCGACCAGATTTCATAAAGTAACATATTTCTAATGAAAGGTCTCTGCTTGAATTAAACCCTGAAGGTTTATGCAGATTCCGAGTTTGATTACTGCTGGCATGGGCTCTTAGCCGGCTGCGGAGGGAAGGTCCTCTCTGAAAGGGCCCAGCGTGCAGTTCATAATATTCTTTGAAATAAAATAGTGCACTTGTGCTTAGTGGCTTTAATCAGCCCTGACTTTTGATAGTCAAACAATAGCTAATTACAGTAACACCTGCCTTCCAGGCCCTGTCACGGCGGCTCCTGCCGGAGAGAGGCCTTGTCTCTGAGCTGCGGGATTATTACAGACTCCCCGCACAAAGTAACGGTAGCTGACACTCAGCAAGTTTGGTAGCCATTAGGAAAGGGTTATTTTGCTGCCGGGTTGCTGGCTTTCCCTCTACACTCTTCTTTGTGTTTTGGGGGGTTGGTGGCCGCGAGGGCAAAGAGGAGAGAAAAGACACATCGGCGCCTCGGGGAGCCGGCGTCAGCGCCAGCGGTACGGGAGTCACAGAGACGCCGTGGATTTGCCTCCGTGGCCCGGGCCGGCCGCGAGGGACCCGCACCTTGGCTGGGGGCCCGAGAGGGCAGCTCGGCGGCCGGGCCTGTCCTCCGCGGGCAGAGCGTCGTTCCAAACGAGGCACGCCACCGTGCGTGGGGAGCGGGGAGAGCGAGTGGCCCGGCGGAAGTCATAAATTACTGTCTCGTTTACGTCTTTCCTTTCTCATTAATTTTGCCTGGCAAATGAGCCCGAGTCTTCCAGAACCCAGCCGAGTGAGTAACATCGGCCTGTCAGACGTGGGCTTGACAGGCCCTGTAACAGGTTCCTGCGAACAAACCACAGGACGCCGGCGATGACAAAGGGGTGGGCGCCCCGTCCTCCGGGCCCGGCAGGCCCCGGCCCGAGCCCCTGCCCGCAGCTGCCTCTTCCCAGTCCCCTGCTCACCCCCACAGCCCTTCGGCGGGACCCCCAAAGAAAGACAGTCAAAGGGAGGAGGAGGGTCGGGCTGGGGCTGTCCGGGGGGGCAGGTACCGACTGGCCATCGTCTGACATGCTGTGGGCCGGGCGACCCTGGCAGCACGGGCCCGGAGTCGCCGGCTGCTCCAGGCAGGGACCGCCATCCAGGGGGCAGTGCGGGGCCCAGCTGGCTGGCAGACCCAGTGCTATCGACTGTATCAGGCCGCCGAGGAGGGGAGGCCGCCAGGGCTCCGGGTGACCTTCCTCTGGGGGGCGACCCGAGAATCGGGGGGTGGAGCCCAGAGGGTGGGAGGGGGTTGCCCCAAACCGGGACGGTCCCCGCACTGGGTCGCTGCTTCCGGCTGCTCCCCGCGAGGCCTGCCTCTCCGTGGCTCCGCGCTCAGAACCTCCGAGGTGCTGCCGAGCCACGGGCACCGAGGCCAAGACCGAGTTCCCTGTTGCCTGCGGTTGGACGGCACCCGGGGAGGGCGTGCGCGCGCACCGGAGCGTCGGGGTCCCTCTCGAGCTGCGGGTGCCGCTTCCGTGCCGCCAGCTTTGGTCTCTGGACGCGGCACCGTGTTGACAATTACCCACGGCCGGGATTTGCCAAAACCTGGAGTTGAAAGGCCTTCAAGGACGGGAAAAAACAACTGGGAAGCTGTTTTCTGTTAAGGCAGGTTTATTTTTCCTTGCAATTATGTCTGACTAAAACGTCCTTGTGCGGGGAGGCACTTCCCCGAGAACGGTCTGATTCATCCTGCCCTGGACAGCGCGCGGGGAGCCGTCCCCCGGCCCGGCCCGCGGGGCCTCATCCACCGACAGGGCCGAGGCGCAGAGAGCCCCGGTTTTCCGAAAGCCCCCAGGCTCCGTTTCTCCCCGGCGCGGGGTCCAGCCCCGGCCCGCACAGCCCTCCGCCCTGCTGATCTGGCGTCTTCCGTCCCTGGGGCCCCCGCCAGGGCCCCTGAAGCCAGCCAGCGGCGCGAGGAGAGCTAGCGCACGGACGGGCTCAGACCGCAGTCAAGTTCAGCATTTAATGTGCCGCCGTCCTCGCCCGGTCGCCCCCGCCCCCCGGCCCTGACCCTCGGCCCCCGGGGCCGGCGTCTGCCTCTCGTCTCTCGGTGTTTGCCTTCACCGATCAGCTTGATTGATCATCTCTGTGGCCACAGGTTGGTAATAAAGCCGTTTTGCGAGCCTCTCCATCTCCCCCAGGACCCCGTTGGCATGACGAGACTTGACACCGGCCATTCGTCACCTGCTCTGTGGTCGCTGTGCACGATGACCAGCAGACAGACAGGAACCAGGCTGGGATGGGGCTGCCGGAGGGGCCGGCTGGGGGGCAGTGTGGCAAATGGATGTGTCTGCATGCCGTCGGACCTGCCGGAAGGTCGGGCGAGGCTCCAGGCCCTGGGCCACGTGTCACCTGGGGATGTCACCGAGCGGCCACGGCCTACCCTCCCCCCAGGGGTGCATCGACAAGCCTCGGGGGGCAGCTCAGAGGCCAACAGGCACGTTGGCTGGGGAGGCGGTGTGGACCCTCGGGAGCATTGGCCGCCTGGGTCCCCCCAGCCGTGGGTACTTCCTAAGGCCTCTCCTGGACACGTGTGCACAGACAAGGAGCACGATGAAGGGAGCCCCCTGCTGGCCCAACCCTTCCTTCTCGGGGAGGAAAGAACAGGCTTACGAGGTGAACCTGCCGATGCCCCCGGGGGTGTGGCCTAGGCTCACGGTCGGCGACAGGCCCAGTCGTCGGGACCCCGGAAGACGGGGCATGGCCCCAAGTGAGTCCCCAGGGTGCCCCGGAAAGGGGAGGGAGTCTTAGTTTACCTCCTGCCTCTTCACACACATGTGCACACGTGCACACACACGTATGTGCCCTCCTAAGGTCGCTAATCCCTTGCTTCGGGGAGCTGCGTGGGAGCGGTAATGCGTGGGGGCGGAGTCCTCTACTCCAGAACGGACAGTGGCCAGAGCTAAGAGTCTGGGGACGCGGAGTGTCTGGGCACTTTGCCAGCCGACCTCCGAGTGTTCCCCCGGCCGTCACGGCCCACCCCTGTCAGGTGCCCCGTTCTCCTTGTGCTTGCCTCGTTCTCAACCCTCCCTTCCTGTGGCGGAGAGGACCCTCAGAGGCCTCACGGGGTCTCCCAGCGACCCCAGTTCCTCCCGTGGATTGTCTCCCATGATGTACTCTCCCGGGGACGGCCCGGCCCTGCTCACTGGGGCCGGCGGCCAGGCAAAACACACCGGCCAGAGGATGTGGGTGCCACCAGGCCGGCCGTATGCTGCCAGAGAAGCCCCAGCCCTCAGCCCTCGGGGTCCCCTGGGCAGCACAGCGAGCCAGGGCACCCGGTGGACCCTGATGGGCCGGCCGTGGAGCTCGTGGCCGATGTCACCAGGGGCGTCTCCATGCAAGGCTCGGCCCAAAGGCCTGAGTCCTCCCCAGCCCGGTGAAAACCTGACCACCCACGAGTCCTCCCGACTTTGCTGACAGACTGTCTGACGGTGCGTTTGGGGGATGCGTGTGAATTCAGACAACCTCTGCTGGCCTGAGAACAGAGACGCCAGAGGAGAAACGGGGCAGCACAGCACAGCCGCCCGGCGCCCCCTCCCATGAAGGCCGGGCGCCCCAAAGCCCGTGGGCACGAACTGTTCAAAGCCCCTCCCTCCATCGCCCCTGCGACCCCCCAGTGCCTCCAGCCCCAGGCGCGGAGCTCCGGCCGGCCTCGGCTCAGAGAGAAGCCACCTGTGCGTGTCCCCCAGGACGCCTCCTGTCTTCCGTCGGCACCATCCTCTCCCTGCGGTCAGGCCTGCTCCGCGCTCTCTCTGCGCAGCCTTTGCAAAAAAGCGGGTGTGGAAGCCGCCACCGAGGGCCACCGGGGCAGACCTGGGTCCCTGAAGCGTGGGGTGGACGGTGGGAACCCTCAGATCAAAGGACGGGTGGTCGCCGGGGCCCTGCGGCCCCGCCCACCCACCCAGAGGGACCCCTGGCATCTCGCAGCGAGGCGGGGCCTCTGAGAGCACGCGCAGGGCAGGTAGAGCAAGGAGAGGCCAGGCCCGGGGCGCAGCTGGATCTGGGGGTGAATGAACTCAGTCAGATCCTCAAGGACGGACAGCGGGGCGCACGACATTCGGAGGGCCTTGCCGCCAGAGGCCACCCTGCACTGCAGCCTCGGGCCAGGCCCCCTGCACACGCCCGGATGCAGGGCTGGCTTCCTGCTACGCTGGCCTGACCCCTGGTTCAGGGCTCTCTCCTGCTCTGGCCAGCTGGACGGAAGGACGGAGTAAGAAACTCTGAGAGCCCTTCCCGCCGAGGGAGAGAGACTGCAGGGTGGGGAGGAGGCTGCTGCCCGACCTCAACTGGGGGCTGGGGACAGGGGAAGGGGCCCAGCGGGGGGTGGGGAGGCAGGGACGAGAAGGAAGGATGGGACAAAGGGGGGCTGCTGCCCAGGCCCCCTCGGAGGGGAGCCCACCTAGAGGCCCACGTATAGCCTGGAGCTGAGGGAGGCCTGAGGGCCACCAGGGGAGGTGACAGGGAAGCCAGCCTGCATCCAGTGTGTCGCTGAGCAATGAAACCCAGAAGGCCAGCCAACGCAGAAATGGCAGGTGGCCTCCTCCCTGTCACCAGGAAAGCCTGAGCCGGGTTAGGACAAAACCTCCCAGAATCCCAAGTCCCTTCAAAGAAACATTGATTCTCTTCCACCCGTGATAATAGTGTGTGTTCTTTGTGAGACAGTTATGGGGAGAAAACAGTGATCACTTAAATGAGAAAATCCCATCACCCGTGATTCCGTGGGCACAGGCTCTGCGGGGGAGACGCAGACCCCGCCGTGGACACAGGCCTAGCTGAAGCACACACGTCGGCGTTCGGGCAGGTGGCCACCTGTGCACAGGTGTGCTCGAGGGCGGCGCACACGCATGCTTGCCAGTTCTACGTAGTGCCACGCGCAGTCAGCCCTCAGGCGCAGTGTGACATCGCCTTCTCACACGCATCCCCGCGCGCGGCGTGGTCCCCAGGGCATGGCCTGCTCTCCTGTTGTGATTGCGGCGTGGCGCTCAGAGGGAATGGTGTAGCCTCACCGGACAGCTGGCCGGACCAGTGGCCCCGTCGTTGTCACTTACCACACTGAGGCTCCCTGCCTCACCCGGGCACGGGTCTGGCCGAGTGGGAAGTTCTCCCCTCCGGGCCTGTCTCTCGAGCCCCCAACCCTCGCCACAGCGTCCGGTCCCACAGCCGGGAGCATCCGCCTCAGGCCTCGGCTCCAATCGTCGAGTGTGTGTCCCCGTGTGTGTCCAGGCTTGCAGACCGCCAGGAGAGCCCCACCTGGCACCCTGACCTCCACGAGGGCCACAGCTTCAAGAGGCAAAGGTCTGCAAAGAGGGATTTAGGTTTGTAATAACAGGGAACATGGGCGACACCCGTCCCTGGGGAGGCGGGAGGCCGGGCCCGCCAGCCGTCCCAGGGCCACGAGAAATCAGGGCCATGTCCCCTCCTCCCCCCCTCCCCCGGCAGGCGGGGAGGGAGGGAGAATCTGCTCAGGACTCAGGCGGGTTTGGGGAGGCCCGTCAGAAGCAGCGAGGAGACCTGAAGGCTTGGTCTACAGCCCCGCTCTCACTCTCCTCCCAAGTCGGACTCCGGGGTCCCCAGCCTCCGAAAGCAGGTCTCTGGGCAGAACTTGGCCCCGGGCAGCCTTGTCTGGGCACGTCCCTCACTCATCTGCAAGCAGGCACGATGCTGTCCACCCTGCCCCGCGGCTGCTGTGAAGCTGGAGGGACATCCTGAGCTCGGGGTCGGGGGTGGGGGGGGTGGGGCCTGGGGTCCCCGAGAATCAGAGAATCCACGAATCTGGGCCTTGGGGATCACGCAGCAGGACGCCCAGATGTCCTTTCGTGGCGAACCCCGCCATTGTGTGCTGCTGGCTCCCCAACCCCTTCCGCCCGAGGACATGCCTGTGGGCATCGTCCCGTGGGAAGGGGGGGGGCAGCACTGGCTGGTGTCTCAGGCTGCTGCCATCGGCCGTGAACCCTGGGGTAGGTGGGCGAGCACGGGACCCCCAAGAGCCTAGGGATTCTGACGCGGGCTCCATGATGGCACAACCTGTCTCTTGCCCTGATTCTTGCCCTAGAGTACGGCTTGGCACATAGTAGGTGTTTGGTGGGTATTTTCTGAACGGATGCTTGGAGCCGGGAGGAAGGCGGGACGGACGGCTCGGGAAGGTGGGCCTGGAGCAGGTTCTGTAGTGGCACGCTCCCCGCAGGCCCCTCAGGATGCAGGTCGGTCCCGGCTCCCCACGGGGTGTATGCATCTCTCGTGCCTCCTGCGGGATCAGCCAAAGAGCTCTGCTTAAGCAGAGGGTCCTCACATGCGTTGTCTTGACCCCGAGTTCTGCCCGGGCCCCGGCCCAGCCCCCGGGGTGTGCCTCCAGCGCCCTCCTTTCCTGAGGAAGCCCCTTTGGACTTGCAAATGAAAAGCATCTGAAACTGGCATCCAGCTTGGCCCCACCCACCTACCTATAAACAGGCCCAATTCGTGAGTTCTCAGAATGTTCTCAAAGAGGAATGTGCTCGGGGCTGGCTTTGGCACGTAGACATCTCCGTGGAGAGGTCGGTAAGTGCCAGGCTCTGGCGCTTACCCTGGAAACGCAGGCTGGCTGGGTCAGCCCAGGAGCTGTCTGTGAGCCAGGCCGAGGCTCCCGGCCCCTCGCTCTGCGGCCTCATGTCCTTGACCCAGACACCTTGCCCCCTGCTCCGGTGCAGGGGCTGCCGACTGGCCACCCCCAGTAGTCTGGGCCCCGGGATACTTTGGGAGCAGAGGCCAGCTCCGCCGGGGGCCTCTGGTTTGAGAAGTCCCTCCCTCCACCCGCCCCTGCCTGCAACCCCTACCGCTGAGGGTCTCGGCAGCCATCCCCCACGCAGGCTACTCAGGAGTCAACCCACGGTGAGGAAGGCTGCCTTGCACTGAGACAGGAGGGTCTTATGACTGAGTAAGAAGCCTGGTGATGGCCAAGGCCACCGAGGTCCCCCAGGCCCCAGTCTTGTGTCTGGAAAGCACTTAGAGAAAAAGCGAGGAGGCCCGCGTGCGCCTGGGACTGGCCAGCCTACTGACCGTTACGCCGGCTATTGCTGTCTTCACTGCTGCGTGTGCCGTCCCTGGTGAACCCGGGTGTGTCCCCTCCACGGGCAGCACAGTCAGGGCTGGAGGCCGCGGGGCCCGGGTGCTCGGGGCGGAGTGAGCCTCTCCCTGAAGGCCCGGGTGAGGGTGGCCGTCAGAGCAGGGAGGTTCCAGTAACACTGATTTCCTTTTCTCTTTTTTGTTCTCCTACGTTTTTCCTTGATGTAGGGTCCCCTTCCAGTGGGCGCAGCCGCGGGCTCTGGCGCGCCGCCTCCCTAGCTGGGAGCAGGCGGAGCTCTGTGAGCCCAGGTCAGAGGGGAGAGCCCGCCGGCATAGGTGTGGGTTTCACTCTTTTCCTCCCGACACTGTGTTTGGGGGAGCCTGGCCCAGCAGTGGGGCACTGCCTCCTGTTAGCCCCTCGGTGCCTCCAAGCACGGGCCCTGCAGTCCTGGGCAGACACCTGCAGACAGAGGAGGAGGGAGCAGAGGCTCAAGGGCAGGATGCCTTGAGGCCGGGCAGCCACCCTGTTCCAAGGCAGAAGCACGAGCATGTCGCCCACCTATTTCTTCCAGAACCTTCCAGCAAAGCCCTGACCGTGGAAGGGCATCGTTCGATCTGCAGGAGACCAGGCAGGGCAGACGGAAGCAGGTGATGCTCTGGGGGTGGGGCCCTGGCACCACCTTGGCAGCCCCAGGAGCATGTCAAGATGCAAAGCTTGGGGGCACTGCCGGCAGGGGCGGGGACGGGCAGGGGCGGGCGGGGTGAGGGGGCTCTGCATGGCCGGCCCCCGGCAGCCTGGATGAACCCCAGAGGCTGGTCAGGTCTCTTCCGGCGGGGGCTGCCACCAGGCTGCCCGGAGGCTGGGGTGAAGGCGCCCTCTGTTGCCTGCTCGGGGGACGTCTGTCCTCGCGAGTACCCTGCCAGCTCGAAAGCCTTTGCAAACCAACATCAAACGGCCCGGTTTCCCCAGACATTATCTGCCTTTTGGGAACCTTTAAAATAGAGTCAAGCGTTTCCAGCTCCCGTCTGACTTAATATAAACCGTGTGGTTCTTGAAGCGTGAGTAGTTCTCAGAGCATTTAAGTGGCGGTGCGTACCTGGGGAGGGGGCTGGGAGGGAGGAAAGCGGACATGCTCCCGTTAAGTCGGCGTTCATAGAAAGTGGTTCAAGATACGGCCACGATGACGCGTCTGTTTCCCAGCGGCCTGGCACTCCGTCTAGAGCGAAAGCATTTCAGAAAGCTCTGGAAACAAGGGAGTGGGGGCACGCCTCCCCAGAGCCAGCTCTCCCCTGTGCTGTCTGCGCGGCGCATTGGGCGCAGGGCTGGGGTCCTCAGGGCCCTTCTGCTGGCGGGACGCAGCTGGTGGGGACAGAACTGGTGGGTGCCCGGGCTTCCTGGCAGGGCTGCAAAGCTCTGTCTTTATGGTTTTCCTTCGCGTGTTCCAGCTTGAGGAGAACACTTTTCCTCCCCGGGTTCGAAACCGCCTGTGTGCATTCAAACACCGGGGTTAATAAGCATCTTTAAATGCTTTATGGAGAGTGGTTTCCACTTTCGTTTTTGTGTCTCGGTGTCTGAGGCGTCAGTTTTCCACCAGGGAGAGCAAATGAATGATTTTTTTTCCTCCTTCTGTGGCAGTTTGTCTCTCCTTCTAGTGACTCACTGTGGGGACAGTTATACCCTAGTGTGTCCTTCCGGCTTTCCTGACCGGACAGGTGGAGGCCAGCCCTACACGTGGGACTCGCCAGGCAGACATGCTGTGTGGGCGGCACTGGGGCCCCCCAGGCCATTCCCGAGGGGTCAGGGGCCACAGAAGCCCTTCACCATCGGGACAGAGCAGGACGGACAGGTTGGTGAGGCCGAGGCAGAGGGAAGTATCAGATAATAAACCCGCACTTCCCATAGCAATGAGCCTCCCCTAAAGTTCTAAACTGGTTCCGCAGAGGGAAGCTGGGAGGCCTTCCAGCCTCTGCGGATGTCGAGACGTTATTAGACGAGTGCCACGAGTGTGTCACCTTTGAGTGGCCCGGGCCTCCTTTTAAAATTGGGGCTCCTGCTAACCTCTGGGCCCCGCCAGGGCGAGGCCCCAGGCCGACAAAACAGTGGCCGCACACAACTGTCTGGAACAGTGCTGGAAACATTTCCAAGGCACGCGGGCTCCGTGTTGTTGGCGACGGTTTTCTGAGTCCCACGTTCAGGAACGAATTTATGGAGGGGCCAACAGCCTCCGGGGTGTTGGGGAGGGGGGGAGAACGCCCCCCAGTGCGCCCTGGAGGGTCTGCAAGCACTGTCCGCGGTATCCTTTGTTCGGGTGTTGGTGGGTGAGGGGTCCCTTCCTCCCTGGCGTCAAGTGCCTTGTTCTGTGCACAGGTTGGGTCCGCAGAGAGCCCCTGGCCCTGACGGGACGGAGACGTGGTCTTGATGCCGACAGATGCTCTGTCACAGAATTTGCAACCTACAATGGGACATCGGATGGTTCATCCCGTGCCAGGGAAAGAGGGGTGCAACCCTGGGCGGTTGGGTCTCTGTGTTTGGCTTCTTGACACAGCCCTTCATCTAGAGAACTTCAGAGAGCATGCACGAGCGGGCCACGGAGCCGCGGAAATGCAGTGTCCTGGCCAGGCCAGGGGCAGAGCGAGGAGGGACCCGAGCCAGAGCTTGGCACACGCAGTCAGTCCACAGCTACAGACGGAAGCTTCTAGGCTCAGTCACCCGGGCGGCACGACCCCCTGGCTACTCTGGCCGCTCCCCTGGCTGTGAGCTCCGGAGTGACGGTCCAGGGATGGATCGTGACGGGTCGTGGGCTTTGGGAGGCGATGGGGGCAGGGTCCTGGGGGCAGGGTCCTGGGCGCACAGCCGGGAAGCCCGAGGTGTGTGAGGCCGCCCCCGACAGCCCAGACGGGGCCAAGCCGGTGCTCTGTGGCCCCGGCTCCAGCGGGAACATCCCCCACGGCCCTTGGAGAGGTTTTCGGAGCCCACTGGGCACACCTGGGGGCCCCGGGCGCACGAGAAATGTGTGACCTGCAGCCATCAAGCCGAGTCTGACTCGGGCACCCCGTCCCTCGGCCCCAGCACCACGGAGGGCGAGGCCCTCTCCCCTCCACTCGGCCACCTGGACATTCTTATTCCCTCTCCAGGTGTCGCTGGGAAAGGTGCTCCCCCTCCTGCCTGCGCCCCATTGTTCCGCAGGCTCTCTCTTAGGTCAGTTTACATTTTCACCTGATCCCTGTAATTCTGTAAAACGTTCCCAGGCCACCACACGACCCCGCCGCAGCTGGTGTCTCGTCCCTGCTCGAGAAGCTCAGATGGACGCTCCCCCCCCCACCCCGCCCCCGCCGTCCTGGTGCTGGCCAGGGGAGCAGGCGGGTCTGCGGCCACGGCACACACGGGACTGACCCGGTGCCCCAGCCCCGCCCTCCACCCACACCCTACGTCAGCGTCGGGGGTGGTCACAGCCCGCCGAGCCCCGGGCACGGCCTTCCGCCGCACTCCCCGGGCGGCGGGCACCTGGTCAGGCGAGGGCTGGCTGCTGGCTGAGGACAGGGGCGCCTGCCCGCGGGCGCGCACAGGACGAGGGGCGGGCAGGCGGCGCTCTCTGTGCCGCCGTCTCGGGCCCAATCACAGCCTGCTGCTGAAAGCCCCGGGCGGGCGGCGGGAGGCGACAAAGCGCAAATACCAAGAGAACATTTGAAAAGCTCAATAAATTGATCATATTCCAGTGAACCTTCACCCTCATAACGACGGGACCATTTAAATGCTAATGTCATTTTTTAAAAAGTCAATTACAGGAGTTTTGAAGCGATGAAGTCAGCATTCTCTGCCTTCCTCCCGCCGGCTCTGGCTCCCCTGGGGCGGCGGGCTTTGGAGCGTTGGCCGGGGTCCCTGCAGGGGACACCCCGCCAAGCGGTCCCCTTCGTGGACTCAAGCGCGTGCAGGCACCAGGAGTACCCGAAGTCTTGTGAGCAGTGGAGGGCACACGTTGTTAACGGGGCAGCATGTGTGGGCCTGGGGGGTGGCGGCTGCAACTACCCCCAAAACCCAGCCGCGCGCCACCGTGTCCCCAGCACAGGAGGAACAGGGCCGGAAACTCCCAGCCTTCCTGAACGGCCAAGGGGGCTGCTGGGCTGCCTAGGCCCCAGCCGCACCCCGTCCTTCCTCTCGGGGGGCTTCCTCGCCCTCCCTCGGGGCTCCCAGGGGGGCCGTCTGGCTCCCCCGTGGCCTGGAGGGGATCCCAGCTGAGGGTTCTGAGCGTTGCACCCCTGCACAGGGGCATGGGGGTCCCGTGAGCACGCTCACACCTCGCACGCCGGCAACAGCAGGGATTGCTCCCATGCTGACAGCCCTCTGTGCTGCCTCAGCCAGAAGGGGCTGCGCTGAGCAGCTGGGGTGTCCGGTCTGGTGGCCACGACAGCCTGCGTCCCCAAGGAAGCAGTTGGTCCCAGCCTCAAGGAGGGTGTGACAGACTTCCCAGCATTTCAGGGCCTTGGCCGTTGAGTGCTGACCTGTGACCCCCATGCCCAGTTTGGACGGAGGAGCAGAGACCCGGGGGTCAGCTCCGGGCAGGTCCTGGATGCCCTCTGTGGCGTGGTGCTGTGGGCCAGGGCCGGGGCCCAGCCGGGCCCCCCTCCCCTTCTGCTCTTGCCCTTGCTGGCTTCGGAGGAAGTCATCTCCAGGCTCTTCAACCCCCTTCGGCAGGGAAAGCCCAGCCCCAGTAAAGAGCCGGCCCAGTATGAGCCTGGCCGTCCCTGGAGCCACCTCCACGCAGGACCTCGGGGCGGCGCGTTCAGCTGGCTTGCTGCCTGTTCAGTCCCTGGCCGATGACCCTGGTCCCTGCAGAGGAGGGGGCTGGTGCTGTGTCCGGGGCCCTGCCTTCTTCCCCGTGCTCTGAGCGGAAGGACCCCCAAAGGGGAGGGGAGGCTGCCTGGTGGTCACAGGAGAGGCACGTGAACTGCGGTCACAGGTTGGGGGGGCAGGGCTCCAGGGAGTGTGCTCCCAGCCCCTGGCTTAGGGACCCAGGGGAGCGCACCAAACACGGTGGGCTCTATGTGCGTGGGGCAGAGTATCACCCGGGCGTCTGCGGGCTAACAGTCCCCCAGGAGTCATGCTGCCCCCATAGTCTGGGGGCCCAGCTGTGATGATAAGGACTTTGCAGACAGACAGACACCCCCCCACCCAGGAGACCCAGCTCAGCCACTAGCTCCGAGGCTTCGTTTTAGGCACCTATAAGATGGGACACCTACTAAGTGGCAGTTAAAGTGGGTGACGCTCGTGCTCCTTGCCATGGGGGTGCCATGCAGGCGCTCAGGTACAAGTTCACAGGGGTGTACCTGCAACACACCTCCTCCTCCAGGCGACCTGGGACCTCTGGCCTCTCGCCCCATGCTTTCTATAGGGAACCGACCTTCCCACATGCTGGGGTCCATAATGCACCGGGGGCTGGGGCTGGGGCTGGGGGCTGGGGGCTGGGGGCTGGGGGCTGGAGCAAAGGAAGCCTGTCCTGCACCTGACAATACTGACCTGGGAGCTAAGCCTCACCCCCAGATCTCATGGGAAGCTCGCTGAAAGGCCAGGCTCCCGGCATATGGGGGCAGAAAATGGAAGCAAATGAAAGACCGTGCCCACCAGCCCAGCTCAGCTCTGAGCTTCCCGAAGTGTCAGTTCCTCCCCTCCTCCCATGACCTGGTGACGGGGAGGGTCTCAGCGCCCCCACTGCACAGATGTGGAGATCGAGGCAGGAGAGGAGGGAGCTTGTCAGGTCCCACCGAGCGGCGTGGGGCACAGACAGCCAGAACCCCAGCTCTCCGGAAGGTGCTCAAGTGCTCTCTCCCTCCTGCTCACACCGCTTCTGAGCCCAGACTGCGCTGAGTCTGGCCAGTTCCTCCACGGTGGGGACAGAGGGACACACTCAGGACGGCGCCGGGGCAGCCATTGCTAAAGCAGACGTGCAGCTCCGGCCGCTGCTTCTGAGCGGCGTCCCCTCTGCGGGTGAGCGCTGGGCTCGAGCCCGTTGGTGCCCGCCCCAGAGCACCATGGCTGCCGTCGGGGAAGAGCAGGGAAGGAGGCCTCGAAGCAGAGGAGAAACTCAAGACAGGGGCCACGGATCGCAAAATATTGTCAAATTTTCCAAGGCGGGCCCTATTCGATCCCTGAAACGGGATATGAGCCCTGAACTTGGCCACATAATACGGCTCTGTCTGGGAAGGGCCCGGAGCACTGGGGACCCGAGCTATCTTTCAAAGAGCGATAGTTACGGAAATTAGTGGTGCAGAAATCCACCCCCATCACTCATCGGGGCCTTATTAACTGTCCTACGGTGTGAGAAGCAGCCTGGCCTCCTGACCGCAGGCCCTGGGAGAGGCTGTCTCGTCCTCAGCACCGGGGAGACGCGGGAGCGGCGGTGTCCGGGGCCCTAGCGGGACAGGCAGCAGTGTGACTTTCCCAGAGCTGGGACTCAGGGGACAAGGAGCTAACACAGAAGACACCTGACCCCTGGACTCTCAGTAAACACCACCTGCTTTTGTTACCGTCCCAGCAGCCGGAACGCCGGAGGGCCGGCCCCGGGGTCCACGGGCCTTCCGGGCCCCAGAGCCTCCAAGGTGCTGTGTGTCATGTGGACCACCCACTGGCCACTGTGGACCAGGGCCTCCCCAGCCACGTGCTGCCTGTTGATGGAACCAGTGCCCGTTTTAAATAAGTTCTAAATGCTAAACGCCCCTGAGAAGCATCGTGCGTGTGATAGCTGGGGGTCGCCGGCCTCAGCCCCACCCGGGGCATCGTTGGAAATGCAGGTGCTCAGGGCCCAGCCCGGACCTTCAGGTGGAGCTCGGGGGCCGTGGTCAGTGCTCTGTTCCCGCCTCTTATTGGGTCCTGCAGGTGGTCCTGGTCCTAGCAAGACCACTGGCCCGTGCAAAGGACAAGTCTTCTTCCAGCTACTGTTCCCCCGGGATCTTCTCCACGGGGAGCAAACAGAGGCCTCCCACGCCTGGGACGTCCCCGGGAAGGTGCAGGCACTCGCCCTGGGCCTGTCTCCCACACCCACAGCGGACAGGTTTCCATGGGGCCCCCCGCAGGGCCCGGCACCTCCAATACAGCCCTGAGTCCGGCCGGAGCGGGATGCGGCAGAGGAAACCCAGAGTGACAGTGTGCGACCCTTCCGGAAAGGCTGTTTCAGGGGCCCGAGTCTTTGGGCCAAAGAGGCCTCGGCAGGATGCTTGCCTTTCAAGGTCGTGCTAATGACCCTCCTCACAGGGTGGCTTTCCTGAGGGGAAAACACGTGGAGTTGTTTTGTCCAATGGCGTCACCAGCAGGAATCTTCCGTGGCCCAGCCACAAGCCTGTTACTCAACACTCGCATTATTACGGGGCGAAGCCAGATGAGAGGGAGCGAGGTGATAACGCAGCCGGGAGGGTGCACCGCCTTCCCAAACCTGTTCATTTTTAGCCCCTGTGAGTCAGAGTAGCGTCCGGCTCCGTCCGGGGAGGCTTTGATCCTCCGGCCCAGCCCGCGGGGGCTCCACCTACGGACAGACAGAGGGCTCGAGAAGATAAACAGCTCTCGAGTGAGCAGTGCCGGCCCCGCGGCACCTCGCTCGCCTCCCCGCGTGTTGACAGGAGCTCTCTTGGCAAGTAGCACATACGTAACCTTCGCCCTTGACCGCGCTGTCTGGTGGCAGATAAGAAGTTGGGGGTGTCGAGAAGGGCAAAGGAAAGGAAGAACGGTATTCCCGCTCCCCACAAAGGAAAGAAGAGGCAGATGGTGCGGAACACTGCTGGGCTGCCTTCAGGCTGCGGTGCGCCCAGGAGACGAGAATCAGGGGGTGGATGCAGAAGCAGAGAGGGGGGACTGGGTTGAACATTTTTATGACACATTAGCTGGTGGGTCCCACCCCACAGCCAAGCGACGGAAAAATCGGTCCCTTCAAAATGGCCCTGTAGGGTCTCTCGCAGCTGAGAGGTGAGCCCTACCCTGCAGGGGAGACGTCCGGGCTTTCCCGCTCGTCTTGCTGGAATCGTCTCAAACGGGGGACGTCTGTCTCAGGAACTTGGACTTTGGCCCAGCCTCGGTTTGACTGTCTGTCCACAACTAATTACCAGGACAGGGGACGCACCCGTGCTGAGGGTTACGCAAGACCTGTTCGGCCCGCGAGGACAGGGGCCAGATCCCACTGAACCCCCTTTCCCACCCTGGTGCCCGACACGTGGCGGGGGCTCCCAGCCATCTGAGTAAACACCTCATACTCCCCAGCAGTGGTCAGAGGAAGAGGGAGGGGTCTTGTCCGGGAGGGGTCTCAGCAAAGCCCGCCAGAACACCAGGGGCCCGGACGCTCCCTGGCCACCTCAGAAGTGCGACGTCACCCCAGTGGGACCGTGGGGACGGAATGATGGCAGCCGGGACCCACGTCTGCATCTCCGTCCCCAGCCCATTCGCCGTGCCGGAATGAAACCTTTGCAAATCGCCACGGACCCTGGTTTTGATAATAACACGTGGGGAAAGGTTGCGTTGCTGTCTGAGCGGCGCCCCATCGATCTGGGAAGCAGGACAAGGCGGTAATAGGAGGGAGCCGACCGCCGGGGGCAAAGTGGGAACGCAGGCTCATCAGAGGCCCTGGGCTCGGGCGCCGTGCCGCTAAATAGAATTCCGTTATTGTTCATAAATAGAGAGATTGAAGTGCCCGGGCCAGGCGCCGATGAGCATCGGGGATTGCGCGTCAGCTAAACTCGAGCCCGGTGTTTGTTTTGAGTAAGTGGTTGTCTCGGCTAATAGTAGGGTATTTCATTGTTAAGAGCTTGTTGAACGGGATTTATGGAAGAATCCTGCGTGGCTGTTTGTGCCGGATGCTCGGCGGTGGCCGGGAGATGGGGACTCGACCCCGATGTCTGCTCTATCCCTGGTGGGCTTCTCAGCACCTCCCGGTCCACATCGAGCTCCCTCCGGCCCCGAGGAGGCTGGGGTACCCGAAGGGTGTGGCTACGGAACCAGCACAGCCCCCAGGAGGTGCTCAGAAGCCCTGTGTGTGCGCGTGTGTGTGCAAGCGTGTGCGCGGGTGCGCTTGTGAGAGGGCTCGGGCAAAGGACCTCGGCTGAGCTGTGTTTTCCTGTTTCCTTCGGAACCAGGGCGTCCCCCTCGTGCCCGCCCGAGGGGCAGCAGGACTTGGCGGGATCTGGGTGAGCAGGCGAGGTGCCGTCGGGTGCAAACAGCCTCCTGCGGCGGCAGAGCCCAGCTCAGAGGCGCCGTGGGGTGAGGACGGCCCCGGGGCAGAGAGGGCCGTGAGCCCCTGGGCTATCTCCACAAAGGCCCCAAAACGGGCTTTTTCAGTGTGGAGGAAGCAGGTGACAGGTCAGACTGCACGCTCCATCCCCGCCCGTGCTCAGCTTCCTTCCAGCTGTGGTTTGGGGAGCATTTCCAGGGACCTCCCCTCCACAAGTCACTTTCCCCTCCCAGCTTGGCTGCAGGATCACAGTGGACAGAGGCCTCTGGGGCGTCCCCAGTCAGTTAAGCCCATGGCGTCAGCACCCAGCCCGTCTGCCTGGCATCGGCGGGCACAGCCCCTCCCTTCAGCAGCAACTTCTCCCCCCAGAACAGAGTCCCCAGGAAGATCAGCACCCCCAGCAAGCTGGATCCCAAGGAAGCTGGAAGGAAGAGACTGGCTGGCCCCTGGCCATTAACAAAGACAGTGACCCTGTGGTCCTGCGAGGAACAGCCACAAGGAAATCAGAGCCGGCCCCTTGAGTGGGGTCACAAAAAACTAGCCGGTGTCCCCATCACGGCGGGCCCACCTCGCGGTCAAGAGTGTGCTGGGAGGGAGCATGTGGGGCCCTGCAGCCGCTGTCGGGGCGCCACCCCCGCCCCGAGAAAACCCCAGTGTCAGGTGGGGGGGGCTGGTTCACCTCTGCACCCCGTGTAACCCCATATATTCGAGGTGCTCTTCTGCCTGTGGGTCTCTGACCGGCTTTTGAAAAGCGGCCTCCCGCTGAAAAGGACTGTAGCTCTGGCCGACCCCTTAAGTCCTGCACCCAGCTGTCTTTGCATCTGCGGGAGCTGCCTACCCGAGGTGGACACACAGGCGGGAGAGCCCGGGCCGCTGCAGGCAGGATGGTGACGTCAGACGGTATGCGGAAGGGCTGGGTTGTGGGTTTCCACCCCTCTGGCCTCAGTTTCCCCTCTTTATAGGAGGCAGGCTCGTCTGATCGTAGGTAAGGAGGGGGTTGTACTGATGGGAGAGACTCCTCGTGGAGAGACCCTGGATGGCTCATCCTGTGATGAGCCCGTGCAGGTGACACTCGCGTCCAGGTCCCTCGCTGGCCCTCGTGCCCCTGGCTCAGACCCCCAGGAGCGTCAGCGCGTGGGGGATGGGAGGACGCGGCCTTCGATGCAGGTGTGCGGCTCCCGCCCATTAAAGGTAGCTGCACGTGTGCCCCAGGAACAAAGGGTCCCTTCACCGTCACCTCCCTGGGGGCCCGGCACCGGCCCCGCCTGTGGCCGAGGAGCCTGCCTCCGCTCCCGCTGCCTGCCGTCCGGCTCCCGAGGCCCGCACGCCGCGGCTCGCCCACTATAGGCTTTGTTTAGTCTGGGCTTCTGGGCGTCGGGCTCTTTTTTTCTCCAAATTCTTCAAAACTCTGTAGGCTGAAGACACCACTCATGCAGCCCAAGGGGAGAGTGAATAACCCTCCTCGATGGAGAAGTTCCTGTCTCTCCTGAGGGCGAGAGCGAGCCGGGAGAATGGGGGGTCACTGAAGCGTGACACCCCACACCCCACCGGAAGGCCTCGCGCGTGGGACACAGTGTTCCCAAAGGCCCCGGAGCAGGAGGAAGGGCTCCACAGCCCCCCCCGCACCCCTCCCCCCCCGCATCCCAACTGTCCCCAGGACGGAGCGCAGTCTCCAGAGCAGCCTGAACCGTCTGCTCATGTCCCTCCGATTCCGGGTCCCAGCAGCCATGGCGTGGCCGTGGCCGAGTGCTCGTCAGACGGACAGATCCCACGCGGCTGGCTGGTCTGGGTTGTTATACGGTTCTTGCCTGAAGCCGCCGTCGAGGTGCCGTCCAGCCCCACCCCACGCGGGGACACAGGGACCCCATTTCCCTCCTGGAAAAGATGCGTTGCAAGTGTCTGTGGTCCCAGAGGCGGCATCTGTTATCGGGCGCGACCCCCTGCGTATCCGCCTGACAGACGCTCGGTCCCCCACCTCAGGCAGGATGCTGAGCTCCGAGAGGAAGCGGCGAGAACGTGTTCCATCAACAGCCTGGCCGTCGAGGACTCTAAGAGAGTAGGGGGCGAGAGGGAGGGACGCATGAAAGGTGACTTAGCACCTCATCTTCTCCTTTTACGTGCCCAGGGGTCCGGGGCCGGGACAGGCTTCCGGCAGCTGCGCCCCGCCCCCAGCCGGACGCGCTCCAGCAGGCAGAGCAGAGGTGTTTAAGGTCTGGGCGTGGCTCGTGGGCCACTTTTCAGCGTAAGGAGGGGAAGGAACGGCTGGGGATTCGGGATTGACGGCCACAGCTGCCCGCCCCCCCGCCCCATCCCTGCCCCGTCTGCCGTCTGCTCTGCGGCTCTCTGGTGGGGGTGGTCTGTCCGGTCTGCGTTCCACAGCCCTGTCGTCCATCAGGACCACCCTGCGGTGGGTGCTGGGGGCTGCGGGGTGTCCACACCCTCTTTGTGGCTCGGTGTCCTGGGCTTAGGGAGCCCTGTCCACATCTGTGAGGCTGGAGGTGGTGTGAGGGCAGGGAGGCAGGAAGGATCGGGGAGGGGTCCAGGTTCCTGCCTCAGACTGGTGCCCGCGCAGGCTGGCCTCTGCCCTCAGGCTGCTGTCTGGGGCCAAGCAGGGGAGCCAGGAGCCAGAGAAAGGCTGCCCCAGGGCCGGAAGGGAGCAGAAGGAGGGGACCTGGAAGGCCAGAGGAGAAAGGAAGTCCAGAAACTTGCACCCAGGGAGGGAGGGGCAGTTTCCAGAGCATCTTCGGAGACCCCCGAGTCCCCCGAAAGGCAGGGGGGCTACGAGGAGCAGGAAGACAGGGGTGGGGCCGTGAGAGGAGGTCCCCGAGGGCCGGACATCGGGGCCTGAACGAGGGTGATTTGACATCCCTCGAATAAGCGGATCGGAATCAGCGCCCTCTGCAGACGCGGTGCCCCAGCCCCGAGGGCCCTCCCTCTGCCCTGCTCTGCCCCAGGGGCGGTTTCTTCTGCGCCGAGCCTGGCTCGCTGCCGCCCGGAGCGATGGCGCGAGTGGGCCGCGTGGATTATCGCCTGCCGTTTCGTTCCCCCGCGTCCCGTCTGGATGGATCCCAGTCTTCCCTCCGGCTTCTTCCCTTGTTATTATTGGTTCTTAGCTCGAGCCCTGCTCCACTTGCGTGTGCGAGATACATGTACCCATCCCTCGGGCCAGCGATGGACGGAGAAGCAGCTTCAGTCTCTCCCCGGACTGCCCTCCTTCCTGCAACGGCGCACGTGGGGGCCGCACCCCAGGGCTGTCTGTTCGCTTCCTGCGTTCGTCTCCCACAGTTGTCACTGCCTTCTTGTGCCCATCCCCCTTCTCCTGAGTTAGCTTCTTGGGGACGAGGCTACAGCCATTGACCATAGACCCTGACCGTTAACAGGGTCCGGGGAACGCCTGCTGATAAATGAACACACGGAAAAGAACACGTGCTTTCGTGGTTGGGGGTGCGTGTGTCGGACACGGAGGGAAGTTGGGTTTCTGTCACTTTACGTGGCCCCTTGGTCATCATGCCCTCTCTTGTCTTTGTATTTTCCGAGGAAAACATGTCATGACCATGTGCCCAGCCTGATGCTGGGGGTAAGACACAGCTCGCTGTGACAAGGTTTTCTCTAAGCCCCAACGACAGACTGTGGCCAAGGCTTCCACAGTCTGGACAGGCTGCCAGGTGGTCAGGACGGGCATGCTTGTCAATCAACAGAGACAGACGGGGCGCCTGGGGGGCTCAGTCGTTAAGCGTCCGACTTTGGCTCAGGTCATGATCTTGCAGTCCCGAGTCGGGCTCTGTGCTGACAGCTCGGAGCCTGGAGCCTGCTTCAGATTCTGTGTCTCCCCCTCTCTCTGCCCCTCCCCTGCTCACACTCTGTCTCTCTCTCTTTCTCAAAAATAAATAAACATTAAATAAATAAAATAAACAACAGAGACATCCGGGAGCCCCGGCCAGAGACAGGTTTCACGCTTTGCCTAGTGGGTTATTACTCACCCTGAGCAAAGCCACGGTCGCACACCGGCCCTGGCATCCACAGTGCCCCCAGACACCGACACCCAAACCACACTCCGTGTTCCAGGGCTGCCTTCTCAGCGTGGCACACGAGCCTCCTGAGACCTCGCTCGGGCTCTTGCCAGGTCGATGCACGTCGCGTGACAGGGTCGAAGCCTCGGGGGGATTCCTGACTGCTCTGGGTGAGGCCCCTCCCTCGGGGGTCGGCCGGCACGTGCTGGGCCACCGGGGGCACACAGGCTTCTCCCAGGCCGAGTGTGGAGGCTCACGCGAGTCGCGTGAGTACCCAGGTCGTTCCCATTTCTACATACAGCCAATCCTCATTATCTGTGGAAGTTGAGTTTTTTAAAGTTGCGGGGACACCGAATGCCTCACGCAGCCCCTCGGGGACGCAGAGTGCTCGGTTCCTGCCGGCCTCTGGTCACGACATTCGCGTTCGGATCCACACACAGCCTTGCCGCATGCGTGCTTCTGTCTGAAGACACGTCCGTGTGGGCTGAAGATCCGCGAGCATCCGCTCACGGACAGCAGCGTGTGACTCCAGCCTGCAGGAAGCTTCCTGACCCCTGTTCTTCGTGAGGTGCGCCCTAGCCGCCTTCTCGTGCTTAGGACACCGGGCGGCGTTTCAGCTCTGTGCTTCAGAGCCATTTTAAATAGTGAAGTCACCCACGAAAACCACAAAAATGTAAAAAAAGCAGACACTAAGTGGACATCGAGAAGGGCACTTGATTGCAGCCTGCGCTGCCGCAGGTGGAGAGCTGTCCCGCCAGCCTCCAGGTGCGCGACCGACAGCCCAGCTTCCTCGTCCCGCGACGCGTGTCCACGAGTGACAGAGGGTGTGCGGTTACTGGTCCGAGGGTTACAAAGACATCTGAATTTGCAAATCCGGAATCTGAACAGTGAGTCGACTCTACGGGATACGATTCAACACAGATTGGCTTTATTGGGCTGTAATCCGTGCACAGCAAACTGCACTCGGGGGTCTCCGTGCACCCACACGGTGGTGGAACCGCCCCGCCATCGGTCTTGGAACATTTCATCCCCCCAAAAAGGAGCACCTGAGCGGCCACCCCACAGCCCCACCCCCGGCCCCTGGAAGCCACCAGCGTCCTCTCCGTGTCTGTGGATCCCCTGCCTGCTCTGGACACTCGCGTACACGGAATCATGTGACACGCACCTTCACGGCTGGCTCCTGTCACGGAGCGTCATGACTTTGAGGTTCATCCGTGTCACCACGTGCTTGGGCGCCCCCTCCCGGTGACGATCGCGTAGTGTCCCGTACGGGTCGGGGGAGGGGCACGCCATCGCCCACCGTCCACTGGTGGCCGCTTGGGTTGTTTCCACATTCAGGCTGCCGCGAACGGTGCCGCCGTGAGTGTTCGTGTACAAACTGCTGTGCGATCCATGTCCGTTCCTCCCGGGTGTGTACCGCGGCGTGGGCTTGCTGGGGCGTATAGCGGCTCTTATGAGTAACTTTTTGAGGAACCGTCTGTTTCCTGCCCCGGCCACACGCATGACATTCCCACCTGCGGCGTCCCAGGGTCCGATCCCCCACACCCTGCCCGTCACCCGGCATCGTCCGTCGGTTTTGATGGTAGCGTCCCAGTGGGTGTGACAGGTGTCTCGTGTGCATGCTGGTTTTTGAGAGGGAGCTCTGGGGGGTTCAAGAGAAGACCAGCTTTCGGATGCTGGAGACAAGGAGGCAGGAGCCCGGCCGAGGAGCGGCGGGGCGTGCGTCACACCTGTGGACTACGCTGCCTCTGAAGTAGCAGGGAGAAAGGAAGGCAGTTTTCTGTGGAACTTTCTCTTGACAGGTCTCAGTCTGTTGAAACCAAATTTGTAGGCCATGGCAAAGGCCCATCCCCGTTTGTGAAACAAAGAAAGCCCGTATCTCTTCCCAAGCTCTGTAGAGCCGCTGGTCCGGACCGGCCCCCAAGCGTGGCCGCGGGAGGGAGCCAGCTTTGCGCATCAGCCCCCGGGGGTCTCCTGTGTGAGCTCAGACGGCAGGACAGGGGCCTCAGGGGCCGGTCTGAGGGCAGCCTCCGACACTCGCCACCCCCTTCTGCAGGGGTCCAACACCCCCAGATCCTCCGGAGAGGAGAGGGGGCAGTCTCAGAGCACAGGCTCACTTTCCAAGGCCCCCCCTTGCCTTTCCAAGGCACCACAGCCGCCGGGGAACCTGGGGACACCCCCAGCTCCCATGTGGCCCAGCCAGCGTCCACACTCGGACCCATGGAATGGAACGTACGGACCAAGTACTCTCAGTGCCAGGGTCACCAAGGGGTAATGAACATGGTAGAGACTCTACAGCCGGAAATAGCACGAACCAGGAGAGCCACTTGCCGTCCAAGCAGCAGCGACGCATTTTGGTGCTTTCATGCGAGAACCTTTCCGTGGACATTCACAGAGGACCCACCGCGGAGGCTCCCACAGACACCCTGAAGTCACGAAACCCCAGCGGAGGGGCGACAGGGGCTGCAGGAACCTCGGAGCCCCGATGCCGTCCGGCCCGGGGGACGGAGCGGTCCCGCCCTCTCTCCTCGCGGCCTCTGGCCGGTCGCTGGTTTTAACCCCCCAGGGCCTGATTGGTGGCAACCCTCCAGCTCCGTAATTAGGTGTAAGTGGATGTTCCTTTTTTATTGTTTCTATCTATTTGCTCACTCACTCTCGGCCTCTCGCTCGTCGCTAATGATTTTGGCTGAAGTTCAGCAGTCGGTACGATCTTTTGGTGGAGCTGACCGTCGTGGCAGCAAACCAGCGTGACCCTCGGGTACGACAGTCCACGGCCAGCGAGGGTACAAAGCGGGGGGGATCGTTGGGCCCGTCACCGTGGCTCCCATGGGCTCTGTGGATCCAAGTCACACACGTGCCTCGTCCATGCAGAACCCAGCAGCCAGAGGCCAGGAGACGGGGCACAGGCCTTAGCAACCTTCCGTATTAAAGGGCCGAGCGGCCGAAAGGAGCACGCCCTCTCCGACCCGGGAAACATCGTGCTCCGGAGTGAGCGGGGCCCCGAGGGATTCCAGAAGGCCGAACTTTCTTGACACCCCGATGTGGCCACGTGGCCACATGGCCACGTGCGCGTGGCATGGATGGAGACTGCTCTGCGGGGGTCCGCGGAGCAGCTCAGTTGTGCGCAAGGGTGCAGGAGGTCGGGGAGGAGCTGACGTGTCCGCGGGAAGAACGCCGAGACAGGTTTGCCTCCACAATCGTGTGGTTTCAAGGTGGCTTTGTGTGATATAACTCACATCCTAAACAGCTCGCTCGATTAAAACGCGGAGTTTTGGGAATGCTGGCGTCGTGTGGCTGTGGACAACTCTGCTTGCTCTGTGCCTGCTTGGTGACCTCCTCCATGGCCGGGTCACCTGCAAAAGCCTCCTCGGGTGGGGACACCAGCACCACAGGGTGTCCTCAGGACCTCCGTTCTCTCCCAGGGCTCTGACCTCCCCCGCCCGATCCCCGCTCGCCTAGGGTCCGGGGGCCGCGTGGAGCAGCCCCGCGTGCCCTCCCACTGGGGGCCGGGGCGGGGGTGGTGCGCTGGCAGGCAGTGTCCCTCCCCCTCCAGCCCAGCTCTGCCCGTTCGGACAGAGGATGGCCTCCCGTCTTGGTTCGCCCAAGACTTTCTCAGTTTCAGCGCTGAAAGCCCGATGGTTGGTCACCTGACAGACCAGCGACCTTCGTGGACAGGGCCCTGGCGGTGGCGGGCGGCGGCCCTGCTCCCTGGCCCCGGAGCTCAGCAGTTGTGAGGACCAGTGTGTGTGGAGCTGAGGGACTCAACTTCTTGGTACAAATCACCGTGGCCACCTTGGGTTTGCGACCTATGTCCTTGAGCCTGGGTTTCCCAAAGAGCAGCAGACCCGTCACCCCCCAGCCCCCGGCTCCATTGTGGCCATGCCTCCCGCTGCCCTGAGAAAGACTCAAACTCAGGCCCAGACACTGCCCGGCCGGGGGTCACCGCAGACCTGGGCTCCAGCCAGACCTTTGACTTGGCCACTTCCCGGCTGTGTGGCCCTGGTAGGTGACGCACCATCTCTGTGCCTGGGTTTCCTCTGTCAGAGATGCTAACGTTGTCTGGGTGACATGCCACAGTGACACGTACGGTGATGACGAGGGCCCACGGCGGGGTCCAGGATGGGCTGGTCCCTGATGAACCCGAACATTCTCGAGAGGTTTGCTTTTCTGTGGCTCTTCCTTGAGAAACACCGAGCACCCTTCCCCCAACGCAAGCCCCCAGGCCCCGAGGGTCCGTCCTCCCAGGTCTTCACCTCAGGGTAGGAATGAGCCTCGACACCGGGCCTCTGCCCTTCTTCCCTCCCGCCCTCTCCCCTCCCCAGCGCCCAGGTCCCTTCCTGGAAGACCTACTGCCGTGGACAAGAACGCCCCCGGGCCCGCCCTCCTCTGCCTGTACCTGCCCTCTGCTTCCTCGGCGACGACAGTAGAAGGGTCGTGGGGAGGAAGCCAGGTTCTGATCCTTAGAAAATGTCATCTGGACCCGAGCCTGGTCCGTGTCCGTCAGGGTGCAGGGCGGGGTCAGCCACCGTGCATGCAGATGCAGGGAGCACTCCCAGGGTGGGGTCCAGCCACCATGCACGCAGATGCGGGAGCACTCCCAGGGCGGGGTCGGTCACCCTGTGAGCAGATGCGGGAGTACTCCCAGGGTGGGGTCCAGCCACCATACACGCAGATGCAGGGAGCACTCCCAGGGCGGGGTCGGCCACTCTGTGAGCAGATGCGGGAGCACTCCCAAGACGGGGTCGGCCGCCATGCACTCAGATGTGGGAGCACTCCCAGGGCGGGGTCGGCCACCATGCACGCAGAGGTGGGGAGCACTCGCAGGGCGGGGTCGGCCACTCTGTGAGCAGATGCGGGAGCACTCCCAGGGCGGGGTCGGCCGCCATGCACGAAGATGCAGGAGCACTCCCAGGGCGGGGCTGGCCGCTGTGCACACAGATGTGGGGAGCACTCCAATCCGCTCTGCGCCTTGGCAACGCCCTCGACCTCTCTGTGTTTCATTTCCCTTCTGCAAAACATCACAGAGAAGAATGAAAAGACAGAGCAGGCAGCCGCACTCGGCACGAGAAACAGCCGAAGCCACAGCGGTGAGGAGGCGGCGGGTTCCCACCTCCCGGATCCCTCCGGGGCCTCGTGCCTCGGGCACGACTTCTGTGTGTCCGCGGCGACTCTGGAGGCCGAGGCCCTTCTAGAAGCACGGTCTTCTCCTGGGTGACCCCGCTCTTGGGGACGGGGTGGGACAAGGGGCAGAGGACACAGCAAAGCCGCAGGGGCCGACGGGGGCGGAGTGCTCTGAGCAATCGTGTGGTGCTCGCAGTGCCACATTCGGACCGCGGATCCCGAGGAAAGCCCAGAGCACCCTCTCCCGCCAGCCCCCGGGACCCACGCAGGGGTCAGAGCGAGCCTGGCCCCTCGTACCGACCTCACGGGCGTGCGCGCGCAGGCATGGGCGCCGCCTGGATGGCGCTTTGATTGAATCCTTGTCCTCATGGAAAGCGCATCTTAAAAGGCGAAGCCAGGATTCAGTCACGTACACGTGTCCTGGGCACCCAGGCACTGGCTGGCCCTGCCACCCCCCAGCCGAGGGCCCCGGGGCAGGCCACACCCCCTGGAGGACTCGCTTCCTCCTCGGGACAAGTCCACGTCCTCGGACACCTGCCTCAAAGCGCCGATCGGAGGTTAGGTGAGACAGTCCACGCGAAGTCTAACCAGCGTGACCCCAGAGGCAGGAAACCCCCCATAAGGGAGAGTTTCCACCGCCTGTGGAGTCCGGCGTCCCGCCACCGTGTTCCCAAGGAGACCCCAGGCCCTGGCATGTCACGTGCCCTCCCCCCTGCTAAGGAAGGCGCCATCGGCCTCGCGGGACGGCCGGTCCTGCACAGCTTCCCGCTCTGCCCATTTCTGGCTTCGTGGCCCCCGGGGGTCTCTGAGCGGCCGAGTCAGCCTCTGCAGAGACAGAGCCTTGAACCAGCTGGGCCACTTGGTCCCCTGTGCCCACGGCTGCCTCTTGTCCCCAAGCCTAGCCAGCAAGCCCTTCTCGGCTGAGGGGACCCAGTTATGACGCTGCCTGTAGTCCCAGGCTCCCCCTGGCTCCTTCCCTCCTCCGCCCCCCTACCCCTTGCCCTTTAATTACTTGGGTGACTCTCTGCAGAACCTCCGGTGACAGGGTCCCAGGGAAGAGTACCCGGCGCGTGTGCATGCGTGTGCACACGGGCGCACACGCGTGTGTGAGCAGCGGCACGACTCCCCATTGGTGGCAGGGTGCAGGCGGCCCTCACCCGGACCTGGGGCTCGGGACCGCCCGGCTTGGGCTGCCCGCGGTGCATGGGTGAGGGCGGCCAGGCGGGGAAGGGGTTAACCCCCTCGGGCCGGGCGCGGGGTCCTGTGCCAAGACAGCCGTCACTTCCCGCTAATGCAAACCAGAGCCGCCCTCCAACAATCGCTGCAGTGTTACGGCCGCTCCTGGGACGCATCTTTGTTGTTGCTCCCAAAGAGCGGGCCTGGTGCGTCTCCGTTTGTGGCCTTACTTTCCTTCGTTTTTGGAAACGAACAGGAGAAGCCAAATCCAGGAGCGGGGAGAGAGAGAGAGAGAGATTCTTTACTTCTTCCCCACACTGCCTAGAAACCTGCGCCTCCGCGGCGCCCCCCTCGCCCCACCCTGGGCCCGCCACCAGGAGGCAGAACCTTCTGGAACCTTCCCGCCAGGCAGCTCCAGGCCCAGCGGGCGGGTCTCGGGAGGTCAGGGGAAGGAAAAGAAGAAATGATCAAGGATGAGTCCGGCCGAGGACCGGGCCAGGCAGGGATTTGTCTATTTAAGCCTCACATGACCATCTACCTGATGGGAAGACTGAGGCCCAGAGAGGCCCAGAAGGCCTCCCGGGCGGCCCAAGCAGGAAGGGCCAGGGCAGGAGGCCGGGCTGTCTGACCCCAAAGACAGCCCCGCCCCGTGTCCCATCCCAGGAGAATGAACCCAGTGCCGTCCCACCGCCCGCCCAGAGGGCCCTGCCTGCGCACGGTCAGAAGCCGGTGCCTCGGCGCCCCTTCTCCTGCCTCCAGAGGGCCTGCGCGGTCCCGCCCAGAGTCACCGTCACAGGGCAGGAGGGTCCCGCCCAGAGTCACCGTCACAGGGCAGCTCCTGGCCGGCAGTGCCCAGGCCTCGGATGCTGAGGGCAGTTCAGATCCCAGCTTGCCCGTCCCTGGAAAGAGGCTCCGGGTGCGGACCCTGACTTCCGTCTCCCGTGTGCGACCCGGCATGGCGGTCAGGACCCCTGGCGAGGTGTGGGGATCAAACGAGACGGTGCCCAGCCTGACCCCGGCCTGCCCTCACGCCCACCTCATCTCACCTTCACCCCTACCCTCACCCTCACCTCACCTCACCTCACCCTCACCCCTACCCTCACCCTCACCTCACCTCACCCTCACCTCACCTCACCCTCACCCCTACCCTCACCCTCACCTCACCCTCACCTCACCTCACCCTCACCCCTACCCTCACCCTCACCTCACCTCACCCCTACCCTCACCTCACCTCACCCTCACCCTCACCTCACCCTCACCTCACCTCTACCCTCACCTCACCTCACCCTCACCTCACCCTCACCCCCACCCCCACCCTCACCCCTACCCTCACCCTCACCTCACCTCACCCTCACCCTCACCTCACCCTCACCCCCACCCTCACTCTCACCCCTACCCTCACCCTCACCTCACCTCACCTCACCCTCACCTCACCCTCACCCCCACCCTCACCCTCACCCCTACCCTCACCCTCACCCCCACCCTCACCCTCACCCCTACCCTCACCCCTGCCCTCACCCTCACCTCACCCTCACCCTCACCTCACCCTCACCTCACCTCTACCCTCACCTCACCTCACCCTCATCTCACCCTCACCCCCACCCTCACCCTCACCCCTACCCTCACCCTCACCTCACCTCACCCTCACCCTCACCTCACCCTCACCTCACCTCTACCCTCACCTCACCTCACCCTCACCTCACCCTCACCCCCACCCTCACCCTCACCCCTACCCTCACCCTCACACCCACCCTCACCCTCACCCCTACCCTCACCCCTGCCCTCACCCTCACCTCACCCTCACCCCTACCCTCACCCTCACCTCACCTCACCCTCACCTCACCTTCACCCTCACCTTCACCCTCACCTCACCTC
This sequence comes from Paguma larvata, assembly GCA_030068075.1. Taxonomy (NCBI): domain Eukaryota; kingdom Metazoa; phylum Chordata; class Mammalia; order Carnivora; family Viverridae; genus Paguma; species Paguma larvata. Next base: position 1,789,228 of record CM057833.1, read on the forward strand.
ACCTCACCCTCACCCCTACCCTCACCTCACCTAACCCTCACCTCACCCTCACCCCCACCCTCACCCTCACCTCACCTCACCTCACCCTCACCCCTACCCTCACCTCACCTCACCCTCACCTCACCCTCACCCCCACCCTCACCCTCACCCCTACCCTCACCCTCACCCCCGCCCTCACCCTCACCTCACCCTCACCCCTACCCTCACCCCTACCCTCACCCTCACCCCCACCCTCACCCCCACCCTCACCCCTACCCTCACCCCTACCCTCACCCCTACCCTCACCCTCACCCCCACCCTCACCCCCACCCTCACCCCCACCTCACCTCACCCTCACCCCCGCCCTCACCCTCACCCCCACCTCACCTCACCCTCACCCCCGCCCTCACCCTCACCCCCACCTCACCTCACCCTCACCTCACCCTCACCCCTACCCTCACCCCTACCCTCACCCTCACCCCCACCCTCACCCCTACCCTCACCCCTACCCTCACCCTCACCCCCACCTCACCTCACCCTCACCTCACCCTCACCCCTACCCTCACCCCCACCCTCACCCTCACCCCCACCTCACCTCACCCTCACCTCACCCTCACCCCTACCCTCACCCTCACCCCACCTCACCTCACCCTCACCCCCACCTCACCTCACCTCACCCCCACCTCACCCTCACCCCCACCTCACCCTCACCCCCACCCGCTCCTCTCTGCTCTTCCCAAGCTCCTCTGGTGCCAGGACCTGTGGTCACTGTGGGCCTCGGAGAAGAGGTGGGTCCTGCACGTGGGAGCCCACACTCTGGCCAGGGCGGGCACCGGGGTGCGGGTCGTAGGACCCCTGCGGGCAGGAGGCCACGGCCCCGCCCTCTGCCGAGGTTGGTCCTGGGGGCCGGCCACCCAGCCTTGCCAGCTGCGTCCCGACAGCCCCGCTCCTCCCCCCCTCGCCCCCCCGCCTGTGTCTGCCAGGATCGCTCTCTCAGTGGGAAGCGTCCCGAGCCCATCCGGGAGCCCGAGGCCAGCAGGTCCGGGCCACCAAACAGATAAACCCAGTAAGGGGCTTTCAGGAACGGACCGTCCATCCTTCCCTGTTGCCGCAAAGCCCACCGACAGCCGCGCGACCCGGCTCCCAGGGCTGGAATTTCAAACTTACACAAATATTCCAGAGCTTTTCAAGCGTGTTCCAAATAGACATTTATGTTGGCCGAGGCAGTGTTTTCCTTTTATTGCTGTTATGAGATTCAACATTTTTCCAGAAATAACTTCTGAAAAGTGTGCCTGGATTTTGAACACGTGTGAGCCTGACATACGGGGAGAAAGCTTTCGAGTCACACACACGCACACGCACGCACACACGCACGCACGCACTGAGTGTACCTGGGGCGTCCGCCTTAAAAAGTGCTGCGTGCCTTTGTCCACGGAAGGGCTTCCAGGAGGGTCCGAGCCGTCCTGCGTCGGGGCCGTGGTCTCACGTGGCGCACCGGTGTGGGCTGGGGATGTGTTTCACGCGGTGTCTCGGACACCCTGCCCCACGGTGCTCAGTGTGCTTCCTGGTGCACACAGCGGACATGGCTTCTGCTGCCTGGTCCCTGGCCTTCTGCCCACGAGGGGCGAGGCGGTGAGGCAGAGCGGTCCTCGGAAAGGAACGTCAGCACTCGCTGTCTCCGAAACACTCCGCCATCCGCTCTGCCCTCCGGGTCCTCCGAGCTGGCCCCGCGCTGGCCCGGCCGTAGGATTAGTCATCCCCGAGGCCGTGAGTCAGAAAGGGAGAGCGAGGCATCCAACCACCACAAACGGAATTTACCAGAAGCTTTTGTGAGGAGTGCCAGGTGCTTGCGAAGCATGCAGCCCCTCTGGGAGGTCAAGGTTGGGGAGAGAAGGATGCTCGTGACCCCACCCAAGTGTCCAGGGCACAGAAACCAAGTTGTAAGAAAAACCAAACGTGGACAGAAACTTTTCCCCCAAATTAGAAAGGGTGAGCCGGGGCCTGCCACCCAGAGCCCGTCCCAGCCCGCGTGCCCCTAGCCCGAGTGCCCCAGCCCACGTGCCCCAGCCCGTGTGTCCCAGCCCGCGTACCCCCAGCCGGCGTGCCCCAGACCGTCCCAGCCCGCGTGCCCCCAGCTGGCGTGCCCCAGCCCATGTGCCCCAGACCGTCCCAGCCCGCGTGCCCCCAGCCCGCGTGCCCCAGCCCATGTGCCCCAGACCGTCCCAGCCCGCGTGCCCCCAGCCCGCGTGCCCCAGCCCATGTGCCCCAGACCGTCCCAGCCCGCGTGCCCCCAGCCCGCGTGCCCCAGAACGTCCCAGCTCGCGTGCCCCCAGCCCGCGTGCCCCAGCCGGCATGCCCCAGACCATCCCAGCCCGCGTGCCCCCAGCCCGTGTGCCCCAGCCCGTGTGCCCCAGCCCATGTGCCCCCAGCCCGCGTGCCCCAGCCCGTGTGCCCCAGACCGTCCCAGCCCGCGTGCCCCCAGCCCGTGTGCCCCAGCCCGCGTGCCCCGGCCCGCATGCCCCAGACTGTCCCAGCCTGCGTGCCCCCAGCCCATGTGCCCCCAGCCCGCGTGTCCCCAGCCCGCGTGTCCCCAGCCCGCGTGCCCCAGCCTGCGTGCCCCAACCTGTGTGCCCCAGCCCATGTGCCCCCAGCCCGCGTGCCCCAGCCCGTGTGCCCCAGACCGTCCCAGCCCGCGTGCCCCCAGCCCGTGTGCCCCAGCCCGCGTGCCCCGGCCTGCATGCCCCAGACTGTCCCAGCCCGCGTGCCCCCAGCCCATGTGCCCCCAGCCCGCGTGTCCCCAGCCCGCGTGTCCCCAGCCCGCGTGCCCCCAGCCCGCGTGCCCCCAGCCCACGTGTCCCCAGCCCGCGTGCCCCAGCCTGCGTGCCCCAACCCGCGTGCCCCAGCCGGCATGCCCCAGACCATCCCAGCCCACGTGCCCCCAGCCCGTGTGCCCCAGCCCGTGTGCCCCAGCCCATGTGCCCCCAGCCCGCGTGCCCCAGCCCGTGTGCCCCAGACCGTCCCAGCCCGCGTGCCCCCAGCCCGTGTGCCCCAGCCCGTGTGCCCCAGACCGTCCCAGCCCGCGTGCCCCCAGCCCGTGTGCCCCCAGCCCGCGTGCCCCAGCCCGTGTGCCCCAGCCCGTGTGCCCCAGCCCGTGTGCCCCAGACCGTCCCAGCCCGCGTGCCCCCAGCCCGCGTGCCCCCAGCCCGTGTGCCCCCAGCCCGCGTGCCCCAGCCCGTGTGCCCCAGCCCGTGTGCCCCAGACCGTCCCAGCCCGCGTGCCCCGAGCCCGCGTGCCCCCAGCCTGCGTGCCCCAACCTGCGTGCCCCAGCCGGCATGCCCCAGACCGTCCCAGCCCGCGTGCCCCCAGCCCGTGTGCCCCCAGCCCGCGTGCCCCAGCCCGCGTGCCCCAGCCCGTGTGCCCCAGCCCGTGTGCCCCAGACCGTCCCAGCCCGCGTGCCCCCAGCCCGTGTGCCCCAGCCCGCGTGCCCCAGCCCGCGTGCCCCAGCCCGTGTGCCCCAGACCGTCCCAGCCCGCGTGCCCCCAGCCCGTGTGCCCCAGCCCATGTGCCCCCAGCCCGCGTGCCCCCCGACGGGGGCGCCCAGCCCCACGTGGTGCTGACCCCAGCACACCCCGGTTCCCCGCAGCCGGCCTGGGCTCTGCGAATGTGTGAAGGTGTTGGCTGCCAGTCGGAACTGGAGCGCGGCCTGGGGGCCTCGCTCTCCAGCAGGGAAGCTTGTCAGGCAGCGAGTCTGGACCCGGCCCAGCGCTCGGAAGCAGGAAGAATTAACGGGAGTAAGTGTGAGCGCTGTTAGCACGCCTGGCTGCGGTTTGTCGCCGATGCCGGGGAGACAGCGCTCGGTCGCGGGGTTCCGTCCGTTTGAATATGAGATGTAATTAATGAGTCACCGAGTGTGGGGCCCCTGGAGACAGGTCCGCCGACTTGGTTTTTAGCGGTGTGGGACCTGCTCCCAGGAAAGCACCCTCCTCCCCGTGGGGAGGACCAGCCAGCCCGCCAGCCCTCAAATCTAGAGAAAGAGAGCCTGGATCCCCAGGGTGTCTCGGAAGTTGTGGGTGCAGGGGTCCCCTCGAGAGCCACAGGACACCTTATGTGACCGGAGAGGGCAGGGCACGGGGCGTCAGGGCCGCGGCGGGCGTGAGTAAGCCGCTCGGCACCGCTCTCCCTGGCTCTTCTCCGCTGTGTCGTGGCCAAGACTGTTTTTAAATTGGCCTTGGAGGGGTCGGGGGAGAGGGGTGGGGGGAGAGACCGCGTCTCTCTCCGGAGGCTGATCGCATGCCCGAGAGAGCCTGCAGGTCACCGAGCCGCCAGGACAAGGCCCTGGAGCGCCCGAGCCGCAGGCCCGGCAGAGCCCCCGACCGCCCCGCGGCCCGTCGCCATCCGCCGGCCTGGTCTCTCTGTGCTAATGAGGGCAGGTCGGGGTTTTGCGTTGTTTCCCCCTAATCTCCTTCGCCCCGTGGCCGGTCTGTTCTCAGAAAGCTCGACCCCCCCCCCTCTCCTGGACTTTGATCTCGTTCGGGTTCAGCTGCCTCGTTTTTTGCAATTATCAGCCCAGAGGGAGGACGGCCCTGACCTACAGCCGCAGTCTGGCAGACAGATGGGACAGGAAACGGGGAGTTTCTTTCAGCCTGCGCCCCTCTTCATCTTGGATAGATTACAACAGTAGCAGCTCCCAACGTCTTCATAGCCCATTTGTGATGAAGCGCTGGTAACATCACACGAGCAGAGAAACGCGCAGATTAGTGATATCCGGGCAAAGATGGATGGACTGGGCTCCCGAGACTGCTCTGAGCAAACCCCTCCCTCCCCCGCTCTGGGGAAAGCCCCTCCGTGGGGCTACCCGGGAACCCCACCGGGGCGCGGGAGATGCTGGCCGCAGCCCTCTCCCCCCCCCTCGCTCCCCCTCCTCCCCCTCCCTCCCTCTCTCTCCCTCTCCCTCTCCCTCTTCTCCCCCATGCCTCCTTCTCTCTCCCCCCCTTCCCTCCCTCCCTCCCTCTCTCTCCCTCTCCCTCTTCTCCCCCATGCCTCCTTCTCTCTCCCCCCCTTCCCTCCCTCCCTCTCTCTCCCTCTCCCTGCATTCTTTGCCTTTCCAAGTTTTTGAAAGTCTACAGGGCGACTCTGCAGCAGCCCAAATAAATCAAGCCGCCATGGCTACTTTGCAGAAGGCTGGGGATTTATATTTGAATTTCAGGAAGAGGGGCGAATCCATCACCCGGCAATGCCGCGTCTATAGATTTAAAGTTTGCTTGAATTATTATTGGGGGGGAGGCGGTGTGCGGTGGAAGGGAGTTTGGAAGGAGACCAAGCGGACTGGCCCAGGAAGAGCTCCTTCCAGAAGGCCCGGGCACATTTATAAGCCATCAATAAGCACCATTAAGACCTGCAGCTTTCTCTTTGTTCTTTTTAAGAGGAAACACTTAACAATTTGTTGTTCTTTGTTGTACTTTTTTAATGAGCCAAGAGAACATGGCCCTGTCCCGGCCGGCCTGGGGAGGAGGGGTCACGAGCTTTGTCTTTTATATTTTTCATCTTTTTCGTTTACATGAAACCTGACAAGAACCCCCCCCCCCCACGAAGGAAAGCCGATCTGCCTGGGCTGTTTTCAAAGAGCTCCAATTTAGAGCATCCCCAGCGACTTCATTTCTAATCATGTTTTTACTTTCCTGGTCCACCAATTGGAGACCCCCCCAGGTCACTCTGGTTTCTATTGATTAGAGCCCGGCTCCGAGGTGAGGGCCCAGGATGAACGGGGCGGGGGGGGGGGGGCGGGGGCAGGGAGGGATGCGTGCGAGCGGTGGTGGCCCTGCCTGGAGAAGGTATCTGAGGATTTGAATGACATCTCAGGGGACAGTATCAGGCTTCCAAATTCCTTTCATCCATCAGATGAGAGAACAAGCCTTGGCTTTCAGCCGGACGGGGCCGGGGCTTTCTCCCGGAGCAAACGGGCTCGGGCCACACAGATAAAGAGCTTCTCCTGTTCCTTTTAAACCGTTTCAGGCAGGAGCCGTCTGTCGCTGACTGAGGGCGGGTGGGGGCGGGGAGGGACCTTTCAGCTCTGATTAGAGTAGCAAGTTCAGGGCCGCAGTGAAGCTTTCGAAAGTCTTTCCAGCCCTTCTTTCCTGCTTTACGGACGGGTTTTGCCCCACACCATGGGGGAGGGGGGCCGCAGGCCTGGCATTCCGAAGGAGCCCTTCCTTCTCCAAGGCGCTAAGAGCAGGGCCGGCCCGGAAGGGCTCCAGGCCCCTCGGGTCCCGATCGCGTATCCATGCAACTCCCAGGGAAGAAAGGGTGCTTATTAGATAGATACCCGCGGGGGTAAACCGCGCCCGGGAGCACCAGGAAGGCGCGGAACTGGGGAGAGAAAGGGAGCGGGCCGTGTGGCGGGAACCAGGGATCCAGGCAGTGGGAAAGGGGTGCAGTGGGGCAGGAAACAGAGGTACCGGGTGGCGGGAAGTGGACACGGCGTCACAAGGAAGTAGGTGCCGTGTGGTGAGGGGCAGGGAGACGGTGGGGCAGGAAGTAGATGCAGTGTTGCAGGAAGCAGGGAGCCGGCGTGGCGGGAACCAGTGGCACGTGAAGGGACCCAGACGCAGGGACGAGGCTCTCCACAGCCTGGGGCACAAAAAGCTCTGGATAAATGCTCGCTCGGGAACCCTGTGCGGTCTGGCGGTGTGACACAGGGGGAACCATCTCTCCGGCAGCTTGGTGCAAAGGATGTTGGGCCCGTTGGCTGCCTGCTCCGACGACACCAGCAGGCGCCCCAGGCGATGCTGCTGACACTTCCCTGAGGAGTGACAGTAACGAGGTGAATAGAAGGACCTTGCTGGCCAGCCCCTCACCGCCCCTGTGGGGGGTCCCAGCAGATAAGGACAGACACCCAGGCGCACGCTCTCTCTGGGCGCCTGTCTCCCGTTGCCGGCTCCCCTCCTAGGCCGGGTGCAGACACGGGCGCCCAGGGTCTCCTGGTGAGGGCGCGGAGCCAGGGGGAGGCTCCAGGGCCGGGGGTCACCGGGCTCCCCGCCGCACCTACCAGATCCAGCTTCTCCTTAAGGAACTGACCTCCTCCTGCAAGGCTGCCGAGGGGGCGGGTCCCTCCGCACCGGCCCGTTCGTCACCAGCCCTGGCTTCCCAGGCCCGGCCCCTCTCGGGAAGCCCTCTGAGGGCAACGCGGGCCCGAACCTGCCCCACGCCCCAGCCTCCCCGTCCCAGCACCGCCCGCTCCGTGAGGGATGCACAAGGCTTAGAGGATTATTTCCTTTTAATAAAGACCAAAAAAGTTTCCGAAGGCAAAATGACAGGCTGGTTAACTTTGTATCCCGACTCCAAAAAGATACATTCTCCTCTTTGTAATGCGCTAGTTCGTGGTTACCGGCACATTACATTAACTAATTTGAGATCGAATTATCAAATTTGCTCATTGCTGCTAGCGCTAATTTGAAACCTTACAATAAAGAAGGGTTTGAGAGGCACATGAAAGGGCACCACCCACGGCGGCTCCGAGCCCGGCCCCGAGCCTCACAGCGAGGCTCGCAAAGGGTTCGGGGTAATTGCAGCCATGAGCCAGAGTTGATTGAAGAAAATTATACCCCAGTTTTTTACTACAAGTTTTTTTTTGTGTGGCTTTTCTTAAATTATGCGGTGAAATTCAATTACAAGGGAAGACACGTATAGGACTTTTAATAACTGTATGCAGAGCATCTTTCGGGCTCCGCGCTAGCGGCTCGCGAACCTACGGCTTCCTCAGACTTGCTTCTCTTCTGGAGGACGTAGGGCGTCGCGTGAGCGTGTGTTCTGTTCGCAAAGAGAATTATCCGCTTCGAGTTCCCTCTTTTCATGTCATCTCCCTACTTATGCTTCTACAACTTAAACCAGAAAATGCGGGAAAGGAAGCTTTGGCCCAGCACACGTGTGCACACACGTGCACACACGTGCACACACGCACATTCGTCTGCACGCAGACGTGTAATTTCTTCTCCGCCTCGGGCTTCTTTGCTCCATGCTCGCCAATAACCCTCGTGGCCTTGAACCTCCTCGTAGGGTGGCGGACCTCAGTAACTGCATTCCCAAGTTGCAAGTAACAAAAGCAAATGTATAAATTCCGAGCATCATCTGGATATTTAAGGCGCGCCAGAAAGCCGTGGAGGGTGTATTTTTTCCCCCTGCTTGGTGAAAGATTTTCTAACAATAAAAAGTCATCGCCACGCTGAGGGAACCGTGCCTGCGGCCAGCACCCTACCCGCTTCCCCTGGAAACATACAACCGTGAGTGACAAAGTGCGGCCCCCGAGCTCGGTAATTAATTCATTTACATTTTTAAATTCGTTGGCATTTTTTCATGCCACAAATGGCTACACACGGGGCGTGACATTTGAAGTCCCCACCCAGTGTGTCCCCGCTCCCGCCGTCTGCTGGGGAAGTTGGGAGGAGGACGTTCCTCCAGAAGCGGGGAGCGCAGGCACTCTGGGGTGATGTCTAGTGTGGCCGAGGATGCCGCAGGCGGGGGTCCGGCGGCCCCGAAGCGCCCCTCCCTGTCCTCCCTGCAGCCCGGCAGCTGTCGGGGAGCGAGGGGTCAGCCGGGAGGAGGTCTCGGACATGCGGCTCTGTGTGGGGTCCTCCGGCTCCCTCTGAAGGTCAAAGGAGAGATTAGAAGCCAGCAATAAGTCTCGATATTTGAAGGACGAGCAAAACCGGCCCGTTTGCTTCTGACATGCTTGCTTAGGCGTCTGTCCCACAATCCAGCCTTCTCTGGCTTGGGAGCGCTGGCCTTTGGGGCAGGCGAATGACGGGGAGTGTGACTTGCCTTCTGGTCCCAGCAGAGCTGAGGCAGAGGTCCGAGGCTATCAGGCCAAGTCAGGGGGGTAGGCGGGGAGAGAAGCCCTCCCCGAGTGGGAGTCTCGCCACAGGGCTCCTGGCTCCAGGGGTGATCTGAGCACCTGCCTGATGTCCCGCCTCACTGCCCACTTGGGGAAACTGACCCCCAGGGGAACACTGACTTCCCCAACTCAGGGGCAGAGCCGAGGCCCTGCTGGCTCCCAGTCTGGAGGACTTTCTTTCCCGCAGGCCACCTGCATGCCACCTGCATAGCCCACAGGCCACCTGCAGGGCCCTCGAAGCCACGGTCCAGGGGAGGTGTGTGCCTCTCCCATGGGTTCGGCGTCTTCTGCACACGCTTGAAGGAAGACAAGGCAGGACCAGCCGGGTTGCACTAATGGGCCTTCCAGCCTCTGGAGGGCGCAGCTGAGTAACCCGGGGTGGCCCTCGCCCCTCCCAGGCAGCACGACACCAGCTACGTGCGCCAGAGGGCTGAGAAAGGAGAGGTGGTCCCTTACAGGGAGGAGCCTAAGACTTGCCACAGTGGCCAGGTACGACCTTCTGAGAGACCTACTTCCTTTTTCCCCCCATGCAGAGCTAGGCAAAGTGTATGCCACGCCCTCTCCTGGTAATTAGCTGTACTGCGGGGTCGTGATAAAATGCACTGGTACCCCAGATTAGAAGAAACATGTCAATCAGGCCAGGACAAGAAAATAAAAATACATTGCTGTCTGTTAAGGACCAGACCCTAGAGGTCCCTGGGAATTCGAATGCGAGGTGTTGGCTTTTGCAAAGTACCGCTAAAAGGTAGATGGGGTGCTGTGTGTGTGTGTGTGTGTGTGTGTGTGTGTGTGTGTGTGTCAGGGAGGCGTGAGTGTGCAGGCAGGGGTCTGCAGAGGCTGGGGGCGCGGGCTGCCTCGGCGTGCAGCCGCGGGAAGCGGGGCGGGTGCAGGGCTGGGGGCCGGCAGTGCTCCTGCCTTCTTGAAGAACGGGCTCGCTTTCCAGGTGGGCCAGGCCGCTGTTATTATCATCTCGGGGCGCAAAGTCTGCATCCGTCCACCTTGACCCTGAGCGGGAAGAGGGGGGGATTGATAACGCAGACCCGCCTATCAAGAAAAGCCTCCGGCTGAAGCCATCCTCCCAGGCACCGCGCAAAGGTCCTCCTGAGATAAGACAAAGTTCTTTGATCTCCATCGATCTCTGCAAAGGCTTCTCCCCGAGCCTCGGTGACTCAGAGGCCCCGCCCACCCTGCCCCAGCCGCCGCTGCCACGGGAAGGGCTTCCCAGCTGCACCCGGCCAGCGGGTCCGGCCGTGCCCTCTGAGAGGAGCCGGGTGAGGCCAGGCAGTGCCACCCCCGCTCCCGGGGGCACGCTGCGTCACACTCCAAGAGGGACAGGAAGGCCAGACACTGGGTTTGCTCTTGTCACCTGCCACAGGGGGCGGCTGCAGGAGGTGTGTGCGCCGGGTCTTCACGAAGCCGAGAGAAGGCGGGGAAACCAGAAGTGGGACGGGTGTGAGGGCAGGGGCTGTGGGAGCCAGGAGACCTGAGTGTGGGGGGGCCCTCTGCGTGCGCACACGTGTGCGGGCGGCATGTGAGCGTGAGCTCCCCAGGCTCCTCCAGAGTTCAGAGACGGAGAGGAAACGGGCCTGGAACAAACCGACAGTTGATTGACTCAAGTTACATCATTCTCTTCCCCCTCGAGAGCCTATAAATCTCCCTCTCCTTGTAAAAAAAGAATTTAAAAACAATTGAGGCTCCTGGGCCAACCCAGCCCGGCCCCTGTGGCCTGTGGACAGGGCGGGTGAGCGCTCGGGGGCAGGTCCCAACCCTGGGACCCGCTCTGAGGCCGGAGACTGGGGAGCCCTGCTGGTCTGTGCGCCCCGTTGTCCTTCCAGACTGGGGGGGGGTGGGCCCAGATGTCACGGGCACCCGCCCTGTAGCCGCCGGCCCCCCAGGCTGTGCAGGCAGGAATTCCTGCACTCGGGGTCCTGGCCTCTCCCCCAGACGCCGCCCTTGGTCAGGGCAGAGCCTCCTACGACCCAGAAACTGGGCCACTCTCACCCTGTCCGTTTGTCTTCCGTCTTCCATGCGAGGCTCCTCGCAGCCGAGGACCCGCCCTCCCTGCCAGTGCCCTGGGGAGCAGTTAGAGCGAGCACCTTATTTCTGAACGTGGGGGCCGATGGCGTTCTGGACTTGCTCCTTGCTGCCGGGGTTCGGTTAGGCCACCCTCCCATGAGCCTCTGCCGAGGTCATGCTCTGGACCCTGGTGGGATTTCTGGCCCGTGGATGCGGGGGCGGGGCGCTGGCCGGTGCGTGGGGGCTGGACCCTGGCCCCCCATGCGACCGAGGGGGTGCTGGTGCAGAGCTGTGGTGTTGGCTTTAGGCCACCTAGCACCCCACGGGAGCGGTCCGTGGGCGTCTGTGGTTTAGTAGGGAAGTGAGATGCTGTCGGTGTGATTTCATCCTGGGACCTATGGGGGCCTCTCTCGGGACTCTGCACCCAGGGACGTCAGGGACTCCCTCCACGAGCAGCCCCCCCCCCTCTCGAGGGCATCGGCCCCGGTATGCTGTGAGGCCGCGAATAACCAGACACCCGCCGTCCCCAAGAGGGCTCTGGGAGTTGGGCCACCTGGGCTTGGGACAGACGGGGTGGAGTTAGCACACGCGGGCCGCAGCAGGCAGTGGTCTGACCTTCATGCCACCCATGCGGCCGGAGCCAGGGAACGCGTCTGCAAGCTCACAGGGGCTGCTCCTGCCCGGCAAACCTGGGAACGCGTCTCCTTCCCGTGCTCAGCGGGGGGCTTCTCTGGGACCCCCGGGGGGGTCGGGGGGACGGATCGACCGAGGGAGAAGGTATTGGTGAGAACCAGGGCCACCCCGCTGGCCACCTGTGGGTGCCTGCGAGCCCAGGCAGGGAACCCCCACCCCCCCCAGGAAACCCAATGTGCACAAGCAGGAAAAATCCCCTCCCCGGGCGCACGGAGGTTCCCCCGGCAGCGTGCCTTCCAGAAGGCCTGATCGCCCTTAATCCAGAGCAGTAAAGGCTGCAAGGCCCCATATCCCAGAACCTCATCAACAAAGAGGCCTTTTTCCCTGAGTATTTACAACTTCTGGCGAGGCGGGTAACAATGTGACAGCTTATGTAATGATGTCAAGAGGCCTTTGCAGCTTAGAGAGCCTCTGATCGTCCCCAGCTCCGCACACGCGGACTTTCCCCGGGGCCGTGGGGCTGCGGGCAGGGCCAGGAAGTGGGAGCAGCTCCCTTGCTGGAAAGGAGGAGAAAAGGCAGGGTGGGCTGCGGGGTGAGGAAGGGCTCACCGTCTGCCTGGGCCCAGGATGGAAGGCAGGGAGGCCGGGCTGAGGAGTGACTGTGGACCAGAAGCCCAAACGGGATGGGCCTCAAGGGCAGAGGGGCCGGTGGCCCCCAGACATGCCCCTCCCACGGCCAGAGAAACAGGCGTGGTGTGGACTTAGTGCAGCCAGGACAGGTCACGGTGGCCCGGGGACTCCTGTCCCCCATTCCCGGCCCCTGCGCAAAGGGGGTACAGGGCAGGACCCTCAGAGCAGGGCCCGAGGGAACTGGGCACTTGTGGGGCTGCCCCGTCCGGTCCACCTGACGCTCCTCCCCGAAGCCCCACCTGCCGCACCCCCACCCTCGTCTGTCGGAGGCTTAGAACAGCCTCCTGTGCGCGCTGTACGGCCCTGCTAGGTTCGGAGGGCGTCGTAAGACCCACCCCTGACAGATTCCTTCCTTCCCCCCTCCTCCCCTTCCCCAAGGAAAGGCTCTGTGGTCCTCATCCCCCAGGATGAGGCTGGGCCCAGGGCCACACGGAGAAGTGTGCTGGTCCTGGGGAAGGAAGGACGCACCAGGGGTCTGGGCAGAGTCCCCCGCTACCCGGTAGGGACACACACTCCACCCCATCCCCAGAGCCCAGGACCCCCGACACAGACACAGAGGAGCCACGGCGCCCGGGACCGGCCGCCCCCAAAGCCCACCCTCCAGATCCCCTGCTCTTCGTGTTCTGACTTGAGGAAAACACTTCCTCGGAGCGGTTACCCCGAACCCCCGACCCCCTCCGAGGGACGCAGGGAGTATCTTCCGGGAAATCTCCTGTGAGCCTCGAGGTCCCCCTCGTGATGAACGGCCCCGCAGAGCAGGGCGAGGAGGGTAAGAGGCACCGGGGTAGGCCGTGGCCCCCGGCTCTCAGGCCAGCCCCACCCTCCCCGGTGGGCACAGCTGCGGGGACCCTCGGGCCTCACACCTGGGGGACAAAAGCAGTGAGTGTTCCCCCTAAAGGGGCTCCCTGTGGCGGAGGTGGAGGGCCGGCCGTGCCCCTCAGAGCCCAGGACACGGTGCTGGGCAGTCCCCTCTGTGCCCCTGACCGCCGGGAGGCAGCCAGCAGCCCGCGGTCTCCCTCGCGGTGCCGCCGTCTGGAAGCTGAAATCAAGGTGTCAGGGGGCGGCTCCTCCTGGGGCTGTGGGAGGTCTGTTCCGGTGCTGGCCGCCCTTGCCCCGTAGACCCCACACCCCGGCCTCTGCCTCTGTCGTCACCTGGCTTCTCCTGTGTGTCTGCAAAGACCCTCCCTCCAGATGAGGCACATTCTGAGGTTCTGGGCAGGCGTGACTTTCAGGGGGACGCTGTCGAACTCACTACAGGGACCACAGAGAGTTCTAGGAGGGGCTTGTGCTGCCAGGCCTGGAGGCCAGCCAAGCAAGGCCATCGCCGGGGTGACGGCTCCGTTTCTTTGTGCAGCCCCGGACCCGGGACCCTCTGTCGCCCCCGAGACTAAGTCCTCACATCCGCGTACGGATGCCTCTCTCCCCCCACCCCCCAGGGCTAAGCAGCGGAGCAGGTAGAAGGGGCCCCAGGCCACTTGGGAGCCGGAGCCCAGGGCAGAGGGCTGGACAGCAGCCTCGGGGACGCTGGGCACGGCCACCTGTCCCGACACGTGCCTGGCCTGCAGCAGCCCTCAGGGCCTGTGACCGAGGTGGCTCCTGGGCCTCCGCTGGCTGCCCCCCAGCCTGACAGCAGGAAAGGCCACTGTGTCTGTGGGCCCGGGTCAGAGAAGGGGGTCTCCTGTCCCCTTGAGGCCACACCTCACTGGGCACCGTGTGTCCCAGTCCGAGGGGGAAAATAGCCCTCAGACCACCGTGCGCCACCACAGACAACCCTCCATGGGACAAAAGGGCCACGTGCACGGGGCAGGGAGCAGGGAGCGGCCCGGGCGGGCTGGGGCCCCACACCTCTCGGGCCGGCGGGAAGGCCCCGGCCCCAGCGCGGCAGGCGAGGACTCCCAAACCGACATTCGCCGTTTGAAACCTTTCGTTCCTATGTCCTTTTTATTTTCTGAATCGTCACTCGGCCCCCGCCCTCGTGAGACCCGCCCAGGTACAAAATCGTCCGAATCCAGGGGTCCTTCTCCCCTCGGGACTCCGCACCGAGGCAGCGCCTGGGGCCAGCGGAGAGACCTTCCTGAGAAGCTGGGTCCGTCCGTGAGGCAGGAGCTCGGGCCGGCAGCCTCTGCCCGGGGCCGCTCTGCCACGCGTCTGCCTCCCCGTCTCCGCGGGCCTTAGCCCCTCGCTCCCCCACCCCACCCTCCCTAATCACGCACCCTGGACTCGTCTCTCAACACCCCGTCCACACGGTTGGGCCAGCGAGAGCGGCGAGTCCGGGGCAGGAGTTCTGTTTGTCCCGACACCGATCCGTGACCGGTACCGAGCGTGTCCTCTCTGCCAGCTTGCCACTGCACCGGCTGCGGCTCGCGGCATCCGGGGTGCGAAACGGGGCCTCTCTGGGGAGGCCGTGTCGCGGTGGCAGGGCGGACACACGACGGGCCTGGGCGTCAGGGCTCGCCCCTGTTGGGGGTGGGGGCAGCAGGAGACTCGGGGTGACCCCGCATTGCGAGGGTGACCCTCACGTCCCTCCTGGGTGGCCCTGGCAGTGGGTGCTCTGACAGAGGGTCGGAGGCGCAGGGTGCCCAGGGCTCAGGGGCGAGGTCTCCGGGGACTGCGAGGACTCCAGCAGGCCGGTGACCGTGGAGGGCCCTCTCACTGCACAAGCCGTTAGATGCCTTTCTGGGTCCACATCTCATGCCTCGAAGGGCTGGGTATCTGGGCACAGAGTCCCAGGGGCCAGAGCCCGTGATGGGCTGAGCAGTGAGCTGACTGGGCCTGGTGGGGCTCCAAGGAGTCCCCAAAAGTCCCCACTCCCAGCTGCTGTGGCCACGGGACTCAACCTCGAATCTGCCAATACTTGGGGCCAGATCATTCTGCTTGGGAGCCACCCTGTGCACGGGGGGAGGTTCACGCATCCCTGGCCTCCACCTTCTAGATGACAGGGGCAACCAGGTCGGTCTCAGACCCTGCGGGTGGAGCCCCCCTCTCACCGGGCTGAGGTGGCTTCCTGCTACGTCAGCCTTGCGTTCCTCCGGGCGGGAGCAGGTCTACTTCTCCGGTGCCGCCGGGGCTCTCACAAACGCAGTAAGAAACACACAGACCCTCCTCGTTCGAAGGGCCGTAGGCTGCAGTGTCCTGCCTGGAGTCGACAGGATACGGTGGACACCTGTGTGTCACCAGGCGCTGTCGCAAAGGACAGCCCCTCCTCCGGGATGAAGAGGGTCCCGTACGGAGACACTGTGGTGCTGGGAGTGAGTTTTATCAGACCCTGGGACAACCCTCCTTCCCTCCCAGGGAACCAGGCTCACGTGGGGGCCCGGCCAGGACTCTGGGCTCTGTGAGCTGGTGCACACTGGGGCTCTGCTGCTCAGCGGGGTCCTGAATGCCTCGGTTTCCCTACCGTACAAAGGGCACAGAGCTTGCCCCGTGCTTCTTGTTCAGTGCACAACAGCATGGGGTGAGCACCGGTGTCGACATGCCTGGAATGACCCCCCTGGAGAGCCTGCTCCCCTGGCTCCAGCCACTGAAAGAGCACCTTCTCCCCGTGCCCACTGTCCGACGGCAAAATGAGGAAAGAGCTTGGAGCCCCTCTGTCAACTAGCTTTGCCCCCTGAAGGGCCTCTCATGCTGCCCCCAAACCCACCAAATGCATTCTGTTAAAGTCAGGTGTGGGCGCGGTCTTGGAGGAACCCAGACTGGACAGGGACACTGTGCCTGGGACAGGACAGGGTGCGCTACCTGAGTGTGGCCTTGGCCTCCGGCTCTACGGAGCCTGCACCGCACAGTTTAGGGGACTGCTCTCCCCACCCAAGGGCCCCGTTCTGACCCTGTGACATCTCAGGTGGCTGTGGTCAGGGCAGTGCCAGCAGCTGACACCGGGGCTGGCCGTGCAGGAGGTGGAAACAGAGAGAGCCTGTCGCGGCCGTGGGGGCTGTCCTGGGCTCAGCGCTCTGTGGCGGGAGGCGGATGTGCTGTGAGGCGGGGGGCTTCCCTCCGGCTTCTTCATCTGAAGGGTTAAGTATCAGAGTAGGACCCTTCCTACTCACCATCCCACCGACCCCCGCCCCCAGCCCCCAAAGCGTCTCACTGTCGGGATTCGAGCATCCAGAGTTAGCAGGTGCCCTGGACGGGGAGTGGGACCTTAGCTGCTTGTCGAGGCTGCAGGGATCAAAGCCGGGCTCCCCACTGATGCTCGAGAACTTCGTGTGGCCGAGGCACCAGACACACTGTTTGGAATCATCCTGACCTCCGCAGAAAAGGAAAACCGGAGGGCTCAGCAGGAAGTGGCCCTTTCAGGAGCCCTACGCGCTGCTAAGACCCACAGAGGCAGTGGAGGCTCCAGGCACAGAGGGCAGAGCGGGACCCCCTGTGGGTTAGCGCCCTGTGGGGCCTCCCCTCCCAGCTGCTCAGCCCACGGGAAGAGGGGCGCCTGTCATCCATGGAGGTTCCAGAGAGGGACATCGTCAAAGAGGGCCCGGGCTCCCCCCCCGATAATGCAGCCATTGCCCCTGGTCTGACTCTGAGTCCTCGGGGCCTGGTCTGGTTGGTGTCCGGCTGTGTCGAGTTCTTCCAGCTGGGAAGAAACGCACCGAGCGAGGTACAGAAGTTCCCCCGGGGGAGGAAGGTTTTGGACTCTCTGTCCCTTTAAGAATGCAAGCCCGTCTCGCTGCCAGCATCTCCGATTCCCGTGACAAGTGATGACGGGAGTGTATCTGGAGAACAACAGCTGGAATTCTCAGCCAAGGGGGTGAAGGACGCCTTTGAGACTCCGGCCACCCACTTTACCTTGGACTTGTCAAGTCACACCGCAGCCTTTAACTCTTGCCTGGCCAGAGCCACAAGCGCAGGCTTGGATGCCGCTGACCTTGAGCCGAGAGCATGCTCCAGCCTACGGATCTCCCGTCCTCGCCGCTGCTTGCTGTCCCTCCTCTCCGCTCACCTCCCTCCTCCTGCCCCCACAGCCCCACCTGCCTGGCTCCTTTGACTGCCAAGGGTCAGGACCCCTTCTGTGTCCTCCCACCCTTGCCGTGCTCCCTGTCCTCATCCTGCGGACACAGACATGGCCCTCTCCTCCAGCCGGCCCCCTCTCCAAATCCCAAGCCGAAGGTCTCCCCAGGGCTCACCCTTCCTGGCTGCACAGGAACGAGAAAACAGTCAACTGGAGGGGTGGGGGGCCGCAGAGGAGGGCCAGCTCCTGGGGAAGACCCTGCAAGGCCCTCAGATCTGTGGCCAGAATGGGGGAGCCCACCTTTGCCTACTCCCGCTGCTGCCCTCCCCCCCTCCAGGGGAACCGGGAACCTTCTAGTCTCCCTGCCCAAAGCCCCTCAGCGGGAGACTTTCTCACCTGCTGCTGCTCAGAGGCAGAAATTAGAGCCGGCCTCCGTGCGGGCCTGGGGTCAGAGGGGGAGGAGATAAGAGGTGGCCCTTTGTGCCTGGAGCTGGGCTTTCAGTGCACAGGAAGTAGGCCTGAAAGCTGGAGAACAGCTCGGTGGGGGCCGTCCGACAGCGCCCAGCCGGTTCCATCTGATAAGGAAGGATGCTAAACCCACACTGACAGCACGCGCCCGCCGCCCAGCCCGCCGCGCCGCCCCGGGGCCTCCTGCCCGCCAGCCCGGAACCTCCGGCTTGGGAAGCCTTCCTCGGGGAGGGGGCCTCGGCCTCCGGGCCCCTTACCTGGGTGGGCTTTGCCCTGGTGGATTGCAGCTTCTCGCAGTCCCTTCCCCCCTTGCACACCCGACAGGGCACACTCCTCGGAGCCCACCCGGAGGCTGGCCTCCCCCCACCCCCAACATACACACTCCCCTCCGGCTCCGCCGACAGCCCCCCTTCATCCCAGGGCCTGCTGCTTGAGACGCAGGCAGAGGACGGCCTGTCGGCAATTCCGCAAATCGGAGCCCGCGCCCTCAGAGGTGCCCAGACGGCCTTGCTGAAGAAACGCCCGGGGGAATGAGCGGAGGGGCCGGGCGACGGGCACGCCATCCTCTGCTTTCAGGCTGAGCGGCCACCAGAAAGGTGGCGGGCACTGGGGTGGGGGAGGGGGCTTCTCCCGGCCGGTTCTTTAAGAATCAAGCCAAATCCTGGAGGAAAAACACGTTCGTCCAAAAGCCCTAATTAGCAGCCATGCAGGATCCTGGTAGCCGGGACACCAACAGCCCTCTGGTGGGAACAGGCAGGGGCAGGGATGGCCTTTCTCTCTGTTGCCCGGCACCCTGGGCCGAGGTGTTGGCAAGAGGCTGAGCAGCCATCACCCCTGGGTCCCCTGTCCTGGGCTCTTGGCGGTTCTGTTCTGGGCTAATTGGCCCTCATTAGCGGCCTCCCCTCCTTGGGTGGAAGAGCCATGAGCTGTCACCCGGCTCCCTTTTCTGCCCGCTCTGTGCAGAGTCTTGGAGGCCTTTGGGGACTCCAGGCTTGGGGTGTTTTTTTCATTTGACACAAGTGTCCCCAAGTCTCAAAGGACGAGGGAGGTGTGACCTCCATGCCTGTGTCCGGACAGTGGCTCAACCACATCCCTGAAAACTAAAGCCTGGCCCTGGGGCTGGACGCAGGGGACAGGCTTGGGGGCGCCCTCAGGCCGTGTCCCAGGCAGACGCACCTGCGGGGGCCACCAGCCCGCCCCGCCCTCCGCGCGGCCTCGGCCAGCCCTGCCCCCACCGCCGCAGCCGGTCCTCGCGCCCAGGTGGCCACTCGGGCGGCACAGGCCCGCTCCTGACTGGGGAGATGCGTGCACTTGGAAATGGTAATTACAGTCCGCCTCACGTTGTGTACTAGTTCCCAAGAAAATCATCTATTAATTGATTCCAATTACTCTTAATTGTTTCTCATACATTTCAATTAGGCGGCCCCGTTGTTACAGGCGGGAGCTCCGGGTTGGACAAGCAATCATCACGCCTCTAATGGCGGGGGCTGCAGGGGGAGCTCTGCCGAGCGGCGGCGGCCAGCAGACACGGCCAAGGCCGGCCCTCGGCTCCCTCGGCCCCAGCAGAGCACGGGGCCCGGTCCTTTCTTTCGGGGGCTTTGGGGTCTCCTGCCTCCGCCTCGGGCAGGGGGCTAGGCTGGGTCCTCACGGTGCCTTCCGTCCCGGGCAGGACGTCGGCTGCACTCCCGGGGCCAGCCCCGCCTCAGCCCTCGGCCCCAGCCGTGTGCAAGGCCCACAGGGAACCGAGAAAGACCAGGCAGGAGAGTCAGGCCCTGAAGCTTGTTGTGAGGCCGGCTTACTTTATTTTGGCTTTTTTTTTTTTTTCCTTTCCAAATCAGTCTGAACCGTCAAGGAGTAATTTTTGCGTGTGTGGTAAAAAACGTAACATAAAGTCGCCATCGTAACCATCTTCGAGGGCATAATTCGGTGGCATTGAGGACATCCCCAGCACCGCGCGGCCATCGCCTCCTCCCAGAACATCTTACTCCCCCCTGGTAGGAAACCCTGTGCCTGGGAGCACTCAGCGCCCCTGGCAACCTCGGATCTGCTTTCTGTGTCTCTGAATTCCCCCGTTCTGGACGCTTCGTATAAATGGAATCACACAGCACACGGCCTTTCGTGTCTGCCTTCCTTCCTCTCAGTGTTTTGGAGGTTTGTCCACGATGCGGCGGCGGTCGGTAACGCATTGCTTTTTATGGCTAACTAATGTTCCGTTGTGTGGGTGGACGGCAGTTTGCTCGTCCAGCCGTCTGTTGATGGACACCTGGGCTGTTTCCACCTTTCGGTTATTGTGACTCGAGCTGCCGTGAACATTTGTATCCACATTTCTGTTTGAACTTCAGTTACTTAGGGTGGTGTTTAGGGTGGTGCTGCTGGGTCATCTGGTCTACCCGCTAATCTTATAGGGACCAAGTGTACGCAGGTGGGCAGCAAAGGTGACAGGAAGTGGGCGCCCGTCCTCCTGGGGACGCTGGGAGGCTCTCGGGGAGGGGCTGGAGCCGAGGAGGCGGGAGCATCAAGGATCCCCTCAGCAGAGAAAGGAAGCACAGGGCTCCGTGCTCAGTGGACGCAGCGAGGGGCCGGTCTCCACGGGGACAGGGCTTGCAGGGCCCGGGGCGGAGGCCTGTCTGAGGAACAGGTGGCCCCAGGCTGATCCGAGCCCGAGGACTTCAGAACAAACACTCTGGACCACTTCTTAACTTCTTCATCTTGCTTTGGGACCATGCGAAAGGGACGCTCAGACGGGAGCACAGGACCAGAGAGGAGACAGACGTCTGTGGAGTACGCAGGGGAGGCCTCTCCTCTCTGGGCTAAGGTGCCTTCCTCCAAAATCTTCTGGAAGTTTCTCTCCATCAAAGCTGTTGTGGCCCAGGTCATAGATGTGGAGTCCAGCTGACTCGACACACGTCTGACTTCTGAACCGTGTGACGGTGGCTGCACCACGGTCCCCTGGGAGCCAGCCACCCTCCGGTCAAATGAAGACAGGCTCACGTGCCAGCCCTGCACCTGAGGGTAAGAATCCAGATGCTCCATGCCCAATGCATGTGAACTTCAGAAAACAGTGAGGACAAGGCAGATGCGCACCATGGCGTGGTCTGGAAGATTCCCACGTGAAGAGCCACAGCCCCGGACCCCAGCCCAGGGTCCAGGAGTTCCCATCAGCAAGACCACAAAGTCTGAGAGAGATGCCAAGGTCAGTGAGCAAACCCAAGGCTGTCCCTCCCGTCCTCTGAGGGCACCCCAGACATCACTCAGGGCATTCCCAAAGTTGAGATGTCCAGATCCTCCATCCCTGGTCACTGTGGGGTCTCGGAGGGCTCCAGGCTTGATGCCGGGTGTGAGCCAATAGCCTTCCCCCTCCCCCACCCCACTTTGCTGGAGCTGCCCAGTGAGGTCAGACACTGGGAAAGAAGGCAGGACTCAGAGCCAGCCCCTGGGCCTATGGTGCCGAGGCCACCACGCGCCAGCACTGGAAGAGATGGTGAAAGCTGGTCCCCGAGAGCCCACCCAGAGGCCACCTGGGCTCAGAGCCCCAGACACCTCCATGGCCACCTTGGCCCCTGCCGGCTTCTCCTGAGGCCCACCTTGGTCCGCACTGTGCCCATCAGTGACCATGCAGAGCCATTACAGGGAAGGGGCAGGTGGCTCCTCTCTCTCTGAAAATTTGGTGCCAACGACCAACCCTTTTTACAAGAAAGGAGGCCTCCAAGTTCCTCCATGACCTGCATCCGCTCTGATGGCCAACGGTCACCCCCCCCCCATTAGACAGCACCTGCACCAATACTGGAAGCATGGCCGTGTGTGCTCAGAGCCAGAGACCCTGGCCCCACTCGGACGCAGGCACGGGTGGGCAGGGTGGAGACACAGCCGGTCTTCCAGAGAGGACAGGGGACTCACTGCAAGCCTCCGGCCCCAACCCAGAAGGAGACGCGGTGCACGTGGTCCCTCACGCTGTGTGCAGAAGCCTCGACGGAGGCCTCGTTTCGGGAGCCGGGCGTCTCCGGAGGAGGCGGCTGAGGCCAGGCGGCTGTATGCGGCCGGGTCCCTGCCCGAGGAAGCTCGCCTCCCGGGCAGCCCTTCCTCAGCCCTTCCGCTCGGCACGGCGAATGAAAGGACGTTATTGACTTGGAGTGGGGGCCCCTGCACGGAAACCCCAGGGGACACTGGGAAGCCCCTCCCGAGAGGCGTCCACAGAGAGCGAGTTATTCATCCGATCTCAACCGCATGGCGCGTGGCCGAAAGTGTGCTTAGCGGAGCCGAGCGTGTGTGCTTTGACTTCTGACCGGCCAAGCCAAACACACAAATAGGACCTCAAAGAAGCCAAGTGGTAGGAGGACATCTGAAATCTAACCCCAGAAGCTGAGGTTTAAAAAAACAAAACAAAACAAAACAAAACACGCCCTCGGACATAAGTCTACAAATAAACTCTCCAAAGGAAAACATCTACTTCTTTCAGAGTCCGCCCCGATTCCGTGCCCCGGTCTCCGGAGAAAGCTCCACCTGTGTGAGGAGGGTGCGCTGCCCGCCGGCGCCCCCCAGGCCCCCTGCCGCCCCAGCCCCCAGCCAGGACCACAGGGGCCTCGGATCCCTGACTGGAGCCAGGGACCACTCCCCGCCCTGGTCGCCAGAACCTGGCACCCCCATGAATCTCCCTCGTGGGGTTCTAGATTTGGACCCCTGGGCTGCCGACAGAGGAGGCTATGACACCTCTATGGACGGACACCCCCCCTTTACTAAACCCACCTGTGCCAGCCCAGTCGCCACGCTGTCTCTGGAGGGCTCTGGAGGCAGAGGGAGGGCGCAGGGTCTGACCGCTAGGCTGACCCATGGTATGTGCCTTTCAGACGCACCCAGGTCACGCTGTGTGTGTGCGTGTGTGTGCCTGCACGTGAGTGCTGGTGTGGGAGTGTGCACCTCCGAGTGTGTGCACGTGGGTAGGTGCCTGTGGGCACGCACGGAGATGTACGTTTGGATAGGGCGCACGAGCGTGTGCGCACGCACATGTGTTGGTGTGTGTGTGTCCACGTGCGGAACGCCCACCGTGGAAGGCTAAATCAGGAGAGAGGAGGAGACGGGACCCCGTGAGAGCGGCTGTTTGTCTCCTCGATGGCTTGAGCATTCCAAACGTTTCCTACACTGAAAGCGTCCAGTTCTTGCTCCTCTGAGCCGGAAGAACAGCCCCGAGTGGGTTCTTAGGAGAACTTTGATTTCTGAAGCTGCAGTCAGGCGGGAGGGGAGCGGAGCAAGCCCCCAGGACCAAGCCGGGTTCCCAAGGCATCACCTGCAGGGTTGTGACCTCTGCCTGCAGGGAAGCCCCGCCCAGTGGAGTTGCGGAGGGAAGGCTGCACACCAGCCTTTGCTCCCGGGCTGGGGGCCTGGGCGCCACCGGGCCGGCGAGACGGATGCCGTGGGTGCACGCCACACAGCCGTCACGGCCCTGAGCTGGCGGACCTTCCCTTTGCGTGACGTGGGACAGTTTTCTCTGTTCCACGTTTGTTCTCTCTGCCTGGGGACACCAGGTGGCACAGGAGGCAAATCTCTGATGGTGGGGTGGGGGGAGATGTGCATTTCTGGCCCCTGCTCACCTGATGACCTAGAGCCAAACGCCTTGAGCTGTGATGCTAGAAAGAAAGAAGATGGGGAAAGAGACAGAACACACACACACACGGGCCCACACGCAGACCCACAGGCACACATGCGTGTCCACGGACACCCTCACGCGCGCCTGCACAAGCACGTACACATGCCACACGCAGACCCACGGGCACACACACGCACACAGAGAAGACAGCGGTCATGTTTTCCGTTCTAGAGAAACAAACAAACCAAATTCTGTTTTGGGGACTGCAGACGACGTTACTTGGCATTCCCAAGGGAGCCCCCAGCTGGGGGGGGGGGGTACGACCGCAGGGAAGGAAAAGAGAACACGCTGCCCAACGTGCTTCCGTGAGCCTCCAGAAACCCTCCGTGACCCCCAGATAAGGTGCATCGTCAGGGCCAGGGGCTCCCCTCCCTCCCCGGCGCAGGGCCAGACCGGCCCCCGAACGCCTGGCCGCTGGGCTTCCCACAGACGTGCCGGGGGGCCGGGTGCTAACGTGCTCCCCCTGTCTGAACAACCAGCTAAGAAACAAGACCCTCTGAGGTCCCGGGGCTCCTGACCCAACTTGCTGACGTCAGAGGCTCCTCTCAAAGTTGGGGTGCTGGGAGCACTGCCCCGTCTGTCTACCCAGGACTGATAGTTGACAAATACCTTCCAGGCTTGGCTCTTGTGCTGATAACCCAGGTCCGATGCCAGGGCGGGCACTCAGCTAGCTGGTGGGGGGGGGAGTACCTGGAATCCAGGGGGTCTTGGCCACCGTGCTTCCTGCGGCTCCAGATGCAACCAGGACAGAAGGTCTCTGTGCGTGGATGGGGTGAAGGCCCTCTGTGGGCAGGACACAGGCCCCACTTTCCTGGTGCCGAGCCGGGGGCGGACCAGAGCAGATGGAGCCCTTGAGGTGGGCTGCCCGGGAGCACCATCCCAGCCGTTTCTGTGCGGGAGGGACTGTGCGGAGCTCCCCCAGCCCCGAGCACAGGAAGGACCCAGCTCTGCAGGTGACGGGCTGCCTGGGAGTCCTCCTCTCGCTGTGGGGGATTTGCCCCTTCAGGCCATTAACTCGGAGCTTCTGGACCGTCCGCCCAGCTCTGTTCTGCCCAGGCCCCACCTTTTCCAGGCACTCAGGGCATCTCCTGCTCTTTCGCCTCCTGAAGCACGGTGTATAAGACACCCCTCTCCTGCAGCCACTAAAAACTGAACACAGCAGGACACAGTCCCCATCGGAAACAGCCCTTGGGGACGGGAAGCGTCCTGCCCACCTTGGCATCCCTGGCTCCTGGCCGATCAGTGCACGGAATTGTAAACAGACGGACGGTCAAGCGGTGACGGTCTGGCGGCGAGCCCTGGTGTGAGCTCAGAGCGCAGTGGAAAGGGTGCCTACCTCCCCGGAGAAGGTCCCTGGCCAACGGACACAGGCAGGGAGGCTGGACGGGCACGGGAGGGGCTCCAGAGAGACCAGCGCCTTGCTCTCAGGAGACCCGACGTCTCGGCCGTGCAGGTGACAACCTCACCGTGGGCCCCATGCACAAGGAACGTGCAAGGCGGGGCCGACCCTTCCCCTGCCCAGCCTGTTCCCTGACCGCTGGAATCAGCAGAGAGTCATCCACTCGGGGAAGAACCAACCCACCCCTCCAGGAGGGGGCGACTCCAGCCAGACAGCGTCTCGCTCCCTGGTAAACGGGCGTGGGGGGCCCGGGTCTGGGGCCTCCGTCCTCCACCAGCCGGGTTCTCATTGGGGTCCCGCCTGCGCCGACTGGGCCCCCACTCCGTCTCCTGGCTGTGGACGTTCCATGCCCAGAGCATCCCCGACACCCCGCACAGGCTCGGACACCTCTGCCCCTCCAGACAAACCCTCCAAGCCCCCACCGGCCCCTGGGGAAGCTGGCAGAAAAGGAGGTGTGGGTGGTTGTGTCTCCCGCCCGGCCCTCCCTCCTGAAGCGATTGGGGACAGGCTGTAACATAACGATCGCGAGCATTTACCTGACGAACGTCCCGGGAGGGGGCAGCAGAATGCCGATAAATGCCAAACTCCTGCTTCTGGAGAGCCGCCGTCACGGATCAGCGCGTCCGGGGGTGTCTAGAACATTCCCAGGGAAAATAAAACAATTATTTTTGACAACTTGCATCAATAGCATCTACATTTTTTTCCCTGTATGGCGCTCCCCTCCCCCACTCCACGGCCGTCCGTGTCTTCAGGAAACAGAGCTGGGAAACTCAATACGCCAATTGTTAGCCTCATCGATCGTCTTTGGGGGCCTGAAAATTCAGCAGACAGCACAGCGTTAAATTATTAACTAAATGTTTCCACTCGCTGGGGACACGCTTCTGTAAAGACCATCTAGATGAACAATGGCCTCTTTATGAAATTAACAGCCAGAGGGATCGGTGAGGCCGGGGAGCAGAAGTTTCGGAGGGACTGAAGGAAGGTGCCCCCATGCCCCTGTCACCGGGGGAGAGGGGTAACGCCGAGCACTTTGTCGGGGGTCGGGGGGGCTCTGGAGGACAGAGCTGCGGGGCCTTCTGGAGGAAGCAGGGCATGTCCCCAAGCACCCTCATGCCGGGCAGCGTGGTGCCAAAGGCCCCGGGCTGGGGAGGAGGACACGTGGCTGTCTGAGCCGTGGCTTCCGCTCTTCCGATGGTCAGAGCGTCCACAGAACAGCAGGTTGTGAACTAGCTCCCAGTGGCCGACGCCCGGCAGCATCCACGAACGCCAGGCATCGCCCCCAGCCAGCGTGTGCAGGTCTCAGAGGCAGCGACGCCAGCCCCGCTCACCTCCAGGTGCCCGGGGGTGGGGGAGGGGTAGGGGCTTTCCCGCGAGGAGCCCCCCGCCCGCTGGGGGACACGCCGGGCAGACTGGCCGCTGGGCTGCGGGCCTCGTGAGCGTCTCCTGACACGGGTGACCGGGGACGTCCCACAGCCCCGCCAGCGCCGCCCCTGCGAGAAGCAGACAGAGACGAGGAAGCAGGGTGTCAGGGGACACAGGCGCTTCCTCCGTCCAAAGGCCAGAAATGTCATAATTCAGAACTGGAGCGGGGCCTGCATCGAGCCGAAGTTTAAAGTCATTTTTGTTTTATTTTGAAGTAATTTTTTTAAATGTTTGTCTTGAGAGAGAGCACGGGGGAGGGGCAGAGAGAGAGAGGGAGAGAGAGGATCCCGAGCAGGCTCCCCGATCTCAGTTCGGAGCCACAGGACCTGAGCCGAAATCACGATTCGGAAGCCGAACCGCCCGAGCCCCCCGGGCGCCCCTCAGGTAATCTCTCGGGCCCGCTTTGCTCCGCGGAGACTGGCACCCATGGGCCTCTGGCGGCCGCTCTGCCGTCTGCGCCCCCGCGAGAGCCTGGAGACCCAAGTCCACGGCCGGGCCTCGGGGGCGTTCACGAGTGTCCCCCCACTGAGCTGCTCGTGAGAAGTTCCGGGACAGAGAAACCGACAGCCGCGCGTCTGGGGCAGCCGCGGGGTGGATGGGACAGCCAGGCCGCCTGCTGATTGGGCCGCAGCTTCTGCCACACCCGACCGACACCCGCAGGGAAGGAGGCTTGTGGGAGGAAGTGGCCTCGGCACGTGAACGCGGGGCTCGGGGGGCTCCGGCTGCGGACACGCCAAATAGCAGGAGCCGACAGGGGCCGGGCGTTTCTTCCGCGCCGACCGCGTCCTGGGGGGTTACCGAGCCAGCAGTCCGCACCGTGACTCTGTCCCCGTTTTACGAACGAGAGACCCAAGGACCTGAAAAGATCAGGACCACACGGCCTCCCGGCCAGGCAGGGCCCCACACACACAGGTGGCCAACAGTCCACGTCACGAGTGTGTGCCCAGACGGCTCTTGACAGAGGTGACCCCCCCCCCCCCGAGCCGAGGTAGAGGGCATCGCCCTGGCCCGTCACACCCGGGCCTGCCAGCCAGTGCCCCCGGCAGGTGGGCGCCCCCTTCCGATCGCTCGCCAGCTTACCTTCACCTGCCACTGGCTGCCGCTGAAGGGACTCGTGCGGCTTCTCTCTTCCTTCGCTCCTTCTGCTCAACATAATGATGTCCGCGATTTATCCACGACTCGTATTGGCCAGTAACGCGTTCCTTGTTACCGCTGAGTGGTGTCCTATGACGGACGGAAGGCGATCACGGGTCGTTTGTCCCTCGTCGTCCTGTGGGCGGCGCCCCGGGGGTGATTTCCAGATTCACTTCCGCGAATCTAGTTGCTTCGAACATTCCCGCGACAGCCTTGGTGGAGCGAAGCTTTTGTTTCTCTCGCGTCAGTAATCTGGGAGTAGGATCTTCGGGCCCCAGGGTAAGCGCGTATCTGAACGCGTGAGACACCGCCAGGTTGTTTTCTAGCGTAGTGAAGCACCGCGGATGCCCGCCGGCGGGGGCCGACGGCTGTCTCGGGTGCTCCGTTCCTCCCAGACGTTCAGCGTTTTCCGTCTTTTAAGTTCCCGCCGTTCTGGTGCCTCCGACGCGACGCCTCCCGGTGGTTTCAGAACACGTTTTCCGCGATGACGAATGACGCTGAACGTATTTCATCCCACGTGCTTACGAGTCTTGAGTGTAATTGTTTTTGTGTGATGTTTGTTCAAGTCTTTTGTCCACTTTTTAAATTCTATTGCTTGTCAGGGCGCCTGGGGGGCTCAAGTGGGTTAAGCAGCCAGCTTCGGTTCAGGTAGTGATCTCGAGTTCCAGCCCCGCGTCGGGCTCTGTGCTGACAGCTCAGAACCTGGACCCTGCTTCGGATTCTGCCCCTGTCTCTCCCTGCCGCTCCCCTGCTCATGCTCTGTCTCTCTCTCTCAAAAATAAATAAACATTGAGGCACCTGGGTGGCTCCGTGGGTTAAGCGTCTGACTTCAGCTCAGGTCATGATCTCACAGTTTGTAGGTTCGAGCCCCGCATTGGGCTCTGTGCTGACAGCTCAGAGCCTGGAGCCTGCTTCGGATTCTCTGTCTCCTTCTCTCTCTGTCTCTCCCCCATTCATGCTCTGTCTCTCTCTCTTTCAAAAATAAACATTAAAAAATTAAAATAAATAAATAAATAAGCATTAAAAACATTTTTAAAATTAGATTGTCTTTTTGTTGATTGAGTTTCAGGAGATCTTTAGGAGATACAGTCCTGAGTCATCTTACATGCACAGCAAATACATTTCTCCAACCACATAGCTTGGCTTTTTACTTCCTGAACTGAGTTTTTGGGTGAGTGGAATTTTTTTAATGTTTTGTGATTAGTGCTTATTTTAGCCTTTTTTTTTTTTCCAATTATTTTTCCTGTTCTATTTTCTATCTCCTCTTTTCTTCTGGGACTTTGGTTTCAGAGACACCAAATATCATCCCACGGGTCACTACGGCTCTGCTTGTTTTTGTTCCAATGCTTTTTTTATTGCTTTGATTGGATAATTGTTGTGGATCTGTCTCCAAGTTCTCTGACAATTTCTTCCATCTCTTCAGCTTACTCTGACAGCCCATCTAAAGACTCGTTCATTTCACACATTGTACTTTTTAAAAAATTTTTTAAATTTTTATTTATTCTTGAGAAACAGTGAGGGAGAGAGAGAGAGACAGACAGAGCATGAGCAGGGGTGGGGCAGAGAGAGAGGGAGACACAGAATCCGAAGCAGGCTCCAGGCTCTGAGCCGTCAGCACAGAGCCCAACGCAGGGTTCGAACTCACAAACCGTGAGATCATGACCTGAGCCGAAGGTGGATGCTTAACCGACTGAGCCACTCAGGCACCCCATCACATGTTGTGCTTTTCAGTTCTGGAATTTGTTTGGTCCTTCATTGCATTTTCCATTTCTCTGGTGGCATTTCCTGTCTGTGCACTCATTATGATCATCTTTTTATTTAAGTCTTCAGACATATGTACAATAGCTGCTTTCATTTTTTTGTTGTCGTTGTTAATTCCAACATCTGGGTCATATCAGAGTTGGCTTGTCTTGGCTAAGTTTTTCTTTGACTCTGGGTCACATATTCCTGTTTCTTTGTACATTTAGTAATTATTTCCTATTTCGTTGTATTGGGCACCATAGGTGACACATTGGAGAAACTCCAGATTCTGTGATTTTCCTCTGGGGAGTGCTGGCTTTTGTTCTAGCCGACCTGTCAGCCACTAGGTTACCTGAGCTCACCTCTCAGAAGCTTAGCTAATACTCGGCTAGGGTGCATCTGTTTCAGTGTTGCTCTTGGTCTTAGGAGATAGGCTTTGTGCTGAAGACATGGCCTTTCTAGGCTTTTAATGAAAAATCAAAGATGTTCACCAAACCCGTCTAACTTGACAGGCCTCAAATTCTGGATTCTCTTTCATCTGCTGTGGTAAGCAGCAGCTGGAATGTTTGCTCAGGCCTCTCATCCTTTGGTCGTTGCCTTAGACTGGGGCCCTCGCAGTCTCCCCTGGGCTTGCGATGCAGGAGCAAGCCCAAGACTTGGAGGGGCTGGCTGCACACTGGGGACCACCTGTCTATGCCCGCTTCCTCTCCAGAATTTCCTCCTTCCGCTCACAGCTAGCTGCTCCAGCAGCCTCCGCGCCTGTCCTCTGACACCTCAGTCTGACACAACCGGGCTTCCTGCTGGAGTCCTAGCCACCTCATACCAAGTGGATGGGCAGTGGCCTCACGGAGAAGCCAGACCATTGCGCGCCTCAACAGTTCAGCTCCTTCCGAGGGGTGGTTCCCCTAACTTTCTACCTGCCGTCAGTCTCTCCTTAATGTCTTCCATTGTTGTTTCTCATATTTTGTCCAGAGTGCATACTTGTTCTCTGCCGGGGGTGAGTCCAACACGAACCGCTCTGCCAGAGGCCACTCTGGAACCCAAGCCTCCAGAGCCCCGTCCTTCAGTATTTTGTGCGCATGTCTGGGTGACGTCCGTGTGGCTCCGATCCATCACCCTCGCTGCAGCCCGGGGAAGTGGCTGGCATGGACTCCATTCTCGTCATTTCACTAGCAATGGCAAGGTTCACCTTGGTTGAGCACCTCACTGAAGGCCACCCACCTGTTAGGAAGGGAACCTGGCCTTGAACCCTGAGGGGCTGATTGCAAGCCTCGCACTCTTCCGGCTCTTGGCTCTGAATGTGTCGTGCTGGGTCCTCAGGACCCTCATCCCCGTCACCCCTCGGATCCTCCACGCCGCCTTCTGCAGCTCGGCATTTCTCGGCGGCCTTTCCGCTCCTCCCAGGGCTGCCCGAGGCCCCACCCTGGGTTCCCGGGAGTCCACAGAGCCCCACAGAGGCCACGTGGCTGTGGGCCAGGGTCTCCACCGTGCAGGAGCGGTCCGAGGGGCTGCCTCTGAGTGTGAGTATAAAGGGGGGCATTGAGGGGTGGGCTCCGAGGAGGCCCACTCTCCATCAGAGCCCCACAATGTGGGCTTTGTGAGACCTGGCAGGGCTGAGCTGAGCGGGAACTTTCCTTTTTCTCCTAGGGAGAGATTATTTAATTTAAAAATAATTGAATGTGGAAAATGTTGGATATGGAAACTGTTTATCAGGTTTCCTTTGTCGTTTCTCCCGTTGGCTCTGCCCCACGATGGCGGGCGGCAGTGCCCACCCCCCCACCCCCTCCCCCTCCCCCTCCCCCTCCCCCGGCATGTCTGCAGAGCAGCTGCGCTCTGGGTTCTGCAGAGTGGGCGAGGGGCTTTGGGTCTCAGGTTGCTGGTGTGGCTGTTGTGGGTAAAGGGGCCGCAGAGAGCAAGGGGTCTTGGAAAGACGCTGGGGACACCCAACTGGAGGAAGCGTCCATCCGAATGGATGAGCCCGACGTTGAGAAAGTGCCGCCGTTTCTGCGACGTGCGTCCCGCTTGACTCCCCGTCACTCCCCTCCGGGTGCCCCGTGGTCCCTCCAGGACATCCAAGGCTTTCGCCAGACTCCCTCCGCTCTGTCCCGGGGTCTCGTTTCTCTCATGTCCGCCTGCCCCAGTCTCTCGGGGGCTGCACAAAAACTGCCTCCTCCTTGAAGTTTATCCAGACGGTGAGCCGGGCCCACTCCCTTCATCCTCGGAGCGTCCGCTGTCCCTTCGGAGGCCCACGCTGGTGCCTCTTCTTGCCCCAGAGCCCCTCCCGGTGCCCTGCACGGAGCCCACCCTGCTTGGAGTAGGTTGGTGGCTCCACGAGGGAAGGGCCCGTCTCAGATGCACGCCCGTCCCTGGGATCTGGCCGGCGCCTGGTGCGTGTCTGCGCCGTGGCTGAGCAGGCTGCGTGTTTGGTCAGCCGCTCGAATCGGCTTTGGGGCCAGCCCTGCGGTGGCTTCCGTGCGGCTCTGCAGTCGCCCTCCCCAAGTGTCCGTGTTTTCTTCTGAGACAGCCGGTGACATCCGTCTCAGGGATTCATGCTGCGACCGTGTTCTCCTCCCGGCAGCACTCGGCTCTGGCCCGGGGACCCGGCCAGGCTCAGGGAGGCCCGAAGGATGTCCCGCCGCCTTGTTACGAGCTCCTGGGGGACCTCGGAGGACCCAGCTCCAGAGTCATGTCCCAGGAGGGTGGGAGGCGGTGAGAAGCAGGCGTGTGGCCCTGGGAAAGCAGGAAGGGACTGGGACGGCCCTGCCCCCGGCCTCACGGTGCCGCGTCAGCTTCCACACCACACGGGCAGGCCGAGAGGCACCAGGCAGCCGAGAGCCGGTCCAGACGCTGAAAGGGGCCTCGGCGCCCGTTCCAGGCGGGGAATCAGGCCGAGAGAGGGAGTGGCCCCTGAGGGGCCTCTGTACCTTCTGGCAGCGTCACTGGCTGCAGTCCCAGAAGGAGTCTGGGGTGCCCTGAGTGTCACACCGGGGTGACGTAGGTCCCACTGATAGATGCTGTCTGTCTGCTTCTGCAAGGTCCGTCCCTGTCCCTTCTGCGCCCAGGGCAGAGCTTTGCATACAGTGGGTGCTCAACACGTGCTCTGGGATGGATGCAAGAGGCGGCCAGGGGCCAGCTGCGGGCAGGGCAGCAGCAGCGAGTCAGAGCCGTCTCACCACAGGGCCACTTCTCGTTCAGGGCGGCGAGAGCCTCAGCCGCGGCGAGGAGTCACTGATCAATCCCATGCACGACGGTGGTGCCTCTCCGACGTCTAGGGCCTGCCACAGGGACAGGCGGGTCCTGGCTAAGGAGGAGGCCCAAGAGAGAGCGAGCAGTGGTCTGCTCCAGGCTTGACCTGGCCATGGTCCCCGCCTCAAACTCCCCAGCACCTTCCACAGGCAAGCACTGGGCGTGGGGGTGCCGTCACAAGGAGGGCACTGCCTGTGGTCCTGGACCGTGGCCGTCCACGTGCCTAGGGGTCCTCTGGGTGCCCCTGGGGCTGGTGCTGGGCCCTGGCCTGTGTTTCTCAATGGCTCATCCTGCCTGGGCCAAAAGCAAGCTGCAGGTCGGGCTGCCGGGCAGAGAGGACCCATCTGGTGACAGGAAGCAGAGCTTTGCCTGTGACATGGCCAGGAGGGGAACACGGAAGAGCCAGGAGAGGAGCACCAAGGGGATGGGGCCATGGAGAGCATGAGATGGAGAGGAGAGAGGGCAGGCGTGGGCAGCCCCAGGCCCCAGCCCCAGGCTCCAGCCCAGGAGCCCAGGCCTACCCTCAGCCCTCCGGCCCGGAGCGTCTCTGCAGGTTTGACTGTGAGCCTGAGGCCTTCGGGCTCTGCGGGGTCTCTGGGAACCGCCCAGCCCCCTCTGCTCCCCAACCCTGGGCCTGGGCCCTGAGCTTTCCAGAGCAAACACTCGCTGCCTGCTTGGGCCCTTGTTAGTATTTGTGCGGGCGCCTGGGGGAGGCAGAGCAGAGGGGAGGGGAGAGGCGAGCAGGAGGGCAGCTCTTAGGGCCCCGTCCCTAAAACCGTGGGCCAAGGGCAGGGGACAGAGAGTAGCAGGCGCGGCCGCTCGCAGAGGCGGCCTGGGTGTGCCGGGCGGTGAGGAGGGCGAGAGCAAGCTTCTTCACGCCTCTCTTCCAGCTCCTCTCCGGAGGTGACCTTGAACGCCAGGTGCCACCCGGCTGCATGCAGGGCTCCCGACACCAGCCACAGGGCTCTCTGGAGGACAGTCATCCTCCCGCCACGGGGGCTGAGCTAGGTGAGCCCAGGGCGGCGGGCCGAGCTCCATGTGCACAGCGGTGGCCGGACAGGCCTGGCCCTCGCACGCTCAGTCACCACGCTTTACTAAATTTCAGGAGCCAGGAGCCAGAAGCCAATGAGTTTTGCACCATTTCGTCAGCAAGAATGCACAGCCCCACGCCCCGCACCACCCCCCCATCGCCGGGTCAGCAGCTGCCGGGGGCCCGTCTGGAGGAGGCATTCCCAGACCTGCTCTCTGGCTCCCAGCGAGGGTCCCCACCCCGAGGGAGATAAGATAGAGCCAGTGTCAGGGAGGAGGTGCCGACGGGGCCGCACCGGCACGCTGTGAGTGATAAAAGGGGCTTCAGAAAGGTGCTGACGTGGCCGCCGCATTTAATGAGGTCATCGCACAAGCTGCTGGCCCTGATAACCCGGAGGTCAGGCGCCCACCGAGTGGCAGGGATGGGAAGGGCGACCGCCCATCAGCACCCGTCAATGCCCGGGGGCATCCCTGTCCCGGGATGGCCCAGGGGAACAGCCTCGGGCCGGTGAGAGAGAGCAGCACTCCCAGGGCCACTGTCGCCGGGGGCTCAGGGGTGCCCGTCAGTCAGCTCCCACTGCGCCGTCTCTGCCCCGCCAGGTCAACGGTCAGCTCCGGGGGCCTCGAGGGCTCCGCGGCCAAATGGCCTGCAGGGTCCCCGCTGTCCAGAATACCCAGAGCTCGGGCCCCGTGGACCCCGTGCCGGGCGTGGGGAAGGAGGGGCCCGGGGGCCCAGGTCTGCTTTGCTCCGGCGCCCTCTGCTGTGAGTGCTCGGTCACCTGTCCCGGCGCCAGCCCTGAGTGCTAGCAGGGAGAGCAGGAGTAGGGGTGCGCGCCCGCCCCAGGGAAGCTGCTCTGGAAGAAAGGGACTAGAGGTGCCAGGCGCTGCCCCCTTGGAGCCCCCCCACCCCCTCCCCCGATCTGCGGCTCCCCGTCTGCGTGGCCTGCGGCGGTCAGGGTCTGGCTCCGAGAGGGTGCAAATGTGACGCTCCGGCCCCGTGGAGATGCGTGTGAGTGAGTACCCGGGGCCCCGAGGCCCCCAGATGCTGTTTCCTGGGGTCCCTCACACCGAGGTGTGGATGGAGTGAGTCTCTGCCAGGTGGAGGGAGGCAGAGGAAGCAGGGGAGCCAGCCCCTCCCTGGGGGGCTTCGTGAAGACCTCCAGGTGACCTTGCCTGGGAGCGACGGGCCAGCAGGGCCCGTGTCACCCAGACCTGGGTGTCCGAGGGGCTTCCTCCAACTCGAAAGCATACAAGAGCTCTGTGTCCCTGATATGACCCCCAATGTATTCCTCTTTCTGGGCCTCATTTCTGTGCCCAGGGTGCTGGCCCGTGGCCAGCCCTAGTTTGTCCGGGTCACACGGCCCCTGTCCCTACCGAGCCTGCTCTGAAGGAGGCGTCAGGGCCGCACTGTGGCTCTTTTCATCCTGGAGCTCGGGTAAAAAAAACAAATCAGAAAACCATTTCCAAAAAGAGCCAGCAGAGAGCGGGAACCATCTGGGCCATTACACTGCCTGAGGCCGCTGCGGCCGGTGCCGCGGGCACGAGCTCCTCCCAGCCCCGGCCCTGCTCCTGGGAACGGCCACCGGCCGGCCGGGCCAGGCGCGGTGTGTCCACTGGCTTTCGGGGCATCTGAGCAGAGCCTACCGGTGCCTGAATGCATCCCGGGCACACCCTCACCCGCGGGGCACGGGGCTGACAGAGAGGAAGCCAGGCTTTCAGGTGGAAAAGACCTTGCGAAGGGCGGGTGTTCTGAAGACCCACGTGGAGGGGACTGACTCAGGAACAGTCGCCCGGCTGTGTTTACGAGGAAATTCTGCCCCGGGACCCCAGGCGGGTGGGTCTCGGGAACCTGTTGTGAGGCGAGGGGAAGCAATGCCAGGCAGTTGGGGGTGGGGCTCCCCAGAGTGTGGGCTTCGCCCCGCGAGGGCGCCCACCCCTCCCCGGCCCTGAAGCTGGGTGTCCAGGTCCATGCAGGCCGAAGGGCTTAGCAAGGTCCAGGGCCGCTGGCGGCCCCTCCCCCTGGGGACTGTGACAGCCGGAGCCTGCAGGGACCAGGACTGCTGTCCAGAGAGACCGGGCGAGGTTTATATTTTACGTAAAAATTCAGAAGCTTTCGTCTTTAATTCGTTTTCCCTCCGACGTCACAATGCGAGCCGCACAGACCCTGGAATTCGGAGAAAGAAGCCAAGAGGGGGCGGGGGTCCCTTCGGGCGGAGCTCCTCGGGCTCCAAACCTATTTTTTCCCTTCTCCCCAATGCAGAGGAGCTCTGCCATCTTCCCGGCGAGCTCTAGCCTCATTTCAGACAAAACCAAACCTCCCTCCCCTTGAGCTTCCCCGTCGCAGCCAGGAATGCTCCCCTGCGGGAGGAGGCACGCGGGCCCCTCGGCTCTGGCTGCCGCCCTCAGCAGGCCCCGGCTGCCCAGGGTGGGGTCCCCAGGGGCCGCCCCGCCGCCGCCTCCAGCCCCAGGAGCCCCCGCCCGCAGTGCGCCCCACTTTGCCCTCGTAGCTTCGCATCTGAACCACTTCCTCTCCCTCTGTCTCTCCATCTCTCCATCTCTCCGTCTCTGTCTCCCTCTCACCCGGTCTCACCATCGCCCCCCACTCTCCAGCCCACTCCGAGGGGTTCTGGCCCCCGGCGAGAACTCACTTACTCTTCCCGAGCAGGAGGCCCCACGGTGCCCCAGAGTTGGTTCTGAGGCTCTTGGGGGCCGGAGGGGCCGGTGCTCGAGGGTGGCCTAGCTGCGCCCACACCAGCCTTGCCCGGGTCCCCGCCCCTGACCCCGAGACAGCAGGACAACCACACACCCGACGTCCAAAGGGGACACTCTTGGGAGGAAACGTGCAAGTGACCGTCCCCTGGGGGACAATCGGCGAGTCGGGGTGGGGGCCGCTCCCTGATGCACCCTCCCACCCCCCCTACCCCTGGGGCTGAGCTCTGCCCTCACGGCCCCAGCGCCGCCCGCCCCTCGCGGGCTGCCCAGCGGAGCTGTGGTCTCCGCGGTGGCTGCAGTTTTTAATTGTTTTCCCCCCTAAAGGCTCTCGCGGCCCTTTCCCCTCCACTGCCTCGCCCCCGGCTGCTGACTGCGCGTGGGGGGGGATTCCAGGAGCATTTCCGCCTCTGCGTCTATCACTTTATTCGTTCTCCTTCCCCTTCCCTTTCTTCTCCCTCCGCGGGCCCAGCCTCTGTGATTAAGCCTCAAGGTCTCCTGCTGCTTTTAATAGGCCTGCGGGCCCGGCCATCTGATGAGAGCGGACTGCGCGGCTCGTCCCAGGGCTGCGCCGAGCCTCCTAATACACAGCATCAATCATGACTGTCAAGCCGTCCAGGCCCTAAATACGTCCGCCCAGTGCAAGACGGTACTAAACAGGAAGAGAAGGCCGCGATTGGCTGCATATTGAAAACAGACATTAGCCCCCGCCCCTACCTCGCCCCCCACCCCAGTTTCAGGGCCCCCACCGAGGCCTCTGCCCCGTTTAACGAACAATAGATAGCTGGGGGTGCAGGTCAGGCCACATTTGGAACTCATCAGAGTTCCGCCAGTGTGCGAAAGTGATGCGGAGGCTGGGCGGTGGAGAGCCTCGTCGAAGGGGGGCCCGGGTGCAATCTGGGGCGCTCGCCCTGCGGGCTTATCCCCAAGAGTGGCCGCGGCCTCCTTGGGGAGCCCACGGGGGCCAGGCTGACGGCCATTTCCAGGCAGCAACCCGACGGGGAGCCAAGCGAGGTGCTGAGCCCCGGCCCACAGGGGCAAGGAGGGGAGAGCTCGCACACTGGCCCGCAGCCAGACGCCTGCGCCCCTGGGGGGCGCCCCTGTGGCTGCGATGGGCCTTCCTCTTGGAGGGCATCGTAAAAGTTAACCGGGTGTGAAATGCGGTAAAAGTTTATGACGGCAGGTAATCCGGCCCTGACCTGCTCAGAGCAGGGGCTCGGCTGCTCACCTGCAGGCCGCGGCCAGGGTGCCCGCTGCTTGGTGGGGCGGGGACGGCCCAGGGCACCTCTGGGCACCTCTTGGACGTGGACCTGGTTCCATCCAGCGACCCTCTGCACCTGGCACGGGGGTCGTCCCAAGAAGCCTCTCGCAAGGCCAATCCCCACTGCCGGCCACTCGTAACTCATGTAAGTGCCGGGTTGGCCACCGGCTGATGACACGCACCCTCCACCACCGCTGCGTCCTCAAGCTTCCCGTGAGCTCAGCAGACGGCCAGCTAGAAGGCTCACGAGGCTCCACGTCTGTCTGCGCTGCCCCGACCTGCAGAGCCCCTCCCTCCCCGGGGGTCACCCTGCCTCCCAGCTGCGCCAGGAGCTGCTCTGGGAGCCCAGAGAGGTCTCTCTGGAGGCAACCTGGGGCCTAGGGACCTGCAGGCAGGTGAGACACGGGCTGCTCGGCACCTGCGGGTCTGGCCCCAGGTCCCGGGAGAAGGGGAAGCCGTGGTGTTCTCGGAGGCTCTCCCACAAGGCCCACGCATGCAGAACTGGTTCTCCGTAGAGACACTCGTCTGGGAGAGGCTGAGCGATTCAGCATAGGCGGGTGAACATGAGAGGTCAGGGCACCCAGGATTCCGAGTCCTGTGGCGTCCGAGGGACTAGAGAGACAGAGGACTCTGCCCCGCCTTGGCGCGTGAGTCCCCACTCTTTGGCCGGCGGTGCCCAGGCCTGGGGATCACCCCAAGCACAGACACTTGGGCGGCCGGCACGGGAACTGGGGCTGACCACGGCCGTGGACAGGAGGGCAGGGGGCCTCAGGGGGCTCCGGGGATACAGAGGAGCCCAGAGCCCCTCCCCTGGGTCAGGGTGCAGAGCGTCGTCAGAGAAGGGCTGTGGCTGGGTGCAGTGGAGGGGTGTGCAGAAGGGACCATTCCCATTGGACAGTTAGAGCAGTTTCCTTCGCCTTTGAACTTGGGGAGTAAATGCTGGCTCCGTGGCTCCCACCAAGGACTCTGGGACCCAGACACCTGAAATCCTGAGGCCCCCCCCCACCCCCCACTTCTAGCAAGTACCATCAGGATAGAGAAGGTGAAGGGCCGTGTGTGCAGCACAGGACTATGCAGAGACGGGACAGAGACTTCCGGGTACACATGGTGTGGGCGGGGCTCGGGGAGGGGAGCACCGAGTGCCCAGGGCAGGAAGGAGCCCGCCTCCCGGAGCCTATGGAAGCGTGACCCGGGGCACAGCAGCAGCAGGGGCTCAGAGGCCCAGCACCACAGTGGGCAGGCAGGAGGGGACTCGTTTCCTGGGTGTGTCACTGGGAGCAAACCTGGACAGGAGGACAGACAACAGGACGGGCAGCAGGAGAAGCCTCAGGGGCCCGCTGGGGGGACAGCTGGAGCCAGGGCCTCAGACCTGCGGGTGTTCAAGATGTGTGTGGAGCTCTGGGTGCTGCGAATGCGTTCAGGGCTGGGGCGCCGGGGCCTGAGGGTGCAGCGGGGAGGCCGCCAGGGGCAGGAGGCCAAGCCGTGGGGCTGGGTTCCTTCCTCGCCTCACCCGATTACACCCCTGGTGTCACCCCTCGTCCTCCAGTCTAGTTCACACAGCCCCCCCGCCCACGCACACCCTCTCTTTCCGTTCCGTCAGCAGGCCGGGAGCGACCGGGCCTCGGTTTCCCTGTGAGCACACAAGGTTGACACATGGTGTGCGTGAGTTCTGTGTGCGGGAGCCCTGCCCCCGAGGGCTCACCGACTGCGCTCTCTGCGGCCTGGAGAGAGGCGGTCGCCACCCTTGCTGGCTGCTGCCTCCAGGAAATGGGGGTCGGAGGCTTTCCTGGCACAGCCATTTCTTGAAGGGGCCTGGGTCGCGAAGCCCCGACTTGCGGGTGCACGTCTGCGACAGTGAGAATAAGGAAGAGCCCGCTCCCGCCGACTCGGGGCGCCAGTGCGGTCCACTCATTCGCTCCCACAGCCTCACGACCTCTCCGAGCGGGGACACGCGGTAGCTCTGGGCTCACGTGGGTGGGAAGGTAGCGTGGGCGGCGGCTGGGCCTCCAGGGAGACCACGCTGGGCCACGGTGCCGGGCTCGGCTCCCCAGCTCTCATGCCACCAGCTGCCCCTGCAAATCGGGGCGCCCGGCCGATCCCAGGGCTCCCCTCCCCTGAGCACCCCCAGTCCGAGATCCGGGATGCACATGGCAAAGACACGCAGCTCTGGCTCCCCTGGGTTCTTCCCCACAGAGACAATTGTCCCGTCGGTGACAAGGAGACAGCTGCCACCCACACCTTGAATCGAGTGCAGTTTTCAGGATCCGAGACCCCTCCACGTTCTTGTGGAAACAGTGCTGTTTGCTTTTCCCGTGACCCTCCGGCAGCGTTCGCGAAACTTCCCTATCTTAAGTAAATAACTCCCCGTCTACGTCGGTCCACGGCGGGCGGGTGGGCTGCTGCGCCAGCCCCGGCGGGCCCCACGGGTCTGGGGTGGGTGGAACTGGTTCATCGGCACCCGCGGCCCTGCCCACAGAGCCGTCCTCTCTGGGCCCCAAGGTAAAGGTTAGAGTCCCAGAGCCCGAGAGCGCGGCTGGGGACAGACGGGAACCGGTGTGTGGGGGTGCAGACGGGAACCAGGTGAGGGAGGATAGAAGGGAACCAGGCGAGGGAGGGGCAGATGGGAACCAGGTGGGGGTGCAGACGGGAACCAGGTGTGGGGGGTGCAGATGGGAACCAGGTGGAGGGGTACAGATAGGAACCAGGTGGGGAGGACAGACGAGAACCAGGTGGAGAGAGCAAACAGGGACTTCCCTGGTGAGGGGAAGCCCGGCCCAGGGGGGAGAAAGTGCATCTGAAAACTTCGTTCCCCAGCAGAGACGCTCCGTCCCTCTCACTGAGCCCCCGTGCCCCCCTTCCCCTTGCCTGTTTGCGGAGCGTTTAGAAACACAGCCTCGCTGGCTATGGCAGTCCCACCAGAGGGGCGCTGCCCCCATTTCACAGACAAGCAAGCCTAAGGCCAGGAAAGTGGAGTCACAGGGGCAGGTCCAGTGATGCCCTCCCAGCAGGACGAACTCAGGGGCGGTGTCCTGGAAGCTGCCCACCCCGCCCCCCCCCCCCCCCCCGCCGAGAAAGTTCCCGAACTGCAGAAACATTCAGGGAGCTGAAGCACGGCAGCCCCCTCCCCCGCCACGGTCCCGGTGCTCAGGGCGCTGGGCCTCCAAACAGACGGGGCGGCTTTGCCTCCCACCCAGCCAGCCTCGGAGCAAACGCACAGGACCCTGCGGCCACACAGACGCAGAGAGACGCTCCCCCAGCGCCGTGAGAACCGCACGATCCGCAGCCAGACACGGACTGGAAGCCCCGCTGCCCGGCGCGCCCCCACCGTGCCCGCACCCCCACCCAGGCTGTGACCTGGGGGGAGGGGAACCTCGTGGGCAGGCCAGCCAGGGGCCCCCTTCCTCCCTGGAAATGGCGTTCTCCCTGCGTCTGGAGCCCTGCTCTGTTCACGACGAACTTTCTGAGTGAACGAAACGCGCTCTTCAAAGCACCCTCGACGGCTGCGTGCGCCTGGTGGAGGGGCGTCTCTTCCTGAGGAGCCGCCGGCGGGCTGGCCCGGAGAAGCTTCCACAGACTCCTCCCCTCCCTGGTCTCAGCACTGGCCGTGGGAAACCCGACGCCATCCGTGTGGCCGAGCTGAGAGAACCCACTCGGTGCCTGGGCGGAGCCCCTCCATGAGGCTCACGTGCAGACCTTTCTAGAGCCGTGGGCCTCCGCCCAGCCCTCCTCCTCCCTCCCCTGCATCCGGAAAGCACAGTTCTCCCTACGGGCGCCAGGATAGCGCCCATGGGAGAGGTGCAGATGACCTCCAGAGACACCTCCCCCAGACCCCACTCCTAGATTAACCCACTTCTCCGCAGAGCCACTCGCGTGCCCCGGGGTCTGCCCGTCACGGCGAGGAGAGCTATGCCTCACCATCGACGACCCACAGCCCCGGCCACGGGCCACACGCCTTCCGGGAGACACGGGCAGTACCGCTGGGTGGACCCCAGGCCGGCTCCCGACAGCCGAGTGCAGCCTGGGTCCGAACGCCCGCTGGCTGAGGTGGCAGCCCTGGCTGAGGCTGCGGTCTCAGTGAAGCGAAGCCGCTGACGCGTGTTAACACGGCCGGAGAGCATGCCCTTAACACGATGCAGGGACGTGAGAACACAGAAGCCGTTCTGCGCGTGTGTCTGCCCTCGGAGCCGGGACACGCGGGGGTCAGTGGGGGCGGTACAGACACAGTCCAACGGGTCTCTTTCCACCAGGGGAGGGGGCGGTTTGTCCCCTGTCCCCAAGAGCAGGGAAAAGTCACCATCGAACTCAAATCCACAGTCTCTGTCCCCGGGAACTAGACAAGCAGATTCGGAGAGGGGTTCTCTCCAGACGCCAGACTTCCGCCCGCCCGAGGAGGACCTGGGGGCTGAGACCCCGACAGTGGCAGCCAGGGAGCGGAGCGCAGACGACCCCGGCGGCCGTGGGAAATCGGTGCTACCTCACTCCAGGGCCCTGGGCTCTCACGCGGAGCCTGGGAAGAGGTGGGAGGGACCCCTCGCCGACCCTGACGTCTCTCAAAGCATGACAGCAAGGGCCGTGGCCTCCCCGGAGCCACGAACCAGACGGAGCGCCCAGAAACAAACACCACCGAAGACAGGCTGACCCAACGACAGGAAATGGTGTCCCATTGCCACCTTTCCTGCGTCTCCGCGTCATCCCTGAGTGTGGTGTTTCACGCCCGGAGAGGAGGGGGCTCACTCCTAATTCAAACCATTCTGAGGGAAGCGGACGCTCCTTGGTCCCCGAGAAGAAGAGAAAATTGTGGGGGCTTGAACGATGGCCACGGTTCCCCCGTGAGGAGTGCGAGGAAGAATTCGCCGATGCCACGGACGACACTGTGGGCGGGGGCCGTCCTGCGGTTCGGCCGACTGCCCCGCAGTCCTGGTGCCCACCGCAGGCTTGAAACACAGGTTTTTTGAATTGCTAAATTTAGCATTGTTACCAAAGTGCAGAAAATCGGGGCCGCACGGGAAGGGGAGGCTGGGCAGCTCCTGCGATCGAAGGTCATTGACACATCTCCCCTCCCTCTCCCGGACCCTGCCGCCGGAGGCCGTGAGGATGTGCCCTCCGTCCGGGGCTCGAGGCCGGGGTTCCGGGACGAGGCCCCTCGAGCAGGACCTGCGGCCGCCCTCCGCGACGTTGCCCCTCCATCTGCAGAAGTCTCTCCACGGTGACTCCGTGGCTCTGGTGTCACCATCCCCCCCACCTGTCACCCTCGTTAATCCTCAGCAGCCCTCTCAACCTCACCTTTAAAGAGTCTAGAAAACTGTTGGCAATCTCGACTTCCCTTCCCCTGGGATAAAACGTGTCGTCTGTGTGGGAGCAGAGGGGCCGTAGCCAGAGCTCACGCGTGTGGAGAGAGAGGCCCCGTGGAAGCAACACCCTCGCTGGAAGGGCGTGTTGATCCGAG
Organism: Paguma larvata; assembly: GCA_030068075.1. Classification (NCBI taxonomy): domain Eukaryota; kingdom Metazoa; phylum Chordata; class Mammalia; order Carnivora; family Viverridae; genus Paguma; species Paguma larvata. Next base: position 1,831,873 of record CM057833.1, read on the forward strand.
GTTGGCACCGGACAAGGGCTTCAGATGTGTGGAGTGGACGGGACGGTCTCTCGGGAAACGGAAGCCGCGGCACACGTGGCTTGGACGTGACTCGGGCCTCACGTGAAGACAGGCTTCTCCAGAAACAGACGACGGGGCGCCCCGACCCACCGCCTGGAATGGGGTTCCTGCAGCGGCTCGGGGTCCAGAGAGAAGCAGCAGACAAACGTGATTAAGCCCATGCGTTCCTATCAGCCGGGCCACCGTCCCTTGTCCCTAATTGTTGCCAAATCGAGAGCTCCGGTCAATGAATCAAACACTTCTTTTATCCTGTCACCCGGGACGACCGTTATGTGCGGGGCTCGAGTGTTAGGCCCGGAGGCTTCCGTCCAGGGAGACGTCTTCCGCTGCAACAGGAGCCAGTCACCTCTGGAAGCAGCTGGATTCTTCTAGAACTGTGCTGCTCTGTGTTGTTGGATGAAAGGTTCTGCTCTGCAGGGGTGGAGGCCGTTGAGCTGTGCGAGGGGCCTGCACCCCCAGCGGCCCCAGCCCCCCAGGCGGGGGTGAGCTGTGCGGTTGGGGGCTTGCATTCATGTGAGTCGTGCTGACACCCCCCCACTGCCCGCCCCATGCCCGCAGACAAGCGGAGGTGGCTGAGCGTGAGCCTGGGCTCGGTGGGGGGAGAGGGTGCCCAGCGCTATGTGGCCACGGGGCCACCGCCCTTCCCTCTGGAGACTTCCCTCCCCGAGCAGGAGGAAGGGCCAGCTTTCTGAGCTGGGTGCCGCCCCAGCGTCCTCGCCGAGGGCTGGGAAGGCAGATGGCCTCGCGGCCCGAGCACCAGCCCACTGACAGTGGGGACGGCGGGAGCCACCGAAGCATCCTGCCCCGGCACCCCACGGGGACCGGCTGACTCCGTTTTCCCAAAGTGACACATCCCCGGAGGGAGGGCAAGGGCCGAGGTGCTCCTTCCGCGTGATTGGGCCAACGCCGCGGCGTTAATTACCTGGAACCTTCTCCAAGGCTCCAGGCGTCTGGAGAGCCCCGCTTCAACCATACGGCCCCTTCAAGGCCGTGGGTAGTCTGAGACAGTCGTTGATTCGTTACAGGGAAACAAGCTAACAGGAGAGAGAGAGAGAGGTTTACCAGCGGAGTCCAAATGTGACCCATTTTGGGCCTAACACCTGCCAAAACCCAGCTCCCCGGGGGGAGCAGCAGTTGAAGACCAGGAAGGGATGTGCCCCAGACTCCGGGAGAGGGCCCCACGCCGCAGGGAGAAGGAGGAGCTCAAAGGGGTCCGGGAGAGGGCCCCACGCCGCAGGGAGAAGGAGGAGCTCAAAGGGGTCTCGGCAAAGTGGGAAGTGACAAGGCCCAACTGGCCACAGCCTGGTGCAGGCGTCCGCTGGCGGCCGGCCAGCCCCGGGACGTCCGTCTGGAAGGTGAAAGAAAGCGCCCTCTCCTGACTCAGTCCCGCCTCCCGGCAAGACTTTTCTGCAAGGAGCCTGGGACTCCGGTGACCTCATCCTTCCGCCTCCAAGGGACGTCCCCCGGCACTTCCGGTGCGAATCGCCAGTCCTACTGAAAAGTCTAACCAGAGGGGACTCGGTGACATGGGGCTCGCCTGCGCCATGCACAGGACGGCCCGGGGTCCTCTGCTGGGAACCGGGGGGATGTAGAGACGCGTGGACACGCAACGCGCTTCCTGCAGGAAGAGGCACGGGATTGTGCGGAAGACCTGGCTGGGAGCCGGCCACCAGGAGGCTCCCTGCGGGGGCGGGACCGGGACGGCAGGGCGGAGGCTGGACGCTCCCAGGAAGACCAGCCCAGAGGTCGCCGTGGAGATGGGGCTCGAGGCTCACCCTGGACCGCCGAGGGCGTCGAGGGCCGCCGAGGGCGTTGAGGACTTGATTTGAAATACTCTCATCTCCTTCTAAAGAATGGGGATGTGTCTCTCCAGAAGTCTGAAGAGCAGGGATTCGAAGACGCCGCAACATGCTGCCTCATTACTTAGAGGCCATCGAAGGGCCCCCTTGTCTGCACCCCAGGAGTAGAGGGAGGACCCAGGATCTGGGAGGCTGGCTGCGGCTCGGGGGCCTTCCAGCCCAGGACGGGCGGGCCCCTGCAGAGCTGGCCCCTGGGGACACCTGATTCCTGGCCGGGTCAGGTGTGGAGGCGGACCTCCGCCCAGATGCAAAGCTGCATCTCCCCTGACGACGGCGTCGGAGGGGACGCCCGAGCTGCGGGATGGCGTCCCAGTAACTGCAGTCCACCCGCCGTCATGTCCTTGGACAACTGGCTTAACCACCAACGTGACTCGGACCTCACCATCCCCAAGTAAGCCTTCTGCAGGAAGGTGTTCGTTTCTGGGGAATTCCTCCCCACGTGGAGGGAGTCACTGCGTGGACGGGCCCGAAGTCTCGGGGCCGAGGAGTCCGGCTGAGCACCAGTGGGCTGAGACCTCCAAGTCCCCCCACCCCACCCCGCCGGGCCTCACGGGAGGCTGCTTTACCCGGAGGTGTCCGTTTAGCAGAGAGTGACCTTGCTGCAGCCTTTCTGCTCTCAGAAGTACCAAGTCCGTAATAAGCTCCCTGCCCCCACAAAGGCCCTTCCAGACCAGCCTCAACGCTGCCTGGTGGCCATCTTCAAAGCGGTTACAGCCGCCCCACGGAAATGCTCAGACGCTGGATGTTGGGATGAAAATCCTTTTGGAGCAGGGAGGAGGAGGAGGAGGAGGAGGAGGAGGAGGAGGAGGAGGAGGAGGAGGGGAAAACCCACAGCAAACCAACCCCAGATCCCTGGCAGCGCATGAAAACTACCAGCCGAGAGCACGTGTCTCTGGGTCTGAGACCAGCACCCGAATCAGCACCCTGGACTGGACGCAGCCCGCGAGCGCCTCGGAAGCAAGGAGAAGCTGTGTCGCTCCCAGGGGCAGGGGCGGGATTTAGGCAGCGGGGGCCCTGAGCCTAGGAACTCCCGGATGACATTCAAAGAGCTCTCCCCCTCACAGCTGCCGCGGGGGTTCACGTCTCCAAGGGCTTTGGGTGGGCTTCCGGAAGGGCGCAGAGCTTGGAACAGCCCGTGCCCACGCCGCCCACGCCGCCCTCGCCACGCCATGGAAGTTCCTGTGCTTGGGAAGCGTTTGCTCCAGCGTCAGGGCTGGACTGCCGTCTGTGTCGTCGGCGGTTTGGTGGTTCTTCAGGGCTCCTGGCTCGCCGGTACGCGGATCCCAGACAGCCCCGCATGGCGGCCTGTCCTTGGGAACATGAAAGGGCCTGGCGCTGGCCCAGGAATTTGTCGCACTGGGTCTCGGTCACCACACCCAGGGCGCTTCTGGATGAAGCTGGCAATTCACGTCCCAACTCCTTTCCTGGTTCAGTCCAGGCTAACAGAGACTCCAGGATACCCCTGCCTGAGCCAGTCCTGCCCAGCGCCAACCCCGGCAATAGCCTAGTCATGACCCTGTGCTCCCGCACGCGGCCCCCTGGTTCGAGGGCAAAATTAAACCAGGCCGATGGCAACGTAGCTACTTGCTGCCCAGGCTCTTCCTTCCTTCCCCACCCGGCTGCCCCAGGCATAAGGTGGGCCTTATGGAGACCAGACCCAGAGTACAGTCTGAATTATCACGGTCCAGCCCGGAGGCCCAGAAGCCTGACACGGGGGCCCACTCCTCCCTGAGACCCGAGAAAGACACTCGGCTTGCTTGTTAGGGAAGCAGAGTGTGTCAGGGCAGCTTGGTCCTACAGAGCGCTGTTCTTCCTGCACCCGCGCCGGCCGCCTCCGAACCAGCAGAACGCCCCAAGGCAGGGAAAGGAGGACGCGTGCCGGGTCCCCACAATGAGCAGGGCTCCACTCGGCCAGAGGGCAAGGCCACGAGGGCGAAGAGGGGTCTCCAGAAGCAGCCCAGACTCAGTGGGCTGTGGGTTCCATGCAGGCCACTCGGGACCATGGGAGCCGGGCTGCCGAGTCAGCAGTGACCTGAAGACCTTGGGCGACTGCTCAAGGGATTCCCGTTGGATTCCCACGAGCTGGGCCCTGCCACCCCTCCTCTGCCCCCCACGCAGCCCACGCTGAGCCACAAACACCCCCAAGGACCTACTGTGGGTCAGATGCAGTCCTGCCTCTGAGTTGGGTCTGTCTGTGCTGGGCCCTGTGGGGGCAGCCGACCCTCTCAGGGGCTCAGGGAACAGAAGGGGGTGTGAAGCTCCTCTTGGGGAGGAAGGTGGGAGACTTGCTGGCAACACAAGGGCCCCTCCTGCTCCTTCCTCCTCCCACCCGAGGCCGCCCCCGCCCCCACCCTGCTGTGCTCAGCTCAGCGGTGCACCAGGAGGGCCCCCGGGGTCGGTGCGTCCCTGAGGTCTGTCGAGAAGAAACACGAAGGGCTCCGTGCTGGCCAGCCGCAGCCACATGTCGGCCGTGCTGTCAGCCACAGGCCAGAGGTGTCAGGGCCCGGAGCTGCCACTGCACACACAAGTCGTAAATACCACCTAAGTGGCTCCTGTCACCTCGCCGTGGCTTTATTTCCATTCTGCAGCCGCTGACGGTGATTAATGAGAATTATCATTAACGCTAATCAGAGCCGTTTGGAGGAGGCTGGGGTGGAAGGAAATGCCCTTTGTGGGGCCTCGGGGACGCCTCTGACGGGTGGCAGGTGCGTGCGTGTGCCTGCTGGGGGCACACGCGTGCACACACCTCATGCACACACACAAGGCTGCGTGCACCCGTGCACCCGTGTGCACGCAGGAGACATGGCTCTCACGCTGGCTGGTTCGAGGGGGTCTGGGCAGACGGGGAGGAGCCAACGCTAAGAAACAGCCTCTGCCCCGTCGTGAAAGGCGGGCTCCCCGGGGGCTGCTCTCGGCTGAGAACACAGGCCCCGCATCGCAGCCCGGCTGGAAGGAGCTCTCCCTGCCGCCGAGCACACTCACGACTCAGCGTGCTCGGCAGCCGTGTGCAGCCTGGGTGGACTTGCACAACAGTAGGGCCCGGCGTGCTGAAGGGCGGGCGCCCTCCGCGGGTCCGTCTTCTTCCCTCGGCGTACAGCCTGGGCCACTGCGCTCAGCCCCAGCCTCCCACTCCCACCCCGTGACAGTGGGGACGTCTCCTCCCCGTCCACCTCCGAGGAAGTGGCAGACCAGGGTTCCGAGCAGCGGGCTTTGCCCTCCGCATCCTCCATCCTCGCTTGGGGGGGCCCAGTATGGCTTAAAGATACAAAGTGTCCTTTTATTGGGAATATCAATTCAGAAAGGGGCTAGTAGTAAGCTGAGAATATTTGGATAAACTTCGGACTAAAAAAGACCTTTTGTTCCCTCCGAGAAAAAGGCTGCTGCACCTCCCTGGGCTCGCTGGAGCCGTTCCAGAAAAAACCGAGGTGGGAGCAAAAAAATGACGAGGGCGTCTCGTGAAGGGTCTGTGCTCCAGGTCGAATGTTTATTAGTATTTATTTTATTTTATTATTAGAATGTGTGGTTAACATCCTGTTGTATAATGCCAGGCTGTAACCGCGTCTTCGCGCACCGGCCCCGTCCGCCCCAGTCACGGGCGCACAAAGGGGACTCTGTAGCACGGGGGGCGGCCGGCGCGCGGGGGCGCCTCGGGTTAATTTCTCTGCTTTGTTTATGAGACGTCGGCCAGTTACAGAAGCGGCACATGGCTTCCAGTGTTGGCACTCCGACGCTCAAAGGGGTCTCTGCGGCTGCGGGCGGGGAGGGGGGTCTGGCTGTCCCAGGAAGGGGGTCGCCACTGACGGGAGGTCGTCCGTGTGGGCAGCATGGCAGGCGTGGCTCGGGAGGGGTCTCCTCCAGCAGAGAGGAAGGTCAGACGCCAGCTCTTGCCTTTGCCGGGCGGCTGGGGACCTTGAGGGAAGCTCCCTTTCAGGTGGCCCTCGAGTCCGGCACATGAACAGCCGGATGGCTTTCGAGGAGCCACCAGGACGTGACGGGGCCCCAGGATCTCCCTGAAACAGCTGCGCCAAGTGTCTGTCGTCCAGAACATGCACGCAGCCCTGCGGTTCTCCGATTTCATGGCTGTGTCTCAACTTATCAGCTCTTAAAAGAAACTAGTTAACTCTCGAAGATTCCCGTGAAAGGACATCCCTCCAGAAGCCGAAAGGGGATGAAAATCTCAAACCTAATTTGAATTTTCCTCCACCCAAACATGAGAAGAAAAAGAGCCCCCTCCCTCCCCGAGGCGGGTAGGAGGTGACGTGGCAAAGCCCGAGAGAATGTTCGCTTGGAGTTCCAGCCCCCGCGCTGCAAATGTCTAATCCCTGTCTGCCCGAGAGCTGTTCCCCGGAACCTTCCCAGATCTGAGATCAATGCAAATCCAGAAACTTCTCCACCAGCCTCTGCGGAAAACCCAAAGAGGGAGGGTCTTCTCGGGGGCGGTGATAGAACGCACGGCCCCCTGGCCTCCGGAGCTGCCTTGGCGCCGTCACACCCCGGGCGGTGGCATGCGGGGGCAGCGAGGCGGGCAGGCGGGCTCTCGTCCTGAGGGTGCGTCTCTGAGTGTTCCTCCCCTCGCCCTCCCCGGAGGCCAGGACCTGGGATGAGGCTCCCTCTCCAGGGACGGTTCCGTGTGCTGGGCATCCCCAGGGGCCTCATCCGGGACCCCAAATGGGAGGCTTCCCCAGAGCCCTAGCGCGATCCTGCCCGGAGACTACCGTCACAGCCAGCCTCCGAGACTTGGAAGAAGTGCCTGTGACCACAGGGAGTTGTGGCAGCCAGCTGCCTGGGACTGCCCCCCAGATTGGGCCAGTTTGCAAGTCTTAGTCTAAAGAAACACCCGGTGAGAGCTGAGGGAGGCCGCAAGGCTGTGCGTGGGGCACACCCTGCTGGGGACACGGTTCATAAACACGCGGGTCCTGGGTTGTGCTTGCAAGATGCCAGCCGCAGAACACCGCGCTCCGCCTGTGTCTGTCAGCCGTCGTCCGTGGCTCCGATGCGCCCCTCAAGATTTTACGGAGATCATGTTTTCAGAGAGAACGCCCGCTTCCACTGTTGAATATGCACCTAACTGTAAAGTACGGGCAAACGTGGAAGGAGTCGTGTATTTTATTTATTTTTACTAACAAAATATTTTTATGTTTTATTTTATATTCGAGAGAGAGAGTACAAGAGAGTGCGTGAGCAGGGGAGGGTCAGAGAGGCAGGGAGACACAGAATCCAAAGCAGCCTCCGGGCTCCCAGCTGTCAGCACAGAGCCCGACGCGGGGCTCGAACCCATGAACTGCAAGATCATGACCTGAGCTGAAGTCAGACGCTTAAGCGACTGAGCCCCCCAGGCGCACCAGGAGTCATGTATTTTAAAGTGATTCGATTCTGAAGTTGGTTTTCACAATTTGTAGCTGATACGGCAAATGAATCACTCTGGTGGGAAGTGAGGGTGCTTATTTTAAATGTTTCCATCCTGTTGTGTGTTTCATTATGTCGTTAAAAAATTAAATTGGATAGTCAAACGAGAAAGCCTCGTCTTCAAAACATGGCTCTCAGGAAAGAATCAAAGTTGGGATTATTTTTACTGAAGGAATAATTTCAAAATCACCCTCTAGAGGGAGGACTGAACAAAAATAACTTAAATAAAAGTGGAGCGGTACATCGTTTGGCGAGTGAAGATAAAGGAAATAACGCATCTGACGCAGCAAAGGGCCGAATCTTCTAGAGACAGAGACAGAGAATCTTCTAGAAAAGAGCCTCTGCCCCAACAGAGAGAGGCACCGTGTGCCATGAATGGAAACCCCTAGCTCCGTGCACTTTCATCCCTGACTTCCGAGGGACCGCTGAGGACCTGCCTGCCGGCCAGCGCTACCCCAAACCTTGCTGGCGTGGGGCAGGCGCGGGCTCCCTGGAGCACCGCCTTGGTGTGGGGGGAACCCCAGGAGCCTCTGGGAAGCCCAGCTCTCCAGCACGTTCATCTGGAGGGAGTTTGGGGGGTCCCGGCCACCAGAGAGGGGCCCCACGGTCGAGCCCTGGCTGGTCACCTGGGAAGATTTCAAAGGAAAGTCTTTGATCCGGGAAAGTCCGAGCCCAGAGATCCAGAGAGTCAAGATGGACCGGAGACCCGCAACCAGCCCTCGCCCAGGAGAGCTTCCCGTCCTGACAGATCACCGATCCCGTCACCGGCTGAAGGGCCCCGCTCAGGACAGCCGGTGGGGGAGCCGCCCTGAGCCACGCTGTGCCGCTTTCATTAGCAAGCAGGGTGTTCCCCTTCCCCGTGGGTTTATATTCACATCCTGACAGCATCAATAGAAGCAGATCTGCCAGAATAAGTCATACATTCTTATATCACTCAAGGGAGGGAAGTGAATGCGCCCTCCCATCCTTCGCTTTTTTCAAGTAAAAAAAAAATACAATAGCAGAATCCACAAAGAAAGATCCCCATTAAAATGTTCCCAGACTCTTAAACACCCCCATTTAAATTCTGGGTAATCGGCTGCATTGTGCTGCCCCCGGGAGGGGCCGTGGAGTTGGTGGGTGCCGTTCAGCACCATTTGTGTCAGATAAATGCTTGTGATTAGGTTTTTAATAAACCGTTTCGATTCTATTTCCTGGGCTTGAATAGATGCTTGAACTTGGCTGGTGTGGACCTGAAAGGGATCCAGGTAGTATCGTTGTGGGGGACACACTTTTAATTCCTTTGATAAATCTCGTCGAAGGTGACTGGCTGCAGGAATGGCTGGAACACGGGGAGAGAGGGAGAGCTATTGAATTTAATTGGTCCCATTTGTCATTCAAGACTGACTTTGCCCACTTCTGTCTATGAATCATTTTCAAACTTGTTGATCAGACCAAATGTGCCCCACAGCTTGGGAAGGAAGCTGGCCTCAGGCTCCGGGGGAGATGTCTCAGGCTGAGCTCACATCCAAGGAAGGCCTGGCGTGCCGCTCAAGGTCCGTCACTGAAAACCCAGATGGCTTCTGGCCAGCATGATAGCGCCTGAGAATCCAGGAGCCCGTGATACCCAGAAAGCGGGTACTGCCCCTCCCTGTCTCCATCATTCCGCGTTTTATGCATAGGGAGGGTTGGCTTCGAGAGAAAGGATGGATGGGCCCATTGGGTTACAGTTACAGAACCCCCCGCCCCCCCCCCCGTCCTCTCCTCACTCATCCAACTAGACAGTGGCTGAGCTCTGGGGGCCCTGGAAAAATGAAATCCTAGGAGGTAGAATCATTACAACCAACTATTTGGAGGAAAAGTGGACCTCCAGTCTCTACAAAGCCAGAACAAAGGTGCAGGCACAGGCCCAGGGAGACACTCTGATGCACACGGACCTGGGCCTGCTTGGGAAGGACCCAGAGTTGCCCACAAGGCATCCAAAGACAATACCGTCTGTGCCAGAAGTCCTCTGCCGATGCCCATGTTTGTATGTCAAAGAGCAGCAAGAAACGCTCCTTCTGGGAACTGGCAGGTGTTTGCTTGGATTTGGCCTGTTGAGATGTGAGCTGTTTGCAGGAGCTGATTTCAGAACACAAGGCCTGATATGGGAGGCAGTGAGTCACGGAGCTTCTCCAGACCGATGCGTCCCTAAGGAGGACGAAGGATGGGCTCGGAGAGACTGAGTCAGCGGGAGGGAAGGCAATAAATATATCCCGCCAGCTCAATCCTGGCCACTGCCGGAGCTTCCTTGAGCACCTACCGTGTGCCAGGTCCCTCAGGGTGTGAGACAGACAAGTTAGTGTGGCCTCTGCCCTGGGAAATACGACGCCGTCACATTGACCAGGGGGAAATCGTACTGTCACGCAGGATGCAGGAAAAACTGTAGCTCCGATTTCCAGCAAAGCAGGGCAAGTAGAAGGAGGGGGTGTACTTGCTTGAGCAGAACCCACGGAGGAACAAGAAGGAAGGGTCGAGAGTGTGACAAGGGGAGATGAGGAAATAAAGACCCACTGGGCAAAGCCCTATGGAATATGGCAGGCGGGAGAGGTCTGCTAGAAGCACTGTTCCCGTTTGTCTCCTGAACACTCACTGAGCACCCATTGTCTGCCTGGACCTGGGGATCAGCCAAGTGAACCCCTCAAAGCTCTCATCACCCAGGGGACGAGAAAGGAATCATGAGGACAAGACAGTCAGGGCCCACTGTCATCTGTGCTGTGATGGGGCAGGGACTATGAAGACCCCGAGGGGCCCACCTGATATGTGGGATTAGGGTGGGCCTCCTGAGAGAGGCGTCCCCGTGTCCTGCTGTTTTTACATCGCCTGCAAGGTGTTCCCTCATATCTCACTTTGGGAAGTGGGGGAAGCCAAAAGTGTCTGGACAGGTGTGGAAAACTGTGCCTCATCCTTCCATCCATCCATCCATCCATCTATCCATCCATCCATCCATCCACCAATCCATCCATCCATCCATCCATCCATCCATCCACCAATCCATCCATCCATCCATCCATCCATCCATCCATCCATCCATCCAACAATCCACTCATCCATCCATCCATCCATCCACCAATCCATCCATCCATCCATCCATCCATCCATCCATCCATCCATCCATCCATCCAACAATCCACTCATCCATCCATCCATCCATCCACCAATCCACCAATCCACTCATCCATTCATCCATCCATCCATCCATCCACCCATCCACCAATCCATCCATCCATCCATCCATCCATCCACCAATCCATCCATCCATCCATCCATCCATCCATCCATCCAACAATCCACTCATCCATCCATCCATCCATCCACCAATCCACCAATCCACTCATCCATTCATCCATCCATCCATCCATCCACCCATCCACCAATCCATCCATCCATCCATCCATCCATCCATCCATTCATCCATCCATTCAACAATTCACTCAGCCAGCCAGCCAGCCAGCCAGCCAGCCAGCCAGCGAGCAATTCTCTCATCCATCCATCTGTCCAACAACCTTTTCATCTATCTGTCTATCTATTCACCTACCGTCTATCCATCTATCCAGCCAGCCAGCCAACCACCCGTTCTTCCACCATCCATCCATTGGTGGAGATGTTCAATGAGCTTCAACTGAACACTAGTCCTTGGCAAGGCTCTAGGGAAGCCTTAGCTGTTCTTGGCCACCATCCTCAGGTAGAAGACAGGTGAGAAGGACAGCCAGGCTGTGCAGCACTGGTCCCCACAGGACCAGAAAGGAATGAGACAGACAGCCAGTACTCACTACCCAACCTGTCTGCCCCTTTCTTGCTGTGCAACATCAGGCTGCTTACCGAACTCCTCTCTGTAAGTTTCCTCATCTACAGAAGTGGCTGCAACGGTGGCTGCCCCTTTGGGCGGATGTGATCCTCTCGTGATTCAGTGGGGAGGCTCGGCAGTGGCTGTCAGCCGGAGCACCGGTGGCTACCGTGTCAGCGGTCTGCAGGGAGCGGTGGCAGGAGGAGCATGTTGCCTCCTCACGACCAGGGGCGTGATGGGAAGCCCAGTGGGTAGAGAATGTCTGAAGAGGGGTGGGAAGACTCGCGCCTCTCTCCACCCAGAGGCGTCTGGTTCCCTGAGCGGTGCATCTGGAAGTCTCTCCCGGGTGCAGCCCGCATGCGCGGTCGTGGTCCACAGAGATGGGGGTGACCCGGAGGGTCTGAGGATGACCAGGCCCTGGACCTGTGAGCATTCTATCAAGGTCACGGGCTGGAGGACGCACAGGTGGCAGCTGAGGGGACAGAGCTGGGCGAGGAGGCCCTGGGGGTCCCGGGTGGGCTTCTGCATTGACTTCCACTCTGGGGGCACTGGCCCGTGCCTGGAGGTCTCCCGCCCCCAGTCTGCAGCAGCTGTGAGAATTCCTCCTGCACCTGCCGGGGGGAGGGGGAGCGCCTGTTCACAGGCTCTGCAGTTTGTCACCATCTATGTGGCCGGAGAAGGGTTATGAATGTGACACCTCCTGGGGCCTCGCATCAGCCTGTCGGGGAACCGCTTCCTGTGAGCAGACCCCGGGCTCCCACCCGCCCTGCGCAAGGACCCCGCCGCAGGCGTTTGGTGTTGGTTGTTTGGGCTTTTTTTCCAGTCTTTTTTTATGATCAAGAACAAAACAGAGGTGTCTCACTCAGAATGTCACAGCTGAGTCTGCGGTACACGCAGCCCTTAGGCTCAGAGGCTGCTGCTCCTGGCCGACTTCAAATCAAATTAGGGGTTGAAAAGACGTTGGGGCTGTAACCACATCAGCCTGAGGGGCAGGGGCAGGCGAGTGTGGGACCCTCACAAGCTGGGGGGGGGGGGCCCTCACAAGCCAGGCTGGGACCTGGGGGGCTTCTGGGTAAGGGCAGCCTCGGTGCCCGTCCCGGCCCCGCCCCTCCCTGGGCCTCAGCACCCGGCCAGCCTCCAGGCCCAGCAGCAGAACCACTCGTGAAATTCCCACCCCACGGAGCTGGGGCCGAGCGGGGCTGGGACCCTCCACGCTGGTGTTTGCCGGGGCCCCTGGCGGGACCTTGCTTCTGCACCTGGGTGCCCACGAGACAGGTGTCGGTGCCCCTGGGGCGGCCCCAGGCCGAGGTGGGAGTGCACCTGGGGACAGAGCATTTGCACCGGATTATACCTGGAATATTCGAGTCAGGAATCTCTGCACAACCCTCTCTGGCAAGAGGCCTTCCACGCCACACCAGCCGGCCCCTCTGAGGGCGGGAGGGCAGGGAGGCCCAGGTCTGCGGGTGCCTGCCCTCCTGAATCCGGGGTCAGCCTAGACCCTGTCTCATGCTTATGAGAAATTCCCCCCCTTAAGGCCACGGCAGTGGGTCGGTGGACAGGCGTGGCAGGGCCCACCTGCTCTTCGGCTGCAGACGCCTGGGGCTCTGCCCTGGGGGTGAGGGCAGGTTGGGCGTCGGTGTGAAGACCCCACTCCGTCCAGCAGTGAGGGGGACGGCAGGGGCTTTGGCGCAGGCAGCCAAACCCAGCGTCCCCACGGACGGAAGGCTGGGCCTGGTGTGGTGCCCGCGAGCGTCCACAGGGAGCGGGCAGAGCAGGCCCCGGGCCCCAGCGCCCCGGGTGCCCATATCGACAAGCCGCTGGTTGTTTCTCCTGGGCCCCTTGGTCAAGTGTGACCCACTCTGGTGTCCTTCTGGGGCTGACTTGGAGGAAATGACATGTGCCGTCCCCGCAGATCGAGGTGGCCCCCAGGTGACACACGGGCCTCCCTGCAGGGCTGTGGACCGTGTCAGCACTGGGCACGTCCTTCGGGAACTCTGGGGCCCCAGCTGTCTCCCGGGAAGGGCTGGGTGACTTTCTCACTGTCGCACCTGCCTCCATGTCCTCTCCCACCTCCTCTCCACCTGCTCCCAATGCAACGGGGTAGTCCTTCACAGGGCGCTCACCTTCTGGAATAACCTTCCATTCAACCGCAGTGCAGGACACCTTTAAGGAGGACGCCTCTGTAAACGGGGTCCCCCTCCCCCCACAGAAATTCAATTTACAAACAATGTCCCAAGTGAAAGTCTTAGTCATGGCAGCGATTACATCTGAAGACAGACCCTCTGGGCAAAGTCACCCCCTGGGAATGGCCACAGCAGCCTGCACCCCTCAGAACGGGGCAGGGGGAGGGGTCCTCAGGACTCCCGCGCATCAGCCCCTGGCTCAGCACGCCGTTACGGTGCTGGCGGGTCTGCGACAAGGGCCGTCTCCTGCTGGGGACCGAGGCTGGGCCCTGGGCTCTCCGTAGTGACCAGGGGCTTTCTCTTTGGGGACTCCCCGAGAAACTCCAGAAAGCCCCCCGCACCGGAGGGCAGCAGGGCTCCTGAAGGGAGCCGCACAGGGTGGCGCCTGTTTGCTGGTGTCCCACTCCTGCTCACAGCCAGAGCTGCTTTGTCCCTGTCCGTGTCCTGGGCACCCCTCCCTAAAGATTCCTGACCGGCAAGCGGTTGACTTCCTCACCCCCCCAGAAGACCCAGGAAAGAGCCCCATTTCTGGCAAGTGCCCTCACCATCCCGTGGTGGACCGAGCGCCCAGCCTAGCGAGTCTCCGAGGAGCCCGTGGAGAGGGTGCGGCCAGCCCGAGAGGCAGCGGCGCCCACAGCCATCAGCGGGCAGCGATAAGTCCCCGGAGCTCTCCTGGGACCGGGCAGGGTGCGGGCCCGGGGCACCGTTCTGGTTGTGTTCAGCAAGCCTCCAAAGAGGAACCGACTGTCCCTGAGGGCACGGGATGTGTGCGTGGGGCCGTGGGCCTCCACGCAGCCGGAAATCAGGCGAGAGGGTTTCTAGTTCCAAAGGAGACACTGAGGCAAGACCCCAGGCAACCCCCGCGCCGTCACGTTAGGAGCTATGCGGTTTCGGGGCTGCACAGGCACGTATCGTTCGGAGTCCAGCCTCCCTTCTGAGAACCCTGGGGGGACGGCCACCTAGACCTTGAATTCCCCCAGTGACGGGGTGCTCGCCTCCCCGCAAGGCCCTCACCCGTTCACAGGCTGCCTGTAGAGACGTCCCAGCCGCTGAACCTACAGACGCCACCGCCACCTCCACCATCACTGACCGCCCCCCCCCAGGGGTTCCACCCCATTATTCGCTTGGACACTTACAGGTGCTGGTCTGAATCCCCAGCTCGCCCGTGTGCTTCTCTCGGGGCAGGGCCACAGCGCATGGCCTGTGGACAAGACATGCGTGTGGGAGGAAGCCCAGCCCCCAAACACCCCCTCGGGCCGCAGTGTGGGGAGAGCCCCAGAGCGAGGTTGCGTTCAGGTCACACCAAGGGCCGGTGACCCATGATCTGCTGCAGGCGGCTCAGAGCAGCCCGGGGCGGGGGGCCCTTCTCTCGGACCCTTGAGTCCAAAGACCTTGGCCCTGGTCTCCCCGAAACACACATGCCACTTCTCTGGAAGCTTCCTAGGAGTAACCCCCCCCCAGCTGCTTCCAGAAAACACTGGCTTTCTAGCCCCTCTCTTGCCATGAGCTTGGGAGCTGGGCTGGCCCCTGTCTTGGAGAAACGACTTCCATGAGATACCTGTTTTTCCCGGAAGCAGCCCCCTTCTCCCCTGCCTCTCCCCTGCTCCCTGCACCCCCTCTCCACCCCTCTCTTCCCTCCCTCCGCCTCTCTTGCCCACTTCCCTCTCAGCTAGAGCAGGTAGGGGCCCAGGCCCGTGACCTGCCTGCCCGGACTCCTGTCTACTTGTGTTGTGGCCCCAGGCTGACAGCCGCATTGCTGGTCGGTGCTTGGTCGGATCACGCCCGAGCCCCATAATGAGAGTCAGGACAGGGGGCTTATGAGCTCACCCAGGCTCCCTCTGCACCCGGACGGAGGTGTTTCCAAAATGCCTTTCGCCCACCTCCTTCCGTCACAAGAATGGACTTTCTGTTTTAGCTGCTCATGGACCCCATAAATCATAACCACGCTATGTGTGTGTGTGCGCGCCTGCAAGCGCCCGCGTGTCTGCATGCACCCATGGACAGAACGAGGCCCCGCGGCTCCGGGGGCCCTTAAAGAAGGGGTCAGGGTAGGAGAAGAAGGCCCTCTCCCGTCCCCCCACCGCCGTCGCTGGGGGGACGCCATGCCCGGGCTTGGACGGGGCCACCTTCCAGCCCCGGGACGGGCTCCGGGAGGGCAGGCTCGCGGCGCCCGTGCCTTCCTGCGCGCCCCGAGTCCATTAGGCGAGCTGACGACAGACGCCTCTGCATCCCCGCCCACGCGCCTGGCCGGGGCCGGTGGCTGTTCCTTGTGAGAGAGCCGGCCCGGCGGAGAGCCCACAGATTAGAAGTGCAGGAAACCTCAAATGATGTGCAAAAAAAAATTATCAAGGTTAAAAGAATTTTTCCCTCCCTTTGCTTCATAACTCAGCGTTTCTGATCCTGGTGATTTGTGAGCTGGGGACTGGAAGGGGGACCGGGGGTGGGGGGGCCTGTGAGGCTGAGTGGGGGCCACGGGCAGGAGGGCGGCTTCTGTAGGGGCTGTGGGACCCCCGAAGCACGGCCCCAAATAACCCGGAGGCAGGCTTTGGAGTGGGATCTGGCAGGCCAGCCGGATTTCAAATCTGGAGACTCGGCCCCAAGGCCCCCCCAGGCCACTGCCTACGAAGGGGGCCCGGGACTGGGGGCAGGGAGAGGCCGAGGGGCTGGGCCACCTCCCCCCTTCCCTCCTCAGGCATCGCACACAATCGGGGGTCAACCTTGCCGACACTCACCCTCTGCTGTCCACGTGTAACTCCCTTGGCTTCAGCCCTGCCACCGAGCGGGTGAGGGGTGGCCTTGATCTGTCCTTCTGGGCGCTGGAAGGTCTCAAAGACAGGGTCCGTGGCCGCCCGGGCCTGCTCTCTGGTCTCCAGGACCCCGTGGGTCTTTGAACAGGCACGGAGACCCTCCCTCTGGTCCCTGACTCGGCCCCAGAACCCTGCTTCTGGGCCTCCATCTTCCCTTGAGGGGAACGGGGCAGTAGCAGCGCCTGGGGTGACCAGTAAGGGGCCACACAGACGAGACCCGAGCCCACGCGGGCTCCCCATGTGAGTTTCCCAAAGGCCCAGCTCCGCCATTGCAGGGGCTCTGGGAGGGAGGACGGAGAGAGGGACACAAGTGTCTGTACCCCGTGTCTCCTTTCCTGGAGTCACAGAGGGCACGGGCCCCTCCACACCCCAAACCAGAGCCAGGCCTACAGTGTCCCGCCCGTGAGGCCCAGGCGAGGCCCCCATTGTGCGGGCATGATGGCAGGCGCAGGCCTGCGCCCTCTCCCCACCCGTGCATGCAGTTTCGGGGCCCCTGGACCAGGGCTCGCAATGTCGCTCAGAGAGAAGGAGTCCCCTCTGACCCGCAGGACCGGCCGGGAGGGAACTCCCACCTGTGACCATCCGAACGGCTAGGGGTGGGGTGCCAGGTCTTCTGGGCCAAAGGGAAGGGCTCTTTCCCAAGAGGCACCAGGAAGGAGGGCTGCCGGCCCTCCAGCATGAAAGCTGCCCAACAGGGATGGACTGGTGACCCATGTGGGTGAGTGACCAGCCATGTCCAGGTCCAGACTCCAGAGAGGGCTGCCTGGCCCGGGGAAGGCTCAGGAGAACACGGGCCACGTGCCAGCTCCTGCCCGGCAATCCTAAGGGAGAGAGGTTGGTCCCATGAGGACCCAGAAAGCTCATGGGAAGGCCCGGTCGTCCCTGCCAAAGGTATTCCCTGCCGCACAGCAGGACCGAGGGAAGATCGGGGTGCCACAGCGTGGCGGGCTCCCGGGTGCACACGGCGGGCAGGTGGGGCTCGGGCTCGGGCTCGGGTGGTGACGCAGAACCTACAGGTGCCAGAGGGTGACGGGCGGTCACTGTGTTTTCGGCGCTCTGTGCTTTTCCTCACCTGCCCCAGAACAAGTCCTGTGGCACTTGGAGTGTCAAGCTCACTCTCTGGGGGACAGCAGAGGCCCCGCCCCCATGCGGTAAGGAGCCCCTCCCGTGGCAGAAGGTCACGAGCCCGGAGAGTGAGCCTGGACTCACACACAGGGACTGCGTTCTGGCGGCTGGGCCTGGGGCCGCCAAGTCTGCCTCGGCAGTGGTGGTGCACCCACACCCCAGTGCATTCCCAGCTGGGGAGCTGGGAGGCGGGGGGACGGGAGGGTGCAGCCCTGGAAGATGGTGACAAAAAGGGCTCAGATGAGCAAGGCCCCCAGGGAGGGTGCGTGGGGCGGGGAGCTGGGGCATCCTGTGGATCAGTCCCGGAGGCTGCCTCAGGCCACCTCCTCACTGGGGCGGTTTGTCTTTTCCCAAAACACGCTGACCACCCCCAGCAACCACCTGAGTGGCACTCCACACACGCGTGTGCACGTGCACACACACATTCACACTTATGCACACACATGCACACACTCACAGACCGGCACTCACACGTGCACATGCACACAGGGACACATGTACACACATGTACTGCACGTGCACACACGCACATGCACATTCACGCATACGCACACACATGTGAACACATGCGCACATGCAATCACGTGTGCACGTGTGCACTGCATATATGCACACACATGCACACACATATACACATACACACACTGACGCATACACACAATGCATTCACGTGTGCGCACATATGCAGAAATGCAGACACACACTCACACGTGTACATGCACACATAGGCTCATGCACACACCTGCACACTCACACATGACACACGCACACGCACACGCACATGCACACACGCACACACACACATATGAGCAAAGTGGGTGAGAGGACTTCTAAGCGCTCAGAACAGCGGTTAGCTGGTGGGTCAGATGGGTGGGTTAGTGTTCCTCTAGCCACTACTCGCAGAGACAGACCCAAGCCTGCCAAGGTGAAGCAACACCCTTGAGGCCACAAGTCAGCCCGGAGGTGTCGTGGGGGCAGCGGGGGCGGCAGGGGCAGAGCCCGCAAGGGGCCGTGTCCGCCCCGGCAGCGTGCACCCCCTTCGCCATCCCCAGCCTGTGCCACAGGTGGGGGTGGACAGAGACAGGGGTTGAGGGGGCAGCACAAGGAGCCCCCGCCCTCGGCGGGGGGTGGGGTGGGGTCCTCGGGTCTCGGCCCCTCGCCCCTGTCCTCCTGCGGCAGGGGAAGGTGGCAGGGCTGCCCCTTCGGTTGATGAGCCGCTAACCACGGATTTTGCTTTGTGGGTTTCCTGCAGTTGGGGTAGGAGGCGCGAGGGGGGCCCCTGAGAGGCGTTATTGCCCAGGGAGGGGCCTCTCCCACGTGGGCTGCGCTCCCGTCCCTGCCGGCCGGCCCCGAGCGGCCTCCTGATGCCGACCCGGAGTAAGCCATGTCCCCGAGCCCCCCCGGCACCCTGAAGGTCAGGAGGGCCAGCCCGCAGGGCTTCTCTGCATCACGCTGCCCGCCAGCACCCCCCCACCCCCTGCCCAGGCCGCCTGGCCTCTCTCCCCTCTCTCACAATTAGGCCCATTTGGTAAAAGCCACCCCCCCCACAATAGGATCATCACAGAACCGATGTCCCTGGTTTAAGAGCCCCCTCCAGATCAGCCTCCGGAGATGTCAGCGAAGCTGGGCCCGAGCCTATCTGCTCCGAGACTTGTCACCTGCGGGAGGTGCTGCCGGCGGCTCCGGGGGGCGCTTCAGGCGCCCCCAAGTGCAGAGGGGCTGACGGGATAGAGGCGGGTTCCGTGTATCCCACAGCAATGTTCCTGCCTCCCAAAACCTCCATTTCCTCACTGATCAGAGGCTGGGCGGGGCCCCTGGCCGTGTAGACAGTGTCTGTGGACATTTGGGGAGCACCTGATCTGTCGCAAAGCTTCCAGAGCTGCTGCTCAGAAGCAGCTTCTCTGGGCCTCGGCCGGGTCGCCTCCTGCCCTTTCCAGGTCCTTACCGTCCAGAGCGGGCCCCCAGGACGCCCTCCAGGGGAGCAGAAGCCACGATGTTTGGAATCAGCCTCCTCTGTCTTTGCTGGGACAGGCTACTCCCCCTGCCCACCTGGACACTCTGGGACAGGCCACTCCCCCTGCCCGACTCACTGGGTCCTTCTGGCACCCTGTTCTCATCTCCCCCTGCCCACCTGGACATGCTGGGACAGGCTACTCCCCCTGTCCACCCAGAAACCCCTGCCCACCAGGGCACCCCCTCCCTCCTACCCTGTGAGAGCTGGGGCTTCACTTCCCAGGAAGTCGGCCCAAGATGCTGCTGGCTTCGTGGCTCTGGATTCAGAGCCCCAAGCAGGCACCCAACAGAGCAGGGGTGAGGATGGGAGGGACTCTGCTGCAGCTTCACCGCAGAGCCCGCAGATCTAGGGACACCCCTCTCCCAGCGGGGGACAGCATTCCGGTCTTCTCATAAATGACCCGCTCGGGGAAGGGCACCCAGAGAAGCTCCGAGCTCTGCCCGTCAGGAGCACGGCCGAGTCAGCGGTGCCGGTCGCGGGCACGCTGGCTGCTGGGTGTGCCGAGGGAGGCCGGGCTCCTGCGGCCCCCGGTGTCGAGTGGAAACTTTTCACCTTTAAGAAAATGAATGCTTTTCTCGCTTTTCTCACGTTCTTACTTTCAGGGTGATAGGCACACTGGTGAGGGCGCACACACATGCACGCCCGCACACGCACACGCACACGGGGTCCTGTGGGCCACACACCCCAACGACACCTCTACCTTCGAGAATGTTTTCCTCCAGCCCGACGCCCCGACTCCCCTCGGCAGAGGGCTCTGTTCTTAGCGCAGTGGCCTCCGCTTCCTCACACGTGGGACGGCTCTGCCGAGGGGTTTGTGCCGCGCCGCCAGCCGCCTGACTGCCAGGCCCGGGCGGCGACCTGCTCGGTGAGGAAGAGAGCCGTCCTCCCGCCCCTCCGCCGGGCTCTCGGAGGCCCCCCGGGACGGGCAGCTGGGTGGGACAGGGACGTCGCCGATGCCCAGGGCGTCTGCTGATGTCCGGACGCCGGACGCCCTCCCGCCGGGCCCGGACTGCCGGTCCCTCATTGGGCGGATGCGGGGCGTGTCGACCGCCGAAGCAGGATGCCTCTGACGCCCCTCGTTCTCGCTCTCCCCGACAGATCTCCGAGGACCTGAGCCCCGAGAAGCTCTGCATGGACGCTGCCCAGGCGGGGTCCGGCAGCTGGCTCAAGTACATCCGGGTGGCCTGCTCCTGCGAGGACCAGAACCTCACCATGTGCCAGATGAATGAGCAGGTGAGTCCGGGCTCGCACGTGGGCCCTGGAGGGGTTCTCGGGGCCTCGGCGCCCGGAGGGGTGACGGCGGTGTGTGCCGGGGCCGAGGGGCCGCCGCGGCCTGTCGAGCCCTGTCCCGCGGCGGGACAGGGAGCTCAGGGGCACCCCGTGCTCGCTCTATTGGAGCCTTTTGTTGGCAATGCGCTCGTGCACGGCTGTCTACGTGGCTCGGCTCGGACGCGCTCTCAAGGGGTCGGCGCCGCCCCCCAGGAGGGCCCCGAGAGGCCCTGCGGCGTCCCGGCCGGCCCGCGGAGGGGACCGGCCCCCCTGGCTGATGACCGATCTTTCTCCTGAGCCCTTGACCTCAGCCCCCGGCCCCAGGGCCAGGGCACCTCACTTCTGCTGGCCCCCCCGGAGGCCAAGGACCCCACTCAGCACACTGACCCGTCGCTCGCCGTGCTGTCTCCACGCCACCCCGGGAAAGCAGGCCCCGCTGGCTCTCCTTGCTCGTGGTGGCCGTCCAGGCTGCGAGCTGAACAGGACAGGAGGGGCCCGCAGTCCCCACGTGTCCCAGCGCTGGGGGCTCTTATTCTGTGTCTTTAATTACAAGTTTGCAAGTGGCCCCTGAAGACTGCCCACTCCGGAGCCAGGCCCCTCGGGCACGTTTCCACTCTGCTCCCAGAGGCCCGGCCACTCAGCGCAGCGTGCTTCTGCCTAGAATATCTTGGGGTTGCACAGGAGATTTCATCTGCAAAAGGGATGCCACTGCCTTCAAAAATGCTTTCGGAGACCACATAACAAAGACTACATTCTCCCGTCGCCTGTGCAAACCATTAAAAGTGGTTCGAGGCTCTTGACTTCAGAGAAACAGTTCTGCATTAGGAAACACAGAGGGCACACTCCAGGGAGGTCCCGAGGACCCCCGTCGGCTGCACCCCCCTCATCTGCTCGGGCTCCTCCTCGGCCCTGGGGCTCGGCCCGGACTGAGCCCTGGACACACGCTGGTACTGGACACCGTGAAGCTCAAACCTCGTCTGCTTCTGAGACATGTACCGCTCGTACTTAGAAGCCAGCATTTGGGAAAGAAGGCGTGTGTTTTCTTCCTGCTTGCAAAAAAATATTGCAGAGATTAAAGCCAAAAAGAATAATCCTCAAAAATTAGAAAATAACTTGAAACAAAACAAAACAAAAAACCACGTTTCCTTCCTCCGGTTGAGAGTGAAATCTGAGGGAAGGACCGTCGGATCTAGGCACACGGCGTGGACGGCTTCCCGAGGCCCCTCCTTTGCGGACCGCACGTGTCCTCAGTCCTGCGTCCGGAAGCGGACGGGCGGTGGAAGGACACTGCGGGGCCGAGCCCAGGATGGCCCTTGGGGGAGACGCAGGATCCAGATTCTCCCTTTAAGAGACACGTTTGCTGGACTGTTTGAACAAAACTCTAGCGGCAAAGTAGGTGCCTTTTCACGGCAAGCTTCCGGAAGAGCAAACAGAGGTGACTTCTTCTCTTCCCAAAGAGAAACTCGTCTTCAGACGTCTTTGTTTTCTTACCCGTATTTCAGGGAAGCGTTTATGTCAGCTCCACGTACGGGTCCCCTCAGGCGGGGCTTTCTGTCTCTTCCCAGCAGGGAGCAGAGCACTTTCTCCCGGGAGGGAGTCTCGAACTGTTACTGTTTCCCTTAACCCCACATAGGTGGGTTACCAATCCCGATCCCGACTGTTGGAAGCACCGGTTGCTACAGAGCAACAGGCTTGACCTGGTGTGGAGCTGGAATAAAAACGGCCCTGAAATATTAATAATAAAACAAAGATTTTGAAGACAGGCTCCTCTTTGGGGAGGAAACATTACACGATATTAATGGGGGTTCTCAGATCTCCGTAATCCCAGGAGTTCCTACCAGGATTTCCTGGCACTTACGGACACCCCAGCCCCGCTGCCGGCACTTACACTCTCACACACACACACACACACACACACGCACGCACACACACACCTGCTCTCCACAGCACGGACGTGGAAGGGCCGGCGTCCAGACTGAAAATCTAAGAGGCATAAGGCAGGGTGGGCTTTGCCAGATGGCTTTCGGAAGCTCAGGTCACATGACCTTAGCCCCGGTTTTGAGAGGACGGGGGAGACTGGGCAGGAGGGGGTCTCAGGGGCGTGAAGAGAACGTCCCTGAGGTCGCGGCTGCCGGGAGAACTGAGCTGGCCGGGGAGAGAGGCAGCTCCGAACGGGAGAGTGTGTCCTTTCAAGGGAGCCACGCGTTATGACTGCCGTGAGCTCAGCCCTGCCTCCAACTTCTCGTTCAGGCCACAAGCCTCCTCTTGGTGGCCTGTGGCTCGGACAGGCCCCAGCCCCAGGGGGCCTCGAGGGCCTCCTGCCCATTCTGTCCCCGTCTCTGCAGCTCCAGATGGGAGGAGCCCGGGGCAAGAGAGGCCACACTGGGCCGCGGATTTCCTCCTGGACTCAGCCCCATCCGCTAAACGGTGACGGGCGGCCTGCCGCCTGTGGCGCCCACAGGGGTCCTGGGCCAGCACAGGCTCCAGGCCGGCCGGGCTGCTGGGAACAAAGGGTCCACAGCCGACGCCTAGGGGTCCGAGTCTTTCTCTGGGACGTTTGGAGGTGGTCAGGTCACAGCCGTAGAGACTCTGGGGTGCTTTGGTTTACCTCTCCCACGTAACATAAACGGAAGGCAAAGGGAAGCCCACGGGCTGGGGAGTTCCCGCTGGGTGGCCGGACCCTCCCCCCGCCCCGGGCGGCCTCCCCCCCCCAACCCCCACCGCCCGCCAGCCCCTGCCTTTCCTTTTGGAGAATCTGAGACGCTCAGATCACCCCTGGGTGTTTCTTCCTCCCGCAATTATGAGCACACGAGTCGGTCTGAAACGTTGCAGGAGACAGACGGGGCCTGTCCCTGGATTTGTTTTAACGTTCAGAACGAAAACAAGAGCTTGGAAGTAACTCGCCCGCCGGAGGGAGCAGAGAGGCGAGGAGGCCCCTGCACCCCTCACCGTCTCCCCGTTCCCGCCCGCCTCAGCCGCGCGAGGATGCTGGCGTCCCGACATCAAGCGGCCAGCAGGGCCGAGGAGGGGGCGACCCGGTGCTGGGGTCACACACAGATGTCGGGAGCAGGACTGGGGGGCTCCGAACGCCCCAGCGAGGAGGAGACCCGCGGGGCCCGCGCTGCACCCCCAGGGCCGGCCGGGCGGCAGGGGAACCCCAGCAGCACCAGCATTCCCCGGGCGCAGCCAGCTCAGCCCGGGCACCGGGGCCGGTCCCGTCAAAGAGGAAGCAGACGAGCTTGTTAAAGAAAGGCATTTCGTTAGCCGATTAGCCGACCGATCATCACGCCGAGGAGAGCCGGCGCTCGTTCTTAATGAAAACCTGGTGCCCGGGCGCGGGGCGGAGGGTCCCCCGGGGCCGGAACCCGCAGACGCGGGCCAGCGCGGGTTCCCCAACGCCTCGGCTCTCCCCCGCGATTTTCTAAATTAAACATCGCAAACGGGTTGGCCCGCTTCAATGGCGGCTCCCGCACAATTAGATACAATTTCCCCCTTTGAAATGGGAAGCTCAGGGGATTCGTTGTAGCGTTTCTTGGCCGGTTTACAAAAGACTTAACATATATATCCAATTCATTCGAGTCCGAAAACTGTGGTGCCCTCTTCCGAGCAAACCGACCCTGTCTCCGGGAAAGAACAAGGACTAAATTCAAGCACGCCGACGCAAGGCCGGCCGCGGTCCTTTGTCAGAATTTCCATTCTCTCTCCTTCTCGATCAAACGGGGTACTCGATTAGGAGCAGCCTCGAAAGAATGGCGGGGGCCATGCACCCCGGCCGGCGGCGCGTGTGTGTCGATCACGCATGATCCGGTCCCCAACCCTACGACGAGGGAAGAGGTGGACATGCAGGACTTTTTCCCACGTTTGTGCCGCTGGGAAGGAGACACTAAAGCAGCGAGACTGGAAAGACTCGGACACAAAGTGCTTCAGGCCCGCGTGGTGAGACAGGAGCCCGGCAGCAGCCAGGCACGCCAGGCCGCGGCCTCTCTCGGGCGGAGGAAGGAATTGTCTGCCGGTCCCTGGAGCCTGAGCCTGCCGCGGGGGCCCAACCCAGCACCGCTGTCCCCACGCCGCTGCTCAGCTCTGAAAAGGCACAGACAGGCCGCCCCAGCCCCGGGCGGCTCCCAACGCCGTCCCCGCTCTGGCTTCGAGACCACCTGGGTGGTTTCTTTAAACTCCAAATGCCCAAGCCCTCAGGCAGCCTCGGGGCTCCGGTGTCCACAGTCTTTCCCAGACAGAGACGGCCCACCGTTCGGGGGCTGCAAGGAGTGAAGACACGGTGGTGTTTCCAGAGTCACGCCCGACCTGCCTCGCTCCTGGAGAGAAGAGAATGCCCAAGGACCAGCGTCCCTTCTCGGGATGGAACCTGCCGATCCCGGTCCCCCGGCTGCGTGCTTCTCTTTTATGAAAAGCCCTCAAAGAGCCCCCCGAGGCCTTCGCAGACCCGCACACAGCCGAAATCCAGCGCGGGGAAGGTTTTCTTTTGAAGATAAACACACTGAAAGAGAGGTTGCCCGTTTAACTCAAAGGCTCCTGGCAGGGTCCCCGGGCTGGTCAAAGAGGGCAGGCGGCCCGTGCCCCGGGCTCCCGGCTCTGCCCCAGGCGATGCGGGCGGCGTTTCTCGTCATTTAAACGGCGAAGCCCCAAGATTCAGCAGGAACAAAAATCGTACAGCTTAAGCCGTCGTGGTCGAAACTGTAGCGCCATCTCCGTGAGACAATTCGATATTTTAAACAAACACGTAAGGAACTCGAGAAGGTGTCTAAAATCGACGACGATTTTAAATCTGAAATATTTCTTTGTCTTCAAGAATGCTGGGGGGAGGTGACGTGTGTTTTCACGGAAGGGTTTCGACGAGCACCCCGGACATGGACTTTCCTCGGGCACTTTCTCCACCTTGTGTTGGGAACGTGGGTTTATTTGTCCCCGAGCTCCGTCCGCCTGCAAGGAGCCCGCTCCTGTGTCGGGAGAGGGACGAGGGAGAGGAGCACCCGGCAGTGGTGGCGCTGGTGGCCCCCACTCTGGGCCACCAGTGTCCCTGTGAACAGAGAGGGGACACATTAAAACAGGGACCTAACCTCGGACCCGTCTGTCTGGCTTCGGTATTTTGAAAGCCGTTTGCCAACAGACTCCCGTGAACTCAGCTGTTGTGGCTTCCCCAGCTCTCAGATCCTGAAACCGGAGAGAGAATTCCAGCTGGGCCTTGCCCCAGCCACACACCCGGAGCTCGGAGGCAGCGTTTCCGTGGTGCAGGGCTGCAGCTGTCGAGAAGTCGTGGGTTTTCGGTGCCGCCGCTTTCACAAACTTTTTCCTTTTCCCGCGGCTGATGAGGGAGGAGGAGAGGGGTTCTTTTTCCTGGAGAAACAGACCGCTCTCCCTCCTGTGAAAACCAGCGCTCAGCCCGTCCACACTGTGGACTGGGCCCTCCGGTCTGAAGCCGACTCGGCGGCCGAGGGGCACGCGAGGAAGGGAGCTCGCGGGCACTTCGGGAATTTCTAAGGGGCTGCAGAATCATGTATTTCAGGACCCTGCGGAAGGGGCCGGCTCGGCACCGTAAATGCGCAATTTGTAACGCCCCCAGAGGCCAGGAGCCGCCTGGGCCTCAGCCCCACCGAAGCCAAAGCTGGCCTTTGTCCTGAGAAGTCAGCAGAGCCTGCGGCCCCACCGGAACTGGCTGGCCGATAAGGCCTTTGTGCCAGTGGGAACAGGTCATAAAACCGCCCGCCTTTTGTGTGCCCCGGGGTCCCCCGCACAGCTCCGCGCCCTCGGCTGCGGCTCCGGCTGAGTTTGGAAAAGTTAGCCCTGATTCCTGCTCACCTCCTGTCTCCTCTTCCAGGTGGAGGCAGGTTGGGGACACCCCTGCCCCCTCCCCCCGCCAGGGCCCTGCGATTAGCACTAATAGCAATTAATTCTGTCTTCCGCTCAAAGTCCAGGCGGCCATGGCTGCGGGCCACTGGCTGCCCTCTCGTGCTGCGCTCGCACCCCTGCCAGGTTGGGGAGGGGGCACCCGCTGTGCACAAAACTGCTCCCCATGGCCAAGCACGCTAGACCCTCCCGCAGCTCCTGGGAGGCCGTGCTGGCGGGAGGATCAGTCCCCGGGGAGGCAGGCGGTCTGGGAACGCACGTGGGGCCTGTGGAGGGGTCCCAGGAGGTCCGGACGGCCCTCCGAGCTGGGAGGGGTGTGGGGGCGGGGACCCAGGTGGCCTTGGAGCTCGGGTGGGGTGTCCAGGAGGTCCGGTGGCCTCAGGAGCCACCGGGGTGGGGGGTCCAGGAGAGCCAGTGGCCCTCAGAGAGGGGGGTGAGGAAGATGGGGGGTCCCGGGAGGCCGGGTGGCCCTCTGAGGGGGTCAGCCGGGGAGGCGGAGAGGGGAGGCGGGCCGTGCCCAGCCCCCGCCAGCCCGGCCAGAGCAGGCACTCAGCAGTCCCAGCCCCAGGAGCCGCGCTGAGCGGGACGCCAGGTCAGAGCGGGGCCTCGGGGAGGGACGCGGCCGGGAGGGATGCGGAGGGCGGGCCCACATTGCCCTCTAACGGGGCCTGAGGGAAGCCGGCCTCAGACCCTCCTGTCCCCAGCCAGCCCGGCCTGTGCGCGTTCCTAGCTGGCAGCTGGTGCTAAAGGCACTTACTCGCTCACCGCCCAGATGCAAGTGTGGGACTCGGCCTGCCGACCCAGGGCCCCTCCCCAGTCACTCGGGGGTCTCCTGGCTTTGTCGGAGTGTCCCTTACACTTTGGGTCCCATTTTGAAATCCAAGGGCTTGTCTGATTTTTTTAAAACAGTGGTTTGGCCGCTGTAATTTCTTAGACGAAATGACCCAAACTGGACCCTCACGAACAATGACTGAGGTCATTTCTGTGCTCCATCTTAAGTCCTGTCCTCATCGCAGCGACATTTGTGAGAGCAACTGCCAAAGAGAGGGAAGGAGCGTGGGGGAGGGGCCGTGTGCCGCACAGGACGCGTGTGCCGTGTGCGCTTCTGCCGTGCGGTGTCCCGGGGATAAATCCGGGCGGGCCTCGGGGACCCTGCACGGCTTCATGTGGCCTGGGGTTCCCTGCTGTTGTCGGGACTGGTGGCCTGTGATGGAGTCCACACGGATGCCGCCTGTGGAGGGGAAAAGGGGTCCCACGAGTGACGTTGGTTGCTTAGGCTTCCAGATGTTTCCCGGGGCCTGGGGGGGAGGGGGGAGGCGTGGGGCGCGTGTAGGCCGTGTGCCCAGCTCAGCCTCTGGGCGCCCGAACCATGTCCCACCGCTGCTGGCAAGCCCTGCCCGGTTCCTAAGGCCCAGGTCCTCCGTGAGGGCCACCTGGGAACGCCTCTGGGGAGGACCAGCCTGGAGGAGCCTCAGCCCTCGCATTCCCTAGATGGGATCGCCCCAGTCTCTCTCTGGTCTCCCAGCCAGTCAGGCAGCCAGGCCTTCAGGCTTCTGGAAGCGCCTTGGTTACTGTTATCTGGATAGAGACCCGAATACCCACGTGCTGGGCTGCGGGGCAGCGGCCTGGCTGTCTGGCATTCCTGGAACTGAGATCCAAGATTTCCTGGTGTCGGCCCCACTCGTGTGAGGGGTCAGTACCCTCCCCCCTGCATGTCACTGTCTCCAGAGAGGGAAGGGGGGGCTCCCAGGCGTGGGGACCCCGGTTTGCTCCCACAGTCACCCGGGCCTTTGCAACTCACTCCCTGGGTCCCCTCCCCAACAGCCCCTGCCCCTGTTGCCCTTCTAGGGTTTTCCGGGTCTCGGCCACACCTCCGAAGCAGACGCCCCTTGTTCAGGCGATGCATGGGCCCCGGCAGTGCTGCTCCGAGTACTGAGGCTGGACTCCCCAAATTCTCCTCCCCTAGACCTCAGAGCCCACTGCTCCCGGCTGTGGTGTCTCCCCCAAGCCCACGCACCCCTCCCCGTGCTCAGGGGACCCCCTTCTGGGTCTGGGTGGCTGCCGGGCACCAAGCCTGCTTCAGGCACACGTGTCTGCCTTCCCGGCAGACGGCGACCACGCTCACGGGAGGCTCACGGCCTGCTGTCCTGGCCCACGGAGCCTCCGTCTAGTTCAAGGCCACTTCAGAATCTCCAGATTCACTCTCGACCCCCTCTAGACCCCATCCCCCTCCCCCAGCGACAAAAGGCATCTCGAGTACACTTCGAGAGAAGGAGCCTGAGACCCAAGCCAGGCCTCCCTGACATTTCCCTCTGGGAACTTCCGGGCCGACCCTCACTGATCGCATCCTGCGCCCCCCTCTACCAATCCCCAACAACTGGATGAAACCAGCGGAAAGGGGCTCTAGTCCTGAGCATATTCTGCAAAGTTCCAGAAGGGCAACTCTTGGCCGCAATTAGTAGGCAGGTCAAGCGGCCGGCGGGGTGGCCCCTGCAGCGAGCAGTGTCGCCCGTGCGCGCACAGCATGGCTCTCCGAGCGACACTCAGCCCTCGCCTCTGCCTTTGCCTCTCTAGATTTATTATAAAGTCGTCAAGGACATCGAGCCCGGGGAGGAGCTGCTGGTGCACGTGAAGGAAGGCGCGTACGCCCTGGGGACGGTGCCCCCCAGTCTGGATGGTAAGCCCCCCCCCCGCCCGAGGCTGCCCATCACTCCTGCGTCATGACGGGGCCGCCACTCGGACCCGGGCCGGCGGGACCAGCCCCTCCTAACAACCTCTCAACCGTGGCACCTCGCTCTTCCTGTCCTGGGTCGTACGAGCCACGCGCCAAGTCCCAGCCAGCACTCCCGGCCGTGCGAGTGAACGGGGGTCGTGTGGCATTAAATCTTTGCCGTGGAAGTGTCCCGGGGATTTCCTGAGACCACGTTATTATCAGCAGCAGCGGCACGGTTTGCTCTGCCCGGTACTTGAGAGAAAAAAAAGAAAAAAAAAAAACAGTTTTGTGGCTCGGAAACCTTCGTCCCATGGAGTTGGGCCGTGGGAGGCGGCGCGGGCTCCTTCCCGATGGGGCGGAGACGCTGCGCAGGGCGTCGGAGGCAATGCCCGCGCGCAGGTGACGGCAGAGAGTCCGAGGGAAAAGTGAAGGGAAAACCGGTTTCGTGAGAGGGAAAATCTCGGGGTTCCCGCAGGGGCGTGGGGGCGGCAGCCAAGCTTCCAGAACTGTCTGCGGAAACGGCCCTCCTGTCCTCTGCTCCCGACTCCTCGTCACTCGGTGCTCGTCCTCTGGGCGCCTTTCCCCTCCTCTTCCGTCCACACCCGCGTACATCTCAGAGGCCGTTAGAACATTCCAGCCGCAAACTGGCCGGGGTCTCTGAAACGCAGCCTTCCCCTCGGTCCCCGTTGTGAAGCACTGTGCCCTTCACCTCGGGATTCTGAAACCGTTTTCCAGGCCGTTCGAGGCGCGCCGGGTTGGCAGCCAAGAGCCGGCGCGTTAGCTCCCTGAGTGCCGCAGCCCGGCTCGCCGTGTCCCCCCCTTGAACGCGACCCCACGAGGGAGAGAAGAGCAGCCTCCCCTTCTCGCCAGGGCTGCGTGCACCAGAGCCAGGGGAGGGCTGTTTTTTCCCCTTCCTGTCGCTCCTTCCCTCCCCTCCGAAGACACAGAGGCCTCATGACTAACGCCTCTTGCCGCAAGTTCCTCTAATAATGTCACGAGAGGGAGTGGCATCGGCCGGCGCCGCGAGCAAACACAGAGACCTCAGCCTTAACTTACCCCTTTGCTCCCGGGGCCTGGCCCGGCGGTTAGGGTCCTTCCTCCACGCGGCCCGTGTCCCCGCGCCGCCGCTCCGGAGGTGGTGGCCGCAGAGCCGGATCCCGTGTGCACGCGCCTCGAAAGTTTGGTTTTAATTAGGCCGTCGAGAAAAGAGAAACAAATGGCCGAGGCCCGGGTGGTGGAGGGGTGGCTCATCTTCCTTAAAATAATTGTCGAGAAGACCTACGGATCTCAGGTAGCACGCGGGGACTCGGAGAGAGAAACCCGCCGCCCTCAGGGGAGCCCCCGGCCGGGCACTTTCGTTTGTGTGATGAAACTGCTTTCTTCCAAAAGGTTTTAAAAACCTCGTTTGCTCTCCGCCTCCTCCCCGGGCCCCCTGATCTTAAAATCAGCCGGGTCCACACTTCCCTAGTAATTCACCAAACATTTGTGGGCTGATTGCTTTCCGCACATAACCGTCCAGCATCAAATAGCTGACTTGTCATACTCTCTGCTGTCACGGTCAGCCCCTCCCTGCCCGACGGCCGCCCCCCTCCCCAGCTAAACTCGGAATCGTGCAGAAAGAAAATGCAAAAACGTTCCTCACTAAGAGAATTATCATAAAAAATCTTTCGTCCCGACCCCAGAGGCCGCAGAGGCCCCTTATCAGGGCAGGAATTTGGAGCGGGCTCTCGGCGCTTTCCAGCCTCTGGTCTGGTGCATTAGCATGCAGACGCTGCATAATCGTGTCCCCCTCTGCTCTCCGGAGCCATTAGGCTGACTTATTTTTCTGTTACGTTCCTGCCACATGAAGGTGCCGATGGAACTTCAGAGAGACAGGCAGGGTGCAGAGGTGACGCACACGACACTGGCGGCCGCAGCCCGGGTCTGGTTTGGCCTGGGTGGCACACGGGGCTTCTGCCCGGCCCGGGGCCCCCACGGGCCCTCGCCAGACCCAGATGAAGGGAGTTCAGTGTTGCAGCACAATTTTCTGTGCTGCCGTCGCGGGCGGGGGCCGTTGGCGGGGACAACGTTCGGATAGCGCGGAAGAAACGGAGGCCCCGCTTCCCCAGCCGCTGGCGGCAGAGAGCGCCGGTCCCGTGGATCCGAGCCTGGGAGTGCTCTTTGAAAGCCGCGGCTTCGGAAAGAAATGCAATTCCAATCTCCCCGCGAGGGCCTCGGAGCGCGGGGAAGCCACCTTCAGGTTCACTAGCTCCAGCGGCTTCTTATTTTGTTTTTACTCTTTCAGCGCAGAGGGGAAAGATTTCTCTTTCAGGAAAGCTTCATGCTCTTGGGAGAAAACGAAGAAAATCATTTCCTTTCCAATGTGCTTGCCTTCTGAGAAAGGCTTAAAATCGTTAACTCCCCCCTTCAAAGGAACTTAAGGGATGTGGTGGATCGTGGGTAAAGCGTATGAGGAATATGATATAATAGAACATAATAGAAGTGTAGTATAACATGACATAACACAACATGATACAATACAATATAACACAGTATAACCAGAATATAACGTACTCTTTTAGGATTTTTCTCACATGGAATTCCTTGTGCTGGGCCCTGGAAACCACTGGGTCTGTGTGCATCCTCCGCGGCCCGTCCGGTGTGCCCCGCATGTGTGCACTCAGTGCCCGCCTTACCTGCGTGGAAGATTCTAGGACACCTGTCCACACCACAGCACAGGGTGTGGGGGGTGAGGCTTAGACACGTCCGGTCCTCGTCTCTGTCTTGGGCCGTGGAGGGATGAGGGGGCAGGGCAACAGGGCGACATTTATCTCTGGTCAGTTCCATGGCCTCCAGGAGGCCCTCGAATGTTGTCAGAGTGAGAATCAGGCAGAATTTTCATTTTAAATCCAAATTCCAGATCAGCCCTGAGAGAACAGGCTGGCTGGTGCCACGGGCGGGTGGGGTTGGCACTTCTTCTTGTCTTTGTTTTCAAACTTCAAACTTCTGGGATGGTTCCCGGTTGGGTCCAGAAAGAGTCAAGGACAAACCGGCATTTCTCGCTCACTCCTGGTGCCGGTGGCGGTGGGAGGGCCCCAGGAGGTCAGGACAGACCCACAGGGGCCGTCTCTGTGGGGTCCGTGCAGCCGGCCCCGTTCTGAAATGGCGCTCTCGGTCCCCAGATGCAGAGGAAATCCACACGTGTGAGACGAGAAGGGCCTGCAGGCGGTGCCAGGGCGCGCCCGGCTCGCACCGCACGTTTGGTGCCCTTCCCGGGGCGGCACGCGGCCGGGACTCCGCCACCCTGCTTCCCGGGCCCCCTCCCCCCCGGTGCTGAGGCTCCGGTTACACGGCCCTGCCACCCCCTCCCCAGGCGCCCTGGGCCGGGCATTCCGTCTGTCCCGGCCTCCGTTTCCCAGTTATAAAGCGGAGATGAGAACAGTCTCCCCCTGGGAGCGCGGGGGTTGACAGGAGCCTTAGGTCCGTGAGCACCATGAGGTCCCTACGGCGGCGCCTGCTGCGTGGGGACCCCCAGACCTCCGGGGTCCCCGTCGCCGTCCACGGCGGCGCCTGCTGCGTGGGGACCCCCAGACCTCCGGGGTCCCCGTCGCCGTCCACGGCGGCGCCTGCTGCGTGGGGACCCCCAGACCTCCGGGGTCCCCGTCGCCGTCCACGGCGGCGCCTGCTGCGTGGGGACCCCCAGACCTCCGGGGTCCCCGTCGCCGTCCACGGCGGCGCCTGCTGCGTGGGGACCCCCAGACCTCCGGGGTCCCCGTCGCCGTCCACGGCGGCGCCTGCTGCGTGGGGACCCCCAGGCCTCCGGGGTCCCCGTCGCCGTCCACGGCGGCGCCTGCTGCGTGGGGACCCCCAGGCCTCCGGGGTCCCCGTCGCCGTCCACGGCGGCGCCTGCTGCGTGGGGACCCCCAGGCCTCCGGGGTCCCCGTCGCCGTCCACGGCGGCGCCTGCTGCGTGGGGACCCCCAGGCCTCCGGGGTCCCCGTCGCCGTCCACGGCAGCTCCCCGGCACACGTGTCTCCTGAGCAGCACGCACGCTCCAGTTGTCCTTCAAAGGCAATGCTTTAGGGACTTGTGGGGTGACAGTTCTGCGGGGTGCACCCTCCCTGCGCCCCTCCCCTCCTCGGGCTCCACCCCGGCACCTGGGACCCACCCAGTGCTCGGATGGGCTTCGTCCTAGCATCTTCTCTGACTTCGTGCTCCAGGCGGCCACGGCCCCATCAGTCCTATTCCTCCTGCCCCCTGGCCTGCCCCGCGCAGGCCACGCTCCCCGCCTCCTCCAGCCCCGGGTCTGTGGTGGGCGTGGACCGGCTGGCCTTGCCTCCCCCCGGTCCATTTTGCAGCTCGCATGTGTCTGCGGCAAGCTCGGGTGGCCCTTCGGGAAGGTGTTTGGGGCAGAGGCCCACGCGAAGGCCCCACCAGGCTTTCGCCCGGAGCACGGCCGGGTGCTGTGACTCGACTCCCAGGCACGGCGAGAGCTACTTTTCCCCCTTCGTGTTGGATTCCTCCAAACGAGCGCTTTCTGGACAGCAGGCTCTGGTCGGTGGGCAGGCCGGCAGGCCTGGGTGGTACATCTGACCAGCACTGGAGCCTGCCCGGCCTGCCCGGCCTGGCCGCAGGGCCCCTCTTGGCCGCCTTCTCTGTCACCCGGATGTCTACCTCCACGCAAAGATGTGAACAGGAGTCACGTTGGTGCATCCGAGGGGGTCGTCCAAGGTCCGGGGGCTCGGCCAGGGGCACCTCGAAGCCAGCTCCCACGGAGCCTGCCCCTTGGGTGTTGGGGAGCGGGGGCCTCCAGGTGCCACTGGTGGCGATGCCAGGTGTGACCACACGCCGGGAGCGAAACCTCCACTGTTAGTCTCAGGGAAGCTTCTGGTCGTGAGCAGGTGGCCTCGTCTCCCCTGACCCCTGCCCAGGCTGCAACCCCCCCCACCCTGTCTTAGTACGCTGAGATGTTTCTGGTGGTCTCTCTGACATGGGAGGGGCCAGAAGGCAGCCCCTCTGCCTGCCCCCCCCATCTCCCTACCTCCCTGGCTGCCACAGCCCTCGGGGTCAGGCCATTTCAGGTTTTTAAGGCTGAGTTCTGCGCGTGTGCACATGCTTGTACACACGCACAGGGACGCACAGGCACACGTGTCCACACCCAGACACATAGTCACAGGCCCAGAGACACACATGCTCACACGAACACATACGAAAGCATGCACAGAAATACAGCCACACAACACATGCACGTTCACACGCGAGAGCAAGCAAACATATTCACACACGCACAACGGCACACACGTTTACACGGTGCACACACATATTCACACATGCACGACGGCACACACGTTTACACGGTGCACACACATATTCACACACGCACAACGGCACACACGTTTACACGGTGCACACACATATTCACACATGCACAACGGCACACACGTTTACACGGTGCACACACATATTCACACATGCACAACGGCACACACGTTTACACGGTGCACACACATATTCACACATGCACAACGGCACACACGTTTACACGGTGCACACACATATTCACACATGCACAACGGCACACACGTTTACACGGTGCACACACATATTCACACACGCACAACGGCACACACGTTTACACGGTGCACACACATATTCACACATGCACAACGGCACACACGTTTACACGGTGCACACACATATTCACACATGCACAACGGCACACACGTTTACACGGTGCACACACATATTCACACATGCACAACGGCACACACGTTTACACGGTGCACACACATATTCACACATGCACAACGGCACACACGTTTACACGGTGCACACACCGCTGAATACTCACACATGCATGCATTCACATATACATATGTGCACAAGCACCCACGCTCCGCGCGCCTGACACGTGCCGACCGTGTGTACAAACGTGTGCATAGAAGCACAGACGCCCACACATGCAGAGCATGCACAGTAACACACACACACGCTCACGGGTGCCCTGGTGCCTGGGCGCTCGTGTGTGAGCAGAGCACACACGCACATTTCCACCCGTGCGGCCGCACTCAGGTGCACACGTGCACACTCACACACACACGAATACGCTTGCACACCAGCACAGGCAGGTATGGGTGCGTGCATACCCTCCACGCTCACAGCGAGGCGCACGGCACGGACCTGGATGCAGTTGTGTCCGGGTACATGCTCACGCGCACACTCAGGCCCGCGCGGCTGCACGCCTGTGCACAGGCACACGAGCACCCGCGCCTTCACTGCACGCACACACATGCACGCTTTCCGATTTGTGCGACAGCGTTCAGTGCGAGTGTCGTGTCCCCTCCTCGGGCAGGGAGGGGACGCCGCTCAGGGGAGAAGCTCCTGTCAAGCAGCCGCCCAGGGTGGGGGACGGGCCCAGAGGACGTCTCCTCCGGGAAATTTACGGCTTGGAGCGGATTGTTTGGCTTGGCACGGCGGTCAGGATGCCGCCTCGTAAACTCAATAATAGCTGCCCCCCTTTTAATTCGTTTGACCTTGACGACAGTAATTTATGATACGCATTAGCGTTCTGTCTTCTTTTTCCTCCTAATTCATAAACAAAGCGCTGGGCCAGCTTCCTGCTCTGCTCCCAAGTGCAGGGCCCTCTCGCACCCGAGGCGGCCTCCTGCCCCTCGGGGTGGGGCCCGGTGTTTCTCAGCATTTCTGACGATGCGGACACGGGGTCCCCGCGGTCCCTGGGTCCCTGGGGCGGGCGGCCACACCCGGTCCGGGATGAGGGCAGAAAGGAAGCAGGAGTGGGAGCGGCCGGTGTGGGAAGCGGGGCCAGCGGCCCCCCTACACCCCCTCTCAGGCCCGCTGCCCCCCCCACCCCCTCTCAGGCCTGGGGCCCCATCTCGGGCTCCCCACGCACCTCCCATCCTCTGTCCCTAGCAGGGGAGCCCACGTTCCGCTGTGACGCCTGTGACGAGCTCTTCCAGTCCAAGCTGGACCTGCGGCACCACAGGAAGTACGCGTGCGGCTCCGTGGGCGCCGCGCTCGGCGAGGGCCTGGGCCCGCAGCTCAAGCCGGAGGGGCTCGGCGGCGGGGGCGGCGGGCAGGCCCACGAGTGCAAGGACTGCGAGCGGATGTTCCCCAACAAGTACAGGTGTGGCCGCCCCTGCCCCTCGCCGCTGCCCCTTCCCCTTTGCCCCCTGCCCCTCCCCCTCCGCACCCCCCCACTGCCCCCCACACCCCCGAGCTGGCCAGCAGAACCAGTAGGCCCCGGGACCGCAGAGGGGGACCTCGGCCCTTGGCCCTGTCCTTGCTGACTGACAAGCCGAGAGCTCCAGGGATGCAGGGAGAGCAGGGTCCCCTCCAGCGTGACGCACCTCGGGGACAGGTTCCCCTGCCCGCTCATCGGCGTTACGCACAGAGCGGGCCCTCGAGCCGGTGGTTGCGGGCCACGGGTGTTCCTGGCTCTGACCCCCGGCCGGAGCCCCCCACCCCCAGAAGGTCCCCATGGGTGCTAGAGACATCGCGGGCCCTGCCATTCTGCAGTCAGATAGACCACGAGGAACGTGAGAAAAGCAGGCCAGACCCCGAGACGTGCAGGGGCCAGGTCCAAGACCCGGACGGCGGGCCAGCAGCTCCCTGCTGCCCAGGGATCCGCCGAGGGACCCGGACCCTCTGCACACGCACCACCTTTCTCGCGCGGCGGGCGGGAGCTGGAAGGGGCCGCCCAGGGGTCCCTTATCCCCCAGCCCGGGCGCCGGCCTCTGCTCCAGGGACGGAGCCCACCTGCCCTGGAAGGCTTCACCAACGTGAGCACGGTGGGCCAGGCCAGCTCTGTGATGGCCGGATGTGGTCAGCCTAGAGTAGACACGAGCTGGGCCTCCTCACGGGAAGTGGGGGGGCCCTGAGGACCCACAGGAACCCCTGGGAAAGATGGGCTCTGGGCTCAGTGGGGGCAGGGCCAGGGCACGCCGTCCAGTGCTCCGGGGAGGCGTGAAGCCTTGTCCGAGGTGGGCCCCTCCTCCGACCTCTGGGAAGCTGCCCGGGACAGCCTTGCGAAGTCAGGGTAAAGCCCCGTCGGGTCACTAACTGGCCGCGGCACCGCTGGGAAGCCGGCCTCCCCGGGGACGGGAAACCCTCCACCCCGAGCAGATGACTAAGAAAATGAGCATTTGGGCAAATCCCAACTGAGACCCTTGGTGGTAAGTGCTGCTCAAGAGGGTCCGTGTTTTCTTTACATAAACACATAAATCACAATTAACAACAGGGAAAGGTCCACCCCGCCAGAGCTCGGGAGCCCGGTGTCGCTGATGTAAACGGATGGCTGGGCCCCGTAATTAACGGGCCGTGATGTATTACCGCTCCGCTCACGGAGATCGACGGTCACACCTGGGACAGGGGGAGAGCCAGGGCGTCCCCCCCAGAGGAGGGGGCGAGCAGCCGCCCCCGCCCCACTGCCGGGTTCCCCACTTCTCACGTCCCCTTTGGAGACCCACCCGCTCACCCCGACCCGCCTCCTTGGTGTGTGCGAGGTGGGCAGGCCAGCGTGGCCTTGGGTTTCCCGGGCCCACGGCAGTGTTGGAAGCCTCTGCACCCCTTTTCTGAGGCCCATGGTCAGCCTCAAGGTTAAGATGATCTGAAGAGCAGCCAGGAGTTGTGAGCCGGGGTCCTGCCCTGCCTCTGGCTGCCCGGAGGAGCGGTCTCGGTGAGCGCCTGCGCTTTGTCCAGGCACCGCTGCCTCCCCGGGTGACGCGGGAGGGCCGCCTCTGCCCCTCCGTCCTGCCGCCCCGTCCGGAGGGGAGGCGGACAGACAGGCCGCCGGCCGGGGCTCGCTCTCGTCTCTGAGCAGGGGCGGTGGGGACGGGCGGGGCTGCGTAGAAGGCCCCCGGTGACCCCCTGCCCCCCGTCCGCGTGCAGCCTCGAGCAGCACATGGTTGTGCACACGGAGGAGCGGGAGTACAAGTGTGACCAGTGTCCCAAGGCCTTCAACTGGAAGTCCAACCTCATCCGCCACCAGATGTCCCATGACAGCGGCAAGCGCTTCGAATGTGAAAACTGTGTGAAGGTAACGTCGTGCCCCCGGCCCCGCACGTGCCCCCGCCTCCGCACGTGCCCCCCACACAAGTGCAGACAAAGTGCGCAGAGCGGAGAAGACGCCTAAAGCCCTCTGGGTCTCACGGTTTACCGGGGACGGAGGAAGGACAGCGGCTCACGCGGCTGCGGACCCCGTGCTCTCCGGGGCGGGCTCCCGCCCCCCGCCTGCCAGTGCGTCCCCAGAGCGCTTCAGCTCGGCGGCGCTTTCCGAGCGCCTGCCCCGAGCGCCCTCCTGGCCACGGCTCCCCCAGGAACCACCCTGAAGAAGCAGCTCGCCCCGGGCCAGCCAGCGGGTCACCGCGACGGCAGAGACCCCTCCCTTCCGGCCGGGCTCGGAGCCCGGCCAGAGCGGCAGCGCGACCCCCGCCCCCCCCCCGCCCCGCGGCCGGACCCGGGCTGACGGGAGCAAGCGACGGCGTCTGTCCTGTCCCCCCAGGTGTTCACGGACCCCAGCAACCTGCAGCGGCACATCCGCTCGCAGCACGTGGGCGCCCGGGCGCACGCCTGCCCCGACTGCGGGAAGACCTTCGCCACGTCCTCGGGCCTCAAGCAGCACAAGCACATCCACAGCACCGTCAAACCTTTCATATGTAAGTGGCCCCCCGGCCCGGCCGCCCCTTCGCGGGACCCCTGCTTGCTCAGAGGCTCCTGCCGGTGACGCCCAGGCCCCGGACGCGCGCCCCTCCGCCGCGTTGCTCCGCCGCCCCCGCTGGTTCTCGTGAGCCGTCCGTCCCCTGCTGCGGCCTCATTCCGCCCCCCCCCCGCTCCGCTCTCCTTGGCTCCTCTCCCTCACGTCTCCCTACGGCGGCCAGGGGTGGGCGGTAGGGGGTGGGGAAGGAACTTTCCAGCAGTCCCGGGTCCTGCGGAAGGAGCCGGCAGCCCACCTCGTCCCCCGACTCTCCCCACTCTCCCCTGCACTCACGCCCCAGCCTGAGCTCTGAGAGGCATGAAAATGCCGGTGAGGCTCACTGAGTTCCGCTCGTCCCCACGGCGGCCTTCAGGGAGCCCGGCTGTGGGCCCAACACCGTCAGGGCTGCGGTGGCAGCTGTAGGTGTCCCTGTCCTCACAGAGCTCGCCTGCCGCGGAGGAGGTAGAGGCTCAGCCACATGAGCGATCAGGGCCGTGTGTCTGGCGTAGCGGCCGAGAGGTGGTGGCACAGGCCTGGGAGGCTCTCCGAGTGTTCGGGGCGGCCCTGTACGTGCCGGGGGCCGGGACGGCCAGCAAACAAGAGACGTTCTAGTAGGGCCCTGGAGGCCGGGCAGGTGCGGGGGCACCGTCGGGGAGGGAGGAGCTGGGGACGCTGACGGGAGCACAGAGGCCTCGAGGCCGGCGTGTTCTGGGGAGTGAGTGAGGGGGCGCTAGAGGAGGCTGGTCAGAGGTCGCGAGGGCTGGGTCTCGGGACTTTGTGAGCCAGCACGGGGTCGCGACCCTTGCTCTCAGTGAGCTCGGAGGCCACGAAAGATTCCTGTCCACCTAGCGGTGGGCCGAGTTAGTCGCACGAGGTTGTGCTCAGCCATCATTTCAAATGATTTGCACCATCATCAATCACACAGACTGCACGGAGTCACCATCCACACGGACTGTGCACTCATCACCCACAGGGACTGTGCAGTCATCACCCACACGGACTGTGCACTCATCACCCACAGGGACTGTGCAGTCATCACCCACATGGACTGGGCAGTCATCACCCACATGGACTGTGTGCTCATCACCCACAGGGACTGTGCACTCATCACCCACAGGGACTGTGCACTCATCACCCACAGGGACTGGGCACTCATCAACCCACACGGACTGTGCAGTCATCACCCACATGGACTGTGCGCTCATCACCCACACGGACTGTGCGCTCATCACCCACATGGACTGGGCAGTCATCACCCACATGGACTGTGTGCTCATCACCCACAGGGACTGTGCACTCATCACCCACAGGGACTGTGCACTCATCACCCACAGGGACTGGGCACTCATCAACCCACACGGACTGTGCAGTCATCACCCACACGGACTGTGCGCTCATCACCCACAGGGACTGTGCAGTCATCACCCACACGGACTGTGCGCTCATCACCCACAGGGACTGTGCACTCATCACCCACACGGACTGTGCACTCATCAACCCACACGGACTGTGCACTCATCACCCACACGGACTGGGCAGTCATCACCCACAGGGACTGTGCAGTCATCACCCACACGGACTGTGCACTCATCACCCACAGGGACTGTGCGCTCATCACCCACACAGACTGGGCGCTCATCACCCACAGGGACTGGGCGCTCATCACCCACACGGACTGTGCAGTCATCACCCACACGGACTGGGCGCTCATCACCCACACGGACTGGGCAGTCATCACCCACACGGACTGTGCACTCATCACCCACACGGACTGTGCACTCATCACCCACACGGACTGGGCGCTCATCACCCACACGGACTGTGCAGTCATCACCCACACGGACTGGGCAGTCATCACCCACACGGACTGGGCAGTCATCACCCACATGGACTGTGCAGTCATCAACC
Organism: Paguma larvata; assembly: GCA_030068075.1. Classification (NCBI taxonomy): domain Eukaryota; kingdom Metazoa; phylum Chordata; class Mammalia; order Carnivora; family Viverridae; genus Paguma; species Paguma larvata. The sequence continues at coordinate 1,872,574 of CM057833.1, forward strand.
CCAGAATCGCACAGACTCAGCATCCCCACGGGACTGTGTGGGGTCATCATTTCACACACACTGTCTCATGGCATCCTTCGGGGCCGCACTGTCTCCACCCGGCAGAGAAGGAGACTGAGGCCTGCAGACTTTAGGGGAGCAGGTGCTCAGGGCCAGGCTGCAGAGCCTGGATTCTAGCACAGGCCTGGCCCTTGCCCCCTCTCAGACCCCACAACACCAGTGTGAGGAGGAGTGACTCCAGAGCTCGAGGACGGGGGGTCGGGGGCTGGGGGGTGTCTCGCCAATGCTGTGCGTGTGCGGGACACCCAGGGCTGACCGGCTGGTCGGGCCTGTGCTGGGTGTCTGGGGCTGTCCCCTCCTCCTGCCGCTGTCCCCAGCCCGGGCTTCCAGCTGCCCTGCTAGAGATGACCCAGATGCCAGCCCTCCCGGTCACTCACTCCCCTGGTCACCGGCAGACTCTGGATGGAGCCCTCTGAGCCGTGAGGCGCACCGGTGGCTCCCTCTGGGAGGGGTCAGGAAGAGGCGAGAGGGTGCGAGTGGGGCTGGGGGCTGCGACTTGGTGACTGGAGGTCCGTGGATGAGGGTCCCAGGGAGTCCCACTGTGGGGCATCGAATAGTAGCTTGGGGTTTTTAAATGCGCTTCGGAGCAGGAAGCTGTGCGTAGGTTCAAAAGCGACTGCCTTTCTAGGCACGTAGACGCCTCCACAGAGTCGCCTTGGAGTGGCTTTAGTGACATACGTTCCGGGGACCGCAGTCTCTCCTGCCGTCTGCACCGCCTGCACAGACCCCCGTGTGGGTGGGCGGAGCAGGGCAGCCGGGCCAGGCCCCAAGGGGCCGGAGCGCCCTCCGCCTCTTGTCTGTGCCGGGCGCTCACCTTGTTGTCTTGGCTGTCGGGTAAAGGGGGGAGCGCGAGAGAAAGCCCCAAACGTGACAGGCTGCCTGCACGCACGTGTCGTTCGGAGAGGGTGGCGCGAATTTCAGAGGCTGCACCTAAGTGTGGCTTTGCGCATCCTCCAAGCCACGACGGAGCATCTTCCGCCCGTGGCAAAGGCCCTGTTAGGCCCGGGAGGGCGAACCCGCCTACCAGTGAGGAGGCCTCGGACAACGCAGCACTGGGCAGGAAACATGGGCTGCTCGGAGGGGCGCAGGCTCACGGCCACGCGGTCACTGGCGTACACAGACGGCGCGCACCTCTGGGCACCACCTGGGTGCACACACACGGCCCTCCCGGATCGGCACTAAAAAGCCCTTTCCTCGCTGACCACGCAGGCTGAGGCGGCGTGGCTGCCCAGGGGTACCTCTTGCCCTGGAGAGCCGAGGTGTGTGCCGGGCTGCTTGGGAGGCCGGTGTCGGGCACACAGGTGGTCAGTCTCCCAGTGGACACTTTCCAGAAAAGGCCCTTCCCTAGAGCGAGTGTCACGTGCAAGCGCCTCCACGCACACACCCCGCAAGCCAAGGGAGCCTCAGTGGCCAGGGCCCCTCTGCACCTGGCAGGGCCGGGGGACCCCTCTAGTGTCCGCTGCAGGCCGCCCAGGCCTTTCTCAGCCGCTGCGGGCCACGCCGGGCCGGAGCCAGCTGCCAGAGGGCGGGTCCAGGACCTGCCTCTCTGAGGGTCTCAGGCCCCAGGAGGGTCTCTCAGTAGCCTCAGCGTCCCTGCCAGACCCTCCGCCCTGTGAGCAGAGTGGCGGGAGCTGAGGGGCCCGGACTCCCCACAACCGGGCATGCTGCTGACCCTAGAGGCCCGGCTGGGAGCTGTCCCAGTGGGCGCCTGCGTGAGGCCGGCTCCAAGCTCGGCTTCGCGGCAGCAGGGACAAGGCGCCAGCGACATGTCGCTTGTTCAGCCAGCAAGGCCCGAGCTGAGAAGCAGCCTTGCTCCCCCGAGGCCAGGTGGGCGACCTGAGTGCATTTATAGACCGTCTCCGTGGCCTGGCTCCTCAGTATCAGCCGCCTCCCCAAAGGGCACATTCGATCCAACAAGGCTGCGCTCGGCCTTGGAAACGCCCCGCCATGCCAACGGCCAGGAAGGCAGGGCCTTTAATGTAAACAGACGCTGTGATGAAAGCAGGCGACAATCCCGGGCCAGAGCCCCGGGCTGCAGGAGCGGGACACCAGGCAGTGGAGGGTGTGTGTGAACAAGAGACGGGCTGAAATCACTGTGTCCCCTGGGGCTGCGTTTAGGAAGGAGGTCGTCCTGCAGAGAGAGATGTGTGTGTGTGTGTGTGTGTGTGTGTGTGTGTGTGTGTGTGTGCACGCCTCCCTTTCTGGTTGGGGGAAAACAAGAAAAGAAGGAAAGAAAAGCTGGTGGTTCAGGGACAACACTCAGCTCACCAGCCATCGGGGAAACGGGGAGACGGGGTCCCCCGGGCCTGTGGGTCCTGGTGTTCGGCTCTGGCCAGCAGCGCCCCCTCCTGCTAAGAGCAGAGGCCGGTGTCCACCAGCCTGAGCCGGTGCCGTGTCCTCCTCCCAGTCTGGGGAGGCTTCACTCTTCTCAAACACGGAACCAGCGCCTCCCCACACGGCTCTGCTTGGGCTTCCTGCCCGTGCCCACCTTCAAGCCGCCCCCAGGTGGGGACCACACGCCACCAGGGGCCGCACTCCCAGGCCTAGACCCCCTGACTAAGAATCCCCCGAGGGGGCTGGTCGCCCCCCAGGCCCCTCTCCCGGACAGAGAGCAGGAGAGTTAATCTGGAGACTGGTGTTTCCTCTGAGCAGCGGGGACGGCGTCACTGAGGTGGACGGGGAGCAGTGGGAACCCTGGGGTCTGAGGGGCACTGAAACAGATGCATGTGTGTCTGCGTGCCGTGTTCACCCCACCCCCACCGTAGTGATTTCAGAAGACCTTGGCCCCCACGTCACAAACACTCATGGGGAGGAGGCACGAACCGCACACGTGCCCCCTTTTCTGACGGGGAAAGTTGAGGCGCCTGAGACCCAACCAAGTGGGAAGGTGCAGGCGGCTCTCACCAGTGCCTGCCGGTCACCGCAGGTCAGCCCCAGCGCAGGGTGCCCACACGCGCATACACACGTGTGCACACATACGTGGGCGCACACAGGCACACACGGGCACACGTGCAAACATGCACGCAGACACACGCACACGTGCTCGCACACCCGGGCGCGGTCCGCTCCGGATCGCCGGTGGCCCCGCCCCTCCCGGCGGCGTTTCCCCGTAATTTCATATTGCCTGTCTTTGTTGGTGCTGACGCTTTAGGTGAGGTCTGCCACAAGTCCTACACGCAGTTCTCCAACCTGTGCCGCCACAAGCGGATGCACGCGGACTGCCGCACGCAGATTAAGTGCAGGGACTGCGGGCAGATGTTCAGCACTACCTCCTCCCTCAACAAGCACCGGCGCTTCTGCGAGGGCAAGAGCCATTACCCGCCGGGCGGCGCCTTCGCCCCGGGCCTGCCCCTCGCCCCCGGCCCCCTGATGGACAAGGCAAAGCCCCCCTCCGGCCTCAGCCACGCCGGCCTGGGCTTCAGCGAGTACTTCCCGTCCCGGCCGCACCCCGGCGGCCTGCCCTTCTCCGCCGCGCCCCCCGCCTTCCCCGCGCTGGCCCCCGGCTTCCCGGGCATCTTCCCTCCGTCCCTGTACCCCCGGCCGCCTCTGCTACCTCCCACGCCGCTGCTCAAGAGCCCCCTGAACCACACCCAGGACGCCAAGCTCCCCAGCCCCCTGGGGAACCCGGCCCTGCCCCTCGTCTCCGCCGTGGGCAACAGCGGCCAGGGCGCCGCGGCCGCCGCGGGGCCCGAGGACAAGTTCGAGCGCCGCCTGGAGGACTCGTACGCCGAGAAGCTCAAAACGCGGGGCAGCGACATGTCCGACGGCAGCGACTTCGAGGACGTCAACACCACGACCGGGACGGACCTGGACACGACCACCGGCACCGGCTCTGACCTGGACAGCGACGTGGACAGCGACCGGGACAAGGCCAAGGACAAGAGCAAGGTGGCCGAGGGCAAGCCCGAGTGCGGGGGCGGCGCGGCAGCCCCGGGCGCCCCCAGCAGCGCGGGCGAGGGGCCGGTCTTCTACCCCCAGCACGCCTTCTTCCCGCCGCCCGACGAGCAGCTGCTGGCGGCCTCGGGCGCCGCGGGCGACTCCATCAAGGCCATCGCCTCCATCGCGGAGAAGTACTTCGGCCCCGGCTTCGTGGGCATGCAGGAGAAGAAGCTGGGCTCGCTGCCCTACCACTCCGTGTTCCCCTTCCAGTTCCTGCCCAACTTCCCCCCGGCCCTCTGCCCCTTTGCGGACCGCTCCCTCGCCCACAGCTTGCTGGTCAAGGCCGAGCCAAGGTCGCCCCGGGACGCCCTCAAGGTGGGCGGCCCCAGCGCCGAGTCCCCCTTCGACCTCACCACCAAACCAAAAGAGGCCAAGCCCGTGATGCCCGCGCCCAAGGTGCCCCCGGCGCCGGCGTCCGGGGAGGAGCCGCTGGACCTGAGCATCGGCAGCCGCGTCCGAGCCAGCCAGAATGGAGGGGGCCGGGAGCCCCGCAAAAACCACATCTACGGGGAGCGCAAGCCGGGCGCCGGGGACGGGCTGCCCAAGGCGTGCCCCGCACAGCTGCCCCAGCAGCCCTCCCTGCACTACGCCAAGCCGTCGCCCTTCTTCATGGACCCCATCTACAGGTATTGACCTCCCCGCCTTCACCCGCTCCCCAGAGGGGCCGCCGCCACCCGGCTGGGCTCCGGGCAGGGTCTCCTGGACGCACGGGGTCCCTTCCGCTGACAGCCCCCGGGATCCCCAGCCTCCCCTCAGACCCCGCCCGGGCCCCCTCCGTCTCCAGCTGTCTTCCCTGGACCAACTGCATCTCCTGCAAAACTCAGACCCTTGCTCTTTCCTCTGCTTCCAGTCCCAAGGCTGCCTCGTGGCACCCTGGAGCCACAGCTGGGGTTCCCTGTGGCCCAGGAGAGAGCAGGGAAGGAGCCACTGGTCTCTGGGGGCAGGAGAGGGGGAGGAGGAGGAGGAAGCTTTGAAGGGTTTTCAAAAAACCAGCACCCACCTCTCTGAGGTGAGGGGCCAGTTTCACCCCCTCCCCGATCTCTGGACAGGCTTTGATCAGGTGGGTTCATTAAGTGGGAGGGGTCCTGCCCCCACCAACCATCCTGCGGGCGCCGTGCACGCGGTCGGGCTGGAGGGGGGCCCGGAGGTCCAGGAAGCGGGCACCGGGCACAGCCGTGGGGCTCAAGCTGCTGCGGCTGATACCGCCCGTGCCCGCGTGTGAGAAGCCCGTGTGCACACGCGTGTGCATGTACACCTGGTGTTCAGGGAGCACCGGAGCACGTGGCCACCTTGAAGGTGCAGATGCCTGTGTTCCCCAAGGGGCCAGCTGCAGCCTGGAGCCAGGCGTGCGGGCGAGGCGCCCACATCTATCGAAGGTGCACACGGGTTACGTCGGAGCAAGACCCCGGCCAGCCGAGGGAGGCCGGACCAGCCCCGGGTCCTACCCTCCACACTCAGCGCCCGCGGCCCCGGCCACCTGGTCTGCAGCCAGGGCCTGACGTCACCATCACAGGAAGCGTAAAAAATGCCCCTTTAAGTGTTTCATCCAGAACGCGCCATCCATAGATGGTTTGAGAAAGTTGGCCCGAGGCTGCTGAGGAGGGGTGACTCTCCGCCTCCCAAACAGGCTCCTTAGCTCCCGGGGCGGGGAGACCGTGGCCGTAGAAAGGCCTAGGGAGTGCCTGACAGTTAAGTAAGAACCTCCGGACCGTAGGCCCGGCCTGGAGCGCCCCGGGGGATGTGCAGCCCTGTGCCGAGGCCGGCTGGCAGGGTGACTGGAGGCTGAGAGACGGGACCTCCCCTCAGGCCGCAGAGCTGGAACCAGCCGGCTCTCGGTTAACCCCCTCCCACTGTGCCCCTGGCCTCCCTGCCCTCTCTCCAGGCCCCCACTCTGCCCCTCTGCCCCCCTCACCTGGTTACGGCCATAGGCCTTTTTCGGGAAACTGGGTGAGGCCTAGAAGGGGAAGTGTGATCGGGGGTCCTCTGAGACCCAGCGTGTCCCTGGTTCTGGCTCAGATCTGGGGCCCGTTAGCTGAGGGAGGGGCTGCCTGGGCCCCGACTTTGCACACAGACACCAGCAAAATGCCCCAGGGCACGCTGGTTCCACTTTTCTCCCTGCCGCCACCGAGCCCGTCAAGACTCGAGTGGTGTTCGAAGGTCCCTCCCCAAGTAAAGGTGTGGGTGACTGTAACTGCCCACCAGCAGGCCGGGCCCCCGGGGGCTGTTCCCCGGGAACACGTAACCCACAATCCTCCTTTCTCCAGACCGGCCGCACCCCGACTTGCACCATCGGCCAGGCGCACGGCCCGCGTGTCCACTGCGGTCGGCCAGGGCCAGCTGGCCTCAGTCACTCAGGAACCGACCTGACACAGACCGCACGGCCTCCTCCCTGGGGTCCCCTTGCGTCAGGTCCATGCCACCAACCCCACAGCATCTCGCTGACGGCTGAGTCTGACGCCGTCCAGCTCTGCCTACGGCCTCGGGTGGGCCCCGCAGAGCGAGACGCCCTCCAAGCCAACCTCCCACACAACCGACACCACGTCTCCGGGAGGGGAATCTTCACATGCCCTCCCAGGCCGGGCTGGCAGGGCTGCGGGGTTCCCGGCGGCCCCAGGCCCTGTGGGGACACTCCAGGGTGGCCGTGCTGTCCCCCTGCAGCCCGCCCCCCTCTCCCGGCACATCCTGCTCTGGTCGGTGTCCGGCCGGCTCCTGGCTGTGCGTCAGAGCGAGGCCCTCGCGCGGACAAAACAGGAGTGGCTGCTGTAGGGTTTGCTCGGAGCAGCCGCGTCTGTGTGCAGAAAAGTGGCAGGTCCCCAGGTGGCACTTTGTGAGTCTCTACCCCCCCCCAGGAGACCAAGGCTGGGGGACAGGGTGAGGAGGGGTCTCAGGACCCTGCCCTGGCCACTTCCTCTGCCTGTCCTATGATGGGTTGTCACCAGCATCTGGAGAATATTCTAGAATTGTCCTCTCCAGCAGCCATTGTGAGTTTTTCAGTAGACCCCACGTGGCAGCCACAGGAGGCCTTGAGGACCCCCTGGGATGGCCGCTGGGCGGGTGGCGGACACCGGGGAGGCTGCAGGGGTGCGGAACCGGGCGTGGTGATGGGGAGCGTGTGGAGGAAGTACAGCAAGCATTCGGGCAGGCGGCAGCCTGGAGGCCGGCAGGTGGGCTCTGTCACGACCCCCCCCCCACCGTCAGGTGCACACAGTAATCAGGGGCCTGCCCTGCACAGCACCGGGCGGCCCGGTGGGGTACGTAACCCTCTGTGTTGCCGTCCAGCAGGGTAGAGAAGCGGAAGGTGACAGACCCCGTGGGAGTCCTGAAGGAGAAGTACCTGCGGCCATCCCCTCTGCTCTTCCACCCCCAGGTAAGACCCGGGGCAGGGCCAGGCGGGCGGGCAGTCCTCAGGATCCCCCGTCCCGGGGCCAGGCGGGCTGCCCAGACAGGCAGGGCTCCGCGGGGGTGCCTCAGCTCCCCTGTCCACCAGACGTCCCGGGATTCTATGCCTGCAGTCCCCATGGGTCACCATGAGCCCGGGGAGGATGACGAGGTCCAGGACAAGTGAGGGAGGAGAGGGGTGCTCGGCAGGGCAGCCCCTCGGGTCTCTCAGAGGCGACCAGAGAGCCCAGAGCACAGGGGTGCTCGCCCACCTACGGTTCAGGCTCCAGGAGGGGCAGTGGACATCAGCTGGGATGCAGCGAGTCCAAGAATTTGGAGCATAAGGGGAAGCCCCGGGACGCATATGAGAGACCAGGGAGCAGGGGTCTGAGCACGGCGGGCACAGAGTGGGCACAGGGGGCAGTGAACGGAAGCAGACGGACCGGAACCAAGGACAGAGAGTCCCAGGACGTCCTGGACAGGAGGGGCGGCCTCCCCCAGGGCCGCAGGGGTGGCAAGGCTGTCTGCCAAGCCCAGGGTCAGGGGTCTGGGAAAGTGAACCGAGCCGGGCCACTAAGTGTGGCCAGAGAGCCCGCCTGCGGGTACTCCCATCCACCGTCCGGCTGTGTCCTCCAGGCGGCGGGCCAGCATGCCCACCTGTCCTCACCCCTGGGGCCCAACCTCCCCAGAGCCACGGGCCGCCCCCGCCTCACTTGGGGGTCCTGGTAGCTGAACCGCGGGATGGCCTGAAGCAGACTCGAGACCGGGCATTGTTCTCTTTCTCTGCCTTTCCCACCTTGGACAAACACCCCCAGTTGGTGAAACCTGCCCCCTGCCTGGGTTCACAGCTAAACTTAGCACCTCTCATTGTTTCGCTGGGGCCATGGGGTTTGCTTAATAACTTCCACTGATTTTCCTCGGGTCGGCCTGGAAAAAGCTGACAAGCCGGCCAGACGCATCCTGTGTTTGTGTTTGTGCGGGAGCTCCACCGCCGGGAGTGTCTGATCGGGGGGAGCAGGCCCGGCCTGCAGGCCGCCTCAGCAAGACCCACCCAGGCCTGAGGAAGAGAGGCCTGGCAGGGGGCCGCCTGCCCATTGTCCCTCCTGCCCGTTCCCCCCCTGAACCCAGCCACCCCCGCTCTGCTGCCTGCCTTGGGCCAGAGCGCAGGGTGGGGCGAGGGGAGAGAGACTAAGGAGTCACCTAATTAAATGGTCTGAGGTCCAGCGGTCACTCGGGCATGATAACTGATGGCTTCTGCAAAGGACAAGGTCACTGCTGTATGAAGACCCAGCCCGCGGTGGTCAGGGGCAGGACGTTGCTGGAGCCTTCGGTTTCTGAGGCCCGACACGCGAGTGTGCAGCCCCTGGGGTGCAGGACGCAGCGGTTCTGCCGGGCCGCGGCCCTCTGCCACCTCTGGAGTTCCTGGGGAGTCTGTGTGTGTAGACTTCCAGAGCCTTTCAAGGCTGTGGCTAAAACTGAGACATGAGGCCTGGCGGGCAGCAGTCTATGCGCCCAGGGGTCCCATGGACCAGGTGCTGGAGGGACCGGTGAGAAGCCGGGCAGCAGCCGAGGGGCACACTGTCAGCAGGGACAGGGAGGGCAGCCCGCAGCTGGCGACGTCATGCATCCATGCAGCCTCAGCAGCCCCCTCCCTCTCCTGTCCCCAAACCCCGAGCCCTCAGGGACAGGCACAGTCTGGGACCCCAATCAGAACTCTGCCCTCCAGGTAGAAATGGCCAGTGCCACATCCCCGTCTCCTCCCCCGGCAAGCCCGTGGCCTCTCCAGGGCCCGGGGGGGTGGCCTCCCCTGTCCGGGTCACCACATCAGTGCTGGGTCACATGGGCACCATCCTTTCGAACACTCAGTCCAGCCTTGGGCTGTTAGAGCCCTTCTTAGAACTTTGCCTGCAGTCACGGCCTGCTGCCCGGGCCGGGCCCTGTGAGCCTGAGATGCAGGTAGATTTCCTGGTTTTTTCACAAGTCAAATAAAAAAGTAAAGAAAAGAGAGGAGAGGGAGAGGGAGGGGAGGGGAGGGGAGGAGAGAGGAGAGAGAAGGGGAGGAGAGGAGAGGGGAGAGGAAAGAAGGAGAGGAGAGGAGGGAAGGGGAGGGGAGAGGAGGGAAGGGGAGGGGAGGGGAGGGAAGGGGAGGGGAGAGGAGGGAAGGGGAGGGGAGGGGAGGGGAGAGGTGAGGGGAGGGGAGAGAGAAGGGGAGGGGAGGGGAAGGGAGAGAAGGGGAAGGGAGAGGAGGGGAGGGGAGGGGAGGGGAGAGAGAAGGGGAAGGGAGAGGAGGGGAGAAGAGGGAAGGGGAGGGGAGGGGAGGGGAGAGGAAAGGAGAGGGAAATTAGACAAGATTCGGTCTTTAAGCCAAGCTAGTCCTCCAGGAATGCTGGGCGGTGCTGGGGGGCCCCAGGTAAGAGGAGGGTCATCGCGAGGCGGGAGCCCGCCCCACCGCGTGCCCGCCCCACCTTGTGTGCCTGCCAGGCAGAAAGGCTCCCACCGCCCGGGCCCTGGGCTGAATCGTGGCTCCCAGGGAGGGACGAGCCGCAGGCCTGGCCCTAGTGGCCCAGAAGGCCGGAGACCACCGGTTCCCCCCACAGCCTGAGGGCCTGGTCACCGGGAGGTGGTCCACACTGCTCAGGAGAGGCGTCCACTCAGGGGGTCCCCCGTCTCTCCTGCTCTCCTGCCGACAGATGTCAGCCATCGAGACGATGACGGACAAGCTGGAGAGCTTCGCGGCCATGAAGGCAGAAGCGGGCGGCTCCCTGCAGCCCCTCTCCCACCATCCCTTCAACTTCCGGTCCCCACCCCCCACGCTCTCAGACCCCATCCTCAGGAAGGGCAAGGAGCGGTATACGTGCAGGTGAGGCTGGGCGCGCCTGGCGGGGGGGGGGGGGTGAAGGGGGGATGGAGGAGGGGGGGCGGAGGGGGGCGGCCCGGTGGCCTCAGGTGCCCCGCAGCAACTGCAAGCCTGCCCTCCCTGGGCACACTCAGGCAGAGCCCTGAGCACAGCATAGCAGCAGTAAACGGTTTGCTCTCCAACGGAGGTCGCGCCCCACAGATCTGTAGATGTGGGGTGCACGTCCCCTCCCCCACCCGTGAGCACAGGCGGCCAGAATTCAGGGGGCCCGCAGCCGAGGAGTGCAGGTCAGAGCCCGGCGGAAAGCCCGAATGCTCCGCGTCTGTCCCCAGCTGCAGGAGCCTGTCCGAGCCCTTCCAAGCCTGCTCGGCCCCCTTTGGGCTCCATGACTCAGATACTGCCTGGAGAAGGGGCAGAGTCCCAGCAGGCCAGAGCAGGCGGGGCCCAGCTGCCCAGCGGCACATGCAGGCCTCTGTCAAGCTCAGCTGGGCTCTGGGTCTGAAGGACAGACCTCGGTCCTGGGTGCCACAGCCACCAGCTTCCCCCAGCTGTGGGGCCTCGAGCCCCAGACGCCGAGTAGGAGGCACCCCACCAGGAAAGCGTACAGGCACTGAGTCTATGCAACCTGACTGCCTGACGGTCCCCTGCCCCCTCCACCCAGGTACTGTGGCAAGATCTTCCCCCGATCAGCAAACCTCACGAGACACCTGAGGACGCACACCGGGGAGCAGCCGTACCGGTAGGAGCCTGTCCCATTTGGGCTGGGGCGGCAGGGAGGCAGGCTTCTCGTTCCTCCTTCCCGCTCACAGGAAGGGCGAGGGTGGGAGCCAGCATGCTCGGATCGGGTCGCTCCTGGACCCCACAGCCATCCTGTGTCCTGCGGTGTCATAAAGATTAGGCAGGAGGTGTCTGGTGGGCTTCCTGAAGGTTCTTGCCCACTCCCAGAGTCGGGTGCCTGGGAGCAGCTCTCCCCCCTGCCGCTGTCGACAGGGGCAGGGGGTTCAGAGCAGCACCAGCCAAAGCCAGGGGCCCTGGAGGTCTGTTGGAAAGACCCCCCCCAACTCCACGCTCACCCAGCCCGACTCCCGTATGATGGGCAGTGGGCCAGGGCCGGCGCCTTAGGCAGGGTGGGCAGTAGAAAAGGAGCTCATGCAAATTCGAGACCCAGCCTGGGCTTGGGGTGTCCTGAGGGGTTCACTTGGGCCGCAAGCCCTGGACGGAAGCCATGTGTCCTGTCTCCTCGATGCTGGGCTTCTACCTGGGGACACACAGCCACACAGCAAGTGGGTGTGAGAGCCATCACGTCTGTTCACGGGGGGGGGGTGTCACCCCTGTTTCAAAGATGCTGAGCCAGAGGCTTCGACCCCCATGACTTGCCCGGAGGCGGAGCCCACGGCCGCTCTGGCCGACCGTCCTGGCCCCGGAGAAGCAGATCTTGTTCCTCGGTCGCCGGGGCCTTTGTGGGGCAGCAGAAGGGATAAGGGTGACACCCGGCTTTCAGGGAGGGGCCTGAGAGTTCGCATTTTGTTTATTTTTATTTTGATGTTTATTTATTTTTGAGAGAGAGAGGGAGGGAGACCCAGAATCCAAAGCAGGCTCCAGGCTCTGAGCCATCAGCCCAGAGCCCGATGAGGGGCTCGAACCCACAAACTGGGAGATCATGACCTGAGCTGAAGTTGTATGCTTAACCATCTGAGCCACCCAGGCGACCCCAAGAGGCAGCATTTTAAATGAGAGAACCGGGTGGCAGGACCAGGAGGCAAATCCGAGAAAAAGTCGGTGTAGATGCTGAGACCTCATTCTGGGGCGTGTCTGTTGAGCGGCAGCCGCTGGGAAGGCGGAGTCTGGTTTTAAGTCGGTGGCACAAGATTTCTGTACTCCAGCCACACAGAGCTTACAGTCCCCGTCCCTGGGAAGGGCAGCCACTCGGGGTCCCCCCAGGTTTCAAGGTCCCCATGACCCACCCTGAGATGTGACCACCACGGGGCCACTCCTGTCCTAGCTGGACAAGTGACAGCTCCAGACAGCCAGCAGTCATCTGCTCAGTGCTCCCAGCCCACCCCAACACGCAGGTCCCCCGTCCTCTCCCCCCAGGTCCACAAAGCCTAGCAAAGGGAAGGCTGATTTGGTCCGGCCTTCTCCCTGAAAACGTGTGTTTTCCTGTAAGGAGAGCCGCCTTCTGAACAGTGTTGCATGTAGGGGCCCCCAGAGGGTCAGGTAGTGTTTCTAGAAGAATTTAATTATCATTGATTTCTTTGGCTCTCTCCAATCCGTGAGTTTCGACTTACCTAACAATAATTGCGCTGAAAGTTTGCGTTGCAAATCCTGACTTTATCTGGCTCAAGGCAGCCCTGTGATGGGGAGTTTTGGGGTGCGTGGCTTTCTTTTTGACATCACTCAGGGCTTCTGGGATCACTCGATCATTGGGAGAATCTAAATTGGAGGAGGCAATTTCATCCTTCCGTCCTCAGAAACCTGTCCAGGGGGCAGCCCCCCACCCCAAAAGACAAGGACTCCACCCGACCCCACCCCGGCTGGGCGGATCCGAACCGCCGGCTGCCCACCCAGTGTGAGCCCCACTTCAGGGCCAGCCCCACCCATGGGCCCCTGCATGTGCACCCCTGCGTGTGCACCCCTGCGTGTGCTCCCGGAGGCCCCTCGAGGGCAGGAGGAGGAGGGAGGGCTTCTGGGGAGCTGCAGAGTAGAGACAGTCAAACCAGACGAGGCTGGGACGCTTCCTCTTAAGCCGTTGCCTGAGATTACTAAAATCACGCAGAATGTGTTTCAAAGCCCTGACTCTCGGGGAAAGAAAGACCCTTTAGTGTGACCGACAGTCTGTTCCTGGAGGGAAGGTCAGCCCTCCTGCCGGCCCAGGGCCCTCAGCTAATGGCTTCTCCGGGCTCAGAGACCTCTGCCCGAGGTTGGGAGGTGTGGACAGGTCCTGGCCGCCTTGCCCGAGGGTCCCTCCGGGACCTTGGTCACAGTGTGGTGGGGGCCTTCGCGGCTGGCCAGCAGGCACCAGGTGGGACAGGAGCTTCCGGCTTCGGGGCCTCGCAATTCCCCGTCCACAACTCCTTTCCTCCCCAGGAGCCAGGCCCCATCCCGTCCCTTCAGGCAGGCCCATACCTGTCCCCTTGCTTTTCCAGTTCCGTTTTTAGGGCTGGATTTCAAAACTCTCTCTTCCCTCCGTTTTCCCCTTGCTTTTATAACTACCCAGAGCATTCCCCCTGTGACGTGTGGTCGGTGAGGACCCTGCGCCTGCCCCCACCCTGCGCCTCGTCTCCAGCTGCCTGGCTTCCCCCGGGTGAGGGCGGGGGCCGGGTCCTCGGCTGCAAGCTGGGGGCCAGCCGGTCACTCCCGGTTGCAGCCGGTCCGCGTTACCCAGCCGGGCCGTCAATGTCACTCGCCACTTGTCAGCTTCTTTTCAAGGCAAATTGCAGCTGCTCAGAGGACCCTGCTCCCCCGAAGCCCAGGGCTCACTGCTCCCCTAAACTCCAAATGGGCTTCTCTCTCTGGGCCATTTATTTAGATTAGAACCAGGAGAGGGCTACACTCAGGGCTCTCTGTGACCAAATCGAAAGTATGGCTCCCCTCCCCCCGCCTCCCCGGCCCCCCCACAGAGGGTGGAGAGAGAACTCCACTTCTGGTGACGAGACAGTCCTGTCCAACCCCATGTCCGATGGAGGGTGCACCCCGGCCAGAGCTCATGGGTCAGGTGGAACGTGTCAAAAGTCCCTGCATTTCTGAAGAAATGAGGGGAGGGAAGCTGCGTGCAGGTGTGCCTGAGCGCACGTGTAGACAGGCCCCGGGGAGGCCTATCGCGTGGCCAGGGGCAGGGGCCAGGGCCCAGGGCACCCCGCACTGTGCTGGCCACCTCGGGAAGGGCTCGAGGCTCCGTCCCCGTGTGGGCTTCCAGGACGGTGGGGCCACGCTGGAGCCAGTGGACACCGAGAGGCGCGGGAGGAGAGGCTGTGACCGAACCACGTGCTCCCAGAGGCCCGGAGGTGGCCTAGCCGGCCCAACAGGGAAGAAGCTGCCAGGCCAGTCCTGGGCCGAGGGGCAGAGAAGGCTGCAGGTCACTCAGGAGGACGCCGGGGGCCGCGGCCCAAGCCGTTCAAGTAAAGATCACAAATGGCTTCTTGACCCCCGACCGTGGAGGACGCCAGAGTCAGCGAGGCCCCAGCCAAGAAGCTTCAGAAACCGAATGAGTGACGCCCCAAAATCCCCAGGGGAGACCGGGGGTCCCCTCGAACGGGGGCTCCCCCGTGTTCTGGGCGCCCATCCTCAGACCCCTGGGTGCCGTGAGGCAGGAAGTAGACTTCCCTGGACGGTTTCATCGAGCTGTCCCGGGTGCAGGAAAGATCCGCTGCTGGGCGCAGTGCTAACGGCCCCGGGGCTCAGGCAGGAGGCTCCAGCGGCCGGCCGGGGCCTGAAGCTTCCTGCCTCGGGGCCCACCCTGGGTGCACCGCGATGGTCAGCCTGCCCGGGCAGGCATCAAAGGTCGGCACCGGTGCCTCTCATGCGGGCAGGGCAGTGCCGTGAAGGCCGGCCTCCCACAGCCTGCCGGCCCGGCGCCGGGCAGGAGGCCGGGGTTTCGGAAGCATCCTCAGGCACCACTCGGTTCCTGTGGCCCAGTGCACGTGACTGTACCCTATGCTGGAGCGACTGGGGGTGCCGGGGGGCTCCCGTGGGAACGCCATGCTGCCGCACTCAGGATAGGTCCCCGGCACCTTCCAGCCACACCCCTCCAGAAGAACATGCACCTCCCGTTGTGTGCCCTGCTGGGGTCTGCTGCGTAGACGGCTCCTGAGAGAATCGGTTTGTCTCCGAGACTGGGAAAGAAGTGAGCATGCAGACGATGCTGCGAGTGCTCCTGTGTCTCTGCCCCCCAGTGAAGCATCCCTGGAGGCCTCCTGAGGACCGGTGCACACATGTGCACACGCGTGCACGCACTCCTGCACCCGAACACTCGTGCGTGCACACACCTGCGCGTGGGCACACACATGTGCTCCTGAACACGGCTGCGTCAGGTCCGCTCTGTTTGGGCTTCCGCCACCAGGAGGCGCCCTCGGGGCTCTGCAGACGCGTGGTGGCGGCTCCCGGGCCGCCCTCCCTCCAGCTCCTGCTCAGCTGCTCCGTTCCTGGCTTCTGGGTGTGGATACGTCTCTAAACTGGGAGAATACCCTCCCTTTCCTGCCCTCGGGGTCTCCGAGCAAAGGCCGTGCCTGCGCCGCTGGGCCCCACACCGAGGGGGCACCGCTCAGGTCACAGATGCCCCCAGGGACCCGACTGAAGCGTCAGGGGCAGCCGTTCTGGAATTTTCCCAAGTGCACCGCCCGGGGTTGGCGATCACCATCTGCACAGGAGCAGGGACGCCAGGGGTCGTTGGGGCCCTCGCCGTGCGAACCAGGACGTGGGGGGCATCCTGAAAGGTGGCCATGCCTTCGGGGAAGCTAAGACTTTGAAGATGACCTGGGGGCAGCCCCCATCCCCCAGTTAGTGAATTGGCATGCGAGGCCCCTTGTGCCCGAGGACCCACTAACAGGCTGCCCGGTCCAGGCCAGCTCTCCCCATGCCGGGGGGCGGGGAGGGGAAGGGGGGTGTCTCTCTGCGGGTCTACCGGACGGAGCCGGGTGCAGGCTCCTCCTTGAGGGGGCGGGGGCGGTGGGGAAAAAGCATCGAGAGTCTTCCATGGTGCTCGGCTGCCCTCTTGAGGCTGCTGGGAGCGCGGCCCTCGGGCAGGGTCTCTCGAGGGGAGGGAGGAAGAGGGGGAACCCGGATGCACCGGCCCAGGGGGTCCCCTGCAGCGGCACCGGCGCGTCCGGACCACCCGCCACCCTCAGGTCAGCGGGCAGAGCGTGCCTTCTTCCTTGAGCCGCCGAGGGGGGTGGGGGGGTGTAGGGCGCTGCTGCCTGCCCCTCCTGCCCTGGACTGGGGGCGCGAGGACAGCAGCCCCCCAGGAAACGGGGGGGGGGGGGCCGCGGGCGTCTCGGCCGGGCTGCGGGGCAGGGGGCGCACGGGGCCGGGCCGGGGCTCCTCTGAGGCGCACGTGCGTGTCTTCCAGGTGTAAGTACTGCGACCGCTCCTTCAGCATCTCCTCCAACCTGCAGCGGCACGTCCGGAACATCCACAACAAGGAGAAGCCCTTCAAGTGCCACCTGTGCAACCGCTGCTTCGGGCAGCAGACCAACCTGGACCGGCACCTCAAGAAGCACGAGCACGAGCACGCCCCAGGTGGGGCTGCGGGCGCGCGGGGGGGGGGGTGGTAGGGAGGAGCAGCAGGGGAGAGGAGGGAGGGGAAGCGGAGGGGTGCCCCTCTCCGATGCTCCCCTGTCCCCACAGTGAGCCAGCACTCCGGGGTCCTCGCAAACCACCTGGGGACCAGCGCCTCCTCCCCCACCTCCGAGTCCGACAACCACGCACTTTTAGACGAGAAAGAAGACTCCTATTTCTCTGAAATCAGAAACTTTATCGCCAACAGTGAGATGAACCAAGCGTCGTCGCGAACAGACAAACGGTAAGAAGTTCACCCCGGACCCCGAGAAGGTCCAGATCCAAAGCCCGCCCGGGTGGCCACACCGGGAGCAGGGGCCCCCCCCAGGGCCTCCGGACGAGGTCCAGGGGCCTGCAGCAGAGAGCAAGAATGACGGGCCTCTGTTGTGGCGTCAGCCCTGCCACCTGGACGTGGGGGGGGGCCTCGGCAAGGGGCTCCCTCCTGCCTCGGTCTCTGGGTACAGGAGTAGCGCCCTGACTGAGGACGTGCGTCATGTGCTCACAGCCGCACCGGCTGCCAGCGCGGTTTGGCGCAGGTGTCACAGGTGTGACACCAGGAGGCCTACCAGGAGGCCGAGCGGCTAGAACGTTCCTGTTGAATCCGAGGCACTGAAGATTTCCATTCAGGAGCGCCATCCCCTTTACACACACACACACACACCCATACACACACACACATGAACACGAAGTCACCCGCGCACTGCGCACACATGTATGCATGCACATGCTGTCTGCGTGTGTGCGTGCATTCACACGTATGCACACATACATGTGTGCTTGTACACACCAGTGCCCACATGTATACATACGTGTGAATCATGCACATGCAAACCCATATGCACATTTATGCACGCACAAAACCACATACGTGCACACATATGCACACATACAGAAACACGAAGTCACACATGTACACACATACCCGCACGTGTGCACACGCACTGACACATGGATGCATGTACATACATATATACACGCGAAGTTACACATATGCTTACCTTTACACACGTGTGTATTCACACACATACAAACACATACGCAGCATGTGTATTCACGCGCATGCACGTACATGCATGTGCACTCACACACTCGTGTGCACATGCACACCACATACATGCCTGTGCGCGTACACGCATGCACTTGCACACACGCAGGTACACACATACACTTGCACATACACGCACACACACGCACACACATTGGTGCGCACGCATGGGTGCCACACGCACATGCACACACTCGTGTGCACGTGCGCACAGTCACGCACATGTGTGCACACTCGTACGCATGTGCATACACGCACGTGCACACACACGTGTACGCACATGCACACAGTGGCAGAAAAATGGCAGAATTCAGAGTTGAGATGCGGAGGGTGTTGTGCACAACACCGGATCCCAAGGCTCACGGGGTGGCATTTGCTCTGAGGGTCCCTTCTGGAAGGACGCTTCAGACCCCCAGGAAGACATTCTTCTTGGGTAAAAGCTGGGGCCAGAGCGGCTGGCAGAAAGCCAGAGACGCTGCCAACTCCAAGTGGCCTCGGGGTGCGAGCCCCCCACTCTGCAGGGGAAGACAGCCCAGGGAAGGGGGGGCCCGCTCCAGCCACAAAGCCAGGCCCAGAACCTGGCACCGGAACCCTGGCCCTTACGCTGGCCACAGGAGGGCCACGGCTCTGTGGCCCCCAGGGCCTGGCCCTCTCTCTACCCACCTCCAGCAAGGGAGGAGTGTCCCCAGAGGCCCGGGTCCCTCCAAGGCAGGCTGGGGAAGGAGTGGAGCACTGGGAAGGCCCGTCGAATTCCTGAATGAACGTGACACTTGGGCTTTCTCTGAGGCCGTCGCATCCTAAACTGTGCCCCCCGGAGGGCGATCTCACCTGCCTGCCCGGCCGGGCCCAGGGTGGGCTCAGAGGAGGGGACGGCGGGAGAGCCTGGCTGTGGGCTCCGTTTCCCAGAGCCTCCCCCCTGCTTGGCAGTGGAGATTCCCACCAGGACGCAGCCCTGCCGAGGGCTCTCTAATGGGGACAGAGTGCCCCCGTGCATCCTCGCCTCCGGGTGCACACATGACAGTCTCACAGGAACCTCACCCTGCCCCTCGGGGGCACGGAGCCTGCGCTCAGGCAGCTCTGCGGCTGAGAAAGTCGCCCAGGGGCCGGGCTTTATCGGAGCCGCACCGGCCGGGAGGCACTTCCTGCCTGGTAAAGACGGCCCTTTGAACGGTGACCGCCTGCTCCCGGGACAGAGGCTGATGACGAGCCAACAAGGACTTGTCAGCGGCGTCCTCCGTGCGGTGGGGAGCCGTGCGGGGTGAGCCAGGAGCGCCAGAAAGACCTTCGGGCCTAGAGCGCCGGCGGCCCGGCTCTTTGCCATGAGGACGAGGAGGACTCTCGGTGAGACCCAGCAGGGCCGGGGGAGAGGAGGCCGCACCAGCCTGACCTCGACCACGGAGCGTGTCGACGGGGGCTTTCCCTCCAGCCTCGGGGGGTGAGGCTCAGACAGAGGAGCTCCGGTTAGACACGCACAGGACCGCCCGCTGAACACAGTCCCCGGCCCGGCCACCTGCGAGGCTCATCCTGTCCTGGACGGGGTGTTCCCGTGCCACCGAGAGGGCACGGGCTCCGGGACGGCAAGGTCACCCACCGGAGGGCCGGGGAGAAAGGCGGGACCCGGGTCTCGGGCCGTGTTGCTTGGCTCTAGAGCCCCTGCCTCTGGCGGATGGATGTGTGCCTGGTGGCAGCACAGGGGACATCGAGACGGGAAATGGATGTGTGCCTGGTGACAGCACAGGGGACATCGAGACGGGAAACTTCAGGGCTCTGCGCCTCCGGGAAGGCAGCCCGGGTGTCAGCATCTTCTACTTTGTCGGGGAAAGGCAAGGATGGAAGAGAGTGGCTGGTGGCCTGGCGGTCAGGGGCCTCCCTGGCCAGTCCATCCGCACAGACCTCTGTGTCTGGAGGCTGGCAGTCCCTCAGAGGGGACGCCCCCTCTACCTGATGGTGAGAGCAGGACCCCGGTCTCCCCTGACAGGGGCAGACGGATTCCTGCGGGCCATTCAAGGTCCAGGAGGAATGGGGTCTGGGGACTCTGAACTCTGGCCCAGACGTGGGCTCAGGAGGCGTGTGTCCACCCTCCCCTCCCCTCCCCCTCATGATGGACACCTGCCAGTTTTTGGGGGAAGAAACGAGAAGGCTCACCCTCGCTCAGCTTGGGTTTTTTCCTTTTTATTAAAGTTTTTACTTATTTATTTTGAGAGCAAGAGAGAGAGAGAACACAGGGGACAGGCAGAGAAGACAGAGAATTCCACACCTGCCTTGGGGCTTGACCCCACGAACTGTGAGATCCTGACCTGAACCCAGATCAGGAGTCGGATGCTTAACTGGTTGAGCCGCCCAGGTCCCCTGGGTGTTTTCCTCTCAGTGACGAGGGTCCAGGGTGGGAGAGCCTCACCCGGCCAGAGTCACCCGAGGGAAATGTGGGGTCCGGGCTGCAGGAGGGAAGCCCGACCTCTGAAACAAACTCGTCCGTGGGTTTCCCTGGCTGACAACAGCCCGGCCCTCACTCTGCAGAACCCCGGACCCCCAGAGCCTCCAATCTGCAGAGGGGCCCCGTCACCCTGGGTTGCCAGTGTCCCCGTGTCCTTGTAGCTGGCCAAGAGGAGGCTGCAAGGGTCGATCAGCAAACCTCCCCAAGGGTACTCTTTGTGCAGTGCCCAACCCCAGCTCCAGTGCCCAAGACCGCCTTCCCCAGCACACCGACCATGGCTTCCTTCCCCGACACACAGCCTGAATCCCTGCTCTGGGGCACCCACTCTGGCATCTCGGGAGCCCTGCTGCCGAGGCCCCTCCCCGCCACGCCCTCGCTGCTCCTCAAGGGGCTGCTGAGGCTGAGGTTCCCACGAGGCGCTCAGAACCTCAGCCCTGAGGGTCCCCGTGACCTCGGACACAGGCTCTTTCTGCAGGGGGTGAGGCCAGCCTCGCGGGAGAGACACCCGGAGCCCGGGCGAAGCCAGAGGCTAACTCCCTCCCCTGTCACTTCAGGCCGGAGGTCCAGGACCTGGACGGGGACTCCCAGTGCCCGGGCTTGGCCGGCGGGAAGCCGGAGGACGTGGAGGAGGACGAGGAGGACGAGGACGAGGACGACGACAGTCTGGCGGGCAAGTCCCAGGACGACGCCGACGCCGTGTCCCCCCCGCCTGAGCCCCAGGGCGCCTATGAGGATGAGGAGGACGAGGAGCCTGCCTCGCTGGCCGTGGGCTTCGAACACACCCGAAGGTGGGGAACGGCCCTCCGTGGGCCACGCCTGGGTGACCTCGCCTGCTAGGGCCCGGGGCCAGGGAGGGGCCTAGAGGTCATGAGGGCGACCTCGCTCTCTGACCACCTGAGATGCCAGCATCCTCCCGGTTGGGCTCACCCGGGGTCCCAGCAGGCGTCTCCACCGAGATGGGGGCTTCTGCACACAGGCGAGAGGCCCAGCCTGAGGCAGGGGGTCAGGGGCGCCCCCCCCCCACCATGCCACACGCACGTACTTCCCAAGCGCGGAGGCAGGGGTGGGAGGGGCAGGCACGCTCCCGAGCGGAGAGGGAGCTGGTGGGCAGCGACACGGTCTCCGGGGCGCGGCCGGGGCAGGGGCCTGGGGCCTCGGGCAGGCTGAGCACCGGCGGTTCGGGAGCGGTGCGGGCCGGACCCCTTCCCCCACGGCCCGACCGCTCGCTGCCTTGGTCGGGCACCGGGGATGCGGCCAGCACTCCGATGGTCCTGGGGGAGCCCTTCGGGTACCGCCCGTGTCCCCTCACCCCTGGGCCCTGGGAGCCGGAGCCCCGGGCCCCTCTGGAGCCGCCTCCCGACCGGTCCTCCGTTCCCAGAGCCCCGGGCGCCCCCGCCTGCTGCTCGCAGTGTGTGCACGTACTCACCCCCTTCTGTGGCCCTCTGTCCGTCGCTCTCCCGCATCTGTGTGGCTTCTGTCCAGGTGTCCATGTGTCTGTGTGTCTGTCCCCTTGTGCATGGGGCTCGCGGAGACGCCGTGGCGTGTGTGCGTGTGGGCACGGAGCCGGCCGCGGGGCATCAGGGAGGCGGCCGGAGGCCAGGCCAGCTGACGCCAGGCCCCCTGTCCCCGGTCGTTGGTGCAGGTGCATTGAGGAGCAGCCAGGCGGTCTGTTAGCTTTGGAGCCAATGCCGACTTTTGGGAAGGGGCTGGACCTGCGCAGCACGGCCGCGGAGGCGCTCGAAGTTAAAGATGTGCTCGATTCCACCCTAGACTCTGAGACTTTAAAGCAGACACTGTACAGGCAGGCTAAGAACCAGGTAGGTACTGAGCAGAGCCCCCCCCAGCACCCGCAGGCCGGACGGCAGGTGGCAGCCCCACCTCCGTTGGCAGCGGCCAACCTGTGCCTGGGGCACGCCGGGACCTCCGACCCGGGCCCGCTGCGTCGGCCAAGCCACCGCCACTTCCCCGCAAGCAGGGGTGGGGCAGGGAGAGGTTGAGGCAGGTGAATGGGAGCCAGGCATTCAGACACGGAGGCCGCTGCCGCCTTGTCCCCAGTGCCGGGCGCCCCCGGCCAGCAGTCCGGCCCTGAAGCTGGGCAGGCCTCCTCCCTCTCTGATTCGAGCACGAATGGCTGGTGGCCGGGCTGCTCTTGGAGGAGGCCTCCCGACTCGCACTCACTGATTCCACGCTGGAACCCCGACAGGGTCAGCGAGGGGCCCCCCTCTGTAGTGCAGGCGGCCACAGGGCCATGCTTCCATCCGTCTAGAGGGCCGGGGTCTCCGTCAGCCCACCCCTGAGTCTCGGCAAAAACCGTCTGCGTGTCTGTCTTTGTCTTTTTACTAATCCTGTCCAGAGTGTCAACCCAGGTGGGAGGAGGGTCGCCTTCCCCCCCCCACCCCCGCTCTGCTCTGGGTGGTCGTGGCAGAAGTGTCCTGTGGACTGGCCCCGCTCCAGGCCCAGAAACGCATCGGCGCCCAGCTCGGACCAGCTGTGCGTCCGCTTTCCCAAGTAGCTCGGAGCTGTCCCCACAGTTGTCCAGACGGGCAGCCCCCAGGTCCACCGGTGTCCCCCAGACAGACACTGCCTCTTGTCAACCACCAGCAAACCCCAGGGCCCTCGCAAAGGTCGGGGTGGGGCAGGGGGGAGCACCCCAAAGAGCTGAGGGGCCCCTGTGCACAGAGGCCGCGGCCACGGCACCCTGGCGCCTCTCAGCACAGGGGCCCAGCAGACGCCCGCCCTGCCACCTCCTGCCACTGCCTGCTCCTCCAGGCCGCAGGGGGGCGTCCGGATCCGGGCGAGGCCCAGCCGCAGGGCAGCGGGGGGCAGGAAGGGACCAGCGGGGATCTGTAGGGCCCCCGCTCACACGGCTCACCTGCCTGTCGTGTGTGTCTGTGTGTGTGTGTGTGTGTGTGTGTGAACGTGTGTCCTTGTCCTCTCCCCGGCCAGGCGTACGCAATGATGCTGTCCCTTTCCGAGGAGGCTCCTCTCCACACCTCCTCCCAGAGCCCTCTGGACGCTTGGTTGAACATTACAGGAGCCACGCCGGAGTCCGGAGCCTATAACCCCATCAACCATCTCTGACGGGCCCAGGACAGGCTGGGGTCTGAGTCCAAGCAAGGTGGCCGTGGCGCCGACGTCCCGGCAGAAACCCCAGCTGCGGAAGACGGAGAAGTGAGCCTCGGGGAGCGGCGTGGCCTGGGCCAGAGAGACCCCTCCCCCGTCACCTGTGTGACCACCCGTCCGCATCCACCCCCCCACACCGTGGCTTAGCTCTAACTTTTCCGATGGAAACTCAGAACCCAGGAGTCGCTGAGCGGTCCTGGAGCCCCACCGTCTAAGAATTGGTCTTAAGAACGGCATCCCGGAAACGGCACAGCACACGGCCGGCCACGCGCAGCCCCGGGGAGCTGCTCACAGAACCCACCCAGTGGGTGAGGGCGGGATTTCAATCCCAAACTGAAGCCAGACAGGCCACTTCGGGCACCAGCCCGGTGTCTCGGACAGGAACGGACGGACGCGGGTGTGCTCTGGAAAGGGAGACCGCCCCGACAATTTTTGTAATGAGAATTACGAGAGGAACCCTTTTGGTAATCTTATTGACGACAGAGTCTATTTAAGCATGTGGTTTTAAAAATAGACAGTATTTTTTAAAGAATCGAAAAATGACTTGCAAATTGTTTTTTAAAAGTAATTTTGCATTGCTTTGAAATCTCAGCTTATTTGCAAACCCAAACTGGGAACTGGTACCGTGTTTGGGTGTGT
Source organism: Paguma larvata (assembly GCA_030068075.1). NCBI lineage: Eukaryota > Metazoa > Chordata > Mammalia > Carnivora > Viverridae > Paguma > Paguma larvata. The sequence continues at coordinate 1,896,322 of CM057833.1, forward strand.
TCTTTATACTGTAGATAATGGAGAAATTTTCTATCCCTGACCGTGTTTGTAAAGCCGTGATCTGGCAGCCCCCTAGTCCCCTCCTGGGAGCAGCTTCAGACTGTACCTCGGAATTCTTAGCCGCGATATCCTGGGCTGGCCCGAGGCCGGGGGGCCCCCGGCGAGACCCCCAATTGTATGGGGAAAGTAGGAGCGGCGGCTCCGGTCCCCGTGCAAGGGTAGGCCTGGCACCCCGCGTTCCTGCCCCCACGGCCTGCGAGTCAGCCACACCCACGCCAGCCCCCCACGGCTCTGCAGAAGGGGGGCCCCACTGGCCCACCCAGGTCTCCAGCCCCACCCTCACCCACACCGTCAGACGGACAAGTGGGAGAGCGGGCGTCCCCCGTGGCCTCCGTGGGGTGCGCTCTGCGGCTCCCCTGCCCCAGGCCTCCCGCCGGGCTCTGTGCCCGCGTGAGCCCGGGCTCCAGGACACGACCGCCACCTCTGCTCCCCGCACGGCTTCCTGGGGGGCCGGCCCAGCTCCAGAACGGAAGGGCATCCAGGCGGGACCCGCCGCGGGAGCGACGACACAGCCCGGTCGGGACGGGTCTGCTTCTCCACTCGAATGGGCTTTAAGTTATTCCCGTAGGGGCCAATTTCAAATCATAATTTGTTTCCCTGATGGAATTTACCTTAATCTGTATATAACTTGTAATTTTTTCTAATTCATTTCTTTTCTTATTTTATTTCTTCGTTAACAGTATTTTGGCATTAGACATTCTTATTGTGAAGAAATATTGTTAATATAAGTATCTAGTGAAGGACCAAAACCGTGTATAAGGTTGTGTGTTATGTGATCGTAACCAGGGAGCGGGGAGGTTTTACGTGTGCCAAATACCCCCGCGCCCCCCGACGGATCCTGCTGCCCCGTCTCCAGACAATCACGTGTTTTCGTTAAATTAGAGTTTCAGTTACCTTTGCATTTAAGACAAGTGTGCTATTTATTTCTTTTAATGTTTGGAAGAAAAAAAAAAAAAGTACTAGCGTCCCAACGAGAAGAGAAAAAGCTCACCCCGGTCGCCCTTAAAAAAGAATGTAGATGCGAGCGGTGGGGGCGCCCGCGCCTGAGGACGGGGGTCTGGGGGGGGACGAGTCCCTGGCTCTCACCCGGGGGCAGCAGGCAGGCTGAGCAGCCGCGTCCCCGGGTCCCCGCGCCGCTCCAGGCCAGCGACAATCGCCCGCGTCGGCGCTGGAGACCTGCGTGAGGCCCGGGGTTCCTGGTGAAAGGCTTCCACCCGTCCTCGGCCCACGGGAGGCGGCAAGACCCGGCCAGCCCCGCGGGCCCCAGGGCGCTCACACGCGTGTGCGGCTGGAGGGTCGCCGTGCCCGAGGAAGCGCCGAGGCTTTGCAAGCGGGGGCCCCTCCCCTCCTCACAGGCAGCCGCCTCCGCCCCCCAGGCCCGCCAGGGGTGGCATGGGCCTTCTGATCCCCTCCACCCAGATGGGACCCTTCTGCAGAGTCACCCTCAGATATAAACGCCCATTTCTGTAAACCCAAATTATATGTCTTCTGCTAAAGAATGAGGTGTGTGCATTTTTTTGCGATATGACTCTCTCGGCCCGAAACAGGGAGTTCGGCCCGTGGAGACCCGAGCGCCTGTGCTCCGCGGTCCCGGATGAGGGGCGCTCCGTCCGTTCCCGGCACTCCTGGCCGGCCTCCTTCTCTTTCCCGCCCCCCCAAAGCCCCCCCCCACTCCTCACCTGTGCCCCCCGAGAACAACTCGACCTACAGCCCCGTGTCTCTTAAACATTCAGCCCCTTGGGGCCAAGCACTTGACAGGTTTAGTGGGGTTCTCTCCTTGGACCCCCGACAAAGTAAGCACTTACCCCCCGCGCCTGGTGTTTCTCCCCTGCCCCAGGCCACAGGGAGCTGCCCTCCCTGCTGCTGTCCCCGGGCTGCAGCACCGGCAGCAGGGCCCGGCCCCGACAGCGGGGGCCGGGGAGCTGGACGCCAGGATTCCGAGACCCCGGCCTCAGAGCACAGCCGCGACAAGGCGAACTGGCTGGCTGACCCCCGTGTCTGCGGGTGGACTGAACCCCCGTGTCCGCGCACTCGGGCCCCACCAGGCCGGCTCCTTCTGTCCAGCCTCAACGGGGTTCTTCCTGTGGACGGTTGACATCCCCTAATGGAAATTCAGAAAGAAGGCTCCTTGCACTCCCTTCCATTCTTCGGACGGCGGCCCCCAGCGGCCGACGCCATCCCGCCCCCGCCCCGGCTGCTGCTTTCGTTCCCTGGACACTTGGGTAGGACGCGTGCCGCTGTGACCCTTTGCCCAGGGCCTCATGGGTAGGACCCGGAGACGCCCCGTTCTGATCCCAGGGGCGTGCATTCCTGCAGCCCATCTGGGACCCCGGGTACGCATCGGCAGCCAGGGCGAGCCTGCACGGCCTTTTCTGTCCGAGGCAGGAGCACAGCCGGTCCGCCCAAACCCTGACAGGCCCGGCACCTCCACGGCCCGAGCCTGGCCGTGGGAACGCTCGGGACCCTGGGCCCTCTCTGTCCCAGCTGCCTCTTCAATGAGCATTCGCAAAGCACTTGCCCAACACGTGTCACCCGTGGTGGCCTTGAAGCCTCGAAGCACTGGATTGTGGTCACCCCGCCCTGCCCCCCCTCCCGTCCCTCATCCCCCCACCCAAGTGACTGAAATCTACTGAGCTGTATTCACTGTGCCGCCCGGGGGAGAGGCGAGGGGCAGCGCCGCCCCGGAGAGCCCGGCTAGGGCGGCGAGGCCGCGGCCGCTCCCGGTCGGCGGAGGTCAGCCGGGTATCAAAAGCCATGAAACTGTCTCTGCAGCAGCGAGCGATACTGTGACAAGACATTCCCGCGTGGCTCCAGGAGCCCTCCTTCCCTCCTTGCATTCCGGTTTCGTGGTGCGTTTTACTTCCCGTCACTGATTCGTACTGTGGCTTTTGGAAAAGAAAGAAAGCAACAGGCAGCTTGAGCTCCCAAACGTGCAATTCCCTCGCGAGCAGAGCGCTCCCCCAGGTTTCTCTTGTGCGTTTCCTGCCATCAGTGCTCCCGAGACGAGGCAAGCTGAGCCCCTCTGTCAGAACACGTCCCGTGAAGCGTACGCGCAGGTACCTGCTGGCAAGACCCCCGCCCCACCCTTGTTCCATTACAGATCTGGTTCCGTTTGCTTTCTGGGTTTTTTCGTTTTGTTTTGTTTTTCTTTTAGAGCTGTATAGTGTTGGAAAAGAAATCAAGTGTAAATGTCGGGCTTTCATACAACGTTTTATAAAAACCATTGAGAAGGAGGCCGGTGTGTGTCCCATGTCCCCCCCGATTGTAAATTACTTCTGTTATAAGGAAACCGTGCATGGCTCGTGTTTAGCAGTCATTATCGTGTCTGTTCGTGACATTTTTATGAAAAGGAGAATTCCGTAGGTGCACTTGTTGAATTGTGTGATTGGGCCTACGTCCTCCGGACTAGGGGCTCAGGACTGCTCCCGCCAAAGCGCACGCAGCTCCTCATCGACGCGGGACTCGCGGAAGGACGTGCAGTCGAAGACACGCAGCGCAGCAAATCATCGAGAGGGATTCTGCCGATTTCATTTTGATGCTTGTGATAAAGACAGATGTACTTGTGTAGAGAGACGTCTTTGAGATGAAGCCTAGGAGCAGCCGATCTGAGGTTCAACTGTAGAATAGGACCGTACGCCAAATGTAATCTTTCTGAAGCTACAATGAATTTATACATGAGATTGATATGCAATAAATCTGTGTGCTTTTCTAAGCCTCGGTGCCCGCGAGCTTCACTGAGCGGCGACGGAGGCCCCCGGGATGGGGAAGGACTCGGGGCCGGAGCGCGGCTGGTGGCAAGGCTCAGCAGCCCGGGTCAAGGGTCCCCGGGAACAGGCTCCGAGACGGGCGAAGGCGTCATCTCAACACCACCCCCCGGGCAGGTACCCTTGCTGTTCACGCTTTCCAGAAAAGAACGAGCTCGGGGAAGGTGTCCGCTACCCTGGATGGCCCTGTGGTGACAGTGGTGGTCTCCAGGTGGGCTCTCCCCTGAGTGTGTCTCCCCCAAGGCATTGTGGCCTCCAGGCGTGCCCACTGCCAGGCGTGTCTGCTTCCGGGTGCGTCTGCGCTCGGAGCTGGCCACTGAGAACTCCACCGGAGACCTCTTGGTGGTGAAGAGCCCATCCCACAAGGCCAATCCTAAACACACCCCTCCCTAAGGGTGGACCTCCCCACCGGCCAGCCCTCCACAGTGGCTGTGCGTACTGTCCTTGCGCTGTCCCCAGCCAGGACCTGGGCCTTCCTTCCCCCCCCCCCCCGGCAATGGCTGGACGGACTGGGACTGAACAAACGCCTGAGGCCACAGGGGGGGCTCCTCACCCCTCTTTTACATGCCACCCACCTTCGCCCACTCGAGCGCAGGGTTCAGCCCCTAAATTCTGGGGACTGACACCAGGAAGTCCTCCCTGTGGCCCCTCCCCTTTAACCAGAGCGTGGAGGTGAGGTGGGTGGCATGCCTTGCACACTCAAAGAGCTGTCTCTCTACTAAAACAGCCCCCTCCCTCACCAAGACGACACACAGCCTTCCCCAGGTGTGTGAGGCAGGAAGAAAACAAAATTACAGCGTCAAACGAAGAAATTGGGTGACCATGCCTTCCTCCTGGCAGCTGGAGAAGTATCCGGTCCAGAGCTTCCCCACGACCTCTTGGGCCCCCAAGACACACAGAGGTCCCAGAGCCTGTTGTCTGGTCAGAAATCACCACTTGCACTGAATTTGTGGCTGCAAACATGGAAAATGCCAGGACTTACCTCTCTATCCCCAAGGCCTAGCCTGTGACACTCTCTTGGTAGAAGATGGGTTGCACAAGTAGATGGATAGATGGATGGATGAGTGGATGGATGGATGGATGGATGGATGGATGGATGGGCCAATGTATGTATGTGGGAGTGGATGGATGGATGGGTGGGTGGATGGATGGAAAGATGGATGGATGGATTGTGGATGGATGGGTGGATGGATGGATGAGTGGATGGATGGATGGATAGATGGGCCAATGTATGTATGTGGGAGTGGATGGATGGATGGGTGAGTGGATGGATGGAAAGATGGATGGATGGATTGTAGATGGTTGGATGAATGGATAGATTAGGGAAAGGGATGGCTAGATGAGTGGACGGATGGATGGATGGATGGATGAATGGATAGATTAGGGAAAGGGATGGCTAGATGAGTGGACGGATGGATGGATGGATGGATGGATGGATGGATGGTTGGATGGATGGATTGTGGATGAATGGATAGATGGGTAGATGGATGATTTGCTGTAAGGACCCGCACTGCAGGCAAGTTCCCACATGGATTCTGGGAACCTCAGTGTCTCCGAGGGGCCTGAACATGCTGACAGGAGTAATGGGGAGGGAGGCCTGGGGGCCCTGCAACAGCAGTGCTGGTAGCCAAGAAAGGGAGGAAATAGAAGTTGATCTTGAAACAAGACCCCTGGACCCAAATCGGGGGCACCGAGCCCTTTTATTCTCTTAATACCACCAAGTGATGTGTGTTCCCCAGTGAGGCACTGGTTGGGGGAAGCGTCTAAATATTTCAAGGTTATCTTCCTCCCGGAGGCGACTGACGAAGTGTCGGGGAGGTCTCAAGTCCCCATGGTCAGATGCGGGGTTCGCCCCGGAGCTCCAGGCACAGAGGCGGCAGGAGAGGCTTGTCTCTGGGAGATACATTTCCGTTCACAGAGGACAGGTCATGTGAGTCGGGAGTCTGATGAATGGCTGTGCCTCCAAGTCACTCACAGGGACGGAGTGACAGTGTCCGGCACCCCCCACCACGACCGCCCTGGGGCCCCAGTCCCTCCCATCCTTACAGCCTCGTTAGCCCCGAGGGGAGAGGAAAATCCGAGCCACAAGGGCGCTGTGTGATAATAGCCCTATTGTGGGGGGGGGGGACCCAGAGGAAGGAGAGCAGAGACAAACAGCTGCTGACAAGCGGACTTTGTCTTTCTGCAGCCCAGCTCCTTGCACAAAAGACTGAGGGAAAGGCTCCATTTTGGAAATGGGAGGGGGAGGGGCGGGGGGGGAAATCAACTGGAGGAAAATGTGTCAATGAGGAATCTGTTTTCTGGGAAAAGAGATGCTTTTGAGTTCGCCCTCAGATTCGTTTGGGGCCAAGTGAGCCTGTTGGTTCTTTGCAGAGAAGCTATTTTGAGAATCGTTAACCTTATTTCTCGTGGCAGCAACTGTCTTCCCAAGATCGAGACGTGTCCTCGTTTGGGGTAAACCGGCCCGGCGCCAGGTGGCTTTCGGGGGGCCCGAGGAGCCAGACGGGGCTGTGGGGAGGAGGCGACTTCCGGCCGCCAGCCAGGACGGCGCTCTCTGCGCAGGAGAATGCTCTCGATTGGGGGGGGGGGGGAGCCGGAGTCAGCTCCAGGGTCCGGCGCAGAAGACGTCACAAGAAGGGGGAGCGTGGGCACCAGCGGAGACCCCGCAGAGGGGGCGGGGGCCACCCAAAACCCCCGGGGAGGGAGGGAGTTGCCTCTTCTGCCCTGGGGCCTGGCTTGTGGCCCTCGGATTCCTGAGCCCACCAGGAGGCTCCAGTCAGAGCCGGCAGAGAGCAGGAGCCAGCTTCCAGAAGCGGCACCCACGCAGGGGTCTGTAGGCCGGCGCTCACAGTGGCCCCGGACTGGAAGGAACACGAGGGTCCGTCCAGCGGTGAGGGCGGGCCGCCCCCGGGAGCAGCAGCGGCCCCGCCACCAGCGCCTGACTTGGCGGAGACTCGCAGGCAGGCAGGGGCCCGGGGAGCTTCCTGGTGGAAAAAGGGAAAGTTCCAGGGGAGCCCCGACGGACCTGGGGAGCCGGAGGCGCTAACCGGAAGCAGGTGCCCCGCATGGTTGTTGGGGGCCACACCTCTGGCTGCCCCTGAGTCGGAGGCGGGGACGAAACTCGGGGCAGCCGCTGGTGACGGACCCAGTCCTGGCCCCTTCGGGCTAATTGTTCCCGGGGCGTTCTCCCAGACCGCGGGTCAGAGGTCAGAGTCCTGCTTCTACGCACGGCCTGGCCGACGTCAGGATGTCTAGGTTCTGAAAACACACGGACGCATCTATGGGGAGAAGCGGTCAGTAAGGAAGCAGCCGCAGACGCGCGGCATTCTAGAAAAGGCAGAGCTGTAGGGACGGGGCGGGGAAGCCGTCTGGGCGTGAGCGCTTACACACCTACCCGTGCGTGGAAGCCTCCGCCAACAGTGCGCTCTGGGGAGGTCTCGTCACAGGGACCTGGGACCGCAACCGACCGGATTTCTACGGCAGTTCGTGTGAGCAGGAAGCGGACAGAAACACGGCCGAGGTGAATGAATAAACACCCAACTCGGAGAAGTCTGGTTTTTAAATGTTGATTTATTTACTTTGAGAGAGAGCGTGCGCAGGCGCAGAGCAGGGAGGGGCAGAGAGAGGGGGAGAGAGAATCCGGAGCGGGCTCCGCGCCGTGGGCACAGGCCTGCCGGGGGCTCGGCACCGCAAACCGTGAGATCGCGGCCCGAGCTGAAATGGAGAGTCGGACGCTTAACCGGCTGAGCCCCCTGGCGCCCCGGGCGTGGTTGTCCCTGGGAAGCTGGGGAGACAGAGGCAGGAGAGGGGGAAAGGCTGGGGAGGGGCTCCGATCGGCTCTTCCATGACCTGTAGACACTTGGGGTCATTTAAATGGAGAGACAAAGAGAGGGAAACGGTTCCACGTCCTCCTTTCCGAAGTGGACGCTTTTTCTTGCCCCGCCGCGCTGGCGAGGACCTGCGGGGACGGAGCGGTCCTCCCCGTCCGGCCCCGGCGCTGGAGGAGCACACTGCCCGTCCCTCACCGCCGGGCCCGGCGCCGGCTGCGCCTGCCCGTATCCGGATGACAAAGTTCCCTTCATTGCCGAGATTTGTGTCATCGTGAAGTCCTGGGTTGGGTCAAATGCATTATCTTTCAAGTTTCACCAGTATCTCTCTTAAAGTGACACTACACCATTTTACATAAAACATACGAACTTTGCAAAAGCATGACCGTGCTGTTCTCTGCCTCCATCTTTTGTGCTCTTGGTATATTTTACTTCTCCACGTGTCATAAACTCCATGACGGGCTGTCATTACTCTTGCTTTAAATAGTCTACTATCGGGGCGCCTGGGGGGCTCGGTTGGTTGAGCGTCTGACTTCAGCTCAGGTCATGATCTTGAGGTTCGTGAGCTGGAGCCCCACATCGGGCTCTGCACCGACAGCTCAGAGCCTGGAGCCTGCTTCAGATTCTGTATCTCCCTCTCTCTCTGCCCCTCCCCTGTTCACGCTCTGTCTCTCTCTCTCAAAAATAAACAAACATTAAAAATTTCGGACCTGAGCCAAAGTCGGATGCTTAACCAGCCGAGCCCCCCAGGCGCCCCTCTGTGCTTCACTGTGGATAACTCGAATCGGCCTGCCTTCAAGTTCTCGGATATTTTCTCCTGTAGCGTCTCATCTGCTGCTACTCCTAGCTGCTACTTCTTTTTTTTACTTTTGCGTATTGTATATTTTTGCCTTTAGAATTTTCATTTGATTCGGTATTATACTTTCTCTTTCGATTATATTCACCGTATGTTTCTTTTTTTGATTTTGTGCGTGGGTTCCTTTAAAACCTTGGACAAGTTTAACAGTTTTAAGCACCTTATCTGCGAATCCTGTCGTTGCGTCGTTTCTGGGTCTGTGTCTGTCGCCCGCTTTTTCTCTTGGCCGTAGGTTATGCGCTCCTGCTTCTTCACACACCTGGTAGTTTCAGCAGGTGCCGGAGGCTGTAAATGCTAAATCGTTGAGATCCTAGAGTTCGTTGGCCTGCTTTCTAAGAATGTTGAGTTTTGTGCCAACAGGGTGTTAGGTGACGACAGGGACCGGCCTGGTCTTTGTGAGGCTGGTGGCACAGCTCACGGGCTCAGGCACAGAGCGGCGCCCACACCTGACGGCTAAGCTCACACCTGAGACGTGGCCTCTTCATTCGGGCTCCTTGGGACCCCCCCCCACCCCGCTCCGCGTGTGCGCAGAGTAACATTTCTGGAGGTTTCTGGAGCTCTGTCTCTGCACCGCGGCCCACGGGTCCCCACGCCTCCCCCACCACCCCGAACCCCACGTCTGTCCCCCCAGCTCCGTGAGACCACCACATTCTGCCTCTTGGGAGAAAGCTGCGCATCTCCGGGGCTCTCCCGGTTTGCTTCTTCCTCCCAAGAACCATCTTCCTCCCCTGCCTGTTGTCCATCTGCCTCCTGTCGCTTCCGTTCCATTTCCCAGCTGCCGAGCGTGCGGGCTGCTTCAACACAAGTGAAGTACTGAGAATGTCTGAAATTCTCAACTGGAGGCAGATACTCACATTTCAAAAAATTCCCTCCTTCCTTGGAAACCTGAAATAATCCGCGATCACGACACAGGGGCCCGGGGCTCTGCAGCCAGACAGACTCACCCTGACTGGGCCACTCACTAGCCCGGTGACAACAGGCAAAGCGCCACCTCTCCATTACGTGGGGATGAGGCCGTGCACACCCTGGGGACTTTCTGCCAGAACTTAATAAAAGGATGCAAACCGTATGCAGACAGTAGGCACTCAACAGCAAGTAATGACCTTTAGCTCTTTGGGGGACAAGGGCGAGTGACGTGTGCTCCCTGAGCTGAGCCTTCTGCTTGGCAAGGCCACCCTAGTGGCCCCGCTTGGCAGCCAGCCCCCGCACCGCCCCCACGCCCATCTGCGGACCCCTGCCTGGGCTGGGCTACCCTCAGCCGGCACAGAGGAGCCTCTGTCCTCAGGCCCACTCACTGCCACGGCACCCTCCGAGGTCGGCGAGACCTTTCCCCGCTGCCCGCCGGCTGGGCGTGGCACCCGTGAGACCCCGCAGCCAGCGATCGGCCAGCCCGGTGCCAGGGCCCAGAGAATAAAGGAGGCGGTTGTGCCCCTTCCCTCCGCCCGGCACATTCCCAGAAGGCGGGGGGGGGGGGCAGGCGACAGGCACTGTGCGCTCAGCCCTGGAAGGGGAGATGGACACGCCCCGTGGCCTTGCTTGTCCTCGGCCCCTGGCACCGAGCACCGGGACGGTCAGGCTGAAAGGCCTCCTGGGGGGCGGCTCGCGGGCCCCAGGGCAATGTCTCTCTGGGCTGCGGCCCCAGCGGCCAAAGCTTGGAAGTCCCAAACGAGACCACCAGGGGCACAGGACGTCCGCAAGCCACGGGGAAGGGGCCCCTGCAGACACGAGCGCGGCGACTTCTCTAGAGGAAACGCCCAATAGTCACGGGGCCGGGGGTTCACGTCCCCTCCCCCGCCGGACACGCTCCCCGGAGAAGGCCCCTCGTTCTGAGCTCCAGGCAGCCAAGCACGTGACAAAACCTTATCCCCAAATAAGGGCACATCGCAGACCCGGGGATTAGGATTGTAACATGCTTTGGGAGGGACTCAAGTCAGCCCACCTCAAGGAACCAGGAGGAAAGAGTGGGATGAGGAGTGTCTCCCTTCCCCTGCGGGGTGGTGAGAAGGTGTCCGTGGGCAAAGGAGTGCGGGTTCAGGGGACGGCTCCGTGAAGACTCCCGAGGAAGAGTATTCCGGGCAGAAACCATGGCATGTACAAAGGCCCTGGGCTTTGGGGACCAAACACTGGGGTCCTTATTATTGATGTTGGGGGGCCCTGCAGAGAGCACTCATGGGGTTTCATGAGATAAGGAGCCTTATCTCTCAGCCAGGGGCAGGGCCAGCCTGGAGGCCCAAGGCGGGGAAGGAGGGCCACAGTGTCTCTACTAACCTGGCCTCCAGCCCTGGGCTCCTTCTCCCCCCACTTACGACCCTGGAGCCACTTCCTTCCAGGCCCCGCCTGAGCACCAGGTCCATGCTACTTCGACAGCCATCACTCACCCTCTACTTACGGCGGAGACAACAGAGGCCCAGGGAAGGCAAGCCACTCGCTCTGGGTCACCTGGCCCCAGCCACACACCCAGCCAGCTGGAGATAAGGAGATGCCTCCCAGAGCCCCCCAGTTTGGGGACAAAGCCAGATTCGGGGTGCTGGTGGGCCCAAATAGGTACTGGACAGCCAGGGCAGGAAGGGTTGGGGCGGGGATTAACCCTGCGATGACCAAGGCTGGCTCTGAAGATGCGTTTTGGCCCGAGGATGTCCAGCTCACCCCTCGTACATGCTGGGCTTGTGGGTGCAGTACCGAAGGCGGCCTCTGGAGGGCAGCAGCTCCCCACCTTTGCCCCAGAGCTGCCCAGAAGCTGTCCAGCCTGGTGGCTGCCCGGCCGGGCCTCCGCCCAGGGGGGTCAGCCATTAGCACGTCCTACCCTAAACACACACAGATGGCACTGGCAGCCCCATTGGCACCTTCCTGTGGCCAACCCGGGCCCCGCCCAGGTGGCACCCGCACCCCTTTGCAAGGGATCAGAGCCCCGAGGCCGGGCAAGCATCAGGCAGACCATGGAGTGCTGGGCGGGACCGCTCTTCAAACCACGACACCCAAGACAATGCCAAGCCGGCCCTGTGAGGCTGTGGCACCCCCTTACTGGCCCTGGGGAGGCGGCTGCTGGGGGAGGGTGGGCCCGTGCCCCCAGGCTAGACTGTGCCCTGCGGGCTGACACGCCCCTGCCCTGAGGCGGAGGGGCGGGGGGAACAGCACTGGGACCACGGCAGTCTGAAAGCTCCCCCCAATGCACAGCCCGGTGCATTCGAGTGGAACCGTGCTGCGTGGCCCATCTGGCAACGGGCCTTTCCTGAAAGGGAACCTGGAGACAGGTCAGGAGGAGGCTGGCACACCCGGCATCTCTGGGGCTGAGTCCTGGGACCCTAGATCTCATCCGCAACTCACCGGGCACTCGCTGAGCACCTGCTGCAGACGGGGCCCTGGGCTCTGTGCTGTGGAATGGATACACGTAAGAGCCGCGGGAGGAAGAGGCTGTATTAACAGAGGCATAATATCCAGAAAACAGGAGGTGTTTCCCCATTTTCCTATACTGGCATGGTACTGGGTTCTGTTCTGAAGACCACATTCTGAGAAGGATTTTGGCACATTTTGAAGTGTCTTTGGGGAACACGCCAGGATGATGAAAATGCAGATACCGCGTCATGTCGAGTACGCCTAAAGAATGTGATTAAAGCAGACAACGTAATAATCTGTATTGGGAGGTGGTGAGCTCCCCATCCTAACGGCATTCAAGCAGAGGCAAGACATTAGCTTCCTTGGTCTGGGCGGGGGCTCAGAGTGTCAGTTTCAGCCCTCCACCCAGAGGGGTCTTTCCACCAGATCTGATCACTTCACCCTTTTGCTTGAACCCTGAGTGGCTCCTTGTTGCCTGGAGGATAAACCATAGACCCCCTCCCTCCGGGCCACAAGGCTGCCAGTCTCCCCGGTCCCACCCCCACCCTACCCCTCCCCCAGCCCCACAGCCCTGGGGCTGTCGCTCTGACCACTGTCTCCCACCTCCGAGTCTCTGCACGTGCTCTGACCCCGCCTGACACTCCTCTGTCCCCTTTCATCCCGCCAACTCCCGCTCGTCCGCCAGGTCTCGGGTCTACCAGCCCTGTTCGGGGGCGGTACGGTGGTGCCGACTCCCCCCTCCCGCCACACGAGCTGCAGTCAGCTCCCTGAGGACAGAGACCGCGTCCCATCTGCTCGGAGCTGTATCTCTGATGCCGAGCACAATGGTCAGCACGCAGTAGGCGCTCGACAAACACCTCCGAGTGAAAGGAGAAGGAAAGCAGGAAGGAGGAGGGGTCTTGCCACAGAGGAACCCCGGGCTGGCTCCAGACGAAGGGCTGTGACATCAGGAAGAAGAGAGGTGACGTTTGTCAGCCTTCGCCAGGACGAGCTGCCTGTGACAAACATGCCCCCGTGCCAAGGGCTTCCCACAGGAGGTGTGGCTGTCCTCCAGGAGGCTGCTCATCCTGGGACCCCGGCTGTGGAGGAGCAGAGCAGGGACAAGAGGCAAAGACCCCGCGACTCAGCACAAACACACGATGGCTCCTGACGTCTCGGCAGGCACCCGGCGCCCGGCTCAGCGGGGCAAGGGATGCGCCTCCCCTCCCCCCCAGAGGGCTACGGGTCTCCTGAGCAGGGCTGGGTCTCCTGCAGAGACGAGGAGCCTGGCAAACAGTCCCGCGGGCTTTCCCCTGGAAAGGTGGGGCGGGGGGCTGCACAGGCAGAGTGTGAGCAAGAGGGGTGGGCTTCGTGGGGAAGTTGAGGCCGCCGCCCTTGGCGGAAGAGGCCGAGAGGAGGCAGGGGCGGTTCCTGAACAGGGGGGTACCGGGAGCACTCTGCCCTTGCCACTCCAGGCTGGTACGGGGCTGGGGGTTGGGGAGGCTGGGTGACAAAGGGCGGCAGGATGATGAGGAGGGTCCCGCCCAGCCACAACGGCAGGCCACCTCTCCCGGCTCCCGGCACCGCCGGCAGCACCAAGGATCCTGATTCCTGAAATCGGCCTCTGTGGCAGCCTCTGCCCGAGGGACCCACCACGGACGAGGCCTGGACGGTCTGGGCTTGACTTTCTGCAGGCCGGCGAGCACCTTCCTTCCCAAGCCTCAGGAGCCTCATCTGTAAGACAGGGGTGATGGAAGCCACCGATGCGGAAAATCGAGGTAAAAGGAATACAGAAACGGTTGAATTTCCTTTGCAGCCTGTGGACAAGCAGGTGAGGTGACTTACTTCCTCCTGGAGCTCGGCCGCCTCCTGGTAATTTGCTCGAGGCGAAAGGCAACGTCAGCTTGACATCAGCCTGGCCTCGGGGACCCTAAAAAACCCTTTCCTTTATCTCTGTCCCCCCGAAATATACGTCAGCCCCGTCCTCCAAGCACGTGGCCCACACACACGTCTGAAGGGTCTCACGACTGAGGTTTTACTGGGCTGGAGTAAACGGCTTTGTTCCAAGGGCAGCCAGCCCCTCAAGGTCCCGGAAACCTCGCTTCCAAATTCCTTAGAGACTTTCAGGGTCCCTAAGCCCCGCCCAACCTGAAAGTGTAGGACCAGTCACTCCTCGCGACCCCAGTGCAGCTCTTCTGCCATGGCTCCTGTCCCTGTGTTTTAATGAAACTGCCTTTTTGCCACCAAAAACGTCTGAAGAATTTTTTTTTCAAGTTTTTAAAATTGTATTTAAGCAATCGCTACACCTGGGGCTCGAACTCACAACCCCAGGGTCACATGCTCTTTCCGCGGAGCCAGCCAGGCACGACTCAAGTGTTCTTTCCCGACCTCCGCTCCCGGACCCCAACATTTCTCATCAAGGACCTCACCATGAAGGCAGCCAGCCGGCCTCGGCCGCACTTTTGAAAGAATCCAGGAGGTGGGGCCTTTCCTGCCTTGAGAAGATCAGATTCCCCTCTGCGCCGGTCGGCTTCCGGGAGGGCTTCCTGAAGGAGGAGGCCGGCTAGCCAGGCCGGGATGGGGAGCCGGAGCCCGCTGGGGGTCACAGCGCGGCCACTCACGCCCCAAGCCCGCAGGCGACGCCTGCCGCGCGGCCGCGGGCGGGGTGGGCGGTCCGAGGGCGGCGCCGGGGGCGGACACCTGCGGACCTGGGAGGTGAGCCGGCCGGGCCCGGGTCACGTGAGCGCCGGCCGGCCAGGTGGGGACCGTGACGCAGGCGGCCCGGCCAGGTGCCCCGGGCGCGCCCGTCCGTCCGTCCGCTCCCGCCCGGCCCACGCCCTGCCCGCGCGCGCCCCCCCGGGGCGCCCACCTGTCCCGCGGCCGCGCGCCCGCGCCTCCCCCTCCCCCCCGCCCGGGGCCGCGCAGGCAGCGGGGGGCGGGGACTGGGAGGGACCCGGCGGCGCTCGCTCGGAGCGCGGCCCGGATCTGCCCCGGCGGCCGGGCGCGGAGCCCGGAGGCGAGACCGGCCCGAGTCGCCGCCCGCTGGCCTCCGCGTCCTCCGCCCCGCGGCGCAGGTGAGCCTGGGGACGGGCGAGCGGGGGCTGGGGGGGGGACGGGCACCGGGGGCCCGCGCCGCGCGGCCGGCGGAACTTGACGGCGCCCTCCCTTAGCCGGGGCCGCTGCGGGGACGGAGCCCCCGGACCCCACCCCGCGCGGCCTCCGGCGTCCTGCTGCGCGCCCCCTGCCTCCCCTTTGAGCCCCGGTGTCGGGGGGGGGGGAGGGGGGGTGCGGGGAACGCTTCCTCAGCCCAGAGGGGACTTTTCTGTCGCAGTGTCTCCTGTGTAGGAAGCCCCAGGACCTTTGGAAATGGAGGTCAGGAGGGGGACAAAACCCCCTCTCCAAATTATGGAAAATCTGCTGCCCAAACCCCCTGCGGCCCCAGGAGTTAGCAGCCCCCCGAAATGAGTAGGTCCCACAACAGACCCGAAGGGAACGCCTCCCCCAGGCGGCGCAGGCGGTGGGCAGGGCGGCGGCAGGGTCCTGCTCACTCTAACTAAGGGGAGGGCGGAGGGGGGAGTGCGGCTCCGTTCTGGGAGCCCCGGGGCCCCATTTCCTGCCGACACCAGCCTGGGTTGCTGCCTCTGGGAGGCAAGAATGCCTGTTGAGACTTGGGTGGACCTCAGCCCAGCCCCCGGCGTGGGGGGGCCTCTTCATCCGCCGGGAGGTCTGGGGGGCCTGATTCTCCCCTCTGTGCTTGAGGTGAACAGTCTGCCCCTCCTAGTGTGGGGGCTCGGGGGCCACCTGTGGGGGACCTGGCCGGTGACCCTGTACTCTTGTCTCCTCTGACACCCCCCCGGCCTAGTGCTTGGGCCAGGGGCCCTGGGTTCAAATCCCAGTTCCGTGTGAACGAAGGCAAGTTACGTGAGCCCTCTGGGCCTCAGTTTCCTCATCCGAAAAAGGGGGGCAGTCAGTGTACCCCCAGAGAGGGCACTGACTCGGTTGTTCTGGGGCTGCCCGCGGGCCACAAGGCCAGGACAGCCCCTGCCCAGGGAGATCCAAGGCAGTACCTGGGGCTCCCCCAGTCCTGAGGGGAGAGAGCGGAGGGAGGCAACCTTGGGGGTTTCCTGGAAGAGGTAAGGTCTTAAGTGCCTTGGACAGAAGTCACCCGGAGGGTGAGAGGGGGTGAGCCAAGCAGAGGGCCTCCTTTGGGGGAGCAGCCTGTGCGGGGCGGGAGGGCCATGGTTCCCGGGGTCCTCTCTGCCCCACGGGGCAAGTGCTGTCCCCCGGCGGGAGGACAGGAGGCACTCGGGGGAAGCGGCTTGCTGGGGCCCCCACGTGTGCTGCCCCTGAGGGCCAGTCTGTGTGCGTGATTTGATGGGCACGGCCCCGCACCCCGCGTCTGTCTGGGGCCCGGAATTTTAGTTTCGGTTTCCAGACGGATCTCGGCTGCTAGTCGTTTTCGCCCGTGGCAGTTCCCGCGCTCGTGCGGCCGACCGCCGTGAGCGCGTCTTTATTGCTGGTGAGAGTCCCTGCCCGTCTCCAGGCCCGCGGGACAGTGATCGAGGTCAGCACAGGCCTGGCTCCTCGCCCGGCTCTCTGGTGACAGGCAGCCTGACCCCCCCAGGTCTCCCCACCTGTCAGCGAGGGAGCACACCCACCTTCCGGAAGAGGAGCAGGGGTGGGGGGCTGCGGACACGGGGGGAGAAGGCATTTGGAAGACACCTGCTGGTCACGTGTCCAGGCTCCCGTCAGAGCCCAGGCTCTGATTTCCCATCCGGAGGCTTCTCTGGGGAAACCCCACGGTGTCAGCTGAGTCTCGGCCGGGAGCCAGGTTTATGGGACGTCCGGACTGAGAGGCGGGAGCCAAGGAGCAACGGGCGGGCCTGTGGCAGGGGGCGTGGACCCTGCAGACCGAGCCAGGAAGGTGGGCTCTCCTCCTGTGGCCGCTGCCTGTGCCTGGAAGCCTCATGGCCAGCGGCGACAGGCTTCCGCACGGGGCGGGCCCTCCGTGCTGCCAGGCCGTGTGCGAGGCTGGGCACGGCCAGTGGGTCTCCCTGCTCCTGCCGTGAGGGGGCCTCGGTCCGCTAAGCGAGGCCCCCTGTCCGGGCACTCCAGACCTTTGCTCCAGACGGCTGCTGGTCGTGGGGCCGTCCGCGCACTGCAGGCTGTTGAGAGGCAGCCGTGGTCTCCACCCACCCACACGGGCAGGGCCACAAGTCAGCCCCAGCCGTGACCTCTAGAGCTGGCTCTGGACGTGGCCAAGTGTCGGGGGAGGGGGGGATGGCAAAGCCACCTCAGCTGAGAGTCCCTGAACCTCCCCCCCGGCACCTGGCGAGTGGAACCGTCTGCCGTGTGCTCCCTGACTTCTGAAGCCAAATCCTGCCCCCCAATTGCCTGTGACTCCGAGGTTTGAGCTCGGCCGGGCAGAATTACGCCAGCACAAGACCGTCATTGTGGCTCGAGTTAGCCTGAGCAGAGACCAGGGCCGGATGCGGGAGAGGCCGAGCCCCACCGGGCAGGCGGAGCCCGCGGAGCCGCAGGGAGCCCAGCGGGGAGAAGGCGCGGGAGCCGGGGGCGGTGGGCTGCGGGGACCCATGGCGCCAGGTGCCGCCGAGGCCTAGCCGATCCGGCCGCCTGGCCCCTCCCTGACCCCACCCGCTGCCCCTCCTCCCTCTCGAGTAGCAGGCGTCCCTTAGCTGTCCCTCACGTGTGCCCCCGCCCCCGGGGCCGGCCGCCGGGTGGAAAAGGAGAGTTACTGCCACGCATTCCAAGGACCCGACAGTTGACCCCCTGCCCCGCACACGCTGAGCGGAACCAGCAGGAAGTCTCCTGAAAGTGACCCGAGGGGTGGCATGGACGGCTCTGGAAGCCCCCGTGACGCACCCTGGTGGCCTCTGCTGGCTCGAAGCTAAGTATCCGTGTGGGCGGGTTCTGGGCACGGACCCCAGGGCCCCCCGGAGAGGACGCGGAACCGGGGCGAGGGGAGCAGGGCAGAGCACGCACCGTGACGGCCAAGTGCTCACTTGTCACTTTGGGACTCGAGCCCAGCCGCGTGTGGGGATGTGAACGGGAAATCATCCCTGCTCCCGAAGGACCCACAGACTCAGCGGGGAGACGGACGCACGGCCCTCACGGCCCCGGGCATCTCCGGAGGAGTGCTGCAGGGGAGCAGACCCGCCCCTGTGACCCCTCGGTCACCGCAGGGCAGCCGGCCTCCCTCTCGGCAGCGCCGTTGCCCTGACAGCGTGGCCGGCATTTTCCCGAGTCCATGCCCTCGGCCCCTCCCTCGCCCTGGCCCCAGGACACCAGCCCAAGGCAGCAGCCGGCGAGGACCCAGGGAGAGCCGCCTGCAGAGCCGACCAGCCAGCAGAGAGGCGGCGGGGGTGGACGCCGGGGGGGGGGCGGTCCCAAGGAGCCCGTGGGGCAGGAACCCGTGCTCACGCGCACGTGCACACTCCCTGCACAACACCCGTCTTCTCTGCGAAGTCGAAGCAGACGGCCGCGCGGGGTCACCGGGCGTTTCAGGAAAGTCTGGTGCCTTCAAGTTGGCGACGGAGTCCCGCAGAGGAGGAGACGGGGACGGCCAGGGCGCAGCAAGGAACCACGGGCGTTCTTTTCAGCATCGACAGAAGACGGCACCCCACGGGAACGGGGCGGTGGGACGGCTCTTTGCGGGACGTCCAAACAACGCTGGAAGGGTTGGGGTCTCCCACGGTGGGCAGAGGATGGAAACTCAGGGTGCAAGAGACCAGAGCGCGGAGATGGTGCCGGAGGTTTGCGTGCGGATCCGGGCTGTCCCTGAAGGAGGGGCTGGAGACACGGGGGGAAAGTACGGAAGAGAGATGACCGCCGTGATGCACCCAGACCGCCGTGATGCACCCAGACCGCCGAGGCCCGAGGAAGGGACTGGAAGGAGGAGCAAGTCAGTAGCTCAGGGAGTGCACGTGGACTGTCCTTACCTCCCCCCACCCCGGAAGCGGGAGCCCCAGGCTGCGATCGTCCAGGGAGCCAGAGTTGGAGCGTGTCCGGTGTTTTCCCAGGAGCAGAACGCTGGCCGAGAGAGGAGGCCGCCCAGATTCTGGAAGAAAATAGTCTCCCACGGGACTCTGCTGATTACCCCACCCCCCAGGCACAAAGATCTGCCTCCTGCGAGGCTGCCCCATCGCCTCAGGAAGGTGGGGGGGAAGCTCCAGGAAAGGTCCAGGATGGGATTTGGAGGCAGGGAAGGGAGCGCCAGGGATAGAGGACGGGGTCTGTGGGAGAACACAGGGCTGATGCCCTGGGCGCGTGGAGCGTGTGGTCTGAATGCACACGGCAGGGAGGCCGGGACGCGTGGGGATTGACGGGAGGAAAGCCTCCGGCAGACCAGAGGGAATTATTAACGAGGGAGGCCGGGCGCTGGCAGCTGAGCCGGCTGTGCTAACACAGACCCCCACGGGTCCCGCGTGCTGGGCTGGAATCCCGTCCACACAGCAGGGAGAGGCTGCCCCATGCCTGCGGTCTGGAGGGGCGGCCTGCGGGGGACGGGCAGTGGAGGAGAGGACACCTGTCTTTCGTGGTAGACCTCTCGGCACCGTATGACTGTTGGACCTGTGCCCAGGGAGTTCTGAGAATCCTGAGGTTAGAAGGAAGAGGACACAGCGGTGCCCATGCCGGCTGCACCCCCCGACAGCTGGCTGCAGCCGGCCCGGGGCCCAGAGTCGCAGCCGGCCCGGGGCCCAGAGGCCCAGCCGAGCCCCGGCTCCCTGCGCTGGTGGCACTCCAGGCCTGTGGGTGCGGCCACCTTGCTGAGGACCGAGGTCACACCCAGCAGTGGCTGGCCCGACAGGTTCCTGCTGGAGCCACTCCTGTCCCCAGAGTAGACTTTGCCCCCTGCTGGGAGAGGCCGCTCCGCTGGCTGCGTCCGGGGTCTGGGGGCCAGGGTCGGGGTCCAGAGTCTGGGCCCAGAAGACCCAGGCCTGGGGCCCAAGGCGGGGAAGAGGAGGGGAAGGACGGGGGACGGGGCAGGCGGAGGGCAAGCCGCGGTGCCGGGTGTTCAGGGCAGCGATATGCAGTGCCCCCGCGGTAAACCCCTCCCCGAGTTCGAGTCCTCGGGCTCCCCACTCGGTGCACTGTGCCCGGCCTGCGTGCGGGTGCAAGTCTGCCAGAAACCCCTTTCTCGGCCAGGCCTGCATAAATTGGAAGTTTACGTGGGGGTGGGTGAGCCAGTATGGCGAGACGGCCTGCCACTGGCTGCCTGGGACACAGAACGTCCCCAGGAATGTGTGGACTGTCCTCCCTGGCCTGGGGGCGGCCTGGAGGCGGCCGGGGCTCTGCGGGCAGCCCCTCCCTGCAGCCCGGAGGCCCAGCTACACTCCCCTGGGGGATGGCTTTAGCAGGGAACCTGTGTGCTGGGGGTCGGAGCACAAGCGGCCAGGCTTCCGGCTGTTGCCGTTGCCCCGACCGTGCTGGGCTTTAGAGACCTCTGGAGTGTGGCCGCTCCTCAGGGCGGGGTTCCGCAGCTGGGGCCTGGAACTTCCGGGGGGAGCACCCACATGCAAGGCTGGGCAGGGAGTGTGGGAGGCGGGCTCAGGCTGGGACCTGCCTGCGCGTCCTGGGACGGATGGCGGTGGTGTCCCTGGGGTCCAAGGAACCGTCGACTCCAGAGGCACAGGAGGCCTGGCACAGGCCTGGGCACCTGACCGCTTACCCCTCGGGGCGGGAGTGGGCAGGTGACAGCCTCACTTCCACAGAGCTGACGGATAAACCAGGCCTTCGTTCCTTCCCAGATCGGCAGGGAACAGGGCAAAGGACACTGTGCTGAAGCTCCGAGCCGAGTCTCAGCCACCTGGGCTGGAGAGACTTGATTTTTCCATCTGAGAAATGGGCTTCCGCCCTGGTGATCTATGCAAGCCTGTGTCTACGACAAGCTAAAGGAGAAGATACAAAGGAGTGCGTTTCCTCCCATCCTGACTGTCCAGTTGTCAGTGTGGTGCAGGGCGCAGCTGTGTAGACGGTTCTGTCCAGGAGCTGGGGTGTCGCCGTGTCGTAGCCCCGCAGCCCAGGGCCAGGCCGGTGCGACACTCGACTCCTGTGAGGCTGCGGGTCTTCCTGCAGCCTCGGGAGGCGGGCTCTATTGTCGTTCTACCCATTTCGCTGATTTTGAATCGGAGGCACAAAAAATAGCAGAGGGACGTGACGGTGCAGTGGCGAGCCGACCCTCAGGATGGAGGGGTCGGAGGCCAGAGGCCAGTGCCCGGGAGGCTTGTATTGGCTCCACCCCACCCAGAGTGAAAGGCAGCGGCGGGCCGTCCACACCGGCAGAGCCGCGCACCCTCAGCCCAGGGTGAGCCAGGCCGAGCTGGACAACCAGCCGCACGCACGCCCCAGGCGCTCGGAGTTCCGGGAGGGACGGGCATCCAAGGGACGCAGGGCGCGCGAGCGGGGGCTGTGGGCTCCGGGGCTCTGCAGACGCCTCCGTCCCCCTCTGCGTCCACACGCAGAGTGACCGTGCTCAGTGGGGCTCTTGAGACAGAGGTTGTTGGCCCCGTTCAGTGGTAAATGAGGGAATGTCCAAGTGTGTCACTGGAACGGTGCGTCGACAGCCGGCCGTGGAAGGGGGAGGGTCTGGCACCAGCCGGGCCGGGGGGGCGGGGCGCAGCTCCCGGTTTTCCACACATCCTGCCCCGTGTCCCGGGGGGCTCCTGGGCTTCTCGGGGCCTCGGTCCTTCATTGCAAACCGAGAATACAGACAGCTGGCGTGTCTTGGGAGTGACCCCTGGCCCAGCCCAGCGGAGCCTGGCCCTGTGTGCTCTGGACCTTGGGGGTGCGGTGGAGGCCGGGGTCCCAGGAGCCCAACCCACAGCATTATTCGTGGTACTCACGGCGACCGGGAGGAAGTGGTGCCGAGAGGCCCAGTGGCCCATCCGGCTCAGGTGTGCAGGGCCCGGAGGGCAGCACACCCCTCCCTCACTGCCGCACGCTTGCACCCCCAGCTTGGGGTTCCGTCCTCAGCGGTGGTACCCAGCCGAGGAAGCATGGGGGGCGCCTGTCCTCTGCCCCGGTCCCAGCAGGTGGGTCCCCACGGGCCTGAGCCTCCCACCCCCTGTAACCCCCGCTCGGCCCCGGCGTCCTGAGCCAGGGCGGGTGCTGAGAGGCAGTGGGTGGGGCCCGTGTGCAGGAGGGCCGGTAGCGTGTGTGTGTGCGCACTGCCCTCACCCTTGCCTTTTCACCCCAGGACACTGTGGCCACTCAGCATGTCCCAGAGACACTCGGACAGCTCCTTGGAAGAGAAGCTACTGGAATACCGCTTCCACTCAGAGCTACGGCTCGACGCCAAGGGGCACCCGGCGTCCGGGCTCCCGATGGTCCGGGGCGCCCTGCAGGTCAGGGACAATGAAGGCTTCCAGCTCGATACGTCGGTACCCCCGCCCGTGTCCCCCGCGGACGAGGAGCCCCGCGCTGTCGTCCTGAGCACGCAGAGCCCCGCGGCCCTCAAGATGGGCACTCAGCAGCTGATCCCCAGGAGCCTGGCCGTGTCCAGCAAGGCCAAGACCCCGGCCCGCCACCAGAGCTTCGGGGCCGCCGTGCTCAGCAAGGAGGCTGCCCGGCGGGACCCGCGGCTCCTCTCCGCCCCCAGCTTCTCCCTGGACGACATGGACGTGGACGCGGGCCCCGGGGGGGCGCTGAGACGGAACCTGCGGAACCGATCCTACCGGGCGGCCATGCAGGGGCTGGAGGCGCCGGGCGGGGAGAGGCGCCCCCTCCAGCTCAGCCCCAAGCTCCAGGCTCTGGCCGAGGAGCCCAGCCAGCCTCCCGCTCGGTGCCCGGCCAAGAATAAGGTAGGGGGCCTGTCTGCCTGGACTTCGGGGAAGGGGCCGTGCCTCGAGGGGCCTTGGGAGCTTGTAGGCATAGACGGAGCCTCGCCGTCACCGTCACCGTCACCTTTCTCGTGGGGCTGCCGTCCCGTGAGCACCCGCTTCGTGCGGGCGCCTGACCTCTATCCAGCGAAGTCCGACAGGCAGGCTGTGGGCAGAGTGTGAGCGTGCCCACTTTGTAGATGAGGCAGCGAGGCTCGGGAAGGTTGAGGGTTTTCCCCAGGACCCCGGGCTCTGGGGTCCCGCCACAGTGAGGAGCAGAGTGCCCGGCGGGACCAGCCTCTCTGAGCCCCGAGGGCAGCCGGCCCGTCTGAAAGACAAGTTTCAGTGCCGGCCTCACAGCAGCACCTGGCTTGGGTGCGTCTGCCTGAGGGGCTCCAGCTCGGGGGCCCAGGAGAAGCGTGACGCCCTCCGTGCATGCATGCCCTCCCCTCCCTGCCTGACAGCCGCTCTGCCTTGGTGTTCTTGAAGAAACGGCCGGGCGCAAGGCCTGTGGGGAGGGTGCCCTGGCCAAGGTCCCCCGTGCCCTGCGTTGATGTTCCGGTGACCGCCTCTCCAGGGGCCGTCACCTGGACTGTGAGCTGTGGCCGCGGCCTGGGGAGCCCATGCAGGGGGGACCACGTTGGCTGCCGTCCTCAGATGCCCGTGACCTTGGAGGTGGGGCACAGCCCCTGCCAGGCCTCCCTGGGATGCCCAGGCCCCAGAAGCTGCCTCAGGACCTTAGGACCTGGGCACTCCGCAGCCACCCGGGGCCAGGCCTGCTGCCGCTCCACTCATTCGAGTCGGACGTGTCCCGAGTTCCCCGTGCACCCCGCACCTGGGTCCCGAGGGCAGCTTCAGAGGCGGCCCCCAGCAAGCTCCCAGGGCAGTGAGGGGGCAGGGGTGCACCGGGGTGCTCAGGTCTGGGCTGGGGGAACCTGGGGGCCCTGTGAGCACAGAGGAGGGGCTCCCCAGGAGCTCAGGGAGGGGCAGCGAGGCGGTCCGGAGGTGCGAAGCAGAGAGCGAACACGGGGCAGGTGCCCAGACCCAGAGGCAGGAGGCGCAGCCACACCGGGGGTGGGGCCCTGGGGGCGGGGGTGGGGCCAGGCATGGCCGGATCCCCACACATTCCAGACCCACAGGGGAGTTTTCAGGCCCCGACTCGACTTGTTGGAGAAAGCTGCCCTCCCTTTCCTGGAACCAGCACAGCTTCAAGGTCAGGAAAATCCATCCCAGCCAAGCGAGCGGGCTCTGTGCGGGCAGCTGGGGGGGGGGTGCGGGGCCCCCCTGAAGACCCTTCCCGCCCCCACCTGCCTCTGCAGTCCTGCGACAGCTGCTGGGACCTCAAACCTGTGTTGGGAGCTGGACGCTAACCTGCCAGTCTCTGCCCTTCCTGCTGCCCGTGTGGCCCCGGCTCCCACCCCTGTGCCTTCTGAGTCCCCTCCAGCCACACCCGTCCAGCCTTGCTGGGGCTTCTCTTCAGACCCAGACAGAACACCCCACTTTTCTGAGCACCACTCTTGATTAGTTCAGTCCCACCTGCCTCCTCCAGGCAGCCCTCCTGGATCTGCCTAGCTCTCAGCCACCCTGCCCTACCTGCCCTGGGCTTTGCTTGGTGGCCACGTGTTCCTCACGGAGCTGACATTTATCGAACACCTTCTGCGTGCCCAGCAGAGCCCCGTTCTGTTGAGGGTGGCTTCGCGTTGGCACTATGAGCTGCCTGGGCCTCCGGGGCGGAGGCCTTGCCGTGGACTTGAGCCTGCCTCTCCTCTCCACTGACCGCTGGTGTTCCTGTGTCTCTCGTTTGCACAGAGGACCTTGGGGCGGAAACGCGCACACAAGGGCTCCTTCAAGGACGGTGAGTGTGGCCAAGGAGGCGACCTCAGGAGACCGGGCGCAGTGAGGCTGGCCTCCCTGGGAGCTGCTGGGGGCCAGGGGGAGGCTGGTGCGGTGCAGGGAGAGCATGCCAGACGCAGTTTCTCCAGGGACCGGAGGTCCCGGTGGCTCGTGGGATCCTGTAGTTCTGCTGCGTCTAGGAAGTCCCCTCGGACTCCCTTCCGCACCGTTCCAGGGGCAGGGGATGCACAGAGCCCCCCTACTCACCCCAGGAGACGTTTGTCGGACGTGCATGTGTGTGCCAGGACTGTCTGCACAGAGGGCGCTGGCCCCGGGGTGTAGACACCCATGCTGTGTGCACGGCTCGCGGGGCACAGGGAGCCCAGTGTGGGGGGCTCAGGAGCCCAGAGCACTGCATTCAGCCTGCAGAGGGGTGATGCCAACGGGACCCCACAGGGAAGGTTGAGGGGGAGGGGCCTACCCGGCCAGGACGCGGCACCCAGTGGGTGTGAGGGGGCAGGGTTCTTAGGGTGCAGGGGCCCAGCCAGGAAGGCCCCCCCCACCGCGTAGACGGCCGCAGGTCTGGGGGTGGGAGGCGTCAGGATGCAGGCCTCCTGCCCCAGGGGGAGGAGCAGCGACGCCCAGTCTCAGAGCCAGGGTGGGAAGGGGAGGCCTGAGGGGTGGCCCCGAGCCAGGTGCCAGCCCGCCCAGTGGGGCCGCAGAGCAGGAGAGCAGGAAACTGCACCTCGGGTCAGAGGACTCGGGAACAGGCGGCCGGTGCTCTCGGCCCAGCCTGGGAGCAGCCCCCACCGAGGGCGGCCCCTAGGGCTCTGATTGGCTGGCTCAGCCCTGGTCTGAAGGTGCCACATTCTGCACGGGGACGCCACCCCTGTCCGGGCTCAGCCGGGCATCGCCATGGGAGCCAGCCAGCCTGAGGGGAGCCTGCTCCGGGGGGCCCTGCGCTACCTGACGCTCTCAGGGCCTCCCGGGGAGGACTCAGCCCACGGGTTCCCGGGGGGAACCCGCTCAGAGCCTCCGGGCCTGCGGGTGACACACCCCCTCTCCCCAGACCCCGGATTCTACCAGGAGATCCGGGAGCGGGGCCTCAACACCAGCCACGAGTCCGACGACGACCTGCTCGACGAGCCGTCCAGCCCCGACGGAACCGGGACACGGGCCGCCCCCATCGTGGTCAAGAGCTACCGGCCCGCGCCCGTCACCTGGAGCCGGCTCCCAGAGGTAGGGCCCGGAAGGCGGGCGACGCTCTGAGTCCACGCCCTCGGACGGTCGGCCCCTCAGCCATTCGGGGCCCTCCCAGTGAGGGGAGGCGGCTTCCAGAAGTACCCCCCTGTGCCCAGCTTCCTGGTGTCCTCAGAGCCGCCCTGCTCCAAGGGAACTTTGCGTTTGGTCCCCAGGGAAGGAGGGCAGCTAGGGGCGTGTGCCTTCGGCCCACGTGTGACACGCCTCCCACAGGTGAGCCCGTTGCCCTACTCAGAGCGGCCTGCAGAGCTGTGGGCACAAGGACCCCCTTCCTAGGGCCCAGGAAAGTGGCAGGAGGGTCCGAGCGGGGAGACAGCAGGGGAAGGGTGAAGACCCAGCCTTGGCTTCAGCAGAGCCGAATGCCACCGCCAAGCTACCGCCTTTGCTTCCACGTGTGCAGTGGGGCTGGTCCCTGCCCTGCAGGGCTGCAGGGGTCCCTGGGAAGAGCTCGGCTGGGACAGAGGCCCTGGTGCTCTGAGCAAGTGTGTGGGCAGGTGGCTGCCACTACACCAGGAGGGCAGACAGACTCATGACCCATCCCCTGAGGGCCCGGGGACAGAGCTGCATGTCAGCCTGTTTGGGGCGGGGGGAGGGGGGCAGCTGGGCATGTGTGGTCTCCTGGGTCAGAGCACGCAGGACCCCAAACCCCCAAATCACTGCTGGAGATTCTGATCCTGGCCCCCCTGAGCTCGGGGGATCTTAGCCAAGCCTCTAAGCTGGACGAGGAGGGAGGGGGTGGCGCCGATGATGGCCTCTGCCCAGCCCAGAGGGGAGGAGGGCAAGAATCCGGTGGCCCCGGGTCCCGCAGGGGGTTCCCCTGGGCCGTGGGGCAGCCTGTCCTGTCCTGCCGGCTCTGTAGGACCACCACAGACCCTCTGTGGCCGAACGGGCAATACTTGAGCCCGGGCAGCCGGGGCCCCCTGGGCCTGAGGGGGTAGAGAGCCGGACCGTCTCCCCCTGCCTCCCGGGCAGGACGCACCCCCACCTGGGCCAGGTGCATCTGCCTCGTGGCCCTGGCCCTCCGCCCAGCTTTCCTGGGCGGCTTTGTGCCTCTCCGCCCCCAGGACAGCCCTGGGGACAGAGCCCACGCCCCTCCTTCGGGTGTCTGCCGGCCATCCCCTCCGGCTGCCCGTCTTCTTCCTCAGCTGTCCCAGGGTTCTGTGCAGCCCGTGACCCCCGGCCTGTGCCCCCGCAGGTGGTGGAGTCCGGCCTCCTGGACAGCCTGCCAGCCGAGGAGCGCAAGAGGCAGGAGGTAAGGGGGCTGGGCGGGGGTCCAGCCTCGTGCCCAGGACCTGGTGTGCGCCGCGCAGCTCGTGGGGCGGTGGTCGTGGGGAGGCCTCCTGGGCCGGGCCCCGGGATGACGGCCGATGCCCCTGGCGGGGTGGCAGGGGCCTCCGTCGCCCCTTCTTGGATGCGTCTTGGTGGTGGTCCTCACCAGCGTCACTGCTCCTAGCTGCCGAGCCAGAGCACGTGCCGGCCGGCCGGCTCTCGTCCCCCCGGCCACGCTCACGGCCTCGCCCCGGGCCCGGCCCGTCCCGCGCCCTGACCGCACCCCCGGGGCGCGGGTGGCCCCAGCAGCCACTGTCGTCCCGCCAGGCCATCTTCGAGATCCTCACGTCGGAGTTTTCATACCAGCACAGCCTGGGCGTCCTGGTGGCCGAGTTCCTGCAGTCCAGAGAGCTGCAGGCGACCATGACACAGACGGAGCGCCACCACCTCTTCTCCAACATCCTGGATGTCCTGAGCGCCAGCCAGAGGTGAGGCCGGCACCCCGCGCTCCGCGGACGGCTGCGGCGGGGCCTCGAGGGCGGGAGGCCGGGGCTCTGGGCGCTCCCGATCCGTGACCGCGGGTGGAAGGATCCGAGCAGCTGCCGGCCGGGAGGGAACACGAGAGCCTCCTCGGGCCCGGAGGCCACTGACAGCTGCGCCCAGTGACAGGACGAGCACCAGGCCTGCGGGCACCCCGGCAACCCCAGCGCCCTGTCCCTTGGATGTTTGAGAGGGTGGAGGCCCCCCATGGGGTACCACCCTGCCAGATGACAGACTCATTCCCACCAGGACATCAGGGGCAGGCCGCCGAATGACAAGGCAGGAGACGCCCACAGGATGGAGCCTTCACTTGCAACCTTGGGTCGTGTTCTGCCCGGTGGTGTCCGGTGCCTGGTGTCCAGTGCCGGCCCACGGCTCTGGTTGCAAGACCCGGGGTGGAGGAGGGGCCAGGCGTGCAGCCGCACGCTTGCATGGGCCCGTGCGTAGCTGTGTGTGTGCC
Source organism: Paguma larvata (assembly GCA_030068075.1). Lineage (NCBI taxonomy): Eukaryota > Metazoa > Chordata > Mammalia > Carnivora > Viverridae > Paguma > Paguma larvata. The sequence goes on from CM057833.1 coordinate 1,924,341, forward strand.
CGAGTGCATGTGTGTATGTGTTAGCACAGGTGTGTGCATGTGTGCACCTGTGTGAGTGCATGTGCTCGCGCAGGTGTGTGTGTGCGTGTGCATCTGTGTGCCCGAGTGCATGTGTGTATGTATTTGCACAGGGGTGTATCTGTGTGCCCGAGGGCATGTACTTGCACAGGTGTGTGCCCGAGTGCATGCGTGTATGTTTGCACAGGGGTGTGCATCTGAGTGCATGTGCTTGCACAGGGGTGTGTGGTGTGTGCATCCATGTGCCCGAGTGCATGTGAGTGTGCATGTGGTTGGTAGCAGGTGCGTGTGTGCGCTTACTCCCACGGAGGGCACAGCCCAGGTACGCACCTGTGTGCGCTCACCTCACACAACACTGGGTCCCCTGAGCCCCCTCTACAGACTATGGCGGGGCAGGTAAGAGACAGTGGCTCGGCCCCAGTCCGTTTGCATCAGCATCACACCAGTCCCCTGAGCCCCCAGTCCCCAGTCCCTGCTGCCTGTTGCCCCGTGAAGTTTCAGGGCTGAGCGGGGGGGAGGGGGTGCTATCTTGTCCCTGGAGACAGTCTTCCCGCAGAGCCCCGGTGGCCAGCCTGGGGAAGCTCGCAGTCCCTGACTCCGTGGGGGCCCGGGATGGTGGCTGCCCCTCCTCCCAGCTCTGCCCCTTGGCTCCGTGTCCCCCCCGTGTCCGGAGGGCCTGGAGCCACACCGGCCGGCTGTCCTCTGTGCCGAGCAGCCACGCAGTTGCTTCTGACCTCCCCAGGGCCTCTGGCCAGCCACCGCCGTCCTGGGGTAGGACATCCAGCCTCCTCTCCGGCCGGGTCCTGGCAGTTCCCAGCCGTTCACAGGAGCCTCCCTTGGGAACTGGGTATCTTGGGTCAGCAGCCGATGGCCGCCTTTCCCAGAACTTTCTTACAAACTCTTGCGGTCGCTTACGGGAGGTGCTGACCAGTGTGGCGTGCCCACACGGGCACATGCCCTCCGAGGGGACAGGGGCCTCATCCATTCCCAACGCACTGCCCCCGTCTGCCCGGGCTGCCCAGGAGCCGTGGCTAACAGGACGTGCGGTCCCCCCAGGGCAGAGGGTCGGGCTGGGGCCCAGAGAGCAGGGTCCTGAGGGTGCCCCGCCCTCAGAGCTGGGGCCACAGTCCCCCCCTGAGACCCCCAGTCACCTGGCCAAGGGACACCACAGCGAAGCCCCCGTCTTTAGGGGGGAGGGGAGGGGCCCACAGGCTGGGGGAGCTGCCCGTCTCCCCCCAGGTGGCGCCCCAGCCACAGGTCCCAGGTGGGACTGATGGCAGGCCCCTCGGTGCCCTCACTATTGAGGACCTGGGACCTCCTTCCCACCCCGGCTTGTCCCCCAACGCCATCTTCCTGTCACACTGCTGGGTCTCCCCCAGGCGGGATAAATGGTCAGCCTGGTCAGTCCCCGGCGAGGGGTGTGGGCCACCCGGGAGTGGGGGCCTGTGCTTGGGGACTCTGCTCCCTGCCCCCCACAAGTCAGCCAGCCGCCCTCTCTCCCAGAGGGGCCACCCCAGGCAGTCTGGGGAGCCCAGCTGAGTGGGATTTCAGCGTCGACCTGGGAGGCACGCTGCCATTGGTGTGGGCGTGAGCCCGGGATGGACTGCCCAGCCTCGGGGAAGGGGCTTCTCAGAGGAGCGCGGCTCTTGGGGTGGGGGGAGCCCCTGGCTGCCCTGGTCAGGGCCTGGAGAGGTGACGGGGCCTCGGGTCCAGCAAGTCCCAGTTCCACGGGGTGTGCCGGAGGCTCTGGCCAGCGGCCTCCTGTCCGTGGCCAAGGCCGAGTTACAGCTGATCTCAGAAGGAGAAAGCGGGGCCTGGGGGTCACTGCTGGGGAATCTGCCCGAAGCCCCAACTCCCACCCTGAGCTGGCAGAGAGACCCAGCGCCCAGGCCGGTCTGACCCAAGTCCGGGGAACGAAACCAGAGGGGCAGGCTCCCCGTCCTGCCTGTGCGCTCCCGTGGGGTCCCCCGGGGTCCGGCCAGAATCCAGCAGGAAGCGGCCTTGGGTCTTTTCAGGCTGAAGGAGCTGGTCCGGCCTGGGGTTTTCCTGGGAAGGTCACGGCTGGCAGCCGGCCCGGGCAGCGGGTCCACCACAGCGGGCGCACGCTGCTTCCGGGAGCTCAGCGGGCCCCTGCGGTTGGCGCGCGCGTGGGCGTGCCATGCCGGCGACGGCCAGGCCTCAGCCCGCTCCCACCCCGTCAGGTTTTTCGAGGCCCTGGAGCAGCGGCACAAGGCGCAGGTGTGCGTGGAGGACATCAGCGACATCCTGGAGGAGCACGCCGAGAAGCACTTCCACCCCTACGTCGCCTACTGCTCCAACGAGGTCTACCAGCAGCGCGCCCTGCAGAGGCTGATGTGAGCGGGGCCTCGGTCTCGGGCGCCTTCCCGCGGGCGGCCCGGCCGTGCCGGGTCCCCCCCCCGCCCCCCCGCCGCCGCTGACGGGCAGCCCCGTCCTCTGTTGCAGGGGCAGCAGCGCCGCCTTCCGCGAGGCCCTGAGGGAGATCGAGAAGCGCCCCGCGTGCGGGGGTCTCCCCATGATCTCCTTCCTGATCCTCCCCATGCAGAGGGTGACCCGGCTGCCTCTGCTGACAGACGTGAGTACGCGGCGCGGACCCCCGCGGCGGGAGGGAGGTCGACCGGGCGCCGGGACGGAGCTGCCCGGCCTGGCTGTCCCTTCCAGTGGAGCGTCGCTCCTGCACGCCCCTCCCTGACCTCGTCACTCAGTCATGAGACGGCTTTGTCCGCCTCCACCCCCCACCCGGGCTCTCCGCTGGAGCTGCTCCACCCCGGGGTCCAGCACTCTGCAGGTGTTCGTCCGTGTACTAGAAGGTTCACGAGGTGCGATCGGGTGGATGAGGGAGAACCAGTGTCGCCCAGGCCTCTGCCGAGTGCGGGTCCTGGGCCACTGCCTCCTTTCCAGGATCCTCAGCCAGTTGTCCCGGGCGTGGGCCCCCAGGGCAGCCCGGACGCCTGTCACTGTCCCTTCTGTGGGTGGAGTGGCTCATGCTTCCAAGAGACCTACTCGGGGGGCCTCGGGATGGGTGAGGGTGAAAGGCCTATGTGCGGGGGCACACGTGTGCACGCTCACGCATGCGGGCAGGTGTACACGCGTGCACATACTCATGCGTGTGCAGGCACACGTGTGTGCACAGTTGTGAAGGTGTACGCGTGTACATACTCATACACACACAGGCAGGTGTACACGTGCACACAGGACACAGAGGCAGCGTGTGGTTCACACTCAGAGCGTCATCTTTCCAAGCAGACGTGACAGGAGACCTCCCAGGTCCTCTGGGAAGTGTAGAAAGAGAGGCCGCCGTGGGGGCCTCCCCAGACTGGACCAAGACAGCCCCTCGCTGGAAGGGGTCGGGGCCTGGGACCATGCTGTCTCCAGGTCCCACCAACCAGCCCGACCTGACAGAGCTGTTCCGGGCCCCAGTGCAGCCTGGCAGGAGCCCTCTGGACACCGGTCCTCCACCTCCCTGCGGCCCCTGCCCGGTAGAGGGGCGCCTGTCCCGTGCAGGCCCCTGAGCCTGGAGAGCAGAAGGGTCCTGGGTGCCTCATGTGTGGTATCCTTTCTGCAGACCCTCTGCCTCAAGAGCCAGGGCCATCCTGAGAGGTACAAGGCCGCCAGCCGTGCGCTCAAGGCCATCAGCAAGGTGAGGGGGTCCAGGGGAGCGGAAGGGGTGCCCAGACCGAGCCCGGGCCTGAATTCTGCCCCCCTCTCCCCACCCGGCGGTGGAGCCCTGAGGGCAAGGCCGGGAGGTAGGGATTCCGCAGAGGGAGTGGGGCTGGAACACCGTGAGCCCTCAGGGGTGGGGGCGTGGGCACGGGTGGGCGCCGGGCTGAGCCCCGCAGCACAGCCTGTCCCCCCCACCCCGATGCCCCCTGCAGCTGGTGAGACGGTGTAACGAGGGAGCGCACAAGATGGAGCGCACGGAGCAGATGTACACCCTGCACACGCAGCTGGACTTCAGCAGGGTCAAGGTGTGCTCGCCGCCCCGCGGCCCGCCCGCCCGAGGCCGGGGCCACGGCCTCTCAGTGCTGGGGCTGGAGAGCGGCCTCTACGGCGCCCTCGCCCAGGGGGCCTGGGGCCTCTGCCTCGGCCCCCCCAGCACCCTCGTGACTCCCACCCACCTTGGCCACAGGGGCTCAGCTTCTCATCCCTTCCGCCCGAGGCTTGGTGGGTGCACGGGTCTCTCTGTCCTGCACCCCCCCACAGGGCTGCAGGCAGCGCACTGGGGTCAGGGGACAGGATGATGTCAGGCCCAGCTCCCATCGTGGGCTTCCCCGTAAGGCCAGAAATAGTCCCTCAGTTCGGAGGATGGGGCCTAGGCGTCCTCAAGGCCATCCCAAGCAGGCAGGGCTCAAACCTCCGCCCCCACCGATCCCCACCATCCCGTCCCAGCGGCTGCCCAGGATCCAACATGCCCCAGGGCCCCGGGCTCCCGCTTGTGCAGGAAGCACTTCCCGGAGAGGGTGGCGTCCAGCAGCAGCAAGACGGGAGATAGACGCTTCCTCCTGGGAACTGCGCTGCAGGAGTCACGGCCAGGAGGCAGCTCTGGGGGCTGGGCCTCCACCTGACAGCCAGCAGAGGCCAGCCAGCCAGCTGGAGCGCAGCGGGACAGGGTGCCAGGGGCAGGGCTGGGAGGGCCACGGAGGCCTGGACAAGGGTGTGAGGGGCTCCCCGGTTCAGGGGGTGCTCGGTAGGTGCCCGGAGAGTCCCTGGGCCCGGCCGGAGGCAGGACAGGCCTGTCCTGGGTGGCGGAGCAGGATCCGGGCCAGGGACCTGGCGTGGCGCGGCTGCCCCATTGGTGCCTGTCGGCCAACTGAACAGCCCTTTGTTGGAGGCGAGGACACATCTCGCTGTCCTCCTCGGTCCAGCCCAGGGAGGCCGGTCGCCCAGTCCTTGGAGGCAGGGGTTGGTGCCCACCCAGCCTCGGTATGTCCTGGCCCATCCCCGCCCTCCCCGCCTACTGGGCCTCTCTCCGGCCGTTCCTTCCAGTCCCTCCCGCTGATCTCCGCCTCCCGCTGGCTGCTGAAGCGTGGGGAGCTGTCCGTGGTGGAGGAAACCGGGCTTTTCCGGAAACTGGCCAGCCGGCCCACGTGCTACCTCTTTCTGTTCAACGACGTCCTGGTGGTCACCAAGAAGAAGAGGTGGGTCACTGTGGGCGCCGGGCCCCGCGGCCCTGCAACGGGGACCGGGAGGGGCCTGCGGGAGCCACCTGAGCCTCCTCTGGCTTCAGAGCTGGGGGCACACGGGCGGGGGCCCCCTCCCAGCCTGGCCTGTGCACGGCAGCAGCCTGGGACCCCTGTGTGTGACGTGGGGTGACCAGCTGTCTCCCCCTGTGCCCGCAGACCCGGGTCTGCCCTCCCAGGCCACGCACAGCCTGTGCTCCCGGGGGTGTGGAGGGGTGCAGCTCTCGGGAGCGTCCAGGCGGGGGACCCTCGGTAGCATCTGGCCACTCCCTTGTCTCCCCACAGCGAGGACAGCTTCCTGGTGCAGGACTACGCCCGGGTGGAGCACCTCCGGGTCCAGAAGATGGAGCCCTCCGACCCCTCCCTGCTGGGGGGTGGGGGCAGCCGCAGCTCTTCCGTGCCGCACCCCTTCCAGGTGACGCTGCTGCGCAACAGCGAGGGCCGCCAGGAGAGGCTCCTGCTGTCCACCGACTCCGCGTGAGTGGGGACGGGGCTCCCGGGGGGCGGGGCTTCATACAGTGCCCTGGGCCGAGCGCTGCAGCGGAGGCCAGGGGCAGCTTTGTCCTCACAGACCACACGCTTCTGGGAGGGGACACATCAGCCACAGAGTGAGCAGCCAGACTGCCAGCTGTGTCCGGGGAACCCCGAGCAAAGAGGAAAACAAGGCAGGGAAGGGAGCGCCAGGTGGGGGCCACTGGAGACAGCCTGACTGGCAAGGTTCCGCCCGGGGAGGAGGGCCTGACAGAGGCACCACAGTGCAAAGGCCCTGGGGCAGGAGGAGAAGCAGCCACGAGACCAGTGGGGCTGTAGCACAGGTGCCAGTGATGCCAGTGGTGAGGTCAGAACAGACTGGGGCAGGGGGTTAGGCAGCACCCAGGGAGGGAGGGAGGGGCCAGCAGGGACAGGGGAGGGAGGACAGTGGGCTGGGGAACAGGGTAGCCCGGGTTGTGGGGGTGCAGCTGCTGCTGGCTGTGACCCCGGGTGGGGTCGGCCTGCCCCGGTGAAGCCTGCCTGCCACCCCTCCTTCCCTGAGACTTCCCATACCCGGCCCCCAGGGAACTGGTTTGTGGGGGGTCACAAAAGGACACCACGGCTGCATGAACTTCATCATCACTGGGGGTCACAGCTCCAGGGCTGTGGGGGCACGCCTGCAGACCCCCAGGGAGGCCCTGTGACCCCCCCACCCCATCCCTGCACAGCGCCACACTGGGGGGGGCCCTGCGACCCCCCCCACCCCATCCCTGCACAGCGCCACACTGAGGGGGGCCCTGTGACCCCCCCATCGCTGCACAGCGCCACACTGGGGGGGGCCTTGTGAAGCCACAGGCCTTGGGGCCTCACCCGCGCTCTGTCCCGCCCCAGGAGTGACCGGGCTCGGTGGATCGTGGCGCTCACACACAGGGAGAGGCAGGGCCCCGCCAACAAAGGAGGTGAGCACCCGCCCCTCCCCCGGCCCTGGGCAGGGGGGCCACATGGAGCTAAGAGGTATTGTCCGGCCCTCTGTCTATGCCACTGCCTGCCCCCAGGGCCACCTGCCCGGGTACGTGTGTATCCGTCTGTGCACACAGACCCGGCTCTGTCCCAGGGCTGCCTCGTCCGTGCTGGGGGAGATCGCCGGCCTGTGCCCGGTAATCGGAGCAGACGGAGCCGGCCGGCCCATAGATCTGTCACCCCGGTTCCAGCCCTGCCCCTTAGAAGCCATGTGTCCCCTCCGCTGGGTGGGAGCAGCCTGTCCTGTGGCCTCCGGAGGGAAGCTGCCACACGTCCCCAGCCCGTGTCCCCAGCCCAGGCTATGGGGGCGTGCCAGGAGGTGGAGCCCGTGTCCCCCCGGGGACAGCTCCGCTGACGCCCTGCCTGCCCCCGCAGACCTGCTCCAGGTGGAGGTCACCAAGGCCTATCTGGCCAGGCAGGCAGACGAGATCAGCCTGCAGCAGGCGGACGTGGTCCTGGTTCTGGAGCAGGAGGACGGTGAGCGTCACGGGGCACGCGGGCGCGGGCGGGAGGCCCGGGCCCCAGGGCGACAGTCCGCCAGCCCCTCGGGGGTCTAGAGCACACGGGTGGGGGCAGTGCGTCCTGCGCCCGGCCCCCCAAGCGCAGTTTCCGCAACCGCTCACCGTGGGACTGGTCCAAGGCCCCCCTCAGCATCCTTCCTCTGGGGTGTCTTCCAGTGTCCCTGAGTCAGGGTCAGAGTCCCGTTCTTTGTTACTCTGTGTCGTAAGTGGGTGGAGGCGGGGCCCCTGCTCACACCTGCACAGGGCATGCTCGGCTGTCTGGAGGGGGTGCAGCCCCTGACGCCAGTGTCCGGGCCGAGCTCCCGGTGGAGGACCAGGGGCCCGTGTGACCTGGAGCCGGCGGCGGTCGGCTGGAAGGGAGGGGCCCAGGCCTGCTGCCTTCTGGAACAGCCGCTCAGCGGGATCGCGGCCCTGCCCTGGTGCCCGGACCCCACCTCACCCACCCCTCCTCTGTGTTCAGGATGGTTCTACGGCGAGAGGCTGAGAGATGGGGAGATGGGCTGGTTCCCTGAGGACTTTGCCCAATGCATCACCAGCCGGATGGCCGTGGAGGGCAACGTGCGAAGGATGGAGCGGCTGCGCGTGGAGACGGGCGTGTAGCCCGCTGCGCCCGGCACCTGGGGGGGCAGGCTGCAGCGGACGCCCCGACGCCCGCCCAGTAAGCGGCCCGGGCCCAGGAGCCTGACAGCCCGGGGGTCTCCCCGAGGCCCTGTGGGTTGCAGTACTGGCCGCAGGCACGCCCAGGGAGGAAGATCACACTGGCTGTCCAGCCCGGGGGTCGCCCTCCCACAAGCTCTCGGGGCCACGCCAGCCTGACCCCACGCCTCCCATGTGTCCCGTGCACCCACGCAGCCGCCCTGCAGGGCCCGTGACTTGCCATGGGCCCAGCTCCCTCCCTCGCCTCTCCTGCCCCCCACGTGGGACAGAGGACCGGTGTGTCCGGGGCGGCCCCACTTTCTGAGAGGTCCCGCCTGACGGCGGGACCTCGGCTCTGTGGTGCCAGAGCCGAGAGCACGACTGAGTTTTTCAGACATTAAAGTATTTCCTTAACGCCTGGGTTTCCGCGGGAGTCTGCGCCTCGGGGGAGGCCAGGGGAGTCCCTGCAACATTCCCAGGGTGCCACCGGCAGGACGGGCTCCCCGTGTGCGGTCACCTGTGTCGGGTCCCGGGGGCCTCTTCGACCCCCATGCTTGTCTGTGCCCTGGGCCTGACCACCTGGAGCTTGGTGAGCAAGGCCAGCGGGTCTGGGGGCTCCTCTGGGATGTGCCACCAACCCCCACCTCCCTCGTGACCCATTTCCTCCTCCCGGGACCTGGACGTGTGCATGGGGAAGATTCCTCTCTCCACGCCCAGGGCCCCCCTTGGCTTGGGCAGTGCCGTCCTTGGGGCGGGGGCTCCCTGTATGACAGGAATCTGCCCAGACCCCGCTGGAGCTCTATCTGAAAGCCGGGAGTGCAGCTGCTCCCTACTCTCAGCCCGAAGTGGGGGTGACTGGGCAGGCCTGCCCTGGGCCTCTCCCAGCCCTGAGCCAGGCCAGGTGGGGCCGGGAGGCCGGGCCTGAGCCGGCTGGAGGGCCCGGTGGGGGTAAGGAGCTGCCCCAGCTCTGCCCACCAAAGGAAGGGTGTAGTGCCAGGAGGGGCGAGCGGCTCCTCCCCACTGACCGCCAGGGTGACCTCCATGGCCGCAGGCAGCCGGAAGGGCCAGGCCGAGGTCCGAGTCCAAGCGGTCCTGGGGTCCTGGGCAGGGATCGCACATGGCCAGGGCAATGGGACAGCAGCAGGGTCCCGTCACTGAGTCAGCTCCTCGTAGCTCCTCCCACTAACTGGGTGGAAATCTGGGGCCTCGACTTGTGACCTGGGTTAACCCCCTGCTCCTTTCCCAGAGCTGCCGTGCAGGCCAGCCGGCGGCCGAGGCCAGGCGTGTGCACACGCGTGTGCATGTGTGTGTCAGGCAGGGGTGGGCGCGGCCTTCTGTGTAAGCCTAGCTCCCCCGAAGGAAGCCCACCTGCTCATTCTCCCCGTTGACACCCAAACACCTTCCGGAGGGGAGGCCTGTCCACTGCCCACCCTCTGCTGGGTACCTTTCCAGTTACTGGAGCAAAGAGGGTTTGGAAAGCTCTGAGGCCACACCCTCCATGTCCTGACCTGGGTGCGGTCTCCTGGACACCACCTCAGGTCTGCTTGGATCTGCACAGTGCTTGGATGCAGCCTCCTGTCTCCCAACCAAGGAGTAAGGTGCTGGGCCAGGAGGAAGGACATCCTGGGACCCTGAGGAGGGACTGCCCCCCGCCCCCCGCCCCTGGGCTGGGCCAGATCAGACCAGCTCAGGACAAGAACCCCTTGCTGCTTGGAGGTCTGGATGGGCCCAGGTGGGTGGTTGGCGGTAGGGAGGTGGGGTGGACGGTGAAGAGTGGAAGGCCAGGCCTTCCCCCAGGGCCAGTGTCCACTCAAGACCCTCTAGGGGGCCCTACTTGGCCTGAGATGCCTTTCTGCGGGCAGGGCAGGCCGGCCGGGACCCCGGCCCCTCCCAGGCCGAGATGGCTCTGCTCTAACTTCTGGCCCAGCTCTTCTCTCTAGACCTCAAACGACCTTTTCTCCGTGGCAGTGCCCAGCACGGCCCCCGCTACCCCCAGATGCCAGGGGGCTCTGTGAACCCTGCCACACCTGCTCTGCTGGGGGGGGGGTCTCCAGAACAGTCCGGCCCAGCCCCTCCTCCCAGCTGAGCAGCCCCTATTGTTGCAGGTGGGCCTGCTGCTGGGGTCGGTGGGTTTCCGGGGGACACCTCGGACACCAGCCAACCCCGGTGGGGCCCAGTGGTAGCAGACACCAAGGTGTCCGAGCCCACCCACTTCCTGTTACAACCACTCCGGAACATTCCAAGGCTTTCCTGCAGGGAGGCCCCGCCCCCATCTAGTGCCCCTGGTGGCTGGCGGGGGCACTGCAGCCAGGCCAGCAGCCCTGAAGACATCCAGCACCCCTGGGTGTCCACAGTGGGACCCCAGCAGTCTGGGGGCTCCCCAGCCCCCGCACCTCGACGGGAGCCCCCGGACCCCCGATTCTTGCCCCTTCAGTGCGCAGGTCAGCGACTCCACCCGTACCTCCGTTGGCCCCGGGCGTCCACGAATCCTGCCCATGTTGCCCCCCGCCCGTTACTGTCACTACCCCCAAGTTCAGCCCCCTGCCCCCCAGCTGTGCCCCACCGACCCACCATGGGGCTCTCTCGGCACGGGGTCACACCAGACCGGGGCCCTCCGCCCCCTTGCCGGTCTCCTTATTTGGTTCAGGGTTGCACGCGCCCTGTTGCCAGATAAATCCGCCGGCACCGATGGGCTCTCTCGGCGAGGTGAGGGGTGTCTCTGTGCAGTTTCCTGGTTGGTCACGGCCTCCGCCGAAGCCCAGCTGACTTTCGTAGCGTTCAGGCATTTCATAGGACACGTACGCCCTCTAGGCTCCACCCGGCTGATCCTGCCGGCGGCCCTGCCCGCTCTTCTATGACTTTCTCTGCTCCCTGGTCCTGCCCCCCGACCACCGGGCAGGGCTCTCTCCCCACAGCCTCACACTCTAGTGTCTCGCTCTCACCGAGCGTGGCCCGGGGCCTGCCGAGCTCCGCTGGGGCTGGGGCAGGACACACGCTGGCTTCCCACTCCTCCAGGTCTCCTGGGCCCTGCCCGGGCCCCGTCTGGGGGTCCGGCACAAAGCGAGCGGAGCCCCGTCTCCCACACTGCGTGTGCTCCCGGGGAAGGACGGCCAGAGACGGGGGCTCTCCGGTCAGGGCCGGGGAGATGGATAACGCAGGCAGGGGACAGCGGGACCCCGAGGGTGGGCGGGGCGGGCAGGGCTGGCCGGCATTGCCTCGCTCAGAGCCCGGAGCCCCTCGGCTTCTCACCAGACTGGCAAGAGATTCTCGGCGCACAGCCGCTGCCAGCCAAGCTGCTGTCTGTCCCCGCCCGGTCTTCTGAGAACTTCTATCCTAAAGAGACGAATTCCATAGAATGCTCTTTCTGCTTCTGTCGGACAAGCATCTGACGACTCCTCTCCAAGCACGTGGAGGCACGCTGGGATGGTACGCTGGCCCGCCACCTTCCCGCTGGCAGGTGCGATGCCCGCTGGGTCACGGTCTTACTTTTCAAGGATTTTGGAGTGGCTAACGTTGAGGATGGGGACTTCTGTACACCTGTGACGAGTGTCGTCCCCTCTCCTGGTTTCAGGACCAGGTCGATCCTGGCTTCGTGAAATGAGGTGACCTGCTTTTCCGTTCTATAGAGTTTCCAGAACAATTCCTATTAGGCAGCTTCATGGGTCTCGAAACTCTGGCACCAACCAGCTGGACGGGCGTGTGCCCCGGCCCTCCAGCAGGTGGCGACGGCTCAGTTACTATTTGTCTCGCCTTAAGCCGCGCCGGTTTATGCAACTTTATCCTTCCACCAAGATCTATCCTGGCATTTCATATTTTCCCTCAAAACTTAACAATTTTTTAAAAATTTTGTTACTTATATGCAATCATTCTTAATATCATTTTTATGTCTTCCTCTCCGTTCCATCTATAAGTTAATTCTCCTTTCTGTATCTTCTGTTTGTGTTTAAAAATAATATCAAGGGCGTCTGAGTGGCTCAGAGGGTTAAGTGTCCAACTTCAGGTCACAATCTCACAGTTTGTGGGTTCAAGCCCCACGTTGGGTTCTGTGCCGACAGCTCAGAGCCTGGAGCCTGCTTCGGATTCTGTGTCTCCCTCTCTCTCTGCCCCTCCCCAATTTGCACTCCCTCTCTCTCTCAAAAATAAAACATTAAAAAATATTTTTAAAAAGAATATCAATCTAATCTTGCTCATTTTTTTCCTGCTTATTCATCTTCAATGGAATTTTAGGTTTGTTAAGCGTCCCATCGTTCTCCACTTGCTGAGTGTAGAGTTTATATGCATGAATCTAAGTTCTGTGCATATGAATATATGAACATAAGCTTACATACATACCACGCATGTTAAAGCTTATTAAAATTTTATCATTACTTATGTCCTGTTTGCTTCACGTATTTCTTGGGTTTTTTTAAAGAACACGCTAAAATCACCCGCTGTCCGTTTAGTTCTACCTGTTACGTCGTCACTTTTACCAGTGTCCGAGCCCCTGCTGTTTCGTGCGTGTACCTGTACGTGTCTCTCTGTGCAGTCACTGACGGTGCTTTTCCCCCGGAGATGCTCCGCGTTCTCTCGATTTGCTTCGTCAGCTCATGGCTTCGATCTCCGAGGCAGGCCCCGGACAGTTAAGAAGCCGTTAGAGTAGCTCTAGTGCAGCCCACGGACCTGGGTTTTGACGTCCCTTGTAGCACTCGATGGGCTCTGCTAACCTACTTCCTTCCTCGGCTGTCTCACCCCTCCTGCCCCACCTTCCACCGGAGATGACCCTCCCTCCAGGGGGCCGAAAGGTGTCTGCACTCAGTGCGGCTTCCTGCCGGCCCTCGCCAGCAGGGAGGGGCCGAGCCCACTCCCCCCTTGCCCGCTCCGCACGCTCTCGCTCTCGTAACGTGGACACCTGTGACCCGGCTCTGCGGGAACCGGCGGGGGGGCACCTCACGGCACCTGCCCGGGCTTCCTTCTCTCCTTGAGGTGAGCGTCCTCCGAGCGCATCTTGAGATCAGGCTTTCGAGGGTGAACCCCCTGGGGCCTTGGAGACCCAAGAAGAACCCTGACTTTGTTTTCCAGATACTTTAACGGTACGTAAATCTCGAGTGTCAAATAGTTTTCTTCCATGCTTTGGAAACAGAGAGAGCACCACGGTCCTCGAGTCCAGAGTTTCTGTGGCCAAGACTGGCGTCACGTGGGTTCCCCTTCTCTTCTGGGCGTTTCAGAATCTCTTCGCTGGTGATTTTCTTAAAATTCTTTGGATCGTGGCTTTTTTACGTTTGTCTTACGTGTTGAGTGCTTTCGGCCCGCGATGGTTCACCTTCTGACCTGAGAACTTCTGTCGTGGCTTCATGTCATTTTATTCCTCCTTGTTCTAGAACTTCAATTAGAAGGATGTTAACATCTCCCCTTATCTATTTCTGCTAACCTTCCTCTCCGGTCCCCTGTCCCTGTCCCCTGTCCCCTCTCGGAGCCTCCCTGCCGCCTCCAGGCGGAGTGTTAGCCCGCCAGGCCACGCCCGCCACGCCCGCCACGCCACGCTGCCCATCCTCCACGGCTCCACGTCCTCTGCTGCTTCCTCTATCGCGTCACCGACCTGTCCCCCCTTGTCCCTACCAAGGCATTTATTACATTTACTTCAAAACCTTAACGCAGTGGCCCGTCCACTTGGCTTCCTCCACCACGGGCCGTTCACTAGTTGTCTGTTTAAGGGCACAGGGCGGCTCATTCTGCACCACGAGATGCTTTGCCCTGAGGGGATCCGCCAGCTAGGCCGGCATTGAAGGGAAAGGCGGAGGGGGTGACAGCCCAGACCCTAAGTGTCCGGTGTGACCTTCTGGGTCCAGCCCACTCCACCGGTTGTCCCTCACCCCCCCCCCACCGTTTCTGCTCTGAAGACGGGAGGGGTGGGGTGCCCAGCCCGCCCCCCCACAGCACCCCTGCCCTTGGGCCCACCTCCTCCCTGAGAGGCCCACACACAGACCAGCCCCTGCGTGCCCCTCTAGAGCCCCGAGAACCAGGACAGAGTCCAATCCTCCCCATGTGCCACCCACACCCCAGGGGAGGGGCGGGGGCCAGATGGGACCTCCCCGCCCCCCAGTCAGGAGGGGATTCCTGTCCCAACACACTCATCGGGCGCACCCGGGAGGCCACCACAGTGAGTCCGAAGCAGTGAACACACAGGCCACAAGGAAGCGGCTGCTTCTTTCTTAAATTACTGGGTTTCACATGTACCAGAGCCCCCCGCCCAGAGGCCCCTCAGAGCCCTGAAGTCCCGCGTCAGAGTACGTGGGGCAGGAGACGGGCAGCCTTCCGGTGCCCAGGGTGCAGTGGGCGTGTCCAGCTGCCCATAAATACTCTTACATAAATACAGTGGGCCGCGGCTCCAGGAAACAGGCTGACCACAGCAGTCCCAGGGCCTAGCACCAGAAGAACCTGCTTGGAGGGCAGGGGCCCCCTGCTGCACCTGCGCCCGCACCTGCCCTCAGTCCTGACCCGGGGAGGCGGGGCTTGCTCAGCACTCGAGGCCGGTGCGGCCGGTCCACTCGCCCGGGCTCCTTGGGGCCGGGCCAGCCAGGGCCTCCGTCCCCGTGCCAGCCGATCCTTGCAGAGCCCAGGGCTGCACGGCTGCACACGACCCTCGGAGACAGGGCTGGGCTGGAGTCCTGGCCACGGGCGCCCCTCCTCAGTCGTCACCAGAGCGCCTGGGCGATGGACCTGCTCGAGGGCTGTCTCTGTGCTAGTGTTTCTGTGCCCTGCTGCTGAGCCCAGGCGCTGGTCCGTTAGAGGCCACTGTAGGGATGGGGGAAAGGAAGGTCAGCCCAGGGCACGTGGACACTCTTGGCCAGAGTTCTGGGCTCACACTTCAGGTGTCCCCTCCTGCCCTTCCAGCTCCAGGCTGACGGAGGGGTGCCGGCCGGGCCCCTCCTCTCCGGCCTCTGCATGGCCCCGTGTCTGAGGTTTCTGGACCGCCCGCCACCCTGTGGGGCCCGGATTATACGTAAGTGCACAGTCCTCTTCCCTCCTCTGGCCTCAGTCTCCTGGGAACAGACCAGTGACACCAGCAAATGCAACTCTGCCACCTAGGCCTGTAGGGCGCTCCCTGGCAAAGCTTCTCCCCTCAAATTAAAGCCCCCAGTCCTCCCAGGCCAGTAGCATGGAGGGCTGGGAGGTGGGACTTTGAGGCTGGATGAAGGATTTTATTAGAAGCCAGCCGGTCCACTCCAGGGAAGGGAGCAAGGCCCGGAACTGCAAGGCAGCGAGGCCTCACCTCTCCTCCTTCCCACCGGGCTCAGGAGTGACCCAGGCCCCAGACCCCGCTACCTGTCCAGGCAGCTAGGACAGTCCTAGGGCCTGCGGCGCAATACCACAGCCGACCACCAGGTGCCGCCGTGGGTGGCGCTCCCTCCGGAGCCGCAGTCCTGCAAACCCCGCCTCCACCGCCCTGGCCCCGCCCCGCCTCCAGCGCCCGGGAGACCCCGCCCCCAGGACTCCTAACCCTCGCGGTCCAGGGCTGCCTCGGAGAGGCACAAAAGCACGCATGCACAACATCCAGCCCGCATTTGGGGTTCCCAGCCGAGGACCTGTCGGAATCCCCACTCGGCCAGGCCCCTGCCTTCACCTGTCTACAGAGCCTGTCCGCCCTGGCCCCAGGCGCCACCTCCTCAGCACACATGCGCCCTCCCCTCAGCAGGCTGGGTCTGGGCGGGCTGACCTCGGAACCCCAGGGGCACCGCAGAGTTCTGCCTGCAGACGCACTTACTCCCGGGGTGGGGGGGGACGCTGAGACGCCGAGGTGCAGTCCCTGCACCCTTCCCCACTGCCTGGGGGTGCAGGCGGGCACCGGCGTGCACACGCGCGGGTTAGCACACAGACGCAGTGCGCGCGCACGCGCGCACACAGGCGCACCATCGCGGTCTGGTTCACACATGCAGGGCAAGGAGGGGAGGGGTGGAGGGCTGGGTCAGCGGACGCTACACCGGGACATCCAGCCCTGCCCTGGCGTTGCGCCCACCCTCGCCGCAGTCTAGGGCCACTGTGGGCTGCTGTCACGGCAGAACCTTGCCCCATGATCCACACCTCACCCGTCAGCAACCGTGTGGACACTGGGGTTAGCAGGCTGGGACGGTGATGTCCTCGCCGGGGTGCCTGACCCAGTCGGCTCTGTGTATGGGGAGTGGGGAGGGGGTCCCAGCCAGGGGTGGGGCTGAGAAGCACGTAGCCCTCCCGCACCCCCTCGGGAGCCCGACTCACCCTGCTGGCAGGTGGGCCCTGTGTAGCCGTCCACGCAGCGGCACTGCCCACTGACAGGGTCACAGCCGGCCCCAGCCCCGCAGCTGCAGCGCAGGGCACAGCCCGGCCCAAAGAAGCCTGGTCTGCAGTCTGCAGGCAGGACGGAGTAGGAGAGACAGGCCTGAGTGTCCGTCCGCCTGCCCTGCCCCGGGGACCCCGGACCCTGGGTGCAGAAGTGTGAGGGGGCGGAGGCCTCGGGCCTCGCTTTTCCCGCCCTGCGTGAGCTCCCACACGGGAAAGCACCAGGTACCGGGCCAGCGTCGCCACCCACTCCCAGCCCGGCCCTGGGACTGGCAGAGGGTGCCTGGCATCGGGACGCTCCTCCCCGGGTCCAGACGAGCACACGGCCGTGAGCTCCTGTGCGCAGCCGGCTCTTGACGGCCCCTCCTCCGTCCGGGCAGTCTCCACCCCACCTAACTGGACCCCATTCTGGCCAGAGAGCAGGGTGTGGCCTTGACGACCCTGACCGGGAACCTCACGCTGGGCGCCCCCTCCAGCAGCTGCCCCCGCAGAGGGGCGGGATGGCCACAGGGGGCAGCGTGCCCAGGGCGCGGAGCAAAGCTGAGGATCGACCCCACCGACAGAGACCCACACCCCTGCCCCGCCAAGCCGAACCCGAGACTCACCAAGGTCACAGGTGGCCCCTGTGCGCCCTGGGGGGCAAAGGCACTGGCCGGTGACGGGGTCGCAAGGTGCCCCTGCCTCACAGTCACACTGCTGATGGCAGCCCTCTCCAAATGAGCCTGGTTCACACCCTGGTGGGGGGCAGTGAATCCGTGACACCTCCTGTCCCCACCCCAAACTGGGCAGGGCCAGAGGAGCACCCGGGAGCACAGAGCACTCACCCCTCTCACAGAGCTGGCCGTAGAAGCCGGCGGGGCAGAGACACTGGCCGCTGACGGGATGGCAGGAGGCTCCGTGCTGGCACTCACACGTCGCCTGGCAGCCGGCCCCGTGGAAGCCGGGGGGACAGGCTGAAGGGGACCCGAGTTAGAGTCTCTACCTCAGTTTGCCCGGAGTGAGCAAAGGACCTGGTTCCGAGGCTCGTGTCCCCACTTCTCCCACCCAGGCCTGGCTCCCCCATCACGGCTGGGGCTCCGGTTCCGCCGCCTCTCACGTGACCCTGAGCCAGAGACCTCTGGCCTTGGGATCCCGAGGTGAGCGGGGCCACGCCTCATGCCATCAGCCCAATGGGGAGGGACGGGGCCAGCGGCCGTCGAGATGGAAGCCCAGGGGCAGACACCAGGCAGGGGTCCCCACCCCAGGACTCACGGTGCTGGCAGGCCTGGCCGTAGAAACCAGGGCCGCAGCGGCAGGCGCCCGTGGCGGGCTCACAGGTGCCGTTGTTTTGGCACGAGCACTCCAGGCGGCAGGCGGCACCGTAGCGACCGGGAGGGCAGGCTGCGGAGAGAGCGGGCGGGTCAGCCTCCCGTGGCAGAGGAGCGGGGGCGCGGGGGGCGCGGGGGATGCCCCCCACCCCACCCCCCTGCCGCACCAGCCTGATTCAAACAGTCTCGAGAGCCTTGCCCAGCCCGGAGCCACCCCACTCCCTCCAAGGCTCCCTCCTCCGGCCGCCCGGAAGCTCACCCAGCTCACAGTGCGGCCCCGTCCAGCCCAGGCCGCAGGAGCAGCTGCCGTTGGCGGCGTGGCACAGGCCCCCGTTTCTGCAGGAGCACACGTGCTCACAGCTCACGCCAAACCGGTTCCGAGGGCAGCCTGGAGGCAGAAGTCAGGCACTGCTCACAGCTCTGGCCCAGGGCCAGACACTCTGGGGACACGTCCCCACAGCAGACCTTCCTTCAACAGACGCTTCCTGGGGCGTGCCGGTGCCAGTCTGTGCTCCCGGGCACGCGAGTGCCGGTCTGCGCCCCCGGGCACGCGAGTGCCGGTCTGTGCCCCCGGACACGCGAGTGCCAGTCTGCGCCCCCAGCCGCGTCCTGCCCATTCATCCGCTCTCTCGGTCAGCAAACGCCAGGGCCGGCAGAACGCCCAGGACAATCAGGATGGAAGGGCCCAGAGGCCTCCAGCGGCTGGGAGTGCCTGCCCAGCTGGCAGGAGGTGGTGAGGGAAGCCTTCCTGGAGGCGGTGGCCCTCTGCACAGGCACATCCTCTGGGCCGAGGAGGCCGGGCTGCCACACACTCCAGGCGCCCCTGATTGTGACAAGACTGACCCATGGCTGCCATACTTCCCTGGAAGCAAAGACACGGCCGAGCTGTATGAGCAAAGCTCATGGCCCAACTCTTTGCTGCCTGTGGCTAAGAGTGGGGGCTGGGAGGTTGTCACTGACCTCTTGAGGAGGACTAAAGGAAAGCAGAGATGTAGGGGCCAGGCCAAGGGGCTGTAGCTGTGCCCGTGAGGACCCGGCGCCATCACCGGCACGAGACACCCCTTTTCTCTGTGCTCCAGGCCTCCCCCTACCCCGGGTCCCTGGCCTCGTGGCCCAGCAGAAAGGGCCAGCGGGACACCGTTCCCAGGAGATGTGACCCAGAAAACTGGTTCTGTCCTCAGAAATAGCCACTTGACCACCCGCCTGCTGGGAGGGTCTGCGTCGGAACTTGTTCAGCCCCCACGAGCCCCTTGGGATCGCTGGAGACCATCAGCTGGACACACCACCCACTTCTGGGGCCCGGTGCTCCCCTGGGGGGCCCCCGGCTTCACCCCATCGGCCCCACTCCCGAGGGCCGACGGGGACAGCGGACGCAGAGTGGGCGCTCACCGTGCTCACAGCGGAGGCCAGTCCTCCCCGGGGGACAGGTGCAGCTGCCAGTCACGGGGTCGCAGGCCGCTCCCTGCCCACACCTGCATGCGTACGCACAGCCGGGGCCGAAGCGGCCCTGCGGACATGCTGCCGGGAGGAGACAGGAGGGTGCCCACCGCTGCTGGCTCCCCTTCTCTCTGCCCCACAGCAGCCCAGGGACAGGATGGGGAGGGGGAGCCCAGTGTCTGGCCCGGACAGGCCAGAGGCGACCTCCTCCCGTGCCCTTGCCGCCCCGCCACCTCCCCTCCACCCACAGGTCTGCTGGGGGCCAGACCTGCTCTGCGGTGATGGCGACTCAGCGCCGCCCCCACCCCGCCCCTGCCAGCCCAGCCAGGCTCCAGGATGGGCAGAAAGTCTCCCACATGACTCAGAGAAAGGAACTTTTCTCGGCTGGACGCCTGGCTGGGCTCTGCACAGAGGTGCACAAACCCTTCTGGGCGCGGCCGCTGGGGGAGGGGGAGGTGAAAGGGACAGCGTTGGCCGGCAGGGACACTGGGTTGACACCCTCCACCTTGGCCAGGCCCAGCAGGAGAATCAGGGGCGCAGAGGGTCGGGGGCCCTGCCCACCGAGGCACAGGAGGGCAGCCACCCCTGCCCTCACCCAGCCACTCACCCAGGCTGCAGTCGGCCCCAAGGAACCCAGCAGGGCAGAGGCAGGCCCCGGTAGCCGCGTCACAGGAGCCCCCGTTGAGACACCCACACAGCTGCTCACAGCCGGGCCCGAAGCGCCCCGGGGGGCACCCTGCAGGGACAGGGGCCGTTGCCAGGGGTCAGGCCCACCACAGCGCACGGCCCTCCCGAGGACAGCCCAGTGCACTCACGCTGCCGGCAGCCGGAGCCGTGGTAGCCAGCGGCACATGTGCAGGTCCCCAGGGCGGGGTGGCAGGCGTGGTTCTCACCAGGACAACGGCACTTCTGCCCGCAGCTCTCCCCAAAGGTGCCTGGCGGGCAGGCTGGGGTGCAGGCGGAGATCAGTCCCAGCCTGGGTCATGAGCACCCGTCCTCCCCGGAGCCGCCCCCTTCACGGGGGCCCCCTTGGTGGGTGCGCAGCTCAGGGGTACGCGCAGCCCTGTGCCCACTAGGGCGGGGTCACCTACCCTGCTCGCAGCTGGGCCCTGTGAGGCCTGCTGGACAGCGACACTCCCCGGTGACGTGGTGGCAGGCGGAGCCGGGTGGGCACTGGCAGCGCTGGCCACAGGCCTTTCCGAACCAGCCACGCGGGCAGGCTGCAGGAAGCCATGTGCTGGGGTGGCCGGAAGTCCCGGGGCCGGCGGGGCGGGGGGCGTAAGGACCCACCCCCACCAGAGCAGATGGGCCTGTGGGCACGGGCGGTGCTGAGGGCCTCACCGTTCTCACACTGCGAGCCCCTCCATCCCGGGGGGCAGAGGCAGGCCCCCGTGACGTGGTGGCAGGTGGCTCCCCACCGGCAGGCACAGTGCTCCTCACAGTGAGCCCCAAACCTGCCTTCAGCACAGGCTGCAGCGGGTGAGACCAGGCGGAGGGCTGGGTCGGGCTCCGGGGCTTCAAGCAGGGCCCCCCACCCCTCCCAAGGGGACCCCAGAGAGCTCGGACAGCAGTCCCTGCCCCCACCTGCCAAGTGATCCCTCACTGGGCCCTCCAGCCTGGAGTGAGGCTGAGGCGAGCCCCTGATGTGCCCGGAAGGACCCCCGGACCTCCCCCCACCGTCCCCCAATCTGGCCCACTCACGGCTCTGACACTCGTCCCCAGTCCAGCCGGCTGGGCAGAGGCAGTGGCCTGAGTGCCGGTCACAGAGGCCACCGTTGAGGCACCTGCAGCTGTGTTTGCAACCAGCTCCGAAGCGTCCCGGGAGACACTCTGCAGGGTACAGTGCCCCGGGAGTGCCCCGTGCCCCCAGGAGACCCCCCCACCCCACCCAGGGCCTTGTACCCCAGGTCCCCGAGAAGGAGAGGCGCCTAGAGCTGCTCCCACAGCAGACAGCAGGAAGCCATCTCTTCCCACGGGGCTGGAGGGGGGGTGTGCCGGGACCCTCGGGCACCCACCCCAGCCCCCGGCTCCTCCTCCTCCCCTGCCGTTTGACCAGTGCTCACCCTCCTCACAGGCCGGGCCACCCCAGCCCTCCGGGCACGTGCAGTGGCCTGAGACAGGGTCGCAGGTGCCGCCGTGCTGGCAAAGGCAGGAACTCTGACAGTTCTCGCCGTACAGGCCTGAGGGGCAGGCTGGCGGGAGGGGGGCAGCACCCCACCAGTCAGCCCAGCGGGCCGACGCCTCTCCCCTGTGGTTCTGCACTTTCCAGCCGCCCCAGAACCGAATATCAGGCTTTGCGGGGAGGACCTCTCCCAGGGCCGCGTGTAAGATGACCCGCCCCAGGCTGCCCCGGGCCCACCAGCTCGGCACCTGCCTACCCACCCCGGGTGCCATGTGCCCTGTGGGGGTGTGAGAGGCCCCGGTCCTCCCTGCCCGTCGCTCCCGGTGAGACCCGTGTCCACCAGCCACCCACGTGACCCTGCACGGCTTATCGAGGGGCTGACACGATCCTTAGTTCCGGACTCCTAGGGTGGGGCTGTTTGCTCCTGAAAGACCCCTCCTCGGGGTGGGGCTCACCCTCCAGGCAGGTGGGGCCCATCCAGCCAGGGCCACAGCGGCACTGTCCGTGGACAGGGTCACAGGAGGCCCCATTAAAGCAGGTGCAGGCTCGGCTGCAGTTGTGTCCGTAGGAGTGGGCTGGGCAAGCTGCAGGACAGGGGGCAGTCGGGTCCCAGCAGAACGAGGGCAGCTGGGCAGCCTTCCCTTCTCTCCAGCCTGGGCACCACGCAGCCTGGGCACCTCGCAGGGTGGGCACCACGCAGGGGGGCCATAGAGACCAACACGCTGGCCCACGAGGGCTAAGTGGCCTTTCCAAGGTGGCCACCTGGCAGCTTCGGACACCCAGGCTAAGGCCCTAGAAACGAGTCTGGCAGGTGGACCCGGTCCCCCTCCGGTAGCCCCCGGGGCTGCCTGGGCCTCTCGTACCCTGGGCGCAGCGGGGGCCCTGGCGGCCAGCGGGGCAGAGGCAGGAACCGCTCACGGCGTCACAGGAGGCTCCGGCGGCGCAGTCGCAGACGCCACGGCAATCCAGTCCGAAGAAGCCCTCCGGGCAGGCTGCAGAGAGCGGGCGGTGATGAGAGACAGCCAGGAATTGGGGCCCGCCCGCCGGCCCGGCCCGCGCCCCGGCTCACCGCGTTCACACAAGGTTCCCCTCCAGCCGGCCGGACAGGTGCAAGCCCCGCTGACATGGTCACAAGCCGCCCCGTGCTCACACTGGCACCGCCGCCCACAGCCCGGCCCGAAGTAGCCCTGGGGACACCCTGAGACCCACAGCCCCACCCTAGCGTCAGCCGGGGGTGGGGGAGACCGACTGAAACCTGCCCGTGCCTCTGCCATCCGAGGCGGGGACGGGACCTCAGGGCACTCCCCAAGGGGCTCACCCAACCTGCCTCCACCTCCACCCCCTCCCTGCCCAGCTAGGGACTGAGCCCCCAGGAGGTAGGAGCCCCAGGCCTGACTTTGGAACCCCCAGAACCAGCTGTAGAGGGGGACACGTGGAAGGTCACGGCCCTTGGTCCTCCCCTCCTCCGGGTGCCCCGTGGAGTGCGACAGACGCCCCTCCCCCCTCCACTTGCTGCTCCAGGAGTGTCCACGTCTCAGGCCCAAGTACATGGGGGGGGGCGGGGTACCCAGGCCTGGGGCAGCTGGGGCAGCTGGTGGGGGAGGGGACCCCCTAACTGTCCCGGGACAGAAGAGCAGCACTAGGGCCCCCAGGACTTGCATGTGTGTGTGTGCGTGTACGCACATGGGTGTGCGCACGCATGTGGGAGCACAGCTGCGGGCGGGCCGGGACTCACGCTGCTCGCACCGCGGGCCCGCGTAGCCGGCCTCACACACGCACAGGCCGCTGACCGCGTCACAGCTCCCGTGGCCCGCGCTGCAGCTACAGGCGTGGCTGCAGTTGGGTCCCCAGCGCCCGCCGTCACAGGCTGCAACGCAAGCCGGGTCAGCCCGCACGGGCCCAGTGGGACCCGCAAGCATCACGCCTCCTCCTCCCCCAGCCCCGGGGCCCGTGGCCGCACACCTCTCTGGCAGCTGAGGCCGGTCCACCCGGGGGCACAGCTGCACTGTCCGGTCACCGGGTGGCAGTGCCCATCGTTGGCACAGGAGCACTTCATCTGGCAGTCGGGCCCGAACCAGCCAGCCGGGCATGCTGCAGGATGAGGAAGCGTGAGCGGGGGCACCGCTTGGGGCGCAGGCTCGGGGCTGAGGTTGGGGGGACGTGGCACTCACCGTCCTGGCAGCGGCCGCCCGTGTAGCCGGGGCGGCACAGGCAGGCTCCGGTCCCAGGATCGCAGATGGCGCCGTGCTCACACGCGGGGCAGAGCTCCTGGCAGCCCAGCCCCCAGCGGCCCTCGGGACAGTCTAGCCCCCCCCCCACAGCCAGTCAGTCTCCCCCGGGGCCCTGCTGGCCCGGGGGGCATGGCACCAAGCGTGTCCCGGCCAAGCGGTGGCACAAACCGAGGCAGCCCAGGGGAGGGAGAGGAGCGGGTCACGGGAGCCCCCGGCCCCTCTTTGGTCTGCGGACTGCAGAGGACCACCCCCAGAGAGGAGCCCCTACCCCAGGACGGCTCAACACGCAAAACGGGAAGGGCCTCAGAGAGGCAGGGAGGCTCCCCTGTGGTGAGCAGGCAGCCGAGAGGGCACACCGCAGCCAGCGGGGGCGTGGAGGGCAGGCGGCCCTGCTGGCCGACCTGTCACTGTGGCCGACGGGCTCCTGGTGCGCGTAGGTCAGCTCACTCCCCCCCTCCCCAGACCCAAGCGTGGCTCAGCGTGGGCCTTCAGCTGCTGAGGATGGGGCTGGGGTCTGCAGGGCTCCGGGGCTGGGGCCGGGGCTCCCAAATGCAGTTGGGGCTGGGGTCCCCAAACATGGTCCGAGCTGGGACCACACAGACTCGTGCAGCACAGGGAGGGGGTGTCTCAGGCCACTCACCTGCCCCACAGTCGTCCCCAGTCCTCCCTGGAGGGCACTGGCATTGTCCTGTGACCCGGTCGCAGGGTGCACCCCCGCAGGAGCAGGAGCCCGTGCAGTTCACGCCAAATGTCCCCTCTGGACACTCTGCAGGAAGGAACAGGAAGGGCCTCAGCCGCCCCCTTGCAGAGCTGCCCCCCAACTCCAGTGGGGCCGCTGGGCACAGCCGGGGTCCCCTGGATGACCATGCTGGTCAAGGGAGCAGGCAGGGCACGGAGCACGGGGCAGGGAGGGGCCTGCTTGGGCTGGCCGTGCACAGGGTAGGTGGGGGGAGGGGGTGCAGGGCGGACTCTGCAGGCGCCTGGCACACTGGAGAGCACCCTGCAGCAAGCTGGAGGCAGCTCTGCCTGCCCCCCTTCCCCCCTCCCCACCCGCCAGGAAGCCCAGGACAGGTGCGGCCCCCCCCTCCCAGATCCCCTGTGCTCTTTGGTGAGGCAGGGGTCTGCATTCGCCACTTTACCCCCAGCTGTGGCCCTCTCCCAGCAGGACAGGGGCTACCGTGGGAGCCAGACACGTTGTGGGGGGAGCCTCCCAGAGACCTGGTGCCCCCTCCTTCTCTGCCCAGCAGAGGAGCAGCAAGACCCTCGGAAGAGCAGAGCCCAGGGAGCAAAGCCGTGGGCTCTGCGGGCGCCGAGTGCCTCGCCCTGCCCGTGAGGATACGCAGAGCCCTGGGGGGCCGAAGCCCGACCAGCCTGGGCCCGGCCTCCCCGCTCCCACTCCCCGCACCCCACCTACCCCGGCAGGGTGGTAACCCCGGTCCCCCCCCCCCCCCCCGGCATCTCCTCCCGTGGCTGCAGGAAAGCTCTAGAAAGCCCAGGGAGCAGGGCGCATCGAAGAGGGGAGTGGGGAGCTCGTACCCACCCTGAGGCAGAGTGTCAGAGGGGTGCGTGGAGTCCCTGCGAGGAGGCTCTGGGACTCAGGACACAACCTGCTGACCCCTGTCCTGAGGGCCTGTCAGTGGCCCCCCTCCCCACCCCCGGGGCAGGGGCGCGGGGGAGGCAGAGAGAAGAGTCGGGGGTCCCCGAGGCAAGCCTGTGACTCGCTGAGCTCTGCCCGGGCTTGGAAGGCAGGGGAGCAGACGTGGGCAGCTACTCAAGGCCACCAGACGCCACAGAGCCCCTCGGGGTGCACAGGGGGCTGGGGGGTTCAGGCTGGGTTCCCAGCTCCCCCACTCCTCCTGGACCCCTGGGACCGGAGAGCTCTGCGAGAACATTGCCTCGGTCGCAAGGACCACCCCTCTGGAGGGATCAGGCCTGGCCACACGAGGAGACACTGACTCCTCAGCTCAGGCTGGTGGTGGCCCCCAGGCCCCCCTCCTTGTTCCCCAGAGGGGACGGGCCAAAGCAAGGGGGAGCTCGAGCCAGCCAGCCCCCCGAGCATGCTCACACCAGTGACCGTGCAGGCCTGGCCGTCCCCGGCCACTCGGGGCCAACAGGTGCAGACGGCACTGACACCGCGTGCTCCGGAAGGCCCCCACCTGCCCGCACCCCTCGAGTGGGGCCGGGGCAACCCCAGGACCCACGAGAAGGGCTTTCTTCCTCCCCGCCTGCCCGCGGAGTGTGGACACAGGCGGGGCCTCCAGCCTTGCCCACTGCTCTGTGCCCGTGTCCTCCATCCCCCTCCCCGGCCAGGGCGACCTTTCAGGGGCCTTGAGGGAGCAGCCGCCCGGGCCCCGCAGGCTCGGACCCGCCGCAGGGAGCCGCCGGCACACTGAGCAGGTCCTAGCTGACCAGGGGAGGGGTAGACCCCTTCCCTGGGCCAGGCCCTGGGCACAGACCTGCTCCCGCCCCAGCAGCCCTCACGGGTGCACGGGGACCAAGAGACCAGTGCTGAGTCACCCCTGTGTGACCAGGGTGGGGCCTCGGCAGGCAGAAGAGCCGCGGGGGCCAGGCTGCACGGCCGAGGGCTCGGGGCCCACCACAGGCTAGGCGACCCACACCCCACCCGACCCCAGGCACCCCTCAGGCTGGCCACTGACCTTGGTCACAGTCCTTCCCCCAGTAGCCGGCGGGACACTGCTTGCCGCACTGGCCGCTGACGGGGTCACAGGCCATGCCCTGAGGGCAGGCGCACGTCTGCAGGCACCCGGGCCCGAAGAAGCCTGGCGCGCACTCTGCAGAGGGGCAAGGAGAGAGGGGCCTGCAGAGTCAGCCGGCCTGGGGCCCTTGTCTCCCCACCCCCACCCCACACCCCTGCACTCACCCTCCTCACACCGCTCGCCCCTGAAGCCCGCCTTGCAGGAGCAGCTGCCGTCTCTCCGGTCACACGCAAGCGTGTTCGCCTGCTCGCACCGACACTCCTCCGAGCAGCCCGGCCCGAAGGCCCACGGCGGACAGGCTGCAGCCACAGAGCCCACAGCAGAGCCTGCCCACCTGCACGCGCCAGCCCCGCCCGGGTCCCGGCTCTCCGGGTCCTGCCCACTGACACATGTCCCCAAGACCCGCACAGGGCGGTCCTGCCCACCCCAGCCACTGGTGTCCCAGGGGGCTGGGACCAGCGTGCCCATTTTATAGGTGAGAAACAGGGTCTCGGCCGAGTGTAGGCGCGTCCCCCGGGTCCCGCCACCTCCCAGCCAGGAGACCCTCAGACTCCCGGCTCCTCCCTTCAAATGATCCTTCTACACAGTAGCCAGGGGAGGTCGGCTCCCCGTCACCCACCTTTTCTCCACCGGCCCACCACGGAAGGGTGACCCCACTAGGGACTCAGGACTCACCCTGGCTGCCAGAGAGCTCCCAGGCACAAGGTGAGCCTGCGCCCCCTTCAGAGGGAGGCCAGCCCCTGCCCATGAGGCAGCCCGCCCACCAGCCCGGTTGGGGCCGGGAGGTATGGGGAGGTACCCTGAAGCCGGCACAGTCCAGAGGACACGGCTGTAGCCCACGGCCCCGGGGCGGACCCCATACCCCAGCTGGGGGGTCTCACGGCCCCGAGTCCTCCTCTGCAGGTGGTGACATCACCCCGAAGCCCGAGCGTGGGCAGCAAGGCCCGGAAGGAGCACGCGGCCACGCCCTCGGGCAGGGGCAGCCGAGGCGGGGACTCACCCAGGTGGCAGAAGCGGCCGTAGAGCCCCGGGTCACAGAGGCAGGCCCCGTAGAGGCGGTGGCACCGGCCGCGATTGGCACAGTGGCACTTCTTATGGCACTGTTTGCCGTAGAAGCCCTTGGGGCAGCCTGGGGGAGGCAGGGCCTGCTGAGCGCCCCCGGGTCGTGTCCTCACACCCACGGAGACACTCCCAGGGGCCCCGGCACCTAGCACGGGAGCCAGGAGTGGCCTGGGCCACTGGGGCAGAGGGCTTTGGTGCCACCAGCAGTCAGAGGACTCTGCACCCCAGACAGGGAGGGGCCCGGGGGGCAGGCAAGGGCACCACAAGGACAGGGCAGACAAGATGAGCCACGCGTATGGCCACCCGCCCCGGCTGGCCTGGCTTGCCAGCATCTGCGGCCTGGAGGACGGCCCGGGTGCAAAGCCAAGGACATTCTTCAGCACTCGCGTGGGAGATGCAGAGACTCCCCCGATCTCCCGTGTCCGGCCCACGTCTACAGCATCCTGACTTCCGTCCCTCGCTGGTCACCTAGCCCACCTCTGGCCCTCAGGGAAGGAGGGACACACAGCCCCAACCGGCCAGGGTCCCAGTACCAAGCTCAGGGGACCCCGGGGCTAGGAAAGGACATCTGGATTTCTTCCCAAACAGCTGCCCCAGTTCTGCCTATAGAACGGCCACAGCAAGCTAGACGGTGACCCCAAAATACGTCCATGTCTAAACCCCCAGGAGCTACAGGGGAGACCCTCCTTGGTTATCCAAGTGGCCTAATCCTGTGAGTGTCCTTAAAAGGAAAAGGAGAGAAAGCTGGACCCAGGAAGACAGAGGCAGAGAGGCTGGGGGGACACAGTCCCAGGCCCAGGAGCGCCCGGAGTCCAGGAAACCTGTGCAGGCGCCACGGAGCCCTCCCGCCCGAGGCTTGGCCTGCTGGCCTCCCCCAGGACTGAGCTCCCCAGGCCCCCACACAGGTGCACTCTCCCCACGGGACCCCAGCCAGGGTCCAGGTCTCTGGGGAGCCACGCCATGCCACGCCACACCCCAGGCAAAAGTCCAACAATGCAAGCCCTTCGTGTGCTGGGAGCCCCGTGGGTCTGTTCAGGGCCCGGACACACCCTGAAGCCCAGAACACGGGGACAGCCCCGGGGATGGGTTCCAGGGACCGAAAGTACCCCCCTTCCTAAGGCAGGAAGTTCTCTGTGTGCCAGCTACATTCTCCAGCAAAAGAGGCAGAATTTTAAAAGTCTACAGACTTAAAAACAAAGCATCTTTGGAAACTTTTTCACATAGACTCTCGAATTCTTTCAAAAATGCTGACGGTTCACAGTTAGAAACGCTGACATCACCCCATGCAGTCCTGGGCCCAGGCACGTTCCCTCTTGCAAATGCCCACTCAGCCATCAAGAGTTCTATTTGAATGCTTCCAGCAACGGGGAGCTCACTATCTTTCTGGAAGTGCTATTCTCCTGCCAAGTCTGCTCTAACTGGACCCCAGGAAAAGCTCACATCCACACTGCTGCCTTCCCCTCCCCCTCCTCCTGCCGGAGGCAGGCGGCTAGGAGAAAGCCAGGAGGCCAACTGGGAGGCTGTGTCCCATGCCCTCCATCCCAGGAGGCTGCACCCACCATCCTCACAGCGGGCTCCAGCGACACCAGGTGGGCAGCGGCAGGCCCCCGTCGCGGGGTGGCAGGTCCCGCCGTTCTGACAGCTGCAGGACGAGTTGCAGTTCTTCCCGAAGGTATCCGGAGGACAAGCTGCGGGCGGCGACAGCAACACGCCAGGGTCACCGACCACAGAAGGACCGTGGTCCCAGAACCCCTCTGGAGACACTGAGACACTCTCCTGGGGTGTGAGTCTCCCAGTCCAGAAGCACCCGCGTCCCCGGCCCCGCGGTGACACGTGGCAGACATCCCTGACCCGTCACCACACTCCCTCCCTCTAAACCCCAGTGTGTCCTCTCCAGCGCTCTCAGCAGGCAGACCCCCGGGGACGGTCACCATGGCCCTGAGACTGCCCACTCATGTGTGCCTGGTGGGGGGTCACCGGTGGGGGCTGGGACGGCAGGTCTCAAAGGCACTTCCGCTACCAACTGTGTGGCCTGGGTCATGGCTGCTCCCGCCCACCGGCTACTCCCTGTCACACCCCTCAGCTGCCTGAGCTGCTGGCCCGCTTGCCGCTGGACTGTCTGCGAAGGGCAGACGCCAGCCCCGGCCAGTCCCACGCGCCCCCAGCACCTAGCACGGTGCCCGGCACCGAGCAGGTGGTCCATGGACGCTGGACCTGGAGGGAATACGCAGCAGCGGGTGGGCCCCTGGGACCCCCTGCCCAGGGTGGCTGCCCGCAGGACCCCCCCCAACCCCCTCCCCGCTCCAGGCCTCACTCTCATTGCAGATGAGCCCCGTCCAGCCCTCGGGGCAGTCACAGCCGTCCAGGCCCGGGAGGCAGGCGCCCCCATTCCTGCAGTCATCACAGGTGAGGCTGCAGTCCGGGCCAAAAGAGGCGTCCAGGCACACTGCGGGCAGAGCGGGAGAGAGGCCAGGCCGCCCCATTAACGCTGTGCAAACAAGATCCTGGGGTGGGGGGCAGCCGGCCCCAGGGGGCACGGGCTGCGGTTCCTGAGAGCAGAGCCCCCGTGGCTGGGCCTGCCCGTACCAAATTTCTCCATCAGCGTGTGCTCGCCCCGCGCCTCCGCCGCCGCCGCCTCCTGGGCCCCCACATAGTCGTCTTGGAAGAGGTGGGGCAGCTCGTCCTGGAGCACCGAGACGTGTGGGAGGGGTCGCACGAAGGGCAGCTGGCCGTCCAGGTCCACCTCGGGCACCTCCAGGGCTGGCGGGGGCACAAAAGCCCCTTAGCCCCTGCCGCCCACCCGTCCTGGACTCCCCCGCCCCTCGGTGCCATGAGGCAGCTCCCACCGCCCGGGCCCCACCCACGGCCCCTGCTGTACCCCCCACCTCAGCTCCGTAGCAAGGGGGGCATCGCAGCTGCACTCCTGACCAGGCACGGCAGGGGCAGAGGGGGGCAGGGGCAGTCCCATCTCGCACCTGGGCAGGGCAGGAGCTGGACCCCCCAGGACCGCTGGGCGAGCCCCTGCCCTGGGCGAGGCCTGTCTGACCAGCCCCTTCCCCGACCCCACTACCCCCGGCTTGCCCCACAGCCAGAGACAAGACAGGTTCTACCTGGCCAGGACTGGGGGGGGGGGGGCGTGTGGGCGCCAGGGGCAGGTGCCTAGAAGACAGGGTTCCTGCAGTGACACGAGGAGACTCACGGGCACAGCCCCGACGGTCCTCGTCCAGCCGGAAGCCCGCCTCACAGGAGCACTGGAAGGAGCCGGCCAGGTTGGTGCAGTGGTGCTCACAGCCGCCGCGGCCGGACGCACACTCGTCCACGTCTGCGGTCAAACCCGGGGCTGCTGGGCCCGTCCTCAGGGGGCCTCGGGGGTCTGCCCACCCCAGCTCTGCCCACTGGACTGAGGCCAGGGGCGTGTGTGACGGAGGCTGCCCAAGCCTCCCCCATTCCCAGCGTCAGGGGGACCGTGGATGCCTACCCAAGGGAGGCTGGGCCGGGAGCAGACAGGGGTACAGGTCCAGCCCGTGATCGGGACACCGCTGGTCAGGGGTAGGGTTGCAGGCAGGGTGCAGGCAGGGGAGCAAGCAGGGGTGCAGGTCCAGTCATGAGCGGGACACTGCTGGTCAGGGGTGGGGGGTGCAGGCAGGGTGCAGGCAGGGAGCAGGCAGGGGTGCAGGCAGGGGAGTAGGTCCAGCCCATGAGCAGGATGCTGCTGGCCGGGGGTGGGGGGTGCAGGCAGGGGTGCACAGCCCTGCAGGCAGCAGGCACTCAGAGGCGGAGCACAGGGAGGAGCCACAGCCAAACCCGGGTCCTCCTTGGGGGTTCCGCTCCAGACCCCCTGGACCCCCAGCAGCCCCCTGCTCACCCTCACACCCGCAGCCGTCGGCGCCGAGCCGGTAGCCGGCATAGCAGCCGCACTCGTACCCTCCAGGGCTGTTGCTGCAAACCTGCTGGCAGCACGGCGAGTCCGCACAGTCGTCCACATCTGCAGGGCACACAGGGCCGCTGGCACCGCCTGCATGCCCCCTCGCCCGACGACGCACACACCCCTGCACGCGGTCACACGCATCCACGCACCATCCCGGCCCTGCACACACACACACACACGGGACACGTGCCCTGGCCCCAGGGCCACCCCCCCCCCGGCTGTGGGGGCCAGACTAGGGGCTGTGAGGGGGTGAGGAGTCCACCTTGCATCAAGGTGCTACTTGCAGCACGCGGGCACTTAACCAAGTGACTGAGCAGAGGGGGAGGCGGCCCAGATGGGGCCAAGGGGTGTGGGCGGTGGCTGCTCGGCGGGGGTCACAGTGCTGCCCACCCCCGGCCCAGGGCAGAGCGAGCAGGACAGAGGGGAACAGGGGGAGCTGCCGAGCCACGGCATCGAGCAGTGCGGGGACCGGGGACACATGCAGGCAGCCCGCGCACCGATGCACGTCTTCTGGTCCTCGTCCAGCTCGTAGCCACGGGGACAGCTGCACAGGGGCCCCGCGCTGCTGTGGCTGCAGCCGTGGGAGCAGCCTCCGTTGTGGGCCTCACAGCTGTTCACGGTCTCCATCTCGATCCCTGCGGCGGGACCCGTCACCGGGGCCGTGGGAGGGGGTCTGGTGACCCTCTCCCACCCAGCGTGGCCTCCCTGACCCCCCGCAGCCGGCCTGCGGCCCCCAGGCACCTCCACACACCCTGGGGCCGACGCCCACCCGCTGTTCACTCACGGTAGCACTGCCGGCGGTCAGCGCCCAGCTCATAGCCCGGATGGCACACGCACTTATAGGACCCCCGGGTGTTGAGGCAGCCGTGGGCACACCGCGCCTGCCCTGTGGCACATTCGTCCACATCTGGATGGGAGAGATCGAGGAAGAGGCCCCTGGGCTGCTGGCCTGGGCTGTGCGGCCCCGGGGAGGTGGGGCTCACCGGGGCTCAGGGCTCAGGCCCCCTGTGCCAGGAGGGGCCACCCAGGGCTCTCTGCCCACTTCCTGGCCCCTGGGCATCCAGGTTCTCACCAACAGGACCCATGCACAGAACCACGCTCCCTCTCGTGGTGGGGAGGACACAGCTGGACGTCTGTTCCCTGAGCCACCCCCCCCCACAGCAGCACCGGGCAAGGGGGTCTGTCACCTTCCCTGGGTGTGCCACCCCACTGTCACGGAGCTCCATCTAGGGCCTGACACAGGAGGGGCCTTTTCATGGCCTGCCTCTAGGGGCCAGGTGACACTAGGGACAACCATCAGCCTCCCCCTCCCCCGCCCACCCCATGGCCCATAGAACTGGCCATTACGGCCCACAACCCGGTATGCAACCCCAGCACTGCTTTGGTCACACCCCCGAGGCTCCCTGGGAGCCGCCCCTCAGCCCCATGTCCTGTTGAGCCGCCTGCACACAAAGCAGCAGGGCGATGACACCTAAGACGCCGGGTCCTGGTGTTGGTGCCGTGGGGGCAAATCTCTCGGACGCCCGGGGAAAGGCTCACTGTCTGCCCTGGACACACTGCATCACGGGGTTACAGGGACGCACACAGACACCTCCCCAGAGCCGTGTGCGCAGGGAGGAGGGGGCACACCCCAAACTCCTGTGATGGGGTAACGGACGCCCCAGGCCACTCAGCACACACCCCTGCAGCCAAGGATGAAGGACAGCATCCTAAAACACGGTGCCCAACTGGGACCTGGGACCTGGGACGATTCGAAGCTTGAGTGCCAACTAACAGCTGTAGAGACACCCAGAAGCCGGCCCTGGAAATGCCACCTGGGCCCGGGTGATCTCTTCTCTGTTTCCCTGGTGACCGTGTATACTTAGCCAGTAGAACTATGTAAAAATGAAAACCAAGGGGCACCTGCCTGGGTGGCCCCGCTGGTTAAGCGTCTTACTCTTGATTTCAGCTCAGGTCATGATCTCACAATTTGTGGGATCCCAGCCCTGCGTCGGCTCTGTGCTGACAGCGAGGAGTCTGCTTGGGATTCTCTCTCCTTCTCTCTCTCTCTCTCTGCCCCTCCCCTTCTCACACACTCTCAGAATAATTAAATAAAACGGTAAAAAATATAAAACAAAATAAGTAATAAAAACACAACCCGGGGTCTCCCACTTGCTTCTGCTGAGCGGGACAGACGCCTGGAGTGCGTCCCTGCCCCCGCCCCATCCCCCTGGGCACGCTCGAGGCGGGGTGCAGAGGCTGGCGGACTCCGGGGTGGGGGGCGGGGCACGGGGACGGGCACCGTACCTTCACAGGACCTGCGGTCCGCCGCCAGCAGGAAGCCCGCGTGGCACTCACAGTGGGCGAGCCCCCGGCGCACCTGGCATGTGTGCGCACAGCCGCCGTTCCGGTCCGCGCACGGGTTCCTCCCTGCAGCCACAGCCCCAGGGGGTGGAGGCAAAGGGCAGGTGGGCTCCAGCCCCGGGCCTCTCGTGATTTCCCCCCCTCCCCATTCCTGTCCCTCTGACGGGCTGGGTGGGACCTCCCCCTCCCAGATGTGCCCCCCCCAAGCCTCCCCAGACAGCAGGGTGCCGGCCGACTTCTTCTGAGCCTCCTACTATGGGAACAGAGCTGCCCTGCAGCCCCCAGCACTGCAACCCCAGACACTCTGCCCCCCACTGCTCGGCCCCTCGGACCCACCCTCACCGGGGGCTGTGCTCTCTCAGTACCTGCCCCGTCCCAGCCCACCCCCCCATTTCCCTATCCCGGGGCCTCTGAGCCTGGCCACCACCTCTATCAGCAAAGCTCCTCCTCCCGTGTCGGGCAGCCCCAAGACCCCAGGGCGAGATGCCAGGTGGCGCCCAGCCCGCCTCTTCCACCCAAGGGCCAGGGCCTGGGTCCCACATGCCCACACAAAGCCCAGGGCGAGCACACAGGTGCCCTTCCCGCCATATGCTCCGTCCTGGCCTTCCTACCCCCAACAGAGCACAAGCCCAGAGCACAGCCTAAGGGGCTTCCTGCCCAGGCGGGGCCTGCCAGGGGCTGGACACCGACTCCCCGCCTCCCCCAAGGCCCTCTTCCAGCCCCAGCATCAGCCCGTACCCGCCGTGGGCTCAGGCTTGGGTCCGGGGGCAGGTCTGTGGGTTATGGGAGTCCCGGGGGGGGGCCAGCCCCTCCCCCGAGGGCTGGCAGCGCACTCACGGACACAGCGCTTGCCGTCCTCCTGGAGCTGGAAGTCGGGGCGGCACTGGCAGCGGTGCTGGGTCACCGTGAGCTGGACACACTCGTGCTGGCAGCCGCCGTTCCCCAGAGCACAGGAGTTGATGGCTGGGGACACACGGACAGGGGCTCAGGTCAGCCCAGGGGCCCAGCCTCGTCGGGCACAGAGAGGGAACAACACACAACCGCCTCCTGCGGGGAGCCTCCAGGACCCTCCGGGCGCCTCCTCCGCTCTGTGTCCCAGAAGCAGGGATGCTGAGAGGGCGACACCGTTCCTGCGGTGTTCACGGGCCTGGTCTGCTCCTCGGCCCATCCACAGGGTACACAGGACGCTGGTCTGTCTCTGGATCCGCATCCCAGCCTGTCAGGGGACTGGGTGCAGACAGGGACTTCAGACCCACCCAGCGCCGTCCAGCACAGAGTACGAAACACCAGGCCCCTGCTGAGAGCCTGGGCATCCAGGGCTCAGAGGCCGAGCACACTGGAAGGCTGCCTGGAAGAGGTGGCGGGCCAGCTGTGGGTGGTGGAGACCCAGATGTTTCCACTATCCTGTCAGTCATGGCAGGGGCAGGGTGGCCACCACAGCCCACAGGCCTGGCCTGCAGCCCCTGCCCACCCCAGGCTGTCTGGCGTCGCCCGTGGGAGCAGGCTGGCAGGCCTGGCAGCACAGAGGAGCAGGCTCGGCATCCGCACGCGCCCAGCGTCAGGGCTCTGAGGACACCAGGACCACGCCGTCTGCCAGAAGCAGAGGGTGTTCAAAAAATCCAGAACCCTGCCCTTGTGAGAGACCCAGTTTCCTCACATGCGGCATACAGTTGGAGAGTCCCTGCCCAGGGTCCCATCAGGGCCGAGCCGGCACTAGGGAGGCGAGCCTAGGGGAGGACCAGGGTGGCGGCCAAGCCCCTCCCCCACCAGCCGCCTCGACTCTGCACTGATGGCCCCCGGCCCTGCCTGCCACACCTGAGACACTGTGACTGAGCCGGCCCCGTTCCTGGGCTGTCTGTGCCCACACCTCCCAGCTCGCTCCCTCCCGGGGACTCATAACAGGAAGCAGAAGGCCTTCCTGGCAGGTGGGACAGGAACACAAAGAGAGGGTTTTGGAGCCCAGGGCAGGGCGGCCCACCGGACAGGTACCACGGCCACAAGGAGGGCCCAGGGGGCTATGGCGGGGCTGGAAAGGAGACCCCATGACAGGCAGAGCCCCCAGAACGAGTCTGGGCTGGAGCCGGGAGACAAGTCCCTGGCAGGTGAGCCCGGAAGAAGGAGCCAGGGCTTGCCGAGTGGCCTCGTGGCCTCCGGAGCCCATCTCCTGCTGCTCGGCCACACAAGTGCTCTGGTTCCAGATGCTCCCGAACCGCGTGGAGGAAGCCAAGCCCGTGTCCTCGAGCACACGCGGTGCCACGGATTCTGCACCGGAAAGCTGGGGCAGGCAGATTTTTCCCGGGCGCTGAGCTGTGCAGCTCAGGGAGGGGCGGCTTCGGCGCGGCCGGTGCCCGGAGCTGGAGGCGGAGGTCACGCTGAGACCCGGCCGCAGAGCCCAGGCCCCAGCCTGCGCGGTCCTGCAGATCAGGAACGCGCTCAGACCTGAAGCAGAGCCGAGAACCGGTCAGAAAATGGGAGGTGAGCAGACTCCGTAGCCCCTAACGGGGTTAACGTTTGTGTGCCTCTAAATTGGACGCATGCCCCTAAAATTTAACCCCCAGTGTGACTCTGCTTGGAGGCAGAGGTTTCATGGAGATAATTAAGGTTAAATGAGGTCATACGGCTCGGCCCTGACCGGAAACCGTGTCCTCATAAGAAGAGACGCAACATCTCTCTCTCTCTCTGTCTCTCTCTCTCCACACAGGACACAGCGAGAAGGCCACCAGGAGAAGGCCGGAACCATGCTGGCCGGCAACGTGAGGAGGAGCTGCCCGCCTCCAGAACTGTGAGAAAATGCACTGGGGCTCTTGAAGTCCCCCATCGAGGTACCTGCTGTGCCCACAGGACCGAAGGGTTGGGCTGCAATGCTGCCTTGTGCCAGCAGGGGCCGCCACCACCCAGGAGCCTCAAGGTGTGAGGTGTCCACTCAACAAAAGGAAGGGGCCCTACCTGAGCTGGAGACCAGACGTGCAGGAAACCCACGGCCCACAGGGAGGAGGGCCCGCGCTGTCACCACGTCTCTGCCCTTGGAGGCACAGGTGGCAGCTCTGATACCTGGAGCTCAGCCCCGGGTGTATCTGAGCACCGTGGAGGAAGCAGTGGGTGGGGGCACAGGTGGACAGCCGTCCTCGGGGTGGCTCTGCTGGAAAGCCAAGGGGGCTGTGCCCCGAGTGGTGGGCCAGCAGCAGGAGGGCAGGCCTGTCCCCAGCACGCCAAGACCACCAGCCGGCTCCACTGCGGCCTCCGGGCCCAGCCCAGTGGTTTCTGGACTGGCTCAATGTGGCTCCCGCTCCTGCTGCCTTCCTTCACGGGGTTTGGAAATTACTGCCCTCAGGCTGGCTTGGTTTCTAGGGCCCAAGAGCCTGGCACCACGTGTGGTCAAAGGCCACCCACGCAGTCCTTCCTTCTAGAAAGCCCTCTGCTGGGGACACGGCCAGGATGGCAGGGCAGGAAGGGGGTGGCCACCTGGCTGGCCAGAAGGGGGAAACTCTCTTGGGCTCTGCCCGCCTCGTCCCCCGCCCAGGCAGCTCCGGCTTGCACAGCCGGGGCCCCATGCTGCCAGGCACGGCACACTTATCTGCGGCTCTGCAAGGGGCCACCTCATCCACGTGCCAGTGGCTGAACCTGCCCCATCACAGACCGCGCACCCACCAGCCAGCTCCGAAGCCCCGGCTGCAGAGAGACAGCCTCAAGCAGGGCCCCAGGGCCTGCCCCGAGCCGCCCACCTCGGGGCAGAGCAAAGGCGTGAACCCCAGGATCTGCCGCAGCCCCCGGGTGTGCGTCGCCCTGCTGTTCACACAGCCCGTGCCCCTGGCCACGTGCCCGGCTCCACACGGACTCTGCGCTGCTCACACTCCTGACTCTCCCTACCGCACAACCCACCTGCCCTTGCTTCCCCTTCCCTGTCGGGTTTCTGTATCCGCCCAAGGTCTGTGGTCGCCGTCCCTGGGCCCCCGGGATTCGAGCCTGACCATCCCTCACTCCTGAGCACAGACAGCTGCCCTTCTGGGGTCCTAGGCTTCCAAAGCTGGGACTTGCTGGGGGAGGGGCTCAGGGGCAGGGAAGCTCTTCCCACCGCTCCCTCCCCAGACTCTTGGGGCCCGAGGGGCCGGGAAGGCACACTGCTTTCTTGCCTTGGCTGCCTGTTTGGAGTTTGGGGGGGCACTGGAGAGCACTCCCAGAACTCCACGTGCAGCCCTGCAGGGAAGGGTCTGGAAATGAGCCTAGAGGCCCCTACCTTCCTGCTGCCTGCAGCTCTGGTGCCAGCCCCACACACTGCCAACAGGGCCTCCTGGGAGGCCTCCCCTCTGAGCAGCCCCTCACTGGGAGACCCAGGCCTGGTGGGGAAAGGACGGCCCCAAGACCACGTGGCACGGCCCAAGGAAAGACATGGCTGGTGAGACCCAGCCCCACACTATGGGCACCACAGGGCCCATGTGACTCCTAGGGGAGGGAACCCAGGTAGCGGTGTCAGGCCACCGGTGATGGGGGGTGGGGAATGCATGCTGACAGCAGACCTCCCCCCCAACAAGGGCTTGTGTGGGTTGGGGGATGAGTAGTCCAAAAGGCCAAAAGGGCAGAGGCCAAGGGCAAGGGAGGATGGAGAAAACCCACCTCTCCCAAGTGGCCGGCCGGGGGGCGGGGTATCACACGGACGGACCCTCTACTGGTTGAGCCAGTGATATCGTGGTCCCTCAAATGGACCCTGTATGTACCGCTTGCCAGTGGGGAACGGGGGAAGCTTCCGCGTCCAAGGGCAGGGCCCAGAAGGCACCACTGGCAGGTGTCCTGCTGGCTCGGAGCACCCAGCCGCACAGAGGAGGCGGGTTTCCCAGCGCCAAGTGTGAAACCACCAGCAGCTGGCGCTGTGCAAGAAGTCCCAGAAAGCCGAGAACCACCTACCTGAACACATCACCTGCCCGAGGCACTCCCTGCTGCCCAGGTCGGAAAAGGCAAGAGGCCAGCTCTGTGACCCCAGGGTGACACGCAGGGTGGACTAGTGCTGGGCCCCGCGCTGCTCTTTCTTCCCACCCCAGGGCCCAGGGGACACACCCAGGAGCGCAGCCTGGCGATGGAGGGCCCCAGGACGCCAGGCTCCTTCTGCCTCCCTTGGGGCCAGGCAGAGTGGGTGGTGCTCAGGAGCCTCGGGCTGCTGGCAAAATCCTTCTGGCAAATTCTCTTTTAAGAACTGAAACCTGTTTGTGTTTTGTTTCCATCAGAACCTCTGCGAGGCGGGGATTCGAGAGAAAGCTGTGCATTTCCTGCCCTCTCCCTGCCTCGGAGGCAAGGACGCAAGTTCCTCAAGAGTTTCAAGCCCCCCCTTGTGTGTTTCAAGGCCCCCTCTCCAGTGCACCTCCCTTGAGGACTTCCCACGTACCTCAGGGCCCCGTGACGTGGGACGCCCCAGAGCGGCCGGCACACAGGAAAGATGGTCGTATCCCTGTGGGTGCCTTCGCCCCCTCCCCCCAGCATCGCTGGAATTCTTACTCCCAGCTGCCGGGTGGGAGCAGGAGCCTGCAGAGTCCCGGGAGAGCTCCCAGCACCCCTCCCCCAGCAGAGGATCCCAGCGGGCCCCAGGAGAGGGGTTCCCGAGCTGCTGTGCTCCAGCTGTGCAGCCTGCCCCGCAGCCGCTATTCTGTGCTACGTAGGTCCTATTCTGATTGTTCCCATAATCCTGTGCTACAGCCCTAGGGTGGCCTGGGCTCAGAAGGCGCCCTCTAAACCTCAGACAAGGCCCAGCTCCTCCCCGTGTCCTGCACCCTGGGAGCCCCAGAGGAGAGGGGGGCAGAGCCCCACAACTTCTCAGTGGCAGGAAGTCCAGCCCCCCCACACTCAGACCCCTTGGAGGGTCCAGTGGCGCCCTCCACCAGACCCCCACCCGGCAGCCACTCATCCACGTCTGAGATGCTTGGCCACCTCTACCCATCCACCCAAGGCCACCAATGCACCCGGGCAGGTCCCTCAGCCACCAAAAGGGGCATAGTAGCAAGAAGGGAGAGGTGTCCCTAGAACCAACGCTTCCTGCTCTGCCTGTGAAGAAGCCCCCTGGAGACCCCGGTCTACTCTGGAAGTTTCTCAGCAAAGCCCAGGCCCCTCCAGGAAAGGCAGCTCCCAGTGGACCAAGTCTGGCAAGACTGCCCCAATCCCAGACACCGTGGGGACCTGGAGACCAGCCTGGCCAGCTGGCAGCTCCCAGAGTCCCAGGTACAAAGAATCCACCAAACAGAGCCAGGTGTGTGCAGGTAAGCAGGGCACAGTGCGTGCACGTACTGCTGGGGATTCCAGTCAAAACAAAGAGAAAGCAAGAGAGGCCACATACATGCCAGCAATAAGGAACCACTTCAGCTGTACAGAGCGGTCAGGGGTCGGGCACCAGCAGAGAGGGGGCTGGACGCCCCCCGGGCCCAGAGCGCACCTGCTCAGCCTGGTGCCCGGTGTGGGGCTGCCTGGCAGAGGGGCTTTGGGGTCCCAGCAGCCTCCTGACAGGCTGTCAGACCGCGCCCAGGAGCCCCCGCATCAGCCCCCGAGAGGACCTTTACATAACCAAATGCTACAAATCAAGACTTCTGGGGCCTGGAGCAGAGGCGTCTCCCCGGAAAGGCTCCTGGGAACAGCGCCAGGGTAGCACGGAGGTGGGCTGGGGGCCAGGGCAAAGCTGAGGGGCACCCCGCCTGGCCTTCCCGCAGCCAGCAGCTTGAGGCCAGTCTCAGAGGCCACAGCCTGTCCCTGCATAGCCGTGAAGGCCCCCCTCCCTTTGCATGCTGCCCACCGCCACCACCATCCAGTACCTCAGCCAAGGCCACCCTCAGCACAGACGGGAGGACTAGAGAGACGCAGGGGAGCCCGCGGCAGGGAGGGGGCAGTGGGCACCCACCTGGCCTGGCCCACCCCGGCCCAGCCCCAGGGACACCCTTCTCCAGGGAAAACCCTCGCCCAGACGAAGGGTGAGGAGAGGCATCAGAGGCTGGGGTGAACTGGCAGGCTCCCAGAAGCCCCCTCCCCCTAGCACCAGCGGGCAGCAGCTGGGGGCTGCACCCCGGTCAGATTTGTCTAGAAGCATATTACAACACTTCCCACATCTGTTTCCACTTCCCGACCCAGAGAGGCTTCACAGAGCAGCTGCCTCACTCCCCGAGCGGCGCCCGGACATGTGAGTATGCGCTGTGAGCCGGGAGGGCCCCCCGGGGCTGGCGGGCCGCCCTGCCGCACAGCAGTAAGGCAGGCGGGGACGGGCCCGCTCTGGGTCTCCGGGGTGAAAGAAGGGGTGTCCAGCCCCCAGCCCCCTCCCCGAGAACGACCATCACGCGACCTCCCAGACACAGCAGCCCTGTGCCCTCGGCCCCTGCGTCCAGGGCCAGCCAGGAGAGGGGCAAGGGAGGGTGGGGGGGGGTGAGTTAGCACTGGCTGCCCAACACCAGCCCCACCTCCAGCCCCTCCACGTCCACCTCGGCGGGTGCCTGGTGCTGTCCCCTCCCCCTAGCAGCCCTCCAGGCTCTCAGGGACAGCGGGCTGCGGCCGGGCTCTCCATCAGGCCTACTCCCCACAGGAAGAAGGCCCTGCTGAGGAAGTTCGGGTCAGGGTCCTGCTTCTGGGCTACCTCTTCCCCCTGACCCTGCCATGGCCCAACCCCCTACGCTTCCCAGGGCTGGGGCGGGAGGGACCTGGGCCCGGGAACCCCAGCTGGCCGGCCCAAGAGTGGCTTCATGCCACCCCCGCCCTCACCAGGCCTTCCCTGACACCCAGCAAGTACCAAGTCGCCCCCGAGGTTGGTCCCCACCACTGCAGCTTGTGCAGAGAGGGCCCACCACAGTACGGGGGCCCAGAGGCTCCTCCCTTAGGGGACAGAGGCACCCCAGGAACATGGCCTCAGCGTCCCAGGGCCTCAGGGGGCTGGAGTCACAAGGTCCAGCTTTGGCAGGGGACAGCCAGGTCCTCGGGGGTCCTTGTGCACACGGACAGCCCCCACGAGCTGCACCCTCAGCAGGACGGAGCCGCGCTAAGATCGGCTGCCACAGAGCAGACAGGCCCCAGAGGATCCCTTAGTCCCGGAGTACAGGGACCCCAACCCGTCCCGGTGGGGGCGCCAGCTGCTCCCGGAGCCGCAGGGCGCTTACCCAAGCAGGTCCTGCCGTCCACGTGGAGCCGGAACCCGGGCTTGCACTCACAGACATAGGAGCCTGGCGTGTTCACACAGCTGTGCTGGCAGCCGCCATTGTGAACCTGGCACTCGTCCACATCTGTGCAGGGACAGGAGACCAAGGGTTAGCAGCCAGCACCCACCTGGGGTCGGGGCCCCTCCCTGAGGACACGGAACCCCGCCCCGGTGCCAGGGCCCAGACCCAACACCCTCCCTCTCAGGTCATGCCCGCAGCCAGCCCGAGCCCCAAGCCCGTGCTCAAGGGAGCAGAGCGGGGAGAAGGTAGGGCCCGTCCCTCACAGCTGGCCGGCCAGCTCGGGAGGAAGAGCCAGAATGTGGGGAGCACTGGGGTGAGACAGAACACAGGGAGCAGTGGTCTGGCCACCGGGGTGGCTGCAGAGGGGACTGGATGGAGCTGGGGGGGGACGGTGGTGTCTAGCTCCTAACGCCTTTCAGGACTGGACTTGGAGCACACGCGCTTCCAAAGCCCAAATCCAGAAACACTCGGGACCGTGCCAGCCGGTGCCAGCCGCTCCTCTGGGGCCCACGAACCCCAAAGGAAAAAACCAGTCACTCATAAGATGCCCTGCCCAGGCTTTGG
This sequence comes from Paguma larvata, assembly GCA_030068075.1. Taxonomy (NCBI): domain Eukaryota; kingdom Metazoa; phylum Chordata; class Mammalia; order Carnivora; family Viverridae; genus Paguma; species Paguma larvata. The sequence continues at coordinate 1,966,379 of CM057833.1, forward strand.
GGGGCAAAAAAGCCCAAAGGAGGGCGGGGGGAGGGGGATGGAACAATGTCCCCCCAAATTCACATCCATCCGGAGCCTCAGGGTGTGACTTCGGCTGCAAATAGGATGCAGATGTAATTAGTTACGGATCCAGAGAAGGTCACACCGGCTGAGGGGGCCCTAAATCCAGCGACTGGGGTTCTCACAAGAGACACGCAGGGAAGCAGAGGTCGGAGTGAGGTGGCCACACGCCGAGGAACAGCGGGAGGCCCGGGAGTCTGCGGGACACGGCTGCGTCAAGGACGGGAGGTTTCAGAGGACGGGGCCCTGCAGAGACCGTGCCGCCGGCCTCCAGAACAGGCAGAGAATCAACGTCCACTGTTGTACCTGTTTCGGTCCCGGGAAACCAATGCGGTGGTGTCTGCTGGGGTCCCCCGGGGGGCTCCCGATGCCAGGGGCGCAGGAGACCACCAGCAGCGTCCCCAGGTGAGGACCCAGAGGAGGTCTCGGGCACTCCACTTCCGGGAGAACACCTTCCCCCTGAGACCACCGACCACCAGGGCGGGACGCCTGCTCCTAATGCGCCTCAGGCCGCAGGGAAAGTGCCGTCCGGACGTGGATGGGGCCAGCCCGAAGGCCCTGCGCAGCCACCCCAGGAGGGCCACCTCCTTCTGCAGGAATGCAGAGGTGTGGAGGAGGTCGGGGCTGCCCTCACCTCTCACCCCTCCCTCCAGGCTTCTGTCCACTAAGCTGGACTCCAGGGGAGGCTGGGCAGCGACGGAGGGAGTCAGAACAGGCTGCCCAAGACACCTGTGTGCGAGGCTAAGGCCAGGAAGGACACACTGCCCGGGAGACACGGGGACCCAGGCGGGAAGCCACTGCAAACATGAAATGTCCCCAACCCAACATGCCATGCACAGGGACAGGAGCCCATGCCTGGGCCTCGGGCCAGTCCACACTTTTCAGATGCAGCCTCACAACGGAGCAGCCAACTTCATCAACCGCGAAAGCAAGGAGACAGACACACGGACGCCTCAAGCATCTACAAGCCACAACTCCACCCCCCAGTTCCCGTGAAAAGGCCCACCTTCAGTGCTCCAATCCTAAAACGCCAGCCACGTGAGCCCACGTTCAAAGGTGCCGACGGCAGCACACAGGGCGAGGCTCCCCCTGGCCATCCCAGAGCCTGCCCGCCGGGTTACGCAGACCCCGCCACCGGTCCGTGCTCGGAATGTGCCCGGCACTCCAGACATGACCCAGAGCCAGGGCCTCCACTCCACACACAAGCTGCACCTGCTCGGGGGAGACCCCGGGCCCTGCTGAGCCCCGAGGCTGCTTCAGAGAGAAGCCCGCAGGCCCAGAGAAGCCCTCTAGGAGCTCACTCAGATCAGAGCCGGGGGGATTCGCGGGAAGCTGGAGGGCAGAGGCCAACGGCTCCCAGCAGAGCCCCCAAAGAGAGCGGGGGACGGAGCGACCCAGGGTGCCACTGAGGGACGGCTGGTTGGGTGGGGAGGGGGTGGAAGGGCAGACCCGCAGCCGGCGGGCAGGCCAGGGTGGGCAGCACCCACCCGAAAGGGCTCAGAGAGGAGACCCTGGAGACCCCCCGTCCGTCGCTTCTGAGCACAGATCCTGGCCTGAGTGAGGCCCTGAGAGGTGAAGGCGTGCCCACAGGGGGCACAGCCCTGGACACACAGTCGGCACTCACCGAAGCTATGAAGAAGGCACCACGTGTGTACTGACTGAGGGCTGGGTGGACAGTGGCCTCAGTGTCCTCAGCAGCCTTGCAGGCAGGCTGGTATGCACACCCCCCCCCCCGATGATGTGGCTTCGGAGTCAGGTGCTGGGGGACAGGCAGGAAGGGAGGCTGATTTCTGGAAACCCGCTCTCGGCCGGCAGCTCTGCATTCACATTTGCTCAGTCCAGACCCTCGGCTAGTTGGGGGACAGGCAGGCTTGGGTGGCACCACGCCCCTGAGCCGCTCGGACACCTGGCTGGGGGGCCGAGCCCACCCTGAGGACCGTGTCCTCCTCCCGCAGCTCCCGGGCGGGTCGGATACATGGGGAGCCCCGGTCAGCGTCAGCCTCAGGCCCGCTCAGCAGCCCTGGGGGCCGCCAGGACACCAAATGGACAGTCTGGGAAGAACCACGTGGTGGGACAGAGGCAGGAGGCAGCCATCAGCCGGCTGGGCGCCTCCAGTTGGACGACCCTGACAGCCTGGGCCTCCCTCCCAGGCTCATCCCCCCACCCCACCCACGTGACCACTGTTCTTTGGCCCCCTGCTGCCCGCATAGGAACATTCAGACTCCACCCCATGGGACAGAAATCCTGCTCTTTGCTAAGAGGCACAGCCCCACATCTGCCAAGCCGTCTCCCATGGCGCCCCTCTGGGGAGGGGCCGGCACACTGACCACAGCTCCAAGTTCTCCTCCGGCCCCTGGAGCCGCACTGCCTGGCGATCTGGGACCTGCCCCAGGGCAGGGGTAGGGGGCAGGGGGACAAGATCTGTGAGCGGAGGCCCAGCAGGTGCAATGACGCTCTGCTACCACTTCCAGCACCACTGTGGGCTGTCAGCCGTGTGGGTATCTGGACACAGAGGGCAGTTCAAGGCTGAAGGACCTGAGGCCTCCCCCTTCACCTCTCTGGGCAAGGGAAGCCTGCTTAACGGCGGCGGGGCATTTGGCCACACAACCTCCAGCTGGGGCCCCTGTACAGACAACCAGGACACAAGGCAGGCGGCCACGTGGGGGCAGAACAGAGCTGTCCCCAGCCGGCTCCAACCGGGAGCTTCTGACCCCGTGATGGTGGCTGTGGCCATGGCAGCGATCTGAGAGCCCCAGCTCAGGGGTCGTTAAGGACAGTGTGGTCAGCCCTCCAAAGGTCCACATCCTAATCCCTGGAGCCTTGCCCAGCAAAAGGCACTTTGCAAGTGGGCTTCAGTTGAGGACAGCGAGGTGGCCAATGATCCTGGAGTACCGGGGGGGGTCCCGTGTCATGACATGGCCTTTAAAGGAGGAGGCAGGAGGATCAGAGAGAAAGAGATGGGAAGACACCCAGCCTCTGGCTGTGCTGACAGAGGCGGGGCTACGGCCACGGAGGCGGGGCCTCTAGATGCCGGGAAGACCAGGAAATAGGTTCTCCCTGGAGCCTCAGAAGGAACCAGCCCTTCCAGCTGCTCGATTTTAGGCCATTTCAGGCTTCCGGCCTCCAGAGCCGTAAGGTAAGAGGCCCGTCTGGCTTTAAGCCCCCAGGCTGGGGTGATTTGTGATACAGCGGCCGCAGGAGTTGAACACGGAGCACATGTAACAGTTCCCTCCGTGGTCTTTTCTGGAAGTACGGGGCGTGGAGGCTCAGACAACCCACGCTGGAAACCCAGGTCCCCAAATGTCTGCTCTGGCCAGCCTGGCCGCCTGACCCCACAGGAAGGTCCGGAATGCTCTCCGGGGGCTGGCGCAAGAGAACATCACTCTCCAGACGGCACAGAGGGGGCACGGGTCCTCCCCGGGGGCTGAAAGAGGGCACGAAGGCCCCGCATCTCCTATGCCAACCCAGCAGAGCCGGGGCATGACGCCTGCCTCTCAGGGGCGATACCCAGCCGGGCGCAACCCCCCTGCCCTCACAGCCCGAGGCCCAGCTGCCACTCACCTGGTGCAGCTCACGCCTGCATGGGAGGAGCTGGGTCGGGGGGGGGGCGGGGATGAGGGCGGTGGGCAGGAGTGGGCAGGTGCAGAGCCGGGCTACGTGAAGGAGCAGCCGGCCAGGGGCCTCCACCATGGTCCCCAGGTGCTGGTGCTGCCCTCGGCTGAGACGTGTGACTGGAGACTTGAGCAGCCTGGTGACACGTCACTATGCTGGGACCGCGCTGGCTCCCCAGGCGGTGCCTTGGGACGCCCACCGCGACGCGGCTGTCACGGCGGCTCCCGAGCCCGGAGCTCCCGATCCAGGAGCTCACGCCAGGGTCGAACAAGCGGCCCCTGCAGAAACCACCCAGAGGAGCCCCTTCTGAAGCCTCGCCCACACTCACGGGGAAAACTGAGCCCTCCGGGACGCTGCCAGGAAGTTCCGCTCTGATGGTCACCAAGTTCAGAGTCCTGCTCTCCCCCCAAACATGCCAGAGGGTCCTCGTGCCCAGAGATGGCGCCCTGTCAGCCACAGGCCCGGATCCTCTCCTCTCTGCAAGTCTGGGCAGGCCTACTGGCGGGGGGGGGGGGGGGGGGGGGGGGCAAAGCCAAGCCCCACAGAGTCCCAGGCCTTGGGACTCTACACAGCCTCACAGTGCTTAATGCCACCACCACTTCGGTGACAGCACCAGCCTGGCCTTGACTGAGCCACCAAGTGAGAGGGCTGCCGGAGACCCAGCTGGCCGAGTGACAAAGCCAGGGAAGGTGGTAGACGGCCACCATCAAGGGCGTGCAGTTCAGTGCTCTGTGCGTCCTCTGGCACAGAGAGCAGCGGAGACTGGCCCAGGGGATAGTTGAGAGCAGGGCCACGGTCTCCAAGAAGACTGTGTACCCTGCACAGAGCCACACGCAGGGGCCGGGAAGGCCCGGAGGCGATCCGGGTGATGACTCACCACGCCCCACCTCACATTCCTGAGGATGGCCCGCTCCAAGCTCTAAGGAGCTCCTGCAGGGAGGCTGGCCCGGATGGGTACCAGATCCGAAGTGCAGGGAGGGGCGGGATGGACCCAGGTCAGGGGTGTGTCTGCTGGGGGCCTCACAGCTCACCCGCAGACCACTGGGCCCACCCCACTCCCAAGGCTTGAAGACAGGTGACAGAAAGAAAGGATAGCACGTAGCATGTCCACACACGACCCCCAAGGGGCCCAGGCCCTGGGGACCCTGGAAGCCCAGACTTTGCTTAGAGACCCCAGAGGGCTCTCTTTTGAGCCTGTCTTCTCGTCTGACCCCCAGAGCTGCCAGTGCCAAGGAAATGCATGCCCTGTGCCACAGGCGAATGCAAGCGTTTGTTTCTCTGCCCTCTGCTCCAGACCACTGTGCTGTCAGGCCGCCCCCAGCCCCGGCAGCCGGGCCCAAGAGGGGATGGAATGCCGGATGACTCAGGGCGCAGGGGCCCTGTCCCAGAGGAAGCGGGCCGCCAGCGGCACTGCCGCCGCCCTGCTCCCTCCAGCCTCCGCGCTGTCAGCCGGCAGGGCGCAAGCAAGCTTCGAAGAGAGGAGCAAAGGGAGCCCAGGGCGGAGCAGGGCACCGCCTCCCCCACGCCGCCCGCGCAGAGTCCGCCCGGCGCCCACCTGGCCTCCGGTCCCCGGCGTTCCCGGAGTAGCCGGCCTGGCCCAGGTGGCACGGGACGCAGCCCCTCCACAGGTAGCGGTAGTGCGTGCCCGCGACGCGCGCCAGGCCCCCCAGCAGCCCGAGGCACCAGAGCGCCGCCAGTCCCCCGCGGCCGCGGGACGCTTCCATGGCCGGTCACCCAGCGGCGCGCACCCCAGCGGCCCCGCCGCGCTCTGAGCCTGGCGCTCCGCCCCTCGCCTTTATGTTCTCGGCTTTCTCTCCGCCCCCCGCAGGTGAAAGCCAAATCCTGGCGGCGGACGGGCCGCCCCCGCCCCGCCCTCGCCCCGCCCCCGCCCCCGCGGGCCGCGCTCTTCCCCCAGCGCACCGCCCACCGCCCCGCGCACTCCCGCGCGCGCGCCCTCGCTCTCGGACATAGGCACACGGGGATGCGCGCAGACAGACCCCCGCGCACACACAGGCACCCCTCGGGCCAGGCTGCAGAGAAACGGGCACAAACAGACCCACGTGTGCAAATACGCACGCGACACACACGGGACCCTGCAGAGACGTGTACAGACACATGCAGACCCAGACGCACATGCACACACGTGTTTCCAGCACCAACACGGAAAAGAAACCGAAGCAGAAAAGGAGGCCACTCTGGCAATGCCACCTGGGGCTTCGAAAAGGGCGGAACTGGGTTCTGTGGAGTGTGGGGAGGATGGGGAGCCGACCCCCAAGGTGGAAACCCCAAGGGGTACAGACGCCTGCGGCCCCCGAGCCTGGTGCCCTGCGCCCTGAAGTATCACATCCTCCAGTGGCCAGGGGCTGGCGCCGGCGGGGGGAAGGGGACCCGTATGCCCATGGCAGGTGGGAGAGGGCAACAGGGACAATGGACTCCCTAGCAAGCCCCAGCTGCCAGGCTACAGAAGCCCTGGAGGCAATCCAGACCCCCGAACCCCCACTTTGCTCAAGAACACAGCCTGAGGCTCCAGCTTTGCCCGAAGCGGGCCGCAGCCTCTGCACCGTAAGCATCTCTGCATTCAGGCCTCGGTGGCCTGCAGCCCCGTGCTGGCCCCTGACGCCCCTGGTGCCCTGCCTAGGCCGACCCTCCGGCTCCCGGTCAACTACTGGGGCAAAGGCCCTGCTGGCCGTCACTCCGCCCTGCCCCGCTGTGGGTGGGGTCCTCAAGTTCGTGGGGAAGAGGTACCGTCTCACCTTGCCCGATCCTGTCTGCAGCTCAGAGGCCAGCAGCCCATCCCATTGGCCCCCTGCCTGCCGGGCGCCCTGCAGTGCAGAAACAGGCCTGCCTGGGGCCTGCCCGCCTGTCTGCCCCGGCCTCCCTCTGAACAGCACACCAGCCTTTGAACTCCAGGCTCTCACCCGGGGAGACTTCATCTGGGGAGCCTCCGGAAGTCTCCCCGATGGGCGCACTGTCAGATTACGGTTTGGGCTTGCACGTGGGCCGGCAGTCCATCACTGCAGCGTAAGCCTCGTCCTCCAGCAGCGTGTGGACAGCACTAACAGAAACCGGAGGGTCCCGCCCTTGCAGCCAGCAGCCAGGATGGGGGGGACGGGAGGCCGTGGAGACAAGCTCTGTCTCACAGGCAGGGACGGAGAGACACCAGAAGGAACCTCTGACTCACAGACCACCCTCGCTGATGGCCACAGGGCCTGGGGTTCCTCCATGAGCACCCTTCTGGGGTGGAGGCCCCTTGAAGCATCACTAACTCCCATGCAGGACCAGGGCCGTGGGAGGCGGAGGAGGAGCCAAAGACAGGAAGGGGGAGGTGCCGGCCTCGGTGTCCATGCAGCCCGGAGTCTAGCCAGCCCTGGGAAAGGGCTCTGCCTTGTCCTGTGTCACGGGACGGGGCAGGGGGGGGGGGGGGCCCATGGCTACGGAGTACATGAACCATAGCTCGTCCTGAATGGAGATGTGCACATATTAACCATACATTGTTTTACATTAATTATACATTAAATGATTCTCTCTGCACGTGTTACATTAAATAAGATACTCATCAAAATTAACGTAATCTATTTCTTAACTTTTTCAGTGTTGCTTCCAGGGAACTTAAGCTGTACACGTGCTCTCTCGGTGTGGCTCGGGCTACCTCTGCCGGGCGCACTGGTCTTCCCGAGCCCGGCCCCCAGCTCTGCTACCAAGGGGCACGAGCCTCTCTGTGCCGGTTTCCCTGTCAGTGACGCGGATGATAACCACAGAGTTGCTAAGCTGATGGGGAAATGCTCCACTAAGAGTCGGTAGGAGGCAGCAAAGGTTGGTGGCCAGGTCCTCTCCAGGCAGAGCAGCAAGACCCACACAAGTGTCCAGGCTGTGTCTCCAAGGAGGGGCATCCTGGAACCCAGCCAGACCAGCCTGAGACGAGCCAGGGGACCCAAGGACTGTCTGTATCCCTTTTTATTTTATTTTTAATGTTATTTTCGAGAGAGAAAGAGAAAGAGAGAGTGAGCAGAGGAGGGGCAGAAAGAGAGCGAGACAGAATCCGAAGCAGGCTCTGGGCTCTGAGCTGTCAGCACAGAGCCCGATGTGGGGCTCGAACCTACGAACCGGGAGATCATGACCTGAGCGAAGTCAGGTGCTCAACCAACGGAGCCACCCGGGTGCCCCAGGACTGTCCCTATCCCACAAGAGCCACCTCCCCAGTGCTCCCAGCACCCCTTTCTGACCCCAGGACCCCCAGCTAGGGACCACCGCTCAGGCCATCTGGTCCCACCGTGGGGCTGTCACCACCCCTTTGTATCCACCTGGACCCCATCGCACATCCCGGCCGGGGTGGAAGGGGCACTTACTCCCATACCTTCGCAGGTCGAGGCGGCCAGGCCTCTGTCCCAGCGCTGGCACAGAGGAGGCTGGGAGGGGCAGAGCACAGTCTGCAGGCAGCAGACGTGGGTGCTGCCCCACGGACAAGTCCCAGACCCCCCTGGGCCCGCCTCCCAATCTGTGTGGTGGGTGGGACACAGTTCTGAGCAGCAGCAAATAAGGGTACGGTGAGGTCCCCAGAGCCGGGACGGCTCGCGGGACGGGAAGGGCTCTGGTGGGACCTCCCTGAAGCACTGGGGGGCTGTGGATGGTTCTGGGCCTCCATCCCCCCCTCAGGCCAGGCATGGGGACTCTGGCATGAGCCCATCCAGGACAGCACACCACCGGCCGTCCAGACAGTGCCCACAGCCGCCCCACTGTCCCTCCCCCCGCCCCACCCCAGCCCAGCGCATCCAGGCCCACGGCTGTGGGGTCTGGAAGCTGTTTGGGAAATGCTTTCTCGATGCGGAAATGCGGGCTGGGCGTCTCTGCCCGGCGGAATGTCTGTGTGTCAGCAGAAGGAGCCGTTCCCCCCCACCCGCCAGGCCGGCTCCGGCTTTCCTCTCCAAGCTGGGCGGCCACCGGGCTCCTCTGCCAGGGCCCGGGCTGGGCCGAGGGCCCCATGCTGCCCCCACAAATGCCACACTGCCCCCTCAGGGCCACAGACAGACCCGACAGCAGGGCTGCGGGGAGAACCGCCATGTTCCTGGGTCAGCTGGGGCCAGCAGGAGGGAGAACACAGCCGAGCTTACCCCCACTGTGTCTGTCCCTTGGTACTCATGGACACCTCCTCCCTGAAGCCCTCCCTGAGGCCTCTCGAGGCCCCACCCTGCTCTGCCTCACAGTTCAGGAACCTGACCACATGCTGCCAATCTGAGGAAGTAGGTTCCCCCCAACCCTGCCCCGTGCCAGCTGCCTTAGCTTCTGGATGCAGAGTGGGCCCTGGGTCAAGTTCAGCTGAGCCTGGGAGCACGAGATACCAGCAGGGGTTGGGAGGCCGCCTCACACCTCTCTGCTTCCGGGGAGTCAAGACATGGAGTGAGCAGGCCCTCCAGCAGAACCCAAGGAGGCCACGCATCAAACACCCTGTGTGGCCCCTGAGGCAGAACCCACAGGTCTGGACCCTCCCCATCTGGCTGGGGGCCAGGCGTTCCTGGGTCCCAGCTTCTCAGGAGGCGCTAACCGCCCTGCAGGCAGGGGGGTGCCCGTGACCCCAGGGCGCCTGGACCTGGAGGGCGAGGTCTCCCGGCACAGCAGGCTCCGGAGTCGGGCAGTAGGTGCTGACCGCCCACAGGTAGCTGTGGCCCTGCACACTGTGTGGGGGCCGAGGCCAGGCCATGCCTACTCATGGGCCGGCTGGGAGATCTGGGGTCCTCCGGGTCCGGGCTCTGGCGCTGCCAGCACCTCTGCTCACTCCCCTCCCCCTCCTACTGATGTCCCTTCTGGGCGGCACAGCAAGTGCCAAGTGGACTCACTGCCCACAGCCACAGCGTGCCCTGGGGCACACACAGGGTTCCACCTGTCTGGGCCCCGGGGAAAAGCTTCTTTGAGGGTGCAGGATGAAGAGAGGGGAAGGGGAGCAGAGGGGGTTGAGGAGGGGAAGAGTTGGGGAGGGTGGACTGGAAGGCAGGGGAGAGCAGTGTGGGTGCCACCCAGGAGCCGGGGGACACAGGGACGGAACATGAGAGGCCAGTGATCAGACAGCCCCCGACAGGACCCCCAGCTGCAAGAAAGCAAGGCCAGGAAGGAGCGAGAAGACTTCTCTCTCAGGCTTATCTTCAATCTGCCTTGGAGGGGCTCGAGGCTTCTCAGCTGGGAAGTCCTCCCTGCCACCTCTGTCCGGTCCCCCAGGTGACAGACGCCCTGCCTGGCTGTTTCCACCCTTGACGTCCAGAGCCCACCCAGAGCAGGGGGCCAGCTTTTGGTCTGGGGCCACACGCGGCCAATGCCGCCTGCCGGAAGACCCAGTGGAGCTGCCCCCAGAACGCCCCCCCGCCCCCCCTGCCCCCCACCCGCCCCACGCTGCTGCCCGAGTTTATTTCAGGAGCGGGGAGCCAGCTGGTCCCAGCGCCAGCCTCATGGTAAACCCATTACCCGGCTGGACTCCTCACCCGAGCAGAGGAAGGAAAATTAAAACCACGGTTGTTTCCGAGAGCCCAGCTGCCTCCCCTGGCGGGGGCCTGGCGAAAATGGGGGCGCGCCCTCCCCTTTCACACGCAGGTCCCCCAGGAGAGCCCCAGGTGGAGCGGCCTCTGTCACGCACGTGGTCCTCGGGGCACCGGCCGACTCGGGGGGATGGGATCCCGGCGCCATGCCGGAGAACCCAGGCTGCCCCTCTGCGGGAGGCACCCGCTGAGGGCCTCCCATGCACGTGTGCACACGCGTGTGCGCGCGTGACGGGCCCTCTCCGCGGCCGCCTGCTGCCTGGACTCACACCCCTGCCGTCGTGCAGAGGCTGTGGGGAGTCCAGGTCTAGCCCCGAGACCACCTGAGTCCCGGTTGCCCACGGCCCCCACCACGGGCACAGCCCCCGAGGCCCGGCTCTCACCGAGGACAGCTGAGCTGCCAGGGACGCGTGGCCGGCCCTGGACATGCACCGTTCTCAGAGAAGAGGACATGGTGATGGCTGATGCACGCGGAGGTTCCCTGAAGAAGGCGACGAGCCAGCTGCAGCCAGGGAGCAGGGGAGGGGCTCGTCGGAGGACACCTGGGCAGGTGCGGGGCTGCTGGCACAGAGGCAGGAAAGGCCGGCGAGGGGAGGACGCCGGGGACGCCGGCCGGGGAGTCTGGCCGCAGCCGTGCGCCTGGCCCTGGTCCACGGCAGGCACCCAGAATGAACCAGCAAATCGACGGCCAGACGCATCACCAGGTCCTCGTCCGGAAACCCACCCGGGCTGGTCACTCCCCCTGCCGTGCTTTTCCCACCCGAAGGCCGAACCTGATTGCAGGACGCAGCAGTCACGGGGCGTCGGCCAGCTCCAGCCAGTGCCCAGCACCACCCCACACCTATGCTCCTTTTCAAGGTGCCCGAGCCCGAAGCTGGCAGGCTGGCCATTGGCCCCTCCTGCCTCTGAGGCCCCGATGTCACGCCACAAATACTCGAGGCCACCTCCTGCACAGGCCGAGCTCAGGGACATGCAGAGGGACAGAAGTAAGTCCAGAGGGCTCCCCGGCTCCGAGCCGGCCGGCCAGGAGCCTGGGTTCTGAGCACCCACAGCCTCTCCCTAAGGTCTGCGCACGGAAGATTCGCCCGTCCTGGGTCTTACAGGCATCTCGTTCCCTCGTCAGGAGGAAGGAAAAGCCTTTGCCCTCAGTTCTGGCACAGCCGTCTGCCCCCAGGGCTGCTCTGGCCAGACCCCAGAAGCCCAGCGGCCCAGCGGGGTCCAGGGCAGCAAGGGGAGACGGGAGTGGGGGCGCAGCCTAGACCCACCTCCCAGAGATGCCAGGAGACGAGCCAGGGAGGGCGGGGAAGGCAAGGCCACCGTTCCAAAGGGAGGGACAGAGACAAGGGGCAGCCAAGAGACGTGTGGCAGAATCCGAGCGGGAGATGAGGCGCCGGGGAGCGGGGGCCTTCAGGAAGGGCAGAAGCTCGCAGGGAAGGGAGCTGGACCGGGTGAGGGGTGAAGCGGAGGGTAAGACCCCTCCCCCTGCCAGGAGCGAGGCTGTGAGGGGCCCTGTCTCCACTCTTTCACCTTCTCCAGCTGAGCCGCAGCCGCCTTGAGCTCCACCTCCCCGCCACCCCGAATGGCCCAGCCTTCAGCAGGGGCCCTGGACTGCTGTGATTCCAGGTGACAGTGGCTGCCCCTCGAAGCAGGTCCCCAGCTCAGCAGTAGAGGCTTCTGGGGCGAGGGCAAGATGCAGCCTGACTCACGTGCTGCGCCCTCCCCTGCCGGGCCAGGGGTGCATCCCCCCCACAGCAGCTGCCCTGGCCAGGCAGGGCCCCCAGGCACGTTGGGGTTCACGGCTAGCTTGTGTCGGCCTCCTCCCACTGAGTCCCGAGTGTGAGGACTGTGGCCTCCAAGGGTCCTAGACCCCCGCCACGCCTGTGCTAAGACGGGCATCTGAGCCTGGCCTTTCGCACCTCGGCCTAAACCCACAGGCGTTACCGCCGGCCTCGGTACCCGCGGCTCCCCCGCATGGATGCCTCCAGGCTGCCCATCCCCAGGTCTCCTCCCGGAAAACGGCACCGCGGCCCGGACTACGGGGGTCGGGCAGGCCTGCGGGCCAGGCTGCGGTCTCTCGGTCACTGGCGGGCTCCGACTGCCGACGGCAGGGCTATCGTGTTTCCTGCCTTGGCCCTTGACGAGGGCACCGCTGCCAGCATCTGCTCACCAGAGGAGCAAACGCAGCCAGAGTCGGGCAGTGAAAGTGCTGGACTCTCAGTGCCTCAGATGGAGGAGACCTCGCCACAGACACCTCGTTGGAAGCGCTGCCACCAGCCTGGAAGGATCTCGGGTCTCCGTCCGGCCCCGGGTCCGGCCCTCGCAGGAGCAAGGCAGGAGCTCTGTGGCCAGGCAGCCTCTCTGGTCCGGGCCTCCACATCTGTACGGCAGGTCACCCAACAGATGCTCGCCGAGCGCCCGCTAGGGGCCGGGCCCTGCCAGCCTGGACAGCTCCGAGGAGCCGGCCGGCCAGAGGAGGCAGCAAGGGGCCCCCCAGGCGGGGCCCGGGCGCCCAGGACGTCACCCCGGCTTCGTCTCCCGCTCCCCGCACTCCCTGGCTGTGTGACCTCAGATGTACTACGGAACCTCTGGGCCTTGTGCTGCGTTTTGTCGCAGGGGCCCTGGCGGCCCTGAGCCCTGAGCAGCAGCACAGCGGGCCCGGCGCGTGGCGTGGGCAGGACAGGACAAGGCGGCCTTCCTGAGGTCCCCATTCTCCTGCTTCGGCAAGAGCACGACCATCCCGGAGATGCAGCAGGCAGGCCTCACGATGCCAAACCTCCTTCGAGACCCTCTGGGGTAGGGGCTGGGGGTCCTACCATCAGAGGGACCGAGTATGACCCCAGCCAGGGGTCAGAGCGAGCCCCCCCCCCATGAAGGCCGATGCAAGTGAGGTCAGGCCCCATCCAGGCACCACAAGGAGGGTCCCTGGCAGCCCCCTTGTTGCACCCCCTACCAGAACGTCACCGCAGGACAGCACAGCTGGCCCCGGTCAGCCCACAGCCCTCCCAGCCCAGGGACAGAGCCCTGCAGCCTCCTGATCAAGTCCTGTCACTTCCCACATTCTTGCCTCTCCCTCGGGATGGCGAGAACCCGGCAGCGGCCTCCAGGAGGCCAGTGGAGGCCAGGCCAGGAGTCTGGCCAGGCAGAGTGGGAGTGACAGAGAGGCACTTGTCTGGTCGCGTCTCTCGGCTGCTTCCCAAGACGGAGACAGGCCGGAGCCACGGCCACGGCCACGGCCCAGGGGGACGAGGGTGGGCGGGCACGGCCTGCAGAGAGCGAGGCCCCTCTGTGCCCCCACCATCCAGAGCACACGCGCCTTACAGCAGGTCCCCTTTGTGTCCCTGGGGGTGCCGGGAGGGGGGCGATCGGCAGAACCATCTGCTCAGCACAGACGCCCAAGCTGGGCCCACGGGGCTGGGGTGCAGGGACCCCGTAACCATCTCAAGTCCTGGAGCCCCCGGGTTTCTCAGTCACTCTCTTGTGGACCCCAGCTCTGCCTGCCCCCCCCAACGCAGTGAGGAGTGACCGAGAGGCACGCCCACCCCCAGGAAAGAGCCAGCTGTTCTCACCAGGTGGAAGCCTGCTCCCTGCCCAGCCCTCGCCTGGCAGCGACCGCGGCCCCTTCCCCGGGGCCTCCCTTACCTCCAGGAAGGAGGGTCATCAGGGCAGCGGGAACAGCAAGCGGGGTCACCCAACGTGGGAAGTGGGCCTGCGGGCCTCACGCTTCCCCCACAGAGACACCCTGATTCCCTCCAAATGGCAGCATCAATCTTCCCAGGGCATGAGACCGAGACCCCTTCCCCCCATTGTTACAGTGTCCCCGGGGGCTTCTGGACGTGCCATCTGGCCTAGCGTGAAGCCTGGACCCACCTTCCAGATGGGGTACTACGGACCCGGTACCCAACCAGCCAGCCTCGGGGTGGGGCGGGGGCTCGGGGCGGGCACACAGATCCCCCCCGCACCGCAGCGGGCTCAGAGTCGCCTCCCCATCCCCCAGACCTGGTCCCCAGGACCTTTGGTGAACAGAAGGTAGTGAGGGCAGAGAAGAGGCACGAGCCCAGGGCCAGGTGGAGGATGGGTTCAGGCCAGGTTGGAACAGCCCTTGTCTCCATCCCCGGCCCCCGAGGGAGCCGGCCTGGGGCTGGGGGCCTGCAGGGGCCCTGGGCCGGGGGCCTGGAGGCGCTTCCCCGGGGCCTCTCCAGTTCCGAGACACACGGGCCCTCTCGGTCCCACTTTTGGATAAAGAGCCTGGGGTTCGGAGTCATCCAAGGTTCTAAGCTGAGGCTCGTCCTGGGCCTCGCTGACACCAAAGCCTGGCCCTAGAGTGGCCTCCCCAGAGAGGCTGCCACGGAGAGCCAGGACCGTGGTCGGGAGCTCGGGACCCCCGGGCGGCCAGGACGGAGGTTTTACGAGGGAGCCCACACTTCTCCCTAGGGCCCGCCACCTCCATAAACCCGCAGGTCTGGGGGTAAGACTGACACACACCAGAGGTGGTGCCCTGGGCCACTAGACAAGTGGTAACCTCACCCCAGAAGTGTGCCTGCTCCCAGTCTCCCGGCCTCCCTGCCTCCCCGCCTCCCCGCTTCCCAGCCTCCCCGCCTCCCTGCTTCCCTGCCTCCCAGGCTCCCAGCCTCCCTGCCTCCCAGGCTCCCAGCCTCCCCGCCTCCCCGCCTCCCTGCCTCCCAGGCTCCCCAGCTCCCTGCCTCCCCGGCTCCCAGCCTCCCCGCCTCCCAGCCTCCCCGCCTCCCCGCTTCCCTGCCTCCCAGGCTCCCAGCCTCCCTGCCTCCCAGGCTCCCAGCCTCCCCGCCTCCCTGCCTCCCTGCCTCCCAGGCTCCCCAGCTCCCTGCCTCCCAGGCTCCCAGCCTCCCCGGCTCCCAGGCTCCCCGGCTCCAGCCTCCCTGCCTCCCCGCCTCCCTGCCTCCCAGCCTCCCCGCCTCCCCGCCTCCCTGCCTCCCAGGCTCCCCAGCTCCCTGCCTCCCCGGCTCCCAGCCTCCCCGGCTCCAGCCTCCCAGCCTCCCCGCCTCACAGCCTCCCAGGCTCCCAGCCTCCCCGCCTCCCTGCCTCCCAGGCTCCCCAGCTCCCTGCCTCCCTGCCTCCCTGCCTCCCCGGCTCCGGCCTCCCTGCCTCCCCAGCTCCCTGCCTCCCCGGCTCCCAGCCTCCCCGGCTCCGGCCTCCCCGCCTCCCCGCCTCGCAGCCTCACGATCGCACAGCTCCTGCTCCAGGACGATGTCCCAGAACATGACAAGCACACGGGCCTGGCGAGGCTCCTGGAGCGAGGGCCAAGCCGCCTCGCAGCCAGGCTCCCGTGCCAGCGCTCAGGGTTTACAGCGTCGATTCATCACTCTGAGCGGTTTCTGGGCTCACCCCACCGTCAACTCGGGGCGCACCACCCCACGTGTGAGCGAGCAGAGCCGCCCTTTCCTCGGCGGTAACTTCTTGATTTCCCGCCGGGTCTGCTCGCTCACGGCTGCCAGCCGCCCACCGCTCTGGCTTGCTCGCTCGCTCGCTCGCTGGAGCAGCATTTAGGTGGGGGGTGGGGGGCTGGGCTGGCAGGGGGACAGAGAAAACACAGCAGGCGCTTGGCGCTCGGCGGAGCCCTCTCAGCCTCGCTGTGACTCGGAGCCCCAGCCATCCCAAACACGCAGGGCTGGGGTCTGTGAGCTCCCAGGGGCTGAGGCCGGGGAGGGGCCCGGGTGGGAGACGAGAGGCCAGCGCTGCGGGACTCGGGGTCTGAGACCCCCCCCTCGGCTTGCGCCCCCCTCCATCATTTTGTCCCCGGTGCTGCCCTCAGACGACTCTGCCCTCAGACGACTCTGCCAGATGGTGGCAGCCCGCCTGCCCTTCGGGACCCTGTGGATTAAAGGATTCCAAAGCTTCCCAAAGGACCTCGGGAGGCCGGGTTTGCAGACCCCGTGCGGTGCTAGCTCTGCGCAGGGCTCGGTGGCTGGAATGAAACTTACCCTCCAGGACCCGCAGCGGCCTCAGTCACGGGCCGTCCTTGGCCCCGGGGCTCCGGGTCAGCACCGGGGGCCAGGAGCACAGGTCGGAAGAGCTCCGACCTCCAGAGCAGCTCCAGCACCGTCCCCAGGGCCTCCTGGCCCTGACAAAGGGCTAGGATGACTTGCCCGGCTCTAGGGGCCGAGGACAGGAAGGGGCAGGGGACTGAAAACCCAAGGCCCAGCCCCAACCCGGGAAGCCCCTCACGGTGGGGACCCTGAATCCACCTCAAACTGTGTACAAGCCGGCCCGAAAGGAGCAGCTCGAGACCCCAATGCAGAAGTTGAGGCGCAGATGGGGACTGGTACCCACCGAGGTCAGAGGGGGGCTCGGACCAGGACCCTCCGTGGGAGCCTTGGGTGCATCGAAGCCAGGAGAGCCTCCGTGGAGGACGCGTGTGCCCTGCAGGCGGGCGTCTCGGGACGCACGAAGGCCACTCTGCCCTGGGCCTGGCACGTTCCGGGTCCCTGAATTCGCTCGCGACACCAACGCGTGCTCCCCGCTCAGAGGGGTAACAAGGCTCTCTCGGCGGGGGAGGCAGTCTGTCCGCCTGCTCCGTTCTGGAGGTGCTGCCAGGTGGCCCCGGGCGGGGAAATGCAAACACAGCCCCCAAAACCTCACCGAGACTCTCTCACAAGTACCTAAAACACTCTCATTGGCACCAAACCTCCAGCCTGTCTCCAAAACGTCGGTGGGCCGCAGGACGTTGGATTTGGCATGAGTGATGGGGGTGGGGCGGGGGGGGGGCGCCTCCTGACCCCGGTCTGGGGGGTGTTCCTCTATGCCCCGACTCCCCTGCACTCCGTGTGTCCTGGGGTGGGGACGCAGGCCTCGTGGGTTCTGTCATCCCCAGCGGCCCATTTCACAGAAGGGGAAAGCAAGGCCAAAGCCGAGCCTTGGGGGGGTGACGTAGAGATGCCGGGCTCCCTTCTCGCCCAGCCCGGGCCTCCCCGCCCCCGCCAGGCACAGGACCCCTGTCCCTGCCGCACTTGCTCGCCTGCCGCAGCCTCCTCCTGGCCACCTCACCTCCTGGCAAACCTCACCCCTCCAGGAGGCCCCGCGGGAGGGGGACACCCACCGCGATGCAGCAGCGCCCAGGACAGCCGATCTGTCCTACAGCACCCGAGGGCGGTTTTCAGGGAGGCCGTGCAGGTACAGCTTGGCACGGGGGTGGCCCTGCCCCCCATTAAGGAGCCACGCCTGCTCTTCTGAGGCCTCACGAGAATGGCCCGTGCACACACTCTGGCCCCCTTGTCAGTGTTCCAGGGAGCCCGGGCCTCCCCCAGCTCCGAGGCCAGGAGGAGCCCCAGGACCCGGATCGCCGCCCCCCACGCTCCTGACCCCAGCCTGCGGCGGCCTCACAGAGCCACGGCTGCCAGCAAGGAGGGACGAGAGTGTGGGATGACGGGGGGCCTGGGGGTCCTGCCCGCCCCCTGCCCATCTGAGGTCTGCTCTCCTCCTGGCCGCTTTGAGGCCAAAGGCCGAGGCTCCGCCGGTGTCATGGGGAACGAGACCCAGGGGCAGGCACAGACCACGCTGAGACGCCGACGTGCCACGGGCCGCAACCTCCCCCACCTCGGCGTTCCCACCAAGCCCAGGCCTCCCCTGATGGCTTCATCACGGCTGCACTTCCCCGGGAGGGGCCCCGGAAGACGCCGAGCCGGGCTGAGGCCACGGAGCCAGCCACAGTTCCACAGAACCCTCCTCGAGCCGCTGGAATGCAACCCTCAGCCCAGGCCCGCAGAGGTTAATGCCGGGAATTTTCTGGGAATTCCTAGAGAGTTACGCAGGGCGAGACGGAGGTCAGCCCAACCCGGGAGTCAGAGACGGGATGCCCGGGGCAGCAGTCGGCCTGGGCCTGAGGGACAGCACAGAGGCCGGCCCCAGTGGACCGGAAGTGGGCCCCCGGGGGCGGGGAGTAGGCCAGGTGGCAGGTGTGCAGACAAGCTCCAGGGCTGCGGGCAGCAGGGAGGGCAGGCCTCCAGGCAGGCAGGACACACGCCAGGGGAGCTCCCTCGGCTGCCGGCACTCAGGGTCCACGGGCCTGATGGCCATGCGAGCGCCAGGCACCACCCTGACCCCGCTGACCCTCCTGGCCGCTCCACACCCCCAGGAAAAGCCCCGAGTGCTGATGGGGCAGGGCAGGGCGGGGCGGGGCGGGGCAGGGGGGCTGCGGGGCCTGGCGCTCGTGCTGGGCACCTGCTGGTGCTGAACCCAAAGCTCTGCAGCTACAGCCACACCCCTCGCTGCCGCCCCTGACCCTGGCACCTGCGTGCCATACGCCACCGCCCCAGAGCCCCCAGGAAGCCCTCCTAGCCTGACGGGGCTGAGTCCCTTGTGACTCTGCACCAGGGGGGCTGCTCGGCACCTGTGTCCACCTGAGGCTGGACGGCGCCATCCTCAGCCTCCAAGTGTGGGGGCTGGACCCCGCCAGTGTCGGGGTCCCTGTGCCCGGCCGAGGCCAGCATGCAGGGGGCCACAGGGCACCCTCACTGAGCCCTGAACGAACACCACACTGAGGACCTCCTCGGGAGAAGCAGAGGGGGCAGGGGGCTGGCCCTCTCCAAGGCCCCTCCTCGGGCAACAGCAGCCCGGATGGAGCAGGACGCGACGCTGGCAGGGCCAGGGAGGGGCTGGGCAGACTCGACGGGCTCCCCTCCACTGAACCCCTGCTGTGCACAAGGCTGGGGGGCCAGATACAGACAAGAGACCCCATCATCCCAGGCAGGGAGGGAGCATGGGAGAGGGAGGGGACCACACAGCGGTTAAGGGTCCGGATACTACACTTCAGGTTCAAAGTCACCTGCTCAGTGGGGGGAGGGGGGCCTGGTCACCTGTCTACTGCCCCCTCCCAGAAGGCCCCTCCTGAGCCATCTTTCAAAACTTCTACTGCACCCATGAACAGGGCTATGGGGCGGCCGTGGGTGCCGTGGGTACGCCAAGGTGTCAGCAGGCCTGCTGAGGACAGGATGGGGCCAGCAGTGGCCCCTCCCTGGAGCAGCAGCCAGGCCTGGACTAGATGGCCGAGCAGGCCTGGGCTGAGGCCATGTGCCCAGAGCTCCCTGAACAGCCTGGGAAGGAAGGGTGGCTCCAGGAGGCGGGAGGGCTTCTCCCCAACACCGGCCCCTGGCCTCTCCTCTGCCGGGGCCCCGGGTCTGCGTGGGGAGACTAGAGCTGCCTGGCGGGTGCTTGAAGCAGACCCCGGGAAGTCCTGGCCCCAGCCAGCAACGTGCTTCAAAACCTTATGGGTTGGCTGCTTCCAGAGCGATCCAACAGTTCACCAACGCCCCCGGCATGGGGCGCCCTGAGCCGAATTCCAGTAGATTCCCCCCCCAGCCCCCACTCCTCACTGCAGCCCAGCACCCCGCTCAGCTCCAGCCTGTCATGCGTGAACCAGGCTTGGTGCTTCAGCCCAGGAAACCACCCGGCGGGTTTCACTGCCCTTCCCACCCACAGGGCCTGTCTGGGGGTGCGTCTCAGAACCAGCAGGCTGGGCACCACATGGGCCGCTCACTCCAGCGTGTCTCAGGGACCGCCTGAGCCCGGGCAGGATCAGGTCACAGGCCAGGAGGTGGCAGAAGCGCCCGGAAGCAAGAGGCCGGGCTAGGGGTGCGGAGGGCGCGCTGCCCCAGCCGTCTGCACCCTGGGAGGACGCTTCCATCAGCAGGAAACAACACCTCCATCCATGGGTTAAGCAGAGAGTCTCCAAAGGACGCAGGGACACCACTCGGGACACAGGACTCAGATGGACACATGTGTGTGAAAGGCCGTCGCAGCAAAACTCACAACAGCCAGGGGTGGAAACCACTCAAACGTCCATCAGCGGGCGAACAGATGACCAAACCGTGCTGTACCCACCGGCGGGGAGGGGGGCGTATCACACAGCCGCAGAGAGAAACCAGGAGCTGACAGGCGGGGCGACGAGAATGAAGCTCAGAAACACTGCCTTTGGGGACAGAGGCCAGACGGCGGGCGCTGGGGGAGGTGAGGAGAGGCTGGCTGCTGGGCACCGGGTCCCCGCTCCGGCGATGAAAATGAGGGGTGCCGGGTGGAGCTGAATGTGCCGACTCCCTTGAAAAGGGTCGGGTTCCTGTTACGTGAATTTCACCTCAAGGACAACAACCAAAAAACCCTCCTCCAACTGGACCCCCCCATCACGCTTCTCCAGCGGCTCCTGCAGAAGGAAGAGGGGTCAGGCCTTGGCCCCTGGCAGGCCCTGGCCCCGCCGCAGGCCCCTTGCTCGAGCTCGAGCAACTCTGCAAACATCCTAGGTAGCCAGCGGCATCCCCGCCGGACAAGGGCTCCTCCGAAGGCCCTGCCCTCTCCGCTGGCCGGCGACCAGGCACCGCGGAGTGAGGGGTCCTCGCCAGCTGCCCCTTTGCCACCAGCTGAAGAATGAGAGGGGCCCATGCCTCAGGGCCCAAGTGCCTCCCCGCCCGTGCACCAGCAGCCAGGGGACAGCCATGAACCTCTCAGGTCGGCCACGGGGTGCAGACGGGGCCAGTCTTGGTGGCCGAGTGTGGACCACAGAGCCCCAGGCAGGAAGCAGGAGAGAAGAGGCACCAGGCCCGCCTGTCACACGGCACGGTGACCCCACTGAGCAGAGCCAGCCGCCCACCCACCAGGGGCAGGTGCCCCTCGAACACGAGCCTCCCATACCCGGGCGGGACCTCGGGGGTCGCAGGCCGGCTCTGAGCCGGGGGAGCCCCCAGGGACATGCGGCACACTGGCCCACCCAGGACAGCGGACACTGCCCCTCGCCCTCCCTCACACATGCCTCCCCTACCCCTGCAGGACAGGAAGCACCCTCTGAGCCACGCTCTCTGGCAGGACAGGCCTCGAGTCACTCCAGGCGGCCAGGGCAGGGTGGTGGCCATGACACACCTGCCACAAACCAGCTGGGCCAGGAAACAACTACGTGGGGCACCCACCAGGATCCGGGGCCTTTAAATTCTTTGTTGAAGGCTTAAAGTGTCCAGAAGGAGGCCACCAAAGTCCACCGGGTGGCAGACTCGACCGGGCCTGGGGTCTGTGGGCACAGCTGGCCCTCAGCCCGCCAGCCCGCCCCGGCCCCGGGCTCCCCATTAGCAGCCGGGATTTATGAGGCCCTGCCTGCCAAGGAGGCCGAGAGACCTCCCTCCCTGCAGCCAGGTGTCACGGGGACAGGCCAGGGCTGCTCCCCACATCTCGGCCGGGAGGGCTGATGAAAGCCGGCTGCGCCGAGTCGCCCACGCGAGGCTCAGAAGCTGAGGGTTGGGGGGGGCTGGTCTCATGTTTACACTTCCCAAAGGGCACTGGGCATGAGAGGCCCGGAAAGGTACCTGCCCCGAGGAAGGACAGGAGACTCAACGTCCAGGAAGAGGGGGGCCCCGGAGCAGCCCCACAGCCGGCATGCCACGTGGCACCGACGTGGGGAATCCCCTCTCTGGGCAGGATGCATGGCTGAGGCCTGCCTTGCCTGTCTCCCCAGGAATGTTCCGCCCCCAGAGCCTGGCCGGCCCTCCTTCCCTCAGGGGAGACGGGACAACTGGGGCTCCCTGTATGAGCCTGCTCGGCATCCCGGCCGGAACGGGCTTGGGCCTGCCTCCGGAGCCCTCGCACCCCCTCCTGCCCCGGGGACCCCCCCTTTCCTGTGCACCGTACTGGGCGTCTAGGACAGGGCTTCCAGTCCCCAAGACGGGTGATGCAAGGCCTCTGGGGGGCCCAAACCAGCCTTGGGGGCAGCTGCACGAGGCAGTGACTGTGCCGGGAAGCCGGGCGGGGCCGAGGAGGAGGCCAGGTCACCGGGCCACTGGTGGCTCTGTCAGGGCGAAGCTATAGAAGAGGCCTTGGCTTTGACGCAGGATAGTGGAAAATCCACCTGGAGTTGGGTGAGGTGTCCCAGCCATGGCGAAAGGGAGTGGCATAGTGTCCTGGGGCTGCCGTGACAGAGGACCGCAGATGGGGGGCTCGAACAATAAGGTACTCTCCTACACACTTCTGGAAGCCAGGAGTCCAGAATCAGGGTCACTGGGCTCAAACCAGGTGGCGGCAGGGCCACGCCCCCTCCTGAGGCTCCAGAGACGAAGCTCCTGGGGCCTCTTCCAGGAGCCGGTGTTCCGTGACTGACGGACACCCCACCCACCGCTGCACACATGCCCCCTTGGGGACTCCGGCGGGGGGGAGCTCCTCCCACCTCCGAGGCATTTCCCTCGCTCCCCAGCCCCTGCTCAGATGCCCGAGGCAGAAAGAGGCCCTTCTGCACGTCCACCCCCAGAAACTGGGGAGGCAGTGCCCAAAAGTAGGGCTCAGGTCCCGCAGGCAAGAGTCTGGGCTGGCCGAGCCTCCAGCCACTGGGTGAGCACGGCCCATCGAAAAACCCTCTGGGCCTCTGTTTCCTCGTCTCTGGAATGGGGAGAGCAACGCAGGCACCAGAGTGCAGCAAAGCCGGGGCCAAGGGTCCCTCGGAGACCACAGAGGCCCCGCCCACTATTCAATTCCATTAGGGTCAAAAATGAAAGCCTGAGGTAGCCCAGCCCCAGGGCCCAGCCTGGGACCCAGGGAGGCCCACGAGTGCTGAAACCTAGACCCCGACCCTCCTCCGTGGCCGAGAGGGCCTCTGATGGAAACGCGGAGACCCCACGGGCGGCACGGAACCTCTCCGAGCTCACCCACATTCTCCCAGCACGGGCACTCGCCTCGGCTTGTCCCAGATGCTCCCGGGCCACACTCCCTCCAGGGTCCGGGCCAAGGCGGAGGATCCGGGCTCCGGGGAGGCAGGACCGGGCCGGCAGCCGAAGGCAGACCCCGCCCAACCCCGGCTAAGGAAACGGTTATCCCGGAGGATCTCAAAACCCTGTCCCATCACCGCCCAAGGAAGGGGTCTTGTCACTGGCCCCACTTCGAGGTGGGCTCAGTCTGTCACAGATGGGCAGCCCTCCCTGACCCGGACGCCGCGTGATTCCGGCTGTGCCCACGGTCCATCGTGGGTCCACCCCGGGTCCTCTCCCTGCTCCCACCCGGCCGGCAGTTCCCGGGACAGAGTGGATCAAGGGCCCACTGGTAACCGGGCCTTTCTGTGTGTGACCAGCTAGCCAGTTTCCAGAATGAACCCCATGCCCCTGGTCCAAGGAGACGGTGGGCTCCCTGGGGGCAGAAAACGCCACACACATGTCATGCGGTTGCCATGGTAACTGGCAGGTCCAAAAGCGTTTTGCCAGGTGGAATTAAATTCACACTAGGAACCTCAGCATTTGACCGTTCAAATATCACGTTACAATCATTTGTAACAGCGGCAATTAGAGGCCGAATGGCTCTGAGCAGGGGGACGGCAGGGGGACCAGGCAGAGAGACGGAAACCACCAACCGGCCTCGTCCTCGGGGGACAAAGGAAAGGAGGCGTCCGGAGGCACACGGAGCGATAGGCCAAGGCGGCACAGAAAGAAAGCGAGGAGACCGGCCCTGACCCCAGGGGCAGGGAGACGCGCTCAGGATGGGGGCAGGCAGGGCCGGTCCTGACAGCCGCCCAGGCTGGGCTCTTGTTTCGTACTGTTTTGAATTAACAGATTTCATTTTTCAGAGAAGTTCTAGGTTTAGGGAAAATCGAGCAGAAAATACAGAGGACTTGTGCGCTGCCTTCTCTGCAAACACAGGCTCCCCCGTTACTGACTCCCCGCCTTCATCTGTAACTAAACCCACGGCTTACTGACACTGGGCGTTCTGGGGGTCTGACACACGTGTACTGGCGTGGACGCACCACGACAGTCACGTGGAGTGGCTCCGCCAGGCCCTCTGTCCTCCCCTGGTCCTGGCAACCGCCGATCTCTGCGCCGTCCCCCAGGCCGTGCCTGCTCCAGACTGTGCTAGGGCTGGAATCACACCGAGCGGGGCCTTTTTGGACACTCCTCCTTCGCTCGGCGATAGCGCTCAAGGAGGCTCAGCTGTCCCCGTGGTTTTCCACGGGGGGCCGTTCAAGGGTTCAAGGGAATCCTTCCCAGGGCGAGAGAGGCTGGCCGGGGGTGGGGGTGGGGCAGGCATCAATGCCCTCCCCGTCTGTGGTTTCCAGGGCAACCATGGAAACCAAGAGTGGGTCGCCTAGAAATGGTCAGACAGGCCTCACCCGCTCTGGATTTCCAGGGTCACCTGGCAGTCCCCTCAGGGAGAAGGCTGCGGGGACAGGGCAGGAGTGGGCTGCTGCATTCTCCCTCTTTGGGGCCTCTCCCAGAGGATTCCAGGGGTCAGCTCTCGGCCCCCGTGTCCCCAGGGCCAGGCACAGAGGTGGCCGGGGGTCAGGTGAGGCGGCAAGTTCTCAGAAGCACCTGCTGAATACACCCCTGTCTCTGGCAAAGCAGTGGGCGGGGGGGGGCATAAAGGAAGAGGCCCAGCCCGGCAGGAGACCGCCTTCGGCTGGGGAGCCGGGCACAGTCCCACCAGGTAGAGGCCACCACGGGCTCCGGCCCCGAAGGTGGCAGAATAAGGAAATTCAGGCTCCTGGCAGAGCTTGGGGGCTTCGGGGGCCTGGCCCTGTCGAGGCACACAGCTGATTGAACTCGGCTGCCAGCCCCAGCGGGGCCCCGGAGGTGTGAGACTGGGTGAGGGTCCCGGCAGAGCTGGAGACAGGGGGCCCTGAAGGCCCCCACGCAGCCCCGCAGCGGGCACAGCGAGGAAGCAGATCCACACGAGGCTGGACCGGAAGGGCTCCGTCACCTCCTGCCATCAGCCCGGGACGCAGGACTGCGTCTCCGACTTCAGACAGAGTTTCTCTGTTTACTCTGACACTTATCGGGTTTGGTCTGTTTATACAAATCAGCCTTCAAATATGTGGGAATGGGGCTTTTTTTTTCCGTTTGTTTCCCAGAAAACAAGACAAAATGTAAAAGGCCCAGAAGGAAGCCAAGAACATTCCTCGGTTCCCCAAACGTCCAGGTCTCCACTCCGCCCTGCCCCCCACCCCCCCGCAGCGCCTTCCAGAGACGGCTCATGCTTCTGCGACTCCAGCTGCGCCCACGGCAGGAGCCAGGCTCAGGGAGGGCCGGTGTGGGCCGAGCCATGCACATTCTTCTGTGTGTGTGCACGTGTGTTGCCCGTGTCTGTGTTGTACATGTGTGTGCACATGTGTGCACCGTGCATGTGTCTGCCTTGTACACTGTGTGCCTGCGTGCAGTGTGCGCTGTGCACATGTCTGCCTTGTACACATGTGTGCACTCTGCACATGTATGTGCATGTGTCTGCCTTGTACGCATATGTACACTGTGCATGTGCCTGCATTGTACACATGTGTGCATGTATGCACTGTACATGCGTGTGCATGAGCGTCTGCATTGTGTGTGTGTTATGCACACTGTGCGCGCGTGTGCGTGTGCCCGCATTGTGCGTGTGTGTGCTGTCTACATGTGTCTGCGTTGTACACGTGTGCATGTGTGCGCTGTCCGTTGCCTGCGTTGTACACGTGTGTGCATGTATGCACTGTCACGTGTGTGCATGAGCGTCTGCATTGTGCGTGTGTGCATCGTGCACATGTGTGCGCGTGTGTGCGCGTGCCTGTATTGTGCGCATGTGTGCCTGTGCGTCTGCATTGTGCGCGCGTGTGTGCACATATCTCTCTGTGGCCCAAGAACCCTGATCCTGGACTCCCATCCGGTCCACCCACAGCCAATCTAGTCCCCTGCACAGTCGAGACCCAAACAGCACAACCCAGAGGCCCTAGGGGTCCCATCACAAGGCGTCCACCCTCCGGTCTGGACGACAGGATGTGACACCTCTGTGTCTTGCTCAGTCTCTAGGCCGAGATCAGGACGGACCTGGGGGGCTTGGCACTTCTCCCTTCTCTCCCGCAGTAGAGTCCAGAACTCTGCCCAGATGGGCCGGGGCCTCACTGGGAGCCCAGCCCCCGCAGAGCCAATGTACCAGGCTGGGCTCTGCGTCTTGCTCCGTGCCTCGACATCCCTCACACCTCCCTGGTGAGAGACCCCAGGAGGCCCCCGGCCAGGCCCACCCCGTCCATCCATCCAGGACAGCAGGCTGGGCGCCAGCTCCTGCCCCAGCTGGCTCCTGAGCGGTGGCTACAGCAGAGGGAAGGAGGGGGCCCCTTACAGGACTTACCCCCGGGAGGGCAGGCTGCTCCCCACAAGATTCCCCAGAGAAGCATCCACGGCCCACCACGGACCTCTGCGACTGCAGCCTCCATCTACACTCCTTCTTAGCCCACAGGAGGGTCACCTCCGGGGGGCCGCCCACTCTCGGGGCCGGCTCAGCCCTCTGCGCAGCCTGGGCCCCTAGACACGCACACACGTGATCGTACCTCCACAGGCGGCTGTCCTACCTGCCCGAACCCTCAGCAGACACTCGTCACCCCCTCGCTTCACGACTGTCTCTCTGGAGATCCCCGAAGACCTTGGGGGCCAGTCCCTACCGGCCCCAGCGGTGAGCCCCGTGCTTGGTGCCGGCAGGCGCCCCAGAGCTATGGATCCAACGAGGGACAGACAGGTGGACCAAGTTAGTGCAGAGGAGCACAGAGCCACCCCACAGAGCGGCTGCCGCCCGGGACCATGTCCTCTGGTGACAGGACGCCTGCCCCACGTCCCGCCCCCGGGGACTGCCCCCAGCAGCAGCTGGTACACAGAGAAGGCCAATAAACACTCCTTGGAAGAACGTTTCCTGAAAGATTGAAGGCGGCGATTGTTTCACCTGGGCACGGGTGCAAATTCTCTGTTTTCTGAAAACAGCCCTGCTCTGGGTCCCCAGATGCCTGCAGGCGGGATAAGGCTCAGGTTCGGGGCTTAGAATCCAAGAGGCCCTCAGAGGCCCAACCCACAGATAGGAACACACGCCAGAGACGCTGGTGCGGCCACCTCGGTCTCTGGCACCTCGGGCCCTGGGCACCTCCCGACCATGCCTGCCACTCGCAGCACAGAGGCTCCACGTGCCCGCCAGCCTGCACCTGCCCTGGTCTTTACAGTTTCAGGAAAGGGACCACTATGCCCCCCACCTCTCAGACCAGACCCTGAGAGCCGCCTCTCACACCGCTCACAGAGCCCCAGGCTAGTGGCACCCTCCCCTCCCCCATTCCCTCCCTGCCCTGCCGGCTCCGTCTCTCTGCCCTGGCCTGACATCCCTCTGGCCACCGGCGGTCCCCAGCATGAGCCACCACGGCTTCCTGGGCTTCCGGCCTTGGTCCCCAGGAGGGGGCCCCAAAGCACGAGTCTGCCCCTCCCTCCACCACTCCCCGCCTGACTTAGAGCCCTCGGTGGTCCTGGCAGAAACAAACCCCTGGGACCCGGCCCCCCCTGGCTGGCCCCTGTGCTGGCCGTGTCCCCCACCTGGACCTGCCAGGTCTTCACGCTCATGTCTGTGGCGTGTACTTAACCCTGAGCCCCCGCCATCCCCACCGGTGCAGCCCCTGACACCTCCATCCCCCTCCTGGCTCGTCCCTCACACCTCTTACACCTGCTGCTCCTGAAATCATTCCCTTCTCTCCTGTTATCTGCCCCCAGGACACAAGCCCATCAAGGGCCGGTTCCCTGGGGCTGCCAGGCCGCCCCTCCCCTTTCTTGCCTGGCACCAGTCTGGGTCTCATCTCCTTCCCACGGTATCCCTCAGGCCTTAGCAGCTGTCAGAGGTGACACTGGGTGACACCAGGGGTCACGGGGCTGGGCTGGCTCAGGAGCAGCTGAGGAAATGAAGGGGCCCCGTTCGCCAGCAGCCTGGTGCACCTGCTTTGGCCTCTTTATGCCACCAGGGGGCGCCGGTGCCCCAGCCTGACCAAGAAAGCTGGGGGGGGGGCGGGGACAGGAGCCCCTTCCAGGAAGGGGTCTGCGAGTCCTAACCCTCTCCGTGCCTGTTCTCTCGTGGCTTCCTCCTGCCTGGGGCAAGCTCTGGAAAGGCTGGCAGGGCTGGGCAACCCTGGGGGCACCAAAGGCTGGCCTGGAGCTGAGGGCCCCATTTGCTAGGGGCCCCCATGTCACCCCCCAGCCAGCCTCTGGGCCTTCCCCACCCCACCTGAAGAGCCCAGGGCCTGCTGAGGGCAGATGGCAGCATAGACAATAGTACGGGACACACGGCCCCGCCTTCTGTGCACATCTGCCTCGAGGCATGAACCCCCGGGGGGTCATCACACAGGGCAGGCTGCCTGTCCTCAAACTCCACCAGGCCTGTGCGCTGGGGCCCCCAAGGTAACAACTTCCTGCCAGGAACCCCACCCCACCCACCACCCTCATGGCCTCCGCCACCTTCCAGGCTCCCGGAGAGCCGCCCGCCCCAGCGGGTCCCAAGGAAGAGAACAGGTCGTCGGAAGGTGCACGGGCGAGCCTGACTACAGAAGACCCATGTCGTCCATCCATCCATCCATCCAGACAGCCCACAGACAGCCCAGCAGGGACCCAGCTGGCGTGTGCCCTCCTGAGCGCACAGGGAGGGGCCGTAGCCACACACGCCTCCTCTTCGGAACACGGTTCAGTCTGTAAAAGGGGTCTGGCCAGTGTCCAGCTGCCGCTGATCCCTGAGTTCGCAGGTCAAGGTGGCCTCCCTGGCAGAAGCACCATCCCGAAGCCTCTGGGGAATCCAAGTCCCCGCCCACCTGGGGAGACGCTCTTGCTCTGAGACAGCCAGGGGACGCCCCGGCAGCTGCCCAAGGCAGAGGGCCCAGCCGGCCCCTTCCTGGAGCCCGGCCTTGGAATCGGGCAGATTCGGCCTGTCTACACTCACTGCCAGGAGCAGGGCAGGTGACTTCGTCCGCTTCCGCAGCCCCACCCGGGGCCGTCCCCGGTGCCCCAGCCTGGCTGCGGCTTGGAAATCGGATATAAAACCGTGTTCACTGCAGGATGAGGGAGTGCTCATGCCGCTCCCAAAGACATCCCTGCCCAGGCTGCCCCCGCCACTGTGATGGGCGCCCTGTGCTCTGCCCACCCCCAGGGGAGCAGGTGTGTCTGTGGCTTCTGAGGGCTGGGGAGGCAGCCAGCCTCCGGGCATTCCAACAGTCCTGGCCCCCAAGCCACAGGGGCCACACTGCCCAAGACCCTCCTCGCACCATCCCCCGAGGCTCCCCAGGTGGACCCGCTAGGCTCTTCCTGACAGCTCTGGGTCCAGCAGGTGCATCTGGGGCTGGCTGGGCCAAGGTAGGGCATCTTCTAGACCCACACACCGAAGGGCCAGAAACCTCAGCACCTGCCCCCTCACACTGGAATCCAGATGGCTCAGCCAACCCCGTGCTCCCAGGACACAGGAGACGGAGGGCCCGGGAGGCTGTGGGCAGAGGGGCCAGCACAGTCTGCACCCATCACCTGGCATCACAGCTCAGCCAATCAACAAACAGGCCGTCCAGCTCAGCCCTGCACCCAGTGACCCTGAGGCAGGACAGACAGGGGGCCAGGCTCTGAACACCACCCCTCGGGAACCTCAGCATCCCCACCTACAAAGGAGGGTGGGGGCTGCGTCGACGTCGGAGGACTCGCAGGACAGCAGCGTAAGTGCCCAGCAGAGTATCACGCCCTGGCTCCCTAATCCCACAGCCTCTGCAGGGCTGTCCCTGGGCGGGGACCTCGCATGCAGCTCAAAACAGGGACAGGCTGTGTGAGCTCCAGACATGCCTGCCAGTGGGCGCGCTCTCCCCAGGGGGGCTGGAGGGAGAGGTCCTTTCATGAGTCTGGTGCCCAGTGTCGAGTACCGTTCTACGACCAGCCGCCTCATCCCAGCCACCTCCTCCCCAGGACCACCTCCCCCCCCTCAAGGGGGCCCTCGTCGACCTGGGAGTGGCCGGAGATGCCCACCCCGGAAAACAGCAGCTCCGGGAAGGTGGTGGTCTGTCCTGGACGCAGCCCAGAGCCAGCTTGAATCCACCCGGCCTCAGTCTGAAGGACCATCCCCGAGGCGGGCGAATCCAGCCAGAGAGGGCTGGGGGTGAACGGGCCAGCACAGGGCACAGCACAGAGACCCTGGAGTGATGGTGGTTCCCAGCAGGTGGGGGAAACCAGGACAGGGAGCCAGAATTCTGGGGCTGGGCCCACCTGCCTGTGCCCACGGCACACTCACGCCCCCAGGGAGGCGCTCAGGACACCTTAACTCCCAGCCCAGCCACTCTGACTTCCAGGACAAATCCGGGTCCAGGTACTGGATCCCGAGCCCCCGGGGACAGCGGAAAGGCCCAGTGGCCTCGGTGCTCAACGAACCACTGGCCCTTCGCGAAGCCATCCTGCCTGGCCTACAACAGGCCCCCAAGCCCAGCCGGCAGCAGTCAGAACCGTCCGCCCCGCACGCCCACCAGGACGCAGCTGCAGCGGGAGCCCGAACCGGGATGTGCGGCCACGCCCACTTTGCGTAGGACGGCGATGCTCGCAGGACGTGGTGTGAGCGCCAGCGCAGCCAGAGTGCAAACGGGGACGGGTGTGAGTGCCGCCGGAGCGCAAACCGAGAGGCGGTGTGAGCACGGCTGGAGCGCGAATGGGGACATGTGGCCACACCCACTCAGCAGAGGACAGAGATGCTCAAGGGACAAGGTGTGAGCGTGCCTTTCCTGATGAACAAGTCGTGTCACGGATTTGCCAAAACTTGCCCTTCCCTTTCCCTGAGCAGAAAGGGCCCTGCCAGGCCTTCGGAAGGACGCCCGCAGGCCACGAGCACAGAGCCAGCCCGTCTGACAGTCAGGGCCGTGCTGGGCGGCGACGGGCGGCCGCAGGGGGCTGGCCGGGTGGAGGCTGGGCACTCCGCCCGGTGTAAGGGGCAGGACCAGGAGCACTGAGTCGGGGAAGTGCTCCCCAGCTAGGAGATGGGGCTAAGCACCTGGGTGTCCAGTGTCCAAGAATCTTCCAAAATTCCTAGTTAAACCACGTGGGCATAGGACTGCCAGTTTCTCTGCCCCAGGGGCTCACAGGCCCACGCCCGCCAGCACACACTGTGGTTTTCTCAGGGTTGAGAGTCCCCAGGTTAAGGTGGCCACCTCCACTGGGGAGAGCATGGATGGACGTGCACGGCACCTGTGCTCCATCCTGCTCCGGACTGGCCTCCAGACCGGCTCTCCAGAAACCTGACCCGAAGCAGGACGGGCAGCAGCACGGGGCTCAGTGGGGATGCGGTCTCCTCCCTCCAGAGATCTCTGAGTGGAGGGTCGGCTGGAGATGGAGGGCCCCACGACGGAAGGCTAAGCCACAGCTTCATCTCACTCTGACCCCAAATGGCAGGGTGACTTCCTCAGTACCCAGCGGAGATGTTGGCCAGAGAGACTGACCGGGGCAGGAGCTCCCGTGCAGCCGGTGCTGGCTGGAGGCCGGTTTGGCAGGATGTCGGCACCCTTGGCCACCACCTCCTCCTCCTGCGGTAACTGCCCTGCTGTCAGCTGGCCTGGCTCTGCGCGATGCTGCCCAGGCCCCACTGCGACCCGGGCACGGAGGGCCAGGCCCTGCTCTGGAATGCCTGGAGCCGCCAAGACCCGAGAGCAGATTCCAGGAGGCCGAGGCCAGCTCCCTGCTTGCAGACCCCTCGTTAATTATCCTGCCGAGATGGGAGGCAGGCACGAGCCCCAGGAATCCCGAAAACGAGCAATCGGCACATTTCCTGGAATTTGCCCCCGGAACAAGGGCTGGGCGGCCAGCGCTTGGCAGGTGGGCAGCCGGTGTTGGGGGATGGAGTGGACGGGAGGCTGAGGCGCCCTCCAAGAGCCCAGAAAGCAGCCGGGGGTCCGAGACTCACCCCGAGCTGCGCTGCTCACCGCCCGGGCCCCCCCTCCACAGTCTCAGGGCACTGCTGGGATTGCAGGCAGGGATGTGGCCGCAGAGGGGCCCGACCGCTGAGGAGGCAGAACCAGGCCCAGAAAGGGCTCCTGAGGGCAGGAATTCTCCAGGGATTCAGACCCCGAAGCCTCTGCCGAGCCACAGAAGCCCCTGCAGGGGCAGATTTCTGGGGCAGGGAGAAGGTCCTCGTGGGGATGGAGGGAGGACCCCCGCGGCTTCCTAAGCAAGTCCTTTCTCACCTGTGCTGAGAGGGTCTCTCCCGTATCCAGGCCGAGAGCTCCCCAAATGCAAGGACCAGCCCCCCACCTCACACTAGCCTCCCCAGTGCCCTCCGGCTACCTGTGTGGACCTGGATACCCGCCTTTCCGCTCCCCCTGGAGCGAGCACCTGCCCAGGCCCACCACGGAGGCCTCCCCGGCTCTGCTCCCCTCCACTAGTGGAAAAAGCCCGAGGCGGCAAGGGTCTGAAGGACCCGACGGTGCAGGACGTCGAGGGGCAGCCTCTGTACAGAGCGGGGTCCCTGAGGGCCGGGGGCCAGCAGCCTGCCCCGCTCGGCTCGGCCCAGCCCTTCCTCTGTCCGGACAGAAAGCGCCGAGCCATCACTCACGGCCAGCTGGGTGCTGCGGCATCGGGCAGCTGCCTGGCTCTACAGCCCGGTGGACCCCCAGGGAGAAGTTTCCGGAGACCCAGGAGAGGCCCCTCGGCCCCACACTTGCAGGAGCGAGTTCCTGCACTAGAGTCTGTCAGTCCCTGGGGACCCGCATGGGTTACCCGCGCCACATAGACCCCCAGACACCACCCGGGCTCCTCCCCGCAGCCAGCGGGGGCCCCCAGGAGCATCCAGCCCTGCCCTGGCGGGTCCCAGAGGCTGTCGACACTGAGCCGCCACTGACCCCCAGCAACTCAGGAAGTGGTGGGGCTCAGTGTCCCCGTCTGCAAAATGGGACAAGCACCCAGCCCATGCAGGGTACACCCCAGGACCGCCCTCGTGAGGGAAGAGCATTTCACGGAAGAGTCCGGTTCAACCCTGGGGAGGGAGGGGCAGGGCAGTGTGGGGGAGGGGAGGGAGGGGCAGGGCAGTGTGGGGGAGGGGAGGGAGGGGCAGGGCAGTGTGGGGGAGGGGAGGGAGGGGCAGGGCAGTGTGACCGAGGCGGGCGAAGGGCAGATTCACAGAGTCCTTTCGGGAGACCACCCAGGAGGATAAGGCAGGGCTCACAGCCTGGGGCAGCACGAGGGCAGGCGCGGAGGCCGCGAGACCCTGTCCTCTGATCTGAGCCTCCACCCTGCCCGGACAGTAGGCCCCACATGGGCGGGGGCCATGTGAGATGCCCACTCAGCAAATGCCCGTCCCCCACCCCACCCCCGCTCCCAGGAGGGTCGCCCCACGGCTATAATTATACCATAAGACCACCTGACTCTGAAGGCAGCCCGGGAGGGGCCCACAGTCCCACTGTGCAGGAGGCGGGCCTGGAGGCCACAGTCATCCCAAAAGACAGAGGCGCCTTTGTGGTTGTGGGGGGCGGGGAGGGCGGTGGCCAACCTGGTAGTTAAGTGATTCACTGTATGGACACGAACATCCCTCCCAGAGTCAGCCGCTTTGAAAGACCCGCTTCAGTTCTGCATGTGGTCGGCCTCCACTGTCCTGGAGCCGACACCGTCTGCAGACGCACGGCCCCTCGGGGATGCGGCCTGGCCCGAGCGCGGGATGGACCCGCCGTGACCACACATGGCCCAGCCGACACTCACAGGCAGTGGGACTGAGGCCAGAGGGCCGAGTCGAAGCCACCACCCACCCCTGCATTTGAGCCAGCAGGCCTCCCCTCCCAGGGGCCGCAGGGCTCCCCTCACCCCGTGCCAGGAAGCAGGAGTGACAGCGGGCAGACACCCCAGTGTCCCCTCCTGCAGGGAAGCGGGGCTCTGGAGATTTCGGGAACCGTCTTCGGGGGAGGGGCTTAGTGCAGCTAAAGCAGGTGTGCGTGGAGAAGACCCAGCCCACAGCCAGTCCGTCCACCTGGGCCTGAGGGAGGGCAGGGCGGGCTGCCCGCGGCTGGAGGAGAGCCACGCACCGCAGGCCCCCGCGTGCCTGGGTTTTCTCATTACCCAGAAACTGGGCCCAGCTCCTCAAAGGCTGGAGCCTGAGGGCAGCCTTCAGGGAAGCCAAGGTGTGTCCCCGGCTTAGGTGAAAGGTGCCAGCTGCCCACGGGGGACACACCCCAACTCCAGGGCTCAGAAAGCAACCTCACGCTGACAGCCAGCACGACTCAAATGGCCCTGCCACCTCACGGGCCTGGTGCAGGGAGTGGCACAGGGAACCTGCAACCGTGGCCCAGGATCAAGGTCAGAGGCAGGTCAGGGCAGACCGGAGGCCACATCCATGGGACAGTGGCTGAGCTGCCTCCCAAGGAATCGGGCCAGGGTAGGGCCACTGTGGCTGCCAGCCTCAGGACAGCAAGCCCATGGCAGCTGGCAGGGCCACAGAGGTGCTGGAACTGGCCTCTGCGGGCCGTGCCCTCCGAAAGGAGACGACCCTACCCCAGGGCCCCCAGCCCCTCCGAGGCGGCGCCGGGCCCTCGGTGAGGACGGACAGCAGCAGTTCCCAGGCCTGGTCACAGCAGCTGGCCAGGAGCAGCCCTGGGGGTGTCTGGACCTCGGGCCAGGGTCAGTCCCCACCCTCAGACACAGTGGGCGGCCCTGAAGGGCGGCCTGGGAGGGGCTGCTTCCTCGGCATTCAGGCATTCATCGGTCATCCCAATTTAGAAACAGAGTGGCCCTTGAGGCCTGCCCCCTGCCCCCACGGCCCTGGGGGCAGCAGCCTGTTCCTGCCGCTGTTTCCCTGCACAGCTGCCCCCAGGCTCCCCCCACCCTCTCTGTTTCCCTGCACAGCCGCCCCCAGGCTCCCCCACCCGCAGGCTTCCTGCTCAGAAGGCAGGACCCGTCAGGGCTTGGAGGCTCCAAGGCGGGACCACTGACTCTCTCACTGCTGGGTTGGCGGGGGTGGAGCAACAGCTCACACCGGGTCCCCAGGGGCACCTGCCAGGCCAGCCCCAGGGGTACCAGGTCTTTCACCAGCTCGGAGAGGGAGGCTAAGGGCCCTGGGGGCTCCAGGCTGACCCTCCTGCCTCCCCGCCCAGGCCCTCCAGGCCAAGCTGGCTCGCTGTCTCCTCTCTGCGGCTCTGCTCCAGCCTACCTTCCATCTGGAAAGCCCACCCTGAACCACCTGCACCTCCCCAAACCGTTCCCAGCCCACAGGCCCACTTCCTCCAGGAAGCCCTCCAGGCCGCCCGGCTCTCTGCAGAGCATTGGGGCTCATGCCTGGATCGCTCAGCTGGACCAGAACTCAGCCAGAGTCCCAGAAGTGCCTCAGAGACCTGCACAACCCACCCATTTTACGGGGGAGGAAACTGAGGCCCAGGAGAGAACCAAAGCCAAAGCTTCTTGGACCCAGAAGGTACCTAGAGATAACCCAGGCCTGACTTCTCAGGCTGCTTCTGTCCCACGTTAAGAGGTGGCATGTCCCAAAGTGTATGCTTCTCGCCTGTTTTTCCTTAAAGACCCCATGCCAGCGGCCAGGAAGCGCTCGCGTCACCAGCAGGTACTGGCTCCTCGGGAGCACGCACTTGTGAGCCACGTGCAGAGGCGGAACAGAGCCGCGTTTTCTGCTCGTGACAACCATTCCTGGTAGATCCGATAGGACCCCCGGAGCCCAACAAGGGACAGGGGGTCCCTGGGGTACGGGCCCTCCACGACTGACATGGTGCTCACCTGCAGGGCGGGGAGGCCAGCAGTCTGCCTGCATGTGAGCAGCACCGTCCTGATGCTCAGGCACGCTCTGCGCGCAGTTACCCCAGGGACAAGGGACAATCCCCAGCCGCCCGGCCATCCACTCTGACGCCCGCAGGCCCAGCAGACCAGGCCTCTGGGGAGGGAGAGCGCTGCCACCACCACAACGTTCTTCCACCGGGGCGCCCCGCGCCCCACCTGTGCAGACACCTGGGACTTGAACGAAACACTATTTGATCCCCACCTAACGAAAGGAGTGACCAGGGTCCAGGATGTTGTGCATGGTCACACCGGCTCACCTACAGGACACAAAGCTGGCCCTGGCTGTAGACGGCCTGGGCCGGGTGGGGTGGGGGCTCTGCCTCGGGGGCCCAGGGCCCAGCCCCCCACGCCCCGCCCCACACCCTGGGCTCTGCCAGCACAGGCCCCCTTTGTGTTCCCTGGCTCCTGCAGAAAGCCTTCCGCCTTCCGGAGGGGGGATGGGGGCGGGCGGAGGTGGAACAAGGGGCTGAGCCGCTGGGCCAGGCGGCCCCCCACCCAGGGGAGGCAGGCGGAGAAGGGGCTCTTCCTAGGGCCCCGCCCCCTCCGCTCTCCACCATTGACACAGCTGGGTCCCTTCCTCCCCCTACTCTTTTGTTCAAATGGAAGAATTTGGGGGAACCAGAAAAAATATGGCTTTTATTTTCAAAACTGGAATCAATTATAACTGGGGGGTTGGTTAAATATTGCCAACTGTGCTGCGGCTCGGCCTGCCTCGTCCGGACGGAGGAGAGACGGGAAGGTGGTGCCCTGGAGGTTTGGGCCAGAGCACAGACGAGGGCTGTCGCTTCCACCCAGCCCTGCGCACCCACCTGTGCACACCCAGCCCTGCACACCCGCCTGTGCACACCTACCTGTGCACACCCAGCCCTGCATACCCACCTGTGCACACCCACCTATGCACACCCACCCATGCACACCCAGCTCTGCACACCCAGCCCTGCACACCCACCTGGGCACACCCAGCCCTGCACACCCACCTGGGCACACCCAGCCCTGCACACTCAGCCCTGCACACCCGCCTGTGCACACCCAGCTCTGCACACCCAGCCCTGCACACCCAGCCCTGCACACTCAGCCCTGCACACCCGCCTGTGCACACCCAGCTCTGCACACCCAGCCCTGCACACCCAGCCCTGCACACTCAGCCCTGCACACCCGCCTGTGCACACCCAGCTCTGCACACCCACCTGTGCACACCAAGTCTTGCACATCAAGCCTTGCACACCCGGCCAGCACACTCTCACACCAGCCCTGCACACCAGGCCTGCAGAGCGGGCTCTGCACACCCCGCCTCTCTTGCAGGAGACAGCACCTCAGGAGGAAGCCCAGCAGCTGCCCTCCAGCTGGATCGACTGCTTCCCGAAGGTCACATCTGTCCCCGTTCCCTGCACCAGCCACTCCCATAAAGCCCACCTACCCCAGAGGACTGAGGCTGGTCACAGGCCCGGGCCCCCTGGGATAGAGTCAGGGCAGGGTGGGACTTGGGGATCTGCCCCTCTCTCTCCAGCGGGTCTTGACGGGACCCCGCTGAAGCCTGGCACTGTGCTGGAAGACGGCGGCAGGTTCCAAGCGCCCGTTGCCCCAGCTCTGCTGAGAGCTGAGCGGCTACCTGGCCTCCCCAATCCCCGTTTCCTCTTCTACGAAGTGGATAAACTGAGGGTTTGATGAGACGGCGCAGACGCGGCAGCCCAGGCCTCCGGGCCCAGAGAGACCACCCCCACGTGACCCCGGGGGTGGGGGCTGCTCTGGAGGCAAAGCCAAGCCTGGAGCCCAGGCCCAGAAGCTGGAGGCCAGAGTGCGTGAGCTCTGCTCCCCTCCCTAGAGACTCTGGGCATGGGTCTGAGCAGGTGTGGCCCCGGGGCCTGGGGCCTGGCCAGACGGGCCCCTCCCACGGACGCAGGGCCACTGGTTGACGCTGAGCTCCTCCCATGCCGAGCTCCCCACGAGATGCCTAGCTCCCTCCCCACCGTACCCCTGCAGCCTTCACGCCCCCACCCCCCCAACCCTGGCCAAGTGTCAGGGTCTCTGGGTGGGGGAGGCTGCTCATCGGAGGAAGCACCAGGCCAAGAGCCTGGGAGCCGGCCACCTGGACAGTCAGGCCGTTGGGGGCGGGGGAGGGGGGTTGGCTGATGGCTGACAGGAAGCAGGGCTGGGGAGGAAGGCCGGCCCGAGGGGGTAAGGGCAGGTGTCCCAGCTGCTTCCTGGAGGACGTGACCAAAGACAGGCCACACTCCGGCGTCCCCTCACTGCCTTCACCCCCCCCCCACCGCAGGGACCACAGAGCATCCGTGCTGCCGACTCAGTAAGCCGCAACCCCGTCCTAGCAATGGCCCCAAAGGCAGCTCACCACCAGGACCAGGACGTGTCTCTTGCCCCAGCCTGAATGAGGCGCACGTCACGTGGCACGCAGTTCTGTGAGGTTGGCCGAATGAGACAGAAGGTTCTCAAAGTATCTCCCCCACTCTCCCGTGGCCATAAATACTGACCAGTCACCCTGTGACAGCTGGCCCCTCTATTCCCCCCAGACCCAGCCTGGACCCCGGCCTGCCTAGGGGGAGCGGGTGTCACAGCCCATAGAGGGGCTCAGCGTCCTAGAGGGCACAGGGCATGGGGCAGGCGCCCCTAGCACCTGGAGGGCCTGAGCGACAGCAGGGCTCACACCCTGGCCCAGGCTTCGGTCCTCCCAGCACACAGCCCATGAAGCAACGGAATCAAGGAGCTGGCTCAGCAGAGAACCTTCTGGCTAACAGAGGGCATCGGACAAGCAACCAGAGCCGCCTGACCTGCCAGCTTGTCCAACGGTCAGCACCCCCAGCTACCGGCACCTGTCTCAGAACTCCGGGACCCAGGCCCTCCCCAGGACCCCTACCCTCAGCCCATGCTGGGGGCAGCGGGGTGGGGAGGAGCACCACACGAGAACACACAGGGACCAGGGAGACGGCGGGGTCCCCTCTACAAACAGGGCCTCCTGCTCCTCCACGATTTCCTGATGCCCACCCGCCCCCCCTGGGCGCCTGCTGGGCACCCTGAAGCACTGGAGCACTGAAGGACGCACCGCCTGGCACCGCCTGGAAGAACCCCTCCACCCCCCCCACCCCCCCACCACCCGCCGGCCGGCCGCTCACCAGGAGCAAGTTCAAAGCACTGGAAGCGGTCGGGAGTATTTCATTTCCCCGGCGGCTGTGGCCCCGAGCCCCGTCCCAAAAGATCTGGAAAGCTACACGTTCAGTGAGGAAACCCCAGACCGAGCAGGAAACCCCAGAGACGGGGGCCCTCGCCGTCCCGTCGCAGAGAAATTAGGACGATGTCTGCGGGGGTTCTCCTGACACGTTTCCATGTCCTTGTGCTCACCTTCCTGACGAAAACTCCATCGCCCCCACGCCTGCCCCCAGCCCGAGTCCCCGCCCAGCACCCTGCCAACACTTTCCCAACGGCACCTTATTAAAAAGAAAACCGCAGGCCCCCCAGATGGCACCACCTAGGTCGTGACCCAAGGCCCAACCTGACTTCAGCTCAAAGCTCCGGGGGACCTCGCCCGTCAGCGGTCATCGCGGCAAGCCTGGTCTGGGCGAACCCTAGATTCCGCTCCCCTTGGGAGGCCCCCTTGCCTCCAGCAAGGTTCTTGGCTGCTAATTTCCTTTTTCCTGCTCTCTCTCTTCCTTTAGAAACCTGTCCTTCTGCAGCTCCTCTGCCCTGTTAGATGGGATTCTGCCCGATTCGTGAATCGATTCCCGAAGCCAATTAGATCTCTAAAATCCGCTCGGTTGAGTTTCTGCTATTTAACGGCGTGTAGCGTGACTGGGTTTTCGTGACATGCCACTTTACAGCTGTGCCCAGTTCTACTGAACCAGTCGCTTCCAATAGGACCCTGGGTGTCCCCCATCTTCCAGGACACAAGAGCCTCCAGCAAGGCAGAAATGCCGCTTGCAGCCCCTGGGGCGGGCCGCTTCCCGGCCACCTAGTAACCCAGCCGGCCCCTGCCCATCTCTCGGAGAGGCCTCGACTGGACAGGCTCTAAGATGAAGGGGTGTGGAGGCATCGGTGGAGGAAGGGGGTTCCAGGGTGCCCCCCTCCTCCCGACAACCTCAGATGAGCCACAGGGAGCAGGGTGAGGGGGTGGGGGAATGCCCGTCCATCCACTCACCGTACTGACAGCGGGAACCCTGGAAGCCTCGGGGACAGCGGCACAGCTGGGCTGAGCCAGACACGCAGTGGCCGCCATTAAAACAGAAGCCAGCACTGCACCGGGCTGTGGAGAAAGGAGAGAAGGCATGTGAGGAGGGGCAGCCCCAGCCCACCCACCCTGTTACCTGGTGACCGTCCCCAAAGTCTCGCCACAAGGCCAGGCCTGGGGCTGTACGGGACCCAGATCCTCACCACAGACAGCAAAGCCCAGGCTACATCTTGAAGCCTGAGCTCTTGAACCTTGGAGGCAGGGGCGGTGGGGGGGGTTCTCCCGGGCCAGCAGATCAGGGACCAGCTCTGTTCTGTCTTGTGTCACACGCCGGCCCACCCCCACCAGAGCCTGCAACCTCCCCCACGTTTTCTGGAGAGGTGGGGAAGGAGTCAGGGCCAGCAGGGGAACAGTCCCCTGCCGAAAGGGAGGCTGTAGGCTTGGCGGAGGACCCGCCCCTGTCCAAGGGGACAGGCACCCCAAGGACGCCCCCTCCCCCACCGGCAGCTCAGGGAAGAGGTGGCCCAAGCAAACACTGAAGAACTCCCCTGCCAGGCGGACAGAGTGCAGGAGCCAGAGCCCGGCTGTCCAATTAGCATGTTCGACACCCCCCTCGAGGAAGAGGGAAGCTCCGCGTATGGAAGGGAACAGGTAGACAGGAAGAAGGACCAAGTAAGGGACCTGGAAACAAAATATGTGAAAACTGGAGGCCCATGCAGCTGCTGATGAGGCTGGATAGATGCCTTGCAAAACGACTTAGAGATTTCCAAGAAACGACTGTGTTTTATGCTTAACATTAGTCCATGTTTAAAAATGGTTTATTTTATTTTTGAGAGACAGAGAGAAAGCACCCAAACGAGCAAGTGGGAGAGGGACAGAGAGCGAGGGAGACACAGAATCCGAAGCAGGCTCCAGGCTCTGAGCTGTCAGCAGAGCCCGACGCGGGGCTCGAACTCACGAACCTCGAGATCATGACCTGAGCCGAAGTCGGAGGCTTGACTGACTGAGTCACCCAGGCACCTCCAACATTAGCTCTTTTTTTTTTTTTAATGAATTTTATGAATTCCTGCTATGTTCCTGGGTTGAGGCATAGGCTCTGCTTGCGGACACCACCTCGGGCTGTCTGCGGGGCCAGGACTGCACCCAAGGACCCTCGGGGGCCCTGGAAAGAACCGGCTGACCCTGAGAGAGTGAGAAATGTCAGGGCGGGCAGAGGTGGCCCGGGCCTGCGGTACCCACAGGTCTGCTGCCGCTGGGCGGCTGTGTTCTCTGAGGACCGAGCAGGCAGAGGGAAGGCCTCGCTGGGGGAGTCACGCATGACTGGAGAAGCCCCCCAGGAACCACTGTGCACACACCTCCCCACAGCCCAGAGGCCTTAGCGGGCAAGGTGGACGGCTTGGGTCTTGCACACAGGTGTTTGAGCTCCAGTCTGATATTTACCAGTGGGTCAGAAACTCCAGTTAAGCTCCACGATTTGCACACATCGAATGCAATATTCTCAGCGACCTTCGCACCACCGAGGGTCCCCTCCGCACCGCTGCCTGAGCCTGAAGGCGCACATACGCTACGCAGCAGCTTCCAGGGCCGAACGCGTCTACTCGCCCACGATCCGATAGAAAAGGGGGAACGCCGCCCTGGTGTACAGATGCGAGCCGGAGGCGCGGGGACGGTGATGGCTCACGGGAAGTTCCAGCTCTTCCCCCGAACCCGGCCTTGGCTTTGGGTGAAACAGGGAGGGTCTGTCCATATCGGCAGAACCAAAGGCCGGCAGGGCCCTGAGGGGCGTCCAGCCTACAGGAGGGCAGATTCGGGGAGCACAGTCCCCAGGGTGAGGGCGGCAT
Source organism: Paguma larvata (assembly GCA_030068075.1). Taxonomy (NCBI): domain Eukaryota; kingdom Metazoa; phylum Chordata; class Mammalia; order Carnivora; family Viverridae; genus Paguma; species Paguma larvata. The sequence goes on from CM057833.1 coordinate 2,008,101, forward strand.
GTGTGGACATCTTCCGTGGCATCTGAGCGCCACTTTCTCTGGAGGTGGGAGCGCGCCGGGCCCCGCCCTTCCGCCCCGGGCCCCGCCCCTCCGCGCCGGGCCCCGCCCTTCCGCCCCGGGCCCCGCCCCTCCGCGCCGGGCCCCGCCCTTCCGCGCCGGCCCCGCACCTCTGCATTGACTGGCTCCCCTGCAAGGGCTGGGTTCCTGCGCAGGCCCAGGTCTCGCCCCTAGAAGGGCGACCGCACCGAGCCTCTTCTCTTCCTCTGCTGGACAGCAGAGTGGCCTCAGGCGGGACAGGTGTGATCCAGGCTGGCGAGTTCTTCTGGTCTTGCCAGGCCACCCACACACAGGTCCTGAGCCCACGGCCAAGGCCAACAACCATGCGTGGGACACAAACGCGGCCTTCTCCAGGCCAGCGCAGTGAAGGAGGCCCTCCCTGGGTCCCTCCGCCAAAACGGCCTGGAGACCCCACGTGCATTCTGCAGCTGGAGTTGGCCGGGGCTGGAGCGACCAACTCAGACCCAGGTCGCAGTTCCCTGCCTGTGACCCCGCTGTCTCGTGGGCTGCTCCGGCTGCACTTCCCCTGCAGGAAGCCTCTGGCTTCTGTCCTCTCTCCGAAGCAAAGGCTGGGCCAGGAGCAGGGGAGCCCCGTCTCTCCGCCAGCTCCCCCAGGGCGTCCCCAGAGGAGGGGAACGCCTGTCCACTGGCTGGGGCTGAGGTCACATCCTGAGCAGACCTGCAGGCGACCTCAGCCCCTCCCTGCACCCGGCTCGTGCTCAACGCTGAATTCTCAGCATGTTCAGGACGGTGCCTGGGCGGGGGCTCTCTGGGCCACAGCTCCTGGGTCGGAACCTGGGATCGGCCCTCTGCCGAGACATGTGGTGGGTGTGGGGGCTCAATAAAACCGCCCACATGGGCTCCCAGTGTGGGCCGGGCTCAAGGAAACCTCGGATAGGCCACCCCAAACGCAGCCTATCAATCCGATGATGGCTGGTCCCCAGCTCCCAGACTCAGCAAGGGTAGCAGGGACCCAGCACCCAGCAGTGTCCTGCCCGTGGCCAAAGCCCGCCAGGCCAGCCAGAGGGAGGTCTGTGTGACAGCCTGGGTGCCCAGGAAAGTCTCCTAGGACTTGGGGGCACACACGGCACGGGGGAGCCCCAGGAGGACACACCTGTCCCCAATGCTTTGTAGCAACTGGCTGGCAGGCCAGCACCCAGTGGGGTCAGGGCTGGGCCCGGCGCAAAGCACCTCTGTCTGCCATCGTCGGAGGCACTCAGGGGTTTGAACAGTGCTGGGTGGGGAAGAGTGCAGACAAAGGGGGTGACAGTGAGGACGACACTGGTCCCAGGCCGCCCCACAGGGCAGGCGGATCAGCACCGTGGCTCAGGGCGGCCCTCGGCCGTGAGTACAGGTACAAGCGTTACCTGCGTGCGTATGCGTCGCTCACACAGGTGAGCAGGCACGTGGTGCTCACACCTGCATGTGAGCACGAGCACGTGTGTGCACGTGCCTACGTGCGTGTGCGTGAGCACACGTATGTGGGCCTGTCTGAGGGTGAGTGTGTCAGCACGCGTGAGACCATCCATGTGAGCGTGGGAGTGTGTGCACGCGCATGTGCGAGTGTGCACGTGTGTGAGGCGGCACGGGTGGACGGCATGCGGGGCCGGTCCACGAGTGTGCAGTGTGCAAACGTGTGCCGGGCACAGCACCGTGTGGGTGCGGGTGTGACTGGGTGTGAGGACCCGGGTGCTGGGGGTCACGGAGAACAGCACGCCCGCCCCGAGCAACCGTGTGGGCATTTACGTCCATGCAGAGGACAGGGCGGCCGGGACGCTGGCTCTGCAAATTCCCACGCTGGGCGCGGGGCTGACACGCGTCCAGAATGGAAACGGAGACGGAAAAGCCAACCGCGAGGCAGGGAAGCAGAAGGCGGCCGTCTCGGCGGGGGGGGGGGGGTGGGGGGGTGGGGGGGGTGGTGGAGCTGGAGGGCCGGCCTGCCGGGCGGTCAGCAGCCTGGGCTTCCGTCCCCTGGCCGGTCCCGCAGCCCGTCCGGGCTCCTGTGACAACAAACCACGTCAGTCCCTACTGACACAAAGCCCTCACAGGCCACGGATTTTTTCTGGCTCCCCTGGCATCCCGTGGGGGGCAAGAAGGCATGGGTGACCAAGATCGCCGGGAAGCCCATGGAGAAAGCTCTGGGGGGTCACTCCGCAGTGTCCTCCGCAGGCCGTGGGCATCTCTGAGGGTCTGCTCAGAGTCAAGGGCACAGCTATCCCAAGCACCCTGGGCACACATGGGGGTCCGGAGGGCTCCGAGGTCCTCGGCCTCCAGGAAATGCAACCCTTCTCACCGAGCTCCCTGACCCCCCAGGGGTCTGCCCTGTCCCTGCCAGCACAGCAGACCGTCCCTGCCCCACTCAGACCCTGCCCTATCCCTGTCCCGGAGTCCCTCAGAAAGTGATCCTGTTTGGAAGTAGAGTGTTTGCGGTGTGACCGAGGTAGGGCCTGAGCCCACACGGAGCCGGGCAGGGCCCGCTGAGAGAGACAAGATGACACAAGCAGGGAGGATGGCAGGAGGGGGCTGATTTGGCCACAAGCCAGGGGACAAAGGAAGGACCCCCAGGCACAGCCGGACTGCATACCTCCGGCCTCCAGAGAGTAAATCTGAGCCGTTTCAAGCCCCACCCCGCCAGCCCCACCCAGCCTGCAGTCCCTTCCCCTCCCAGAGTGCATCTCACAGGCCCGCACAGCCTTGCTTGCAAGCTTCCCCGTGTGTCCGCAGCCGCAGGACTGCACTTCCAGGAGCCTCTGCTGAAGGCAGCGCAGGGCGCCCCGCCGGCCCCACGCCGCCGTTTGTCCCGTGGATCGGCTGGGTCCGTGTTTCCCAGAGCCTGCATAAAGACACCGTGTATTGTTCCGACTTGGCTGTGTCTTCTTCCTTTCTTTTTAAAGAAAGAATTGGTTTGGGGGCGCCTGGGTGGCTCAGTCGGTTAAGCGGCCGACTTCAGCTCAGGTCACGATCTCATGGTCTATGAGTTCGAGCCCCGCATCGGGCTCTGTGCTGATGGCTCAGAGCCTGGAGCCTGCTTCGGATTCTGTCTCCCTCTCTCTCTGCCCTTCCCCTGCTCACGTTCTGTCTCTATGTCTCTCAAAAATAAATAAATGTTAAAAAAAAAAATTTAAAGAAAGAATTGGTTTGGAAAACACTACAGTCTGTCTCAGGAAGCCTCGGGGCAACGTTAGCATGCTAAATGCTCTGAGAAGTCCTGCAACAATGGAACCCGCCTAACTGTGCTTTACACATCGCAGGTGTGGCTCCGGCGCCCGTGCAGGCCCTGCCTCTCCATCCGTGGCCTCCTCAGCCCTGTACAGACAGAGTTGAATCAGGGAGCCGCGGAATGTATTCCTGGCACCTCACTCCTGGGTGTGTCCATGTCAGAGTCAGGCCGGACACCCACCTTCACACTCAGGACACCCACACTTCACGCCTCCGGTGAGGGGGGCCAGGACCCAGGGCATCGGGGGGTCTAGGCAAATTCTGCACCCGACCCGGAGAGCCGGGGAACTGAGAGAGCCAGGCAGGAACGCGGCACCCCCACAGCAGAGGGGGTCAGAGGCAGGCTGCCCTGGGGACTCACGCGGCGGGGTGGGGGAGGGGGGCCATGCAGACCTGGGGAGGCCCTCGGGTCACCAGGCAATGCCGCCCCACCCAGCCAGCACTTTTCCTTTCTGGTCACCTCCAGGTCACAAACACCGCTAAGTGGGTCTCTGAGCAATCACAACGGCCATTAGGGGCTTCCTGCCATTCTCCCACGCGGCCTCGGGCTCCTCCTCGATTCCTGATGTCGCCCGCACGCAGCTGCACTTCCAAGTTGCCAGGCTGGCGGAGTCCCGTCCCAGCCTGACCACCCCCCCCTCCCCGTCCCCAGGGCTGCAGACAGTCTGCACTGGGACTGCAGGAAGGTGCTGGAAGCGACCAGAGGAACGGCAGAGGGCTGAGGAATGGGAGGAAGGTGAGAGGACCCTGATCCCCAAGGAAGCGGGAGCCCCTCCCAAGTGGGGCCTGGCACCCCGTCCGCGCTCCCACTCAGAAGCCCAGAGGCTCCGCCCCAGCCTGTGGAGAGGGGGCCAAAGGCAGCCACCCCAGACTCTCGCCTGACCCCCCGGGGCTAGGGGCTCTGGGCACCTGCTCAGCCCGGGAGAGGGTGGCAGAGTGACGGCGAGGCCTCGGGCACAGCAGGAAGTGCATTCCCCGCGCTCAGCCTGCCTTCCCCAGCCACAGCAGTGCTCCCGAGTGTGCTCCCACCTTCCTCTGCCGCCCCCCCCACCATCCACTACACTTTCCCTGCTCGGGGCCCCAGCCGCTCCCTGAAAGCCCCCACCCCTACACCCCCCAGGCCTCCCCTGTCCACGTGCACCCCGCAGCCCCGGCTGGCTCGGCGCTCCCCATCGCACCCCATCACATCGGCGTCCTCCAGCAACCAGCCTCCCGTCAGGCCTCCCCTCCCCATGGGCAGAGCCCAGAGCTCAGTGGGCGCCGAGCGACAGGGGGCAGGGTCCCAGGCTCAGGATCCTCCCCACGGACCCCCAGTCCCTCCCTGCCCTTCCCACGCTGGCAGCCCAGACACCAGGGGAACAAGTGGGGTCCAGAGAGGCCAGATCACAGGGCTTTTTCTGGAACGTTCAAATAAACAGATAAAACCCAAACACACAAATAAGTAAACCCTGCAATAAAAATGATCTTTCACAAACAAACAGTGGAGGGGCGCCTGGGGTGGGCGGTGGGCTCCGTCGGTCAGCGTCCGACTTGGGCTCAGGCCATGATCTCGAGGTTCGTGAGTTCGAGTCCCGCATCAGGCTCTGTGCTGACGGCTCAGAGCCTGGAGCCTGCTTCGGATGCTATGTCTCCCTCTCTCTCTGCCCCAACCCTGCTCATGTTCTGTCTCTCTCTCTCTCTCTCTCTCTCTAAAATAAACATTTAATAAAATTAAATTAAAACAAACAAACAAAAAAAAACAGTCGAGAAAGCCAAATCCTCAAATTCAGGATACATGTGGGAACCCTGTGGCAACCTGGACCACCAAGACCAGGCACCGCGGCCGGGACCCCCCCACGTCCTCACCGCCACAGCCCTGTCCACAGCCCGTCTCCTCCACCTCTGCAAGGCCAAGGCCGCCCTGCCCCACGGCCGCATCACCCCTTCTGCTAGCTGGCCAGCCCAAGGCAGAGCCACCTTGTTCTTCCTGGCCACCAGCACCGGCAGACGGAGCCACAGGACAGGACGGGCGCTCAGGCAGAGCCAGACCGGGAAGGAGACACTGTCATGGCCCCTGGCCCCGTAGGCCTGTGCTGAAATTAGCCACCCCTCCCGGAAAAGCCAGCACTTGGGCCCCGTCTCTGCCACGGGGAGAGGCCAACCTGGCCTCCCGGGGTCCGGCCGGCCCTTGGGCCCTGCGGCTCCTCCCCGGCCCAGTCTCTGGGATGGTCACCCTGAGACGCGGGTGAAACCAAGGGTTATGAGACCCCGGCTCACGAGCGTGGATCGTGGGAACGTTACAGTACGAGCCCTGGCCTGCACCCGGGCTCCCCCGTCCCTTGTCCATGACAGCATACACACCAGTCCCCCCAAACCAGGAAGCCGAGCCCAGAGGCCCCCCAGGGCCGCCATTCGGCTGTGCGTCCACGTCCCTGGCCTCGTCTGCCCGCCCCCGTCACCCACCACATTGGTAGGGCCGCCCCAGCAGGCCTGAGGAGCCCCGGCCTCACAGCGGACACCGGGGGCCTCGGCTTTGATGTCTGCCCTGTCCCCCCACTCAACAGACCCCTTTGTTTTCCTAGAAGCCAGAAGCAAGGAACGCACACAGCGCCGAGATCAGAGAGCGTGGGGAGAAGGGCCGCTGCCGGGGGCCGGTGGGGGGAGCACCTCCCGCCGGCGGGGAGGGGGGCTGGCCAGCATCCAGGTGTCTCCCCAGCCCCCCGTCCCCCGAGACTCTGCTGCCCACGAGGGAGGTGGGGCTGCTTCCTCTCCTCTTCCCTCCTGCTCCCTTCCTGGGGAGAATTATTCATTTCCTCTCCCAGAAAACAGTACCCACCACCCTTCTCTCCCCCTTCTCCAACTGGAGCCCGCGTGAAAACGCCTCTGCCCCTGACTCCCACGTTTCCTGTGTGCGGGGGGACCCAGGGAGCAGAGAGACAGGCTGGAACTCGGCCCCTGGAGTCTGGTTCCCATGCCCACAGGGGGGAGCCGGGACCCCCAGCCACCCCCCCAGCTCGGCCCCGTCCCTCACCTCACACCAGGAGGCGCCCGGGCATTGTTTCAGGGGAGGCCTGACCTCTGGGGCCACCTCTCCGGGGAAGGGATGCGGCCTCCTCTTACCCAGTCACCCCGACTGCCCACCCAGCTGTCCCCACACCCTCCTGTGCCCACCTGTCCCCACGCCCTCCTGTGCCCACACCCACCTGTCCCCACACACACCTGTGCCCACACCCACCTGCTGGCTCATCTGTCCCCACACACACCTGTGCCCACACCTGCCTGTGCCCACACCTTCCTGTGCCCATACCCACCTGTCCCCACACGCACCTGTCCCCACACCCACCTGCTGGCTCACCTGTCCCCACACACACCTGTGCCCACACCCACAGGCCAGGAACAGCTTCCCAGGCGCCCTCTCCCACTGGACTCCACAGCTGTGAGGCTCGCGTGTGCTGTCACTCGGCTCCCCGCCCCTCCTGCGTCTCTCAGGACCCCCTCTCTCTGAGGGAGGCACTGACAAACCTCCACCAAGCACCCGGGGAGACTGAGGCCCGGCTCTAGGACGGGAGGCAGGACAGGAGCTGCTGTCTCGCACATCCCCAGAGGCCAGGGGCCAAGGCCCAGCCCCGGGCCCTCCTGGGAACACAGGGCCGGAGGACCCAAGAACAGGGGTGTGCCTATGGCAGGCAGGTGGGCCAGGGACGGGCTCCATGACAGGGCCCTGAAGAGGCATCTGAGCGCACAGACACCACCGCGTGGCCCCGGGGCTGCCGGCCGCCCCCCTCCGGACACCAGGCCCTGGCCGACACCCCCCGCCCTCCGCTCAGAGCCCCCGCCAGCCCCGGCCCTCCTTCCTCGGCCCTGCCGCGCCAGCCCGTGGGGCTCACTGCTCCTCTTGGATTACTCCGATTTAACGGCCTGCGTGGGGGGCGGAGTGGGGACTCTCAAGCTGCGGGAAGAGCCACCAGGTGCAGACACAGGGCGTGCGTCATCCCCCCCCCACCCGCACCACCAGGGGACAATCCCTTTAGACGCGGCCTCTTCCGGGGCACAGATTTCCCGTTGGGGAGGACACTCACGGGAGAGGCAGCCCTGGTCACCGGGCTGCTGGCTCCACCCGGGGCAGCACCGGAACACGGTCTGAGCCTCCATGGCATACACCTGCCTGTAGCCCGTGTAGTAGATGGTTCTAGAAAAGAAGGGAGAAGGAAACGTTTACCATGGAGATACCAGCTCTGGCGGCATTTCCCGCTGCTTTTGGCCCTCCCCCACCCACCCCTCCCCCAGCTGACCCCCCGGCTGCTCCCTTCACAGCAGAGCAGGTCCAGCCTCGGAGGCGGGGGGACAGCGTGCGTCCGAAATCGGAGCCACACCCACATGAAGAGGGGCAGTGGGGGACACGTGGCTGCCCTGGAGCCAGCACCAACAGCCCCAGCCGGCTCTGCCCAGGGGGCTGCTGCCCCCTTCCCTCTCCACACCTGCTGGGGCCCCACTCCAAGCCAGCGTCAGGATGGGCATAGCACCGCACAGCTGGTTCTTATCACCAGGACAGGTTGGAGGGCTTCAGGGTCAGACTCGAAATGTCCAGCCTAGGACCAGGAGTGGCTTCCACGGTGCACAGTGCTGGGCAGGCTGTGCCCTGGATGGTACCGGTTCAGCCCCCAGGCCCCGAGTTCACCATTGCACCGGGGAGCGGATAGCAGGGCTGGCCCAGAGCATTCTTGGTTTGCGAGGGGCCTCTTCCCCACCTGCAGGGTGGAGGGCTGAGCCAACGGTAGCCACCTCTTGGAGGGTGACCAAGAGAAGGGCTGTGGCTAACAGCAGAGGGACTAGAGTGTGGTCGTACCCAGCACTGAGGTCAAAGGAAAACAGGCAAGAGGGCTCCTCAGGGGACAGGGGACAGAGTGGCCTGGGTCTGAGGGTCCTGCTCAGGATGGGAGCAGCTCTCACAAAGGCTGAGCGAAGAGAGGCAGAGCCCCGAGCAGGAGCTGGGAGGGAGTCCATGCCGGAAGGAGGCACCCAGGTCTGGCCGCTCTGGCACAGGGAGCGCCGCAGGAGGGGGTTGACTAAACCAGACAGAGCCCGGCTCCCCCGGAGGCCACCCCAGGCCACCTGCAGCCCCAGGCCCTCTGCACGGCAGGCCTGCCAGCACCAGCCTCCAGCCTCCTTCTCTGCACACCGGCAGCCCTCATAGGCTGGCCTCGGTGGAGCAGTCGTCGAGGGGTCCACCTCCCAGTCCTGGGACTCACCGCGCAGCCTTGACCGTGGAGCCGAAGCCAGGGTGGGAGGCAGAGGTGCCTTGTCCCATGTCACCCACACAGCCCCCATTTCAGCGGCACCCAGGGCCCCAAGCTCCTACATCCTGTCTCCACCTCTGCCCGACCTCAGATTTTAGAAGGGTCTCTGCCATTCCAGAAAGTTCCAACCTCCTTCTTCGGAGAGTGAGTTACGACAGCCCAAAGATCTGACCCTGCCGACCTTCCCAGGGCAGCTGTCCCAACTCTCCTTCCTCATCCCTCCCCCGCCCACCTCCACCCACACCTAGTGACAGTCGTCCAGACGGACAGCTAACTGCCCCTGCCTGGCCCCTCTGTCTCTCCTCGGAAGCGAAGACCACTGACCTTATTTGGAAGCAGGGTCTTTCCCAATGGACACAAACTGACAGGAGCCTGTACGGACTGAGGGTGGGCTCCCAGTCCAAGGACTGATGTCCCCAGAAAACAGGGACCTGGTCACAGACACTTCGGGGAAGGCCACAGGACCACCGAGGCAGAGACTGGGGAGGGGCAGGTGTGAGCCAAGGACATGGCCGCCACCAGGACCCAGGGCAGGGAGAGGCCTGGGACAGAAGGAACTAGCTGTGCCACGCCTGGGTCTCAGGCTCCCAGCGTCCCGGGCAGAGAACACTGAAGCCCCGCCCCCTCAGTTTGTCACAACTTATTACAGGGGCAACAGGAAACTAAGGCAGGACTCGGTGCTCAGCCCCTGCCCTCGGGTCCATGGCTGTGAGGTCCTTGTGTCCACAGGACAGGACTGGTCACAGGCTGTGGGGGGCGGGGGGGCAGGAAGGCCAGGGAAGAGAAACAGAGAGCGTAGCAACAGAACATAAGGAAGGGAGTGACCCGAGGCCACCCCTGCCCCGCCACTGTCTGTGGAAATGGTGACCGGGGCCCGGCCAACAGCCATGGGGTCAAGGACCCTCGGGCCCCAGGAGTGGCCTGAGGGCCTGGACCACCGTTTCTGGGTGAGAAAACGCCCTCCAGCTCGCTGGGGCTCGGCCGCGGGGAGCCGTGGGGACCAGGACCCCACAAACAAACCAGGCCACTTCCCGGAAGCGCGGGTTCATATGCGCGCGCTGCACACGGCAGCTCGGGAGAGCTTTGCAAAACACCGCTTTGGCAGGACATGAAACCACTTGCCTGGAGAGACACCGACCACAGCAGTGGACAGTATTTGGCAGAGCAGACAGCGCTCGGGCCCTTCCATCGTAAATATTTATCCCTCTCCCGGGGCTACGTGCTGCTGCTCGCGGTCGCCCGGAGAACCGAGCCGACCGGCCCATCCGCCCCCTCCCCCTGCCCCTGCCCTGCCCTCGGAAGTCAGAGACCCCTGCGACACAGCTGGTGGGCCTACTGCCCCCTCGCTCCCCTGCAGCCCACGCGGGACACCCCACGTGGGCTCTGGTCACCGCCGGGGAGCTGGCTTACAGCAGGGCCACGGGGGACAGAGGGATGGGGGTACCGGGCTGGGGTGCACAGGTCCACCTCCTGCAGGCCCCTGGGAGCCTGGGCCACAGGCCAGGGGAACCCGGGGGCTCGGGCCTGGAGGGAAGGGTTCCGTGAGGGCTCTGGGCTCCTCCAAGCACCCTTTCCCTCCCTCCTCCCTTCGCATGGACCACACCCCCAAAGGGCAGGGGGCCTTTCCCGTAGCCTGGGGAGCCCCTCCCCCCGGTGCAGCCTGCACTGGCTGGTGGTGTCAGGGAGACCCTCCAGACGCACCAGGAGAGCCAGCGGGCTGGGGGGCAGGGCGGGCCACCCAGGGAAGCCGGGGCCTCTGCGCGTTCCCGAAAGATGAAGGGATCGCGCCAGGCAGAGGCTGCAGCCTCGACGGCCCCCGGAGGAACCTCTGCACGACGCATGTGGGCAACTGCCCACGGCCAGCACGTGGGGCTCGGCTGTGCCACCGCGGGAGGGGACACACCCACTGTGGTGCAGCAGGGGCCCCACAGAAGCGCAGTGGTTAGCACGGGTCACAGGGACCCAAGCTGCCCCCACCGAGCCCGGTCACCTCAAGCTGGGCCAGGAGAGGATGCCCAGAACCCGTTCTGCATGCGGCCCCTCCTGAGCCTTCCCAGGAAACCCCAACACAGAACACAGACCACTCCCCCAACCCTGGCAGGAAGCATGGCAGAGACCCTGTGGCCCCCGCCCCACGTGACCAGGCGGCAAGGCCCTCAAAGACGGTGGGACCTTCCTCCCAGGGCCCCAGATGCCCCGCCAGGAGGCGGAAGGTGCCCAGATGCTTTGGGAAGGCTGCTCCCACCCCCACCAGGCCAGCCTGGGGACCAGAGACAGGGAGATGGGGGAACAGCCCGCCCTGGGGGCTCCCTCAGCACGCAGACACCCCCAACGCTCCGGCCTCGGGACTACAGGGCCCCTGGCAGCTTCTAGCAATAGCATCTCTCCCCGCAAGCGGGTTGTGGGGACGCGGCGGATGTAACCTCACTCCTGATCGGTGAACGCCATGTGGCCACACACCTGAGAAGGCCCGGAGAACCCCACACGCACACCTCTGGGGGCAGCGGGAGGGCACACACCTTCCTTCCGCCCCGGGCTCCCAGCATCGGCCCTCCAACCTTTGGGCAGGCCCCTTCGTGCCTGAGGCGCCACCCTGTGCCCCACGGCACAGGCAGCGGCATCCCGGCCTCCACCCGCTGCCGACGGTACCCGTCCTCAGCGCACCAGGCACCACAGACGCTGCCCCCAGACACCACCAAGGGCCGCGGAGGGAGCTGGCACCCACACGATGACGCCACGCAGGCGACCCGCAAAGGCCGTGCTGCGAAGCTGGACACCACGCCCCCCGTGAGGGCCCCTCCCACCTTCCCCACACCTAACGGGGGAGCTGCCGGAGCGGAGGCCCCCCTCACCACCCCGCTCTGCAGTCCGGCAGATTCCAGAGAGAGGAGAGGTATGCAAAGGCACTCCTTAATTTGATTTTGAAATAAAATCTTGAGCAAGAAAAGGTTTGGCGCTGGCTCCCCAGGAATGAGGCCCGGGGGCTCGGCCACAGCAGGGCACACGGGGCACTCGGCGGGCTGGGCACCCCGCTTTTCCCCCTCATGGGGCCAACCCCCATCTCCAGCGTCCCGCCTCGGCCCCGGGATCCCCGTCCTCCTCAGAGCCCCCTCCTGCAGAGGCCCTCCTCTCTGCAGGGCCCCCTGCACGGCAATGCTCAGTCTGGGAGCTGCCCCACGGGCGCGGGAGAAGCTTTGGCAGCAGGCGAGGAGCGGTGGGAAGGAGTGTAGGCGGCCCTGGGACCCAGACAACCCCCCCACCCCGGCCGCCCCGCTCGCACGCCGGACCGGGGGCCCCAGCACGTACCTCCGCTCGTGGCTGACGCACCACGCCTGCCTCCCGCAGCCCGGCTTCCACACGGGCACAGTTCGGCTAAAAGCCTGCACGCAGGGCTGGCTTCGGCCCACCAAGGTCAGCGCCTGCTCAGCACACACGTGCGGCCTGGGACAAGGGACAGAAGGTCAGCGGGCCCCAGTCCGGGGCAGCGAGCCCCTGGGGGTGGGGTGCACAGTGGGACCGGGCTCCCCCTCCGGCTCTTGTGCTGTCTCCACACCCCCAAAACAGCCTCTGCTCTGCTGGTTCCCCACGGCCTCCCGGTGACAGGGGGTGAGCGCTGTGCTCGCCGCCCCGGGGGAGTTCCCAGCCCTTCAGAAGCACAACTTGGGACGGAGGAGGTGGGACGGGGGAGGGAACAGACACAGAGACGAAGTGTCAGCCCAAGTGGCAGGACAGTCAGAGGCCTGTCCTTGCAGTTGGCTCCTGGTTCCCATCTGGGGAGGGAAGGCGAGTCCCAGACTACAAGCAAACACAGCTCCGTGAGCCATCTGCTCCCAGGCAGAGAGGGGCTCCTGGAGACTCGGGGCCTTGGCCCAGAGCCGAGGTGACGGCGGGCACACAAGGAGTCCCTGCAGGGGAGGGGGTTCCAGGCCAGCAGGCCCCGGGACGAAGGCCCCGGGGTGAGGAGTGGCGGTGGGAAAAGCAGGGCGGGGAGGGAGAGGCAGCCAGCTGGGAAAGCCGGGCCGCACGCACCCCCTTGTCCCGAAGGAGGGCTAGGCTCCCAAGGAACGTCTCCGTCGTGTCTGTTTTTACAGGCTCCCCTTGGGAACCCCGTGGTGGGCCTCTGAACCCACGTCCCCCTGGACTGGGTGCAACCCTGGATCTTGGAAGCCCGCAGCCTCGGACCTCGGCAGGTTGGAGCTCCAGGGTGCGGGGACACTGTCTCCTCGGCCCCAGACCCAGCCTTGGGCCAGCCTTGTGTGTAGTGAGCAGTCACTCCAGGCCCCAGGAAGATAAGTCAACCATTCTTCCAGCAGAAATGAACTTTAGAGGCAGAAATAAATAAATAATAAATAAATAAATAAATGCGTGCTGTAGGGATTTCAATCTGGACACGGTCGGCCAGCGGGAGCCCAAGAACCAGCCACAGGCTCCCACGCATCCATAAAGGCCACCCCGGGGCCGTGGGTCCATGGGACCCCTACTCCACGGCACCCCTCTTCTCTTGGTCTCCCCCTAGAGCCCCATCAGGAGAACCAGTCGCAGAGGGTGGGGAGGCCTGTGCCGGGCCCTGTGGGCTCATCAGATCTCTCCCAGGGGAAGGGGACGAGGAGGCCCAGGACCAGCAAGCACAAAGCACGTTCAGACACCCTCGCTGTTCTCTTGGCCCCCTCTCCTGCTCCTCTGGGTTATAAGGAGCAAAAAGCAAATTCTGGCACTTCCAGGAGCCCGCCGGCTTCCAGTGCTCCAGGGTCTAGCAGAAGGGTGCTCTCTGTCCCGTGTTCAGTGGGCCAGAGGCGCTCGATGCCACCCTACTGCACGTGTGGGGACACGCACCAGGTGCTTCAGAGACAGTCAAAGACAACGGGGCCGTGGAAGGTATACCCCAAGGTGTCACAGAACTTAGCATGCCCGGGGCCATCTGAGAATAGAAGCCCCAGCCAAGAAACAGGGACGCGGGTTCCCGGAGGGGCAGCCACCCCCGACACGTGGGAGGCTCCCTGAGGAGGAGGAAGGGGAGGGAGAGAGAGGGCAGAGGCGGCTTTGGGGAAAGCAGGAAGCAGGAAGAGAAGGAGGCCTCCTGCGACCCACTAGACGCCGGTCCGAATGCTTGCCCCAGATGGGCCCGAGGTTTCCCGGAGCCCTAGGTGACAGGCCCACCTCAGGACACAGGCCTTTGGCTCTGCTCCTCGGGGGCCCAGGGCAAGGGGCCCAGGAAGCGTGACACGCCGTCTCCACAAGCACCCTGGAGCACAAGCCCCGTCTAGAGGAGGAGCCCTCTGTCCTCATCGGCTGAGCAGCTGCCCATCTGACCGGCACCCTGGAATTCCCAGGAGCCCGGGCCGCCGGAGGTCCCCGGTAACCATGCAAAGAGCAGGCAGGCTCAGTGGCCGAACGCCGCTGTGATAATCCGTTCTGAGGCTGCAGCTTCCTTGCACGAATGAACTCGCTGGGATCCCAGGAAAGAAAAATGTCGGCAGAAGTCATGCAGAGTCGGGACTCGGGCCACTCACGTTTCTGGATGCTAAGGCCCCTTTTCCTTTGCAAAGGCCACAAGGAAACCTTCCTGCTTGGGGCAAAGCAAGACCCAGGGTGGGGGATGGGGGTCCTAGATCAGGGACTTGACCCCCCCCCTCCCAGCTCTGCCTGGAAGTGAGGGTCCTGCACTGCCAGGTGCACTGGGCCCTCTGGGCGAGTGCTGGGCAGGGGTCCCTAACCCGGGCCACTCGCCTGTCCGGATGCAGCACCGGACAGGCCCCGGGCCAACACCCTGCAGGGGCCCAGCCTGGGGGCCGCCAAAAGGCGCCTCCCCTCCCCCCTCCTCTCTGGCTCACTTTGGCACCAGCTCTCCTGTGAGGCCAACCCAGGATCGATCTGCCGGTTCAGAGAGACCGCTAAACGGCCCATCGGGGAATCATCTTTCACAACTGAATTCATCTCCGCTGGCTCCCCGACCCTCTCTTCCTGCCCATTCTGGTGCTGAATTCCTTCTCTTGTCTCTCAGCCCCAGGACGCACGTGTTTAACACATAAACCACGTCCAGCGCTCCCCCCAACCCCATCTGGGCGCTCCCCGCCCCTGCACAGGCCCCCCAGGCCCCGGAGGCAGCTTTCGAAGGAAGTGAGAAGGGGCTGCTTCCTTCCTGCTCGCTAGCCAGACCCTGCCCGCGAGGACCCCACTGGAGTGCGGCTTCTGCCAGGGCGCGCGGTCGCACATTACGGAGTGGAGGGAGACCGACAGGGTAAGGGGAGGAGGAGGTGGCCCTGCCGCGGAACGCCCCCAGACCCAAGCTCCGACCCGCATCTCTTAACCACTCCCTCCCCAGGGGCGGCAAAGAGCCCAACTTTGTCAGGGCCCCAAGGACAAAGCTGCTCAGGGGCCCGGGTCTCCGCTACTCACATGCCGGGCTGCAGGAGGGGCAGGGCGCCCGCTGGACCCGCGGGGAGCAGCAGCACCAGGGCCAGGGCCACCGCGCGCCCCGCCGCCCTCGCCTCCGGAAGGACAGGCATCGTGCCCGCCGCCCCGCGCCGGGTCCCTCCTCCGGCCCCCAGCTCACTGGACGTCCCGGCGGACCCTCGGAGCCGCCGCCTCCACGTGCGCCATGGCCCGGGGACGCGCAGGGCGCAGCCGCAGGTGCGGAGGGTCCGGCTTCCCGCCCGGCCCGCGTCCGCTTAGCGCGACAGTGCGCGCGGGGCCCAGTTGCTAGAGGCCGGCCCGCCTTTGCCACGCCCCCGGCCCGGACCCCCGCCCAGACCCCGCCCACCGCCCTCGCCCCGCCCCCGGCCCTCCTCCGGTCGGCGCCCAGAGCCTCGCGCGCTCCGGCTCCTCCGAGGCCGCAAGTTCTCGATGCCCTGCGACCGAGTGGCCGAGGGGCTGACTCCAGCGGACCTCGGGCCCAGGCGCCCATCTTTAGGGGCAGCCCTCGGCCCTCCGTCCCTCTTAAGTCCCCGCGGACGCTCCGTCCGTTGTCACCGGGTGCCTTCTCCCTTCCCTTGCCGGGCAGGGGATAGAGGGGGTGGGGGCTGGCGGCCCTCCCTGTGCCTCTGGGTACTCCCCTTTGGGCACCCACGTCGTTGGTCACCGACCACCCCCTGAGCATTTTTACCCTTATTCTGGGCAGGGCGTTCTTGGCCAGTGGCCTGAAGTGGGCGTGCCCTCTAGGGCAGGAGTCGCCGTCTGGAGGACTTACTTCCCTCCATTTTAACCTGGTTTTAAAGCGGCTGTCTGGCTTAGTAGAGCATGAGCCTCTCGATCTTGGGGCCTTGAGTGCAAACCCCACGCTGGGCGTAGAGAGAACTCAATCCTGGGTGGGTTTGGAATTCACTTACCCCTGGGATGAGGACTAGTTGCTCCAGGGGCTCGTGGGGTTCCTGGCGTGGAAACAACCCCCTCAGGAGGTTCTTGAAGGTGCAGGGGAAGGTGCAGTCTGGGTAGAACCAGATGAGTGGCCGGGAGTTAGGCTAGGCACCCGTTAGTCACGTGTGAGGCACCCGGGCCCAGCCACAGAAGCCCGCGGGTGGTCAGACTCACTTCCGAAGCCGGCAAGACCACTTCATGTGCTCTGGGTGACTGGCCCTCGCCTCGCCCTCGTGCGAAGCCCAGGCGCTCCTGGCTGAGGGGGTCTTGGGAGGCAGGGACCCCAGCTGTCCGGAAGCAATGGAGATGCTCAGTGCCTCCCCCCCAAGTATCTGAGTCCTCCACACCACCCGGAGGGTTCGAGTCATCTGGGGCCCGAGGCAGCAGATGGGGAAACCGAGGTCGGAGTGGGGAGCAGCACCCCCAAGTCGCCCGGCTTGTAAACTGCAGATCTGAGAACTGAACGCCGGGGTCTGGCTCTGGGGGCCTTTGGCAAACCCCCTATTCTGCCACCTGTGAACCTAAGACAAGCTCTGAAATGCATGCATGCTGGAGGGCCCGCGGATCTGGGGTGTCCCGGTCTACCCAGCTGCGGGAATAGAACCACAGTTCTGGAGACTGGAAGTCCAAGATCAAGGCGCCGGCCTCTGGGACCAGATGAGCACACTCCTGGCTCGCAGACAGCCGCCTTCTCCCTCCGTTCTCACACGGCGGAGGGGGGGCGGCCGCGAGAGAATGCTCTGTTGTCTCTTCCTCTTCTTAGAAAGCACCCGCCCGGCAGGCTCAGGGCCGCACCCCGTGACCTCGCTTACCTGAACTACCTCCCGAAAGGCCCCGTTCCAGACACAGGCACTTTGGGAGTTAGGGCTTCAACATGTGGATTTGGGCCGGGCACAGTTCCGTCCAGAGCAGGGTGATTTCACTGCCTTCGGAACCCCCTCTGTCCCCTCTGCCCAGCCCGGAGGCATGCCCGGCCCTGGGAGGGGACACGGGGAATCCTGCAGGTAAGCGAACCGTGGCAACTGAAACCCGTCGCCAAGTACTTTGCCAATTCAGTGGGAAGTCCTCGGGTAGCCAGTCCTGAAGCTCGCTTCCAAACCTCCTCATTTGCCCTGAAAGAGAAACAAAACCAAAGACGCAATCTGCTCAAGCGTGGTGAGTAGGACGGCGAGATTCTGGAGCAGACGCTTGGGTTGGGGCCCCTCTGCTGACCAGCGACGTACCCCCGGTCCGGCCCTGTGCCTTGTGCGTGGCCCTGGACACCATCTTTCTATTCTTCCGTCCTCACCTGTGAACCAGAAGCAGCAGGCACCCCTAAGTTGGTTCCTGCTGAGCCTCGGGGTCCTACTGCTGTTTGGTGAACAGACAGGCCTGACCCACGTCACACCACAGGTGCTCTCTCCTCACACCCCCGGGGTGGGACGCAGCATCGGGAAACAGGTCACCAGGGTGTTTGAGGTCACCTGCCACACCAAGAGCAAAAACCTGCCCGTTTGCGCAAAGTACCGGGTGTTGGGGTACAGCGGTATCGTGGGCTGAACCGTGTCTCCAAAAAGACATAGCCGCGTCCTGTCCCCCAGTACCTGCACAGATGGCTGGATCTGTGAAAGGGGTCTTTGGCATGTGATTAAAGGTGTCAGGATGACATCACCCTGGACTTACGGCGGCCCTACACCCACTGACAGCTGTCCTTATGGAGAACAGAGAGAGAGTTGGGACGCATAGACACACAAGGAGAAGGCCGTGTGGCCGCAGGGAAGCAGAGATCAGGCCATGCGCCTGCGGGCGAAGGAAGGCCGGAGGTGGCCGGCCAGCCCTGGAAGCGAGAAAGGAGAGAGGCCTGGACCGACGTCCCTCGGGGCCCCCAGAGGGATTTCAGATTTCTGGCTCCAAAGAAGGAGAGACAAATGGCCTGTGGTTTTAGCCCCCGGTCTGTGGGTTTCTTCTGGCAGCGTAGGAAGCCAGAAGCTGGGGCGAGGCCGGCTGGCACCTTCCCCGGAGCTCCTGGCCAAGGGGGGAGCTGGCCATCCGGGGGGCACGCGGAGGGCCCTTCCCGCCAGGCATCTCAGCAGCACACGGGTGCCGAGCGAGCAGAGGCTGCCCGGGGAGCCAAGTCCGGGAGGTGCGGAATTTGTTGCTGGACACGCTTTCTGCGGGGCAGCCCTCGCGTTCCTTAGGAACAAGGCAGTGTGCGTCCCCCTCCCCTGCCGTGCTGACCGGAGCCAGAACCCACACTCCAGTCCGTGACCACGTGCATTCCAAGATCTCCTGGCCCCCCACCTAGCCTGTGCCCCCGGCACCGCCTGGTCCCAGCTCGCCCAAGGGGAAGCATATCAAAGCCTGGCCTCACGGATCCCACGGTGGCTGCAACTCCGCCAGATGTGGAGAGCGAGACCTCGGGGCACCTGGGCCCGGCCAGGCGGGCGACTTGGCGGAGGCAGAGCAGAAGCCCCGTTCCGGTCGAGTTAGAACAGTTTCAGCTTGTAGAAACTGCCGGAGAACTCTCCCTTTCCAGGCCTGCGAATCCTGCTGTTTTGCCTTAAAACCACAATGTTTTGGGGCGACCAGGTGGCTGGGTCAGTTAGGCGTGTGACTCTTGATTTCGGCCCAGGTCACGATCTCACGGTTTGTGAGTTCGAGCCCCGAGTCGGGCTGTCACGCCGTCGGTGCAGAACCCACTTGGGATTCTCTCTCTCCCTCTCTCTGCCCCTCCCCCTCTTGCACTCTCTCCCCCTCTGTCTCGAAATAAATGAACAAACTTAAACAATTCTTTGTAAGAGGCCACATCATTTGGAAGCCTGCCCTCTTGGTTCCCAGCCCCCCATGGGCTGGGAAGTGTGTTTCTGTGTCAAAGTCACCCCTACTTCCTCCGTGACCTGCCAAAGCCAAAGGTTAAGTACGCCATCTGATGGCTCTTAGACGGGTCCCTAGGGGCCACGACAGCCTCCGAGCACTACCCAGCCTCGGATGCAACCCTGATCCCTTTGGGGAGGGCGCGGTCTCGCCCAGAGTGCGCGGTCTCGAAAGAAGAGCTCAGCCCACAGCCCCTGCAAACGGGAATATTCTCGGGGCTGGGCATCAACCTCCAACAGCGCTAAGCTCCCGCCCTCGGGGCTCCCATGTGGCCTGGGCCCTGTGCGCCTGACCGCCGCTTCCGTCCGAGACGGAGACCACAGGTGGGGACCCTGGTTTCCTAGAGCGCTGAGCCGCAGCATCTGGAAGGTAGATAAGCCTCCAGACTTGCCAGTCCTCCGCGGGGAGAGAAGATAAAACGGGGGTTTCATCTCAGGCCGAGCACCGTGGGCGGCTCCCTAGTTTGAAGGCTCCGCGTGGCCACTCTGCCACCTGCTGACAGGAGCGGAGCAGCCTGTCCAGAGTCCCCGGAACGCAGGCTCGCTGGGACTCGCAGCCGCGAGCCGCCTTCCCCTGCCTGCCGCCCGGTGTGTGTACCCGTGTGGAGAGCCGCGTTCCCTTCAGAGCCTGGTCGCGGTTTGCGTACCTGCTGCCATCTGCTCAGGCAGAACTGTGTTCCCTGCACGGGTATGTTCAAGTCCTGACCCCGGTACCGCGAGCGCGGCCTCGTTTGGAGACAGGGTCTTGGCAGACACAGCGAGTCAAGTGTCCTTGGAAGAAGAGACACCGGGAGACACACAGGACACGGGGGACACGGCCGTGTGGCAATAGAGGCAAAGGTTGTGGGCATGCGGCCCCAGGTGCAGGGACGCCGAGGACTGCCGGCCACCGCCAGACACCAGAGAGGCCAGGACGGCTTCTCTACAGGCTTCGGGGGGACCGGAGCCCTGCAGACGCCCTGGCCTCGGGCCTCTGGCCTCCAGCATCGAGGACCGGTCGCTGGTGTCAGGCCCCGGGGGTGAGGGACTTTCGCAGGGCCGCCTGGGAGCCGGCACCACCCAGTGCTATTCATGACCCAACACGCACAGCATCTCTGTCAGTTCCCAGCTTATGGGCCTGCGGGGTGCCCCCCACACCCACCAGAGGCCCGGGCACCCGGGGAGCACCCTCCTCCTCCTCCTCAGCACCCACCCATCTAACGGGCCTGGGCCCCTGCCGGCCCTGTCTTTCGTCCCAACACCGCAGCAACCAGTCCCGAGACGGAGGCTGGGGCCGGGCACCACGCAGAGGGTCCTCTCGGTGGCACCTCGCTGCCTGCACCCACCCGAGGTCCACAGCGCCCAGACGCCCCGCTCTTTCTTTCCCTACGCCGACTCGCTCCCTTCCGGCCGCGTGCTCTTCACGCCTCCCTCTGTTCCGTGGCTACCTGGCCTCCGGACACAGAGGGCAGGGGGACCCCGAAGAAAGAGGCAGACGCTCCGGGCTGGCGGGGGGTGGGTAGCAGGTGTGATAACAAACGGAACCCATGAGGCTGGTCTTGGGCGCTGCAGGCCGAGGGGAGCCCCGCACGCGCCCGCCTGAATCTTAAAGTTTATCCAGAGGCCTCCGAGGGGCTCCCGCCGTGGGAATGAGTGGTCGCGGCGCACATTCGAGCAGGGTGAGGGGCCGGCTCCAGGGTCCACAGTGGTCACGTCCTCTCCGTGACTTCCTCCGGCACCGGGCCCCTGGTGACCCGTGACCGGCTCTCACAATCCCACACTCCCCCTCTTCCGTGGTGGGCCCTGCGTGGTCAGCACGGGTGGCAGTGGCGTGGAGGAGGCTCATTCGGTGGCTTTCTGGCTGCGCTGGAGGCAGAGGCTGCAGCAAAAGTATAGGCAGAGGCAAGAGAAAACACAGATGAGGACAGAAATCCCCCCAAATAAGTGACAGTTTTGTCCACCAAGAGCCCCATGACCTGACCCACTGATTTACTAGATGCCCTGGGCTGGGGGTCAGACGGTTGAGGGCACTGTCCTGTGTCTCAGTGTGGCCTGATAAAGGTGACACGTTAGCAGGCTGCCGGGTGTGAACACACAGCACTGGACACTGGCGCCGCCTCCAGAGGCGGGAGTAGACCCAGGCAGTCCTCCGTCCCGCTCCGGAGCGCAGCCCTGCCGTCGGGGCCCCCACGGTGCTCGGCGAGCACGCGCTGTATCGGCTGTCCCTCACGCTTGCGGAGGCGTTAGTGGGCCTCTGCGCGTGCGTAGCGCCCTCCCGGCCCGTGCAGGGCAGAGACGGCACCCGGTGACCAGTGGCAACAGAACGAGCACAGCTGGCCGCCAGGCGGGGGAGGTGCTGCACACACGTACATGTGCACGGCGGGGGAAGCAGCACAGTCAGGCGTGAGGACTAGGGTGCGTGTGCCCGGCCAGCGTGTGTGTTCCATCCCGGCTGCATCGTGTTTCCACGGGCCCAGCTTGTAGCAAATACTGGGGTCCCAGGGAGACCGCGTGGCCCCCCAATCCAGAGGGGACCCCACCGCAAGCTCAGGCAGGTAGTTCCTCTCCCAGGCGTGATGTGCTCGGGGCTCCCAGCAACACAGGGCATGGACCCAGAGTCGGAGTCGGGACAATGGCTGTTTTCTGCCGCTTCCACACGGGACGGTGGGTGCTGGGGGTGTCTGGGGAGGGGCCCCCAGGCTGGCCTGTGGGGCGTTGGCCTGAAATGTGTAAAACCGCAGACAGCACCCCAGCGCCGGCAAGATGATTCCTTGTCGGAAATTAACTGCAGCTTCGCTACCCCGTGTTCCCCTCCTACGACCCCTGCTGCTTGCCGGTTATGGGGAGGGGCGGGGGCCCACATCAGGGCCTTTGAAATGTGACCCCCATCACTGTCTGTTCGACAAGGGTGTCCATCCGCGGGACTCAGCGTCCCTGACGGTGGCAGCCTGGTTTGTGTGGTGATGGGAAGCCTGGGTTAGGCCAGATGCGGCGTCCGCACAGACCGGGGCTTGTGTGGAAGGAACCTCGCTCAGAGGGAGGGGCCGCGTGCCGGCCCCTAGCTGGCCGGGGATTCCCAGGGACGGTCCCAGGCTCCTCTGGCCTCTGCCCCGAGGACGGCTAGGAACACACAGGACCGCCCGCTGTTACCGCACCCGGGTCGCTGTGCTTCAAGGGCATTTGGGCATCCTTGGTGACACACCACCCACCCGGGTATGGTGGTGGCCATTCGTTCCGGGTGCACCCTCTGCTGGACCTCTGAGGGGTCCTCACTGGGGCTCATCCTCCAGCTGGGGCGCTGTCTTCCTGATCGCCAGGGGAGCGGGGGACAGCGCCTTACGAGCCAGGACGTGGAAGACACTGGAGACCACCTGAGGTTCTGGCTGGTCAACCCAAACGTCTTTCCACATAACCTGACCCCGCACAGGCTCTTTCCTGATCATCGCCCCTCGGCTTCCAAGCCCTGGGGTCTCTCCCTTCCCAGGGCCCAACTGTCAGCACGGAGGTTAACGAGCAGGGCCCATGAGCGGTCACCAGCCAGACCCCGGAGTTCAGCCCAGAGGCTGCTGCGGTTTGTGTCTGTTTCCATCCAGACGGTGTCAGTGTTGGGCTGAATAGTGACTACAGTCCGTGTGGGCAGATCGCCTCCAACAGACCCATCCTTAGAGGGAGTCGCTCATTCCCTCCCTGCAGGCTGCGGGGCCAGCACAGGAAGCGGGGGCATGTGCAGGAGGTGGGGACGTGTGCAGGAGGGGGCGTGTGTGCAGGAGGGAGGGTGTGTGCAGGGGGTGGCATGTGCAGGAGGGGGCGTGTGTGCAGGAGGGAGGGTGCGTGCAGGAGGGAGGGTGTGCAGGGTGGGTGTGTGCAGGAGGGGGCGTGTGTGCAGGAGGGAGGGTGTGTGCAGGGGGTGGCGTGTGCAGGAAGGGGGTGTGTGTGCAAGAGGGGGGACGTGTGCAGGAGGGGGCGTGTGTGCAGGAGGGAGCGTGTGTGCAGGAAGGGGGCGTGTGTGCAGGAAGGGGGCGTGTGTGCAGGAGGGAGGGTGTGCAGGAGGGGGCATGTGTGCAGGAAGGGGGCGTGTGTGCAGGAGGGAGGGTGTGCAGGGTGGGTGTGTGCAGGAGGGGGTGTGTGTGCAGGGTGGGCATGTGCAGGAAGTGGTGGCGTGTACAGGATCGGTGCCCTCCCCTGCCTCTAGTGGCACCTGCATCTCTGGAGATGTCAAGCTGGTGGACAGGGCGCCGCTTGGTCAGGGTGGGGGTTTGAGCCCAGCCGAGGTGGAGGGTGGACGACATTCTTATGCCACCCTCGTTGGGCAGGGAAGGTCTGGCCGCCATCGGCCGTCCCTCAGTGAGGAGCTCGGGCCACACTGCTCGGAGCTGCCACTCTCTGGGGCCCCTTCCAGAGCTGGGACCAGATTCCTGGGGACACTCGTCTTCTCTGTCACAGCTCCCACCCGTACCTGCTGGAGTCACAGACACGCCTGCCTCGAATGGCAGCCCTGCTTCGGAGATCCCAGACCTCGAACCCGCTTCTCTTGGGTTCTTTCAGAGGCTGCTCGCTGCTCCCATCTCCGGCCTCGAATGTGCCCCTCTCTTTCCCTGGTGGCATAAGGGACGGAAGCACCGTGCCAGGCGGGGGATAAGAGCCGTCCCAAGCCCCCAAATCCCTACACAGGCTTGCGCCTTCCTCCTGCTCTTAGGGGTTGGATAGGCTGGTCAACGACCAATCGAAGGTTCTGGGGGGATGTGCATCTCGCACGATCGAAGAGCCCCCCAGAACTTTCCGGGGCTGCCTGGGCTCCACCCTCCCCTCGCAGGTGCTCCGCCCATGGAGTGTCCTGCTGCAGGGAGGACAGGGACAGGGCTGCCACCCCCCGACATGGCAGGGGGCTGGCAGGTCTGCTGCTGCCCCTCCGTGTGGAGGCAGATGGACTTTAGTTCTCACAGACCTGTACTCGCCCAAGTCTTTTCCACGAATCTCCTTGAAGATGGAGTGCTTCTGCAAAGCGCCGGGGTAAAGCACCGAACTGCAGGCGAGAGCGCGCTCGGAAACCGCACGGCTAAGCTCCGCCGAGCGCTCCTTACCATGCGCCCACGGGGAAAGTTGCGTGTTCCTGTGACACATACTTTTTTTTTAATGTTTATTTTTGAGAGACAGAGAGCACAAGCTGGGGAGGGGCAGAGAAAGGGGGACAGAGAATCCCAACCAGGCTCTGAGCTGACAGCACCGATGCGGGGCCAGAACTCATGAACTGCGAGATCATGAGCTGAAGTCAGATGCTTAACAAACTGAACCACCCAAGGGCCCGTGTGACCTACGCCTTAAAACTATGGCTGATGCCATAATACCAGGACACAGCAGATTTTTAGGAATTTTATATAAATCTGCCCTAACAAGGGGCGCCAGGGGGGCTCAGTCAGTTGGGCGTCAGACTTAGGCTCAGGTCATGATCTCACAGTTCATGGGTTCAAGCCCTGCGCCAGGCTCTGCGCTGACAGCTCAGAGCCTGGAGTCTGCTTCAGATTCTGTGTCTCCCTCTCTCTCTGCCCCTCCCCTGCTTGTCTTCACTCCTTCTAAAAAAAAAAAAAAAAAAAAAATTTGCTCTAAGGTTTAATGTCCCTGCTGTCTTGACCACACTTCCCAAGGGAGTTGCCGTGTCCAATAAGCCTCATCGGTGCGGTCTCTCTCTGCTAAAAGGGGAGAGAACACCTCTTTTGATGTGTTCCAGGGACCTCAGCAAAATCTCAAAGACAGTTCAAGACCAACAAGGCTTCACTCAGAATTTGACTTTTGGGACCCAGGTCACCGGGTGAAATAATGGCTGACTCTTCATTCAATTAAAATGACAATGAAAGGGGCCCTGGGTGGCTCAAATGGTCCCGAGGTGACTCTTGATTTCAGCTCTGGTTAGGATCTCACTGTTAGTTTGTGAGTTTGAGCCCCATTCCGGGCTCTGTGCTCACTGCCTGGAGCCTGCTTCGAATCCTCTGTCTCCCTCCTTCTGGCCCTCTTCCACTTGCTTGCTCTCTCTCTCTCTCTCTCAAAAACAAATGATCATTAAAAATAAATAAATAGGGGTGCCTGGGTGGCTCAGTCGGTTAAGCGGCCGACTCCAGCTCAGGTCATGATCTCACGGTCTGTGAGTTCAAGCCCCGCGTCGGGCTCTGCGCTGACAGCTCAGAGCCTGGAGCCTGCTTTGGATTCTGTGTCTCCTTCTCTCTCTACCCTTCCTCTGCTCATGCTCTGTCTCTATGTCTCTCGAAAATAAATAAATGTTAAAAAAAATAATAAAGTTTAATAAATAAATAAACAAAATGACAATGAAAGGCTTCTAAGCCAAATACAGAAAGTTACATAGTGATTTAAAAAACCCTCAGTTGTTTTAATAGAGAAGACTCCACTTTCAGAAGCAGTCAGAGAGCTGATGAAGACAGGAAGCTCAGGCAATTGTTTTAATAAAACGCAGGATCTTTGTCTTCTAAGTAGATGACTCAAAGGTAAAGAAAAATCTCTCAATTCCATTGAGGCCAAGAATCCAGGAAAACTTTGTCCTGTCGCCAGATGAAAGCAGATTTTCAGTCCCGCACAGGTGCTTTGTTGGCGTTTCTGTAAGGCAATTTGACAGAGCCCTTTCACAATGCGTGTCGGCGGCGCCCTCGGGGGAGACGGACGTTGCACGCAGGGAGCGCTCCTCCGTACCCGCACGCAGACACGCGGACGGGCGCGGACCCTCCACGGGTCATCCCAAACCTCCGGCCGTGAACCGGGTGCAACAGTATAGAAGTCTCTCGTCCGCGGAGCCATGGCGCCCCGCCTGTCTCTGGCAGGTGGAACGAGGTAGAACGAGAGGGCCCCCGACTCCCACGGCGCAAGCTTTTTACTGACGTTCGTGAGACTTGCCCTTGGCCCGTTGTCTCGCGGAGGCCGTGATGGACAGGTGGGCGAGGGACCTTCCTCGGCAGGGTCTGTGTTGTGCAAAGCCCCCCTCCCCCCAGAGGCGGGTGATGGAGGGTAGCGGTTTGGTTATCCTCGCCGGTGGGGGGGGGGGGGCGCGGATTCCAACTCAGACGTGCCATTTGCAGCTTCCAGAGGCCCAGGAACAACGCAAGTTTCTCCGAGGAGTTTGGGGGTTTGTTTCTCTATTATTAGAAGTCTAGAGTCATTATTATTTAAGATTGTCCTTTGTTACCGGGGATGGGGCAGCATGGGGCACTCCGTCCAGCTCACCATCAATCACAACCCTCTCCCCTCCGCGCGCCTCACTTTCTCAGGGACCCCACCCGTTGGCGTCCCGCTCAGGCTCCCTCCGGAGCAGCAGGCCCTCCATCCTCCCAGCCTGCGCCCTCCCAGCTTTGCCGGGTCGCCTGGGGCGCCTCTGGCTCATCACCCCGCCCTCTGACCCCGCCTGCCAGCCCACCCCCAGCAGAGTGTGGCGCCCCAACCTCAGCTCTCCGGTGGCTTTCTAGCCCCAGCTTCAGCCTCTCGGCAGCATCGGTGCGCAACGGAGCCCCCCTTCCTGTCCCCCTCCGCCTCCGGGAAAGTCCTCCAAGGGCACCTGCCGGCCTGCAGACTCCCCCCCTGGACTGCCATCCCCCTTCCCAATCCCTGCCTCGGTGAGATGACCCTGACCCTCGAGGTCTCTGTCACAGGAACCCTGTCACTGGCTGCAAGAGCCACCCTGTCACCGGCTGGGGCGGCTCTGTCCCACCCCACCTCAGCAGGCCACATTGGCACACTCACGAGATCTCTGGTTTCTGTCCAGGAAGCGAAGTACCAAAACTCCTCCAGTATTGATAGAGTCGGAAGTTAGCTAGAGAGGAGCGGGGGGCAAGGTGGTGGTAAAAGTGATTTTGTGGTTTCCAACCTCCGGGCAGGTGGGGGCAGGGGCTGGGGTGCTGGCCGCCCAAGGAGAGCAGGTGCAGAGCCCGCGCCCTGCTTTCCAGCCTAGCCTGACCCTGAGCTTCATTATAATATATTTACATTGCGGTCTGGACCCCTCCCCCCACACACACACCTCGGTGGGGAAGATGGCCTTGACCGGTCCAGCCAGGACCTAGTAGGGCCAAAAACTCCCCCTACCAACTGACAGGAAACTACCTCCGTGGGAGACCACCCTGGCTATGACCCATCACCTATGCAAACAGTAAAAAAAAAAAAAAAAAACAACAACAACAAAAAGACAGCCCTACCCCTGGTACGGTTGCCCCCTCTGGGGCTGCCTGCTCCCCCATCCTGAGAGCATACCGTCGTCCTTAAGAAACTGCTTTGTGCTTGCTACCTTCCCTCTGGCTGTCTGTATTCGAGTCAGGGTCCTTGCGTAAACCTTTTGCAGGGAATTCAAGCACCCAGCCCTCCGTTCACACGAGGTAACAGGATCTGTGGCATCTGGTGCCACCAGCTTGTCGATGTTGACATCCCAGGGGAGCAGTCGGTGGTGCCGAGGGCCCGCTGTGTGCACCCTCCCTTGAAGGAGGTCCTGGGGGCCAGAAGTTTGGGCCATCCTTGAACTGTGGACCAATCGTGAGTGCGCCCGAGTCTGCACAGCCCCGGGAGGGACTCTGCTCACGGGCAGAGCTGCGGCAGCCCCGGGGGTGTCCCCAGAACTCTCCGAACCTGCTCCCGCACCTGCAGCACGGACAGTCGTGAGTGGCCAGCCCTGGGCTCCGGTGAAATTTGAAGAACTATGAAACTGGCTGTAAACCCCAAAGCGCAGCCTTATGCAAAGGGCTGGTTCCGCTGAACTTTCCTAACTGCTAAGGCGTGCACAGAGGCGCGCACACAGGCGCACACGCAGGTGAAAGAGCAGAGAACACAGTAGTGATTGAGTCGTGGTGCAGAGCAACGTCTCCTAGGGAGTGTGCCAGAATGTGCCCAGGAGGGGTGAGGCAAGGCTTTTGGGGTGGGGAGTGGAGGAGTGAGAGGATGGCGTGAGGAGAGGCAGCGAAGTCCCAAGTGACCAACTGGGGAGGATTCGGAAGGGGCTGTAAACTGTCACGGATGCATAGCCCTTGGGTGCAAGAGGGTGGTGAGGAAGTCCTGGAGCCCCTGGGGGCAAAGGCCGCCAGCTGAGGCCCCTGACAGGGAGGGCAGATGCCTAGGGTGGCCCCAGTCCTGGGCAAAGCAGTCACCCACAGGAAGAACAGAAGTGATTCTAGCCTCTGGAGGACAAGAGCTGGGACCCGGAACGGATCTTTGATGAGTGGCTGTGGTAAGTGACCTGGCTCTGGGCCTCAGTGTCCCTTTCTGTGAAGCAGGGGTCAGAGGCGGGCCGCTTCCTAGGCCGGTCACAGCCGGCCGCGCCAGTCCATCGGTGACCTGCGCGCAGGAAAGCGCTCCGCCCGGTGCCGCGCCGCCTTCTCCAGGAAGGCCGCGCCGCCGCCTCCAGAGCCCTACCTGGCATGGAGGCGCGTCCCCGGACGGTGAGACCGGGACGGCGGGCAGGGTGGGGGGGCGTCCCGGGGAGGCAGGGTGACCGGGGACCTGAGACAGGTTCGGGGACTGTGACCACGGGGGCGCGTGCCGGGAGGGGGGAGGTGACCGTATGAGGCGGGGTGGGTGGTGGGAAAGGGGTCTGGGGGCGGAGACCGCAGGTCGGGGGGCCGCGTCGGGGGGGCGGAGACCGCGGGCGGGGGATTGGGCGGCGACTGCGGAAAAGGATCCGGGAGTGGTGACGGCGGGTGGGGGTCGCGTCCGGGGGGTGGTGAGGGGAGACGGTGATCCCGGGGGCGGGGCACGTCCGGGGGAAGGGGCGGTGACCCGGAGGGGGTCGGCGACCCCCGGAGGGAGGGGGAAAGACGGGTCCGGGGGCGGAGACTGCGGGCAGGGGGCGCGTCGGGACGGGAGGAGGGGTACGGAGACCGCGGAGTGGGGAACGGGTCCAGGGACAGTGACCGAGGGCCGGGGGCGGGTCCGGGATGGTGGGCGGTGACCGCGGGCCGAGGGGGGCGGTGACCGCGAGCAGGGGGCGCGTCCGGTGGGGGGAGAGGCGGTGACCGCGGGTGCGGAGACCATGGACTACGGGCGCGTCCACGTTGGGGCGGTGACCCGTGGCTGGCCACCCCCTCTACGGGGACCCGGCACTCTACTCCTGACGCACTGTCTGCGTCTCCCTGGCAACTAGCCTCGGCCCCGTCCCTCCCCTCGCGCCGCGTACAGAGGAAATGGGCGTGCGCGCGGCGTGCGCTTCCGGCATGGCGAGGGGCGGGAGCGATTGTGAACGGGCGGCGGGTAGGGCCAATCGCGGAAGACGGCTGGGGAAGAGCCAATCGCCAGGGCCGACGAGCGCGGGCAGGGGGCGGAGCCTTAGGCGGGGCTGGTGAGGCCAAGCCAATCGCACCGAATCCCGGGGCTGTAGCTACGGCGACTGAGACGGTGGCCTCGTACGGTCTGGGTTCGGGGTCAGGGTCGGGGTCTGGGGCCGCAGCGGGCGTGGCCATGCTGCAGCTGCGGGACTCGGTGGACTCGGCCGGCACGAGCCCCACGGCGGTGCTGGCGGCCGGCGAGGAGGTCGAGGGGGGCGGCGGCGGCGCGGCCGGGGGGCGGCCGGGGGCGGGCACTCCGCTGCGCCAGACGCTGTGGCCGCTCAACATCCACGACCCCACGCGCCGCGCCCGCGTCAAGGAGTACTTCGTGTTCCGAGTGAGTCGGGCGTGCTGGGACGGGAGGGGGCGGCGTGGGGCCGGGGCGGCCGGACGAGGTAGCTGGGACGGGAGGGGGGCGGGGGCCCCGGGCCGGGCCGGGGTTGCTGGGACGGGAGGGGGGCGGGGGGCCCGGGGGGCCGGCGCTGCCGGCCGGTGGCGGGGGTGGGGTGGGGTGCTGTTATGGGCGGGGCGGCCGGACGCGGGGCGGGGCGGAGAGTTAACCGCGCCCACCGCCCGCAGCCCGGCACCATCGAGCAGGCGGTGGAGGAGATCGGCGTGGTGGTGCGGCCGGTGGAGGACGGCGACATCCAGGGCGTGTGGCTGCTGACCGAGTGAGCGGGGCGCGCGGGACGCGGGGACCGCCCGGGTGGCCTGTGCGCGGGGCAGCGCCCGGTGACTCGTGTCGTCTGCGGACAGGGTTGACCATTGGAACAACGAGAAGGAGCGGCTGGTGCTCATCACAGACCAGGCGCTGCTCATCTGCAAGTACGACTTCATCAGCCTTCAGTGCCAGCAGGTGGTCAGGGTCGCCTTAAACGCGGTGGACACCATCTCCTGCGGAGAGTTCCAGTTTCCCCCAAAATCGCTCAACAAGTGAGTCCGTTGGTCACAGAGCCCGGTACCAGGGCCTGTAGTAGGTCCTTCCAAAACCAGCCCCCTGGTGATCCCCGTCTGCCATTCTGCGGAAGGGAAAAGCCTCAGCTTCAAATCAATAGTTTCTTAGAATAGAAGCAAGTGCTTCTGGGCAGCAGGTGCATTAAGAGGAATTCAGGCACAGAAGACAGCCATTAGGCTGGTAGTGAAATGAACTTGAGGTCTGTTGAAGCGGAGCTGACGTGGCGTTCTTAAGATGAGAGCCAGGGTCGGCCTGTTACCTCTGCCCGTCACATCAAGCCCTGCTCTGGTTAAATTTTAACAAAAAAAACCCCATCAGTTATTTACTGCTGTTGCTAAAACTTGAAAACATTGAATGCCCCACTTTCAGAGGAGAGTATCCTGAAACACGAGAAGCCTGGACGTTAGTACAAGGTAGAGCTTTGCTTCAGGGATGTGCTCAGGGCACGGAGCTGGCCCCAGTCAAGAGCGCTGACGGGCCCTGAGGCCTTTTGGACAAAGGGCCTAAGGTGACACACCTGTCGTTCACGTGGTCGACCCGCCCGCAGCCTCTTCCTGTTGCTGTTGAATTACACTGACAGTGTGGAGGCTGTTGGGTTTAAAACAACACACTCAGTTTGTAGCAGAGTGCTCAGTGCGTGGTGACCGGAGCCCCCCCACCCCCACCCCGGCACCGAGGGCCGCAGGTCCTGTCCGTGGTCCCAGAGCAGCTTCCTAACATCACGCCCCATACCCGCCCGGGCTGCCCGAGCCCTGTGGCCTGCTGCGTGGTGTGAAGTCTTCCTTTCTCTGCAGGCGAGAAGGTTTTGGGATCCGCGTTCAGTGGGACAAACAGAGCCGCCCTTCCTTCATCAACAGATGGAACCCCTGGTCCACCAACATGCCCTATGCCACGTTCATAGAGCACCCCATGGCTGGTGCGGACGAGAAGACCGCGTCTCTGTGCCAGGTAGGACCGTCGGGGCGGCGCTGTCTAGCCGTGACGGCGACACTCCAGGCCTGCCCTGCCCACCGTGTGTGGCTGTGGAGCATCTGAGCTGTTCTCTGTTCTAGTAAAACTGAGAAAACAAACTTTTAAGTTTTAAAAAGTTTCGTTAACTTATGTTTAAACAGCCCCATGTGGTTAGTGGCTCTGGCTAGCTGTATAGCGTCGCCCTTCGTGGCCACGGTCACCTTGGAGAAGGGCCCTGAAGGGCTCTGGGCCGTCCGTGCTCACCAGCAGAGGAGGCCCTGGGGCCACTGGTGAGGGCAGACTTGGCCCCCCTTGCCAGTCGTGCCCTCGGCCTGCTCACTGGTCGGGCGGGTGGCGGGGAGGATCGAGTAGGTCCCTACGACAGCAGTGCTCTGTGAGGCCTGTCGTCTGTCCCAGTGAGCGCAGGGCTAGGATCTGACGTTTCCAGAGAGCCACATGGAGGAGCCGAGCTGAGGGTGCGGCTGGAAGGTGTCTCCTCCAAGGGCAGGGACAGGGGCTGGCACAGAAAGGGGTGGATTTTTTCCGTGTGTAGACCACTGACCCGCAACGTGATTTCTCTGTCTTTACAGCTGGAAAGTTTCAAAGCTCTGCTAATCCAGGCTGTCAAGAAAGCCCAAAAAGAGAACCCTCTGCCAGGACAGGCCAACGGCGTGCTGGTCTTGGATCGCCCCCTCCTCATCGAGACCTACGTGGGCCTCATGTCCTTCATTAACAACGAGGCTAAACTGGGCTACTCCATGACCAGAGGCAAAATAGGCTTCTAGATGGCGCCCACAGGTGGCCTTGGGGACGCGGGGCCTCAGACCTGGGGCCAGCTCCGCCGCGCGGGCAGAGTCGGGGCTGTTAGCCTTCAGGGATCTGAGCGTGATTGGAACAGTCGGATGCGTTCTCTGCTTCTCCGGGCTCCGGGTGTCTGGGAGGGGCCGCGGACAAAAGCGAGGTGAATCCAGGGTCCCTCTCGTGGCTGGTATTCCGTCTTCTAGAACTCGTTTCCGTGTTTCTCCGGGGGTGTCTCCGTTTGCTTTCTCGTGGTCCTGCCCCACCCAGGCCCCCAGCACGTGAATAAACCCACGCCCCCACTAGAGCCTCCCCGCGCTCACTCCCCCTGCATGGATGGTTCCCTCCAGGGAGGGCCTGGACCCCGGTGCCCGGAGTGGCAGACACGTTTATACTTGGTGTCACATTTTGTATTTTGAAATTTAATCCGTTTTTTTAAAGCGAAGTGCGAAACGAACCGGCAGACTGGGGAGGCAAACGGGAGACAGGCCGTCTCGTCGGCACTTCCGACTTTGACCTAAAGTCACACTCTTGCTGAAATTATACTGTGTTCGTATTCAGGTGTCTCTCCCAGGCCCCGAAGTTGGCAGGAAAGCATTTTTAGACAACTCATGAGTTTGAGAGTCACCTTGGTCGTTCCTTGACAAACTACACGTGGCCTACGGTTGTGTCGTCACGCTCACGTTTAAAACGGGGATTGCTCACTTGGCGTTCGAGAAGGCCCTGCTGAAGAGGAACCGCGTTCGGTTCTCGTGGCGCTGCTAACGCCCGGCGTGGCTACCGCAGCGGCCGCGCAGACACGAGGCTTACTGGCGTGGCCCTGAGTGTGCCTGGGCCTCGGCGGCCCGTGGGGCCCGCCTGCGTGGGAACTGTGGCCCCCGCCCGCGCACCCGCTCATCCTGGCTTGACTGGAAGCGACTGTTCCCGCCCGTAAGCGCCGGCTCACCGGCGTCCTCCTTCGCAGCTCTGGCGTAGCTTTAGCCGGCGCGGACGTGCCCCAGCTGCTTAGCCCATCCGGCTCGCAAGGCTGCCTCCGCACCGCCTGGGCCCCGAGCCTCCGCTTTTGGTCGTACAGTAAACCTGTTTACAATCGAATGGATGTTTTCTTTCTTTGAAAGTGTTATGAAAATGGGGGCGACAACCAAGAAAATCACCTCTTAAGTGAGCGTACGTTAGAGCCTGACCCGTCTCCTGTGCTCGCTCAGGGACGCGGGCGCTAGGGAGTTACGGTCCAGCTGGTTCGCTCACAGAGAAACGCAGAGTGCTGTGGGAACCATCTCGCTTTTAGGACGACGAGTCCCAGCTCGGAACCCTACTTCGTCCATCAGAGCACCTGCAGGGACAGGTGCACGGACTCTGGCGGAGCCGGCGGCCCCGGGGCCTGCCGCTCCCGTCCCCGCGCTGCAGGCGCCCTGTGGGACCGCCGCGCCTGCTCCCCAGGAGCTCCGCTGACCAGGCATGGAGGCGCCAGAGCAGGGCCTGGGGGGGGAGGGGGGCTAGCTGCTTGGGGTCAGCAACCT
The DNA here is from genome assembly GCA_030068075.1 of Paguma larvata. Taxonomy (NCBI): domain Eukaryota; kingdom Metazoa; phylum Chordata; class Mammalia; order Carnivora; family Viverridae; genus Paguma; species Paguma larvata. The sequence continues at coordinate 2,041,359 of CM057833.1, forward strand.
TCCGTCCAACCGTGAACCCAAACCTGGAACAAACCAGAAAACCTTCCTAGGACTTAAACCTCTCACAAAAACAAGCACCAGCGATTTTATGAATTAGCAAATATTTATTTTAAATAAAAACTGGTTTCATACCACCCATATTTACATATTTACAGAATGCTGTACAAAAATACAAGTTGATCATTTCATCTGGGCCGCCGGTGTCAGAGACCCTGCCCCCTCCCCCCGCCAGAAGCCCTGCTCCTTCCCGGCAGCTGCCACGTGCCACGGTGTTCTCTGGGCTCACCCAGGCCTGGTCACTCGCAGGTCCTACGTGTGGTCACCTGGCCGTCCAAAGGCTGTGCCAGCCCTGTCTTCGGTCTCCAGGAAACACAGGCAGAAGTGGTCCTTACTGAGAAGGGCCAATGAGTCCCCGTTTAAATGCCAGCACAGAGAAAGCACCTGAAAGTCACCTGGAGAAAGAGGGAGCCAGAGGGTTAGAAGGCTGGCCTGAGGGCTACGCGGACGTGCCGAGAGGGACCCTGACTGCACGCTCGAGGCAGTAACCCGCACGGGCCACGCTGTCCAGGCCGGCCGCAAAGACCCCGCGCTCACCTTCCCCGGGCACCTGCACCGACACGCAGCCTGCCGGCGACCACAGGTACACCCTGCCGCCTCCCGTGCAGACGGCCAGCCGGGGCTGCTGCGGGTCCCACTGGAAGGAGCGCACCGGCGACAGCTGCTCCAGCACCACGAAGAGCTTCAGCTTCTGTACGTCCCAGATCCAGACGGCGTTCGGGACACTGTCTGGGGAGGGGAGGCGCGATACCCCACTTTGGTGTCCACGCCCGAGACACATGCCGGAGGGCAGGCCACGGGCCCTGTGGACACTGCTGCTCTGGTGTCTACAAGCTGGACGGACCCCCCTCTTCCCCCCACCGGGCTTAGAGCTCACATGGGCACGTCCAGTGGTTTTCACAGCCCTTAAAAAACGTAAGCCCCCTTCCCGCGTGAAAATAGGCCCGTGGCTGTGGCGGCGCCTGGACCCTGTCCTTTACCAAACAGAGAGGCAAGCGGCAGGCGGAGGCGCTGCGGTACGGCGGTCCACCTGCCGCTGCTCCCGCCTGGGCCTCCAGAAGCTTCTGTGGGCACGACGTCCCAATAGGCCGCGACGTGCCAGGAAGCCCGTCGCCCAGGTTTCCTCTCACGGTCTGTGTGCCTGGGCGCCAGGGGAAACGGCGAGGGCACGGCCTGGGCGCACAGCCACTGACCGTTCCGCGTCGCCAGGAAGTAGCTGTCGGGACTGAAGGCCAGCGCTCCGATGCCGATTTTCGGGTTCGCTCTGTCGGCAACGGGCTTCAGGGTCTGTAAGGAGACTGGCACCGAGGCGATCTCATCTAGAACACAGAAAGGCAGGACTCGCACCGCAGCCTCTCAGCAGGGCGCACGCATGTCCAAGGCGCACCGTGGCCACCACCTGCCCTATCGGGGACAAGCGCCGCTGACGTCGCCCACTCAGTTCAGATGGAAGGAAAAGAGGACTTCGCATTAAACCACGGAAGCAACGTTCTATGGAAATAGAGGCTGAAGGGGACCTGGCCGGGGCGCGTCAGCGCACCGAGCGCCCCCGTGGCGGAGTCTGTGTGGTGGAGAGGCGCGTGAGCGCGGGCAGGGGCGCGTGGCAACTCTGTGCCTTCCCCTCGATTTTGCCATACACCTAAACTGCTCTAAAAACAGTCTTAAAAAAAAAACCATCATAAAACCCAGAGCAAAAGGTGGTAAGGTGATGATGGAAGGCCAGGCCAGCAAGAGTGCTGTGTCCAGGCCCTCCCCCCGCCACCCGGGCGCTTACTGAGCGGGGCTGGGCCGCGGACGCCACACCCCTACCCCCTGTACCTCATCATGCCCACCGTACCGATGCTGAGACTGAGGCGCAGCCCCTCTGCCCAGGACCCGCGGCCTGCCCCGCAGCCCCACCCCTCCCTGGCCCTCCCAGCGCGTCCTGCGGGTCGTTGAGAACCACCCGCAGAGCGCTGCCGTCACGCTTGGCTTTGCAGCGCTGCGGTGGAATCGAAACATCCCCCCGGTCCGGCGGTCCCCAGGTGGAAGGATGCGGGCCAGGAGGTGTAGCGAGAAAGGGAAAGAAGGGAGCACCCCCTCCCCAATGCTCCCCCCCGCGCTGCTCACACTTGGTCTCCGTCGGGGAGGCCGAGCCGGCCGCTGCTCTGGGTGGGGGGAAGGCCAGGCGGCCCGCCGCCAGCCGTGGGTTCTTCTCGGCTTCCTTATACACCACCTGGAAGACACAACAGTCCTGCCGCCACCCCGCTCGGGACGGGAGGGAGCAGAGGCGGTGACACACCTGGTAGTGGTGCCGCTGGACCTCAACACAAGGCGCTGCCGTTCCTGGTGACGGACCCAGAGACACTGGGCCGCCAGTGCCCGCTCCCCCACGGGGCTCCCAGCGTGGGTCCCACCCCGAGCCTGCCCCTGAGGGTGGCAGCATGTGCTGGCCGTGGGCTCATACGTGGCTGGCCACTCGCCAGTGAGGACACACAAGCATCTTCGTGGTGCCAAGTGACAGACACGGGTTCCAGGGACGAGGTGGCATCTGTGTCCCAAAGGCTGATGGGTCCATGATGCCAAGGAGGTGAGGGGGCCTGCCTGTCCGTGGCCTCAGGACGAGCTCGGGCTGCAGGCCGGGAGGGCTGAGCAAACCCTTCGAAGCCCGCGTGGTCGGCCCGCTGGGACTCGGCCTCCCATGACCATGGTTTCACTCACCTGCACCTCCGGCCAGGCCTCCAGCCGGGTCCTACCTCAGGACCTCCGCCTGAGCCTGCCTCCCCAGCTGTCCTCACCTCCCCTGCCCTTCCCCACAGCTGCCCGCATCCCTCCCTCTCCCGGCCTCCCTCAGTGTTTCTCACGTGTGGGGCTGGGGCCTGTCTGTCCCCTGCTGTCGTCCCCCACCCCCCGCCCCCACAGCGCCTGCTGAAAGGACACACGTGCCCACCTCAGGACCTTTGCACTTCCTGTTCCTGCGACTGAACCACTTCTCCCTCCAATTCCGTATCACTTCTTCCTGGCGCCTGACCCTGTGAGCCGTCGGCAGGATGCCCGTCCCTGGCTGCCCCAGGGATACCCACACCCCACTTCTCAGGTCTGCTTCTCCAGCCCCAGATGCTCAGTGCTTGTGGGTGGGGGACCCTGGTTACTCTGCCAAGGGCAAGAACGGAGCTCAGAGTGACCCATCTGGGGAGTGGGGAGGGCAGGGCAAGGACTCCGCTTTGGCTCCTTCGGGGATTGTGGACAGGACAATAGAGACCACAGGTAAAATCTAACATTCGAAACGTCACGTAAGAGAAGCTTCCGGGGATGTGAGTGCCCACGCCGCCATGGAGAACGGAGAGTGAGAATGCAGTTCTTCTCCCTCCCTCCCTCGCTCCCTCCCTCCCTCCCTCGCCCGCATGTGGCTCCAGACTTACTGTTTCGGGCTTGTTGATGGTGGCTGCGTGTCCAAACTCTGTGATCACTTTCCAAGTCACGTGATTAAGAATGCGCACCTGAGGGGAGAGGGCGCGTCAGGGCCCCCGGCGGGCGCTGCGCCCTCGTCAGCCCACGCGTGCTGCTCGGGCCTCACCTTCCCGTCATAGCTTCCCACGGCCAGGAACTGACTGCTGGGGCTCCAGGCCACGGACTTGACGCCCAGAGACCACTCGTAGGCACAGTACGCGGACAAGAGCCGGCCGTCCAGGGAGTAGAGCAGGACCTTGTACTGCAGGAGACGGAGCGGCCGTGGAGACTCCCACCAAGGAGAGCATGGAGGGGACGCGGCCGACAGCGGGGCGGGGGCGGGGGGGGGTCGTGGGAAGACCGGCGTGGCGGGATGGGCCCTCCCGTGGAGGGGACAGTAGGGACCTTGGCCACAAACGTGAGGGCCCGCCGGGAAGAGGGCTGCTGCTCGGCCCTCCAGCCTGGTGTGCTGACGTAGCCGCCACATTCCGAAAGCGTCAGGTGAACACACAGGGTCCACCCGGTCGCCCCGCATACCTCCAGGCAGGTGTCCCACACCGCCAGCACACAGCCGTTCGGGGCCCACTGGAGCCCCGCGAGGTCCTGGGTCTCCGTATCGAAGTGCTTCCAGAGGTAAGACACAGAGACAGATTAAGTTTGAAAGCATTTTCTTGAACGAATTACACATTTTATCACTGAGGTTCTAATTTCCTTACACAGAAACGGACAACGCTATCTACAGTCCGTCCTTCTGGCACTGAAATCCCGCCTGAGCGCTGAGGAGGCCCCAGGCTGGCCGGCACGCGGCTGGAGCCCACCGGGCAGCACAGGGCCTGGCACCGCTGACTGTGACGCGGCTCACACCCCTCCCCTACTTTCCCCGCCACCCCCCTCTCCCTCCTTCCTCCCGCCTGGCTCAGCCTCACTCCTGGAAGATCCGCTCAGGCAAGATCCGGCCGGGACACCCCATGCCCGGGGCCGATGGGGCCTCCTCGGTGCTCTGAGCGAACGGGCACGGCCAGTCCGAAGGCCTCCCTGCGCTTGCCCTGCCCGTAAGAGGCGAGCCCGGCCAGGGCAGGGCTCCGTGAGCCGGCCCCGGGCCCTGGAGGCTGGCCCAGAGTAGACGCTCCGGACACAGCAGCGCCCAGGCAGGCAGCACCGCACTGACAGAGGACGGTGGCTCGCACTGAAGGCGCACGCCTCCTCTGCACACCAGGCAGGCCCCCATCCCCCGAGCGTGCCCTGGAATGACTGCCCTCTGCTGCACGCCCTCCCGAAGGCGCCCCAGGGCCTCTAAGAACCGCGGTGTCCGCCAGATGTCCGCCACCCCCGCCCCTCTGACGGCAGGGTGCCTCCTACCCGCAGGAGCTGCCAGTCGCTGCAGACGAAGACGCTCACGTGGTCCTGGCAGTCCCGCCGCTCCGCCAGCGCCATGTAGCGGCCGTCCTGGGTAAAGGCGATCCCTTCCGGGAGAGGAGAGGGGGGAGGAGAGGGGACGTCACTCTGCAGCTTTGGGGGGGGGGGGGCGAAACCAGAAGCAGGGGCCACGGGAGGGGACGGGTGCCCACAGCCCGACGGAGGAGTGGAGAGCGAGCGCCCACGGGACCCGCAGCGCGGGGACCGCAGTCTGGGTCCAGCAGCCTGGCCGGGTGGCTCCAGATACACCCCGGACCCCCAACTGGCAAGGGATCTGAGAGAAAACCAAGGAGCTGGACGCCCAAGGACCACAGCGTGCTGAGCGGCGCCTCACGGGCTGTCCTAGTAGGAAACAGGTCCTCGGGACCTCCGCTAGTTGACGTCAGCTTCCATCACACCCATTTTTACTTTCTTAAAAAATACTTTCATTTATATTTGAGACAAAGAAAGCACGGGCTGGGGAGAGGCAGAGAGAGGGAGACACAGAATCCGAAGCAGGCTCCAGGCTCCGAGCTGTCAGCACAGAGCCCGACGCGGGGCTCGAACCCACGAACCGTGAGATCGTGACGTGAGCCGAAGTCGTACGCTTCACCGACGGAGCCCCCCAGGCGCCCCGCGGTCCTTTAAAGCACTGTGATTCTATCTTGAAAGGGAAGCCCTTGTCGTCTAGAGACACACAGGACTCTTCACAGGCGAAGCACCAGCGGGCCCGGGACCCAGGGGAAGCAGCCGGGCCGCGCTGCTGACGCTGCTCTGCCCGGGCGTTTTCTGTGTTAAAAAGGGGACCCCCCACCCCCCACCCCCCCGCCCTGAACAACACTATGAAGAAAGAGCTCTCAAAGCAGCTTCGGCCGACTCACCCTGCTGACAGGCCTTCGGGTACTTGATGTAAGACACGGACTTGGTGCACAGGGACCAGACGGTTATCCGCAGCTGCCGGGCAGAGGGGGGAGGAGGTGTAGGGTCAGCGGGTTGGCAAGACGGCCCTGGGCTCAGAGACGGGTCTCGGCGGCCCGAGTAAAATCAGTAGTTGCTCCTGGGATGTCCCCCCCCCCCCCCCCAGTTTACTGTCTAATTTCATGCTCCTGGGGCTTGGTTTCCATCTTGTATCAGGGCAGCGACACGGAGGCGAACGTAAATGCATCTCGTTTGAAGCCTCAAAGCCACGGCGGTTTTCCTCGTGCACAAACCCGCAGACGCACTTTAGTCCCAGAACCACGTTCCCGTGGGAAAGCTGGGCAGGACGCTGGGTGTCCCGAGGACGGGGCGAGGACAACCTGGTTGCTCCCGTCTCGGCAGATGCGTGAGCAGGAGGTGGAGCCACGTGCGCGGCAGCCTCGCTGCACCCCTGCTTCCGCACAGGGTTCCTGGGGGCGGCCGCTGGGCTGTGTCGGCCGGCCGCGTGCCTGGTGGGGTGGACATGGACCCCGTCCCCAGGAAAAGCCCTCAGTATAACTTAAGCATCCAAACACCTATGTTTACACCTAACATTGAGGTTCTGTGACCCCCTGGATCCCTCCAGAGCCTAAAAGGGAGTAACAACAATTTCTTAACCTCGATTCCTAGCTTTGTTGCTAGAAACTGTCTCCATGCCCTTCCCGCTGGCTGAGGTGGAAGTCACTACTTGATGAGTGTCCGGTGGCTGACTCTGAACGAGGACAACGCTGGAAAGCTCACGCTGTCCTGGCTTCCAGATCAACCACAAGGCACGATAATCGCACAGTGTGCTGCTGGCACCAAGCCAGGCTAATGGGCCAATGGAACAAGACAGAATCCAGAAGCAGACCCGCACACGCACAGGCAACTGACTTCTGACAGAAGCACAAGTGGAAAAGACCTAAGCTCAAAACAGGTCCTATGTCTCCACTTAGGAGCCCGAACCATAAAACTTCTAGAAAAAAAACAGAATAAACTCTTTTTGATCTTGGGTTGGGTGGGGATTTCTCTAAATACTAAATGCACAAAACATAAAAAAACCCAAACTGATCCGTTAGACTCCATCCTGCTCTTTAAAAGAAGCTCTGGAATGGAGAGGGCGCGCTGCAGGAGGAAACGCTTGCCAGACGCACGTCCAATAAAGGACTCGTGTCCACAATGTATTCGAGCAAACTTGACAATTGAGCAATGCGGCCAACCACCGAATAAAGCAATGAACGGACAGACGAACAGACAAGTCCTACAATCGTGAGCACGTGACGGAGGGTTAACATCGTTAGTCCCGAGGAAAACGCAAACTAAGCCGCAGGGTGGGGCGCCGGGGAGGCTTGGGCGGCTGAGCGTCCACCGGTCATCATCTCAAGGTTGGTGAGATCGAGCCCCGTGTCGGGCTCTGTGCAGGCAGTGAGGAGCCTGCCCGGGACTCACTCACTCTCTCTCTCTCTCTCTCTCTCTCTCTCGAAGAAATAAATTTAAAACAGAAACAAAACAAAACAAATACGGGAGACACCACGACACAACAGACCAACTGCAGGAGAAAACTCTACGGACACGCGTCGAGTGTCATGAGAATGCCGACACCTGAGCTCTAGCCTGGGGGGGACGGCCACGTGTGAGAGCAGGCGGCGGTTCCGGAAAGTTCCGCCCGCGCCTCCCCGGCACTCCCACCCCTAGGGATGTACCCAAGACAAACGACGCACGTGCTCAGACGGACTTGCACATGCGTGTCCGAAGCAGCTGGTTCCTGACGGCGCCCACGGGGAGGCGCCCACGGGGAAGCGCCCACGGCCGGCCGAATGGTGGGCGGAAAGCAAATGCTGTGTCCCCAGGAACGGAGCGGTGCCCAGCCGCGGGGGCCACCGGATGATGCCCTCAATGGTAGCACAAGGCCGGGTGACAGAAGCCAAACACAGAACGCCCACGCCACATGGCCCCGCTGCCGGAGGACGAGGACAGAAAGCAGGTCGCGGCCGTCCGGGACCGGCGGTGGGCGCCGACAGGGCCGCGCGCTTGAGGCAGTGAACGGAGCTGTCGGTGGTTTTAACTGGCTTTGTGGATGCGTAAGAAAAAGGGTTTTAGGTTTTGTTTTGTTTTGTTTGTTTTTTTTTTGAGGCAGCCACAGGCTGTTTACGACACAGGCGCTGAAATGTCAGGACGTGGAAAGGTGGGGAGTAGCAGGATTGACAAAGACACACGACATGAGGCGGCCCCGGAGGGCAGGCGCGCCGGGCAGAGGCCGACGGGGCAGGCTCGGGAGAGCGAGCTCACGGCGAGGGGCAGTCAAGGTCCCGCCCGCCATGACAACACGGCGTCCTCACTCGGAGCGCAGCTGTCACGGCGCCTCGCGAGCGCACCAGACACACAGACACCACGGGGCGATGGACAGGGAGCAGCCCACAGACCCCGACACGCCCCAAACCCGGGGGACGCGGCGCCAACGACGGGAGAGGAAGAGAAATGGGCAACGTTCTGTGCATGTGAAGAAATTCAGTTCCTGACAAACGTCGTGGGGACACCCCGACCCCTTCTTCACGGCCACGGTCCACGTGAACCTGCAGCGCGTATTAATCAGGTGTGTGCGCGTGCGTGTGCGTGTGTCCGTGCGGTGTGAAGGCACTCGACCTCACGGGTAGTCAGGAAGCGAGAGGTGACACCACAGTGCAGCACCGCTGAGGCGCTGCTGGCCTGGCCATTTGTTTTTAGTTATTTACTTCTGAGAGGAGAGAGACAGAGCGCGAGCGGGGGAGGGGAGAGACAGAGGGAGACACAGAATCAAAGCAGGCTCCAGGCTCTGAGCTGTCAGCACAGAGCCCAATGCGGGGCTCGAACCCACGAATCATGAGATCATGACCTGAGCTGAAGTTGGACGCTTAACCAACTGAGCCCCCAGGCGTCCCTGGCTGGCGGTCAATTTAAATCTTGATAAAAAGCTTTGGAAAGTTGAGTGCCATCTACTATGACCAGGCAGCCCCCAGGCCACCCCCGACAGGGTGTCTCAACACAGGTCACATACAATACACTCTCGGCAACGTGGTCCCTACCACCTCGAACGCCCGGCAGTGGCAGAACGGCTGGACGAGTGGGGCGTGGCGTCCCCGACGAGGAACGGCAGGACGAGCCGCACCTGCAACACGGATGAACGGAAAGAACATGGAGGGGACGGAACCACCCAGAACACACGGAGCACGAACTCGTGCCAATAAACCTGGACCAAATGCAAACCAAACAACAGTGTGTACATTCGTGCGCGCGCACACACACGCGCGCGCACACGACCCCAAGAAAAGCAAGAAGGGACGAGCACAGGACGCGGGGGCTGTAGGAGCTGGCACGCAGGCGGCCCTGCTCCGGGCCGGCGGGGGCACACGGGGCTTCCCTGGTCACACTCCGGGAACCCTGTGCGGAGGGCCTGTCACGCTCGTGTGCGGGAGGCAGGCAGCCCCGGGCACATGCCTGTCTGGTCGCTGGATTCGGGCCCCAAGAACTCTAATCATCAGACTGTTAGGCGAGGCCGTATACAGAGTTCAAACGTCCGGAAACTTCTGGGTTGCAGACATCTTTAAAAAGGCAACGAGCGGGGCGCCGAGCGGGGCGCCGGGCGGCTCCGTCCGTTAAACGTCTGACTCTGGATTTCAGCTCAGCTCACGATTCCACGTGAGATTGAGCCTCTCACTGGGCCCTCCACTGAGCATGGAGCCTGCTTGAGACTCTCCCTCTCCCTCTCTCTCTCTCTCTCTCTCTCTCTCTCTCTCTCTCCCCGCCCCATCCCCACTCTCTCTCAAATTGAAAATGAATGAAGGAATGAATGAAAAGACACCGTGTGCACGGCAAGGAGACCGAGTGTCCTTCGTGTCCTGCTCAGCCTCCACCAGCCTGGACTGGCAGACGCCGAGTGAAAGCAGGTTCAGAACTGGAACAGAAGGTAGGTGAAGCCACCCGGCCGGCTGCGGCAGTGAGTCAGCCGCCCCGCACGGCTGGACACAAACCTCCCAACGAGCCAGCTTGCCAGATCAGACGACTCCCGCAGGGCGCACCCTCACGGCCGGGACACTCACCCTCCCACACGCATGTACCGTCCCCTCCGCGACGTCTGGCCGCAGGGCACCAGGCAGCCCAGACCTGGGATGGCCCGTGGGGGCCTCGGGCCCTCACACCGGGTCATGACGCCCCCTCAAAAGGCACATCGTTAATGGGATTTGTGCATTTTTCTGTATTTGAAAACAACACCGCTGACCCGGGGACTTCTCCCCACAGCTGATGCATGTATGTGCCCTAACTCTGTGTATTTAGGACCCACGCTCAGACTCCCCGAGCTGCCTCGGGTCTGTCACCGTGTTTGTGGCTTGCCCGGCACAGTGCTGGTGGCCCAGAGGGAGCAGGGACCGATGGTCGCAGGTCAGGCGTCTTAAGGACATGAAGGGAGAGAACTGTTTAATTCTTAAATCCTGTCATGCAAAACCTGCTTGAATTTTCTTTAAATTTGGGCAAAAAGATCACATGACAACACTACAGGCTTAGAACACTCTGTCGACTTAAGATACACGTGTTTCAAAACACATACATGTCTAAAAGATCTGCATCGTTCCCCCGAATTCGCCCACCTTACTGCTACCCAGCGATTTCCGGAGAAAGGGGCGAGGAGCCGCCCTCCTCGGACGGGCGACGTGTACGCGGGCCCCTGCACTTACGTGGAACTCCGTTGTGTTGAGGATGTGGCGGCCGTCCGGGCTCCAGCAGGAGGCCACCAGCCCGGCCGAGCCCTCGTCGATCCGGCAGTGCCATTCCGGCTGCTCCAGAGACCACACCTGGATGCGCGACAGAGAGAGACGCAGACACCACAACGCGTCAGCGCGCCTGCGTCAGGCTGAAAGACAGCCGGGTGTCAACGGCACAGGGTCAGGACACGGGGTGCGTTCCCGCGTCCGCCCCGAGGAAGGGCTGGAGCCGGCCGCAGCGTAAAGCCACGCTCCCGGGGACTTCGAGCTGTTGATTTTACAGTCTGTGCCCTTTGCCGGCCCTCGAAGCTCCTTCGGGTACACGTTACCTCTATTAGCACCACCTCTGCGTGTTTCCCCGCACCCGCGATGCCCAAGTCACTAGACAGCTGTCTGCGGACACTTCGGCCCCTGAGTTATGCTCGAACACATCACGGCTATTCACGCTTTCTTGCTTTCAAAGCACTTGAGCTATTAGGGAACTATTACAGCTTTAAGAGGAAGCTGGCTTTGGGCTGGGTCGCCTCTTTTCTCAATCTACAGGGGCACCGAAGGGCACTCCACACGGGCCCCCCTCGGGGAGAGCCCCCGGCTCCGAGCCCCACGGGCGGCGCACCTGCACCAGCCCCCGCTTGTACATGGCGCAGAGGATGAAGAGGGAGTCCGCCGACCACTCGATGTGCTGGATCTGGTCCAGGCACGTGTACAGGTGGAGGACCTGGAGCGTGGTCACGTCCCGGACGACCAGCCGGTACTGGACGCACGAAGCCTAAAAACGGAAAAGAAGGCCCTTGATGGTCCACAGTCTAAGGGAACAGAGCTCAAGAGTCGGTGCTCCCCTCCGTCCCGGAATTCCAGCTCCTCGTCCTCCCAGGCCGTCCTCCCTGGGCCGTCCTCCCGGGCGTGCTCTGGCTCCCCCCATCCTCCCAGACACAGTCTAGCTCCCTCTGTCCTTCTGAATGTGTCTTCTGCATGAAGGGCCTCATGGTCACCAACTGCGTCCCCCTCTCTAAGGACGAGAGTTCGTGAAAAGCAAGGCTGAAATACATAAACTACTGTAGCATCGTTCCAGCAGAAAGTACGCCGTTAAAACTCTCCACTAGGTCAGTTTTTACTCCTTTCTTACTCGCGCATTAAAAATGAAAGCAGGACGCCGCCTGGGGCCAGCTCTTCTGTGAACGGACCCAGCGCTCTGCTGCTTTAACCACCAGCCGACGAGCCGCCAGGAGATGGGGGCCCCAGGGCCTTGGTGAGAGGAGACCTTTGGTTCTGCCGCGGCCACTCCAGGCGGGCCTGGCCACCAGACACCAGCCCTGATGAGAAGCCTGCGTGTTAAGTCCCTCCCCCCTTCTCCAGAGAGGGGGAGGGGCTGCAAATGGAGTTAATAATTCACCGCGAGGAGGGTAACGCCAAGGGGACAGCGTTCAGGGAGCTGCAGGCCAGGGAGCACGGCGCACAGGGACGGTGACGCGGCCACCCCACGGGGACAGCGGCTCCTGCACTCGGGACCTTCCGGACCTTGTCTGCTGGATCTCTTCCCTGCTGTTCGCTTGCTCCCTCTCCCCCTTCAGTGCGCGGCCGATACGAGCGCTTCTGAGCTCTGTGAGCCACTCTGGGAAATTAGCCAAACCCGAGGAGGGGGCTGTGGGAACCTCTGAGATGTGGCCCAGGCAGACGGAAGTTGTGGGGAGCCTGAGGACCTGCAGCTGTGGCTGGCATCCGAAGTGGGGGGCACAGGGGCCCCTGGGGCGCTCAGCCGGGGAGGCGTCCGACCTCGGCTCAGGTCATGATCTCACGGTTCAGGAGTTCCGGCCCCACGTCGGGTTCACTGCTGTCAGCACGGAGCCTGCTTCGGATCCTCTGCCCCCTCTCTGCCCCTTCCCTGCTCATGCTCTCTCCCTCTCAAAAAAAAAAATAAAAGAAAATAAACATTAAAAAAAATGAAGTGGGTGGGCAGTCCACCTGGGGGTCTCCGGGTGGACGGTGTCAGAATTAAGTTGAGTCGTGTGGCACCCCGCTGGTGTCCTGGAGGCTGGCGTGGCGGGACGCCCCCCCCAGCTCCTGGCACATGTGATGGGAACTGTCAGCAGTGCTGTGAGTGTAACGACAGCAGCGCGACAGCAAAGGAGGCTTGCAGGGTGAGGGTGACGCTTTCCCGACACGGGAGGGGACGCCGGGAGGTTTCTCTTCCACCTGCAGGGACTCACTCTGAGTACTGTGACCATGTTTAGGCGTTAGTACCGTTTTCTCGAAGAGACAGTTTATGTCCGCATTGGTTAATAATATCCACACCGAAGCAAATTATTCCGGTATACTTATCTGCTGACTGTAGATTATATTATAGTTCAAAAATCAAGAACCGATTAAAAAAATTTTTTTTAATGTTTATTTGAGAGAGAGAGAGAGATAGAGCATGAGTGGGGGAGGGGCAGAGAGAGAGGGAGACACAGAATGTGAAGCAGGCTCCAGGCTCTGAGCCGTCAGCACAGAGCCCGATGCGGGGCTCGAACTCAAGAACCATGAAATCATGACCTGAGCCGAAGTCGGCCGCTCAACCGACTGAGTCTCCCAGGGGCCCAAGAACTGATTTTTAAATGTTAATTGCTTCATTCTTACACTTATCAAGATGACACTGGATTACTGGTTTGTGTTTCACCAACTTCCATTTAAAACACGCCTCGGGGCGCAGCGTGTGATCTCGCGGTCCGTGAGAGTGTGAGTTCTGAGTTTGAGCCGGGGCTCCACACCGACGCTGGTGAGGAGCCTGCTTGGGATTCTCTCTCTCTCCTCTCTCGGCCCCTCCCCCACTCACACACTCTCACTCTCAAAAATAAAGTTTAAAAAACACACCTCATGAGTTTTCCTTGTAAAAAGGAGAAGGGGGGGGTAACTGCAGATGAGACCAGGTATCACACTGTAGCTTAGGAAACGGAGTATCTGTCACCACTTGAAAAAACTATTATCAAATCTGTTGCAAGATATTAAAAACGGCAACATAGACCTACTTTCTTCAGGATTTAGGATAGAGCTTCGAAGACCATGACTCCAGTAACACCGTATTTCCGCCAGGGTGGAGAAGCCAGAAAAGCACCAAAGGAAAGCAAAGAAATACAGTCTTTCTCTTTCTAATGCACTGGAATTTTCATAAATGATTTTTAAAAAAACGAATTTATGGGGAGCACTTTGAAAAACATACCAAGGTTTCTGGGGTGAACTTTAAGCTGAAGACATTACATATTTTTTACCTGAATGCTAGTTATGTCTTTAGAATAATATCTCCACAAAGGAGTTATATTTTCAAAGAGCTAGACAAATAACAGGAATGTTAAGAAGGCTCAAACTGAAAAAGAATCATGAAGCATCAGCCATTTAATATACAGAACTCGACAGGGGTGCCTGGGGGGCTCAGTCGGTTAAGCGGCCGACTTCGGCTCAGGTCCTGATCTCGCAGTTCTGAGTTCGAGCCCCGCATCAGGCTCTGTGCTGACAGCTCAGAGCCTGGAGCCTGCTTCGGATTCTGTGTCTCACTCTCTCTCTCTGCCCCTCCCCCACTTGTGCTCTGTCTCGCGCTCTCTCTCAAAAATATATAAACATTAAAAAAACTTTAAATATATAGAACTAAATAGATACATTTTTTATAAGACAAGATCTTTTCCTTAGTGGACTTCCAATGCCAATTATACTGCCTCGCCCACCCAGATTCTGAGGATATACACTGACGATGCTGGTAGGTTTCCTGTACAGACTGGCTTAGCGATTTTAGCACCATTCTGTCGCCCGGTAATAAACAGCTCAAATCCTAGTCGCTGGAGTAAACGGCAGTGCGGACAACTTGATTCATCTGGGCAGAGATTGCTAGTTATTTCAACGGCTTATTTGCCATATGGTACAGACGAGGGGGCGGGGGGAGGGCGGGAAGGACAAAGTGGTCGCACTACTGCACCAGGTTACAGCCAACAGAGCCACATGTGCCCCTTTATGTGCCAAAGTAACAACGAGCTGACACACCCTGTATCCTCAAACGTGGGACACACTGCCGTTGCCTGCCTCTGACAGATGGAAACTGGGATGCAGGGAGGCTGGCACCTGCCCAGGCCCCGCTCCCCTGGGGCTCCTGCTTGGAGCATCTGCCTGAGTCCCCTGCCCTGGGTGTCCCCTGGGGTCACATGCCCTGGGTCGCCTGCTCCAGGACCCCTGCCCCGGTGTCTCCCTGGGTCACATGCCCTAGGTCCCCTGCCTAGGGTGTCAGCCCGGGTCACGCGACCTGGGTCCCCAGGTGTCAGCCCGGGTCACGTGCCCTGGGTCCCCTGCTCCAGGGCCCCTGCCTAGGTGTCAGCCCGGGTCACGTGTCTTGGGTCCCCCGCCTGAGTCCCCGGCCCCGGGTGTCAGCACGGGGCTCCTGCTTGAGGCCCGCACCCGCGGACCCCCGACCTGCCGTCCCCCGGGCCCCGCGGCCGCTCACCAGGTACTTGCCGTCCGGGGAGAACTTGCAGAGCAGGCCGGAGAGCTTGAACACCTCGGAGAAGTTCATGGCGGACCCCGACCCCCAGACCCCGGGCGCTTCTATCCCGCGGGGTCTGCGGCAACCGCCAACACTGCGGCCGGAAGTGACGAAGGCGGAAGCACCTCGCAGCCTATCGGGACGCCGGGTGCCCGCGCGGCATTGTGGGGCTTGTAGTTCGCGCGTTCCCGCGCCGCCGCGCCTCTCGCCACCAGGGCGGCCCAGCCGCGCAGCTAGGGTTGCCACCGAAAACGCGGGGCGTGCACTCAAATTGAATCCAGGCAAACAACGAATCATTTTTGTGGGTAAATGTTCTCAAATTCTGTATGGGACAAACTTATGCCAAAAAAGTACCCGCTTCTCTGAACTTCAAATGTAAACGGGCGTCCTGTGTGTCTACCTACATTCATATACCAGTATTTATACTTATAGGTAAATACGCTTAGCTGTAACTGTATTTACATACATCTACGCGTTTGTATGTAAATATGTAATAGTGTACATACACATATTGTATGTTGTACATGGTGAATGAGTACGTATTCGTTTTTCTGTTTTTTTCGGGGGGGGGGGTTGGCTGAATTGGGCAACCCCGCCTACAGGGAGGCCCTCGCCGCCCCTCGATCACTGCATAGATCTGGGGCGATGACTTTGGTGCTGGCTCCGTGTGCACCCGCGCGGAGGAGAGGGACAGCGCAGGGACCTGCTCGCGCAGGACCGCGCGCACCTGTGTCAGCGCCGGCTTTGCGCACCTTGCTGGCGCCGTGTCCTCTCCCCTTCTGGGAACCCCTGGGCCTCTTCTCCCGAAGGAGGCTTGCCCCATGCCCCGACCAGGCCCTGCCAGCGCCTCCGCAGCCTACCCGGTCGCGGGGCGCCAGACACTCACGCTCGCCCCTCCCTTCCGAGAACCCAGACCCAGCCTGGGTACTCCCCACGCCTCTGTGCCCACGGCCCCGGCCTGAAGCCTGCCGACGCACCCGACTTTAGAACCAACGGGTAGGGGGTGCGTGCACGTGTCCAGCTAGGCGGTGCCAGACTTTTCTGCCCCCAGCCAGCTCCATTCGTCTTTGTGTCCACCCCCCCAATCCCGCGTCTCGAAACCAGGGGGCGAGCAGTAAAGGTGTGTGGAGGTGAGCCAGGCGCGCCAGAGGTGCGCGGACCCTTGCGGCCAGAGAACCCGGTCTGCACCAGCCCGGCTCGTACGCAGTTCCACAGGCGACACTGACGCGAGGGTCACGCGAGCCTGGGGACTCCAGTTCGGAGGCAGATAACGGGTCCCGACAGCACCGGAAGGCAGTTCACCGCAGGTGCACGCCGCGAGCCTCTCCAAACGTGTCCTGCGGGTCGAGTTCTCTGGCCGAGGACCCGCCCAGCGTGCGTCCAGGCTCGTGCGGCCGTGGGTGACCCTGGTCCGAGGGAAGATTCGCCCCGAGGCGGGTCTCCGCTTGTAGAGAGCAATCGGACACCCACGCGTACCTGCGCGAACGAAGAGGAGGACCCAGCGCTGGAGTCCAGCGGGAGGCGGTCCGGGGAGGGAGGGAGCCGGGTGCCCGCCGCGACTTGGGAGTGTTTGCGTCACCAGTCACTCCCTAGGCGCCAAGGGACACAACCTCCGCCCGGGATGAGCGCGGGCTGGGGCCAGAGTCGCTCCCAGAGGGTCCCCGCAGATCCGCAATGCCGAGCGGGGCCGGGAAGCGGCCGCGACCTCGGCTCGGTGTCAGTACAGATGGCGCGCCCTCCTCGGAGTACCCCCGGAGCCCCCGGGCGCGCACGTCCCCCCGCAACCCCGTCGCCCTGGGACCGCGCCCCTCACCCCTGCTCGCGGCAGCGAGGGCGGACGCTCCGCGGACCAGGATGGCTCTTCCCCTGCTCGCGGGAGTCGGAGCGCCCCGCGCTCGGAGGGCCGAGCGCGGGTGGCGGAGGGTGGGGTGGGGGGAGGGCAGCCCCGGGTGTCGGGAAAATGCGGCGTCTGGGGGGGAAGCGAGGCGTCCGGACGCGAGTCTGCTTGTCCGCCCGCCCTCGCTCCCGCGCGCCCTCGCCCGCGGCCCCAAGCCGGCCGAGGGTCGCGGTCCCCGTCTCCCCGGCGGGAGAGCCCCGGCGCCCGGCCCGCGTCCAGCCCGGGGCGGGCGGCCCCGCAGGCTCCGCAGGGGCGACGCGCGCCAAAAGGCGGCGGGAAGGAGGCGGGGCCGAGCGCGCCCGGGACCCCGACTCGCACGCGGCCAGCTGGGGGGGCGGGGCGCCGGCGGCCACCTCGGCCTCGGCCCGGCCCCGCCGCCCGCGCTCCTCCCGCCGCGCCGAGCGGCCCGCGCAGCCTTCCCGCCCGGCCGGCGGCGCCAGGCGCTAACTTCCGCGGCCGCCCCTGCCCGCGGCGCCTCCCCTCCGCGCGCCCATATAACCCGCCCGGGCCGCCCGGGCCCGCCGTGCACCCGCTAGCGGGCCAGCGCCGGGCGGGCTCCGACTGCACCAGGTAGGAAGCGCCGCCAGCCCGCGCGCGGGGGCCTGGGCGTGGCACCGCGCGGCCTGCGGGGGCCGGAGCGCAGGGCTGGGGGCACCCGGGCCCAGAAGCTAGGGGCTGCGAGGAGGGGGCAGGAGCTGTGAGAGAGAGTGACATGGGGCATCCCTCCGGGGTCCAACCGGCACCCGGGACGCTGCGCGGGTGGCAGGGAGCTGGCCGGAGTTCAGCCGGCGAGGACATGGGGGGCGGGGGTGTCCTGCCAGCAGTGCCTCTGGGGCCAGGAACGGCCTCGCTGGGATTCCCCGAGGCCCTACCTCCAGCTGACCCCTCTCCACCCCAGCTTGGGGGTGGGGGGGAGGCTCGGAAGGTGATGGGGAAGAGACTGGGTCGGAGCGCAGGTACTGATGGAAGTTGAACCGGCGAACGTCCCTGTCGCCCCTGTCGCTGACAAGCTCCTCCTCGCTGGTGCCCGTTCCATCTGCACCCAAGAGGGCTGTACAAACCCGGCCGCGTTACTCCCCACTTCCCCGAGGTTAAGCGAGACCCAGTGCTCCCCTGGACCTGAGAACTGGGCGTGACCACCAAGCCACATCCATGCAGTGTTACTATGGAGCTAGGGTTCCGGAGGGACATCTCCAGGTGGTTCCGAGCTGCCAGGGCTGCCTGGCCTGTCTTCTGAGCCCGTTTCAGGAGGAGCAGAGTCAGGCCCCTGACCCACCGTAGGGAAACAGCTCCTCCATCCTGGTTCCCTCTCTCCCTTCCTCCTTTTCTTGTAGCCACTGTCCTTTCAGCCTTTGGAGGGAGCGAGCTATTATTACTTTCTTACTCAGCTTGTATTTTTGTCTGGTCCCTAAGCGGCTATGCAGAAAGTGTGCACATGGCTACATAAATAGATGGGTGACAGGTAAACCATTGTCAGCCCGCGAGGGACCAGGGAGACAGTGCGTGGTTGACTTCTGACTGGAAGTCAGTCAATCGATTCAGACGGACTATGTCTGTTTATTAAATAAGTGGACATTTGGGGACCATTAGCACATGGTTTGGTTTTGCGTGCTCTCGCTGTTGCTGTTTTTTTTGTATAGCCTTAATAATTAGCTTTGGAAGAAAACAAGTAAACAGAAATATATTGCATTACTCTGCTGGTGCTTACTGTCGGGTCCAGTCACCTATCCATGATTTACCCGTTAAAGGTAAAAGGCATTCCATTGAGAACAAAAAGACAGGATATTTAGGATTTTGCAACATGCAAATTTATGGACTGTGCATATAATTTTAAAAACAAGAGGCTGCAGAGCTGTGACTGCTCAGTCGTCGGTTGGCCGGGGCCGCCACAGGTGAGCTGGCCTGGCAGCTGGCACTTACGGACCGTCCACTGAGTGCTTACATCCTACCTGCTGTCCTTCTAGTAAATGGCCATGGGGAACAGGTCGTCTCTCCAAATTCTGAAGGGTAGCCCACGGGAAGGCCAGTCTGATATGGAGATTAAGCAGGTAGACGAGGAAGTCAGAATGCTGGGGTTCGAATCCCCTCTCCTCCACTTGCAAGGCAATGCCCGGCTTCCACTAAGCGTCCCCAAAGTGATGGCCGTTGATTCCAGGTGCTGGGAGAGCCAGGAGCCGGGGTGTGGGGGCGGCTCTGGGGTGGCCAGCGGGTTGCCCCTGGGAGGGAACGGAGTGGCTGGCATTGAGGCAGGAATCTGCCCGGGGCTTGGGCGGAGGCTGGTGGCCCCAGTCAGGGGCACGGCAGCGGGGATGCCTCAGTTGAGGATTTATTTATAGCGTATGCCCCACCCACATTCGGGAATGGATTTATAACATCGAAC
Source organism: Paguma larvata (assembly GCA_030068075.1). Lineage (NCBI taxonomy): Eukaryota > Metazoa > Chordata > Mammalia > Carnivora > Viverridae > Paguma > Paguma larvata. The sequence continues at coordinate 2,060,690 of CM057833.1, forward strand.
ACATGCAGAAGTCGCAGCTAAAATGGAGGTGGAGAGCCTGAGGACTTCGGGAGAGAGGCAAACATTCACCCCGGGGTTCTGATACCCCAGAGGGAACTAATCTCATCGGTGGGTGAGTGGGTGGAAGCGGCACGTTCGTCCACATGGGAGACAGTTTCCAGGGGAATTTATCCTCTAGATACTTGTATGAAAGACGTCGCTAAAATAAAATAAAATAAAATAAAATAAGGGGTGGGGGGAAGACGTTGCCCGCATGGTGAACCTTGGGTTTGCCAGAAAAGCAGAAACATTTTCCAAGAGTGTTTCTTCTGTCCGGCCCCCACGAAAGGGAAGGACATGCCTTTATTTCCCACTTTGTGTATTTCTGTGGGAGTGCGGAGTCAATGTTTTAAAATGTGTCATTTTCTGATGGCTTACTTTCATAGAGCAAGAAAGGGGAAAGGAAGCAGATGGGCCCTTCCCTCACCACCCTAGGGGCCTTCTCTCTGGGTGGGAACAGCTTCATTGTGGACCGGGTCCCCCTCCCCCTCCCCTCTACCCCCGCCAATGTCCAGGCCCTGCCCAGATTTCTTCAACAAACAGAGAACACGTCTGTAACTAGCAGCATGCTCCTGTGTGTAACTGAAACACACAACCACGTCTCCTTGACAAATTGCCTTCTTAAGTAAGTTACGTGGTACCCCTGGAAAGTCTTTCCCTTGTGTGCCATGTAGAGGAAAATGGATTCTGGCTTCTAGAAAAGTTCCCTCTGCTCATTGGGGTTCAAGTTAGAGACAAGTCATAGCCAAGTCAGCTCCAAGAGCCGAGCACAAGTGATCATAAACTTTCCGCATGTCCCCCCCCCCCGACCCCCGTACCACCTCTGCCCACTCGGGCCAGGATTCCTTGGCAGAGAAGACATTTGCTCATCAAAAGTGCTTTCTTTTCCGGGACACACTGCCCTAAATCAGAGACCCAAAGAGAACAACAACAACCAAAAAAAACCTCAGCCGGACAAGTTTTGGTTGAACACCTCTCCTAATCGCTAACATTTCGTCAGCGGTGGCTCAAGCTGGGACTGAGCCATATGCTCCGTGTATTTTTCCCCTGTAGTCCTCACGACAGCCCACAGAGTGGGTGCTAAGGGTGCTCACTTACAGAGGGGAGGTGGAGGTGTGGACACTTGCACACTGGCCCGAGGTTACGAACAGCAGAGTGCGGGAGCTGGGGCTCCAGTGCAGAGAGCGCAGCCAGGGCTGGAGGCGCGGGGCTCCGTCACCAGGTGCGGTGAACTCGGGACGCCGCCGGACCCTGGTACTGCTGAACCGCCTAAACCAGAAAGCAGGGGTGCTGCACCCTCCAGCGGGGAAGATGGCATCCTTCTTTTCTGCAGCATGAACTTCAGCAGGCTGCCCGACTGTGGATGCGGCAGCAAGCCGCTGTTTTAGTGGCGCCTGTGACTTTTTCTGCTAGAAGAATCACTAGTGTTTTCCTCGTGCCAAACAGTTGCAGCAGAAATCTCAAAATTTCGTTTGTGTTTGTCACCAGGTTGAAATTAGGAGTTACGAGACCCGCTGTGGGACCTTGTCATTTCACGCATACAGAAGCCCATCACATCTAAGTTGTAAATTTGCTTTTGGAAGCACGTGGATAGCTGTGCTAGTTTTCCGGGCACCGTAACGAATTACAGAGAGTGGGCAGCTTCAACAACACAAACGTATTCTCTCTGGGCCTGGGGGCCAGAAGTCTCAAATCAGGGTGTGGCTGCGCGTGGCTGGCTGTGGGGGGGGGGGGGTGGCGGGCAGAGTGCGAGCGGGGAGTCCGGATCTGAGCGAGTGCCCAGGCTGTTCGTCTGAGTGGGAGTTGTGGGCCCGCCTGCTTCCCTGTCTCTCTGGGGAGGCCCTAGCCTTTCCCTCCTGTGAGCTGCCCACCTGGGAGCTCACCTGGGATCCCCTGAGCGCATGACCCCCCAGGGAAGGCTGCTCCCGCTTCCTCCCACCCCCACCAGGCAGGCACAGAACACCTGGGCGCTGCCTATCCGGCCATTCCACCAGCCAGTGTGCCACCTCAGGGTGCCGGGGCCCAAGTGCGCAGGGCCAGGCTGGGAACCCGGTGAAGCCAGGGGCATCTCTCCGTTGTGATCCTGCTCAGAGTGGCTGCATGTAGGAAGTTCCTGTCCCCGACGTCCCCGCCCAGCGCCAGCTGGTGAATTACTCCCTGTGGCCCTGGATGCCTGTGGGGAGGGAGCAGGGGGCTCTAATTGCTCACCTGCTGCTCAAAGGTGCCAAGCCCTGGGGGAGGGGACGGGCATCTGGGGAAGCCTCTGGCTAATTGGGCAGGTGGCTCCTCCCTGCAGGAGGGAGGCTTGCGCGGGGTCCCTTTAAAATGGGCGGGGAGCATGTCCCCTCACCCCTCCTGCCCCATTTCCTGGGATTTTAGACGGGACTTCCTGGGTTCTGTTTGCTCCATTGGCCTGCACGACGTGAGCAAGACGCAGACTGTCTCTTCTGCAGGCTCCCTTGGGCCGGGCGCACTCTGGCGGGCCGGGAGGGGGACGCGGAGGGTGGGGCGGGTCCCGGCGTGGGTCCTGCCTTCCTGTGAAGCGATGCAGGGTAGAGCGAGTGAGGAGTGTGGGCCGCGGAGACAGGTGTCACTTTGCAGAGAAGGTGGCGGCCGTCACGAGGGAAAGCTGCCTTCCCTGTTCACAAGTGTGGGCGCACGGTTAATAAACAGACCCGATCCGGTGCTTCCCCAGGCTGCGAGCTTCCGGGTGCTTCCCCAGGCTGCGAGCTCTGACCGAGGCCAGGCCAGGCGAGGCCGGCACTATGCAAATGTGGGGTCAGCGCCCCGAGTACCTCAGGGAGCGGAGTGAGGGCCGCTAGGCATTGGGATGGAAATCCAGGAAGCCCCCAGTGCTGAAAGGCTGTGATCCGCCTGAACTGCCCACTCCCTCGTCCTGGGCATTCTCTGCTTCCCGCTGGCCCTGACCACCAACAAAACCCCCTAATTAGGCATCTCTTGTCGGGGTTTTTTTTTTCTTTCTTTCGGTAGAAGGCAAGCCTCAACTTGCTTCTGGGTTCTTGATTTTTGATCAGGGATGCTCCTTGACTAATTATTTGGCAGTAATGAGGGAGGAGGCATCGAGCGGGGCACGTCTCCCTGAGCTTTCAGACGAAGCCGTAAATGGAAGACGAGGCATTGGTAAACAGGACGCTAATTGGATTAATGTGAAAATAATGAATTCTCATAAAAATAGCAGAAAAGACGAAAAGACGACTGTAAGATTGAGGTCGGTGTCATTCCAAGAATGATTCGATCTTTGAAAGTATTAGAAGAGTAGAAAGAGTCTACTCTTGACAGTAAAACGCGTGGCGAGTAATTTGTGGAGAGCATGTTTTAAAACGAGAAGGGTTCAGGGCTTGCGGGCTGCCGCAAACGGCCGGGAACCCGGGCAGGCTGCTTTGGCAGAGTTTCGGGCCATCTGGCCCCAGATCATGGTGAGTGACCAGGAGAAGCTTGAGTTACTGACTTTCTCCTTCTTCCAGTTATTGTAGTGAAAACCCTTCCGTTTTGTTTATTCCTCCAAACCCTTTCTCAGTAGCGGCCGGGACAGCCCTGCCAAACCCGGGAGGCGGGGTGTGGACTGGTGCTTTGCCTTTTCTGACCTTTCGAATTTTGTGCTATTTGAAGGCATTCCATTGACAAAAGTTCTTGATGGTAAAAGGTGACAGAATCATGGTGAGGGTGGCCCTGCTTAGGAATCAGCTAGAAATGGGCTCAAAGCTCCCCCCCAGATCTGCCACTTACTCATGTCATCTTGCAAAGCTTTGCTTTTGTCGGATGAGAGGAAGAAACGTCTTCCCAGAAACACCGGGTTTGCCGAGCTGCTGTGGTCCCAGAGTGCCGCCCACAGCCCCTCATTGGGGTATCATACTGGGGGCCTTGGGGCGCCATTGGAGCTTGTTAAACAGTATGTAGCGGGGTGTTTCAAACCGATGTGCCATGCCCTTCCCTTAGGGTCCAAACTAAGCATCGGCTCACCACCCCTTATCCCATATCCCTGGGCCACTGGAGTTTCAGAATTCAGATTAAAAACAGTATTTTAGGAAAGTACCACAGTACTCGAATCTTGGATTTTATAACTCCACCAGTGGGTCTGTGGAGACACCCCGCAGCCAAGCTCTCCCCCGCTCCTGCAACAACCAAAGTACGATTATACGAGGGGCCAACAAGGACCGTGACGTGCTTGCGTCTGCCCCGAGGAGGCTTCCCCAGACGGAGGGAAAAAACTCCCAGGTTTCCGAGCTCTCTGGATTTCAGAAGTCACAAAAACATACAGAACTGAGCTAGGCTGTATTTCACTGAAGACTTAATTCGTGCATCCATTCAGGGATCGTGTGTGAGGGGCACCTGCCCTGTCCCGGCGGGGTCTGAGCGAGCAGGTGGGGACCATGCCCAGGACTCACCAGACCTTAGACCCCTGCCAAGGGCCTGGGAGCAGGCTTTGTTCATGGGGGGATGGATCTTGACGGTGGGGTGGGGGTGGGGGACAGCGAGTGGGGGGAGCAGGAGAGCCTGTCCCCACAGCTCCCACAAGCCCTGTCCCTCGAATTTGGACACCTGCGCCCTGGAGGGCAGGTGGTCCGATGCCTGATGCTCAGGAGCCAGGAGCCCAGGGACCGTCTCGAGCCGTGAAGGGCAGAAACAAGGCCAGGAAGTACGCGTGCCGCCCAAGTGCGCCTGGAGGAGGCCACGGGGTCAGGCGTTGTGTGCAGGTTTTGTTCCAGCCTCTGACTGTGTGACGTTGGAGAAGTCACGTGGCCTCCGTGCCTCCCTTTTCTGGCCTGTAAAATGGGGTAGCAGTTTTCCTCGTGGGACTGATGCGAGGGCCCGGGACTAAGATCCGTAAACACTCAGCAGGTCCCCGTGCAGAGAAGAGAGCCGCGTGTCGGGCTGGAGAGAGCGTCCCGGCCTGTGCGCTGCCTCGGGGCCGCCGTTTCACTTTCGAACACGTTTCTGGGGACCCATCCTGGTAAAGCAGGGGTGACTGGTAAACCAGGAGGAGCGGGAGGCCCCGAAAAGAGGGGGGAGGGGTGGGGAGCGACATCCCCCGGGGTCCCCTCGCCCTCCACATTGCCGCCCGCCGCAGAGAGGCGCGCCCTGTGTCTCCCCAGCAGAAGCGGGACCCTTGCACCTCAGAAATGAGTAGCCACCGACCATGGGCCTTCTGGGCATCGCAGTCTCTGCGCCAGCGTGACAGAGGCCCGCGGTGGCTTCAGCTGCCACCACACATCGGCTCACGTGTCTCTGAAGGAAGGCAGAGTGAGGGCCTCCCAGGCACTCATGTTCCTAAGGCCCCAGACCTCTGGTTATATTATTTCACGTGGCCAAAGGGACAGTGATTCAGTCGGGGACTTGCAGGCGGTGACGACCCTGGAGCGTCCAGCTAAGCCCAGGGCATCACAGAGGTCCCTGTGAGACTGAGGCAGGAGGGTTGGGGACAGAGCGGGGATGTGGCCGTGGACGCAGGCTGCAGGGATGGGCTCTGAATCTGCAGGAAGGGGCCGCAAACCAAGGGGCGTGGCCCCCTGGCGGCTGAAGAGGCAGGAAGTAGGAGGAAGCAGCCCGGCCACCATCTTGCTTTTAGGCCCACGAGACACCCCTCGCACTCGGGGCTCCGGAACCCTGAGAGAGTGCGCATGCGGGCACAGAGATAGAGGCTCGGGTGGTGTCCTGCTCTCGTCCAGCTCGAGAGCGCCCAGGTCCTGGGCCGAGCTTCATAGCTGGCCCTCACGGACGGACGTCAGGCCCCGGCCTAGGCAGGAGCGTCCCCAGAAGAGCTTTTCCAAGAGAGTCTTATGGTGGCTGGAGGTGTGTAGGAGGGCTCGTCCGGCCCCCACCGGACACCCCAGCTGGTGGCCGTTCTCATTGTATCCACTGTGTCCAGCGGCCCCCGTGACATCATCGCTCAGGGCCGCCCACCCACCTTCGTCTCAATCATGGACGTTGGGGACTGTGCCAAGGGTTCTGTGAGCCCTAAGTGTTCAGGGCTCTGTCTCCACCGCACAGCTCAGAAGGCCGGGCCCCCATCTCCCAAGTCAGGCTGTCTGTCTCTCCATAGGTGATGGGCTATGGGAGGAGGGCGGGCCAGGAGGTCACCCCCATAGGAGCCCTGGTGATGAGATCTCAGCTTGGGAGCGGGCGGCGGGGTCCCTCCCAGAGTCCCACGCCTCAGTGAGGAGCCGCTTCCCAGATGTGCCGGTCACGGGCCCTACCGCCGCGGTCAACAGCCGGCCGTGAGCAGCCTGGCCGCGCCCGCCGGCTTCTTTGCCTCTTTTCCCAGGACCGGGGAACACCCCCCGCCCACCACCATCCGCTGTCCCCGGGTGGCCATGACGCGTGTGTGCACAGTGCACACCCGCATGGGACTCCTCCTGCAGCCCCGTCCCACACCTGCACGCACGGCAGCACGTGGAGACAGGCTATTCTGCAGAAGTGTGTCCGTGTTCGGCAGGAGTGGGGGAGCCCCCAGCTGCAGGCTGACACCTCCCCCACGAGCAGCCAGGGAGCAGAGCCCCTTGCCCTGGGTGGCGGGCCCTCCCAGGGAGTCCAGGCGAGAGCACCAGGCGTCCCCGGCAGCGTCCCTCACAAGTGCGTGCGTGTGTGCCGCGTCCCTGGAGGGCGAGGGCTTTGGCTCCCGGGACGGCCGCATCTTCAGTTTCCATCCAGCCCGGAGACCTTATCCTGCAGGGCACCCTGCCCCCCGAGGGTTTCTCCCCAGACCTAACGGGGTGGCAGGGTCTGCTCCAGGAGCTCCAGGAAACCAGTGCGAACAATGTTCCCCCAACTTGTGTTACGTGGAGCTGTGTCGGTTTCCTACTGCTGCTGCGACAAATTATCGCACATTTAGTGACTTAGGGTAGCATGGGTTACTTTCCCCTAGTTCCGGAGGTCAGAAGGTAAAATTAAGGTGTGAGCTCAGGGTGCCCCTGGAGGCTGGAGGGGAGTGCGGGGTGCATGGGGTGCTCCTGGAGGCTGGAGGGGAGATTGCATTGCTTGGCTTTTCCAGCTTCTAGAGGCGCCTGCGCTTCCTGCCTTGTGGCCCCTTCCTCCCTCTGCAAAGCCAGCAGGTCAGCACCTGCGTGCCCCCCTCACCCCCTGCCTCCCTCTAACCAGGACCCTGTGGTTATACTGGGTGCCCCCCCACCAGCCAGTACAAGATGCCCCCACCCCTGGGTATGTCCCGTAATCCCGTCTGCACGGTCCCTTCCCACGTCCATTCAGGCGGCTGTGGTGGGGAAGGAGGGGCAGTGAGTGGGTGACACAGGTTAGTGCCCCAAATCGGGGCCTCCTCGGGGTCCCTCTGGCCAGTTGATAAAAACATGGGCTTGGGGCACTATCGACAATAGCCAGTCCCGAATGTCCATCGACCGAGGAATGGACAAAGAAGATGTGGTCTATGTACACAGCGGAGTACTGCTCAGGACCAAAAAGAATGAAATCTGGCCATTTGCTACGACACACACGGACCTGGAGGATATTATGCGAAGCGAAATTAAGTCATGCAGAGAAAGACAGGTATCATATGATTTCACTCATGTGAAATTTTAGAAACAAAACAGATGATCATAGGGGAGGGGAAGGAAAAGTAATACAAAAACAGAGAGAGGGCAAACCCCCAGAGACTCTTAAAGACAGAGAACAGACGAGGGCTGCTGGCGGGGAGGTGGGGGGATGGGCTGAATGGGAGATGCGCTGAGGACGGCTGAGTGCTGGGTGCTGTATGTAAGTGATGAACCACTAGATTCTACTCCTGAAATCATTCATACGCTATATGTTAACTACCCTGGATTTAAATTAAAAAATAAAAAGTAAAATAAAAAAATAAAAAACTCCAAGATCTAGGTGCTATTAAAAAAAAAAGAAAGAAAGAAAACCACAAAAAAACGTGCGTTTGGAAAATCAGAGTGCGGTCTCGAGGCCGCCTGGTACCTTGAATTAGCTGCATTTACCGAGAATGAGTGTGCACGTGCTCACACGCGTATGGGCGGGGCTAAACGGTTGAATAGCAACTTCCTGGTTGGACCTAATACCGAGAAAGATGGGCCCTTGTTTGTTAGAACCGCCCGCTGACAGGTCGCGGGTGGAATGTTTTGTGGGTAGAATCCGCTGAAGCAGGAGGGCCGCCTGCCGCGGGGGCGGGTGGGTTCACGGGCGGGTGGCACCGCGCTCTCTACTTCTGTGTGCTTTGGAAATCCCTGTGACGAGGAGGAGAAGGGGGACGTGCCCTCGAGGGCTGACGCAGCCGGCTCCCAGCCCCGCTCCCCTACCCCCAGCTCTGCCTCCTGCGGCCAGGGACTGCCCTCTGGCCCCAGGGCTCCCAGCCACGCTCCGCCCCGGCGGCCCCAGACTCCAGGCCCAGGCCGGGCCGCACCGCTTCCTTGGTTCCAATGTCATCGCCTAGGCGACCGGGACGCTGCCGCCACCGCCTGCCTGCCCAGCCAGGAGCTGCTGCGGGCCTCCCAGCCGCCTCGCCTCCCCTCCGCACGGACCGACCCCGACCCCGACCCACCCTTGGGGCCCAGGCTCTGCCAAGGTAGGCTTGGGCTCAGCCTGGCCGCCACTCTCAGAGCCCCCTCCCCGCTGCCTCCCACCTGGAATGGGGTGCCCTGGGGGTGCGGGTGGCAGACAGGGAGGCCGCGTCTGTGGGTCCCCTGATGCGGCTTGGGCGAGGAAGACCAGCCACTCCTGGGTGGCACTTTGGAGAGCGGTCTGCTCCAGAGTGGCTCGAATGGCCCGGGGTGGGGGGCCAGGCTGGGCGGGGGCAGAAGCGGCTCCCGCGCGGCCGCCTCTCCCTTTGGGCCTGCCGGGAACTCTCTCTCCACTTCCTGCCGAGGAGGCACGGCCAGCCCGGGCCAGGCGTCACCCCTCCTTAGCTTCTTGTGTGGCTCAGTCGTGGCCTATAGGTGTGGCCATCCCCACTGCACAGGCCAGAAAACAGAGGCCCCACACGTGCAGGCCGAAGGCACTGAATCTGTAGCCGGTTGGAGTAGTTAACCCACGTGAACCAGCTTGGAAGGGGGTCCTGGGGCAGGACACACGTCCTCGTCCCTCCCTGGCCCCCTGTCGGCACTGTCCGCTGACTCCGTGTGCTCCCGCCTTGTCTGGGCCCTGCCCGAGGCCTGCCGCGCCGACCGCCTGCCTCTGGGCTCACCGGGCCCCCGTGTGCCTGCCGGGGCGACCTTCTCCTCGAACATCCCACTGGGGTCCCCCTAGAGCTGAACCCTGAAACTTGCTCCCCCTGGTCCACAGGCTCGGGACCCTTCGTGTGGCCTCCAGAGGGCTCTGTCCCTTCTCTGGCCCACCTTGCTAGTCCTGCCCACCCCCGAACAACCCCCCCCCCCCGCCCACCGCCCTGACCTAAAGGTTGCCAGGGCCTGTCCTTGGCGGAGCTCCACCCTGTAGGTGCCCATCCTTCCCGGGCTCCCAAGTTCAGTGTCAGCTGGGCAGACCTGCAAATGACAATGCTGAGGGCCTTCGAGTACCCTCGTGCTGACCCCGGCCAGGAGCCACACTCCTACACGGTGCCCTTTACACTAGGGGGTAAAAGCTGGTTTGCGCGTCTGTCCCCCAATAGAGGGGGCCTCCCCGGGGCAGGGCTGCCTGGTGGGAACCAGAGTAGGCTCAGACCCGGCCTTCGCACTTCCAAGCTGTGTGGCCCAGGGCAGGTGACCTACCCTCTCTGTGCTCCTCTAGGAGCATCTGGAGAGTAGGGGTGCGGCTGTGTTTTCCTTCCTCCCGGGTTAGGCGATCGGGGTCGATAAATGAAGAGCACTCCAGGCCGGGCTGGGACCGAGTAAGTGTGCAGTAGATTCCGGGTGTCGTTGTCAGAAAGACAACCCCAAGGCTGGGGGTGTGGGCGGCAGGGAGGAGCCCGTGGGGCAGAGGCAGCTCTGTGGAACGCCGAGGGATGTTTCTGGAGCGAGCGAGGGGTGGATGGACCAACTCGGGTGAAGTCACGTGGGGAGGCGCAGCGGACTTCAGAGCAGGGAGAGACACATCGCAGGAGGCAGACTGAGCGGTGGCAAACAGCTCCAGTCGGTGACCAGGGGCGGGGGCGGTACCCGCCTGCGGGAGGGGGGGGGGAGCCCCAGGTGGTTGGTGCATTTCCTGGCCCAGAGCAGGCGTCCAGAGCGTGGGAGGGTCTGCATGGGGCGGGGGACACATCTGAGGGGCATCTCCTTCTGGGAAAGTAGAGGCGTCTAGAGGAGGGCGGCTGGGAGGGACGATGGTTCGGGAACGACCATCCAGGGCTTGGATGGGGGAGCTCACGGGCTTCTCTGGGGAACAGAAGATTCCAGAGGATGGAGCAGGTACCTCCAATGACGCCGTGCTGGCCCGTGGGAGTGCGACCCCTCGGGGCAGTAACAGGGCCTGGGAGGGGAGGGTTGGAGGAGATGGAAAGGCGGGGGTGCCTGGCAGCCCCGTGGATGAGAGGCAGTGTCTGGTCACTGGCACTGAGCTCCACAGCCACCCCCTCCTGGCGGTCCCCGAGGTGGAGGCTCCTCCAGAGAGCCCGGGACCGTGCGGTCACCTGCACAGACAGGGATCAGCTGTCACCTCAGTGTGCGGAGCGAACGGTCCTGGGCCCTGGGGATGCAGCAGCGACCGAGCCCTTGGGGAGGGGACATTGAGTGGAGGAAGCAGGGGCCCGTCCAGGCTGCTGGGGCATTCCGGAGCTCTCCGCTGTGACGGGCATCGGTCTGTCTCGTTCTGCAGGCGCCTCGTTCCTGGAGAGACCAGGATGGGGGCGGGGGTTCTGCCAACGAGTCAGGGACGAGCCGGTGACTGTCGCTACCCCTCGGCCGGGGCCTGGCTTGTTCCTCCTCCGCTGCCACCTGACTCTAAGGGACCCCCGGTCAGCTGTGACTCTCTGCTTTTCTCGAGCTCCTGGGGTGTCTCTGGACCACCCTGCAGACTGCTCCCTGTGGCCGGGCACCACACGTCACAGGAAACAGAGGCTCAGAATGGGCAGCACACCTGTCCGGGGCCACATGGCTACAGAACAGCAGAGGTGGGCTGCGTGGCGTGGACGGAAGGGGAGGCAGAGCAGGAGTGTGGGGCGGTGTCGAGCTGCAGAGCAGGAAACGACGGGGCAGGAGCCGTGGGACTCGGCTCAACCTGCAGGTATGGGGGTGGGGCGACTGGAGGGAGGACTCCAGGAGACCCACAGAGGGTAGGGGGACCCTCACTGCGGGCAGGGGCTCGGGGTGGTGGGCGAAGAAAGGGGTGGGCAGGGGGCTTTCCAGGCAGGATGCGTGGTGTGCAGGTGAGGATGAAGGCTGAGGAGGGTCAGGTCGAGGGCAGGGGCCAAGAGCAAGGTTGCTGGAGCCAGAATGCTGGGTATGGCTCTCGGCCCCCGCTCGCTGTGTGCCCTCGGACGGGTGCCCTCACCTCTCTGTATCTGCTTCCACGTTGATAGTGAAATGAGCTGCAAGTCTGCTGGTCTCCCAACCCCCCCGCGGGGACGCCATGCTGGTTAGCGAAGCTCGGGTGTTTCTGGTTTAGTTCCTCTTCCAGGAGCTGGTCTGCGACAGCCCTTTCCCACAGGGATCAGCCGAGCCCTTCTCCCAGCCGAGGCCCAAACTCAGCCCCGGGAAGCTTGCGTCACCGCTGTTTCCTTCTAGAGGTGCGCAAAGCCCACGTGGTCAGAGGGCCTGCCTTACGTGGGTGCAAAGCCAACCCCTAGACTCAAAGCAAAACTGCTGGCGACCTCACTCACAGTCCTCCAGATGGGCCCAGGTGCCAGGGGAAGGAGGCCGTGGGCCATGACGGAGGCCGGGGTAAGAGGCTGGCAGATGAGAAGGGGCAGGGCTGGGGGGGCTCCTGGGGCAGCTCTGGAGTCTCCCCGCACCCCTCGGGAGCGAGCTCCAGCCCAGGAGGGAGAGAGGTCGGCTTAATCGGGTACCTCCAGCTGTTTTCATATTTCACGAGTGCACCCTGGCCCAGGGTGGGGAGGCTAAATTTGTCCCTCCTTCCCAGGGCTCGGTCTCCCCCCGGCGTGGGCAGACGGTGGCAGGGAGCCATCTCCAGGGGACATGAGGCCCCTGGCCATGCCCCCCTCCCTGGGCCCTATGGGACCCCGTCTCTCTGGGGTGAGGATCTGGCCAGCCCTGTCTTGACCTAGCCTACCCCACCCTGCATGGCAAGGACGGCCCAGCTTTCCCATGGCCACGTGGCCTGGGCCACAGGCAGGGATGAGGGGAGGGGGGACAAAGGTGGCCGCTGCCACTGCCCCGGCTTCCTGAGGAGGGCGGCGCTCCAGCCGGGTCCTCCGGCCGGGCCGCTCCCCACAAGGCCAGGGCCACCGCAGTTGCGGTGGTGGCAAGGACAGCAGAGGCCTCTTGGCACCGAGCGCCCTGAAGGCCCCGAGCGTCCTGCTGGAATTCGGCGGGGCCGCCGCTCGGGGAAGGGCGCCATTTCCCAGAAGGGCGGCCTGCCCCTCCGTCCTCCCCTGACAGCCGCCCGAGCCCTCCACCCAGGTAGGGGGACTTCCGGCCGCCAGAATGTTCTCGGTGCCCTCAAGCTGGGGCCGCAAGGGTGACTAGGAGGGGTCCGGCCCAGGACGGCCCCGATCCCCTCCTGCAGTGGTCAGTCTGCTGCGTCATGGTTACTGGTGGGGGAGGGGGCCTCGCCACGAACGTCGTGACAGAACCGAGGAAACGAGTGTTGTGGGTGGGGGTCAAGGTGGAGCTCTTTGGGCCTTGTTTCCGAGAACTGCCCCTCCCAGCGTGCAGACCCCCGGATGGGTGGGGTGGGGGGTGCGGGCCCCGTGTTGGCCCTGTCTCGGGGCTCCATAGACAGGTGGGGACTGCCATCCCCACGAGTGCAGTGCTTCTGTTTGCGGGGCCCTCGAAGGGGTCCCAGTTTTTCGGATGTGGTTGGGGTCCCGGGGCAGGCAGAGGGGACAGGGAAGCAGTCCTGTCTGAGCAGCAAGGCTGTCCTGTGGCCACACCGCAGAGGGGTGCTCCCCACCTGCAGTGAGGGGGTGCTCCCCACCCAGCGAGGGGGCAGAGTGAGGGGCGTCCTGGCTAGGACTCAGGGAGGACAGAGGCTTCCTAAGGAGGCCGGGGCCTGGCCTGGAGGATACAGGTGGGGTGGGGGGCACGTGGGGACCGAGTGGGGGCCTGGAGGGACCATGTGGGGATGGGGGGACAGGATAGGGGATAGTGAGCACACATGGGGACAGGGTGGGGACATGAAGGGGACATGTAGGGACAGGGTGGGGGATAGTGAGGGGACAAGTAGGGACAGGGTGGAGGGCTTGGAGGGGACCCCCCCTTGGTGGGGACAAGGCAGAGGCAGAGAGGTGACATGTGGGGACAAGGTGGGGGAATAGTGAGGGGACAGGGTAGGAGACAGGGCAGGGGGACATTTGTGGACAGGTGGGGGGTAAGGAGAAGCCAGGGGGCAGGATGGGGGGATGGTGAGAAGACATGAGGGGACAGAGCAGGGAGGCAAGGGGGCAGGGGACACAGGAACACAGCAGGGGGCAGGGGAGACATACGGGGACAGGGTGAGGGCAGGGAGGGGACATGTGGAGACAGGATGGAGGGCACGGAGGGGACATGTGGGGACAGGTAAGGACAGAGAGGGGACAGGGTAGCAGGCAGGGAGGGGACACGTGGGGACTGGGTGTGACAGGTGACGTCAACACCCAGAGGCCCTGTCCAGGGCGTGCCAACAGTACCAGAAGTAGGGGTGTGGCCCGAGTCTCCCCTGCGGCTCTGACCTCTGGGCCGGCGGCTCCGTGGTGAGGGGCTGCGTGCTCCTGCGATGTTGGGGAGCACCCCTCCCCCTCCCAGGAGTGACTGAAAATGAAAACACCAGTAGGTGTCAGGTCTTCCAGGCGAGAGAGCCCGTGAGTCACACCGAGAAGTCGAGAGTGGGGGAGGGTGGCGCGCCCGCTCGAGCGAGCCGGCGTCCAGGGCCCACCGCGCACGCCCTGCGCCCACGACCTGCCCGCGGGGCCCACGTGGCCCCCGGCTCCTGGAGCGGCACGTTCCGTCCGGGGCGCGTCGCTCCATCCGAGCACTTTACGCGCTGTTCCGACCGAGAGCTTGTTTTTAGGATGATCGGCGACCTTGGCGAAAGCGATTTCCTTTCGGTCCGAGAGCCGCCCTCCCCTCGCGAGCGTGTTCCCAAATGTAAAATGCGGGCCTTCGCAGCCACGGGAGGTGCTTTACAGGGAGAAGTCTTGGAGCCGGGTTCTTTTTCTCACCTCTGCTGTCCCTGGCCGAAATGCTGGCGTGGGGACAGGGAAGACCCTCCCCCGTGGAGAGGAGCGGGGCCCCTGGGGCCCTCGGGAGACGCCCCGAGAGGGGCCTGCGTCTCTGCAGCCCCCATCCTCGCCCCGACATCAGTGTCTCCTCTTCCTCACGCCTTGGCAGGAGCCCCGGTGCCTACGGGGACGGGGTCCGCAGCTCCGTGGACTCGAGGCCACGGGGACCTGAGTTGGGGACAACCCGCTCTGGGGAGTTTCCCAGGGAAATTGGAGCTCGTGGAGCTCCGCGGCCTCCCGGCTCCGGCCCCGCGGCGTCCGGTGAGTGGGGCCGGCCAGGCTTCCGGACCTTCTTTCGCCAGTGAAGAACCTGAGGGGAAGTCGCCGGTGGAGGCCGTGGCTGTCCTCAGGGTGCCACCGAAGGGCCCGAGGTCGTGGGTGAGCCACGCCTGCACGATGCTCTCTCCTCGAGGGTCTGTCTCAGAGTCACAGGGAACCTCGGGCGCTAAAGACGCCGGGGTCTGAGCCCCCCTCCCCCGCGGGAGCCCCTTGGAGTAGGCTCGGCCTGTGCGTTTGTCTGCCGTGGCCGCGTGGTCGGCGGAGTCCCGTGGCGCGTGGTCCTCGGCGTCGGCTTCTCTCACTCGGTAGGATGTTCTTGAGGCCGGCGCACGCTGCAGCGGGTGTCCACGCCTCCTTGTGACCGACTAACACCCCACTGTGTGGACGGACGGTGTCTGTCTGTCCATTCATCTGTCCTGCACACTGGGCCGTTGGCATCGTTCGGCTACTGGGGCTAGTGCGGCCGCGAAGGGAGACTTGCAGGGTTTTGCTGACCATTCGCTGTGTGACCTTAGCCACGTGTTTTCCGTCTCTGGGCTTGGATGGTCCAGCTGCGAAATGAACAGGGTGGGACCGAGTGGCCTGGGCGAGCGGAGCCTCGTGTCAGCACACACGCCCCACACCGAGAGGCCGCGCTGACGGGTCCCCGCCCCCCACGGGGAATGGGCGAGGCGGGTTTCTGACCAGCCTCAGCTTGGCGGCCGGCTCCACGGCCAGGCAGCTGGCGCTGTTCTGCCTCCTCCCAAGCCCGCCCCCTCCCGAACTACCAGGGGGCCAGCTCCACACCCGATGCTCACCTCCGCTGGGCTGTGGACAGCTCAGCTCAGGGTGGGCGTGACCTCCCCAGAATAGGAAGCATGCAAGTGAGCACTGCCCAGCCCTGTGAAAGCCCTTGTGGGGAGAGCGTGTGCCGAAGGTGTGTGTGCGGTCGGGGGTGACTACCTCAATTTTGAACTCTGTGCAGAGGGCTATGCTGTGCCACCTCAGCAGGTCACTTAACTCTCTGAGCCTGTCTCCTGAAAAGCGGGCGGTGTGGTCTCTGAGCCTGTGGGCGAGTCGATTTGGGGCCTGTGCTTTCTAAGCTGCCCGCTTGGCCGGCCTTCGCCCTGGGGCCTCCTTTCTCCAGGGCCCAGCCTCTGCGGCGGCCCTCCTGGCTCGTGCCACTGCTCCGGAGACGGGCGGCCCGGCACGTGGCAGCCCCAGGAGAGGGCCACAGACCTCCACCAGCGCCCGCCTACCTGGGGACAAAGTGACAGATGGCGGGTGTGCCCTCCCTCTCCCGACGGCTCTGGGCAGGTCTGGGCCTGCCCGCTTGGGCACTGCCAGGCAGACGGCGGCCAGCCTGGTTCCCACGGCCCTTTGCCAAGGACCCGGAGGCAGGCTCGGGGGACGCACCGCCTTGGCCTGGGCGGGGCGGCGGGCGAGGTGGGCTCCGGTGTCCCCACCCCTCCCCCCCACCGGAGGACAGGGGCCCCAGCTGTGCCCGGTCTGGGCAAGGCCATGGCAGGGTGGGAGCCGGGCGTGGAGGCTCGCAGGAGACGAGCCTTGGGGACAAAGGCCGGCGTGTCCGGGGTCTCCTGTGATGGGGGCCGCCGTGCAGTGGTCCCGCTGCCGCGACAACGTCCCGGCCGTGGCCTGGGGTCCGGGCCGTGCGGGAGGACCCGTCGCGGCGGTGGACGGCTGTCTGACCTGTGCAGCCACGGGGCACAGCTGGGCCACGCCCGGGGCTCCGCTCCGGCCTCCTTCCCGAGAGGGAGTGGCCTGAGCGGCCCTCGCGTCCTGGGGCATCCGGAGCCTGCAGACCCTGCGTGAGCCCTGAAGGCCGAATGCGGAGACGAGGCCGTAGTGGTGGTGACCGCGGCCCAGCCCACCACATGCAGGCCCGTTTATTCCCGAGGTCCCACAGGGCCCAGCGGCAGCCTCACGAGGGAGTGCTGTCGTCGCCCCACGCCGCAGGTGGCGGCTCCGAGAAGCCCCTGCCATCCCAGGCACCCCATCCCAGGCACCCCATCCCCCAACCCCGGTCTGGAGTCAGGCCCACCCGTCTGCAAGGCTGGACCCGGCCCTGGAGAGGGGAGGACGGATGGGTGCGAAGGGGTGTCCTGTGTCGGCGTCGCCGGCCCTACCCAGCCCCCGGGGAGGCTGCAGGAGGGCGGAGGCCGGCCTTCCCACTGTGCTCCCTCCCTCCTCGCAGAGCCGGCTGCCCTCTGGTCCCGCTGTGGGGAAGATGTCCCAGCCCACCGCCGCCGCCGATGAGGGGGCCACGTTCGAGCACCTGTGGAGCTCCCTGTGAGTACCTCCCCCGGCCACTCCGGCCGGACTCGGGCAGGGCTGGGCAAGGGGGGCTTCCTCCTGGGGGCGCGGGGTCCAAAATCCGGGCTCCTTCCTCTGGCGGGCACCCCTGGCCCAGGAGAGGTCTGGGGGACGGAGCTCGCGTGGGGCCACGCATCCCGGGCGCAGACACTAGCCCTGGCGAGGCCGGCAGAGGAGGGAGATGGGGCGGGAGCCGAGGGTCGGCGGGAGGAGGCAGAGGAGACAGATGACGGGCTGAAGGGCTGTGTGGGCAGGACAGGCAGGCTTAGCTCACGAGCCCTGGGCCTGGGCACTCTGGGGCTGACGGCTCCGTCCCTCCCCCCAGGGAGCCCGACAGCACCTACTTTGACCTTCCCCGGTCAAGCGAGGGAAGAGGCGAGGCGGTGAGCGGTGCGGACACCAGCATGGACGTCTTCCAGCTGCAGGGCCTGACCACGCCCGTCATGGTGAGTAGGGCTGCCGTCCGCGGGGGTCTCAGCGTGGGGGTGGTAAGTGCGGACCGTCCTGTCTTGGGGGCTTGTGGAACTGGGAGACTGGCAGCAGGTGAACAGCTTCCTCGGTAGGTTTGTCAGGACATTTCGGCTGCAAAATAGAAAACGTAGGGGTGCCTGGGTGGCTTAGTCGGTTAAGCGGCCGACTTCAGCGCAGGTCATGATCTCACGGTCTGTGAGTTCGAGCCCCGCGTGAGGCTCTGTGCTGATGGCTCATCAGAGCCTGGAGCCTGCTTCGGATTCTGTGTCTCCCACTCTCTCTGCCCTTCCCCTGCTCATACTCTGTCTTTCTGTCTCTCAAAAATAAATAAATATTAAAAAAAAAAAATAGAAAATGTATCAGCTCACGAGACTGTTAGTCCGAGGGTAGGGATGGGTTCAGGCACGGCTGGATCCAGGTGTAGGAATAGATTCAGGAGTGGCTGGATTCAGGTGTTGAAACAGCTGCCTCTGAGTCTCTTGTCCTGCTTTCTCCGCGAGAGTTTGTTCTGGGGTGGCCGCTAGTCCCCGGAACGGCACCAGGCTCCAGCGGTGTCTCCATCCCCGTTGGGGGGACCCCTCTTTGCCAGTAGCCCAGCAGGCCTGTCTCTCACTGGTCTGAATGTGGTTTGGTGCCCACCTCTGAGCCACGCTTGTGCCTCTGAGCAGCCTGGGTCCCGTGGGGCCGGGGCGAGACAGGATGGAACGGAGTGGGCCCCCGCCGCCCCAGGGCCTGAGTGAGGGGGAAGAGGGCGCCAGAGGAAGACTGAGGTCCTACTTGCAGGGGGTGTGGAGGCGCCACTGAGGCCCCGACACCCTGCGGCAGGGTCTCGGGTCCCACCACCCTTGCACTTGTGTTACAATAAAAAAAGCTGATTGCCAGGCACTCGCTATGTCCCCTCTGGGGAGGGGCAGGGGCTGCAGGGACAGAGGACCCTTGAAAGCAGTCTCCTACGAGGTCTGTCTCCTGAGTTTGGGAAGCAGCCCACGAGGGGCAGAGGAGCCTGGAGCCCGCAGCGGCGGTGGCAGGAGCGGGGGTGGGCAGGGGGGTGGGGGAGGGGGTCCGCTCCCAGATGGGCAGAGGCAGCAGCTCTGCCTTCCTGAGGGGTGGGGTGCGCTCCCCCAGTCTGCCTGGAGCTCGCCGGGTGCTAAGCACCTCTGGGCTAGGAAGGGAGGGGACACGCCTCTAGCCAGCCGTGGGGTAGAGATGACGTGGCTTCCCACCGCTCCAAAGAGCAAGAGGGCCAAGTCGGTCAGGGAGGGACGCGCCTTGTGGTACAAGTCACACAGAAATACCTGCGTGCAGAGCTCCGACCACAGAGGCGGGGATTCCCTGACCACCGGGTCAGCCCCGGCTTCATCCTGACCCCTGCCTGGCGCCGTCGTGGGAGCAGAGACCGGTCTGGGGCCGGCACCTTGCGGGGAGCTTGCCTCAGCCCCCCCTCGCCCTCTTGTGGCCGACGCAGTGCCAGTGCCGAAGCACCGACGTGTCCTGGGCCCTGGAGCAGGTGCAGGCAGGAGGCCCCAGGAGACGCTCCAAAGACCTGGCGTTGAGTCCAGCCTGGGGACCAGGAGGGTCCGCTCAGGGGGAGATGGGATAGCCCCAGCCTGGTGACCTTAGACCAGAGACTTCCCAGGCCAGGCCCTGGAGCCGGCTACCCCGGGCCCGGCCAGCGCTGCGCCGTGACTCAGCATGAGGCCGGTGTAAAGGCTTGCGTGCAACACCCCCCCCCACCGCTCCTGAGCAGGCGGCCTCTGTGCTGACCGGACCGGCCCCCAGTCATGGGGCTGGTCTGGCAACAAGGCATAGCCTGGACAGGCACAGTCCCTGTGTGGGGGACATTGGTTCTCCAGGGTGGCACTTCCCAACATCCAGGGCCTTGGGTCTCCTCCGCTCTTTGCTGGGCAATCGGGCAGATTCTTTCCCACGGGCCGGGCCGGTTCCTGAGCGGCGACCCCTCCACAGGCAGAAGAGAGGCCACCGCAGGCCCAGGGGATGCCCTTAGCCAGCGCTTTAATGGCCAGTGGGGACAGGCAGAGTAGACGGTGGCCTGCCCGAAGAGCCAGTCTGTCCCGGGCTCAAGTCCCCCACGACGCTGAGCCTCGGCGTCCCTGCCTGGGGAGCCGAGATGACAGCTGTGGGGCCAGCAAGGGCTCTGCCCAGCCCCGCGGGAGGGACGGCTCATCGTCCTCGGACCCCCCTCCCGCCACACTGGCCCAGCAGTAAAGAGGACAGGGCCCCAACAGGCGGGCCTCGGAGGAGTCCTGAGCACAGATTCTTGGGGGGACGGCAAGCCCCCGAGGTCCCACCACACCGCACGGCTGAGGTGGCACAGAGGGAGGCTGCCGTGGGCTCAGGGAGCCCTGGGGCCCTCCCATTCCTACCCCTTTTCTGCCAGGCGACACATATAGGGGCCTCGGTTTCTTTGTCTGTGCGTCGAGCTGAGGCGGCGAGG
The DNA here is from genome assembly GCA_030068075.1 of Paguma larvata. Taxonomy (NCBI): domain Eukaryota; kingdom Metazoa; phylum Chordata; class Mammalia; order Carnivora; family Viverridae; genus Paguma; species Paguma larvata. The sequence goes on from CM057833.1 coordinate 2,080,528, forward strand.
TCGAGGGTGGTGCCTGGCCTCAGGCCGCATGTGACAAAGCTAGATGTGGGGTGACGAGGCTACCCCATGCCCAAGAATGCTGGTCCCCCGGGGAGGACCCGACGCCCCTTGCCCACCTCGGAGTCCTTGCGGGCAGAGCCCTTGCCTTGGGTGGTGGCCTTGGGTTCTGGCCACGCCCCCTGCCCCACTTGGCTCCTCCCGCAAGGGGCGAGCGGAGAAAAGCCTGTGGGGTCCCTGGCGTCCCCGGGACTCAGGAGGGCGGTGGGCTGGCCTGGCCTGGTGAGGGGTTCAGCTTTGTGGGGTCTGCACTGGCCCCGGAGGCCCCCACGGTCTAGGGGGGTCGCAGACAAGATGAAGTCCTTTGTCGTGAGCACCCTGGGTGTCCCAGGCAGGCAGTGGGAATCCTGACTCCCGCTGGACGGGACTGGGGGTCTCCTCTGAGTCTCTGTGTCCCCCGGGACAAAATGAAGGCCAGGCTCTTGTGTGTGTTTGGGGCGGGGAGGGCTGCTCAGCTCTGATAATGCATGAAAGAGGGAGATGGCCAGCGGCCAGCCTAGGCTGGATGGCTCGCCTCCCTCCCCCCCTCTCCCCAGCATCTTGCCCCGGCAGAGTCCCCTCCCCCCTACACCTCTTCCCGCCTCTCCTGGCGCCTCTTCTCCACTGACAGCTGTTGTGGGCAGGTGGGCCTCAGGGGGTAGGGCTGTGGCCGGCAGGGGCAGCGCACACAGCTGACCCGTGCTGGGGCCCCACCCCCAACTGCCGCCCAGCCAGACGGACGCCTGGGGGCTCGAGACCCCCATCGGTGACCCTGGGGCAGGCCTTCCTGGCCTGGGGGTGCGGGAGGGAGGGCACAGCCCAGCGTGCACTCCCGGGAGGTGTTCTGAGCCACCGCGCTAGCCCACAGAGGGGACAGGTGCGCAGGCGGAGGGAAAGGACGCCCCCTCCTCAGGGAGCGTCTGCAGCTGCAGGGCCCCCAGCCCGCCCGCCCTCCACAGGGAGCCCCAAGCAGCCCTTCCTCTACAGGCTGTGGTGGGAACTCCTCTCGGGGTCCCCGGAGCTGAGTCCCAGCCGGCCGCCAGGGCATGGAGCCAGCTCCGTGGCATCCTCCGTGGCGTGAGCAGAGCCACCCGCCCGTGGGTGGTCAGCGCACTTCCTGCGCCCGTGGGGGTGGGGGGAATACCCCACCTCATCCCCGCTGCCAGGAGTGCCGCGGAAGTGGACGGAGGGGAGGAACCTCCGGTGAGTTGGAATCCGGAGAGAATGTGCCTAGGCCCAGTGGGGCCTCCTGGGAGGCCGCCTGGAGGAAGCAGCTGAGGACAAGTGAGGAGGGGGCCCAGTTCTATCCATGCCCCCTGGGCAGCCAAGACTTAGGACTCGTGTGCAGGAAGTGGGTGCTGCTTGGGAAGGCGCCGGAGTCAGCGCCTTCTGCATGTGGAGACGTGGTCTCAGTGGCTCTGGGACCCCCACCTGGCCCAGGCTTATGGTGTGGGGGACAGTGCTGGTCCTCAGTCCCCAGGGGCCTGGAGCCTCCTCTGTGCCACCCCCTGCAGCTGGGTGGGGCATGGACCTTCGGCCTCTGCTTCCACCAAGGGTCAAGAGAAGACGGCCTCCCGACCTGACACCCTCTCCTGGACAGCCTGCTGCCTTCTCCTGGGCCCAGCCTGTGTCCCCTGGCCATCCCGGTGGCCCAAGCTGCCCCAGAGCCCTGGCCTTCCTCTGCCCAGGGGCTTGCCACACACGTGGTGGCCTGAAACAGCACCTGTGTATTCTGTCACAGTGTCCGTGGGTCAGGAGTCCCGTGGGTTTCCCCTGGGTCCCCTGCTCAAGGTGTCCCAGGCTGCTAAGTGTCAGCCAGGCATGCAGTCTTGTCTGGCCCAGGGACCCCTGGCTGTCGGCAGAGTTCAGTCCCTCGTGGCTGTCAGACCGTGGCCCCTGCTCCCTTGCCGGCTGCTCCCGAGGGCCACTAGTCTCAGCTCCTGGGGGCTGCCGGCCATCTCCCGCCACGTGGTGCCTCCACGGCTGGCGGTGTGCTCCTTGAGGCCATTTCGAGGATGTCACCCTGACCTCTTTGAAGGGCTCGCCTGATTAGGCCTGGCCCACCTGTATGCTCTCCCTTGCGGTCCGCTCAGGGTTGACTGGGTTTGGAACCTAATCACAGGTTCAAGCCCCTCCCAAGGACAGGAGGCTGCAGGGCACAGACCTTATGGAGCTGGGAATCTTGGGGCCACCTCGGGACTGAGTTCCCACACGTGGGTCCCCTGTGCCCCTTCCTGGGATCTCTTACCTCAAATTCTTCTCTCCTTTGCTCTCCCTTTTGGGCTTTCCCAAATCCAGCATGATGAAGAAGACAGCCGACCCCGCCCCCAGTCCTGCACGGAGCCCCAGCTGGAGGTGTTGCCCCGACAGGGGCCGAGGGAGGGGAGACACCAGTTGTAAGAGGTTGGGGTTTGAACCCTCCTCCTCTTCTCCTGCCTGGCTCTGGGTCCCTCCATCCGCCCCCTGCCCAGGCCACGAGGCCCCTCCACCTCCAGCCTCCCTCCCTGAAGAACGGGGCCCCCGGGGTGGCCCGGGCCTTCCCATCTTCAACCATTCCGGGCAAGGAAGGCTCTCGGCCGCCGCCTCCAGCCAGCGCTCCCAGCCTGGGCCCCTCTGCAGACTCCCTTCTGCAACCTCTGCTTTCCTCCTTGTCTCACCGTGAGGGGTGGGCACCAGCGAGTGAGTTCGGGCCGTCAGAGAGGAGTCTCCGCTGCAGCCCCCAGGCTCCCACACGGGCTCTCCCGCTCCTTCTGCCGGAGGAGCCCAGGGGCCGGGCGGGCCAGCAGACGCCCTGGTGGGCCTCTGGTGGTGTCCCTCTGCCCAGACAGCCCCCCCCCCAGGAGGCTGGAGTGGTCGTGGATGTGACAGTGATGGGCTGGAAGACAGGGGTCTCCAGGCCGTCTTACCAGCGCCTCAGTGGTCTCGTTGTGGGGGGAGGGGGCTCAGAAACTTGAAGGTGGCCTGTCCAATTTCACATGATGTATGTATAATCCTATAGCTGATGTCCTGCCTGTTTCCAGGGAGGTTCTGGCCTCCACCCTAAAGGCAACTTTGAGCCAGAGATGGTTACATTGGGTTGGAGATTCAGACTCCAGAAAGGGGGTGGTGGGGGTCCTGAGGGGGCTGGGCGGGCCACCGTTGTGCAGCCCCGGAGGTGCTGAGGGCCTGGGGCCAGCACGCTGTCCCCCTTCTGGGCCACATCCCTGTTTCCAGGGGTTTGGCCCCGGTGGGGACAAGGCCAGCATCAGCCGGGGCAGGGCCGGAGCACCGGGACTCTGGGCCTCTGGCTCCATCCACTGCTTTGGGCCGCACCTACGCTGCTCGCTCTGGTAGTAAGGCTCCCTGCGGGGTCCAGGGGGAGCAGTCTCCGGGTGCCTCTCCTGTCTGTTCAGTCCTTCGGGTGGCCCCGGTGGACCACACGCTCCCACGGCAGGAGGGAGATTCGCTCCGCCCAGGACGCTGGGGCCTCGGCACCATCCCTTCCCTCTGGGGTGGCCCGGCCTCACCTATCCGGGTCTCAAGGGCCCGGGCCGGCCCCCTCACGCTCAGGGGTGCAGGCCGGTGGTCCCCGAGCCTCCCATGGGCGGTGTCTCGGGGGGAGCCGGCTGTGGCTTAATTGCAGAGCGGGCTGGTGGCCCTGCGTCCCGCCCCTCCCCGTGCGCCTCCGTGGTGCGGTCCAACACAGCAGTGGGCAAGCTGAGGCCTGCCTGGACTTTGATGAATAGGCATGAGGAATAAAGGGGTGGGCCTCTGGTTTTGTTGTTAGATGCAGCCAGCTGACAGGACTAGGAGATAGGGACGGGTACCCCACCTGTCCCAGAGCATCCTCTGCTCCCGCCCCCCTAGCCACAGAGGCCCTCCGCCGGGGCCCGCCCTGCCGGGCGGCCGCCACCCTCCCCCTTGCCCCCCGGCCGCCCAGACCCATGCCTCGTCCCACAGCGCGCCAGCCCCCCGGCGTGTGCAGACCCCCGCGCGCCCACCATGCTGTACGTCGGTGACCCCATGCAACACTTTGCCGCGGTAGGTGTGCGCGTCTCTCCGGGACTGCGTCTCCGTCCTCCTGGGGGAGCCTGGTGGGGCTTCGGCTGTGATGGGGGGTTAGGAGGTGCGTTCTCTTGTCTGTCGTCGTCAGGCACCCGGTGCTGGCTGGGTGCCGTAATCCAGGGTAAGCTGAGGCAGGCAGGATGCGCCGAGGGGCTGGGGCAGGGCCTGGGCATAGAGGCAGATGCCTGCCCATCCTGGAGGAGCTTTGGGACCAGCGCCCACTGGCTGGACGGGACCAACAGCCAGGGAGAGGAGGGCTGGTGCGCGGCTGGTAGGGCTAAGCGGTCGCCTTGAGACATGGGGCTTTCCGCTGCTCCCCGGCTTTGGGCTGGTGGCTGTGTCCTGCCCGCGCTGGCTCTCGGGCCAGCAGCATCCTCTCCTGGGAATCTGCTCGTTAGGCTGGCTTGGCGTGGTCTGAGATCAGGGCAAGGACTTGTGGCAAGCTGGCCTCAAGGTGTCCATCTCATGGCGGGCAGGAGCAGCGGGCTGCCAGAGGGGAAGGAAGGCATGGCGGTGTTTGCTTGGCCCCTGCAGCCTGGGCCGTGGGGACCTGGGCTCATTTCCAGACTTGCCAGGTCCCCGGGGGACGGACAGGCACCAGGCTGCTAATTGAGCAGGTGGAGGGTGGGGCCATCTTTCCTGCCAGGGAAGCAGGTAGAGTGGGGGCCGTCGGTACCATGTGCTCTGCGGGAGAGCTGGCAGCGGGCAGAGGACAGGAGCCGGAGCCACAAAGACCTGGGGGTGCGGCAGCCTCTGGAGACACGAAGGTTCTGGGCAGTGTGCATGAGTGCGTGGGTGTGCGTGAGCGCACAGGTGTGTGCGTGGGTGGACGGGTGGGTGTGCTTGTGTGCACGTGTGTTATGTGCATTGTGGGTGGGACAAGCATGTGTGTGTTTGTGCCTGGGTGCATGTGTCCCCAGCAAGGCCGTGCGGGGAGTGACAGTGTATGGCCCAGGAGAAGCTATCTACCTGTAGCTGGGGCATCTGGTTGTCACACGCACAACCCAGGGCAGAGCCAGAAGCCCCCGGGCCCCGGAGGCCGGTGTCCCTGCTTGGCCAGCCGAGCAGCCCGGGTGCATGGGGACTCTGATGTGTGACCTTTTCTCTCCAATGAAGTGGCTGCCGCAGCGCAAATGTCCAGTGAGACCGAGCACGGCTGCTGTGTGGCATCTTCCCTGGGGTGCAGGGGTGAGGGGCGCAGGGCCCTCCCGTGGACTGTGGAGGGAGCGTCCACCCTGCTGCCGTGGCCCACATCCCGCCGGGTTCTGTGTGGACCGAGGACAAGTCCGTCAGCAGGCTGGCGCGTTTGTACCCGGGGCGGGTGGAATGACCTGGAGCCTCTTCCCCCGGGGGGTGGAGGGGTGGGGGTGCCGGGTCACTGATTTGTAAACGTGTCTGTTTCCCGTTTCTGTCCCAGGAGACAGACACTTCCTGCTGCAAATCTCCTGAAAGAGGAAGTGAGATTTGGCCCAAAGCACCTGAAACCCCAAAACGAACAAACAGGGTTACCCCTGACGGGCTCGTGGTGTCACTCCCTTGTTGCTGGGAGCTCTTGGGGGCCAGGCCCCGCCCCGGGGAAGGAGGCCTCGGGCCGCAGGACGCTGTGGCCCGAGCAGCACGGGGTGTCCCATGTGACCTCGCCCTTCTCTGTGAGCACGAAGCCACCCAATGCTCGGCCGGCTCTGCTGCGGGGCTGGGGGCTGCTGGGGGGCTGGGGGCTGCTCAGGGGCTGCTGGGGAGCTGGGGCGTCCTCTCCCTGCCGTCTTGTACTCGGGGTTTCCTCCACACCGTCCCGCTCTGTCGAAGGCTGAACGACCCCTTTAGTGGCTCCCACTTACTGGGGGTGTTTGGCTGGCACTTGGGGGGGGCTGGGACTCCGTCCGGGGCAGCTTCTCCCACTGTGGCGGGCCAGCCGCCCCCGACCCAGGAGGGAGCTGAGGGCACGGAGGTCTCATCTGCGACCACACTGGCGACGGTCCGGAGCAGCCCCGGGACCGGCTTCTCCGCGCTGGAGATCTCTGCGATTCACTCCTCTCTCGGGCTGTTTCACTATTTAGCAACGCTTTGCAGTCTCAAGAGACAAGCAAGGTCGGTATTAGACCCCGTGGCTCTTTTCACACCTGTCTGTTGACCAGGGCCAAGGTCTGTCTGGGCCGTGGGGGTCATGTTTTTTTGTTGTTATTTGTATTTATTATTTTTTTTTATGTTCTTATTTCTGAGAGAGACACACCGTGAGCAGGGGAGGCACAGAGAGAGAGGGAGACACAGAATCTGAGGCAGGCTCCAGGCTCTGAGCTGTCAGCACAGAGCCCGAGATGCGGGGCTTGAACTCACGGACCGTGACGTGAGCTCATGACCTGAGCCGAAGTTGGATGCTTAACCGACCGAGCCACCCAGGCGTCCCTGTTGTTATTTATATTTAAGAAAGAGAGAAAGAGACAGAATGGGAGCAGGGGAGGGGCAGAATCCGAAGCAGGCTCCAGACTCCCAGCTGTCAGCACAGAGCCCAACCCAGGGCTCGAACTCACAAACCGAGATCATGACCTGAGCCAAAGCGGAGCTCAGCCGCTGGAGCCCCCAGGCGCCCCCTGCAGGGACACCTTGAGCTGGGTCGTCAAGGTCTGGTTGGTTCCCTGTCTGCCAGTCTGGTGGGTGCCGGCAGGTGTGTGCCGTGTGAACGCCCGTCTCCACATCCTGGAGCCGCACGAGAGGGCTCAGAGCTTTGCACCCCCGTCCAACGAGGATCCGGTCACTCTCGTTCTTGCAGACAGTGCAGCCCCTGGGCAGGAAGGGCCCCAGGTGGGAAAAACCAGTTGGTGGGTCAAGAACTATGTCCTAAGCGCCTCCTGTGTCCCGGGCCCATGGAGGGAGGGACGAGATCCCGCAAGGCCTTCTGGAAGGGGCCCCAGCTGCAGTGCTGGGAGCAGACCACAGGAGGGCAGGGCCGAGGCCGGGAGGATATCCCCACAGGGATGGCACCCAGGGCCGGGTCGGAGCAGGGGAGGCGGTGAGCTCCGTCCACGTCCCGGATTTGCTGGTGGGCCGGGGGGGACGGCGAGGGGTCACCCAGGTTGGACCCAGGAGGCTGAGTGAAGGGAGTCGCCCCTTATTTATTCAGATGGGAAACTGTAGGAGGGGGACTCGGGGTGAAAAGTGTGAGTGCAGCTTGGCTGCGTGAGCCACTCACCAGCTGTGGCAGGGCTGAGAGGAGCAGTGGCGGGGTCGGGGGGGGCCGAGCCCACCTGGCGGAGCGCCTGCTGGGACACTGGGCGCAGGTGTCGGGGAAATGCCAGCGGGGAGGGTCCTGGCACAGGTGGGGGCTGGAGAATGACCAGATCAGAGATAAGCAGAGGGAGAGACAGTTCCCAGCAGACGAGAGGGGCAGGCTGGGAGCCGGGGGGTGGCGGGGAGCCGTGGGGGACAGGAAGGGACGGGGCTTCTGGGGACCTGGACCCGGCAGGAAGGGTTCAAGTGGCTGGGAGAGGACAGAGCTGGAGTGGCCAGGGGTCGGGGCTGCCGAATGGGGTGGCAGCCACAAGGCATCCTTTCTGACCTGATGCAGGGGCGCACAAGGCCTTGGGGGCCCGGGCAGGGCTTGACTGTTCCGGAAGAGAATGCCGGAGCCTGCCTCAGCGGGGACGAGGGATGGCCCCATTGGCCAGGCTCTCGGAGCTGACTCTCACCTGCCCCACGGGGGACCACTCCGGTCTCTGCTAGCGGAAAATCCGTTCTTCCTTTGCTTGGCCAAAACCTGGGAGCTGTTCTCGACCGTCCTTTCTGCAACACCCAACATCCCGTCCATTAGGAGCCCGCCGGCGTCCCCTCTGATTGTGCCCGGCCCTGCACTGCTCCACGATCTTTGACTTGGGAGCCAGAGGGTCCCTGGGCTGAGCCGTCCCCGTCCCCGTCAGCCCTTCCTCTGGCTGCCCGCACTCTGCCCTCTGGTGTCAGCCCGGAAGCTTCCCTGCCCCTTGCCATCTTTCGCTTCCGGTGGGCCTCCACCAATCCTTCTCATGTGCCCCTCACCCTGCCGTGCCCTGTGTGTCCAGCCTGTCGTGAAGCCCCGAGCCCCCTACACGCTCAGTCACCGGGTTGCTGGCTGCCGTGGCCGCACGTGAGCCCCAGCTCCCACAGGGCATGGGCCACGCGTGGTGCCGCTGTCTCCTGGCCCCCAGGAAAAGGTATGGAGAAGGGCTGAGCTACCCTCACCTGCCGGGAAGCATGTCAGGCTACAGGGCTGGTGAGAGGGCCTGGGGTCGGCCTGTCGGTCCACGCTGGAGCCTTGAACTTGGGCAGGTGGTGAGCAAACCAGCAGCCAAGCACCTCCCGGAGGAAGCGATGGCTGTTTCTCCAGCTCTGGGCACTGGCCATTGAAGGTGCTGCACTGGCCACGCCCCCTCAGCCTCCCTGCCTCCTTCACTGTGCTCAGCACTGAGGACACCAGGGGCCGCTCAGTGAGGTGTGGGGTGGGCGGGGCCTGACCAGCACCTCCAGATGGACAGACAAGGAGGGAGACGGGGTGAAGGAAGTCAGGGCAGACATCTGGGTCCGGGTCGGGCTCTGGCTCCGGGGCTGCAGGCAGGGGTGTGGGGAGGCCGACTCTCCCCGGTGGGGATCAGAGCTGCACCCCACCTTTGCTCCAGGCCCTGGGCACCCTGGAAGGGGCTGTTCTCGGGGGTTCGGTAAAGTCTGTGCATCCGAGGGCCACCTGCCTGTTCACGGGCGGCCCGGCGGAGGCTGGCGGGGAGAGGCACCGGACCCGGGGCGCCGGGGCTCCGGGCGGCCGCCCCCGCTGTCTCAGGGCGCAGTCTGCAGGCGCAGGGCGAGCAGGGGCGTCCTGCAGACACACGCCGCGGCAGCTGCAGGAACGGGCTTCTGGGGGCACGTTTCTCCGGCGCGAGGTGTGGAAAGTTCCACACGGCCCTGGCGTAGGATTGGGCGAGGAGACGGCGTGAGCACATACTTTCGGGGGAAGAGGGTGCGTCCCCCGGCACGAGTATGGTCTTGTTGGCATTTCCACCCGTTTACTCAGAGTCTGGGAGACGCAGCGGGAAACACCGCGGGTGGAGGTCCTGCTCCCAGGGGGACGGGTTATCTCCCCCTGGAGCCCGGACGGCATGCCAGTCCCTCACCTCTGGGTGAGGCCGCGCCCAAGCCCAGACATGCCTGCCAGAGATCAGGGGGTTTGGAGTTCGTGCTCTATAACAAAATTCTGGTCTCGGTGTTCCTCGGGGAGCTGCGGGGACTCTGGAGTCAGAGCGGAAGCCCGCCGGGGGTGGGAGGGAACCCCCCCCAGGCAGAGCCCTCTGAGATCCACGGGATGCCGCCTGCCCCGCCCAGAGCCCACAGCGGGGGTGAGGAGGAGCCGAGGCCCGGTCTCCCCAACTCCACGCACCCTGCCCCAACCGTGCGGGAAAGAATGATGCTCACACCCCCGTGCCCCGGGGCAGGCAGTGCCGCAACCCAGGACCGGGGAATGCTGAACTGGCCTCACCCCAGGAGGTGACATCCCAGGGGGAGTCAGGGGAGGCCCCTGAGAGGCGGTCTGGGGAGGGGCATCCGGGCAGAGGGCCCAGGAAGGACCCTAGTGTCCACCTCTCCAGTCGGATCCACCGTGGTCCATGAGGAAGCCACAGCCAACACCGTTCACCCATTTTCCACGAAGACGGGGACCACACAGCCAGACGGTGGTGAAGCTGGGACCCCAGTCTCCTGAATCCCGGGCCAAGCCCAGGGCCCCATGATGTGGTTCCCACCCCGGGGGCCTCCCGACCTGGGAAAGGATGGGTCTGTGTGTCTTGTCGGTTGGGCTCGGGGCTTCGGTTCCAGCCCCAGCCCCTGGCTAGGAGTGGGGAGAGCCAGGGTGCTTCCTGGGGAGGTGGCTCTGCGCAGGGCTTGGAGGCCGGAGGGCAGATTCTGGCCGAGGGGGTGAGCAAGGGGCCAGGGAAGCCAGGCAGCCCCTCCACCGGCCAGAAGCCAGGGCGGCTGTCCGCCGAAGGCCGACCTTGTGGGGAGCCGCAAAAACCATTCCTCCTGACTGTTCACTTGGGGCTGTGGAGGGAGGTGCGTTTGCAAGGCGCTCGGCAGCACCAGGTGCTGCAGGTTTGGGGAGCATCAGACACAGCACCGGGACCCAGCAAGGCTTGGTGGGGAGGGAGGAGGGAGGAGGAGGAGCCCTCGAAGCCTCAGGCCAGGGGCATCGCCCCTTCCGCGTCTGGGAAGGTCATGGGTGGCTTTTGCTCTGAGCTGCATTTGAACCTCTTGGCTTTCTTCGGAAGTGCTGGGGAAATGTCCTCACTTCCCACTGTCGTGAGCCTCAGGGGACAGAGGGAGCACCCTTGCAGCACAAGCTCTGGAGCCGTGCCTCCCCTTCTGGGCCCTTGGTGGCGGGCGGGGGGGGGGGGCGGGGGGGCTGCGTGACACTCGGCGCCCGGCCAAGGTCACCGGGTAGACATGCAGCAGCCGCCCCCACTTGCTGCTCTCTGCGCGGAGCAGCCTCGGCCCGAAGTGCGGCGAGGGAATGGGCTTCAGTGTCCAGAAAGGACCTCCTGAGGGTCGAGGCTGTAAGAAGCTGGAGAGGCGTAGCCAGGTCTGCCGTGGAAGCCCCGGCTGCGGGGTGAATAGGGAGTCACGGCTGACCTCTGGATAACGTGGGTTCGAACAGCTCGGTCCACTTGCACGCAGGTGTTTGTTTGTTTGTTTAATAAATACAGGGCAATACTGAAACGTATTTCCTCTTCCTTATGATTTAAAAAAATTTTTTAAGTTATTTATTTTGAGAGAGACAGAGACCGCGTGAGTGGGGAAGGTGCAGAGAGAGAGAGAGAGAGAGAGAGAGAGAGAGAATCCCAAGCAGGCTCCGCGCTGAACTCACGAGACCGAGAGATCCTGACCTGAGCCAAAATGTGGAGTCAGATCCTTAGCCGACTGCGTCACCCAGGCGCCCCTCCTTAGGATCTTCGTCACAGAATTTTCTTTCTCTAGCTTACTTCATAGTAAGGACGTGGTGTGGAACACACGTGGTGTACAAAATCCGTGTTAATGGACTTTGTGTTATCGGTTAGGTTTCTGGCCAACAGCAGGTTGTCAGTAAAGTTTTGGGGGAGCTCAAGAGTCACGCTTGGATTTTTGACTGCGTGGGGTATCGGTCTGTGTGGGTCAAGGTCCGACTGTGTTTCGGGGTTTACAGCCAGAGGAAAATGGACACCCATGAGATACGCACCCACCAGGGCGTACTGTAGCACTACCTAGAAATGTGGGAGAGAAAGCCCCAGAACACAGAGGCAGGCGGAAAGAGCCTGGGAAGCTCTTGGGAGGAGGTGAGCCTTGAAAAGCTTTACAGGTGTAAGGAAACAGTGTTCCAGGAGGGGAAGAGCAGGAGCAAAGGCCCTGTGGTATGGACCAAAGGTACAAAGGAGGCTGGGAACGGGGGCTTCCTGGGGGACCCCTTATCACCCCCACAGGCCCAGGAGTTCTATCTTTTGAATCTTTGTGTCCTCGTGGCAGAGACAGACAGGTGCTTCCTGAATTAGTGTTCGAGCCCAGTGTCTCCAGCCGCCCCTGCTTGGCCCGGTGCAGGGACGAGGCTGGAGGCGTCCTCTCTCCCTCAAGCCCCCTCCGCTAAGTGAGTCCGCCTGGAACTGAGCCTCTAGCGATATAAGAGTTGTTTGAAATTTTACCGACAAGATTTTCCGTTGCGACTTTCACTGGGAAATAAGGTCCACTCGGGGGACACCACGTGTTGTGACACCCGCCCTTGGCCGCCGGCCGCAGGTCACAGCCCGTCTGGGCTCCCGACTTTCCCGTCTTGTCTTACTAGCCCGGCGTCGGTAGAGGTGGTCACAGGTGCTGGGAGGGGAGGGGGAGGTGGAGGGAATCCGTGCACGAACTTTTAAAAACAATTCGTTTTCCGTTTACATCCCAAAAACTCATTCGAGCTGGTTTACTGATGGTCAATAGACAAACCCATGAAATCAGAATCTCCTCAAAGTGCAAAACCCAGCTCCCAACAAAAGGGCTGGCCCCGGTGGAGCCGGAGGAGCCCTGTTTTCGGGGAACTCTGGCCGGGCAGGAGAAGGTGCAGAGACGTGGCCTGGCCCTGGGCTGTCCCCACGTGTCGTGGCCACTCCCACTAGCTGCTCCCGGAGGGGCCGCGGTGGGCAGGACCTGCTTCTGACCCCGAAGAGCGCCCGGGGCAAGAGCAGGTGCCGCGGGCGGGCGCCATGTGTGCTGGGTTTGTGAGTTCCAGGGTCCCTTTCATTCTGCCCAGAGTTTCTGCGCATCCAGTCTGGGGCGGGGCGCGACAGAAGGGCGGGACGAGGCCTTGCTGGGGCACAGGGGTCTCCCCGCTCACGCCACCTCTGCGTCTGGCGCTCAGCCCTGCCCTCCGAGTGAGCGGGCCGGGTCTGGGGCTGGCCCTGCTTGCTTCCTCACCTGGAGCCCTTACCGTGTTGGGCCTTTGTGCCGCGCGCTCGGGGGAGAGGAGTGAGGGAGCACCGCTGGCTGCCTGGCTCTGGGGAGGCCCCTGGGAGGGCGTCATTCGTCCTGACGTACGGTCAGAGGTTATAGCCTTCCTGGACCCTCCCGATCCCCACAGCGGCCCTATGGATGGCTTCACCCCTACTTCGTAGATGCGAAGCTGAGGCCAAGGGAGGTGGAGGTCCGGCTGGGTCACATGGGGGGGCCTGGGTCTCGGGCCTCAGAGCCCTGCCCCACTCTGCTGGACCCAGGAGCTCTCTCCCGTCCCCCTCCTCTTCCCCAAGACACAGTCCTTGCGGGTGGCACTCATCCTGGACCTGGGCGCATGAGAGAGGCCTGGAGGGTGGTGGGCGGGCAGCGGGGTGGCCAGGAGAGCCCAGCGTTCTGGCGTCGCCAGCCCAGGTGCCACCTCCTGACCACCCGTGGGGACCCCCGGCCCTGGGGGCTTGTGCAGCGATGTCTAGCCTGGGGGGCGGGGGCAGGAGATCTGGGCTGAGCCCAGGTTCCCTGGGAAAGGAGGACCGGAGGGCAGGCTGGCCCCTCTGCTGCCTGTGGGGGTGCCTGGGGAGCTGGGGCCTGGCTCCAGGGGCCTGACCCCTCCCCACCCGCCCCCCTGCCCAGCCCCTATTCTTTGCTACCCCTGGGCGGGGTGGGGCTGAAACCTGAGACCCTGGCCAAAGTATCCCCCCTGTCGCTGTCCCCAGCCGATGCTAATTGCCCATGCTATTGCCCCTGCTCTGTGCTGGGACAGCCCCCAGCCGCTTGCAGAGGAGGGGCGGCCCCTAGGCTGGAAGCTGGGACCGCCCCCACCCCAGGGTGGTTCCCTCTGTCCTCCCCCTACTACTCCTGGGGCAGGACCCCCTTTCCCTGGGACTCTGCTCGCTCCGCTCACTGTCCCTGCCAGAGACCAGCTCCTTTCCCGGAAGAGGGCCAGACAACAGACACAGTTCGGGACCTCCATCGCGGGGGCCGGGCCTCCCACGGGCGCTTCCTCCCTCTGCGGGAGACCGCAGCCTGAGGTCCAAGCCCTGGCCCCTTCCCTGCTCCTGTGAGCATGTGGCCCCGAGGCCTATGTCTGCCCTTGGCTGAGCGGAAATGGGCCACCCTGGGATTCTGGCCCGGGACGGGCTGACCCTGGACCCAGCCCGGCCCCTGCAGAGGCTGTGGGACAGACACCCTGGTGCCCCGGCCAGAACTGCCTGCACGCGGAGGGCAGGTCCGCCCTCTGCCCACCCCCACCCCCACTGTCCCCTCCAAGTCGGCAGAAAGCACCAGAAACATGTTTGTGGAGCAAATGGACAGAGACTGTGTTGGGGGGCCTGTCTGGCCGTGGTGGGAGGAGCCCCCGGGCCATCACCGGGGTCCAGCCGGGCACACTGGGGATCTGCGGGGAGAGGCGCTGTCCCGGCCCCGGCCCGTCCCGGAGCCCGACCCGGCACATCCTCCGCGGGACCCCGAGGGGAGGCCGCCCGCCCGCCCGCCCGCCCGCAGCCCTGCTTGGGCCGGGCCCAGGAGCCCTGCACGCACATGTAGGCACATGCGGGCCGCCCCGGGCCGGGCATGTCCTAATCAGCCCGCTCTCTTGGGAGTTCTGCTTGAAAGCAAACAAACCAAAAAAGTCCTGGTTTTGCCCGGGGTTCCTCCTGCTACCAGGGGCTCTGGGCCGGATGAACGGCACCCCGACCTCTGTGCGGCTCTGCTGGGCCCGGTTTGGGCAGCGAGGTCGGGGTGAGGCTGGTCCTCACAGCGCAGTGCGCCCCATCCTACTTGGAAGGAATGCAAAGGGAAGGAAGGAACGGAGAGCCCTGCAAAAGGCGCCCCACTTCCTAAGCAGTGGGGTTCCCTGCAGCAAAGCAGCCAGGACAGCAACCTCTGCCCTCCGCTGTTTCCGGGGATGCTGGCGCAGGTGTCCCTGGGAAGCAGGACCCGGAGGAGGGGTAGCAGGGACGGCCCTGGCCCTACGCTCTCCTGGGGAGAAGGGGCACTCCCCAGGCACCTGCACCACAAAATGCCACGGAGCCACGGAGCAGGAGGGAGGAGGGTGGGCAGACGGAGGGAGCCTGTCTGAGACACCCGCCTGGTGTCCGCGGGGCTCGCGGGTGCAGAGCACTCCCTCCGCGCGCACCAGGGCTCCCGCACGCGGCCCTGCCCCTCGTGGCTGCTGGGCGCAGATGCTATCAGCCTTGCTCTTTTGGTTCAGTGACTAATTCCCTGGCACCCGCCTCATATCGGCAAAGAATGTGGACAAGTTAAAATCTGAACAACGTTGTTGTCGTCGTCGTGGGGCTGTCTCTCATTTCTGGGAGCAGGGGGCGGGGCCCTTTGTCCTGCCGGCCTGGGCTGTCCTGGTCGGGACGGAGCCGGGAGCGGGGGCAGACCTGCACCCTGGGTTGGGCTGTGCTTCCTGAGGCTCCTGCAGGGCCACACTTGTCACCTGGAAGAGAAGAGATTGGTCACGGAGCCTGGGGAGGGGGTGCAGGCCGGGACCCCCGCCCACCCCACCTGGACCCACTGGGCTCTCAGCCTCCTTGAGCAGAAGGGCCAGCTCCCCCCCTCCCCGCCCCCGTCCTCAATCCTGGGTCCCGTCGTCCTGGGAGACATACTGCTGCTGGCACACCCACGCTCTGTCACTCACTCACTCACTCGCTGGCTCGCTCAGGAAGCACTCTGTAATGAGAGCTCGCAGTACCCTGACAGGGGACAGGGGTGCCGAAGGCAGTGGTAGTGGCCCGGGAAGGCGACAGCCGCAGGAATGCCGAGAGCCCCTGGTGGCCTGGGCGCTCGGGGTCCGGCACGGCCAGGTACACATGGGGTGTGGGCTGCACGTGTGATTTCCAGAAGCCACGTCAAAAAACGGTAAAAAGAAAGCCGTGGATTAACTTAGTAATTCATCTTACTTACGGGAAACAGTGCCCGTTTCGGTGCGTGCCGAATGTGAAATCGTGAGCTAGATTCTTCCTTTTATGTTCTTGTGGCCACGTGTGGGGAGTCGGGGCGCCCACAGCAGCTGCCTCGGCTGTGAGGGCACGCAGGGGGTCCCCAGCCTGGGGCCCCATGTGGAGAGAGGATGCTTGCTCTCCCCGCCCCTGCTGGGCCAGGAGAGGGGAGGAGCCTGCCCGAGTGGTTTTGTTTAAATAGCTTTATTGAGTTACACTTTACCTAATGCACGATTCACCCATTTCAGGTGTGGGGTTCAGGGGGTTTTAGTATGTTCACAGCTATGTGTATCCGCCCCCACGGCGAATCTTAGAACCTCTCAATCACCTCCAAAGGAAACCAGGTACCCCTTAGCCACCGCCCCCTCCCCCCCCCCCCCCCCCCCCCGGCCCCTGGCGGCCACTGCTTTGCATCTGGCTGGACTTGGCCGTCAGCGGGACCGCTGCATGCTCCGTCTGCGGCCGGCTTTGTTCCCTCGCTGGTGCGTGTCGGAGTCCGTAATGGTCGAATCATACCGTTCCCTCCTACGGACCCTGCAGCTCACTCATCCATTTGTGTCGGTGGGTGCTGGGGCCTCCCAGGTGACAGGCGAAGGCACAGAACATTAGTTAGGAGGGCTGTGGGGAGCCAGAGCGGGGAAGAGGGCTCCGTGGAGCCCTACAGGGGTGCCCTGTCCTGCTGCTCTGCTGCCGGGTCCTTCCCCAGTCCTTTCACTCGGCCACGGCTCCCGAGGGCCAAACCGAAAAGCCTGAGGCCCTGTGGAGGGGTCCGACTGATGGCAGCTTCGGCCGGGGCCTCAGGTGGCTGTCCCCTGCGGGCTGGAGCATCCTGGGCTCCAGGAGGCACGGGGCCACGGCCACCTGTCACCTCCTTGTGCTCCATCAGCACCTGTGCTGAGCTTCTTTCAGGCTGGCTGCCTTCAGCAGAGGCTCCACGGACCCTTGTCACCCCCAGGCCCGATGGGGGAATGTGTGCCTTCCAGACGGTGCTGAGCTGGAGGGGACTCTGGGCTATGAACACCTCCCTTCTGATGGAGGAGGGCAGAGAGAGTCAGAACAGCTGGTCACCCCCACCCTGAGGGATGCGCCCCCGTGCTTTGCAATTTGGAGGAGGCAACCTGGTGAAGAGGGGGCTTGCCCCGCACCCCACTCTTGCTGCTGGTCTGTCTCTGCCCCCCAGTTGGACCCCAGGCCCTCTGCCTGCAGTTCACACCACCCCCCGCCCATGTCGGGGTTCTTGGGGTCACTGCCTCACCCCAGGCAGGTCACTCCCCTCTACATGCCTCAGTGTCCTCCTCTGTAAATCGGGATAATAGCGGCGTCCACCTCGGGCTCATAGAGAGGATGCAAATAACCCTCCTTGCCTGCATCCCGGCGCAGAGAGCCGCTTGCTTGAGCGCTGGCAGTTCTGAGCCCTTGTGGCCAACGTCTGCCGCTCCTGCCTGAGGCCGCCAGCTTGGGGAAGGGGTCTTCCCTGCCAGTGCGGGGTCTTCCCTGCTGGTGCTGGCCCTTCCGGGAGGAATCCGATCCGTCCTGGATGGGGCTGGTCCCCTTGCTGGGGCCTCCTCAAGCTCCAGGCAGGGGCTGACCCATCTCGGGGTCCCGGGACCCCAAGAGGGGGCGCTGGGGATGTGCACCCACAGTGTAGCTTAGGGTCCCTGTTCCTGCTGTGTGCCTGGCCCTGGGGGAGGGGCTGGGCTCCCCGGGCTGGGTTGGGATTAGGGTTAGGGTTAGGGTTAGATGCGGACCAGGAGGAGGGGACTATGGGCCCCACACTCTGGCCACCCTCCACCCCCGCCTACCTCTCCCACCATCTGGCTCCCTGGGCCCGAAGTCTCCCCACTTCTGGCTGTAGCACAGGGAGGTGAGGGTGTCCGGCTCGATGCTGTCCCCTGGAGAGTGCCCCCGAGCCTGCTGGCCCCACAGTGGGTCCAGGGGACCCGGGGCCACCCCCGCCAGCTGCTCCCTCCAGGTGTGCTCGGTGGAGCCCCGGAAACCCTGGCACCGGAGCTGATGGAGGGGGAGGCGAGGTGAATATGTCAGTTTATCCCAACACAAGCAGTGACCTGTCGGGTAGGGGGGGGGGACGGGGAAATATTTGGGATGACTGAGCTGCTGGCCCTTTAAGGCTCCTGTAACAGGACACCTCTGGCCGTGCTTCCACTCTCCAGCCTGACTGTGTGTCCCCCTCCCTCCCCCTTCCCGCGTTAGCCCCAGTTCAATCTGCTGAACGGCACCATGGACCAGATGAGCAGCCGCGCGGCCTCGGCCAGCCCCTACACCCCGGAGCACGCCGCCAGCGTGCCCACCCACTCGCCCTACGCGCAGCCCAGCTCCACCTTCGACACCATGTCGCCCTGCACCAGCCATCCCCTCCAACACCGACTACCCCGGCCCCCATCACTTCGATGTCACCTTCCAGCAGTCGAGCACGGCCAAGTCGGCCACCTGGACGGTGAGTCGTGCCTCTGCTCCCAGGGGCGTCTGCGGGCTGCAGGGTGGGGAGGGGCGGCTGCCCAGGGCGGCCAGGTGTCCACACAGGGTTCCCGCCGCCTCGCCTCCGGGAGGAGCGTCGGGCAGGAGGCGGGTCTGGGGCTGGGCAGTCTGGGAGTGCCCACCCCTCGGACGCGGCCAGAGCGGCCAGCCTCCTCAAGGCCCCAGAGGGGCAGACGTGGCCCCGCAGCTGTGTCTGCGGGGCAGAGGGCCACCATCCTCACGGAGACCCGCCGGTGTCCCTGCACTCAAGTGGGGTTTGGGTCCTGTCCTGGGTGAGCAGGAGGGCGCAGATCAGCCCCCCGGGGGCTGCGGAGGCCGCCTCCTCCTACTGGTGCAGGTCGCCGGGAGGTCCGGGGTCTGGCGGTCGGCAGGCTTGGGCTTTGCCTGCGCAGCCTCTGGGATGCGGTCTGTGAGTACGGGCGTGAGACAGGACGCCAGGCGCTGGGCTGCCCCGTGCTTGGGAGCATTCCGGCCCCTGGAGGGGATTTTGCCAACTTGGGTGACATCCCACGCTCCGGCCGGTGCTTTGAGGTTTTTCTTGGAGCCGCCCAGCACCCCGCGGGGTGGAATCTGTTATCGTCCCATTTTACAGCCGAGGAAATAGCCCCGGAGGGAAAGCGGCTCGCTCGGAGTCACGCAGGTAGTAAGTGCTAGCCTGGGAACCCCGTGGCCGGGCTTCTGGGTCTGTGGGGTTACGTTCCTAATCGCTGAACCGCGCTGTCCGTGCCGTGGCTGTGAGCCAAAGGGGCCGCCAGACACGCCCGCAGGGGCAGGGACGCGGCAGGGATGCTGAGACCCCGGGACAGACCGCCGTCTCTCCTCCGAGGGTAGGGCACGCAGGGCACCGGCGGGAAAGGGCACCTCACGTCTCCTGCCTGCACACAGGAGGAGGACAGCGAGCCTCGGGTCCTGGCCACGGGGCAGCGTCGCCTCCTGCAGGGGACGGCAGCTCCGTGGTCTCCCCCAGTCCCTGGAAGCAGGACCCTGGGACAGGGAGGTCTCCGGGCAGGGTGCCCGTGTCCCTGCAGCCCTGAGGTCCCGTGATCCCCACTGCTCCGCTGGCCCTGGCCGTTGTGGTTTTCCCACGCTCCTGCTCCTGCAGGCAGGGGTGGGGCGGAGCCACAGGGAGCTGGTCAGGCTCTGCGGGGGGTGAGGGGGGGCCCAGTCTGGGTCTGGCTTCCAAGTCGCAGCTCCCCCTGCCGCCCCAGCTGCCGACCCATTGCTGGTCTGCCCCCCCACCCCATCGGTGCCCCGTTTTTCTCAGTTGTGACTTTTTCCTGCAGAAAAGTCGTGCAGCGACTTTTTCCCCGCTGCTGGTGGTAAGGCTTAAAGAGGGTGCTGCTGCTCACGCAGCACGAGCTGGCACAGTAGGCGCAGGGTGGCACCTTCGCAGCAGAGCTGGGGACGGGGTGCCTGGGGACGGGTCCTCCTGGGAGAGGGTCTTCGGCAGGAGCTTCAAGTGCTGGAGAGTTCTCTTATTGCCGTGGGGTCCTGGGCCCCCCCACCCCAGACTTGAGGTTTGGCCAGGTCAGGAGGCTCCCGAGGCATCCCCACACTTGCACACCTCCGGCGACAGGAGGCTCACTACCACCACTACTCCATGTTCATACTGTTCCCTAAGCCTTTCCTCCAGTCTCTCAGTGGAGCATCCCAGCTCCTCCTTCACCAGGGCTGTCACCCAGGCCTGGGCTGCCAGACCCCTAGGAATCTTGACAGACCCTGGAGGGGGGTCCTGGCTCTCTTCCTTTCCACTGTTCGAGGATGCAGGTGGGGTCTCTGCAGTGTCTGGGGGGACTTGGAGTGCTTTGGGTGGTCTGAGCTGATCCTCAGGGAGGGACAGAAACTACCCCTCAGCTGGCTGTCCCCCCTACCCTCCCACCTGGGGCCTCTGTCCCACCTCCCCTGCCAGGGGTGTGACATCAAGAACAGAGGCCGCATGACTGGGTCACAGTCGTCTGCCCCTAAGTGGCCGCACGGAGCGGTCTGTCCCGGCCAGCTGCACCAGAGGGCAGGGGAAGGCTTACCCGTGCCCAGCGGCTCTGCCCACGAGCCCCAACCGCCCCCACCCTGCATGCCGGAGCCCCGAGCCCCGCCTCCCTGCCTGGGCCATCTGCTTTCCCGCTGCTGCTCTGAGAAGGAGGTGCCGTTGCTCGTGCACACGGTGCCCCCCCCCCACCCAGACCTCGTCAGCGCAGGGGGCGGAGGTGGGACAGACATTGGTAATGAGATTTTTGGCACCTTGGCTCTCTGGGAGAAGACCCCCCGCAGGCTCCTTTCCCTACCCGGGGATCACGGCGCAGGATGGGGACTGCCCGGCAGCCCGCCTGCTCGCAGCTCTGGGGGTCTGACTGCGCGGGCGCTGCCCGGACTTGCTTCCCGGGCGTGCTGTCTGGGCTCTGCACCGTGCCGTGCGTGGCTCCCGCCGTGCCGGCCGGCTGGTAACTGATAGATAATTCATATTTTTCTCAAGTACAATTCCAAATTGACTGTTGCCTTCACTCCTGTCCCCGCTTGGAAAAAACACCCTCGCCAAGTCCCCGAGGGACCGCAGCTGTTAATGGGGTCTTTGGCCTCTGCCTGGCCGAGGCCTCCCGGCGAGCGCCCCCACATCTCACATCCGTGCTCCTTGGCACCGAGGGGAGCCCTCAGCTCACAGGCGTGTGTGTGCACACAGGAATGCACCTACAGAAACACCTCGCACACGTGTGAAGACGCGGACACACACACGTGCACAGGACTGCACACATACACACGCTGCATGTGTGCACACCACGGCACGAGCACAAGCACACACACACGTGTGCACATGTGCGGGCCTCTTCTGGTCTCGACCCGGGGTTCTGACAACCCCGCCTCCCACAGAAGGCCAGGACGGGTGGTTCGAGGGAAGTGTGTTCAGCCTCCCGGATTATCAACCGGGAACCAGGGACGGGACGAGGCGGGGGTCTGGCTGGCAGGGTCCAGGTCTCGGGTCTGCTGCCCGCTCTGGGCCTGGGTCTGAAGGCGGGGTGTAGCCCAACGGGTGATGATGGGACAGATGAGCCCACAGGGAGCGCCCCACAAGCCATCCTGGTCAGGGCTTGTCCCACGTCAGGGCTCTTCGGGGCTCTGGGGGCATCGAGGAGAGACACACACGGAAAGGTCAGGGTGGCAAGTGGGGGCTGGCACCCGTGGGCACTGACGCTCTTTGGACTGGTGGATGGTGGAGCCTGGCCAGCGGTGGCTGTGATTGGGCCTTTGTCCGCTGTCCCAAGCCCTCCTCAGCACACTCCAGCCGGGCCTCTGGGCCCTGACGGCCACGCTTACCCCGCAGCCCCCCAGAGATTGGCAGTGACACGGAGGGCAGTTCCAGGAGTCCCAGGGAGTACCCAATAACAGGGCATCTGGACGCTGTCCAGCCCAGCTCAGTCTCCCTGGGCTCCGAGGCTGGCCCTTGGTTTGGTAGGTTTGGGAGAGGGCTCCGAGGTCAGGCGAGAGGCTTCGTACAGTCGGAGCCCTGGCCCAGCCAGGTAGCGTGAGGCGTGATGGCGAGGGTGCACCCGGGCGTGACGGCTCAGCTAGTCCCCTGGGGGCCTCCACGCAGCCCCGCGGCCAGGACACAGCCCTCTGAATGACCTCCAGCTGCCCCGCACGCGAGCGTCAGTCTGTCCGTCTTGGGGGCGAGCCAGCGCACGCGACGTGCGTGCCACCCTCCTGGCCGAGGAGGACCCTGTGGAAGGCGGGCGGGAGACACGAAGGTTCTCCCCGGGGTTCCTGGCGCAATGTGGCTGAGTCAACACTAATGGTTCGGGAGAAAACTTTCCAGCCCCTCGGAGCTTTGCGAGCAGGAAAATAAGAGCGGATATGTCCCAACACGATCGTGGTATCAGTTGCGTTATCCTGAAAGTTTATGGAATGCAGATGTGGAATTAATACCTTTTACTGGCACCACGAGCAATTACACGTATTTAAGGTCGAGGGAAGAGCTCTCGGTGTCTATTGTGGAGACGGACGAGGAGTGAGAAGAGGAGATTGCGGTGATTGCCTGCATTGTGCACAGCTCCCGGGGCGGGACCCGCTTCCTGCAGGGGAAGCCCTGGCCTGTGGCCTGGGCTGGGGATCGATTCTCTTACCACCTTCGGTGGCAGCTGGAGCCCCTGAGCTTGGAGGTCATAGAACTCGGCTTGACCTTGGAGGCCGAGTGGGGCCAGGGCCCGGGAGTTGGGGAGTCGGGAGCCGGGCCCGGGACCAGCCCCTCCTCACCTCTCCCTGGACGTCTCCCAGGCCCCAGCTGCCCAGCCAGTGTCGGCAGCTGCCTTTACGCGGGGGAGGGCTCCTCCTGGAACTGGCGCTGAGGCGGCCACGCAGTCCCGAGGCTCGTGCCCCTCCCATCCTGTGGACTCTGGGCGAGGGTCTCCACGGAGCGGCCAGGGAAGCTTTCCAGTGGTCAGTTGTGGGGAAAACCTGTGTCAGGATCTGGGAAGCCAGGCTCCGAGGTCATGGACCCCAGGTCCCAGAATTCCCCTGGCTACGCCTCCCGCCCACAGCGGGGAGCTGTCCCTATGTCCAGGCAGCCCCAGGAAGAGGAGGGGTGTCAGAGCTGGAAAGGCCAGGAGTGCGGCGGCCGGGCTGGACAGGACCCCAGGGCCGCGGCACGATGGCTCATTTTAGGGCAGGCGTGCCCCCTCGGACGAGTGACTGGCACTCCAAGCTTCAGTGAAGTGGAAGTTCAGGGGTTGCTGGGAGATCCTGTGGTGGCCTGGGCGTTAGGCCACTGCAAGATCCCCCTGGGATTGCAGACCTGCCTTGTCCGCCTCGGCCGTGTGCCCCGGGGCAAGGCACCGTCTCCCCTCTCCTCCTCGTCCTCCTGTGTGAGGGTCCAGCTGGCTCCTCCAGGGCCTTGGGGAGGATGAAACAAGGGGGGCCACATGCTGCAGAGGCCATCCCGGCCCCTCGCCACCTGGCGCCAGGAGCCACTGCCCTCTGCAGGGCGGTCAGATGTGTAGGGTCCCAAACTCCCCTTGCCCCACAGGCTTCTCTGGGGATTTACCTTCGACTCCAGCCAACCATTGCCTAAGAAGCTGGGACGTGACCATCCCCGAGCGTCACACGCGAGGCAGTGGGCTCCTCTCCTGGCAGAGCGGGCTGTTTATTTGGAGGGAAGAACCACGCTCACTGCCTGGCTCAGGGCATATCTTTAACTGAGGTCCTGAACCGGAGACTGACCCGTAGCTTCCAAGGAAGGAAGGTCAGAGGCAGAAGAGCCTGTGCCCAGGGCTCCCGGCTGGAGCTGGCAGAGGACCACCCAGAGGTCGTCCCGAGCACCTGCCCCCACTGTGGCCACAGCCAGGCCAACCTCCCCCCTCCCAAGCCACCTGCAGCTGAGCCAGCTCCAGGCTCCTGCCTTCTGGAAGCTTCTGGGCCCTGGGGGCAGGAGCTGGCCCATCTGTGCCTGCACTCACCAGACCCAGCTGTGTCCAGAACGGGGTGCCTGCAGTCCGAGGGCCCCAGGACTGTCGTCGAGCAGAAGGGACCCCTATGACCACTACATTGACCAGGCCAACAGCTCAGAAGGGCCACACATCGGGTGAGGGTGAGGGTTATAGGGGGATCTTTCCCCTGGCAGTGGAGGGGACCCTCTGTGGTGAGCAGAGCCGGGCTGGTGGCCGGCCTCCCCACTCTGTCCCCACACGGGTGGTTCTCTGGCCCGGCTCACAGCCATGCTGGCTGTGTTCTTGCCAGAGTGTTTTCCCCATGGGGCCGGCCGGTGGGATGTCCGCCTTCTCCAGGAGGCCAGGACAGACAGACATGGGCTCTCCAGCTGGCAAAGTCAGAAACCAAGTTCACAGGCAGAGGAACCAGTGTTTGAACCTGGCTGAGGCAGATCTTGGCGCTTCAGACGCAGCCACCATTTGTGCTCTGGGCCAGGAGGGTGGCTCCTGGTGGGAGAGTTGGGGCTCCCCACAAGCCCAGCTGTGTCCCCAAAGACACATCCGGCTTCCCCCCACCCCCAAGGCCCCCTCATCACAGTCCAGGGGAGGCCAGATGGCATGCCGGGGGTACAGAATAAGAACTGGATGGAGGCCCAGAGTTCCCCACGCTGCCTGAGGCCAAGGGCAGGTCCCCGCCCACTGGCCCCCTTGCCCCTGACCCCAGGCCAGAGGAAGAAGCACGTTGCATCTAGCACCTGTGTCCTCGCTCTGCCCCCTGCGTGCCTCTTTGACGACAGTCTTCTTGGACCCGGGGCTGGCCCAGCGGAGACAAAGGGAACTTAGGGATCTGTCTCAGTGCTACTCACCCCTGGTGTTAGCCCAGGACAGAAGCCACTAGAGGCATCCTTCCCGGCTTGCATCTATGTGTGGGATGAGGGCCTGAGTAAGCCCAAGGCTCTGCGGCCTGGGAGCGCGGCTGAGGGGGGTGCTCGCCACCTCTTAGGGCGCGGTACCTCCAGGTCCTGAGGGTCCCAGGGGCTCCTGCTCCCTTGTCGGGGACCAGGCTCTAGGATGTGGCGGGGCAGGCCCCTGAGGGGTATCCCTACCAGCCCCAGGCCCACCTCTCACAAGGAGACAGCTTCTGGCCCCCAGCCTCTGGGGACGCCCTGGATAGCGGTCAGGGTCACTCGGCACCCACAAACCCCTGCTTTCGCCTCCAGCTTGTCCTTCTCTGGGCTCCCGGCGAGGGGGGAGCCCGGCTGTCCAGCCTGTGCAGGGTGTCCCCTCCCCCAGCCAGGAGCTCCAGAAGATTATCAGCAGCCTTCTTTATCAGGCTCGTCTGCAGAGCCAGCACTGGCTGCAGCCCTGCTGGTGTCCAGGAGCTCCCCGGAGCCTCCAGCCGCCTGGCCCGTGGCCAAGGTGGGGCGTTGGCTGTGGGTTTCCTTGCGCACGGACCCTCACCGCTTTCTGACCCTGGGTGCTCTGAAACAGGCGGGGGTGATGGTTACAGGCTAGTGGCTTCCCGGATATCCTACCCAGGCCCCCATGACATGTCAGAGCCCACCCCATGCTCCCAACAGCTCTCCGTGGAGTGGGAGAAGCCACCAGGAGGGGTGTGGCAATGTGGCTTGTGTCACTCAGGAGGCCCCTCTTTACCTGGAAAGAGAGGGACCCAGGAGGGCTGTCGATGGGGGCTGTTGGCCTAGCTCCCTGTGGGTCTCCGGGGTCCACCTATGAACCCACACGGCTTCTTGGTAAGTGTTCTTGTGGGAGCTTCTCTAGGGAGGAAGCAAGTCTGTGGCCGTGGGTAGGTCCTCAAAAGGGTCCGTAACCTGAGGGAGGTGAGAAATGTGACTCTGAGCACGCGCGCGTGCGTGCACGCGGGAAGCGGATAAAAGTGGGCTATAAAAAAAATCATTTAAAAAATAAAAGCCCCCCCCCCGCAGGCCCCGTCTTCCAGAATCTGTTGTAACAGATTCGCCCAAGCTGGTTAACGGTATTTGCGGTTTGCAAGATGCTACATGTCCCTGGAAAATGACAGACAACTTATTATCACCTCTCCACTCTCCTCCTGTCCAAACCTGCCCGTGCCGGGCACCCAGCTGCCGGGGAGCGGGTGCGAGGAAATTAACAGCCACGGAGCCGCGCCTGCCACCCGCCACCCTCTCGCCCGCCACCCCCGCACCAGCCCTGCCAGGCCCCGGGCTCCCAGCCAGACAGGGCCCATCGAGGACTGTAATGGGGGGGAGGGTCGGCGGGGGAGGGCAGGGATGGGCAGACACCAGCTTTTGGGCAAACCGTTTCCTGCAAGCACGGAGGAATACATGCATCCCGGAGCAGGCAAGTCTGGACGGCTCTGTGTCAACAGCCGAAGATAAATAAGATTTTATCAGCTGAGTATCTGCTGAAACACATCCATCTAGCGGTTCTAGGGAAGGAGAGGCAAGAGGGAGGGAGAGGAAGCGTCTTCACGTGACCTTCTCTGTGGACTAGGCAGGACCCGGGAGTCTTCCTCCCTGCCTGCCCACGGCCTGAGGCCCAGGAGCTGCGGGAGGAGGGAAGGAGCCGGCTGAGGCGTGGGGGCTCACGCCTTCTTAGACACAGGCTCCCCCACCCTTACCCCATGCTGGGTTTGGCCACCCCAGGCGTCCCCCTGCCCCCTCCTGTCCCTGTAGCCCAGCAGCTGTGCCCCGGCAAGATGCTACCAGGTGTAGGGAAGCCTTAGGCTGTTCGACCCGAACCAGGTTGGGAGCTGTGGCTTCAATCCCTGCAGGGGGTGGGGTGGCTGGTGTATGTGCCCGAGGCCACATTAGCAGCCAGCTGGGGGTGGCACTAGGCTGGGGACACCCCTGTGGGGAGTGGGGCCAGGCCCGAGGCTGGTGGTGGCCTTGCCAGGGACGCAGAGGGAGGAAGCGTTGCCTTCTCCCCTCGCCCACCCTGGGCGGCTCCTCGCTCCCAGCCCAGTCTGGTCTGGCGCGGGTACCACGGACAGCTCCCCGCCGCTCCTCCCCAGGGCGGGGCGTCCTCCGAGCGCCCCTCCGTCCCCGCCCCTCCCCGCCCCTCCCCACCCCGCGCCGGCCACGCGCCCCTGCCTTTTCCCTGGACCTCTGTCTGAGCCTCCGGCTGGCGCCCTGACACAGACACCGCAGGGGCACCCCCACCCCGCTGGGCCCCAGGGTCTCGAGAGGAGCGCTCACGAAGTCTCCGCTGGGCTCTGCAGAGCAGGGGCTTTGAAGCCCTGCCCCGCTGTCCGGGGGCGGCTGCGGGGCTGGCCCTGGAGTCCTGCTCCATCCCTGCTGGCTGATGAGCCAAGGCTCCTGGCCCTTGGGGGCCAACAGACCCCATCTCAGGCCGTGGAGGGAGCACAAGATCAGAGGACTGACTGATGGGAGCTGGTGAGTGATCGCCCCAGAGAGGGCGGTTCACGGAGGGGCCGGCAGCCATTCCACCTGGAAATGGCACTGCACACTAGTCCACGATGGACACGGTCCAAAGGTGTTAAATGTAGGCAGTCACCGGGCCACCCGCCAAGCCTCGGAGCCGTCTGTCCAGTGGTTTACAGCGCCCCCGCTGACAAGCACCAGAGCCAGGCCTGGGACCTGGGGGCCAGGCCTCAAGGCCATTCTCCTTTTGCTGCTCACAGTGACTGTGACCTGCCCCTCCCTGACCAGGCCTGTTTCTCAGGGTGTTTGTCCACCCCACTCAGGGACTAGGCAGGCCCCTCTCAGAGGGTCTTCTGCACACCCCCTCCCTGCCCCAAGTCACCTCACTCGCTGGACACCTCTGCAGGGGAAGGGGAGTCCACCAGCTGCTGCAGAAGGGCCCACTCGCACTGGCCACCAGCTGAGGCTGGCCGGCACCCAGGGCTGCGTGGCTTTCAGGTCGGGGCCTCCAGTAAGTCCAGATTCTTCTGAAGGTTGGAGGGGCTCTCAGCCTGTTTCTTTAGTGATTCTAGAGCCTGGCAAACAGTAGGCGCTCAACAAATGCTTGCTACCAGGTTGGCTCTCTGGATCCTGGTTCCCCCTGTCACTAGCTGTGTTCAGGTTCCTGCAGGCCAGCCGAAGCTCACAGTTCCCTGTGGGGCCCTCCTTCACCAGGAAGACCCCCTGGGTGATTGCTCTCTTGCTGAGCCTCTCGAAGTGCCTCCGGGATGCTTGCCAGGCAGTTCCCTGCCTGACGCCACCTGCACACCTGTCTGGCAGCCAGGAACCAGTTCCGAGGCCTCACTGTGGGTGGACGAGAAAGCAGGGTGCTGAACGGGCGTCTGGTGTTTGCTTTGGGCCCGGGGGGCTGCTGCTGTCCTGGGCCACGGCACTCAGCTTGTCTCCCAAACTGGGGCTTTGGGAAGTGGAGGGGCAGCATGTGTGCTGACAGGGAGATCGGAGGTCAGCAGTCACTCCCTGGGAAGCAGGACTGAGCCCCACAACCAGCAGGCTGCCCCCCACTCCCTGAGCCCTGCGTTCTGCTCTTCCCAGCAGGCCTCAGCTCCCCCTCCCCCCAGGGCTCTGTGTGTGATCATTTTTTCCTGCACCGTAAACAGGTCTGGGGACTCTGCTTCCCGAAGAGGTGGAGGTCCCAGGTATGGGGTGGCAGGCTGCATTGGGCTCCAGGGACCCTGGTGAATGGGATACCTGTGGGGGTGAGCCATGGGCATCCAGCTTCCTTCCGTGATGGGGGTGTGAGGGGCAGATACTGAATTCAGCACCAAGGGAAAGTTGAACAAGGTCCCAACACCCCAAGGATGCCACTAGGGAGTCCCCTTGAACTCCACCCCAGGGATGGGTGAGTGTTTCCAGGAGGGAGCCCTGGCCAGCTCATCAGAGGAGGGATGGTTCACACTGTGGGGCCTAGGGCTGTGGGGGCACCGGGGACCCCTGCTCTCGGGCTTTAGGTAAGCTCCATCTCCCTGTTTCCCACCCCTTGCTTTTTGTATACTTGGAGTTGCTGAGGGTCCGTTGTGTCCCTTGGTGGCCAGAGGGGGAGTTCTGGAGGCCGGTGAGGGCCTTACCTTTGCAGAGCGAGGGTGTCAGGGCCCCCCAGATTTCTTGGCAGGAGTGGGCTGAGACCTGCTCCTTCTCTGGCTCTGCCAGCAGCTCCATGTGTCCGGCCTCGGCTGCCCTGACTCTAGCATGGTGGGTACACTTCCCACTGTGAACCGTGAGTCCCAGCGTGTGGTCTCCAGTCCGCTGTGGTGCACCTGACACAGTGGTGGTCGGACCCCAGCTGGGTGCCTCTCTGAAGCGGCATCTCCTGGTACGGTACAGTTTCTCTGACTGTACCATGGTGGGGTGTGATGGGGCATCTCCAGGCTTTGTGACTGGGGTGACTCCAAGTCACCAGGGTTTTGTAGGGGGCAGGGAGATTGTGGGGTGGGGCCAGGAACCTGAGACCAGGAACATCCCTCACTGTCCCCGGGAGAAGGAGGCAGGAGGAGCCCAGGATGGGTCCCAAGAAGCCAGTCAGCTTGGAAACCAGTGGGTACGCCTGCGGTCACCAGCCGGGTCCCCTGTGAACTCATGAGAGCCAGCCAAGGTCCTTAGGTGGGTGACCTGGTCCCCCAGGCGCTGGCCCCAGACATCCCTGCTGGAGTCAGGAAGGACACCATCTGACCCTCCCTAGGACAGGGTCCCCGCCCCAGTGGCCCATGCCACACCACAGAGCTCAACCCCTCAGACCCAACGTTCTAAAGAGCTCCTTCCTGAAGCTTGAGCGCAAGGGGCACCCAGCCCTTCTCAAAATGATACGATTGTCACCAAAATGCCAGAAAAGCCTAACTCCGGGTTTTTAAAAACAGATACAATGCTGCAACCCCCCTAATTCAAACCACTGTCTTTGGGGGCTTAAGGCTGACAGCGGTGGGGGAGGGGGAGGAGCCGGGCTCTGCAGGGCACACCTGGCTCCCAGCCCCGCTCTCCGGCAGCGTCTCGCTTCCTGGCCCCTCCTGTCCTCACCCATGAGATGGACGTAATGGTGCTAGCCTCTCCAGCCAGCGACATCAGGATAGAAAGCCCATCTGTTCTCCCTGCTGGGTGCTGGGTGCTGCCGAGTGGGGGAGGGGGTGCCGGGAGGGGCGAGACTCCCGGCTGGGGGTGGGGTGCCGCTGAGCGAGGGTGCCGAGCCGGGCCTCAACCCTGCCCCCCAATCCCCCCACCAGTACTCGCCGCTGCTGAAGAAGCTTTACTGCCAAATCGCCAAGACGTGCCCCATCCAGATCAAGGTGTCCACCCCGCCGCCCCCGGGCACCGTCATCCGGGCCATGCCCGTCTACAAGAAGGCAGAGCATGTGACCGAGGTGGTGAAGCGCTGCCCCAACCATGAGCTCGGGCGAGACTTCAATGAAGGTGAGGCCCCCAGCCCCGTGCCCCGCGGCCGGGGAACCCCGGGGGACCTCGGGAGGGAGGGCTGGGCTCAGGATCTGCCCTGGGAGAGAGCAGAGGCTGACAGCACGGGCCCAGCACGTCCCCTCCCCAGCCCCTTTTCCTCCCAGCTGTACCTGGGGCCTGGGGTGCGGGTGCCAAGGGACATGGGGCAGCAGGGAGGCTAGGCCAGGCACCCTGAGGACACCAGGGCCGCCAGCCGGCCTGAGATGGTGGCTGGCTGGCCTTTGTGGTCCCCAGTCTGCTGCTGGCCCAGGGGTGGCCAGACCCCAGCCGGGCAGCCCCCTGAGGCGGTATCCCGTCCCGGCAGGACAGTCTGCTCCGGCCAGCCACCTCATCCGCGTGGAGGGCAACAATCTCTCACAGTACGTGGACGACCCTGTCACAGGCAGGCAGAGCGTCATGGTTCCCTACGAGCCCCCGCAGGTAGGTGGGGCGCCCCTGCAGTTAGCCACGAAGGTGAGGGTGAGGGCCCCGTCACAGAGCACTCACGTCACTTCAGACGGCCACCCCAACTGTCCCCAGAGTCTCCAGGCTAAGTCTTGCGGTGGAGCGACTTCCTCACCCTCCCACCCCAGACCCCCAGGCACCTGGCACTCATTACTGGTCACTTCCGTGCAGGTCTAGGTGGAGCCTCTCTGGCCACTGAAGAGAGGTTGGGCGGGGCGCACACAGGGCCTGGAGGTGAGGGATGAGGCCAGAGGTGGGCGGTGGGCGGGGTGGAGAGCTGTGGGCGGGGCTCTGCTGTGACCAGAAGGCTGCAGAAGGTTCTAGGGCTGCCGGGTGGACCCAGCCAGAGTGAGAAACTGGGGGTGGAGCCAGGTGGGGCCGGGGCGGGGCTGAGCAGCAATGGTGGGTTGGGGGTGGGCCCCAGCTGGGCCCTGTGGGCTATGCTTCCATGGGTGACGGGGCACAGTGAGCCCCCACCTTTCCTCTACCTGGCTCTGACCCCTAGACTCCCAACGCTGTGATCAGTTCCCCAGACCCCCAGGCCCCAGCCCTGCACCTGGCCCCTCAGAGCCCCCAGGCCCCCAGGAAGGGGTGTGACCACCCTGCCCTCCCTCCTTCCCTCGCCCTACCTCACCCGCCAGGAAAGCAGGGCTCTCCTGCCCCCTGGTGGCTTCTGTGTGCCAGCAGTTTGGTGAAAGGCCAGGTTTGCCTAAGCCAGTGACGGAGTTTTATAGCCTGACCCAGGGAGATCATGCACCTGCTCATTTTGTGGTCCTGGGATGTCCAGGAGGCAAGAGTCCTGAGTTCATGCCTCAGCTGGCCACAGACTTCCTGGGAAACAGACACATGTCCTGGAGATGGAGGTCCACTCAGATGGCTCTGGTCCCTCCCTCTGCCAGAGCAGTGCCATGCACCTTCCTGCCCAGGAGAGCCCACAGCATGCATTTCGTGCCCTCAGAGACCTGTGCACCTGCCCGCTCACACCCTGCCTCCAGGATTTGACCTCCGATCTGCGTTCGGGGAGGTGGTTGGGGCAACCACACCACAGGACTCTGTGCCTCTGAGAGCCAGCACAGAGCATGGCACTCAGTGTTGTGCATGAATGGATGGGTGGATAGTCTGGATAGAGAGGTGTCAGTGGATGAGTGTTTGGAGATAGATGAGTGGATAAGGTGGGTGGATGAAGGGAGAGTGGATGGATGGAGGGAGGGAGGGATGAAGGGATGGAGGGAGGGAGGGAGGGAGGGAGGGATGGATGGATGAGTGGAGGGATGGATGGATGGATGGATGGATAGATGGAGGGATGGATGGAGGGAGGGAGGGATGGATGGATGGATGGACGGATGGATAGATGGAGGGATGGATGGATGGATGGACGGATGGAAGTGTGTGAGTGCATGCAGGTGAATGGTTAGATGCCTGGTTGGAAGGTAGATGGATGGAGGTGGATGGATGGATGGATGGCAGAGGACCACAGTGCAGGGGCCTGCCTCTCCCCCATGCCCACCTAGAGTCAGGACCTGGCCCAGAAGCACCCACCTCAGCGGGTGGGGGCCTGCATGCTGACAGCACCGCCCCCTCCCCACCTCTCCTGCGCGTAGGTGGGGACAGAATTCACCACCATCCTCTACAACTTCATGTGCAACAGCAGTTGTGTGGGGGGCATGAACCGGAGGCCCATCCTCATCATCATCACCCTGGAGACCCGGGAGTGAGTCTGACGGGCCTGTGGGGTGGGGGAGGGGTGGACGGGGACTTGGGGCGGTTTTGCTGGGTGCTCAGCGTGAAGGGCAGGGCAGGGTGAGGAATGGGGCCAGCGCTGGAGGTGAGTTTTGGGAAGGAGGGCTGCTTGAGCAGGGCCTGGGATTTGGGAGGACGACAGGGGACCTGGAGTCCCAGAGTGGCTGGGTGCTCAGCCTTGGCCCCTTGTCTCATCAAGACCCCCCACCCCCCGCCGTGGGGTCCGAGGTGGGTGGGGCGGGCTCCCGAGGCTCACCGTTCTGGCCGTGCCCACCCTGCCAGCGGACAGGTGCTGGGCCGCAGGTCCTTCGAGGGCCGCATCTGTGCCTGTCCTGGCCGGGACCGCAAGGCTGATGAGGACCACTACCGGGAGCAGCAGGCCCTGAGCGAGAGTGCGGCCAAGAATGGGGCTGCCAGCAAGCGCGGTGAGTGGCCTGGGCTGGGGCGTGGGGGCCACCCAGGACTTCTGGGCTGAACCAGCTCCATCTGGCGCGGGCCCCATCCTCTTGAATGGGTTACTGGTCTCTGGGCCCCTCCACGCTGCACGCCGGGTGGCACACCGGTGTCCTGATGGCTTGACCTGCATGTGGCCTGCCTCCCCTGCCTCCCCTTGCAGCCTTCAAACAGAGCCCCCCGGCCGTCCCTGCCCTGGGCACCAACGTGAAGAAGAGGAGGCATGGGGACGAGGACGTGTACTACATGCACGTGAGTGTCCTCTGTCTGCAGCGCCCAGGCTGGGGCGGCCGGGGAGGAGACCCAGAGCCCACCGGGGACGCGGTGCGTTAGGGATCTCGGGATCCCGGAGGCCAGCGGGCCTCGTCACCGTAACCCCAGTTTGTCCGGCTGTCGTGTGATGTGACCACTCCAGCTGGTGGACCGAAACACCCACGAGCTTTGCCAAGACTGGTCTTCCGTCCTGTGAACTTGTCGCATTTTTTACTTCTCCAAGAACGAGTCTTTTGTTCTTGAAGGCCCATGTCTGTTGGGGGTGCAGAGCCCCGGGGAAGGGGAGGAATGGAGGGCGCTCTCTGGGTCCCAGACCTGCTCCTGGGGAAGGGGGAGAAGGGGCGGGGGACCCCGCCTGGGGTCTGCAGGGTGCCGGGGAGCCCTGCAGAAGAAGGGGCTCCTTGCTGCACGTGCACCTGTGCAGAGGGCCCTCCGGTCTGTGCTCAGGTGCGGGGCCGAGAGAACTTTGAGATCCTGATGAAGGTCAAGGAGAGCCTGGAGCTGATGGAGCTGGTGCCGCAGCAGCTGGTGGACACCTACCGGCAGCAGCAGCAGCAGCAGCTCCTGCAGAGGCCGTGAGTGCGGCTCCTGCAGCCCCGGGCCCCCCTATCCCCCCCAGCCCCAGGGCCACCTACCCCCCCAGCCCCCAGGGCCACCTACCTGCCCAGCCCAGGGCCCCCCACCCCCCCAGCCCCCAGGGCCACCTACCCACCAGCCCCGGGCCCCCCACCCCCCAGCCCCTGGGGCCACCTACCCCCCCAGCCCTGGGCTCCCTACCCCCCAGCCCCGGGCCCCCCTACCCCACTAGCCCCGGGCCCCCTACCCTCCCCAGCCCTGGGCTCCCTATCCCCCCAGCCCCGGGCCCCCAACCCCACTAGCCCCGGGCCCAGCCACAACCCCTCCCCCCCCGGCGGGAAGTGTGGGGCCACTTCAACCTGCCAGGACAGGCATCCAGGGCCCCCTGCTTGCTGTCCCTCTCCTCCTGGAAGCCTTCCATGCTCTGTGGCCATCTGGGCTATCACTCTACCTCTCCCACAGGGGGCCTAAGTGTCCGCTGACCAGAAGGCGAGGGCAGGTCAGAGCATGGCCGACCCACTGGCCGATTCTGGTGGCAGGAGCCAGCTCTTCCTCCCTCCCACCCGAGGCCGGGTCCTGCTGGATGGCCAGCGGCCCTGTCCGGCCCAGGTGTGGGTGGAGATGTTGGGCGAGAAGGGAGGCCCCCAGCAGCCCAGGGCATCATGCGGAGGTGACCGGAAGGCGACGTGGCTGCCCGTGCCTCTTACCAAGAACTGTCACTGTCTGAGCAGGAGCCACCTGCAGCCGGCGTCCTTCGGACCCGTCCTCCCGCCCATGAACAAAGCACACGGGGGCGTTAACAAGCTGCCGTCAGTCAACCAGCTGGTGGGCCAGCCTCCCCCGCACAGCTCGGCAGCCGGGCCCAACCTGGGGCCCGTGGGTGAGTGGCCCGGGCAGTGGAGGCTCAGAGCGGGCCGGGGAGGCACACGGGGTGGGTCTGGCTTGAGACACTTCTGCGCAGCTCAGGGCTCTCCATGGCTGCCTCCCTCCGCAGCCCCCGTCCAAGGGCAGGGGGCACAGCCACAGACAGCCCCCTCTGTCCATTCCCCATCTCAGGGAGGTCCCGGTCATGCGGAGGGAGGGGGCCCCCCGGCCCGGCTGGCTCTGACTGTCCCACTTGCCCAGGCCCCGGGATTCTCAACAGCCACGGCCACGCCCTGCCAGCCAACGGGGAGATGAACAGTGGCCACGGTGCCCAGCCCATGGTCTCGGCGTCCCACTGCACCCCACCACCCCCCTACCACGCCGACCCCAGCCTGGTCAGGTACGTGGGCTGCTGCCGGACCCTGCCACGAACACACTGACCTCAGCCCCTTTGTGGCCGCCGGCCAGCTTGGCCCCCAGCCCTGCGGGCAGTCCCTGCATGCTGTCCTGTCCGTCCTCAGGATGGACACGGAGTGTCAGGAGTGAGCATCCAACAGGTGCCGGGTGGGGGGAGCCCAAGACACAGGGTTCCGCGGAGGCTGAGCCCTGGGGCGGACACATCCCCGCGGCCCCGGCTCCCAGCCGGGCCGTGCAGCGCGGGCTTGGAAGTTAGTGCCGCTCTATTTCCCGCGTCGTCTCTGCAGTTTTTTAACAGGATTGGGGTGTCCAAACTGCATCGAGTATTTCACCTCCCAAGGCTTACAGAACATTTACCACCTGCAGAATCTGACGATAGAGGTAGGAGCCCCGCCCGCCCACCCGGAGGCCGGGGCCCCGCGAGAAGGCACAGGGGCTCTCCGCTTTCTGGGCGGTCACTCTTTCCTGTTCTCACGAGGGAAGGAGGGGGGGGAAATCTGGAAAACCCTCGTTCCCACGACCGAACTCAACCAACTCCCTCTCGTCTGGCTTCCTGTGGAGTCAGCTCTCCAGAGTCGTGGGTGAGCCGAGCTGCTCAGGCAGCGTCTGGACGGGACGCCCGCCCGGGGCCCCTGGCAGCAGGCCGCTCTCTTGGCCTTGGCTGAGAAGCTGCTCTCACACACCCAGCGGCCCGGCTGCCTTGGATTTGGGGACAGGCTATTTACAACTCTCCAGAGTTGTGAAGGTCAAGGCCGGAAGGGTCTTGGCGCTGGTGCGTCTCTGTGCCGCTTACACGGGGAGAAACTGAGGCCCAAAGAAGACAAGTCACACCTGTGCATGCTGGGTTCAGGTCGTGCCAGGCTAGAAGCCTCCTGGGCACAGTGACCAAATGCCCCTTGCTCACCTCTGAGTCGGACGAGAGTGCCAGCGCTGAGCGCCTCCTAAACCACGACAGACTTCACCTGTTCCCAGCCCAGGGCTGCCTGGATCTGTAATGTACAGGTAGCCTAGGGACGCGCAGGCATAAGAGCCCAGGAGCTGCAGAGGCAGGCCCAGGCCCCAGGGGGCGCTCCAGCTCGGTGCCCTGGAGCCTCCTCAGCCCTGCTCCCCAGCCTGCTCTTCTGATCCCGGCAAGCAGGCCAGAGGTGCAGTTTGCCGCGGCGCTGGCGCCACTTGCTCAGCGGTGGCGGTGTGCGGTGTCCACTGCTGCCCTCCCCCTCCCCTGTCCCCACTGACCCCTGCTGGCCTAGCTCAGTGCATGTTCACCAACACCTCCCCCCCACCACCGTGTGCCCCTTGTGCTTGGCTGGTTGGGGGAGACCACAGGGGCTTGATGATCTGCTCCGGTCCCCGAGGGGCCGGCAGCCCCCAGGGCGCGCAGTGGAGGAGCTGCAGAACTCAGGAATGACGTCACCCCTACACGGGTGCCTGTGTGCGTGCGGCCGGCGACCCCCACCCCCCCACCTTAGCTCTCCAGTCACCCGCGGCCTTGCAAATGCGGCGCCAGCGGCTCCGTTTCCACGCGGCCAGGTCCAGGGAGGGGTGGGGGGCCTCCGGGGCGGGGGCGGGGCCCTCTAACGCGGCTCTCGCAGGACTTCGGGAACCTGAAGATCCCGGACCAGTACCGGATGACCATCTGGAGGGGCCTGCAGGACCTGAAGCAGAGCCACGACTACGGCGCGCAGCAGCTGATCCGCTCCAGCAGCAACGCCTCCACCATCTCCATCGGCAGCTCCGGGGAGCTGCAGCGGCAGCGGGTCATGGAGGCCGTGCACTTCCGCGTGCGCCACACCATCACCATCCCCAACCGCGGCGGCCCGGGCGGGGGCTCGGGGCCCGACGAGTGGGCGGACTTCGGCTTCGACCTCCCGGACTGCAAGTCCCGAAAACAGTCCATCAAAGAGGAGTTCACGGAGAGCGAGATTAACTGAGGGGCCGGGAGGGCGCGGGACGGAGAGCGCGGCGGGGGGCGGCGGCGCCCGCGGCTCCGAGTCGCTGGGCAGCCTTGCTTGGGCAGCCTTGCTGGTCTCCTCTTCCTTGTTGTCAAAAACTGCCTCGGGAGGCAGGACCAGCGGGCTGTGCCGGGGGAAGAGACAAGGTCCACCCCGAGGCCGGGGACAGCGGGCATGGCGCGCCTGGACTCGAGCCGCGCGGGGGCGTGCTCCCGGGAGCCATCGCCGTCCTCCGCCGGCCTGATCGGCCCTCCTTCTCCGGGCTCTGCTGCTCCCAAGCGGGATCCTTCGCGATGCAAGGACGGCCTCTGCTGATGGACTGCCAAAAAGTATTTCCCCATGTCTTTTGTTCCCTGGCACTGAGCGGCCCCAGTGATTGTATCTAAAACTTTAACTTTGGGGTCAGCGCTCCAGACCAAGGCTGGGTCCCTCTGCTGGACTTGAGGGTCCATCTACTCCTCACACTTCAAATCCACTGCAGCTCCCTTCCACTTCCTGCCCCAAAACGAAAACCGGTATTTCCCTGGAATTGGAGAGGAGTGGGGAGGAGGGCGTCCCTCCTGGGAGGCAAGGAAACTTCTGGTCAGTTACCACGAGCCCACACTGGAGCCAACACCACTGGCCACGGCCACAGCTCTCCAGTGAGCTTCTCGGCATAGACAGACGGCATGCTCCTTAGACTACTGGAAATTGTCAATATTTGATAAAACGATACCCTTTGTACTTAGTGGGTCAGCTTTGTTTTTTTTTCTTTCATTCTTAACATTCCCTTCAGCGTTCAACCTGGCAGCATTCCTGGCTTCCTGGGTCTGTCTAAACAAGCTGGACAAAGAAAGCAGAGGGCAAGCCAGGCAAGGGCCGGCTGCTGGACAGGGGTGTGGCAGAGCGGGGCAGGTCCAGCCACCATTTGGCTGGGAGGCTCTCCACTTGGGGCAGCTCCAGTCCTGTGGCCACTGTGGCTAGTTGGGGGTAGGGCTGTGGGTTGCCTTTCTCCTGCCACAGGGAGAGCCTCTCCCAGGTAGAGTTGGGAGGAAGGTGCACCTGTTGGGGGGGTTGGAGGGGTGAGGGGAGGGGACGCAGGCTGTTAGGAGGTGCCCCAAGCACTGGGGGCAGGGATGGGGCCGTTTTCATTAGCAGGGAAGCTCCTGAGCCTTGGTGGCCAGAACCCTGACAGACCCAGCGCACTGTCCAGGGCAGGAAATGACCAGAGAGAGACGTGGCTGATGGGTGATGAGGCAAAGCCCCTCGTTCCAGGCAGGCGGGATAAAGGGACGCCTTCCCGAAGTGTGAGCCGAGTCACGCCTCGGGCGTGGCCACAAGGCCCTTCCCAAGCGCAGCCTGGGTGAGCCTCCAGGCCAGGGAGGGGGTAGACGCAGCCCTAATCATCCTTCGGGTTTGTTCTTGTTGCCGTGACCTACCCAGACGAGGTCTCCCTCCCGGGGAAGGCAGGACGGACTCTTTCCAGGCTGCGTGTCCATCCCCCTCCATGCTGAGCAGAGACGGCGTGTTACCCCGCCAGCTTCTTTCGTAGCTGTCCACACCGGGAAGGGGGCCGGTGTTACTTGTTTCACAGTGTTTCCGAGACTGGCCAGTAGGGGGAGGGAGCCCCACGGGCTCTGAGCCCATTCCGACTCC
Organism: Paguma larvata; assembly: GCA_030068075.1. Classification (NCBI taxonomy): domain Eukaryota; kingdom Metazoa; phylum Chordata; class Mammalia; order Carnivora; family Viverridae; genus Paguma; species Paguma larvata. The sequence continues at coordinate 2,118,666 of CM057833.1, forward strand.
CCGAACGCTGTGAGCCAGCGCCGCCCCAAGTCCGCCCTCGGCCGTCTCCAGACGGGACTTCATCTTGGAAAGTCGTGCCTGTACACGTCTACGGTTACACTTCCATGAAAGCGCAGCGTGTGTGGACAGGATAACGCAGCCATCCTCCCCCTCCACCGCGCTCTCCCGGCGGAACCCCCTTCCAGAGTGTCGGAACCCCCAGGAGGCCCTGACCTCCAGCCCAGGCTCCGGGGCCACGAGACCAGCTCATTCCAATAGGCAGCAGCCTCTGCTCACGAGAACAGAGGTGTCCGTGTCCACGGGGACCTGCAGTCTCCCCGGGGTACACGCCAGAGGACCACAGTCACAGGGGCCGTGGACTCAGGACTACTGCGGGTGCGTGTGGCTGTCCCCCACTGTTTTCTCACACCCCCCTCCCCCTGAGGCTGGGGAAGGAAGTACACTGCCCATGCCATTTCACAGATGAGGAAACTGAGGCTAAGTCTATGGTCTCGGGCATCACATTTGGGCTGGAGTCTGGCACTTGCTCCAGTGGCCAAACATCGGAGCCCCCCAGTTGTACCCTCTTGTCCCCACCTCAGGAGCTGGAGACCCATCCCCCAACTCGCTGGGGTCCATGAACCTGGCTGAGATGCGGCGGCTCCATCCCCTGGGCACAGTCCTGGAGGCCAGAGTCCAGCAGGGAATGCCACAGGGCGCCCCCCGCTCTGTGCCCCAGAGAGGGTCGGCAGGGGGCAGGAGGGAGGAGGGGGGTCCTCCCCTTGAGGGCCCAGACGCACAGGTGCTCGTCAGACCCCACGCAGGGTCCCGGAGCCTTTGTCCCGCTGTGCTGAGGGAGGAGCACCTTGGGAGAGGGCAGCCGCGGACGTGGCTCTGTGTGCTTAGAGGGCAGGGCAGACCCACAGGAGCCACCATCCTGGCTTCCAAACGCTGGGTCCACAAAACTCAACCGTCCAGGAAAAATAAACCTTTAAGGTGTGCAGAGGCGGGAGGGACACTCTCGCTGGGGCGCAGCCGGGAGAGTGGGGTGGGCCTCGCTTCCACACTGGCACCAGCCACACGGGGGCAAGAAAGGGTGCTGTTGCCGCCATTGCACCCCCCCCAGTCCCCCTCTTCCGGCCCCCAGGGTGCTTGGACCAGGGACAGGCCAGCGCATCAGGTCAGTCGCAGACAGCGGCTTCTGTGTCTCTACAGGCAAAAGCACTTTAGTGCTTTAAGGTTAAAAAAATATCTATATGCCACCCCTGTTTTTAATGTAATTAATGCTTCTTCAAGCAGTATTAATGGATCCATTCCAAGAATATTAACTTTTTCTGGTGATGTAATCTTGGGGAAATGTGTTATTTTTTTAGCTGTGTTTTGGTGGGAAATTTTGTTTTTGTAACATAATAAAGCCGAGTTCCAAAGGCTGTCTCTGAACAACTCCGCTAAGTCAACAGCGCGCACGCGGGCGGCTCCTGCAGCCTCCACGCCAGGCCTGAGCATCTCCGGTGTTTTCAGTGGGACAAGCCCACGGGTGCCCTCCTCCCTGCCCCTCCCCTCCTCTCCTCCCCGCCCCTCCCCTCCCCTCCTCCCTACTCTCTCCTTCGCAGGGCTGCGTGCTCAGTGTTGGCCGTGGTCACAAGAACAACCTGGGCCGTCTGAAGCTTCCCCAAGTGCAGGCTCATCCGAGCTCCGTGGGGGCCGGGGGCCTGGACTTCAGAAAGGTCCCCCGGGAGCGGGGTAGGTCACAAATATCCTCCCAGCAGCCTGGAGTCCGGCATAGTCACGTTTCTCGGCGACACTTAGGAAAAAGACGGCACGGAGCTCACGTCTGTCCCGCCGGGGCTGCAGACCCCGCGGGCTTTTCCGGGCTGCCGGTTCTCAGGCTTTGCATCTCAGAGCCCGGAGTCAGGCACGCTGTCCCAGCAAAACAGGCTCTTGGATCTGTTCTCCCTGGAAGGGGGCCCAGGTCTTTTTCGACATCGGGTTGAAACTAAGCAAAAGATAAAAGGGACAAAGGCCGGATGGAGCCATGCCCACACTCCTCCGGCACACGTCAAGGCAGGAACACCACCTGCAGGCAGGTCAGGAGGGGTCAGACGGGACCGGGAGAGGTCAGGAGGGCCGGGAGAGGTCAGGAGAGGTTGGGGGGGCAGGAGAGGCCGGGGGGAGGGCAGTAGAGGTCAGGCGAGGCCAGGAGAGGTCAGGGGGGGGTCAGGAGAGGCCAGGGGGGTCAGGAGAGGTCAGGTGGGGTCAGGAGAGGTCAGGAGAGGCCAGGGGGGCCAGGAGAGGTCAGGGGGATCCAAGAGAGGTCAGAGGGGCCAGGAGAGGTCAGGAGAGGTCAAGCTGGGCCAGGAGAGGCCGGGGGGCCAGGAGAGGTCAGGAGGGGCCGGGGGGGGCCAGGAGAGGTCAGGGGGGCCAGGAGAGGTCAGGAGAAGGCGGGTGAGGCCAGGCGTGCCAGCCTGGGCCCCAGCTACCTTTCTGGTCGTGTCCATTCATTACCTTTGAGCAAAACCTGTTCTTCCCTCTCCCCAGGTGTTATCTGCTCCAGGGCCCGCTGTGCGGCTGAGCGGAGCTCCCCAGGTGTTATCTGCTCCAGGGCCCGCTGTGCGGCTGAGCGGAGCGCGCCCTCACCCCGCCACGGAGACGGGACTCCCGAGCACACCAACACCTCTGACCTGGATGGGAAACACGACTCAGGTTGTTGAAATAAAGGCAGCCTCTGAGGAACGAACACAGTATAACAGTTTCGGCACACAGGCGCTTTTAGGATCTTGGCTCAGAAGCTTCTTAAAGCAGCGTATGAGCAGTAGGGCCCGTTACTTTCAAATAGAGAAACGCATCTCCAGTAGGTCCGCTGTGTGATTTAAGAAAATAACCTTCTGGCGGGGTTCAGAGCAGCCCCGCTACTTCGCCAGGCTCTCGTTCGGGAGCGCCCCCCCCCACCGCTACAGAGCTGCTGAAAAGAGAAGAGGGCTTGCTTCTGGAGTGTGTTCCCTGCCCCCGGGGGGGGGGGACGGTGTCAGTTCATTTCCCCTCCCCCTGACCTCCAAAGGGAGACTGTATTCGTGCAAGAATAACCAAGCGGGTTTTCAGATGCTGTCAGGATATTTCACTCCGTCTCTTAGGAGAGCTGTACATTATCGTACGCAGACCCGCGTCTTCACGGTTCTTCAAGGCATCTGTCTGGTTTTTCTTATTTTTTTAAGTTTATTCATTTAGAGAGAGAGAGAGCAAGAGAGAGCAGGGGAGGGGTGGAGAGAGCGGGAGAGAATCCCAAGCAGGCTCCACATGGTCAACGCAGAGCCCGATGTGGGGCTCAATCCCACCAAGAGTGAGATCATGACCTGAGCCAAGATCAAGAGTCTGATGCTTAACTGACGGAGCCCCCCAGGTACCCCAACTGCTTGGTTTTTAAATATTGCCACCACTGCCCAAAACGCCCCAGTGAAGCCTGCGGCCTGCCGCTTGCACGTGGCATTTAGTTTAGACTGTGCCCCGCCAACCTTCAGCTCTGCTTTCTAGAATCCATGCTACCAACACCTTTCTACATCTCAGGCACTAGAGAGTAACCGAAGAAAAAGGGCTTGACAGAGGGAACTGCAAAAACGCTTCCGGCGAGCACGACTGGTTTCTGGGTGGAACTTCCTGCCGGACTCTGAGGAAGCACACAGCCCCGGGTCAAGTCAGAGGATCTCGGAACGCCACAAACCCAACATGAGTAAGATTTTCAGAGCGATGATGTGTTGAGCTCCCTCCGGGGTCACGGAGCCGGCAGTGCTGGGTCTGGACCGGCAGGTGCCCGAGGGTGCCCTGGGGACATGGGGACATTCTGGGGGCTTGTGACATAAGTTGTGGTCACGTAGGTTGTTCAGTTTGCAAAAATGCGTTGAGCTCGGGCACTCATCTGTGTACACGCCATGTGCCAGTGTTTTCTATGTTTGTTATGCTTCAGTCACAAGGGTGTAAACTCTAAGAAAGGAGCCACCAGGAAGACATCATAGATCATCTGAAACTACAACTTGCCAGCTTTCCAGAAACAGACACGTTTTAAACGTTCACAAACTTGCTCAGGGGATAAAAACGAGATAATTCTGGTACCATGGCATTCGGCTGAACACCTTCAGAACGCCGTATGTGCATTAACAAGTTGGGATTGAACCTTCTTAACACGTTATTAGGAACGGATTTCCCATCACGAGTACTTAGGGACTTGGGAGAGGGAGTCACAGGTGGGCTGGAACCACAGGCGCTACAGCCAGCCCGGCGGCCAGGCCGACTCTTGGTGCGCACCAGCCAGCTCCGCGTCAGGAGACGCTGGGAGGGGCGCGGCCCTGCTCCCCTGTGGCTGGCTGGGCTGCACCTGGGCAGCAGGTCGGAATGCTGTCGCTCCCAGCGTTAGGCTCACCTGCTGGAGAAACTTCTGCCTGACAAGGGCTCATGTCCCACCCGCAAGTTAGGGTGCGGCCACTGAGGCACCCAGCAGGGCTCTGGGTTCAGAACACCTCAAATCCAACCATGCTGCCGCTCTAGTCCGGGCCTGTCACTGAACTACTGTGACCCCCCCGCCCTCACCCTACGTCTCCCCGCCTCCTTGTGCCCCTGGGTCCCTACCGTGGGGTCTTCCAAAGCAGTGCAAGGAACCTGCTGGAGCAATGTTTGCAAAACTCCAGCCAGATCACGCACGGCTCCGGGGGCTTCCCAAGGCACCAGGCCACGGGGCACAATCCAAAGCCTCTGTGCCCACTACTCTGACCTTGTTTCTACCCCTCAGGAGGAGCTCACTGCACTCCTGCCAGCTCGGTGGCATTGCCGTTCCTTGCACAAGCCAAGGGGGCCTCCTTCAGGGCCTTAAGAGGACTTAGTTTCCCCTCTGTCTGGATACCTGCACGGCCAGCCTCCCCATTCAGGTCCCTGTCCCAATGACCCTCTTCAGAGGCCTCTCCACCCTCCTCCCCACCCCCACCCAGGGTGACTTGTCTACGTGGAACCGAGGGCCACTGACGTCCCATTGTACTCGTCTGTCTGTCCACGGAACTAAGCAGCCCAGGACGAGGACTCTGCTGCACGGGGGGCCGTGTCTTCGGCGCCTAGAGCGGTGGCGGCCGGGCAGGCGCTAAGAGGACACCTGCACCTGTTCTCGAGCCCCCGCGCTGGCTCCAGCAACGTAGAGCACGCGGCACACAGCGGAGGGGCCCTCGGGGCCACACCCCACTCCACGGCGGGCCGGGCGGAGGCGGCCGGCGGACCTGACCCCGAAGGACCAGGCATCAAGCTCGGACGGAAGTGTTTGCTCGGCCTGCTCTTAGGGAACTGAAGGCCTTTTCACTTGGAAAGCAGGAAACACGGAAAGGGGGCCGGCAGAGCGGACGCGCCGCTGCTGGAGGGGCTGACGGCACCGGGGGAACCCACTGCAGACGCCTGAGCAGCCGACAGCGTGGCCCCCACCCGAGAGGGGGTCGAGACTAGCTGCCCGGGCCTCACCCTCAGGACTAGGTCCCAGTGCGACCCCACCACCACCGAGGAGCGCACCCTCCCGCAGGGAGGCAGGAGCCCGCGCCTCCGAAGGGGGGAGGGGGTTGGAAAGGAGGATCCGCACATGTTCCCGCGGACCCGCAGGCGGAGTGCATCCTCCAGTCAACGCCCGTCAATTTATAGCCCGCGCGACCTCGCACCGACCCGGAACCGGAAGCGCGGGGAAGGTCAGGAGCAAGGTCTAGGCCGGGAGCATGGTCGGGGCGTGAGGCGTGAGGCGTGGCTCTGAGAGTGGGGCGGGGCCAGAACGGCTCTTGGATGGGCGGGGCCTGGGCGGGGCGGGGCAGGAGCACTCCTTGGAGAGGCGTGGTTCCGGAAGCGGGGCGGGGAGGAGGCGGGGACTTAGGTGCTGGAGTGGGACCTGGGCAGTACTTGGGGGCGGGCTCTAAATGAGGGGCGGGGCCGGAACGCGTCTTGGAGGGGCGTGGTTCTGAGCTCGGGGCGGGGTTTAGAAAGGTGGGGCGGGGCGGGGGCGGGCTGGTTCTGAACTCAGGCCGGCTCTGGGCGTGGGCGGGGCGTGGAATGGCTGGCGCTGTCTCCACGGTCCCCAAGCTCTCACCTTCCCGCGGTAGCGTTCTGCTTGTTTCTCTTCGGAGCCTCTCCCCCTTCCGGATTTCCTTGATCAGCGACAGGGCTTTTTCACGTATTAATGTCTATCTTTGCAAAAATTGGCTTTGCAGTTAAATTTTTTTTTTTTACATTTATTTATTTTTGAGAGACAGAGAGAGAGAACAAGTAGGGGTGGGGCAGAGAGAGAATGAGACACAGAATCTGAAACCGGTTCCAGGCTCTGAGCTGTCAGCACAGAGCCCCACTGGGGGCTGGAACTCAGAAACCTTGAAATCATGACCTGGGCTGAAGTCCGAGCTTAACCTACTCAGCCACCCAGGCGCCCCTAAATTTTTTTTTAATAACCATAAATCATGGGCTTTTGGGGGCATCTGAATTTCGCTCAGGTTTTGTTAACGGGCTCCCTGAAACCCCCAGAGTGGGGACTCAGGCACCTACACAAGGTGTGGGGTGTCTCAGTAGCTGAGCAGGGCGCAGCAAGAGGTCCCGTCAGCATCCATTCTCTTCCAAGAGACATTTTCTGATGCCTCCCAGCCAGTAAGCCAGCTCCCTCCAATTTTTGAGAAAATCCAGTGCTTTTCTCGCAAGGTGACAGAACCAGAAAGATGACTGGCTTACGTGATGGAATCACTGCCCCAAGATTTCTATTTAATACTGACTTTTCAATTGATTGTCATCTTGGGTTAAAGGTAACTAAACATCATAGGCTTGTTTTATAATTTTCTATTTAGCTGTTCAAGTAATCTGAAAGCATTTTGGGGTGGTGAATTAATTTTTTAATAAAATTTTCTTGTAAGGGATCATATCATGAATTCCCTTCAGCCAGCAAGACAGGAAGACCTCCAACCTCCACTCCTACCCCATTAAAGCTTGTATAATTGGGCTTTTGTTTCTGTGTCATTAAAGATGTTCTGAGGGGTCAGCAGGGAGCCAGGCTTCTCTCTCTTCTTGGTCTTTTTTTTTTTTAATCTTATTTATAAGTAATCTCCACACCCAACGTGGGGCTCAAACTCACAACCTTGAGGTGAAGAGTCGCACATTCCACCATCGAGGCAGCCAGGAGCCCCTCTTCTTGGTCTTTCTTGGCCAGATGGTTTCATTCTCAAGGCCAGCTCCTGGTGTGGAACTTTGGACATTGCTTGAAAGATGGGACAGTGGAAGGTAAAAAGATCACAACGTGAACCTAAGCAAGCCTCCACTTAAAGACCTCTGCGCAGACCCCATGACTTCTTCGGCACAGCTGCGGAATGTTGTCTTAGCGAGGTTGATCCGTGCCGGGCATAAAAGCCGAGTTCTGTTTGAAGAGAGAACAGGATACTGGACAAGCATCTGTCCAGTTGGGATGTGATCCCATTTCTAGACTTTGAACTCAGGCTGCCTTCCTGGGCCATACTTGAGTTACAATAAAGGTGAAGACCAAACGTCTCAGGAAAAAGTGTCAACTCCACAGGAGCAGAGACCTCGGCGTGCTCTGCGGCACCTAAAACAAGCCTGGCATTTTTACTGGCCATAAACATTTACTGAGTTGAAGTTTGAAAATAAGCTGGACCGTCCTCAGCTCTTACCGCGTTTTTCTTCCGAGTCCTTCATTCAGCCGGCTATTTTTCAGGCACCTGCTAGGTGCCAGGCACCTTCCTGAGGCCGGGGAGTCAGGTCTGGAGAACTCCCTGCGATTACTACTGTGGACCGAGGGTCGTTCTTCTGGTGGTGAATTGCGTCCCCCCCAAATTCACGTTTTAAGTCCTGACCCCCAGTGGCTGAGACTGTGACCTCATTAGGAAATAGGACTGCCGCAGGTGTAATTGGTTAAGACGAGACACACCGGAGTAGAGGGAGCCTCTCTTCCAGAATGACTGGAGCGCTTATAAAAAGGGGAGATCTGGACACGGACATGCACTCAGGGAGAACACCTCGCAGAACTGAAGTGGAGTTGGGGGTGCTGTTTCTCCAGCCACAGGCCCCCAGGGAGCCCCAGCAAATCCCAGAAGCTGGGGAAGAGGCTGTGGACAGATTCCCCCTCACAGTCCTTAGAAGGAACCAGGTCTGTGGACCCCCGATCTTGGACCTCCAGGGGTGCGAGAGAACAGCTGTGCTGTGTGCGCCCAGCCTACGGCGCTGTGTCATGGCAGCCCCAGGAAACTGGCACGGTGAGCGTCACCCTTGGGGATTCTGGCTGCATCCCCAGAGCTCTTATACCTTCCACATAGGCACTCCCCATCCAGAAGAGTCCGGGCCCCAAGAATCTGGCCTCTGCTGGTCTTTGGACAAGCCAAGCTCACTCCCAGGTCCGGCTGATGAGCTGGTCTCTGCTAGCAGCGCTCTCTTCCTGATCTTCCCGTGGTGGACTCCTTGGCATCGGAGCCCCGGCGTCACAGCGAAAGCCCACCTTCTCCAGCCCGCCCGCAGCATCTGCCATTACTGTGCTCCTCGAGCCCCGTGTATCTCCACCGGAGCCCTTACTGCAGCGAGCCGAAATGCCTCTGTGGGTCTGCTCCGCAGTTTTTAAGTTTCCTCCACTGGGACATGAGAAACACGAAAGCAAGGACTGGGCGGCCGTCTTTCCATCCCCGTGCCCAGAGGAGCGTCAGGCTCACGGGAGGAGCTCAAACCGCGCGGGGAGCCGGGCGGCGCAGCTCACTCGGATTGGCGGCACTCCCACAGGTGCCGGTCAGGGCCTTAGGGCACACGCATTGGCATTCAGTGTGACAACCCCGAGCGCTCTTCCGGGTCGTTCCTGACTTTTACTCCTCCTGTCGCCCCTCCACCTGCTGGAGGAGGAAGTGGTCAGGAATGGCCAGAGGAGAAGAAAAGGACTCTTCCACTTTTCATAAGTTTTTTTTTAAGTTTGAGAGAGAGACAGAGAGCAGGAGCTGGGGAGGGGCAGAGAGAAAGGGAGAGAGAATCCCAAGCAGGCTCCGCGCTGTCAGCCCGGAGCCCGATGCGGGGTTCGAACCCACAAACCCAGACCTGCGCCGAACCAACAGTCGGACGCTCAACCGACTGAGCCCCCCAGGCGCCCCTCTTCTCTACCTTTTTAATCTGCGAGCAGAGTGATGGTGATTCTGTTTGGAACTCCGCATTACCAACCAGCCGCCTGTTTTGTTCACCTGCTCGCGTGGCGCTGGGCGGCAGGCTTCCCGAGAGGGAAGGAGGACCCAGGAGGCTGGTGTAGCCCGCCGCCCAGCCGGGGGCGCCGGGCCAGGCCCGCGGGAGGCCCCTGTGTGTGTCAGGGGAAAGGAGTCCTGTCCAGGGCTCGCCCGGATTAGGAGCGAAACAGCGTGGTAAGCACTCCACCCGCTTTATTGGCAGCTGGGGGACGAATGTGTGAAACGGAAATTGTCTATCACCGCATTGCGTGACCGTGTCTCCACGGGTCCTCAGCAAACCTGAGGGTCACGTGTAGGGTAAGTTGACCTAAAATATAGGCCAGCAGCGAGGATGAGGTACGATCCCGGAGGCACTTCGGAGAGACGCAGCGCTGCCCACGGAGGTGCAAGAGTCATGACAGCTGCTGGGGTCGGGGGGGCTTCGTGCCTCGGCGGGGCCCGGGGGCCGCCCAGGGGGGCCCCGAGTAGATGCCAGGGCGGAGAGGAGGCCACGGGGCGCACAGCGGGGACCTGGGATCCGCAGAGGTGGACCTCGAAGAGCTGCCCTGAGGTCTGGTGATGGGAGTCGGCATTTTAACAAGCTGCCCCCGGTGCATCTAACTCCAGGCTCTCGGAGCCGCCAGAGTGCGGGCCTTCATTCGCCTCCTTGCCCTGCTCCCCCCCCCAGACCTCCGGATGCCCCTCTCAGGGGTGTGCGTGGCCTCAAGGCCCGTCCCCGCCTCGGCACTTTCCACGCCCCGCCAGGTCCGCGACGCCGGCGCTGGGGCCCGGCTCCCGTTCGTGGTCACCGCCTGCGCGGCTCCCACGACCACCGACTTTCAGTTGGGCGCGTTGTCCGTGGACCGGGTTCCCGGGGCGGCCGTAATAAAACCCCACGGCCCAGGGGCCTAAACCTCCGGGATTGGTGCTCTCACCACAAGTTCCACGTCCCAGAGCCAGCAGAGCCGCGCTCCCTCAGGGACCTGCGGGGCGGGGCCGTCCTCACCGTCCCCAGTTCCGTGGCAAGTCCTGGGCTTCTAGACGCCTCGCTCCTGTCCTTCGCCCTCACGAGGCTCCTTCCCTCTGTGCTCATCTGCCTCTGTTTCCCTTTTTATAAGGACACCAGGCAGATGGCTCAGGACCCACCCCCGTGTCCTCTGTAAAGACTCTATTTCCAAATCAGGCCACTTCCTGAGGTCCTGGGGGTTAGGACTTCAACATACCTTTTTTGGGGGGCTGGGTAACGGTCGGTGTGTGTCCCCTGTTGTAGTGCAGTATGCCAGGTGCTGTGCTCGGGGTGGTGGGTGTGGGGGGTGAAGTGTGGCCGCACTTCTGGGCCCCAGCACTGCTAACCGGGGCCCTCGGGGCTCCTTCCTCCTGCCTCGGTGCCCCAGACGCTGGTCACAGAGGTGGAGCCTCGAAAGCCTGGGTCCCTGACCCACCGCACCAGAGACTCTGCCCTGGACCCGACTTTAATGGGGCCCCACTGAGCCCTCCTCTGGCCCGGGCCTCCATCCATCCTCGGCCAAGCTCGGTTTTAGCAAGAATCCTGCAAGGCCAGTTCTCAGAGTCCCTGGACCCTCGTCATCCGACCAGACCCCTCTTCCCCTCCCCCTATTAGCCAAGCCCGTGTGAGCGCTCGGCCCGCCCCTAGAGAGGACCCCCGCTCTCGCTGCCCCCTCTCAGCACGCTCCTTCCTGACCCCTCGGGCTGCCCCTGGGCCGCTGGCCCCACTCGCCGCCGCATTCGGAGCGGAGTCCCAGCTCTGTCACCAGTTGCAATCCTTTCCGTTCTGAGGAGGGTCAGATTAATTTTTCTTTCATGTGGCCACGGGCGCCCAGCAAGTCGGGCAGCACGGTCCCGAAAGGCCGTGGTGTGCTCAGCCCCCGGGGCCCCGCTCACTGCTGTCACAGCCACCGCGGGCTGTCCCACGGACTCCGTGGCGCCCTTGGGTCACCCGGATCCTGTTCCCAGGGAGTTTCCGGGGTGCGGGTGGAGAGTGCTGTGCCGTAAGGGGGGGAGTACAGTGGTAACGTAACAGGGTCTTCTGGGAACCCAGGGGGGCACCTAAACCAACCTGGGGGGCCCAGCACGCTCCTTGCTGCGGGCTGGGATAACGGAGCCCAGCTGTCAGGCAAGAGGGCGTGCAGGTCAGGGAGCAGGCCCCGCACGGGGCGGGGATGAGTTTAGAGGGAGTGAATGTACGTGACGAGCCTGTCACAAAAATTCAGGGGAGGGGGTGCCTGGGGGGCTCGGTCGGTTGAGCGTCCGACTTCAGCTCAGGTCATGATCTCACAGTTGATTAGTTCCAGCCCTGTGTTGAGCTCTGCGCTGACAGAGCAGAGCCTGCTAGGGATTCTCTCTCTCTCTCTCTCTCTCTGTTCCTCCCCCACCTACCCTGCTCGTGAGTGCTCTCAAAATAAACTTAAATTAAAAAAAATTATACAAGAAAAGAAATGCTTCTTAAGTTTCCGTACAGAACCACTGCAGCAGGGTCCCAATTTCAGGTAAGGCAGAGCGCCCACGGTGCGGACAGGGACGAGAAGGGCCACTGGGGACTCGGCCGCCTCTCCCGGGAACAGCCTCTGGGTCCCCTTGCAGCAGGAAGTTAAGAGGAATCAAAATTAGGACAGATGGCACGGCCTGTTGCTATGGAGACGTCTGTGATGCCACACACGCTGCCAGGACCCCACAGGACGCGGGGCTTCCGCAGCCGGTCCTGTCCGGGCCGGAGCCGGGCGGCAGGTCCACGCGTGAGCCCCGCTCCCGCAGAGGCCGCCCGTCCACGGCGTCCTGCCGCCAGCCGCCCGTGGTCTCAGCCCGCGCCCCGAGGATGCAGCCGGTCGGAGGCATCCCGCTCAGGAAGCGCAGCCCGGGGCCCAGCCCGATGGAGCAGGGCGTGCAGCTCCTGCGGAGCGTGGCGGGCCACGACGGCCAGGCGCCGGGGCGGAGACCCACCCGCAGGCAGTGCCACCTCAGCAAGTCGGCGCAGGCCATCAGCCGCTTCTACAGGAAGATGGTACGGAGTCCCGCGGGGGCGCGCCCGCAGAGCCTCCCAGATACGCTCGGGCGATGGACTCAGAAGTCGGATTCTGGGGCGCAGAGCACGGGCAGCCCGGGAGCCTGCGAGCGAAGACGCGCCCTCCTCCCGGAGCCTTCCTCACGGGGCCCCCAGGAGGAGCCAGCGGGGACAGGAGAGGGTGGGGAGGGCGAAGCACAGCCGGAAGGTTCCTGAACGTCCCGTGGGCTCTGGGAGACGAGAGAGCCGCCCCAGGGTCCCCGGGGCCTCCCCGACGGGACGCCGCCAGCCTCTCGGGCCGGTGTACACGCTGTCCCGCAGCTCGAGGTTCTCGGCCGAGGGGCAGACGGCTCCCAGGGTCTCCTTCTCAGTGTCTCGTTGTCCCCACTCTGCCAGGACGAATGCAAGCAAGACGCCAGCCCCCAGGACACCAGCTTCGCAGCCCAGCTGGAGGAGCTGAGAAAGGTGTTCCTCGCGCGGCCCGACTGCCCTCGGTTCAGCACCAGGGCCACGTCCACGTCTAAGTGTCATTACGGTGAGAGCCGCCCACCAGGGGGATCCCGAGTGAAAACCGCCTCCTTCCCCGGCAGTGGCGGGGGGCCTTCCAGCCGCACGTCAGCCAGGGCAGTCGGGGCTGGACCCTCAGACAGCAGCCCATGCCCCCAGCCCAGGAGTTCTGGGCTGGGCTGGCAGGGACGGGCTAGGGGACCACACTGCGTCCTGAGTGCTGCTCGTGGCATGATCCGTGACGGCTCGGGAGAAGCTGGGACTGCTTGGGGATCGAGGGGCTTCTCGGAGACCATGAAGCTGAGACGCGGGGTCCTCCCAGGGAGGGCTGCATCCATGGGAGGGACCCCGCGCACCTGCCGTGTTCCGGGTGGGCGCGCCAACGCGGGTGGGAGCACAGAACCGTGCTTCCGCTCAGTCCCAGGGCTCAGTGCCGCACATCCATTGACAAGTCACCTTTAACCCTCCCCGAGGTTTACGCAGAAATGAGGACGTGGTCCCTGCTCTGGAGGTCTTGGCAGGTGTAGCCTGAATGGCCATCAGCTGGCGTTGTGAACCCCCTGCAGATGCAGCCGTCACAACCAAGTTATCCGAGGAGCTGTGCGGGGCGCTCGACTCCTGGAAGGGGACCCAGGACCCGTTCTCCAGGCAGCAGGCCTCCAGCCAGCAGGTGGACGGTGAGGGCAGGGCCGCGGGCACTGGGGTCCTCTCCTCGCCACGCCAGCCCCGAGGCCCCTGCTCCCCCCAGGTCTCCCCGGTCCTGCCCCATGGGACTCCCTCCTGGGACCGCCTGCCTGCCTCTGTGTCCCTTACACGGGGCGCGCCCCTCCCTGCGTAGGACACACTGTTCCCACACACGAACATACTTACTTTCCTTTATCCAAAGACCATCCCTGCAGGCAGAGGTCTCCTTTGACCTCGAGGAAACCCTCACACATGTCTGGGCCACCTGGTGCACGGCGGCCCCAGTATGACTCCTGCTGTCCTGACTCCCAGGCTCCGGGAATCTTGAAGGGCTGCTTCCACGATTGTCTCCCCATTTCTTCGGCACACGCACGGGCGCGTGGGGCGGGATGGACGATGGTGGTCACCAGTAGGGGGTGCGGCGAGCCCGGCTGAGCATCGAAGGATTTCGGAGGGGAGGGGGTCTCATGAGGGGGACGCTCTCGTGGAAGGCCCCCGGGGCGCTTAGCACGGACCGGCTGGCAGCCCCCCCGCCTCTCCGCAGGGCACCTCCTGCCCTTCAGTAAGAGCGCCTGTGAGTTCAACCACCTGTGGAGGAAGAGCGAGCCCGGGACGCCAAGCCCGGTCCCAAGCAGCCCGGTCCTGGCGCAGAGCCAGCTGAGGAAGCGTGTCCCCTGGTACATCTCCGTCATTCACGAGAAGGTACGGCCGCGCGCGCGGAGCCCGGGCACAGAGCCTGAACCACGCGCCCCAGCGTCGCGTCCCGCTGGAGCGGAGGGCCCCGGCCGTCCCCAGGGGCTCTTGCCCCGGGATCTGGTCAGCTGTGCAGGCATGTCCCCAGACGCGGCCGGAGCTGCCCCCAGCTCGCTTCCTTGGCTTCCGCGAATCAGATGTTTTCGGAACCCTGAGGCCTCGGTGCACCTTCAGCCCAGCGGGCGGCGGGTTAGGCTGGCCTGGATCCTGCCCCCTAGCAGGCAGCTCGCCACGTGAACCCTGACCTCAACCATTCACATGCCTTTGGCCCAGTATTTCCACGTGGGAGGATATATTAAAAAAAAAAATACACCAGCTCAGTGTGCAAAGATGCACCGAGAGTTGATTCGCTGGGAGAGGATTCTCTGCATCCTTGTTTGTGACAGAACCTGGCCCGTAACTTACCTGTCTGGTCATTCTCTTGTTTGCTTTCGGTGTCAGAGTAATTCTGGCCTCGGAACAAACCATCGAGGGGCGCCTGGGTGGCTCAGTCGGTTAAGCATCCTCCTCTTGGTCTCGGCTCAGGTCGTGATCTCACAGATCGTGGGTTCGAGTCCCGCATCGGACTCTGTGCTGACAGTGCGGAGCCCGCTTAGGATGCTCTCGCTCTTTTTCTCTCAAAATAAATAAATAAACTTAAAAACAATTTTTTTTTAAACCATCGAAAAGTCGGGCGGCATTTTCTCTCTTCCGTTCCCTATTCTCTGGAAAGGTCTGCAGGAGATTAGTGAAGAATCCATCACTGAAGAGACGTATGCCCGCAGAGGCCTCACAGGAAAGGTTTTCCAAGTAATAAAGTCACTGCCTTGAAAGACATTCAGATTTCCTCTCCCTCTCGTTTCGGTTTGGGGAAGCTACGTTTCTCTAGGGATGTATCCGTTTCATGTCGATTTTCAAGTTGATTTGCCTAATCCTGTACACGATGGTGTCTTGTTACCCGCCCCCCCAACTTCTACAGGAGAGAGCGCGCGCCTCTTTCCATTCCTGATGGTGCTCTCGTGCCCTCTCTCTTCACCTCTCCATCTGTCTTGACAGGTGTTTATCAACATTAATAGTCTTTTCTTAGAACCTGCTTCTGTGCTTGTCTGAGAGCTGGTGAGCTTCCTCGGCCGTCATGGAAACGAGCACCACAAAACGCTGGGTAGCTGGTGGGCGCACAAACCCCTGAGTTTGTGCGGTGTGAGTCCCTGAGTCTCCGTTTTTTCTCCCTGAAACTCTGCCTCGACATTTTCTGATAGATTCCCCAACTTTGAAAGCGTTGACATCCTTGGACCGCTTTTGGGAAAGCAACTCCACTTCGGGGAAAGCCCGAGGCTCCAATCAGATCGAGCCACACGGACCCATGTAGGAAGGTGTTCTTGCAACATCTGAAGCCCCGAGGCGGCCGGCCGGCCGGTTGGTTTCCCCTGCCGACTCCAGCTGGTGTGTGTGGGGCTCAGAAGCCGTCCCCTCTGTGGCCTCGGCCTCACCCGACAAGTCTCCATACGTCTTGATGATGTTCATTATTGTTCCATTTAAAACATCTAACCTTGGCGCCTTCTGCTCCTTTGACTCGTGGGCCACGTGGGAGCCCAGCGCTGAAATCCCAAACACCTGCAGGACTTCCTCGCGCCTTCCTTTTCCTCCCGCGACCCTCAGCTCAGATCTGCGGGTGGCAAGTCCTTGCTTTCCATTTGTCCAAAAACATCCGTAGCACGTCTCCAACTCCGAGGACCTGGGGGCACCGAGATTTTGAGAACGGAAGGTGGAGGGGCAGAGGGCCCGGCTCCCGACGTGGCCTGGGGTGTGTGTGTGTGTGTGTGTGTGTGTGTGCCCGGGGCCAGGCCTGAAGGGGGAGGTACCAGGAGTCCCCCCAGGCGAGGATTTGGGACCTGCCCTTAGGCAGGGGTGGCTGGGATTTCAGGGTCACTGAACGGCAGGCCTGCCCTTCCTGGGCTCAGAGCTGCGGGCCTGCAGGTGCCCGCAGCGGGGGGGGGGGGGGGGGGGGGGTCTGGGAGGGGCTTGTGTGGCACAGGGGGGCTGCCTGTGCTTCTGTGCAGGACGACTGCCTGCTCACGCTGGGGGAGGAGGTGCAGCGTCTGTCCCAGCTGGAGGTCCTGCTTCGGAAGAAAGATGAGGAGCTCTTGGCCCTCCAGGAGGAGAGGGAGGCCTTGAAGAAGCAGCTGAAGTTCCTCCTCCACAGCAAAAGCCAAGACATACTGGTAGGTCAGGGCCCGGGGTGAGCAGGGGACCCGAGCCACAGGCTCGCTGCCAAGGGTCCAAAGCTCCGGGCAGCCCCCAGGCCCCCCCGAAAATGCCCTAACGTCCTGGAAGTTTGCCACCTCCTCGGGGGGCTCAATGGAGAAAGAGAGAAGCAGATCCCCGTGCTTTGCTGCTGGCTTACTTTCTCCCTGGGGCGGGGGAGGGCGGGGCAGGGCGGGTCGCTCTCTGGACTCCGTTTCCTCCCTGATAAGATGGGGGCCGGACCCTTCCAGGTCCTGAAGTTGGTTCCCAGGGCTTAGACGTGGCCCCCCCGCGGGCCTGGTGGCTCCGAGGAGCCCAATCCGTTCTGCCTGCAGGACATTCAGTGTCCTTGCCTATAAAACGGGGAGGGGGTGCTGCCCCTTGCCAGGTCTGGGCGGAGGGCTGAACCAGGCAGGTGCTGGTACGGCCCGGGAAGCAGGCGCCTGGTCTTTCTAAAGCCTGATTTCTTTCTTTACTGAGGATACAGCCCAGTATTTGCTGGGGGGACACAAGGGTGGGGGACCCTTGAGATGCCACCGGAGAAAGCCGGGCCAGACGCCGATGGTGGGGTGCCAGCAGGCAGGGGCAGCAGGAATCTCAAGGGGCCTGGGGGCCTTTCCTTGTTCCCCAGCCCCCTGGGGGCGCTTAGAGAGGTGTGAGCCACAGCGCGCCTGCAGTGACATGAAACGTGGGCTGGTCCATGTGCCCGTCACCGCCCCCCTTCTCACCAAAATAGCACCCTTGGCAGGAGGACACTGGGTCCCCTCCCTCCCCTGCAACATAGAGAGGCTGCTGTCCCCTTCCAGAAGGACAGGTCTCATCACCTGGGGGAGCCGAGGCTCATGCAAGCATCTTAAGGAGCAGGCCAGCCGGGAGACCGGGGTGGGAGGGATAGGAGGAGAGAGCCACATCTGCAGGGCACCCAGGTGAGGCCCAGGCCGTGGTGTCCTACCCGCAGCTCTCACCTGCTGGCCTTTCCCCAGTCCTAGACCCTCAGACACACCTGGGGGAACAGGTGCAGGGGATCAGGGCAGCCCGGGAAAACGGACTCCAGCTCCCCGGCCCGGGGGTGCCATGGTCTCTCGAGACAGAGAGGCTGACCCTGTCGCGGCTGGGGGGCCGTGGCCCCACGACCGGCGCGCTGCCTGCCCCCTGCGCTCCTGCCCAGCGTGCCTTCCGTGTTCCTGCCGCAGGAGAAGTTTTCCGCCATCGGCAGAGGCAAGGACCTGGAAGTGGTTGGCGGTGAAGAAGAGGCGGAGGAAGCCAAGGGCCGAGTGGGCCGGGGGGAGGCTGCGCCCAAGGCGTGGGGCGAGGAGGCGGAGGAGCAGCTGGAGGAGGAGGTGGTAGAGCTGGAGGAGGAGGAGGTGCAGCAGGACGAGGCTGAGCGCAAGACCAGTTCGCGCTCCCTGGAAGACGCTTTCGAGCAGGAGCTGATAGCCCAGCTGGAGGAGTACGAGCAGATGATCCAGGAGGTGCAGGAGGAGCTCGAGGTGACCAGGACCCGATACTCGGTGGCCACAGGTGCGGCGGCGGCCGGGAGCCTCGGGAGGGAGGGCGGGCGGCGCGGCGCTCGGTCCGTCTTCTCAGGCCCCGCCCCCTCTCCGCCCCCTCTCCGCCCCCTCTCCGCCCCGCGGCCCTCGGCCCGGCTTCTCAGGCCCCGCCCTCTCTCCGCCCCCTCTCCGCCCCCTCTCCTCCCCGCGGCGCTCGCGCAGGCGCCATCATATCGCTACAACGCCAAGTGGATTTCCAGGAGGCCCAGCTGCAGCGGATGCGAACGGAGAACGAAACCCTGCAGAAGGAGCTGCGGGAGCGGAAGGACCAGCTACACGCCATGTCCAACAAGGTGGCCGTGCCCGTGTCACCCGGCCGCCGCGGGGCCTCCGCTGGGCACGCGGAGCCGGGAGCCCTGGGGCGGCCTGTGTCGGGTCGCTCCACGCCCCACGGCCCCTCACCGGCCTCCCTGGGCCGCTTGGCTCCCGGCCACTTCTCCAGGACCGCCGGCCCCGCGTCCCCGGGCGCTGCCGCCCCGTCCAGCCCGTCCCTAACCGAGCATGGTGTTCTGTCGGAATTATTCGCACACACAGCATAAAGAATCAAGGAGTCCCACGAGCTCGTGGCCCCAGCGGGCCTGTCCACGCTCCTCCCTCTCGTGTGCCCCTCCCCCACGGCGACTGCTCTCAACTCTTCATTAGGAATCGCTCGGCAGGTCCCCGGATGGCATACGTCCAATGCCCGTTCTGGAACTTTCTGCATCCTCACATTATATCGCTTCCTCCTTCCTCCCCTGCCTGGGGTCCCCAACACAGGGAGGTCCACCTCCTGCCAGTGCCTCCCGCCATGTGGGGTGGGGGTGGGGGCACGTTGTCAGCAGCACACGCCTGCCTGGGGCTGAAACCCGGGTTTCAGAATCAGGATTAAGTTCCATTGTCTCTTCTGACCTACTCCCTTGTTTTCGCTGGAGGACGTCCTGCAGCGGTCTTTTGATAAAATGATGAGTTGGTGTAAATTCGGGGGGGACACGGTATTCTTCGAATGGCCCCTTTCTGCACAGCAGGGCAGTGAGGCTGGACGCAGACCGCGGCTGGGACAGCACCTCCCGCTCGCCTGGGGTCCGGGCTGAGTGGCCACCGGTGCTGTCCTTGTCCCAGGTGCCCTGAAACCTGGCAAGGTTGTACCGTCTAGGCCTTTTCGATGTCCTGGGCTCTCCGGGACCAACCAGGAACGGGTGTCCTTCTGTTCTGGAAGCACCTAGTTTGTCTTGTTTTTCACTTCCTCCTCTTGTCTCTTGAACCTTCTGTTCTCCTGGCGACCCTGGAGCCCGTTCCTCCTCCTGCTTCCCATCTCCTGGTCCGTCTGCTCTGTTCTCTACATTCTCGGCACTTTTTCCACAGCCGCCTCCTCTTTCCCTTGTCACGCTGACGTGAGATCCGTCTTGTTCGCCGAACGTCCTTTTATCTTCTCTTACCTCAAGACCCGGTGGCCAGTCTGACCCCTCGGAACACCCACGGCCACCGGGCTTGATTCCTCACCATTGCTGTCTCCTGCAGGTGGCCTCTGCTTCGGTCTCTGTCGTTCATGAGAGAGCTTCGCCCCAGTGTCGGGGCTGAGCGGAGTGGCCACACGGTGGTCCTTCCGGGCTTCACGCACAAGGGCACACGTGCCCATGTCGGCTGAGCATTCAAGGTCATTTTGTGAGGTGTTTCCTCCCCATTCGCTCAGATTGCCTTGGAATTGGCCACCTGGAGACTTTCTTGCCTAGGATGCAAAGGCCCGGCTGCCGGTGTTCTGGGAGCCCAGTGGGGAACACGGCTGTTGTGTCCACATTCGGCTGCACAGCCCACCCCTGGGGCCTGGGGTTTCCGCCCCCAGCTGAGCCCGGCACCTCCCCAGCCGGAGCCCGTCTGCTGAACCCTGGCTTCCAGCCTCCTGCCAGGTGGCCCAGGGGCAGGCTTCTGGCCACTCAAGGTCGGGACCACTCGGTTGCTGAAATAGTCCCCACCGACCCTCCTCACATTAGACTCCACGCCCAGAAGCACATGCACCTGCTGTTTCTGAGCCTTCGGGGGCTCTGGGAGGGAGCTGGGCTTGTCAGCTTTCCCACTGCTGGCTCAGGACCCGGCCCCCCCCCCTTTCCTCCCTGCCCTGGGCAGGGGTCCTGCGGCTTTCGTGGCACTGACGCTCGGGGAGAAGGGTGGACACAGGTGTCCCATCCATCCTCTTGTCCCCTGAGCCAACCCCCCTGCTTCTGCCTTCTAGTTCTCCAACCTCAGAGAAAACAAGAAACATGAAGAGATGATGGGGTTCATTGAGAAGGACAACCTTCTCCTCCGCCAGGTGACTGCCAGGTGTGGTTAACCGGTCAGGCAGATCGCTGTCCTCGCTGTAAGTCCTGACACAGCGCGGGGCAGACGAGACGCAAAACCCCTTCGCAGTGAGGCGGGCCCCCCTGCCTCCGGAGCACCCCCGTCAGCAGTGGCAGGGTGCCAGCGCGCAGAGGCTCCTGGCCATTGTTGGCTCCACATGTGGCTTGAACTCGGTGACATCGGCCGGCCGTCTTGGGGGGACGAAGGGGCGGGGAACACGGGCGACCCGTCTGGGCCAGGCGGGCCCACTCCCCTGTCCCCCCTGTCCCCCCCACCCCCGCAGGAAGTGGCGGAGCTGCAGAGCAGACTCGCCAAGCAAGAACACACCATTTCGGAGTTCAACGCCAAGGTCAGCCAGCTGCAGGACCAGGTGAGTCAGAAGGAGAACCACCTGCAGAGATGGAAGTGGCTGCAGGAGGAGATGGCGAGCAAGAACGAGCTGATCCATCAGGCGGAGCTGCAGGCCCGCGTGGCCCTGGAGAGCACGCAGTCCCGGGTAGGCCCGCGTGCAGAGCGCCAGCGCCCTCGCCCGGGGAGCGAGCAGGGGCTCAGGCTCACCCCAACTCGTATCCTGGCCCCCCGGCGCAGAGTTTGGCTCCAGAAATGGTGGCGGAGAGAGCAAAGGTGTGAAGGGGCTTGCGCACTTTGGCCTCAAGGGGGGGCAGCCTCACCCGCCGTGTGGATGGATTTGCTGCCTTGTTTTGTGCTGTGAACGGGCACCAGGGTTTGACCAGCCAGGAAGTGGGGCTCTGCGGTCAGGGGGTGTGATAGTAACGCCACTATCTACTTGTAACTTACGGGGTGCTTGCCGTGGGTCTGACGCCATTCTCAGCAGCTGGCTGAAGCCTTCTAACCTGTGGACAAAGCTACGAAGTAGGTATTCTTAGCGTCCTGTGTACGTAAAGGCACCGGCAGCAGGGGAGGCTAAATACCCCGCCTGAGCCCCCAGGGCTGCGGAGGGGTGGTCCTGGGATTTGAAGAGCAGGACCCCATATCTGGGCCCCCATGCTAGACGTGAGCAGAGGCACAGAGGGAGGTCCGGGTGTCCTCTGCGATGAGAGACCCGGGGAAAGGAAATCAGGGTAAGAACCGACTCGATTTAGAATCCAAACACCAGCAAAGGGAAACGTCCTTTTTCCCACCCAGAGCGCCCGTGGCAACCTGGGTGCGCCTTCCTCCCCGCGGGGGGCCAGCCTCCTGCTGGATGGCTCTGATGGCATCACTGAGGCCCCCCACCCCGCCCGCTATCTTTCATAAAGTAATGCCTCATCCGGCAGAACCCCTCCCCAGCTGGAGCGCCAGCGGGGCGCCGGTATCCCATCCAGCAGAATCCACCCCCCAGCCGGAGCATTAGCCGGGCGCTGGTGTTGGGGTCTCAGGTCTGTGCAGACTCCAGTCTGTCTGGTAGAGTCTGGAGGGCTGTGCTGAGTTTGTGAGCCTAGGTCTGGGGTTGGCAGGAAGGGGCACCAGGACCTGCGAGTGACGCCTGAGACAGCCCAGGCATGGGGCACTGTGGCCGGACACCCCAGCGGACAGCCACCTCCTGTGCAGAGGGCGAGACCCCCACACCAGTACGGTACCGAGCACAGAGCTGGCATCAACCCACGTTGTAAAAGATGGAAGCCCCCTCCCCACTTACGGTCCAGGGGCTCCTAACATCCCCTCTGTCCCGGGGGCAAAGTGGACTCGCCCGCAGCCCTTTTTGTGCTACGCAGTCGCTTTAGACTGGTTCCCGCTTGGCGTTCCTGCTCTGTCTGGGCGTCTGGGCATGGAGGCCGAGGAGCTGGTTGTGAGCTGCCACAGCTCAGGGGACCCTGGCTGATGGCTTGTGGGGTACAGACTGGAGGAGGTGGGCTGGGGACAGCCTGAGCTCCACTCTCATTAACACCTGGTTAATGCCCTGTTAGCGGCTAGTTGGCACCAGCACCACGCAGTGCCGCCCCATCACAAGGAAGGAGGGAGGGCTGGGACCCCAAGTGCTCCCTCTGAGGCTAACAGGGAGGGGCTGACAGCACGCAGGGTGCTCCCAGGGCGCCCTTCCTGGGAGTCTGCCCTGGGGTCAGGAGGGGGCCGTGCGGGTTCCCTTGGGGAAGGGCGTGTGGCCAGGTGGGGGGTTGTTCAGAGCTCTGTTACTGTTTTCCCTTTTTTAAAACCATTTCTTTTTCAATTAAAAAGAAAAAAGCAGTAGACAGTCTTAAAGCCTCGGTGTCAGGCCGCCCTGGGTCTGGGATCTGGCCTGGCACCTCGTCGCCCGCCGGCAGACCAGCCGGCCTCCCCAGCCTCTACAGTTTCTACAGCCGTGAAAGGCGAGGCCACATCTGCCTCCCGGAAAGCTTCGAGCAGGGCCGGTGACTCCGCACCTCCTTCCCTTCGCTCACAGCTTGAGAGACTAAGAAACAAGATCATCCAGGCCACCTTCAGCACCCCCGGGAGCAAGTCCCTGGCCACTGAGATCTCCGACAATGACATTCTGGAGTCCTTGCAGGTATACTTGGTGCTGGGCTGCCTCCTTGCCCCCGAGGCTGCGTCTCTGGGCGGGAGCTGGCTGGTCTGCAGCCAGAGGCCCAGGGGAGAAGCCCGCGTGGATGCCAGGGACCCCCCTTGTCCTGTGTCACTGTTCGCTGTCGCCCCGGGATCGTCCTTACTCTCTGCTCAGGCAGAGGGGGACCGGGCCCCCGAAAGGGTGGCGGTGCGGTGCAGCTGGCGAGGCTCGCTGCGCTCGGCCTCTGGCGACCCCCATGCCGCAAGCCCTCCGGGGTGCATCGGGGAGGGGGCCGAGCTGCTGGGGTCCTGGAGGTTCCCCTGCGGTTGGAGGGGAGTCCAGGCTCTGTCCCTGCAGCCTTTTCAGGGATGCTTCTCGGCACCTCGGCGTGGCCTCGGCTGGGATCTCATCCACTTGGCCAGGACCCTGGCACGGACCCCTCCCTGGCCTTGGATGGCACTATCATCTTGCCGACCCCAAGCAGAGGCCTCACAGGGCTGGGGGCGGGGGGGTGCAGGGGACATAGCTCAGGCTTGGGGGCCGGCAGGGGCGAGTCACCTCCCCTGTGGTCCTTGGCTGAGAAGCTGTGGCGGGGTCACTTGGGTTCACTGGGCCACGGAACGTCCCTCTGCACATGGGAGGGAACACGCCTGCCTCCTTGGCGTGGTGGGGAGAGGGCCCTGGGAGCAGTGGTGCCCCTGCAGCCACCGCCGGTGCTCCCTTCCAGAAGATCATCTCCGAGCGGGCAGACTACTACAGTCAGCTGAAGCAGAGAGGCGTCAGGATGCCTCCCCTGCACCCGTCCGAGTCCTCGTCCTCGTCCTCCCCCGGCAAGTCCAAGAAGACAGCCTCCAAGTAGACCCGGCCCGGCCCCAGGAGAGGCTGGGACCTGGCTCTCGGGGCACCCTTGTGTGGCCCAGTCTTTTTGCTTTAGAATTAAACCCTGTCTTTGGCCACGGGCCCAGCTTTTCCTTCCCCCGGGACTCGTGGGGGCTCGGGCTCCATCCACAGCCCCATCTGCATCCCTAGCTCCTTCCTGGGGAGACCCCCACACGGAGCAAGGGCCCCTCCAGAGGCCTCGGGCTTAGGGCACCTGGGCCTGGGTGTCTATCCACTCCTTTGACTGGGCCCTCCGGGGGCCGCCTCTGAAACGGGGGCTCCCCTGGCAGGGGTGACCCCTTTGGAAGAAGGTGGAGGTGGTTTTCCTACTGCTGTTCCTTCCCATCATCGCTGGGGGAATGACAGCTCCCGGTGGCCGGCCAGGCACCTCTGTCTGCGTCCTGCACACGCAGGCTTTGGGCACATAAACGCGCTGAATGAAGGAACCCGTCAGGGGGCATCCCTTGGCTTTCCACCTACACCTGTGCACGCAGCCTGGCCCGCCCCCCACCCAGCCCCTCCCCCAGAGGCCCAGGGCGCAAACTGGAGAGACGCAGCTGGGAGCTCCGCAGGCCCCCGCCCCCTGGGTGCCTCTGCAGGACTCCTCGCCTCTCGGATCAGACCCAGGCGCGTCCGGAGGCTCCAGGCCCCGCTTCTGCGCCCAAGCCCGTTCCTGCGCGGTCTTGGTGGAGGACTAGGCACTCTCATGCCTAGGACGCCCGAGGGCCTAGCGGCCCCTTCGGCCTCTCTCCCCAGCAGCCCTTCTCCCCAGTCGCCCCTTGCGCCTGACAGACCCTCTCCCTCGCAGTCCCTCTTCCTAGCGACCCCTGACCCTTGCGGTCCCTTTGCTCCTCTGTCCCCTCAGGCCCCCTCGCTCCTGCTACGCCCTCCCGCTTATGGTCTCTCTTTCCTGCGGCCCCCTTGCCCTTGCTAGGCCCTCCTCTCTACAGCCCTTCTTCCCCGAGGTCTCCTGTCCCCCGCAGCCCCTCTCCCTTGCAGAACCCCTCTTTCCCGCGGTCTCCTCTCTCCTCCGCGGCACCTACGCCTTCCTTCCCTGCAGCGTGCACGCCCTCCGGCGGCGCCCCCGGGAGCACCTGCGGCCCGGGATCGGCTTCCCAGTTCGCCCCGCCCCTAGCCCCGCCCCTCGCCTCCCCTCCCGGCTGAGGACACGTCTGCGCGGCGCGGGGAACCGGGGGGCCGCGGGGCCCGTGGGACACGCGTCGGGCGCAGCTTCCTCGTGCAGGCGGACCGCGGACGTGGGCCTGGCCGCGGCCCCCCTGGCCTGTGAGCGGCCGCCCGGGAGAGCGGAACTGCGGGTAGGCGGCGGGGGAGGCCAAGCGGACCCCCGGGCCCAACCCGTGGAGGGGCGGCCACATGCCGGAAAGGGCCGCCTGGTTCCTGCTGGCCGCCCGGGGACACCCCAGGGCTCCTTTCCCTCCCCGGCACCTGGCAGAGCCGGTCCTCTCCGCTTTATTTTCTGTGTGTTTTGTTTTGTTTTGTTTTTCAGGTTGGCAGCATCCGCGCACCTCGGACCTTGACCTGTGGCCTGGGAGGCGGTGTGACCTACTGGCTAGGCTCTGACCGCCTGCCTGGGCACCTGAGTCTGGGCTTCCACGCCAGGACTCTCCCTTGGTAAGTTGTGGGCTCCTCGGAGGTGCTTTGGGAGCGAGGGGGTCTAAGGGGTGGGGTGGTGGTACCCGCCAGAGCCCCGGCTCTCTCGGCTCTCGGCTGGTGTCTCTAGGCAGCACGGCCCCAGGCTGTTGCTCCAGGCTGTGACCCTCTGCTGGGGGTGGGGAGAGAGGCCCTCAGGAGCCCAGCTCTAGCCGCCTCACCAGCTTTGTCCAACCGGAGGGGCTTGAGAGACACCCTTTCCATCAGTTAGGAATGCACGTGACTGAAGCTCATGGTCCCAGGCTTGAACAGGTGGGGGTTGGCTCTTCGCACACAAAGAAGCCGCAGGTGGGTAATTGGTGTGGCTGTGGAGACCGCACGCCATCAGGGCTGGTGCCACATGGATATCAGGGTTGCAAGACGGCTGCTGTAGCTCCAGCCATCACTGTAGGGCAGGAAGAAGGAAGTGGCTGCTATTTCTTTGGTGAGAACAAAAAAACTCCAGCTCCTGCTACACGCCGGGGGCCAGGGTATTAAGCTTGTCTTGGCCCCGGTCTGTCACTCAGGGTGGCACCTTGCTGCCCGGAACAGGATGGGGATTCTGCCCAGAGGTGGGAGGGGGCGGACGTCAGATAGCTCCTTTCCCAGACGCACCTGGGAAAGCGGAACCCTCACTCAGTGGGCACTCGGCCTCCCTTGGGCCTGAGAGCCGCCACTGACCTGAGTGGCTGCCGCAAAGCTGGTGGCCCCCACCCGAGAGGCAGGCTTTGTGGCTGCGAGACGAGCTCCCTTCCTTCCCCCCACGGGCCTGGGACGGGGGAGAGACTGAACCCGGAGGCACGTCAGGAGTTTAAGAACTGCTGGGTTTTGGGAGCTTCTGGGTTGGCCTCTTGCCATTCAGTGGCCTGCTGTGCCTTTCAGTCTCTCCCCAAGATTCCGTGGGAAGGGGTCCCGAGAAGAGGCCCCTGGGTCTCCAGCGCCTGAATTCCCGGCAGGCCCAGGTGCCCCACCCCCAGGCCCCCAGCTTCTCCCCCAGGCGGTGCCGGGGGAGGGGCTGCAACTCTCACTGGCCAGAGGACATGGGACACAGCTGCGGGCACTGCCCCGGCCAGCCAGACAGGCTGTACCAGCCGCCGCCCCGTCCCTCTCCTTCCCAGCCTCCAGGGAAGCTCCGGGGCCTTATCGGTCAGGAATGGGGAGGGAAGAGGCAGTTATCAGGCCAAGGACCCGCGGTGTCCAGTCTCTAGGGCCCAGCAGCTGTCCGGGAGGCCCCTGCCTGGGATGGGGCTGGGTGGAGAGAGACATTCCTGAGGGGAGGGTTTGGGGACCTGCAGCCTCCCTGGGTTGGATTCCCGCTCTGCCGCCTCCCATGTGACCCCGGGCTTGACCGCTTGGCATCAGTTCACCTGGTAAGTCAGGTGAGGGTTCCGGGAAAGGAGCCAGCCCACTGACGTGCCTCGGAGCACACGGAGCCCTGGCCACGGCCCTCACTAGGTCCACGCTTCACAGGGATGTCGGGGGCCCGAACGTCCGCCTCGGTCTCCCCACAGCCCCGGCCCCCCTGGCCGCAGCCCGCAGCATGCAGCCCCAGCCGAGCGGGGTCCAGTACAGCAGGTGGGACGACAGCGGCCGGGACGAAGTCCATGTGGCTGCCGGGTCCAGCACGGAGGAGGCCTCAGGCTGGGAGAGGTGAGGGCTGGGGGGATGAGGGCTGGGGGGAGGAGCCCCGCCTGCCGCTCATGCCCTCCACCCCCTTGTCTCCCCGCCCCCCCCCAGCCAGCTCACTGGGGGCCCTGCACCCGTGTGCGGCTTCCTCCTCCTCCTGGCCCCTCCCCCCACTCCCGGTCCACTCGGGCTCACGTGCTGGCGGTTCTCTCTCCAGGATCTCCCGGAAGCTGTGCTCAGGCAAGCTGGGCGTCGCCATGAAGGTGCTGGGTGGAGTGGCCCTCTTCTGGGCCGTCTTCGTCCTGGGCTACATCACCGGCTACTACGTGCACAAGTGCAAATGAGGCTGCCCAGCACGCGCACGCGCCTGGGAACACGGGCCCGGGCGGACGCCCCTGTACACCAGAACCCCCTTTATGTGCACAGACGCTCACGCACAGTGTACACCAGATTTTCTTCCATGTACATAGACTCACCTCCCCCCCCCCACCACCCCAGTGGACACGCAGGGGAATAGGGACACAGGTCCACAATGACACACGTACACATGCCTCACACAGGCAGCCAGCTAGGGGCACACGTGGCTGGGAGACTTGGGCCAGCCTGAGCTGGGGCTACGGGACACACCCTCTGGGTCCTCCCTGAGTGGGCACTGTGCAGGACTGGGGGCGCCTGGGTGGGCCCCTCTCCTCTCTGACTCCTGTTTTGCAAGGATGGCTGCGGGGCAGGGGGCGGGAGGTGCTGTGCACACCCCTCTGCCCGACCTCCCAGGGCTGAAACCCCACCCTGGAAGTTGATCCTGGGCGGGGGGGTGGGTGGGGGGGGGAGTGGGACCCACCACCAAGTCTTCCCTGCGGTGCAGTGGGCACCGCTGTTCAGGGTGTAGAGCCATCGGGAAGGCCACTGCCCCTGCCACGCCCAGGGAGGGTGGGAACCTGGGCTCCAACATTAAAAGTCTGTTGAATGAATGATGTGTGAGGGTCTCTCCCGCGGGTCCCCAGGCGCCTGCCCAAGTGCGGCCAGCTGGAGGCACCCGGATGGCAGTGGGAGGCCTGTGGGAAGGGCCCATCCTCCCTGCCACTTGGCTCTGGGCCTTGGCATGTGTGTGCCTGGCTGTGCCCTCTGCTGGGAAGCGAGCCCCTGGGGGTCGGCCTCAGGGCTGGCAGGTGACCGTGGACAAGGCCTCGAGGCTCAGGCTGCTTGGGTCTGCCCAGCTCGCTCATGTACGTGCCCTCTTGGGCCTGTGCTCAACCCCTGCTTGCTGCAAGCTCGTATCTCTGGCCCCGCACACCCTTGGCACAAACACAACATTAGGAGAGTGCTGCTTCCCCAGGACTGAGGGCTGGAGATAGGCCAGACACTGTCCTTGTGGGGCCCAAGATCGGAGGCCATGTGGCAAACCTGTGTGTCCGAGGCCAAGCTGGCCGGGAAGGGCAAAGACACCCCCCCTCCCTGCCCAGACCAGCCTGCCCATCGGGTGGAGCTGTACCCTCTGTGTGATCGCCGGCTCTGTCCACCAGGAGAGGCGCACCTGGCGGGGCTATCCGGGCTGGGGTCCAAGCAGTGATGCGGCCTGCTGCGGGGCAGGGGCGAGGGAGACCGACTAGAGCTCCTGTCTCCAAAAAGGCCCCACCCACCTCCTGGCCCCGTCTGGGCATCCACACCTGAGGAGAGAGGGGCCCACATCTGTCCAGCCCACATCTGTCCAGCACCTGGTGGGTGGGCACAGTAGGGCTGCCTGGCCTCCGTGGGCTCCAGGAGGCTGGCAGTCCGCTCCTGAGGTGCAGGGCTGGGCCTCCCCAAGGCTGGGTGCAGCCGCTGCCAAGAGCCGGGCCACGGTGTTGGGTGGAGAGGAGGCCCCTGGCTGCCTTCTGCCCAGGGCTGCTCTCTGGGGCCATTCTGGCCTCCCTAACTTCCGAAACGCCTTGCAGGCTCTGAGGTCATGCTCCCTGAGCAGGATGGGGTGGGTCTGCTGAAGGACAGGTCGGATGGAACTGGCCCGGGACGAGGCCTGGGCGGAGTGGGGGGCAGGCGCGGCCCAGGCACGTAGGTGCTGCTGGGAGCCAGGGGAGGGGGGTGCCCTCGGAGCCTCTGCAGCTCACCTCGCGCTGCCCGGTGACTCTCGTGGGTCCACACGGTCACACTGCCTCCTGGGGACAGAGGACGGGCTGTTCCATGTGGCCTTCATGCCCCGTGTGCTGAGGCCGGGTGAGCGCCTCCAGGTGAGCGGTGGATGCACACTGTCCCCTCCCCGGGCTCCGCCGGCAGCCTGGCCTCTGGTGCACACCACCCCCACCGAGTGTGGCCCCCAGGCCCCGGCCAGAGCCTATCGGCTGCGACAGAGGCAGTGGTTCATGCCCCATGACATGCCCCCCGCACCCCGTCACATACCCCGGGGGATGCTGGGAAAGGGATGGCCAGCACCCTGCCGACTTGCTGGGCAGTCCCCTCCCCCCAGGCCTGGGGAGCCCAGCAGCGTCTCCGGGCTGAGCCTGTGATGGTTCAGTGCCACTTGCTCTCTGCTGGCGGGCGGGGGCGGGGCCAGGGCCTCAGTTTCCCCACAGACAACTCCCCAAGATACTGGCAGGAAAGGATTCACAGGGGAGGATCAGAGACGTCCTTATTAAACGTTTATTAGAGGGCCCCACTGGCAAAGAGAGTGTCCGGGTTCATGAGCGGGTCGGGCCGGCGGAGAGGAAGAGCATCAGGGTTCCCCGGAAAGTCGAACACATCTCGCACCTCGCCCGGGGCCGAGCTGCGTCACAGGAGCTCACAGACCAGACAAGACCTTGCCACGGAACCGAGTCCCGGGAGCCGAGAGGACCGCTCGGCCGTGGCCCGGTCACAGACCCCACAGCGGCCGCAGCCACAGCGCCGGCAATGGCCCCGACTGGCCAAGGCTCACGAGACGATGAGCCCGAGCCCCCGACACAGACGTCTGGCAGGTCTGGCTCCGCAGGACAAGGCAGAGCCGCCGCCTGGTGGGTCTGCTTCAGCCCAGCCGAGCAACCGCTGCCTCCAGGGACCGAAGGAGAGGCTCGGAGGTGACCAGACTGGGGCAGGGTCTCCTACAAAGCAGGTTGGCTGAGCTCTGAGAGAACCATGTGGCTTTGTAAGTGTGCCCCCCAACGTGGAGGCTCAAGCCTGACGAGTGTCTGGTTCTGGTGGGTAAAGGCCTGGGTTCAGCGGGCCTCTCGCAAATGCTCCCCAAATCAGAACACGCGACAGGTGGAGACGGTAAATGACAAAAGCCAAGGCGTCAGTTTCTTACCATCAAGGCAGACTGGGAGGCAGACCAGTAAACCACCTACTCTGAGGCTGGCGGGTGCCTGGCTGCAAGCACGTTTGGCTCTGGGGGGGGGGGTGCGCTCACACACGTACACACACGTGTGAACACGCTCACACAGGTGAACACACACACACGCACAGCCTATAGCCCCAGACATTCGAATCTGGAAATACCTAGAACACTGCCACCGTCCTTCCCAGAGCCGGCTGTTGGCCCAGCTGCCTGCCCGCTGGCCCGAGACGCCACTCTGCGCTGGAAACCCGCGTGCTTGCCCCGAGCTGCGCGTCCCGAGCCCTGCTCGTCCCTGCGGAGCGAGCGCGCAAACGAGCGAAGCCTTGGCCCTTCCTCCCGCCCTGCCCGTCCCTGCGGAGCGAGCGCGCAAACGAGCGAAGCCTTGGCCCTTCCTCCCGCCCTGCCCGGGGCCGCGCAAGGGAACCCTGTGGCTCTGCCCCTGAAGCACCCGCGGTATTAAGAAAAATGCCTTTGCCGATTCTAAACTCACATAAAAATATTTTTTTCATAAAAAGAGTAGGATTTGCGGCCAGCCGGGGACGTGGGGTCGCGCCGGGACTCTAAGCGGCACGACTGGCTCGGGGTGATTCGAGAGCTGCCAAACTGTCAGGGTGACTGTGCGGTTCTGGGACACGCACGCTCGTCAGTCAGCCCCAGCTTAGACCGGAACACTTTTCTCCCCTGAAGAACCTTAGCTGCTGTGTCTACGTGATTTCCCAACCAACACCCTGAACGGTTCACTCCCGTATTCGAGTAATTTCATACGAAGCAACAGTACAATCGGTTTGGTGCTGCAAAGCAAAGCCACCTACGCACATGACGACGCGGCACCACCCGCGCCAGAACCATCCGGAAAAGAGCAAGGAACGTGCGTCTCAGAAACCAGAGGCAAAACTGAACAAACAACTAACAGCACCACACGCACGCCCTGCCGCGGCCCAGGGCTCAGCGGATCACGGTCACGTGGGGGGCGGCCAGGCCCAGGTCCGTCTTGGAGGGGTACACCACCCTCAGGTGCCCCTCCTCGTCCACCACCCGGACCTGCTCCACCAGCAGGGAGGCGCTCCCGGCCTCCGCGCTCGCGTCCGCGCCGGGCCCCGGCGGCTGTCCAGAAGGCGCGTCGGCCTCGGTGTCTGACACTGATCCGTCGTCTTTATTTTCTAAAGTGTGTTTGTGGATTTCTGCCATTTTCTGCAAATGAGAAATATCTTTTCAGAAGCGGGGAAAGCCAAGGCAGCCGTGCGCGGGACGGCAGGAGGACGGGGGACGCACCCTCCGTCCTCGGGCCAGAGTGCCGACTGGGCGGGTGACGAGGCTGACTCACCAGCACGAGGGCGTCCATGATCTCTTTACACATCTGCAGACTCGTGGCGCTCGTTACTTCCAGAAACAAGTCGGAGGTGGTTTTCTTGATCTTAAAAGGAAATCAGAAGTTTCAGAAAAGAACAAAGTTATGGAAGTCAAGACGCCAGCCACTGCTCTGAAGAGAAAGCTCTGAGACAGAGGCCCCTGGGCACGGGCCAGAGGGCTGTGCGCACGGAGGCTCCTGGTGCGGCACCGAGCGTGACACGGACGCCCAGATCTGCGCGACCGACCCCCGGCTCTCGAGCCCGTGCGTCCGTTGTGCAGCAGACGCCCGTGCTAAGTCTGCAGGTGAGCCAGCCCAGCCCCCAACGCGCACACGCCGCCCCACCTTCGTCTTCTCGCTGTTGGTTATGGGCGGGAAGGAGATCACGTCGCCGTCTGCATCCACGAGGCAGGGGTAACTTTCTTTCCCGTCCAGTAAGTGAAGGTACCTGAGAGGGAGGAAACCCGGAGTGGAGACGACGCTCTGGGAAGACGTGCCCAGAGGTGAACCGCACAAATCCAAGTGTTTTAGACAAAGTTGGTGCAACATCGGGGAACGTGTCCTAAGTGTCCTTCGGCCCGTGCTCACGTGGGAACGATGGCTGGCGGGCCAGGTGCCTTCCTGGTCCTGTGGATCCAGGTCACGCTCACCCGCCGAGCCCCGCGTCACGTGGACAGAAGCGGTGCGCTTTCCTGCCTTCCTGTCGCCAGGGGGCGACCGCGTCCCTGTGCATCCAGTGGGGACCCCGCCGTCCCTCCAGACAGAGCCTGAGCCTGAGAAAGACTATTCTCCCCAAAGTGGCATCTGAGCCCGGAGCCCTCGAGAGAAGAGGCCTGGCAACGCTGCTGTCCGCCCCAGGCGAGAGTCCCCAGCGGCCCGGGGAACGAAGTCTGGGAGGTTTTCTCAATATCCGCGAGGAGAAGGATGCAAGTTCCTGTAGCCTGGGAGTGAGCGGGAGGGGGCTGCAGGCCCCACGGGGGGTGGGGTGGGGGGCGCGGTGCCCCGAGGGGACGCCCACTGACCTGTGCAGGCCCGAGACGTTTTGCCTCTTCTTCTGCTTCCTGTGCTCCTCGGCCTCCAGCTGCAACTGCCGCACCAGGTCCTTAGCCTTGACTTCTCTGCGCCCCAAGGGCACGATCTGTGTGGCGGACACGGCGGCAATGAGCTCCCAGGGGGGCCTCCTGTGCTCACCGGGCCGTGGGCATCAGGGTCCCCTCTCGCTCTCCCTCCAGCAGCCCTGGACCACGGGGCCCTCTCCGGCACGCGTGGGCGCCCCTCGGGGGCCTGACCGCCGCCTGCTCATCCCCTCAAAGCGGAGGGTAACCTCCAGCCCGCCCACATGCAACGGCGTCTCCCAGGCCTGGGGCCCCAGGAGGGCCGAGGGAGGGGAGCAGGCCCGGGCGGGACCTGGCCCAGCCGGTCTCAGGAAGCTCAACTCCGAACGAGTGGGCTCTGAGCCACGATTTCTGCTTACAAGCGAGCAAATGAAGGAAGCCACTTCCCGACGACAACCTTCTCTGAGGGGTTCACCACCTCAGCAGGCGGGGCGTGGCGTCACCAGCGTGCGCATGTCGGGGGACACGCGGAGGGAACCGCTGCCGCGGCAAGCAGGGAGGGGCACGGGGCGTCACCTTGAGGTCCTGCGGTGGGCGCGTGTCGTAGAGCAGGGGCCCGCGGACGGCCTTGAGGTCGTGGGTGGCGATGGTGGCTGCTGTTCTCTTCTCACAGAGTTCCTCGTGGAGCTTCGTCTGCAACACACGGCCCAAGGCGCCCGGAGCTCAGCGCCCCGCCCGACGCCCTGACCCCCTGGCCTCCCCACCTGGCCTCCCCAGCCAAAAACGCGTTTCGTGGAAACTTCACTGATGACTATCTGATCTGTTTACTGGCAGAATTTCTTCTTTCTCTACCTCTGGAACAGAGTATTTGAGACTTTAAAGAACTTTCTTGAACTAAAATTTATGACTCAATAAACAGAATTATGACTAGGAACGAAAAATATCGCCAGCGTGGTTTCCTTCCAAAACACTGATCTTCCGGTTTTAAGCTCCTGGCTGGGAGTGCCCTTGCTTCCTCTTGGAACTCGAGCTTCCACAGAGCTGCCTGGCCACACTGGGGGTCTGCCAACTTCAAAGGCGGGGTTTTTAAAAAGCTGGCAGGCTGCAGAGAAAAACAAATCAGCAGTTCCTCTAGCTGAAACCCAAACAAAAACCGAACAGCGCGCATGAGACCAGGCCGGCCAGCACGGACAGCTCCGCGCCGTCTCCTATGGAACTAACAGTGTCATTCGTTACAGAAACTCCAAACCTCCCGAGATGTCAGAAACTCGGGACACGCCAATCTCCCGTCACAACAAAGCCTTCTTCAGAAACCAGGCAGGCCTGGAAGGGTCTGTGAGGACGAGCTAACAGGCAGACGGCCTCCTGGGGCCGAGGCCCGGGTCCGACCTGCTCTGGGGCGCACATGGCCAGCGTCATCCTCACCCTTGCGCCTGGAGCCGGGTCCCGCTGCGCTCCCATGTATGGGTGTGGAAAACGCGGCGGGCAGCGTGACAGCAGGCCCCCGGCCCCAGGTCCCGCCTCGCCCCCACCCGTGGGCCGCGCACCCACCTGGGCAGTGAGGAACCGTTTGAGCGTGTTCCCGGCCTGCAGGTCCATGCCTCTCACGACGGCCCCCACGATGAACGGCCGGATGTCCCTGACCGTGGGGCTGACGCGCACGGTCAGCGGGGCAGGGTTCTCGGACACGTGCAGGACCCGGAGCAGCAGCCGGCTGGCTTCGTCCACCTCCTCCTCCTCCCCCTCGCCGCTCGCCCTCCTCCGCCTCTCGCGCCGCCTCCTGCGGGCCTCCTCCTTCTCCGGGCCGTCCGCCTTGCCCCGGCCCCGGCCGCCGCCCCGGCCGCCGCCGCCGCGCAGGTACTCCAGGATGGCCCTGGTCTGGCAGCCATGGACCATCTTCTCCAGCCGCCGGTCCGCCAGCTTGTTCCCCCGGAAGTTGACCTCCTTGAGCTTGGGGCAGTCGGCCAGCTCCGCTGGGACCTCGCTGAGCTGGTTGTTGGAGAGGTCCAGGGTCTGCGAGCGAGACGGAGGACCTGTGACCACCGCGGGGCCACGCCGCCTCCCCGAGCACCCCCGCCCCCCACGGCCTGGCCCCGGCTCTGCGTCCAGACTGACGCCCGCCACCGCCACCGAGCAGCCTCCGGGAGGGGGCGGGGGGCGTGGCAAGGGCTGCCAACGGTCCCCCCAGAATGCCCGCCTTCCTCGTCCTGCTCCCCTGCGAGTTCCTGTGACGACTGTCCCGACGGACAAGGTCAGACGAGAAGCGCAGCAATGGGAACGCGCGGTCATGAACGCACGCGCCCCAGAAACATGCTCCCCACGAGACGGCGCTGAGGTTTAGAAACATTAGATGAACTAAAAAGAAAGAACACGGCGTAACACGCATCACTCTTCATACAGAAACACGGAGCTCAGAGCTGACTCCGCGCGCACAAGACCGCAGGGCGGCTCGGACCCCGGCCCGCTCTCAGCCCTGCTTCTGGACCCAGGGAGGGGCGCCACGCCACTGCCCCCATGCCTCAAGCGGTGCACGAAAGCCCCGCAGAAGAACCTGCTGCCGCCATTACTGCCTGGGCTTTGACCAAATCCCACACGGGCACCAGCAGCACGGAGGCGACAGGTTATGAATGGGTCGCCTTGCGGCGTTGGGTGGGGCAGGAGGGGCCAGACCCCAAGGACACCAAGGCAGCCTCTTCCAGTCGTGGGGTCTGGGGCGAGTCCTCACTTCCCCCTCCGCAGCTGGGGTGGAGGACAGACCCCCAGAAGAGGCCAGCCACTGCCCCCTCTGTTCTCCTCCGGGGCAGTGCAGGGCCCCTTTCTCGTTCTCCTCCTGGGCCGGCGAGCAGCTCTGCACTGGCTTGCTCAGCACGGCTAAGAGCAGATGGGGGCTTAGGGCTTTAGTAGGGCGGCCTCGGAAGAAAGTCTCTCATCTGGTCAGCTGGAGGGAGCACAAGGGACGGCGGCTTGGGAGGGCTCTGGGATACAGGGGGCCTGTGCGGACTGCACCGGGGTCAAAGCCACACCCGAGGGCAGCCGTCCGCACGCACACACACTTGGTGGGCGAGGCCGCTGACCAGTCCTGGTTCTGGCTGGGATGCAACAGGCCCCGACAAAGCGGTGACAGACTTCACCACGAACTGGCAAGGGCACAGGGGCTCTGATTATCCAGAAGGTGCCTCCCCTCTGGCTGGTACAGAGCGTGTCGGACGAACTTCCTTCACACACTGAGTTCTGAATGGGGCTATCCTGTGGCTCAGGCCACCAGCCCGCCGGGAAGCCAGTGGACAAGGGGGTCAGAGCTGGGGGAAGGGACGGGGTCACTGAGGAGCCTATAAAGGCCATCCGGGGCCTCAGGAGGGCAGCAGGCTCCCAGATCGCACTCAGGATGGGGACGAAGAAAGGAGGCATGTAAGCCAGACCTGGCTTAGTCACCCCGGGGGACCAAGGGGCCTGAGAGGCCGAAGGCAACGCAACTTCGTACAGTTGTGTCCATTTCGGGCCTCACCGGGCCTTTCTCCCCCTCTCAAGAGGGACCAGGAGTGGGGGGAGGGCGCGGGGGTGAATGGGCTGTATCACGGCCCAGCCAGTCCCGGTCGCCACCACACGGGGGCTTGTGAGCGGCAGCGAGGGGCTGGTGCTGAGGTCCGCTCCACCCGCACACGCCAGCCAGCTCTGGAGTCGGCCGCACTGGCCGGGGGGCTCTGGCCGGCTTGAGGACCGCGCAGGGTGGCCCTCGCTGCCGCCTGGTACAGGCCGGCCCCACGGATGGAGCGTGCAGGTAGCAGCGAAAGGAGGGGAGACAGGGCCTCACCGCCCGCTCCAGCCACAGCCGCCGCAGGCCAGCAGGCCGGCGAGGTCTCCACAGAGACACCACGGAGGTGCGGGGTTACTGGAGGCGGGGGGGCTGTGGGAGTAGAAACAGGGAGGGGAGGCAGCAGATCAGGGGTCCTGTGCCAGGCTCTAGAGGCCGGGGGCCTCGTAGGGATGTGGACACCGCACGTGAGAGGACACCCCCCCCCCCCAAGCCTACGCTCCGCCGGCACCGGGCGCCCAGAGCAGCAGACCCCATGGGGTCTCACGCCTGGGAAATCAACATGACCCAAGACAGGAGCTCCGGGAGACTCCAAGACGACGGGTAATGCCCGCACGCACACGGCTGAAATCACGCAGGACCGGGGAACAGGGCTCTCGCTCTCGGAGGGAGGAAGTGGAGTCTGGACTGTGGGTGCCAACCCCCAAAGGGTACAAAATGCACAGAGGCTGAAGGGAGTGGTGTCCAGGAACCCGCCTCTGCCTGGAGCCGACCCGCGAGGACGCCCGCTTACTCCCCTCCTGCCGGAACACCAGCACCTCTGACCTGGGTGAGGCCGCTCGCCGACTGCCTTCTGTGCTGCTGGGGACGGAGTCCTAGATCCCTGGCAGGGCGAACCGGAGACAACGTGCCAGTCGAGGGCGTGACCCGGGCACCCAGTGAGCCCGCCACCTCTGCGGGTGCTGAGAAGACAAGACATGGGCGAGGGGCTCCTTGGGGCTGGACAGGGGTTCCACATGCAAAGTTCAGTTTCTCTGGGAAACCTGACCACAGTGGGAGTCCCCTCTGTGAGCCACCAGGACGGTCCCAGTGAGCGCAGGCCCCAGCACCGCGGGGGGGGGGGGGGGTGGGGGGAGCCCTGGGCAGCGCGGCTGGAACTGGCTGTCCTGCCACCAGGCCCATCAGCCATGCTGGCTCTGAAGTAGAATGCCTGATTCTGCACTCGACTGACTGCACGCGGCTATATATCTGGTCCGTCGACCTTCCAGAAAACCAAGAGATCAAACAGACGGGAGTGAGCAGTGTGGTACACCACCTGTCACACCTCTGCCATAAAGGGACGCCTGCAGCCCTGGGTGGCCAACGTGTCCCAGGGGCACCCCCAGCCGCCTTCTGGAAACGCCAGCGAGCACTCTGCTGAGTGGAGTCCTCTGTCTCTCTCCACCAGACACACGAGTGCGTGCGCGCACACACACGTATGCGCGTGCACACACACACAGGCATGAATGCACGCTTGCAGAGACATCTTTACGCAGACGTACCCGTTTGTAAATTCACTCGGCGATACCTGAAGAGTCACTTCGGCTGGAAATAGATCAGGTTGCTAAACTTTATACGCATTTCACTGCTTAAAAAAAGTCTGCACGGAGCGTCCAGGTGGCTCGCTCAGTTAAGTGCCTGACTCTTGATCTCGGCTCAGGTCATGACCTCGAGGTTTGTGAGTTCCAGCCCCGAGACCTGCTTGGGAGTCTTTCTCTCTCTGTGCCCCTACCCTGCGCATGTGTGCTCTCTCGAATTAAAAAAAGGTCTGTGTAAAAAGGCAGAAAAGTCGGCGCAAGAAGAAATACAGACCTGCCTTTTTCAGGATGAAAGGAAAAGGGAGAAGGGAAGAGGGCTGCACGGGGGCCTCCAGACTGGAGTTAGGGCACGGCTCTGCAATCGCCATCCTCCGCTCTCCTGCTCAACAGACTTCCTGCACACCTGTCCCAGCCAAGCTTACCGCAGGGGCCTGGGGACTTAACGGGAGTGGACTCGGTACCCCCTTCCGGCCTTCTGTAAAGCAGGAATAAGCACTCTCGCCTTAGAAGGCGGTCTTCAGGGTGAGGGGTAACAGACACACCAAGTCGCATTTGTGTGGCATTATGCGAATGTTCACATCTCTGGGCCTTGCCTGGGTGTCCCCCCGCCCCCCACGGTCACCTAATCATTTCACAAATGGGTGAAGACAGAGAAATTTAGGCTTGGGGCCCTGCTGTCGAGCCGCTCCCAGCCGAGCTGGCTAACAACTACGGAACGGCGGGTCGCAGAGTGTGGGGCCGGTTGAGCCAACCATGCGAGGATCGGGGGCCCGGCCCTGGGAGCAGCTCCCTCCCCGCCGCACCTCCAGGCCCCGGCCCGCAGCCCCCGCTGACCTTGAGCGAGGCCAGGTGGGCGATGTCAGGGCTGAGCTCTCGGAGGCAGTTGTCGGCGGCCGCCAGTTCGCTGAGCAGCGGCAGCGCGCCGGGGCGGAAGAGCGTGGCGGGGAAGGAGTCCAGGCGGTTGCCCGTGAGGTTGAGGGTCTGCAGGCGTGGGGCGCAGCGCGCCAGGTCCGCGGGCAGCTCGCGCAGCCGGTTGCCGCTGAGGTTGAGGCTCTGCAGCTGCGGGAGGCCCGGCGGCTCGGCGGGGCCCAGGCCCTGGCCCGGCGGCAGCGCCTCCAGCGCGTTGCCCGACAGGTCGAGCACGCGCAGCGCGGGCAGCGGGCCAAGCTCGGGGCTCAGGCCGGGCCCCAGCGCGTTGCGCCGCAGCACGAGGCTGTGCAGCTGCGGGAGGCCCTGCGCCAGGCCCGGGCCCGGCTCGCGCAGGCTCCCGCAGCCGCTCACCTCCAGGTAGTGCAGCAGCGGCAGCGTGAAGAGCCGCGGCGGCAGCCGCCCGCCCGCCGCGCGCACCCGCTGCTCCAGCCCGGGCCCAGTCAGCAGCAGCTCGCGCCGCCGCTCGCGCTCCGCCAGCTCCAGCTCGGGCCAGGCCTCGGGGACGGGAGCCGCCGCCGCCGCCATCGCGCCGCCACTTCCGCCGCAGCTCCCGGGGCGCTTCCGGGGCACGGCGCGCCACTTCCGGCTCGGGCCGGAAGGAGAGAACGCGCGGGGCGAGGGGGCGGGGCGAGGGGGCGGGGCGAGGGGGCGGGGCGAGGGGGCGGGGCGGGCGCCTACAGGAGAAGAGCGCGGGAGAGGTGCCTCCTGGTAGCTGAGGGCCTCTGCCGGCGCTCGCGAGTCCGCATCTCGCAGAGTCACCGCAGCGGAGCGGCGCGTCCTGGGGCGGCGACCCGAACCCAGCGTTCAGCCCCTCGCCTCGCGCAAACCCGGGTCCGGTCCCTCGCCCCGATCGCCTGACCGCCCCTCCTCCACCCCGGGTCCGGCCCGGAGCAGCTCCGGGTCGCCCTCGCACAGGGGTCTGGGATCGAATCTCCTGGTTCGCACAGGCACCCAGGGCAGCTGTGTCGTCCACAGATGAGTGGCTCTCGCATCGCAAGTGGGAGATTACCAAGGACTGAGGCCTGCTTAGAGAGAGAGTCTGGCCTAATTAATGGTCTGGGCTGCGGGTCGGCCCGGGCTTGCCCCCAGTTCCCAGGTGTTGAGTGGGTGGGCAGGCTTGAGAAGGTGCTTGGGACGGATCGTTTTCCGGGTCAGTACCACACCGGCTGGGGGCTGGAGGAGGGCAGGGCCGCTGCCCCTCTGCTCTGCGCCTGTTTTCATGAACGCCCCCCACTCCGTGGGCTTTTCCCTCGCTTCATTTTGCTTTGGAATTCTTGAACTTGGTATTGGAGTGCGATCTGCATGCAGAAGAGTGCGCACACATTATAAGTGAATTTTGCCCCGATGAACACATCCGTGTAGCCATCGTGCACAAGAAGCAGGTTATTCCCAGTCTCCTCACAGCCCCCTGGTGCCCCGGGGGGCGTGGCTTTCTTGGGCACTTTTGCGGGTCCTGCACTTCCTGTGTGATGTGCGGGGCGTTCCCGGCGCCTGGCTGCTTTCCTTCCACGTCCTGCGCGTGGGGTTCCTCCCCTGACAGAGGCAGCGGCGGCGGCTGGTCTGCGGTCCGTACTATAAGCAAATTGCGAATATGCGCCTATTTTTCTCCAGCGGGGTCCTTGGGCTGCCGGGAACCCGCCCGCATCCCCGCGGCGCCCCGCCCAGAGAAAAGATGGATTTTTGTCTCGGTTGCTGTTGTGGCTGGCTCCATCCGTGAAGGGCAGACATCGGTGCAGGCAGAACTTGGAGCCTGCCTCTGGCCCTCCTTTCTGAGCTGGCTGCAGCTCAGGACCTGCAGGACCTGGCCCTCCGCGTCCTGCCGGAGCCATGAGCCCAAATGCTAAAGAGCTTTTGGCTTCCCCAGGAATGCATGCATTCGCGTGCATAGTATCATCGGTAGCTTTTAGCTCCCGGAATCTGTGTCTCCTTGCTTGCTTGGTTTCTCTGGAGTAGACTTTCGGGGATGAATCCTACAGCTCATGCTATTATGTGCCCTCTTGATGGCTGTGAGGACATTAATAGTTTTATGGTGGGCCCACTGGAAACAACCCGAACGTCCATCAACAGGAGAAAGGATGGATACAGGCTGAGACGTCTCTTAAAAGGGATGAGCACGTGGGGAGCGAGTGCTCAGCTACACACGGCGGCGGGGTGAGGTCAGGATCGCACAGGAGGGGCGCCTGGGGGGCTCAGTCGGTTGAGCGTCGGACTTCAGCTCAGGTCATGATCTCACGGTCTGTGAGTTCAAGCCCGGCGTCAGGCTCGTCAGCACAGAGCCTGGAGCCTGGTTCGGATTCTGTGCCTCCCTCTTTCTCTGCCCCTCCCCTGCTCGTGCTTTGTCTCTCTCTCAAAAATAAATATACATTAAAAACAAAATTTTAAAAAATAAATTAAAAAGAGAAAACGGTGCTCGCTTTGGCAGCACACACACTAAGAAAGAGAAAATCGTTATATTTAGAGATGCGTGTTCTTACAACTGCATTTTTCTGCTTGTGTATTTAGTGTACTCTTTATATTTTTATAAACTTTATCCCCATTTTATTTGCTTATCGAATGGTTCCTTACACTTAATCTTTACCTTTATAAATTTATAGTTCATTACTTATTTTGTAATATGTTTATAAATTATTTTAAATGCATTGGATATTAAGTTGCCCTGATATTTTTTACAACATTTTTTAAACGTTGATTTATTTTTGAGAGAGAGAGAGAGCGCACACAGGCAAGGGAGGGACAGAGAGAGAGGGAGACACAGAATCCGAAGCAGGCTCCATGTTCCGTACTGTCAGCACGGAGCCCGACGCGGGGCTCAAACCCACAAGCTGCGAGATCATGACCTGAGCTGATGAAGTCAGGATGCTTCCAGGCCCCCCAAATTGCCCTGATATTTTTATCATATGAATTGTGAACCATTTTTAGTAAAAATACTGTTTTTGTGTAAATACTGATGTGCCAGCATTGTGATGATTATTATTTTTGTATTGCCATCGCTAATCTTTGTTAAACTTTTTCCGAATATCCTCCAGGTTGTGAGGGCCTTTTGGAAACACGGTATGGACATTAGGCATGTGCTGTCCTCACACAGAGTGACGGCCCCCCTCCCCGTCCACGTCCTGAGCCCGGAAGCAGGGATCATGTGTGGTTTTACCACATGGGGGGAGCCGAAGCCGCAGATGGCACCGAGGGGGGTGATTGGTGACCTCGAGCTGGGAGGCCGTCTCACGGGCCGGGGGTGATCACAGGGGCCTGACGAGCAGAAGTGGGAGGCGGAGGTGGAGAACCAGAGGGGCGGCAGAGGAGGCCGGGCGAGCCGCTGGCCTCGGACGTGGGGCGCGGGGCCCCGAGTTCGGGAAGGGGGGCCCTGGAGGCCGGGAAGGGTGTGGCAGTGGACTGCCACAGAGGCGGGCGCCTGGCTGTGTCCCCGCTTAGTCCAGTGAGGCCCTGTCGGACTCGTGACTACAGACCTCGGGGGGAAGGGGGGTGAGTGCGTGCAGTCGGTCACCACGTCGGTCACCACGCTCACGGGCAGCGGTCCCGGCGGCAGCAGGACTCCTAGGTGCCGTGTTCTGGAACGACCTGTTTTCACTCGCCCGGAAAGCTTGGCCGGAGGCCGGCTCGTCCCTCTCCTAACGACGTGTAGGAATTCTGTGTCTTTTGGGTACGAACCCTTTGTCGTGTGGGTGTGGCGAGCGCGTTCTGGTTTCCGGCTCTGTGAGGCGTCCCCACGCGCCTTCCTCGTGCGCCGACGGCCGCAGGAGATCCCGCCGACGGGTCGCGTGGGCGTCGGGTTTGTGTCTGGTTTCAGGGATCTCCGCCTGGTTCCGGAACAGAAAGTGCGCAGCGTCAGCCCCAGGCGGGTGACAGGGGGTCAGGGCTAAAAGGCAAACTTTTAAAACTTTCAATGAGAAGAACGTAGTGAGTGATCGTTTTTCTGTTCCCCGGCCCTGTTCCGTCCCGGCCCCGCCCAGGCGGAGGCGTGGAGCCAGGCAGACACCTGCGGGCTCGCCATCTGGCCTCCCCCAACCTGCGGGACTCCGCCCGTTTCCAGGATCCTGGATTTGGGAAACCGCACCCCCAGGGGCTCCCTACCCCGCGGGGAGACAGAGGTCTCCGTCCGGAGCCCTGGCGGCGGTTCCCACTATGTCCCCCAGCGCCTGGCAGGACACTGCACCCGTCCCTTTCTGGGTCTGGTCCCAGGACACGGAGGTGTGCCGGGGAGGACCTCTCCTGGGGAGTCCTGGGGAGTTGTCAACCTGCAGGACCGGGCTTTGCTTAGGGACGACCTCCTCCTGGGCGCAGGGAGATCCACCCAGTGGGGAGTCTGACCTCAGCCCTCCCCACTCTCCCTGCCCCTCCCCTGGAATCCCAGCCCAGTGACTCGGGCTGGTGGGCCTGGGGCCTGGGGCCTGGGAAGCTCCCTGGGGTTTTGAGGCCTCCTGGGCAGGTGGTGGTCCATGCCTCAGTCTCCCTGCTCCCCAGGCCCTTGCTGGTACACCCTAATGAGGGACGAAGGGTGGGGGGCACCCCTCAGCGTAGGGCTCCTTCCCTGAACTTGCAGACTCACTGCTCAGGCTGCGCCTCGTCAGCACCTTCTCTTCGGGTCCACTCCACAGAGGGGAAACTGAGGCAGGGATGAGCTATTGTCCATGGGCCTCCCTGGTCTGTCCCATCAGGACCCGGGTTCATATTTGGGCCACTGGTTTCCAGGAAGCTGGCGCCCCTGTCTACCCCTGAGGATAATTTCGCCTGCACCGTGTGGTCCTTGAAAGGTTCTGGAAGACCCCGAGGGATGGGCTCTGCAGGAGCTCAGTGGGTCACCACCCCAACCGCTGACCACCCTCTCTGGCGGCCTGCATTTCAGAGCCAGGGGGCTAAGACCATGGGACAGGACTGCCCGGATGAGGTGGGTGGAGGCCCCAAAGCCCAGAGGGGTGAGAGCCAGGAAGGCTGCTGCACGCGCACCACGCAGCTGGTCTTCAGAACAGACCGAGTTTGTTGTTGTTGTTGTTGTTGTCTTAAAAAATTTTTTTTATGTTTATTTTTGACAGAGGAACAGAGCATGAGCAGGGGAGGAGCAGAGAGAGAGAGAGAGAGACAGAATCTGAAGCAGGCTCCAGGCTCTGAGCGGTCAGCACAGAGCCCGACGCAGGGCTCGAACCCATGAACCGTGAGATCATAACCTGAGCCAAAGTCGGACACTAACCCACTGAGCCCCCCAGGCGCCCCTAGAACGGACCCAAGAGCAGATACGCAACGGCACAGACGAACACGTCATTCGGACAGCATGCTGCGGGTTCTTTCCTCCTCGCGCACCTGCAGGCGGGACTGCAGCGCACGGCCCCGCTGGTCCTTGGCTTCTGTGGAAGGCGTGCCCTTCGGCCTGCCCTCGTGCAGTGCACACACCGAGCCCCTCTACATTATAACTTCGGAATGGAAGTTTGGTAGTTATACAATTACCAAAACTAATAAAAGCTTAAAATCACTCCACAAACCAACAGAGAAAATACTGCCGTTTTACTTACTTGAAAGCAAAACAGCCTCGTTGGCTGGTAGAAGTTCCTCTGTCAAAGGGAAGAGCCCAGGCGGGACTGTGAGGGCAGCCGCGCAGCGGGCACGGTCACCCCGCAGCGGGCACGGTCACCCCGCGGGCGGAAGGTTCTGACTTCATCCCACGGGGTGAAGCCGGTCAACGATTTTCTCTCACTTACATGTGGCTGAAAATCCTTTAGCTTCTTCAGGGGGAAGCTCCTTCCAACACACCCTGTGTGGGGCTGGGCTCTGTCCCGGGAGCGGAGCACCCCCCCCCCAAACCCACCCCCAACCCGCCCCAGCCACGCCCGGTGCTGGCCAGAGCGGACGCAACTAGTTCACTTTTTAATTATAATCTTGAAATAAAAGTGACAGGACATTTAGTGATCTTTTTATTACGTTAGTATGCTCAGAGTGAATTGACCCCTAGGCCCTGAAGTAACAACAAAAATATATTGGTTAGATACTATGATTCTGGTACCTGAAATAAAGACAAATAGAAAACTATATTAAAACATTAAAAAGTTGCAAATTTTCA
Organism: Paguma larvata; assembly: GCA_030068075.1. Classification (NCBI taxonomy): domain Eukaryota; kingdom Metazoa; phylum Chordata; class Mammalia; order Carnivora; family Viverridae; genus Paguma; species Paguma larvata. Next base: position 2,163,335 of record CM057833.1, read on the forward strand.
TTAGAGGTATTTACAGGTGTATTCTGATGCCAAATTTATAGACACATTTCTTTTAAATTAGATAAAAAGTTTCAAATATGAAAATAAGAAATAAATAGTTAAATATCCACAACATATTCATGAGCGAAAATTCAATCATTAATTCCGTTCCAAATTTACATATTTACTTATAAGTGGCCGGGGGGTCCTACAGTTTTTTCGGAATTGCCCGTCCTTTGGTTTCAGTTCCTCAATAGCACAGAACCCTGCAGAGCTTTTCGTGGCCGCTGACCACCGCCGGGGGTCGCCTCGACGGAAGTGCACGCGCCTTCTGCAACCGGCAAGACTAACGGGTCCTAACACACCTGATTTTGTCAATCACTAAAATGAAATATTTTCACAAGTCTTTATTTAGTTACAGTATATAGAAAATATTACATACACGTTTCTCAGAAGTGTTGATTAGAGAGAAGAGAATGACTCCTTGATTCGTGTTTCTCATCGCTGCTCGTTAGGGAGTGGCTCACCTGCACGAGGAGGGACCAGGCCGTGGCCGCGAAGCCGGGAGGGGTCACGTTACCGTTCCCTCGGCGTCTGCGCTCTGCTCTGTCTAGTGTAGGTTTATTTCTCCCCAGTACTCTTTATTTTTTAATGGAGTTATTTTTTGTACAGGTAATTGTCTAGTCTTACTCTTGATGTGTTTTGAGTCAACCATACGAGAAAGCATTAGTTTACCCAGAATGCAGAGTGGTTAGTGCAAATTCCTGGTCACTTACACACTCAGGGAGCGCACTGCTCAAACAGCTAGTAGGGGTTTTCTGAAATCTGTTTTGTGGCACAGGGTGGGGGACTAAAAATACATGTATGCTAACAACGTGGTACAAATTCCACGTGGTTTGCAGCAGCATCCTGGAAGCCTGCGTGTCTACCGCTCAGGGGGACCGGGAAGTATGCTCGGCCGTGGGTGGGTGGGAAGGGCCGGGTTCCCGGGGTCTCCGGGGAGCCCGGCGGCGGGAGCGCAGGCCCGCACAGGGAGATGGGGGGCTGCTTCCCATCAGATTTCAGACACGCCCTGGCTTTGGCCGGCAGCCGCCTGGACACGAAGCGTGGGCACCACTTCACGGGACACGAGGGCTGGTCAGCAGCTGCTGGGAGGCTGGGTTTCGAGGGCTGGTCTCTTCATGGTAAGTGATGTTCAGGGTTTTCAGTGTCACCGTACGTGTTTGAGAGCAATGAACTCAGGGCTCCGACTCGGAGATTCGTGAGGGGCGGGACAGGCCCAAAGCAGACGCCCTGAGCAGGGCTGCCCAGCGCCAGAGTTGAAGGCACTGCCATGTTTGCTCGAGGCTTCGAGAAAGGGCTGTTCTGACTGACACGTGGTCAGGCGGGCACAGGACAACTGGTGGAGACTCAGGTCCTAACTGTTCCACAACCACAGGCATGGAAGGAGCCGGAAGCACCCGAAGGAGCACCCTGACGGAGCCACGGCGGCGGCGACAGCGAGCTCAGCTCCCCGGGGGGGTGCAGCCTGGGGTTGGTGGTCGGGACCCAGCACTCCGCATGGGCCGCTAGCGGGGCCAGGACCGCTGGAGGTTCGTCTTTCCTTCTTGTGATGGCGTGACGGCGGGAGGTGCGGGCTCTGCACACGGCGGGGAGGCGCGCTGGGCAGGGGCCGGCAGGCCGGTCAGCAACTGGAGGGGACCGGTGCCCTGAGGCCCGCACCCGCCGTCTCTCTCCCGGCTGGCTCGCGCTGCCCGGAGAGCCGAAGCACCGTGGAAATTCTGCCACGCGTGAGAGAGACTGACACGCGCAAGGTTTGCCGCGAAGCCTTTATGGAAACCACTCCCAGCACCCGTGCCCGCACGGCCCCCACGGTGCGCTTGCCGACCCCACGAGGGGGCCGGTTCCCTTCAGGCAGAACGGCTGCTCTTCTGGCGACGCCGGCCTCGGGGAAGCCGGAGGCCCGGCTGCTGTGGACTGCAGGAGTTTGGCTTGAAGCCTGGCCACAGGGTGCACCAGGAGAGAACAGCAGGGGCCACGAGCCGAGGGACAGTGGGGGCGGAGCACAGGGTCGCTAGGTCCAAGGACGGATCTTAGGAGAAATGGTTTGCAATCGAGAAACTTGCTGGGTCCCTCGTGGGGACAAAGCAGCCGGAGCGTGGGTCATGTCACCGCTTCGTGTACGTCCTGCCGGAGCTTCTGCTCAGTCCCTTTGGGGTGGGGATCTTGCTTCCGACCTTTGCCCCAGAGGGCCCTGATTTGGTCATGGCTGGGCCTTTACCTGCTGGACACACAGACACGTAAAACACAGGCACTGCATCAGCAGGGAGACTGACACGTGACCAGAGCGCAAAGCCATGGTGACAGCGTGGCAGCGGGAGTCGTCAGGCCCTGGGGAGGAGCGGAGCCCGAGCGGGGTCTGTGGGGTCAGCACGGCGGCCACTCAGTCCGCAGGCGGCCAGGCTGAGGGGGCGCGTGCGAGAGCTGGCTGCCCGGCTGAGGAGCAGGGCACGCGTGTCCTCAACAGGCCCAGAGGAGACACCCGGCCCGAGGGTCGGGAGAAGGAGAGCTGAGCCCTGTACCCGGGTGGTGGCTGTAGAGACGCAGCTCAGAGATGAAGAAAACGAGCAGCCACGTGGCCAGAGCTTCGTTTCTGGGCTGAGCAGCTCCGGGCAGGCCCCCGGGCGCCCGCACTCCCTCAGCGAGGAAGGAGTTGCCGGGAGGGGGGCGTCCCGTCAGCCGTGTCAGCCCTCAGCCGCGCACCGGCAGGAGGGCCCGGCGCCCGCGTCCCGTCACGCTCGTGTTTACCGCTCGCTTGCTTACATGCCCCTGACGTAAAAACGTCCGTCCCACGGGGATTTGTCAGGAATAGTTTTCTCATGAAAACCATCCTGTTCTGCAGGCATTCTAAACCTCACATAAAATAGTAAAGTTATAATTTATGAAGTGGGCAGGGCGTCATCTGTGAGTCTACTCTCCAGCTCGGTGTTTCCACACGCCCCGGTTTGGCGGCAAGAGTGCGGTCCGGTCCCACGTCAGCCTACTCGCTAAGGGAGCAGAGGCCGCACGCCCAGACTGGAGGGAAGTGGCTCTGCGTGACGACAGAGGCGCGGGGACCCTGCCACGCGCACCCACGCGCAGGAGGGCCTGAGCTCACCCGGCGGCAGGGCTGGCGCCTGGTGCAGCGCGTGCGTCTTGCGGAGGTTCATCGTGCAGCCGGCGGGGCCCATGAGGTGAGCCTTCCACGCCTGAAACGAAAGAGGAGGGACGCGTTGTGTGACAGGTGACCGAGGGGGAGCGGACGAGATAGCTCCTGTTAGTGCGGAAACCGGAGGCGGCCGCAGCTCCTAACGTGGCCGCATCTCGCATCCTGAGGCGGCACACAGAGCCTCTTGGTTCTCGTCACCGCGAGCACAACGCACTAGGACTGTCACCACAGAAGTGCGTGTGTGGACGGATTCGGGAGTACGCGGGGCAGGGGCTGTGGGTGAGCTCCAGGAGCGGGGGGTGGCCCCTGGTTGCCAGCCGGCAGAACAGGCACCCAGTCCTATAATGACAAAAGAATTCTGCCAGCAGCTGGGTGAGCTCGGAAGACTCCTCCCCAGCCGAGCCCACAGATGAGAACGCAGCCCGGCCGATGCGTCACTGCAGCCTGCTGACTCCCGGAGCAGAGGACCCGTTCAGTTGTGCCCATGACTCCTGCCCCACAGAAACAGTTAAGTGTGTGGTGACTCGCTGCACGCCGTGGACGACTGAGCCGGGAGAAAGCAGAGGAGTGCGAGAGGCCTGCTGACTGCCTCGGAGCCATGAGCCGAGGGACGCCGGGGACCCGAGGGCCAGAGGAGGGGCTGAGACTGCATCGTGTGGAGCAGGAAGTGACGGCAGCCACACGGAGGGACCAGGTGTCCTGGGACAGCGTTAGGGTCACGGTAGCAATCGGAACAGAAACACGAAGCCTCCTGAGTTACACACGTGAACGGACAGAATGCGCGTGCAGGTAAGGACGACTTACACTAGTTTTAAAAAGTAAAACCATCAGAGACCAGAGCCCTGTTGGGAAGGAGGGGTGGTGAGCAGGGGCAGGGACCGCGGGCGCTCTCTGGTCTCCTGCAAATACGTCCCGTTTTATAGACTTTAGAACTCGCTAAGTATTTTATGTAATTACAGGACTCAATTTTAAAATCCCCCTAACACCTGACTACGCTACAGCAGGTAACCGCAAACGCGTTAGTGACCATGAGACGGCTTGCGAACTCCCGCCGCCAGGGGACACGGACAGGACACGGTCAACGGGGACTCGCGGCCCCGAGTCTGGGCACTGCTGCACATGGCGTCCCGGAGCGCAGGGGGGCGGGGCTGGCAGGCAGCTCTGGCATCTCCGGACCTCTGAGAACCCAACTCTTGGGCAGGGGAAGGGGCCGCCGGGAGACACAGAGACAGTGAAGGAACCCTTGAGCCCGAACGTGCACTGGAGACGTCCGTGTGAGCTCACGAGGTCACCACCCCGACGCCCTCCCTCGGCCCCGTCCACCGGGAGGCCAGCGACAGTGATCGACCGTGAGCACCGCGGGCGCCTGAGATTTCCGTTTCCTCTGGAGGGAGCCAGGCCTCCCTGAAGAGATGGCAGAGCCCAGGTCCGGGGCAGGCGTGGGCAGGGCAGGCATGGAGCGGGCAGAGTGTGGCGACAGCCAGGGCGTGCTGAGAACGCCGGGGTCCGACCAACAAGGCCAGGAGCCCATCCGAGAGGCCGCGCCGACCGGAGACCAGGTGACTGGGCCTCACCGAGGCTGCAGAGCACCGCGGCTGAGTCAGTGTGTTCACGACGCTGGCTCCCAGGCTCGCTCCTGTGCAGGCCCGTGGACCGGGCGGGAGAGCACACATCCCCCCGGGGCAGGGCGGGGGCGCGGTGACTGCAGGTGCCGGAAGCTTCTCTGGGAAGCAGCGGCCCAGCTGATGGCTGAAGCAGTCCCTGACGGTCATGTGATGTGCCCGGCTACGGAAAGGCACGCCGCTGTCTAATGAGTAACTGCGGGGAAGGGACAAACCCGGCCTCTAGAGCCGACCTGAGACCCACAGGAACCGGCCGAGATCTGCCTCTGATGGCGCTGCAGGGGTGCAGCCAGCAAGTCCAGCCTGCGGAAACCCTACCAGGCAAACGGCTTCTCGCCGAACTCCAGGAAAAGAGCACACGAAGGAGGCTACTTAGAAACACGTCCGGCAGTCTCCTCGTGTGGCCTCCCCTGGGGCCCGGACACGGACGTGGCCGCGGCGCGGGCCCGAGGGGAAGCTGAGGCAGGCTCTCGAGAGCGGCTCCAGGAGCACTGTGGGCGGAGCCCCGTGGCAGAGCATTCACACGGGAGGCAACACGCTGTCTGGCTGCACCTCAGCGTAGCCTGGGAGGGAGCCGCGGCCGGGTGCGGGTGGAGCAGGGGTGCAGGTGGGGCGGGTGCAGGTGGAACAGGGGTGCGGACGGAGCAGGGGTGCGGACGGGGCAGGGGCGGCCACGAGCCCACAGCCGTGAGAGCAGGCGATGGGGCCTGAGGGGAACCTGCGGCCCCTCCGCTCTGCTGGGGACTGTGCTATGGAGCGGACACTCTCTGAGACAAGGAGGGTGCCCGGAGGACCGGATAGGCGCAGGGCTGTCTGGTGTGGGCTCTCGGAGGTCCAGGGCAAGCTGCAGAGCACGGCGGGGTCTGAGCCGTCTCTGGGCTCCTCCCAGATGGCTGGGGCACAAGTGGCGAGCCAGAGGCTGGTCCCCAAAACTGCCCTGCCTGGCACGTGGTGGACATTGCCACTGTCATGTCGGCTGAACCACCGACATGAGCCTCAGACCGCTCAGAGCAGCAGGGCCCAGGGAGGGGGGTGTTGGGGGGGACCAGAAGCCAGGGTCACCGACACCGGGGAGGGGAGGAGAGCTCACGATGGCCTGAGAGGTAGGATTTCCAAACTGTCCTGGGCTGGATTTCGGTAACGAGAAGACGCCCACCCATGTGTGTGGCTCAGACGCCATTCGGGGCCCCAGCACACAGAGGGGCGCAGCGCCCGGACAGAGGTGGCGCCCCTTGTGCTCACCCACCCAGAGCAGAGGCCCCCGCAGAGGGTCCACGGCGCCACAGAAGGAAGAACTCACAGGCGCAGGCAGCTAACAGCAACCATCGGGCCTGAAGTAGAACCGGGTGCTCCCCGAACACTCACGGTCCCCCGCCCGCGGTCCGGACCCGACAACCTTGTCACCGTCACCCGCGAGGGGCCGGCTGCCCCGTGCTGGGCCCTGCGCTCCAGTTAGGCCCTCACCTCCTCTCCCGGTGAGAAGTTTTCATGGCACAGAGGACACCGGTTTGCCAGCTTCTCTGGTTTGGCAGCTGAAACGGTGTCAAGAAGACAAGACTTAGCTCCTCCTGAGACCTGAGCGAGGAGCCGCAGACACGTGACCGGACACCCCTCCCCACGGGGCTGCCCCAGGCGGCGCACGAGGGGTACAGAGGGCGCCGAGGGCTGTCGGCTGGGGCCCGAGCAGCACTCACGATTGCAATCCTTTGTTTTTATGTGTCTGGGCAGCTCTTCCTTCAAGACCGCCTCGCCGCAGCGGTAACACTTCCCGAACCTGTCTTTCTTGTCGCACTCGGTCAGCAGGTGCTCCGTCAGGCTGGAGATCTCCACCACCTGCATCCGGAAGCGCAGGAGGAAGCAGGCTGCTGAGAACACGGGGCGTGCGCACTTGCTCTTGGGCCTCCCACCAGCTCCTGACCCCACCAGCTCCTCGGGGCTTCCTCGGGGATTCTCTATGCTCCGTGGAAGACCCCGTGTCCCCCGCGTCCTGCTCGTGTTACCGTGGTAGCACAGAGAGGCCACTGCCGACGGCAGGGATGGAGGAGGGTGGTTACTCCCAGTGGGACGCGCAGTAAGCTGCAGAACAGCTTAGCCATGCGGTGTCTGGGTTCAAACCCGGCTCCCTGACACTCGTAAGAACGTGCAGAGATGGGGTCACAAAAAGACGGCTAGGAGACCCTCTTGCCACCCTGGCATGTCCGGCAGGAGTGACCAGTACGCACGGACTCACCCTGCTGGAGAGTCCAGCCGCCGACACGGGGGTGGGGGGGCGGAGCTAGAGGTCTGCCCTGCCTGACGGCGGGGTGGCTCTGCCTACTTGGGGGCTTCTGTGTCGCCTGCAAGAGCCCCGAGGCAGAGGCCAGAAGTTCGTTCTCCTCCTTTATGAAGAGGAAGCTTTACTGCATCAGAGAAGACCCTCGAATCTGGGGAAGGAGTTTTCTTGAGCGAGACACATAACGCGTAAACCACGAGCAAGACGGACAGGAAGGTGGCTTCGCTACGCCGCACTCATGGCTCTAGGCACAGGCACGGCTCCGGGTGCGGGCCATGCCGATGCCGCCTTCTCTGCAGGCAGGGGCTGGGGTGACCCTCCGCCGACGGGTCTGCCGGCACCATTTTCCCGACAGCGTTTGCCCACTTCATGCGTCTGTACTGGGCGTCGGTAACTCCTGCGGGGTGTGAACCTTCTTCATCATTCGTGTGATGGGGACCTAGGGTCAGCGGACAGGACCTGCCGGGAACTCACGTGCTGGCTGGCGTTTTTATTTCTACGAGTTTCTGACGCACGTGCGTAGTTTTTAGATGCGGCACTACCGCACCCTGACAGACCCCGGCACGCGCAACTTCTCTGCGCCCCGGGGAGCCACGAGAGTCATGGGACTCGCTTTCCTGCGTGTCTGCGTTCCCGGGTGGTCTGGAACGGAACCCTATCGCTGCGGCGCGCCCGCACGCTGGTGCACGTGTGACACGGTTCAGCTAAACCAGCAAAATAAGGAAACGGGTGATATCCGTTCAGCTCCTTTTCCACGCTCCTCCTCGGGGAGTCCAGACCCCAGGGGCTCTGTGGCGGGGGGGGGGGGGGAGGGGGGGACGGCGCCAGCGGCCGAGCGCCTGACCTGCCGGCAGCAGGCGCATCGCGTCAGCATGAGACAGTGTTTCCAGTAATGCAAGTCCAGGCCCTCCTCCGTGAAGGACTCGCTCCTCTCCCCGCAGAAGATACACAGACTGAAACGAGACAGAAGCGGGAGATGAGGCGCTGGAGCTAGACGCACGCAGGCGCCCTCCCCGTCCCCCGCCCCAGCCGCGGCATGATCAGGCAGAAGCCATATTGAGCGGCGCCTGGGTGGCTCAGTCGGTTCAGCGTCCGACTTCGGCTCAGGTCATGATCTCACAGTTCGTGAGTTCAAGCCCCGCGTCGGGCTCTGTGCTGACAGCTCTGAGCCTGGAGCCTGCTTCGGAGTCTGCGTCTCCTCTCTCTCTGCCCCTCCCCCACTCATGCTGTCTCTGTCTCTCTCAACATAAATATATAAACTTAAAAAAAAAAATGAGTCAGAAGAAAAGAGAAGACAAGGACGTTTTACTGAAGTTCCTCGTACATGCGCTGCGGCGGCCTGCAGGCGGCGTGCTCTGCTGCTGTGACGTTTGGCACCTTTAACGGTACTTGGGACAGGGGGCCGCCAGCAGTGTTGGGTAAAGCGGAGGAAACCGGGCTCCCCCAGAGTCGACGCCCTCGGTTGAGAGGACGCTCTTCTGACTCTTACAAATGACCAACAGAAGCCTGTCAGCCTACGGGCTCACAGTGCGCTGGGGTGGGACTGTCTACTGGGTCACGTTTTCTGTGGCTGGTCCCTTCCATCTCTACACAACGGGCTGAGGACGACCCCACGCACTTGTCTAAGTAGTGGGCGGCAGGAATTTCCGGGGCAGGACCTGCGGCTGCTTTCCCTCCTTGCGTGTCTGAAATGAGAAACAAAATATGAAAAAAAGAAAAGGTTATTATTATTTTTTTAAAGTTTATTTTCGAGAGAGAGAGAGAGACAGAGTGTGAGCAGGGGAGGGGCAGAGAGAGAGGGAGACACAGAATCAAAGCAGGCTCCAGGCTCTGAGCTGTCAGCACAGAGCCTGACATGGGGCTCGAACTCACGGACCGTGAGATCATGACCTGAGCCGAAGTCGGACACCCAACCAACTGAGCCACCCGGGTGCCCCGAAAAGGTTATTTTTTAAAATAACTTTTTGTAGAAATTATTTTCAAATCTTTAGCAACCGGTTTGGTATGAAATACACTTAGAAGCACACGAGTTAACAAAGGTCGTACACTGTCACGCCCTCCAGTATTTGCCAAGCGGCCGAGCACCTACCCTGACTGCTGGCCTCCCGAGTGGGGCCTGCGGTCTCCTAGGACACAAGAGCAGAAAGGTCAGGGACAAATGGCTGCATGCGGTCTGTCCAGGGCGTTTCGACCCTGAAAGCGAATGCTTCTGTTTTCAGGCTTACTTTTTTTTTTTTTTTTTAACATTTATTTATTTTTTTGAGGGAGAGAGCACAAGCATGGGAAGGGCAGAGAGAGAGGGAGACACAGAATCGGAAGCAGGCTCAGGCTCTGAGCTGTCAGCACAGAGCCCGGTGCGGGGCTAGAACTCATGAATCGTGAGATCATGACCTGAGCTGAAGTTGGATGCTTAACCGACTGAGCCCCCCAGGCGCCCCTGTTTTCTGACCTTCTGCCAACAAGTAACACAGCTCTGCGAACCGCCAATGCCCAGACACCTGCCTCCTCACAAAGCCCTGCCCGGGGCCTTGGGGCTTCCCAGTGGCTCCAGCAGCCCGTGACTGTCGCCCTTCTCTGTCGCCCTTCCAGGGCGCCCCACAAACACCATTTCTCAGCCTTGGTGAGTGGATTTTCTCTTTCCCGAAACCCTCAGACAGCTTCCAGAGTCACCTGAGCTGAGTCTGCTCAGCTCGTGTCTGCGGTGCCCTGTGCACCAGCCGCCCGGCTCCGGCTGCCCCTCCGGACGGGGACCCTGGCACTCCAGCTCGGGCTCTCTCCTCCTGTCGCCAGGCCTTCCCCAAGACAAGCTCCCCAAGAGGCCCCCTGCTCTCTCGCATACTCCCTGGGTATCTGGATTGCTGTCTGGTGCCACCGGGAGAGGAGAGGGTCCCCGAGGAGGGGGATCTTTGTCTGTTCTGTTCTCTGCCGCACGCTGTCCCCAGCCCGCTGGCGGACCGGACGAATAAAGTTCAGTCGGAGCGGCACTGTTGGCGGCAGGCCCGCTGCCGTGCCCCACACTCTGCAGCCTTCTCTCCCTGCGTGGCTGAGACTTCCGCTCCTCCATGGCTTTCGCCCACTCCCTCTCCCTTTTTCTTTCTTTTAGACAAATGTCCTTTCTACTCAAGGAACCGAATTACAAAACCAGTGTCATGAAACGGGTGTGGCCCCGGAAGCCGGCGTTTATGTCGCCCAAGCACCCCCGACCCCCGCGGACGATGACCCCGGGGCGAAGGACTCGGGCCTCCTGAGCTGGAGCTTCTGCCTGAACCCCCTTCAGGGCACGGGGGTCACGTCTTCACATCCTGCCTTGCTTTCCTCCTTTGCCCCTGAAGGAGGGGAGCTCGGAGAGCAAGCCTGCCCTCGTTCCTCCTCCCAGCCCGGGCGTGTCCTCTCTAGACGCCGCCAGCAGCTCACACCACTGCCTGGGAGACGAGCGGCGGGGACCCAGAGTCTAACGCCAACCAGGAAGCGGGAGATTCCCTTATTCACCCCAGAGAATACAGACATCCACCTGCCAAGGCCGCGAAAAGTAAAGGGAGCCAGCCGTGCGTCTGTCCGGTGGGGCCTATGGGGGCGACCAGGGAAGGGCGCGGGGGAAGGACGGGCTGACCTGGCCGGGCAGGACTCCAGCCTGGATTTCCGAGAGCGCCGCCAACTGCCCTTGTAAAACTTTAATTTCTTCTTTCTTCCGTTTTTCTGCTTCTTCTGTAGCCGCTTTTTTCTGTGCCTGATGTGAAAATTTTTTTTCATTAGAACAGCTTTTTAGGACAGTCAGAAGTGGGGAAAGAATTATGGCATATAAATTTTCTCTCTCATACATTATAACGGTCGCTAACAATACAACGAAGGCTCAAAGTAAATTCGCCACCTTAACCTGAAAACGCTTACTGACAGATAAACTCGCAACCGTCTCCCGGCCGTCCTCGCTCCTGTTTACAGACGGGGAAACCGAGGGTCTCCCGGGCAGAGAGTGCGAGAGCCTGGACCTGAACTCGGCGTGCTGGCTTCCTCTACGTGAAGCTCCTCGGCCACTTTGTTCGGGGGCCAATAACTCCTTCGGCCCAGGATCAGATCACAGTTCCACGCGGTAACTCACCTTTGCTTCGGCGTCTGTAGGTCTGCCATCTATTTTAGCAAATCCCTCAAAAATTGTTTTATAGAGAACGTTCTTGCGCGTGGTGCTGTCGTCTGGAGGGAGGTATTCTAGAACAAAAGCCCGGTGCTGTTTATACATGTCCAAAATAATTCTAACCGCTGTCTCTCGAACCTCATACACTCTGTGCTCCAGGGCACTCACTGAAAACTAAAAATAAAGTTGGGAGGGGTTCTTGTGGTTACTGATTCTTATAATAACAGAGTATTTTTTCCAGCATGAAAGAAATATACACACATTACAAAAATCTGAAAAAGAGACCACCACCCACAAAATTCCATTATGACACAGTGTTTCTCCCCGTGTGTGTCTGACACACGTGGTTGAAGTCTGGTTGTATACGTAACTTTGTGTTTTGCTTTTTTCCATTTAACAAGCTAATAAGTATTTTTAGATTACAACCTTCCATAAACCTTATATTAAATGTTACGAAGTATTCCAATCACAGAGCAGAGGAAATGTGATAAACCTTACACGCCCAGCCCACCGTCTGCAACACCAAAGCTGTAATTCTGCCTTGTTTGCATGGGACCTTTGTCCTTCACGGACAAGGCACCGTGGTGATGGCATGTCCCTCGTGGAAGCCGCCGGGGCCCATGGTTCTCTACGCTCCTTGGAGACGTGGCTCTCCTGAAGCCGGCCACACGCGCCTACCCGTCCTCGTCCTCGGGTCCCCCAGCAGGAGGGTGAGTGTGCGCACCACAGTGTGTTCAACGTTCTAAATAGCATCCCGGAGCTTTCTCTCTTCCTGCTCCACAGTCCTCTGTCAAGGACGCTCATCGTCTCGGCTGCACTGTGGCGCTCTGTCACGCGGACCTGTGGGCGCACGTTCGCCCGTTGCAGAACGGCGTTGCCGTGACAGTGAACTGACCCCTCCCTGCAGGGCTCTGGGCGCAGGGCCGCTCGCTTCCCACGGCGTCTGCCTGGCCACGGGCTCTTCGGTTTTACCGACGGCCCTCCTCCCTTCCCTACTTTCTCGTGCTCCCTCCCCTGACAGCTCCTCAACCCCCTTGGGGGCTCCGGTCCATTCCTGCACCCACTACCGTCTCCTCTTGTCTGTCCCCTCCCTCCGCGGCCTCCCCTGCCCTGTGTGTCCAGCCTGGAGAGTGCGGTCCATTGCTGGTCACTTCCAGCAATCAGGAACACGCCTAGAGTCTGCGACCCTGTCTTCTCCTGCGTAGCTGGGGGCCGCATGGACTGCGCCTGCAGACTTGAGGAGCATGCTGACCGGCCGCCGCAGGCGTCGCAGGGACCCCGGTGCATGGTGCGCTGACCTGTGGCGTTTCTAGTCGCTTCGCCTTCTCACACGTCAAGGGGACGTTTCCTACCCCTTCTCGTCTCCTGAACTCTGTCACCCAGTCCGGCTGTGAGCGAGGAGGCCGTGTTCCCTGCTCCATGCACAGCCAGCCTGCCGCGTCTTTGCCAGAGCCTGCTGGGGACTCCGCTCCTGCGGTAAGTGACCCCTCCTTCCCACTTCTGTTCATTTCTCTTTCTTCTTTTCCCTCCGGCAGGACTGCCCCTTCCGGCATTCGGACGGACCCGGATGTGGCTCTGTGCTCCACAGGCCGGCTTCCTTCTTCAGTGCGCAGCCACGGCACCCTTCCCAGACTCCGTGCATGTGGGATGGGCCACCTCGGTCACAGGAAGTGTGGCGGGAGCGGCCTGGCCCGTAAGGACTCGTCACCAGCCCCAGTCGCTTCTTCATTCGGTGCCCTCGGAGGTCCTGTGTGAAAGCTGGTGGGGTGGCCCCGGGAGGAAGCGGAGGCCCTGAAGGCCTGCACGGGCCAGAGCGCCCTCTCTCCTCCAGAACCAGAACTGCAGGGGAGAGCCGTGGGCGTTTCCCCAGTAACGCGGGGAGCCGGCGGTGCCTGCTGCTGCGCACAGCTTCCAGAACTGACACCGACACTGGCACCGACATTGTGGGGCGCCTGTACCAGGGACGCAGGTGTGCGGGGAGGCTCCGGGCTCTGTGCTGGGGAACATGGAGGGTGAACTTGGGGGCGAGAAACATGGTGGTCCCCGTGGCCGCCGGGCTGCCACTGCCATCGGTGGTGGAGGCAGCCGGGTACGGCATCCGGGGCTGCGCCTGGCTGCCTCTGGCACTTTTAGAAGAGACAGGGGCTCGGGGTGACCGCCGACAGCCAACAGACCGCAGGGCAAGTCGGAGCTCCTGTGGGGAGCCAGCCACGCGGAGGCCCCAGAGAAGGGAGACGGCCTGAGATCACGCCGCAGAACCTCCCCCGCACCGACAGGAGCGAGTTCGGGCGCCTGCCCGAGCGCATGGGCACCACGTCTCCGAGTCTGGCCGACGTGCTGGCGGTGTGCACACGGTTTCCGTGCAGCGCACTTGGCACCGGGGGGAGGGGACTCTGTTGCGGCCGTTTCTCTCCAGCGGCTTCTGTGGCTGCACCAGGCCACAGACCCCTGCATTTCCGTAAACTTGTGTTCGCGAGCCTGCAGCACTCCCCGCCGTGATCTGTCCACCACGGGCCAAGATCTGCACCGCTCGCTCGCCAACTCGGGGCGCAGGGACCGGCAGGGAGGCTCGCCGGTGCGCTCACTTGTCAGGTGAAACAGTGACTGTTTTTCTGAGTCATCGTTCATTCGTTCATTCAACACACAGTGACCGACACCCGCCACACTCCAGGCCCACCTCCGGCGCGGAGGCCACGGTAGCACGGGCGGGGGCGCACTTACCTTCATCACGTTATCGACGGTGAAACCCGTGCTCCCGGTGCCCAGGTCTCTCAGGAGCCGGGCCAGGAGGTCCATCTGACTCATTGCCAGATGAGCGGAAGAGTTGGCTTTTAGCGGCTGTACCAAGTAAGACGGGACGATCTGGAGAGACCTGACTTCCTTAAACAAGGCCATTTCCTGTAAACACCAACAGAACTTGTTACCTTTTACCAGAAAATGCTAGAGACAACTTAGTATAATTTAGCAAGATCTTCAAAGTAAACGTTGAAGCACAAAATAGGGAATGAAAAACGGCAGTAGAATCATTTACCAGGAATACACTCACATGTCTCTCTAAGGGGTAGTGACCTGAAACCAAAACCCTAAAGGAGGCTGGGGCTGGTTGGTCGAGCGTCCAACTCTGATTTCAGCTCAGCTCAGCTCATGATCCCAGGGTTAGGAGGTTGAGCCCTGCATCGGGCTCTGCGCTGAGTGTGGAACCTGTTTAAGATTCTCTCTCAGCCCCTCTCTCTCCCTCTGCCCCCTCCCCTACTCACACTCCTCTCTCTCTCTCTGAAAACAAAACCAAAAAACCCTAAAACATAAAAAATAAAAAACCACGATCACCCAGAGACAAATGAAAGATTTACACAAAACGTGATCTAAAACTTAAGATTTCTCTTCTTGGGATTTCCGAACTTTAAGAAAAAGGTTTTCTAATTTCTAAAATTCTAAAAGAAACGAGTGTTGTGTAGACGTCTGGCTGACGTGGCCCCTGGCGGGCTCACAGGACAGCATGTAAGTCGACCAGCAACAAGCAAGTCTTCCTACAATTAATGTATTTATCACTTAGCAACCAGACTCAGAGAGAAAAATGATAAGATACTGATGCACGTGGGCTGCAATACAGCAAGAAATCGGTTTTTAGCAGAAATCGGTCTGCGGGCCACACCGCCTCCAACGGCTTCCGGTTTTGCCAGCAGTTCCCTCTATCTATGTCTGAGGCCCTGAGGGACTCCGCACACGAACGGGAGAGAGAAGAGAAATGGGAGCGACCTCCGAGATTCGTGGGCGGTGAACCCCCGCCCACAGCCCCTCTCGGCGGTGGACCCCCGCCCACAGCCCCTCTCGGCGGTGGACCCCCGCCCACAGCCCCTCGGCGGTGGACCCCCGCCCACAGCCCCCCTCAGCGGTGGACCCCCGCCCACAGCCCCTCTCGGCGGTGGACCCCCGCCCACAGCCCCCCTCGGCGGTGGACCCCCGCCCACAGCCCCTCTCGGCGGTGAACCCCCCGCCCACAGCCCCTCGGCGGTGGACCCCCGCCCACGGCCCCCCTCGGCGGTGGACCCCCGCCCACGGCCCCTCTCGGCGGTGAACCCCCCGCCCACAGCCCCTCGGCGGTGAACCCCCGCCCACGGCCCCTCTCGGCGGGCCTCGCGATCCACTGCTGGTCGAGGGCACCTCCGCCTTCCGACTACTCGGACACTGGAGGTCTTAAAACTGACGACATGGAGGAAGACACGCTCTCATTTTCAACACACCTGTTGGAGGCTGCCGTCTCCCCCGAACTGAGTCACCAGTGAGAGGCAGTGTCTCGGAGGACCTGTGCGTCACTTGTGCCTTATCGGCAGAACTCCCTCCTCCTCCTTCGTTCTCAACAAGGAACTCAAGTTTGTTAAGGAAATGAGATCAGCGGCTCTCCGTGCTGGAGCGGGACCCCCTGAGAGGCGCCCCCCCCGCCCCGAGACACCGGGAGCGCTCTGGACTCCTTCCCGACAGAACGGTGTGCAGGATTTACGGGATTCGTGGACCTGCTGGAGCCCAAGCGTGGACCTCCGGGTAAGCGCTCCCTCGGCATTCCCACAATGCCCGGCCTGGAGGAGGCGCG
Organism: Paguma larvata; assembly: GCA_030068075.1. Lineage (NCBI taxonomy): Eukaryota > Metazoa > Chordata > Mammalia > Carnivora > Viverridae > Paguma > Paguma larvata. The sequence goes on from CM057833.1 coordinate 2,179,133, forward strand.
CTTGCCGAAAGAACAGTTACTTAGATTAAGGTCATTGCACGTTTATTATCTCTTTGCCCCCATTTTTCTATTCTGGTTCAGTTTTCTGTATATTTTTACTAGAAGTTACCAGCGTGTTACTAGCCAAGCCGAACTACACCTCACCGCAGTTTGCATCTAGGGCAAAACTCAGCCTCCAGAGCACAAGGGGCGTGGGGCAGGGAGTCACGCAGGGGAACCGACAGAGCTCCTTGTCGAGACGGAAGCTCGCAGGCATCGGGAAGGACCAACAGCTGTGGTAAACGCTTGCTGCCCACCGTTCCGAATTTTACGGTGGCGTTCGTACCTGAATAAAGTTGGAAGCTATGACTCGGAGGCGAGCGGAGGAGTCTCCGGTCCTGGCGAGCAGAACGGGAACCGTTCTCTCCACACAGTGAGCGGTTTCGAGCTTACTCAGTTTGTGTTTCGGGATATATTGCGTAATTATCATCTTCAACAATTTCAAAGAAGCCTGGAAGACCTGAGGAAAAGGCGGCGAAAGCAGAGCAGCTCCCGCGAGTCGCCGTGAACAGTGAGCACGAGCACCGCGCGGAAGATCTCCTGCTGCCGGAAGGGCGAACCGAGAACCGCTTCCGAAGCACAGCCCCTCCTGCTGGCAAGACACGTGCTCCACCTCGTGTGTCAGGAAGCACCCCGCTTTGCCCTGGACCCCGACGCCCGGCCTTCCCTCCTGGCTGGGGTGCAGCGGGGCGAGCTCACGCTCACGGCCCCTGCAGGGTCGGGGGGGTTCAGGAATAGCCCAGGCTCCTCAGGCTCGCGGAACAGAAAGACGTTGACCGCGTGCGTGTCAGTCACGGGGAGTCCGGCCTCAGCGAACGCTGGCTTTAAAGAGTGCGGCAGAGCCGATGCCGTTCTGGGGCAGAGAGCGTGGCCGGACGGAGACAGACCCTGCTGACCCTTTGCTGAGCACATCTCGTGCCAGAGAGCCCGGATTCCCGGCGACACGCTGTGCCCCGTCCGGGCCGCCCCGAGCCCCCGGGCACCTCGCTCGTAGAGCCAGGGCCACTGAGGGCGGAGGGGACTCACCGGGGTCACGAGGTCTCTGATGGCTCTCCTAACGAGGAAGATGGACGCTCGCAGAAGGTTCTTCAGCTCCTCCTTGGGGGTTCCGGCGGGCATTTGCATCAGCTGCTTACAGAGCACGAGCAGCGCGTCTTCCCGGTACGACCACGTCTTGGAATAGGCCCCAGCGACCTACCGCAGACCGAGGCCTGCCTTACTCAGAGCAGGTGTTTCAGTGACCTCACCACCCCCAAGACCCTGCGACCGAGCCTCTGCTTGTTTCAGACGGAGAAAAATCTCTTGTAGGGACAGAATAAATAAGTGTGCTTAAAGAAACAGTTTCTCTAGCACGGAATACTGAAGGCCCTGTGACAATACGGACAGTACCAAGTTCCACCAGGAGAGATACTATGAAGCTGGGGGCCAGGCGGCCGGGGGACCAGGCGGCCGGGGAGCCAGGGGACCAGGGGACCAGGCGGCCGGGGGGCCAGGCGGCCAGGGGACCAGGCGGCCGGGGGACCAGGCGGCCGGGGGGCCAGGCGGCCGGGGGACCAGGCGGCCCGGGGGCCAGGCGGCCGGGGGACCAGGCGGCCGGGGGACCAGGCGGCCGGGGGACCGGGGAAGCCCGCTGGGCTCACTTCAGTGAGGAGACTTGGCCATGTTGTTTTGCTTCACCGTCATTTCCCCCTGGAATTAGCAGGTGTCCTGGAAGGGACAGATTTCAACACCAGCTCTGGCCGTACTAGACAGAAACACCCAGTCTTCAATACTCGTTCACAAAACCTTGAGTCCTAGCTTACATTTCTGCTGTTTTATGCAATTAATAATTATCAGAAGACTCCAACTGAACAGCCAGGACAGCAGGGAGCCAAGGACGTCTCAAACAGAGCCGCGGGCGCTTTCCCGCCTTTGTCCCTCCCCGTGACTCGCGCCCACCCGCGGGGCCCCCTCGTTACCAGGGTTTCTCCAAGCACGTCCACCGCAGGGCCGGCCTCTCTCAACGCCTTCTCTGTCAAGGGCTCCGGCTCCCCAGTGGCGCCTCCCCTGGGACCCTCGCTGCCATCGGAGTCACTCTTCTCTGGTTCCGGAACCCCCGCGGGCTGCTTCCGGGCAGCAGGAAGGGGCCGCTCATCGTAGGGCACGGCCTGGAGCTGCAGGAGAGGAAGCAGGCTGCAGCGCCCCCGCGGGGCTCCCCCACTGCCAACGCTGCGTCTACACTGCAGGCTTACCGCTCTGCATTTATCTGGTCCGAACGACGGATTTTAGCTAAATATCAGTTCCATCAGGTTAGAGTACTTACACAACAGGAGGATTGAATGGAAAATTAGACGGGGTCTCTACTCCTTTCTAAGCGTCCTACGGACCTAACGAGAAAGTGACATGGATTCTGCGTCATCTGCTGTTTGCCGCTGGTAATTACAGCTCGACAGCACGCAGCAGACCAGAGTACAGGTCGTCACCTTTCCTGACAAGACTTCCGGTTTCAGGAATAATGAGAAACGATTATCAGGCCTCACTGTAAGTGTGTTCATCATCTGGCAGACTGACACGGAAGACGGGCAGCCTCTGCTCCGCCTCCTCGTGCTCCGGGCGGGCGCTTGGCCCCACCGGTGTTCCCCGGGCCCCCGGCCCAAGCAGTGGGCAAGATGGGGCTTCTATCCCCACGGGGAGACAGACGCACAACTCAACAAGGAAGTCGTAGCAGACTTCCGGGAAAATAAGCGAGAACAGAGATTCCGGAGTCACTTCCTGAGGCAGGGGTCACTGCGACGCTGACTGGCGGGGGACCCACAGACACTTCATACCCCCAGACCTGTGAACTGGGTGTACACCGTGTGTGAGAGTGAGCTCCTCGCCTTCTAAAATCTGCTCCGCTGTGAACCACGCGGAGGTGCTAACGGAGGGGACGCTGGAGTACCGTATGCTCAAGTGTTAAATCTGACTTAAAGCAACACAGTTACAGACGAGATGCTCCCGGGGCGGGGGTGACAGGGACCCTCAAAGTCATGCACTGGAAGGCTGGCCACATGAGTACGGTCCTCTCGAGCTCTCCTGGGCCTCAGGCTGCAGTAGACACTCTGGTGCCTGCATGGTGCCCTGCCTCCCCGCCCAGAGGCCACCAGCCACCGCACCGGCAGCCTGGCGCACCGGCAGGAGCTCCGGTGAGGCCCTCCTCTGGTCCCTGTCACCACTTCTGGGCTGGCACTTGACAGATACATTCAGGTACGCGCTCTCCCCTCGGACGGGACACTGTGCGCACCTGAAGCCACGCGACAGCTCCGGCCACAGGGAGCCTCACACCCAGGGGACACGGTTGGGACAGGAAGGCAGCGGGTGTTGGGGACACTGCCGAGCTGCTGAATCAAATCCACCCCAAACCCACACGGTCCCTCCAGTCCCTGGTCACTGAAACCGGCAATCTGAGCCGGGTTTTCTGTTACCTGTGACACAGAAGATTCTGGAAGTACAGTAGCCTTGCACTTGTACGTGACAAGCACATGACTTGTACTGCGGTTCTACCGAAGGCAGCTCATGTTAGGTCTGTATAAACACCGTCTCGCTTATTCCTGGAAGCAATCCTTCCAGCTGCTGCTTGCACCTCCTTACAGGCGAAGCAGAGGCCAGGGAGGCTGGCTTGTCCCGGGCCGCCTGCGGGTGGGAGGCCTGGCCAGTCCCAGCACAGACGGAGCCTCCCCGGGAGGGGCGACACCCGCTGGCTGCTTAGGCTTCGGCACTTGTGTCCCTGTCCCGGAATGTGGGACCCGCAGGGGCTGTGCAGGCGTGTACCCCGATCTTCTCGGTGGGAGAGTCCGGGCCCCATGCGGGTCTTCACCACGTATCTGCTGAACGCGCTGCACACAACACGAAACCGAGTTACCTACGTGGGTCCTGAGATGCGGGTCCGCGGTGGGTGGTGACTGGTCCACGGTGGCGGGCTGAGGAGGGCCCGGGGGACGTGCCGGAGGCTCTTCCTGGAGGAGAGGTTCTGCGTGCTGGCTTTCTGGCGCTCTGTCTTCCTGTGGCTGAGCAAGCACTGGCTGCTGGTGGTGAGGGCTGCCGGAGGGCGCCAGGGGCCGCAGGGGCAGGTCAGCAGGCCTTCGCACCTGGGGACAGACGGGACACTGCACCCCAGGGCTGCGGCCACACCATTCTGGGGCGGTGAGGGGAGGGCACGACGGTTGAGGAAGGCAGAGTGAACGTCTGCCCCGACGGCGGCCCCCGGTCCTGTTGCACCCCTTCACCCGACTCGATGGCCGTGCACTACAAAGTGGCGGCATGCCAGAGCACCGGGCCGGGTCACTCCTGCGCGGAAGCACGCACGCAAGCCTGCTAGCACCTGGCGAGACCGGAACCCGGCACGGCCGTGTGCTCTGTGGCTGCGAAAGAGGCTCCTCTGTGTCATCGAGACTTCAGTTAGCACGCGCCGGGCACAGCGGGAAGCGTGCCGGACAATCCCCTTTAATGTACGCCACTTAAACAGGATGGGGAACCGAGGCACAAGGTGGTGGAAGAATCACCCTGAGATCCCACCGCCAGAAACGGAGCCAGACCCGAGCCCGGCAGCGCCGCAGCAGAGGCCACACTCTCACACACGACTGCGCTGTGAGGCTGGGGGCCTCGGTGTCCTCGCCTGTACTGCGGGACGGACACGGCCTGCCCGTGTGGGCTCTAAAGACCCGTGGCACAGTGCCTCCCAGGAAACAGTCTCCACCAGCCGAGGCCGTCCGCACTGTGCACGCTCCACGCTCCCGAGGCCGAGAGGCACACCGGGGGCGGCTGTCATCGGTCATCTTACGGAAGAGGAAACTGAGCCGGCGAGCTGCAGCGGGACACGGGGCCTGGCCCTCCTCCTCCTCCTCGGGAGCCCTGCTCCTCCAGCAGCACCGCCGCCAGGGGCCGTGGGGGCTCAACCGCCCAGGTGTTTATTTATTTTTTAACTAAAAAAAAGTGTTTTTTTTTTTTTAATTTTAGAAAAAGAGCGCCCTCACACACGCACAAACGGGGGAGGGAGGCAGAGGGAGCGGGAGAACCACGCCCAGCGCGGAGCCAACACGGGGCTCGATCCCACAACCAGGGCATCAGGACCCGAGCTGAAGTCAGGGGTCCGACACGGCACCGACTGAGCCCTGCAGGGGCCCCTGGGGTCACCTGTCCAAACTGTCACCTGAGGACCACAGGGCCGTCTACGTCTCACGAACGCACCGTCGGCGGGCCCCCCGGTGGGCGGCCCTGCGCACCTACCGGCTCGGTGTCCACGAGGCTGTGCAGCCGCAGCTGCTCGTACACCTGGCTGCGGAACCGCTCCATCTGCTGCTTCCTCTCCTTGGCGCGGTCGTAGTCCTCCTTCTCCACCGCGCAGCGCTTCTCCACCTCGTAGCGCCCCAGGCGCTCGCCCGCCTGAAGCACATGGGGTCACTCTGCCTCACGCGGGCCCACGCACCCTGGGCGCACACGCGGCTTGCCCGGCAAGCCTCAGGAGACAGTGCCGCTCTCGGAGGGGGAGGCTGGGCTGGGGCGTGCAGGGCGGGGGGCACTGCTCGACCCTGCACCAGCATCTGAGAACCTGCGCAGGTCACAGGGACCGTAAACCTCTCAGGCTCCCTAGCACTTCGGGACGGCGATGCGGCCTCGGAGGACGAGGTCTGAGGGCCTGCACCTTCACTTACGTAAGCGTTATCTAGGGGCTTGTCTGTCCCTGACCACCTGGCTTACGTCTCTGGACCCACCTGGCTTACGTCTCTGGACCCACCTGGCTTACGTCTCTGGACCCACCCTAACGTCCGCGGGCCTCTGTCGTGCCACGCGTTGGGGCCACGGACAGCCGTCTCACAGAGCTGAGGGGGACCGCTCTCTCCAGAAGCAGTACCTTTTGCAAATCAGCAATCGCTTGTTTCAGCTTCTTGGCGTAGTCGTAACGTTCCTTTTGGACGGCTTCACGTTTTCTTTCATCTAATTTGCGTATAATCTGGGCAACTTCTGGATCTTGGTACATATCGAAAGCTAAGTCATCTAGAGGAGAAATATAGTCGGATTTCCTGAAAGAAAGAAACAGGTATTTCAGAGCAGACTTGGCCGTGCGTGACATGGCAGGGGTAGAGGAGCCCCATGGGCCCAGTGCCAGACGAGCTCGCACATACGCACCCCCACCACGTCTGCTCCTGGAGCGTCCCTGCCCAAGGCAGCGGGCTCCCGGCCACTAGCTCTCAGTGCAAGCGGGGCTTGCTGGCTCCACAGCTTACGCTCTAGGCCACGAGCTGAACTGTCCTCGGGGCGTCTGAGCCTTTGCTGCATTCTTTACAGATATTCCTTTTTTTTTTAATTTCTTTTTTAACATGTTATTTATTCTTCAACAGATACTTTGAGTGCAGACTCTGTGCCCAGCTCTGTCCTGGGCACCAGGGACATGACGGTGCATGCGAATCATCTGAAGAACGGGGAAAACCCGAGCCAAATCAGATCTCCAGGCCCCATCCGCAAGGAGTCTGACCTGGTCGGGGCCAGGAGGCCAGGCGCCCGTGCCCGAGGCCAGCGCTGCACTCTGACGGGCGCCGTGGATGGAGAAGCGCTATGCCTGGCCTTCACCTCAAAGTGTCGGTCCGCAGGACATCCCAAGTCCTGGGGAGACCAGGGAAACCCTTCCAGGAATAAACATTTTTAGTTATCTGAGCACCCCATTTCTGATTAACTGTCACCTCTTTCTTTCAAATTCCACAGCAGGCCGGCAGCCTAACCCTCAGAACAGTAATGCCAGGCTAACCCTCAACAAAAATGCTAAGTGAGGACACATTTCAGAGTCTCCGTCTGCTGTGCCAGCTACACAAAGTAAGCCAGCTGTTAGCTCTGGCTTAGAAATTTGTATATATCGGGGGCGCCTGGGTGGCTCATATGTCAAGCACCTGACTTCAGCTCAGGTCATGATCTCGCAGTTCATGAGTTCGAGCCCCGCCTCAGGCTCTGTGCTGACAGCTGAGAGCCTGGAGCCTGCTTCAGACTCTGTGTCTCCCTCTCTCTCTGCCCCTCCCCCACAGTTCACACCAGGTCTCTCTCTCCTTCGAAAGTAAATAAACATTAAAAAAAGAAAAAAAGAAATATTTATATATAGGTAGATTTTGATGAAAACGTTACTTGTCATAAAAACCTGGTCGTCAAATATAATACGCTCACACAGGACACAGGACGGCATCCTCGTTCACGGCCCCCCAGCCCTTCCCCACCCCTGGAATTCAGCACGCCACCAGACCCAGTGATGGGGTCAGCTTCAGCAGCTTGGAATGACATCAATTAATCTTAATGATGGGAAGGGAGGGAGGACAGCCAGGGCCGCCTGGGTGGCTCAGTCGGTTAAGTGTTCGACCTCACCTCAGGTCGTGATCTGACGGTTCATGAATTTGAGCCCTGCGTCGGGTGAACTTGAACTCCACTTTGGGCTCTGTGCGGTCCAGGGCCTCTAGGGGATTCTCCCTCTCTCTCTCTCTCTCTGCCCCTTGCTTACTCTTGCCCTCCCTCTCAAAAAAACCAAAAAACCAAAAAACCACAAAGGTCAGTGATGACCAGGCAGCGACATGCTTTTGTACTGGTACAAGATTAACCACTTCCACCTAAACGTATTATCGACCCTTCAGTCAAAGTTGCTTTGCCCTGAAGTCCTAGAGATGAAATTAAAGACTTCATCTCACCAAGAAAAATGCCACAAAGAGAAGAGTGGCACCTGTCCTCCGGCCCTGCGGTCACAATTCAAGGGGCTGGGCAGCTTCCGGAGCTCGGGTCTCCCCACAGCCCACGAGCGCCCCCTGGCGGTGACCCGGGCACCTTCACGTCTGGTGCCGCTGCTTGGCCGGGCACAGGAGCTTTCCCCTGACCTCCGCGCCTTCAGCAAAGCCCTGCGGATGAGTCAGGATGCGCACACTGGCCCGCTGCTCCAGCTGGCTAACTCGATAAAGAACTGGTGTAACAGGGTCCAAATAACCCCAAGAACTCCTGTGGGAGCTACTAAGACCCGCCGGTGGGTTTGGCCGCCTGTCCTACAGCTGGGGCTTCACTGAGGGCAGAGTCCCGGAGCTCTCGGCGGGGGCGGGGGGGAGTGGTTGGGGGTGGTGGAGGGATCACTCTGTCAGCCCTCACCCGGAAAGGTAGGGAGGGCACCGCTGTCACTCTGTGGGGCGCAGGGAGTGTCTGCGGGAGGCCGAGCGGCCTGTGGAGGTGAGAGGGCACTTTCCTCACCACTTTCATATGCACGCGGGGACAGCGTCCCGCTCACACCCCTACCCACACCCAGCCCGTGACAGCCAGGCGGCGGCCCGGGGAGGCTCCGCAGGGAGCGAGGCGGTCCAGACTGCTGATGGAGTACTTCATTCGTGAGCCGACTCCTCTGCTGGCCTAGGTCCGGACAGAGTCCCTCTGTGGCTCAGGAGGCACTGGGTGCCAAGTGCACACACCAGTGGACAGGGAGCCTCGCCCCAGGGGAGCCCCCCCAGGCCCGCAGCCCCGCCGTCACAGGGTGCGTGTGAGTGGGGAGTGTCTACAGCAGACAGAAGATGAAGGCTCCAGGAATTAAATCGGGTCAATTAATTCCTGTAATTCTTCCGTAGGAAGTTGCCTGTGCCAATCAAATATCAAAGGATGGTGGACAGACCTTCCACCTGCATGCGTTTGAGGACCTTGCCGGGAACACTTGAACACGCGAGATGAAGACGTGTCTGAAGGACAGTACACGGAGGTGCACGGCGACACAGCGACCTCAGTCTCTGCGTGTAGTAAGTCCACCCCCTCAGGGGCTGATCTAGCTCGGGGCTGACCTGAGGGGCCCGTGAACCCCAAATCCTCTGGAGCCGACTCACACTTCGGTGCTTCTGAGGAGCGCCACAGGAGGTGCTGACCTTGGAGGGAGGGACTCTTACCCAGTACAAGTTCCTTCCAGAGCCGGGTCCTCCACGCTGTGCCCCAGATAATGATCGATCAGCTTCTCTCTGGAGGTCTTTGGGAGCAAAATGTTCTGCTTAGCGTCTCGGAGGAACACGAAACCCTAGCTAGGAGGTGGCGTGACAGGAAGGACAGCAGGCTTCAAGGACCCTGGTCTTTGGAAGGACGGTTCAAATTCTTGAGTAAAAGAAACTTTAATACACTACAGCTGCTGACAATTTTCTGCTAGTTATTCAACAATGTTATGGAGATTTTCACGAGGACACTTTCTGTGACAAAAGTGACCAGTGCCCTCTTGCTGGAACTACATTTTCTTTTCTAGGAATGAAACTTCCCAAACTTACAATATTGCTTTCATCGCCGAAATCTGCAGGGTCTCCAATGATATTTACTGCGACCAGAGCGACCTACGGGAGAGGTAACCAACAGAAATTAAGCACCCGGTGTCTGCGACCTGCTCCCTTTGCCACCAGCTGCCCGCTCCCGTGTCATCGAGCAGGAGGATGTGCATCCACGCGCGTTAACCGCGAGATGTCGAGCTAAGGTGCAGAAACGTTACGAACGGTTTCCACGAATTACCTAAGCTACTATTCCAATGCCAAACTGAGCAGCTATTTTAGCGTCTGAAGTTATTAAAACAATAAAGACTGAGAACGCTCCACAGTTTCCCGTGGCCTCGTGTGGAACCGTCTGCTCACAGTCGAGCATGGGCCCGTCTGCCTGACCTTGGTAAACTCGACAGTGAGCTGAAAGTCTACGTTAACATAGCGGGGTCTGTCTGGCTAGGTGGTTCCCTGAAGGGTCCCCTTCCCGCATCCTCCCTTCCTTGAGAATCGCTGGCAGAATGAAGCGAGGGGTACTGCTGGTTCGTGCACAGGAGACGGGGTGGAGGAAGCGATCCGTCTTCTAGTTTATGGTCAAGCGCAGCTGCAATGGACCAAGTAAGGGGTCAGGGCTCCCCCGAGTCACTGGCTGGACATAAAACTTTGGTTTGATGGAATGTTTCCTCTTGGAGGGGGCAGGGAGTGTTGAAAGCATCTGTGCTAATTAAGAGTCTGATGTGGACACAACTGATTTCTACTACACGGATCATGCCAAAAACAAAACGAAACTAAAAAGAGAAAAGAATAAGAAAAAGAAAGATGGGAAGGGAAGGAGGAAGATGAGAATGAGTATCTACTTGGAGCTCGACTGCACGCGACATTTAGTCACACCCCCAATTCCTGCCAGGGGGTTTATCCTGGGACATTTAGTGGGTTTATCCAGAAGAGTATCAACCACCAGAAACAGCGCAAGCCACAGAGATAGTTTAAAATCTTTTCTTTTTTTTTGAGTTTATTTATTTTGAGAGAGAGTGTGTGTGCATACACACAAGGGAGGGGCAGAGAGAGAGGCGAGAGAGAGAATCCCAAGCAGGCTCTTCATGTCAGTGTGGAACCCCACTCGGGGCTCAATCACACAAACCGTGAGATCACGATCTGAGCCAAAACCAAGAGTCGGATGCTGAACTGACCGAGCCATGAGGTGCCCCGAGTTTTCTGAAGGACATAGTAAAAACATGTAAGAAGAAGCTGGAGATGTCGATTTTAAACTTAGCATAGCATAGTCTCATCACTTCATCGTGGAACTGATTCTCCCCCTCACGTGAAGCCTCTGAACTCGCGGGTCCAGCTCACCCGTGGAGCCGCCCGTCGGCGTGGGGCAGTGGCTCCTGATGGGACGGCACGGCTGTCGGTAAAAGTTACCATCTTAAAGAAAGACTTGAAATGCCTTTGCCAAGGGGTGCGGGCCCAGGTGATGCTGTCAGGAGGGGGCGGGGCAGGGGTGTCAAGGGAAAGGCCCGTGTCTCACCTGGTTATATATGTTGTATTTGTTGATGTGGTTTTCGTGAAAAGTCAGCTTGAGAAACTGCCCCACCGCATCCACGTAGACGGACTTCAGCTCCCGGGCTCTGCAGCCCGTCTTCTCATTGTCACAGAGAGACACGTAGCTGAAAGAGAGCACATGCCAGAGTCAGGTTGGCAGTCACCGTCCTGCGCAGCGGACGTGGCCGCTGCTGCCACTGACTCTGCGGGGCTGAGTAAAGGTTACGTCTAGAGTGGACACGCCCAGGGAAAAGCCCAGACACTGTGTTCTAACCGGCCTTCTTAAAACAAGTTCTAGACCTGGAGGCAGAGACGAACACCACGGATGAAGACGACAGCCCTGCTCACGGAGCGTACTGTCCGTGGGGCGGCTGCTTGGACACTGCGCGCCCCGGCAGCAAAGACAAGTCTGTGACACAGGACCAACTGCGGGGGGCGAGCCGTTGGTGTGCATCGCGTTGGGACAGGGAGTCAGGTTGACAGTTCCCACCGGAGCCCTCCACGTCATACGCACCCGAGCCTTCGAAAGCGCTCCCCCTGGTAGGGCGCGAAGTACTCGGGCAGGCTCTCGCTGACGTAGAACTCCACCTTGCTGGGGATCATGTACTGGTGCGCGAGCAGCTGCAGCTTTCTTATCCGGCACCGCTCCACCAGCTGCAGGACGACCTCTTGCGGGAACTGGCAGCACCTGAGGGCAAACAATTGCTTTCCCACCCGCTTACGGCAGCGGTTTCCAGCCAGCTGCGTGGCCCTCCCCACGTGCCAGGGCCGTCCGAGTGCTGACTCGAGGGCCCCACGCACAGCCCTGCTCCCTCCAGCCTCCAGCTTCGCAAGGAGGGGCTGAAGCTCTAGTTCACAGCTGACCTGTGTGAGTCAGACTTTTCGCAGCTAGAAGACGGTCCACAATGAAACCTGAAGTTCACCACGAGGTCAGTACTTCGGTCTTAAGAGTCTGTACTAGTGGGCCAGATCGGCCAAGGGATTTTCCAGAGGAACCCAGATGCTTCGGGAAAACCACCTCCTTAGCAAACTCTGAGTGGGGAGTGCTCAGCAGGAATCAACGTTGAATGAGTGCCACGCATGATCAGTGGTCCACAGAAGAAGCCCACGACTGGCCACTGCGGGCTTCTCGTTGTGCTTAGTAAGCGACACAGCGCATTAAAAACCCAGCGGGAACGAGTCAGAGAACCGCAGTGTCGGCGCAGGCCTCGCGCTGCGGGATCCGACCCCGGTGAACAGAGCACAGTGTCCAGGCAGTAGGCGCCGCGTCCGCTGAGCTGGCACACCCCCGATCACCACACCGGTGGGGCCTGCGGGTGAGCCCACTCCCGGCCCCTGGCCGTGCTCCCGGCCCCTCTCCACCACCTCTCCCAGCGGCCTCCCCTCCACTGAGGAGACGGAGCCTCCGATGGCGCTGCTCGCACCGCTCCCCGAATGGGGTGGTGCTGGTGCCCCGCCCCCCACTGCTGGAGCCAGCCTGCGCCCCCGTAACTCCCAGCAACACACAGACACACTCTAGAACCCCCCATCCTAAGAAACCTCTCCTGTGACGGGGCATCCTGCTCAGCTCCTGTGCCAGGGCCTGGCTGCCAACGTCCACAGGAGCTGTGTGGGCCACCAGCGCAGCCGGCACGCACCCCCACCCAGCCACTCCCGGGCGCTGGCCCCCACTCCCGCAGCTGACTCTGGCCAGGGCTGCGCGCAGCGTACTTCCGGTCCTGCTGCTCCTGGCCTCCTCCTGCCTTAGGGCGCCCTCCTCTGGGCTGGGTTCCCGGCTCCTTCCTCTCCCCACTCTCACCGTGGGGAAGCCTATCTGACCGACTGTGGCTTTAGAAACCTCCTGTGTGTCGAGGAGCCCCAACTAAGCATGACCCCGAGCCTAAGCCTACGATCCAGCTGTGACCGGACGTTTCCATACAGACACCTGACAGGCGTTACTAGAGGTGACAGACAAAAACTCCTGACCCCCGCCACCTTCCCCATCTGGCGCAGCCAGGCGCCTCGCAGCAGCACAGGCAGGAAAGGGTGCGCCAGGCTCAGTGTGGGGAAGCTGTTCGGCTCTGCGTCCAGCTCTGAGCGGGGCAGGGGGGAGGGGGAGGGGGAACACAGAGGCACAGATCGGATGGACTCTCGCCTCCGAGGCACGGTCGCCAGGAACCTGCCAGCACCGAGCAGATGAAGAGCTCTAGGAGAGACGCGTCCGGGCCAGAGAGGAACCACCGGGACCGCACAGCGGCCTGGTTCTGAGGCCTGAGTCGTCACAGAGCAGAAACTCAGCAGGAGGGGAGCCCGCCGCCCTGCCCGTGGCCCCCCGCCCGGCCCACCTGGGTGACCTCCACCCGCTGACGGTAGGCGCGTGGATCATGAGTTCCCGGGCACTGAAGCCATCTTCGTGACCAGAGGAGCTGACGACAACGAAGCCGATCTTGTGGGGCATCCTGGGCGCCGGGCTGGTTGCAAGGGCACGAAAGACTTCTTGAAGAGAAAAGAATTGGCAACATTTTAGAAGGTGGAGTTAGTTCGTGCCTTGCTGACAGACAACATAATTCAGACTTTTCCTGTCACTTTGAAAGAATCTAGTTTTTTGTTAAATGTTTTTTCGTAGGAGCCTCTAACTCTACTTAAGGTATCATTTATCTGACTTTTTCCAAATATATGTCCCCAAAACGTGATCATGTTGTGGGTTGACTCATGTCCCCCCAGAGATATACTGAGGTCCCAACTCCCCGTGCCTGTGAATATGACCTTTTTTGGAAACAGGGTCTTTGCAGATGTAACGTGGTTAGGATGAGGCCATGCTGGGGCAGGGCGGCCCTGACACGGCAGCACTGGTGTCCACCCAGGACAGAAGCTGGGACAGGCAGGGGCGGCCCTCCCCTAGAACCTTCGGAAAGAGCACGGCCCTGCCGGCAGCTGGATTTCAAGCCTCCGGCCTCCAGAGTAAATTTCTGTTGTTCTAAGCCATCCAGTCTGTGGCGCTTTGTTATGGCAAACACACAGAGTTTTGCTAAGATACAAATACCAAGTTTTTTTAATCTGAGTTAGGAAAGCAATATAACCAATGCATTGACAAGTTACACCAAAGTAAGAGGAAAGGGCAGTTTGATTGGCAGCGTGGTGACCGCTGACTTCAGACACGGCCCGGTCCGCAGAAGGGAGGGCAGGACTCCAGGGACACGGGCCGATGCAGAAATGGCACCCGGGCCTGCCTGAGTGACTGAGTCATAGCAGATATTTACATATTGGTCGAATGAATGTTTTATGCCATTTTTTTATGAACTGTTCACAGCTGATATCACTGTGAGGGTGGATGCTGTGATGTCTGGTTTTGCCTGTCCGGCAGCCGTCCTGTCCCCGTGTGAAAACGGCACCTGATGGCAGGTTCCCCCGCACTCTCCACATCCCCCCCAGCAGCTGGGTCAGGGATGGGAACAGGAGAGCAGGACCCAACCTGGACCAGTGAGGCTCTGCCCCAGGACTCTGCCGGGGCTACGGCCGCAGAGTATTTCCGGGGGGACTCCTGGAGGCCTCCGTGGGATGGGTCCTGCCAGAGAGCAGGCCGACATGGGGTAACAGCCGCCTTGGGAGCCCTGAGGTTCAGCCACATTTAAAGCCCAAACTACTCATAAGCTTCCGGTTGTTTTCGAGTTGCTGAGGCAACCAAACTCCTCTTTAGGAAGCCAATCTGGACTACGTTTAAGTATCTGTAACCAGAAGAGTCCTCGCTAAAACAGAAAGTAAAGAATTCTCCAGAAAGTTCTCTGCGATAGGACATACTGTCAATTGACATTCTGAATAGGAGGTAACATATAAACATATTCCACATGAAATTCTGCTTATTTGAGTGTGCTTGATGCATGATCTAGGTCTTTCTTTCACTTTCATTTGGAACCTGAAAAGGCCCACAGGCATAAATCACTGGCTGGTACTTGCTAACGTTTCTCGGGCTGTGGGAACAAAAGTGTTCCAAATAGGAAAATAAACCATCATTAGGGAGCCTAGTTATTTCTGACGCAAGCTCGCTGCAGGGCGTCACAGCACCCGAGGAAGCGGAGGCCACTCACCCAGAAGGTGATGAAGGAGAGCGATCGTGCGGAGTGTGCCTGCGGGGTGTGCGCGGGGCCCCCCAGGGATGGGGTTGTCCTCCACTGCCCACTCCACCCCTGCTGGGGCTCTCAGCCTGCACCCCTCCCCACTCCACCCCTGCTGGGGCTCTCAGCCTGCACCCCTCCCCACTCCACCCCTGCTGGGGCTCTCAGCCTGTACCTCTCCCCACTCCACCCCTGCTGGGGCTCTCAGCCTGTACCTCTCCCCACTCCACCCCTGCTGGGGCTCTCAGCCTGCACCCCTTCCCACTCCACCCCTGCTAGGGCTCTCAGCCTGCACCCCTTCCCACTCCACCCCTGCTGGGGCTCTCAGCCTGCACCCCTCCCCACTCCACCCCTGCTGGGGCTCTCAGCCTGCACCTCTCCCCACTCCACCCCTGCTGGGGCTCTCAGCCTGCACCTCTCCCCACTCCACCCCTGCTGGGGCTCTCAGCCTGCACCTCTCCCCACTCCACCCCTGCTGGGGCTCTCAGCCTGCACCTCTCCCCACTCCACCCCGGCTGGGGCTCTCAGCCTGCACCTCTCCCTACTCCACCCCTGCTGGGGCTCTCAGCCTGCACCCACTCCCCACTCCACCCCTGCTGGGGCTCTCAGCCTGCACCTCTCCCCACTCCACCCCTGCTGGGGCTCTCAGCCTGCACTTGGGCCCCACTCCCTGTTCATCCTTCGGATGGCTGACTATGGCTGACTCCCCTCTTCTCCATCCCTTTTCTCGACTGTGGCTGGTGGCCCGGAGCGCTCCTCCCTCCCCCAACTGTCCTGTGTTCCTCCTCACACCCAGCTGGTGTCATCAGTATCTGCGTCTTCACTCAGAGCTCCCGACGTGCTCCCTGCCCCGGATTGAAGGGTTACCTGTGTCCTGACCCGGTCTGCATTATGAACCCCCACTTCTTGTCATGAATGCCGAAGTCCAGCCAAACTGAACTGAAGCTCAGTCCTATCTCTCTGCTCTGAATTTCTCAAATCCCTCAATCATCTTTTTTTTAAAAAAAAACTTTTTGTTTATTTTTGAGAGAGAGACAGAGGCTGTGCGTGTGCACGTGTGAGTGGGGGAGAGACAGAGAGAAAGGGGAGACAGAGGATCCAAAGCAGGCTTTGCTCCGTCAGCACAGAGCCTGACTCGGGGCTTCAACCTACAAGCCGAAGATCATGACCTGATCTCCAAGTCGGATGCTTAGCCGCCTGAGCCCCCCAGGCGCCCCTAAATACCTCAAGCATCTTTAAGGGCAGGGACCACTACTTCCTGTTCCACCTTGGAATTAGTACGTATCTTCCAAGTATCTTCAACTGAATGCGATTATGTGGACTCTACCTCTAAGGCACTTGTGCCAATAGACACACACTTACACCTTCCTAACACTCTGAGAGGTTTGTGGTCACGCCAGCTTCAGGGACGAGGAACCCGAGATCCGGAGAGGCTCTTGCTCAAAGCTGCACAGCTAGTAAGCCGTGTAGGCAGGATCTGTGTTTACCTGTCGAGTTCCGGAGTCTCTGATCTTGACCAGTTCTCTCTGCTAAGGTGCTCAGACTTAAATGTAAAACTCCTTAAGTTCTAAGGAAGGAAGTGTCCATATACTATGCTGTCTTAGTAAACGCCAAAGTACGGGCATTCAGGAACCAGGCCCTGTGGAGACAGCATCACCCCACGGTTTGAAAAGGATTCCTTTCTGTCCATCTTCTTCCACACCCTTGCACCCTGCACCCTCGGGTCCCCTCTGTGGGAAACTCCAAGTGTGACATGACACGTGGGGTGTTACTACAGGACGCTACTACTAGACCCTGTGAACATCGCCGCTGATATTTTGGGGAAACTCAAAGCTCTGCGGAATACCCGGTTACTGGCATGCAGGACCGCAGGCAACGGCTCTCCACCTCACTTGCTGCACTCGCTGGTGGCTGCGTGCACGAAGGTAGTTCAGGGTCAGCCTCACCAAGTCTATCAAAATGCAACATTTCAAGATGTATCAGGATCGCTGACATCCATGAATTGGAAACAATTCTACCAGATTAGGAGACAAACATTGTTTCCACTTTTCTTTTTATGAAAACCTAATTGTTACTAGAGTAAAGAATGGTTGGTTAAGAAATCTTAAAGGCTGCAAGTGCCACAAAGCACACCCGAAACTGGAGGGTTGGGGAGGTGGGGGGCGGGGAGCGGCACAGAACCCACACGGCGGCAGCACAGCCGCGATCCTCACTCACTCGGGTCACCGTCAGCCCAACAGGGAGGTCGGGACGGGCAGGCCGGACCCTGGGCTGTGGCGGGCGGAGTGCGGGCAGCGTCCACCCCGGCCGGCGGTACCCCGCTCCGTACGCGCTCCCGGGCTCGGTCCCCTGTCCCTGCCCCCCAGCTCCTCGGCCCCCGCCCTCCGGCCGCGCCCACACCGCCAGGCTCCGCGCGTCATCCGGACTCGGGGTACCTGTCAGGACGGTAGGCCCGCACGGCCCCCAGGGCCCTCCGCCGCCCCTCGGCAGCGCTTTCCGGAGCTCAGGCGGCGCCTCCTCCACCGCCCCGGGCCGGCCGGCACCCCCGAGCCGTAGCGGCGGTGGCAGCCGAGGAGCAGCCCCGGCCCCCTGCGCGCAGCGCCAGGGCCGCGGCCACCGCTCTCATGACAACCAGACTGGCCGGGCTGGTCCGCGCCTGCGCACAAGGTGAGGTCTCCCACCTCCTTTTCTCCGGTCCTCTGGGTAATGGAGTCTCGGGGAGGACGGCGCCTGCGCACAGGCGGGGCTGCCACCCCTCTTCTCTGGGCCTTCTGGGTAATGGAGTCCCCCGAGGACGGCGCCTGCGCACAGGCGGGGCTGCCGCTCCACTTCCTGGGCCTTCTGGGTAATGGAGTCCCCCGAGGACGGCGCCTGCGCACAAGGCGGGGCCGCACCTCCGCTTCCCCGGGCTTTCTGGGTAATGGAGTTTCCCGGAGACTGCGCGCGGCCTGGGTCTCAGTCGCGGAGCCCACCCAGCCCCGCACCCCCGCCGCTCGGCTGATCTCTGTGTCCTGGGCGAGCACTAGCCCGAGTGGCTGGCCAAGCAGGTGCCGCCGGCGGAGCCGGAGGTCCTGAGGATGTTTACTATGTTCCGGAAGCCCAAGACGTTCAAGCTGCGAGCTCTGCACGGGACGAAGAAGTTTGGGGTGGCGGGGAGGAGCTACCAGGAGGTGCTACAGAAAGGATGCTTCCACTTCCAGGTGCCTGGGGCCGGGGTTTGCGGGGCGACTCTACTCGCAGGTGCCCGGGTCCGGGGTTTAGGGACCCGACGCCTCTTCGGACTTCTTCCTGTAGTCACTCAGCCCCATTCAGCGGGAGTTTGTGGAGGTGTCTGGGGCAACACCTCTCTCTTCTGAACATGAAGATCACGGCAGCTGGCCTGAGATTCTGGGACTCCGGTTCTAGTGCACACCTGCTAACTTGCTGTGTGCTCCAGGGCCCAGGTCCTGGGACTCTCTGAGCCTCAGTTTCCCTTTCCGTAAAATGAAGGAGTTGTGTTCACAGGCCCGTCAAAGCCCTTCCAGCCTGTCGTTCCAGCGATCGCAGTCCTCATTCTTACTGGATTCTCACTGTATTTGTTTTCTTGACTGGACTCGGACCAGCACTGGTTGTGGGTGTGTGTAGGTGTGGGTGTGTGTAGGTGTGGGTGCAGGAGCGTGAGGAGCTGCCATGAACGCTCATAAAGCTGACGGGTGTCGCGCGACAGTGTTAGCAAACTCATGGTACCGTGTGCCGGTCACACTTCGTCACACAGAGGCAAGGAGTCTTTTTCAGTAAGATGTTTTCCTTAATCACTCATCGCCCAGGAAAACCGAGGGTGCTCAGCGGGTGTGTCCTGACACCAGTTGGGTGATGTGTCCTCGTTGGTAGGGTGTGTTTAAGGGCATCCTTGTCTGAAACGGGCTTGGATTTTAAGTGCCCGTAAGGAGCTCATTTTGAAAGGATCTGGGCGTCAGTCCTGTAGAGTCGTCACCACCATATACATATTTTTACGTGACTCGTCGTATTTTAGAATGACCCATATCCCCCGGCATGATTCTTTGAAACATTTTTTTCTGATTGTTTGTGAGGACCGCAGGTGGAAGGGCCTCGGGTTCCCACTCCCAGGCGGCCCACCCGCCCTGCCCTCCCTCTCCGCAGCTCCCCGTCGCCGGCTCCCGTCTGTGTCTCTACGAAGATGGCACCGAGCTCACCGGAGACTACTTCTCGAGTGTTCCTGACAACTCGGAGCTCGTGCTCCTCACCCCGGGCCAGACCTGGCAAGGCTGTAAGTGGCGGGGACGCGGGAGAGTGGCGGGGATGCCGGCCTGGCTTTGGAGGTGCCGAGGGCCTGCCCTGGACGCCAGCCTGGGAAGGGGAAGGTCTTCTCGCTCTGAGCTCCCAGGGGGGGCCCCGAGTCAGGAGCCCAGTTGTCCAGTTAGGTGTTTTAGGCATCTTGTCTTCTTTTCTAATTTATGTAAATATTGTTTATGTTCATTTGTGGTGTCCTAGTAGCTCCGGAGGGCGGAAGGGGGGGATCTGCGGGTTGGGGCCAGCACAGGTTGGTGGATAAGGCAGAGCCAGAGAGAGACGCCATTCCGGGGTCGGCCGTGCGCGCTCCGAGGGGAGCGGTGGTGGCTCAGGTTGTGCTGCGTCTGCTCTGTTGGTGTTTGCTGACGTGCTGTCACGTTGGGGGCCTCGTCGGCAGGTGGAAGGGGCGATTCTTTAGGAGCGTCCGGATTTAAGAACCAGCTGGCTGACAGGTCACACGTCGGAGCCCTAGGCTGGCGGCAGAGCGTGTGTGCGCTCCTGGCTCTTGTGCAAAGTGGCTTACATTTCAGGAGATGCTTCTGGTGCTACAGGAAGGAAGCGGGAGCCCTGACGACAGAGATACCTGCCTCTTCGGCCTGAGGGACAGAAAGGGGCCGTAGAGTAGCATACGTGTGGCTTTGCCCTGCGGCAGGGACTCCGCTGGTGGCGGTCCCCGTCTAGTGTCTGCTCCAAGGCCGCAAGCGCTCTTTCTCTGCGGAGCCTTGTCCATCTAGAGGACGCAGCCAGAAAGCAGAGTCCCCGTGATGCCTCCTGGGACGGCCCCTTACAGGAGGCGGGGACTGGGCAGGACAGGGCTGAGAATCCGCCTGGCTGCTCCTTTTCTTTCCCACTTCGTGGTGTAGTTGGGAGCAGACCAGGTTAGGTGGCATCCTGCCTGCGCCCACATGTCCCCCCTCCTTGTCTCCCTCCATCCCTTCCCCCCCTTCCTCCTTCCCTTCCCCCTCTCTCCCCCCTCCCCTTTCTGTCTGTCTGTCTCTGGCACTTTAGTCCCTTCTCTCTGTTGAGACCACTAGCCCTTTTTCTTGGTGAATTTTTTTTTTTTTTAATTTTTTAATGTTTATTTATTTCTGAGACAGAGAGAAACAGAGCATGAGTGGGGAAGGGGCAGAGAGAGAGGGAGACACAGAATCCGAAGGAGGCTCCAGGCTCTGAGCTGTCAGCACAGAGCCCGACGCGGGGCTCGAACTCACAGACCGTGAGATCATGACCTGAGCCGAAGTCGGCCGCCCAACCGACTGAGCCACCCAGGCGCCCCGGTGAATTTCTTAAAAAAAAAAAAAGTTTAAATAGTTTATTTTGAAATAGTGATCGATTCCTGAGAAGTTACAAAGATAGGGTTCCCCCAAAGGGTGCAGCCGACGCAGCTGGAGCGCAGCATCCGCAGCAGGAAGCTGACGTTGGTCCCGTGTGTGCGTCCTTCTGTGCGTCCTGTCGCTGCGGGGGTTTCTGTATTTGCCACCGCAGTCAAGATACAGAACCATCCCATCCGCCGCCACAAGTCCTCCCACGTGCTGGCCCTTCCTAATCATGCCCGCCCTTCCCACCGCCGCCGCCCCGAGCCTTGGCAGCGCCGGTGTGTTCTCCATCTCTGAAATGTTCTCATTTCGAGAACGTTAGGGAAATGGAATCACACGGTATGTGATCTTTTGAGACAGGCCTTTCTCACTCGGCAGCAAGCCCCTGAGATGCACCTAAGTGGGGGCGGACTGGGAGCCTGTCCGTTTTTCTCACCACGCGGCGTTCTGTGATGTGGCTGTGTCATAGGTCCCTTATCCACTCCTGTGTAAGAGACATTTCGGTTGTTTCCGGTTTGGGGCTGTTACATATAAAGCCCATGTGGCCAGCTGCGTATAGGTTTTCGTGTGGACGTGAGTTTGCATTTCTTTGGCATAATGTCCCGGAGTGCAGTTGCTAGGCCATATGATAAGAGTACGTGTAGTTTTAAAGACGAGGCTGTCCCCTCTTGTCCTCTGTTTAACATTGTGCTGGAGGCTTTACCCAGGGCAGTTCTTCAGGAAAAATAAAGCCATCCAGATGGGAAGAAGAAGTAGAGCTACCATTTTCGGCAGACGCTGTCACCTTGTGTGTAGAACATTCTAAGGAATCCACTAAAAACCTGTCAGGACTGATGAGTGAGTCCAGCAAGGTTGCGGGATACAGGGCCAAGACACCAAATCCCCTCTGTTTCCATACCCTTGAGATGAATAACAAAAGTGAAATTAAGGGAACAATTACATTAATAGTGGGATCAAAAAGAATAAAATTGTCAGGAATAAACGTAACAGAAGAGGTGCAGAACTTACACTCTGAAAACTATAAGACATTGTTCAGAGAAACGGAGAACTTAAATACACGGGGAAACAGCATTTGTGGGCCAGAAGGTTTATCATGGTCAAGATGTCAACGCTCCTCAGACCGATCTACAGATCAGCCCAGTCCCTCTCAGAATTCCAGCTGGCTCCTTTGCAGAAGCTGAGAAGCTGCTTCCGATCCACAGTTCATGGGTGATTTCAAGGGACCCGGAACAGCCCACACAATCTCGGAAAAGAGCCAGGAGGAGCACTCACACTTCCTCATTGCAACACTGACTACAAAGCAGTGGTACTCAAGACATCAGGGACAGACTCGCTCGCAGGTCAGTGGACTGGAAGAGAGCCCAGAAGTAAGTTCATGTATCTGTGATCACAGCATGCCAACGCCATCCAATGGGGGAGAGAATAATCTCTTTTATGAGGGGTGCTGGGACAACTGGACGGCCACGCACCAGAGAACGGGTCGTACCCTCGCCTGGCACCATATACAAAAGTCAACTCGAAGTGGGTAAATTACTAAACGCAAGAAGTAAAATCCTTAGAGGAAAACACAGGGATAAATCTTCATGACCTGGAATTTGACTAAGAATTCTTAGATAGGACACCAAAAACATGAACAACTAAAGGAAAACGTAGATACGTTTGCTTTCAGAATGTAATTGCGACACCATCAAGAAGGTGAAAAGACAACCCGCAGGGTGGGAGAAGAAATTTGCAAATCGTGTATCCAGTAAGAGACTTGCGTCTGGAATAAACAAGGAGCTTTTACAACCCGACAGTGGAAGACAACCCAACCTAAAAATGGGCAAATGTTCCGAGTAGACGCTTCTCCAGGGCAGATGCCAATAAGCATGTGAAAAGATGCTTAATATCATTGGACATCGGGAAAATGCCAACACACGCACGGTGCGGTGCCACCCCGCAGCTGCCGGGCCAGCGGCCGGTGCCGGTGAGGGCACGGGGGAGCCGGAACCGTGCACGCTGCTTGGGGGGGGGCTGGGGGCCCCTCCAGTGACTCGACAGAGTGATCACGTGACCCCGCAGCCCCGGTCCTCCCTCCGCGCACACCCAGGAAGAATGAAAGCACGTGTCCACACGGTCTCTCATGTGATTATTACAGAAGCTTCACTCATAACGGCCAAGAGGTGGAGACCCAAATGGTGCCCACTGACGGACCAATGGGTAGATGAAGTGTGGCCCGTTCACACAGCAGGATGTGGACTGACGTGGAAGGGAACGGGGCACGGACGCCTGCTACCGCGGGGACGACCCCTGCAAGCTTCGTGCGGAGGGAAAGGAGGCAGTCACGGAAGGCCACGCATCCTGCGATTCCATTCGTGTTGAAATGTCCAGAGCAGAGAAGTCACGGGGACAGAAAGGGACTAGTGGTTGTTTCTGGTTGAGGGAGGCGATCCCAGCCGAAGTGTCCGGGTTCGTTTTTGAGGTGACGAAAATGCCCTGACTTGGATGGGCAGGTGGCGGCACAGCTGTGAACAGACTAAGAAACACGGACTTGTACGTTTCAAGCGTGTGAATTGTGAAGGACTGGGATGGCATCTCAATACGCAACAAAGGTTTTTTTGTTTTTAAGTTTATTTATTTATTTTGAGAGAGAGAGAGAAAGTAAGAGAGCACAAGTAGGGGAAGCAGAGAGCAAAGGAGAGAGAGAATCCCAAGCAGGCTTCACACTTGGGAGCCCGATGTGGGGCCTGAACCCATGAACTATGAGATCATGACCTGAGCCATAATCAGGAGTCGGACACTTAACTGACTGAGCCTCCCAGGCGCCCCACGTTGTTGTCGTTGTTTTTAAAAAACGGGCTGTTTTCCACAGAGGGAGCACCTGTCCCTTGGCCACAGCCGCCTCCCTTGCTTCTGGTTTCGTCACTTTTCTATTTCAGCCATTCTGATGGCCGTGCAGGGTGTCTCCGTGTGGACAGCTCTGCGTTCCTGTCGGTAGTGTGGTTGACTGGGCTAGTGTGCTGTCAGTCCGTCCTCACCGGAAGGTGTGTCTTTATCCGTTTGTATTTTGTCTATTTTCTAATGGAGTTTGAACCGCTGAGTTTTGGGTTTTTTCTCATCACACGTTCTGGGTACGAGTCTCGGCAGATGCGTGGCCTCCACGGATTTCTTCCTGCTCCTCAGCTTGTCTTTGCGTCCCTGGAACAGGCTCTTTCACGGAGCAAAAGTTCCATTTCGATGAAGCCCATGTTGCCCGTGCTTTCCTTTTGTGCTTATGCTGTCTGGAAACTTCTCACCAAGCCCTGGGCCCGGAGGAGTTTCTCTCCCAGCTTTCTCGTCAGCGGATATGATCATGTGACTCTTTTTCTTTAGCCCGTTAAGGGTGGATTATACTGATTGATTTTCGAGCACAGAACAGCCTCTCGTCCCTGGAATGACCCGCCGGGCCGTGGGGGCATCCGTTTCTGTTGGCCGAGGCGTCACGAAGGGTCTCCTAGACCGTGGCTCCACTGGAGACTGAGCGCTAGCTGGGCCGCAGTCACGTGTGTGAGGGGAGGCTCCAGGAGGGAGGTCTGGAAGGAGGCCCACAGACGAGGGAGGTTTCGCTTGGGGACGAGAAGGGCGGTGACTCACCAGGGTGCCGTCCCCTCCGCACCCGACCCCGCACCACGCTGAGGGGTGGGCAGCCAGGCCCAGGCCCAGGGGAAGGGCTAGCTGGTGTCTGGGTAAGCGCTGGGGCCCCGGATGGCCCTGAGGTCCTGGGCGTGCAGAGAGCCCTTCCCCATGGAAGAGATGAAGGACCACGGGCTTTCCTGTCCATCCCCCTTCTGGTGGCAGATGTGAGTGACATCCGTCGCTTCCTCCATGCGTTCCACAAGCCGCAGCCGGGGCTCATCCAGGCGGCCCGGCAGCTGCTCTCGGGCGAGCAGGCCCCGCTGCGGCAGAAGCTGCTGGCCGACCTCCTGCACACCGTCAGCGAGAACGCTGAGGCCGAGACCAGGGCCGAGGACCCGCCGTGGTTCGAAGGTACTGGGGGGCTGGGAGCGGGAGGGCTTGGTGGGAGCTGGCCACGCAGGGGAGGCCAGGGCCCACCGCAGCCCCCAGGAGAGGGGCTTGCCTGGCTTCTCTGCGCTCGAGGCCCCGGGACTGGCCTCTGGTATTTGTCAGCTGTGGGAAAGTACACGCGATGTACCGCGTTCCATTTGTACATTCTAAGTGTACAGCCGATAGGGGTGAGCACGTTCCCCGGGGCCTGCAGCCACCGCCAGCATCTGTCTCCAGAACTTTCTCACGTCCTCAACAGAACCTGTCCCCCACCCCCTCCCAGCCCGCAGCGCCCACCCTTCGCCCGGTCTGGATCCGACTCCCCTGGGGGCCCCCCGGGGGACCACACGGGACTTGGCCTCCAGAGCCTGGCCTGCCTCACTCGGCACAGTGCCCTCGGGTGCACGTGTGCTGCCCGTGTGGCGGGATCTCCCTCTTCAGGCTGGGTCTCATTCCGCGGTGTGGCTGGACCGCATTTTGCTTGTCCGTCATCCGGCCGTGGACACTTGGGCGCGTCCACCTCGGGCCCGGCCTTCAAGGCCGTCAGAGCAGCCCTCAGACTGCAGGAGACGCGGCCCGGGTGCCCGGAGCCGAAGCCCCTCCGTGCTGTGTAGACGCCCACAGTGCAGGTGGGCCAGAGAACCCTCCCCAGGCGGAGAACCGGAGCCCGAGAGCGGGACGCGATCAGCACGTTCCTCAGAGGAGGCGGGTGGCGCTCGCAGCCTGCCGCCCGGGAAGGACGGCCGTGGACTCCGGGGGCTCTTGTCTCCTCTTGCTCCTGGCAGGTTTGGAGTCTCGATTCAAGAACAAGTCTGGGTACCTGAGGTACAGCTGCGAGAGCCGGATCCGGAGCTACCTGAGGGAGGTGGGTGCGGGGCCGCGGCGGGCGGGAGGGGCGAGGTGTGGAGATGGTGCCCGGAGCTGCGCACCCCTGCGGACGGACGGCCCGGCCGGGGCCCACCTCGCGGTGTCCCTGGGGTGCAGTTAGTGGCCGGCTCCCCGAACTCTGCGCGGTGCCGGTGTCTGCCCGGCGCTGGGGCCCTCTGGGATTGTCGGGGCCCCACCCGGCGCGTTGACCCCCTTTGGTTTTGCACTGAGGTCTCACTGTGGGCTTCGAATGGAACCGGCCCGTGAGCATCTTCACCCATCAGGTGGTTGGATTTTGATGTGAACTTGTCTTCATCCAGCACTGGCTGTGACGGGCGCCCACGTGGGTGGGTCCTGGCCTCTTTCCTCATTAGGACACTCCTTTCTCTCTGCCGTGGCCCTGGGTCGAGGTCTGACCGCTAAGAACTGGGAAGGGCCGAGTTGCGTCTGCTTCTGGAGGTGCTCCGAGCAGCCGTGGGTCTGAGCTCTGACTCGTGGGCCCGGGAAGGAGACCACATCCTTCCTCCGCTGGAGACCTGAGGAGCGAGCACAGATGTGGACTTAGAGCCCCGGAGACTTAGAGCTCTTAGATGTGGACTTAGAGCTCTCCGTCCCCAGAGACCTCTGCGTCCGACGGGCCTCTGTCCTGCTGCCCTTTCGGCGATGACGCGGAGCCCACGGACAGATGGGAGGCACGGAGGGCAGGCCGGGGCGGTATCCTGTCCTTCTCAGAGGATAATTTGGTGCACGGCACTCGCCTTTTGCCGTGAGGGTGGGGTCTGTGCAGCTGCCTTCGACCTTGTACGATGGGACAGAGGCGGGCGCGTTCCCCAGGCTCTGACCTCTGTAAGGACCAGACGTGTAGGAGGTCACTTCCTCAGAGTGGACGGGAGTCCAGACCAAGGCCCTGTGACCCCTGCGCCGGGCCCTCCACGCAGGGGCGAGGCTGGGTGCTCCCTGCAGGAGCCTGTGGCGGGGGGCTGCCCCTGTGCTCCTGTGCTCAGCAGGCAGTCCCAAGGCCGTCAGGGCCCCTAACTTTGCAGACTTCTGCCCCGCCCCCAACACCCCCACGCCCGCCACGTTTCTTGGACTACAGATCGCAGGGTCTGTGGTGGAGGACAGTGCACGGCCATGTGTTCCGCCAGGAAGGAAAGCTCAGGGCTGCGGTGTGGCGGCCTGTGGTCTGGCCCAGCTCCCCGTCCTCCTCTGTCCTCCCATCACCACCTGACGCTGGCCACCCTTGTCCGCCCCCCTGCCCTTGCTGAGGGCATGCTTCCTGCCCTGGCCGCCCGGCCCGTCTCTCAGGCTGTGTCCCCCTCAGTACCACGCAGACTCCACTGGGCCCTCTGTGCTCTGCTAACGTGTCTGCCGTCCTGTTGCTCGCACTCGGCCAGGAGCCCCCTGGGGAGGGATGGGGGTCTTTCTCTGCCTCCTTCCCCCCCCCCCCCCCACGCTCAGCATCTGGCTGCATCGCTGTGAGTCTCCCTCCAGCCGGAGCGGGCAGTTTGGGACGAGGATGGGGGACGTCCCTTACCTGCCCGCCTCCTCTCGAGTTTCTTCCCACGTGGCAGCAGCCAGTGCCAGGGAGACAGGCCAGGACTCCCAGGGCTACCCCAGCTGCATCTCACCGGCCCGGAGAAGTTGCCCAGGGCTGGCCAGGCAGGGACCGTGTGAACCCAGCCGCGCTGGGACCCTGAGGGCCGTGGCATCGCGTGGACTCCGAGCCCCCCGGCTGCGCCGGCCTTCAGCGATGTCCCCTGGTCTCTTCAAGGTGAGCTCTTATGCGTCCACGGTGGGCGCGGAGGCTCAGGAGGAGTACGTCCAGATCGTCGGCATCATGAGCCGGAAGCTCAGGGCGGAGCAGTACCACAGCAGCTACTTCGACCGGGGCGCCAAGGCGGGCAGCCGGCTCTGCACGCCGCAAGGCTGGTTCTGCTGCCAGGTGAGCTGGGGGCGGGGCGGGGCCGGGGGCGGGGCCGGCAGCCGGCTCTGCACGCCGCAAGGCTGGTTCTGCTGCCAGGTGAGCTGGGGGCGGGGCGGGGCCGGGGACGGGGCCGGCAGCCGGCTCTGCACGCCGCAAGGCTGGTTCTGCTGCCAGGTGAGCTGGGGGCGGGGCCGGGCTGGGGGCGGGGCCGGCAGCCGGCTCTGCAAGCCGCAAGGCTGGTTCTGCTGCCAGGTGAGCTGGGGGCGGGGCAGGGCGGGGCGGGGCGGCCTTCTGGGCGCATCCGCTCAGCCCGTGTATCTCCTGCTTCAGTGGCACTGGAGCCCCCCGGATGGTGCCGGAAAAGACCCTCCCCCCTCCCTCCGCCTCCCGGCCCCCAGCTGCTGTTCACAGGTCTTCTGACCACTTCCCAGGCGGTGC
Source organism: Paguma larvata (assembly GCA_030068075.1). Classification (NCBI taxonomy): domain Eukaryota; kingdom Metazoa; phylum Chordata; class Mammalia; order Carnivora; family Viverridae; genus Paguma; species Paguma larvata. Next base: position 2,206,908 of record CM057833.1, read on the forward strand.
TGCTGCCGCGGGCCCGGGCCCTCCTTCGAGAACCCGCTGATGTGGCCGGGAGTATGCGGTGCCCTGGGGGCGAGGGCACTGCTTGGCTCGCTTGGGAGGAGGGTGGTGGGCGGAGAAGAGGACAGTTTCAGAGCTTCTGAATGTGATGTGTCCCTGGGAAGCCATCTAGATGTCAGCTCAGATTTCAGGATTTGTGACCAGATGTGACCTTTTGGGCATTAGTTTGGCCTGACTGCACTCCCTGGTGTGGTGACAGCAGCTGGGAGCAATGTCCTGGGCCTCCTCTCGGACACTCGGATAAATTACAGAGACACCACTTCCCAACAAGTGCTACTGCCTCTGGGGACCAGGGTCACAGTCTGGGGGCTTGGAGCTGGTGACCTTTGCAAGGACGGGCAGAGGCCCACGCCTCCTTCGCAGCCTCCTGGGCCCTACGCATTTCCAGTAAAATCTGTTCCCACTGGTGCCTCTTCTAGTACCACTGAGGGAACAGAGCAGGCCCTGGGGGCGGGCGTGGCCTCTCTCCCTCTGCCTCTGGGCGGTTCCTTCCTTGGGCAGTGGGCCTGGACTCGCAGGACACCGCTCCTTCCCATGAGTGTCACCTGAGCCAGGTGTTTCATGGGGCAGCAAAGACGAGAGACATGCCCCTGACATTGGGAGGCTCGAGGTCAGAGGCCTGTAAATGACTGAGGGTAGTGGGCGTGGAGCCGGGAGGCTGTGCAGGCCATTGGGGGACCTGCCAGTCCTGGGCGCGGTGAGGGCGCGGGCGGGGTCTTCAGGGAGCAGGTGACGCTCTGAAGCCCTGTCGAGTGACCTGGTGGCACATGACCCTTTGAGAGGACGGGGATAGCCCCAGCATAGAAGTGGGGGCAGTGGACTCTGTTGAGGGGCTGCAAGCTAGGATGGGCGGGGATGCCACGGCACGTGGCGTGTGCTCGGCAGAGGTCTGCGGGAGGTGACTGGACGTGCTAAGTGGCCAGGGACGCCAACCATGAGAAGACTGAAGCCAGGCAGCCCAGACTGTTGGACGTCTCTGATGGCCCGGCCTCTGTGCTGGGATTATAGGGAAGTATCAGGAGGGTGCAGGAAGCAGATAGAAAGGAGCAGCCAGTGCGTGGGTGGGCCTTCATTTCCCACGGGGTGGGGTGATGGTGTGGGATCCCAGGGGCGTGGGGAGGGCTGGAGGCAGTGGGCCTGGGTGTGGGACCCAGGAGGCACTTGGATGAGAAGCCGCATTCCTAACAAGTATCTTACTGGGGGTAACGAGGGAAAGGGGGGGTACCGTCTCAAAGACAGAATCCTAATTGCCCCAAGCAGCACACCGTTTACCAGGACTGAATCCCCTACTGGGGGTTCCCCCTGCTCAGTCAGCTCCTCCGGCTGTGAGACCAAGGATGAGTCCCTCCGTGGACCCGAGCTTGCTCTCTGTTGGCCTAGGGTCCCTTTGACGTGGACAGCTGCGCGTGCAAACACTCCATCAACCCCTACGGTAACAGGGAGAGCCGGATCCTCTTCAGCACGTGGAACCTGGACCACATGTGAGTGCGGGCTCTGCAGGTCGGGAGTCTTTGTTGTTGAGAACTAAGTTCACAGACCCACAGAGCACCCGCTGGGGCCTGTCCCTGCCGTGGCATCCGTGGCCCGCCTGCCGGCTGCCTTGTGTTTCACGTGCCGAGCTTGTGGGCTGAGGACCCAGAGAGGTCCTGGGTGTGTGTGCGGATGGGGTGCGGGTGCCCACTCCTAGCCTGCGTGATTAGGCGTCCTCCACGGTGCGGGGCTCCGGCAGGAGCTGGTCCGGGTCCCCGTCCACATCCGTGCGACCTGACGCGTGGCCCCTCTGTCACGTCCAGCTCCCATCTGTGGGGCCCAGTGGGCAGCTGTCACGGCATCGCACTCTGGGGGTCTCCTGGCCCAAACGGGGCGCTCAGAGCGGGGGCTCTGGGTGGTCACGGTACGCGGCCCCTCCTGCTTTCACCAGGGGCGCGTGGAGGCCAGCAGCAGCGTTCGTCCGTGCGCACAAGCTCATTCTAAAAGAGGGCGCAAGTAAAATCGTGTCATCTTAACTGAGACACTTTCCTAGAATGTAGTCATGTCCTTGTCTCGGCTTTATGAAGACAGAGGTCTTGCGGTGGCCTCCCAGTGGCTCTACCACTTTGGGGACAGGTGGCTTTGTACACACATAGGACATTACAGGGACAGCTGAGGCTCACTGTCACCCCGGTGGATGCACCCCTCTCCTCCCCGGGAACCGGCCTCCTGCCGTTGGCGAGGTCCCTCTGATGCCTGTTTAGACAGACCTTGACCCTGTAGGTAGGATTTGAAAGTGGACATGAGTGGTGTCACACGTGGTGATTCTACACCGGGCTTTCTGTTCTGCATTGTGCTCACGGGGTGCGTTTGTGGGTTTAGTACACTCATGTCACCAGGTGCAGGGTGCTTCGCTCTGTGAACCGAAGATCATTTGAATATCCATTTCCATACTCGTAGGTGCTTCGGGTCCCCACCTTCCGCTGTTACAGAGCCGCCTGGGCTGAGTGCGCCTGTGGGACTGACCTGCGGGGCCATGTGGGTGTGGTCCATGGACTGGCATGTGGGGACCGGTCAGGAATGCAGATTCTCTGGCTCCCCGTGCCGTTACCCGGGTGCCGGGGGTGGGGTGTGCATTCAGGTGAGAAGGCTGCCCTGGTGCCTGAGCCGAGGAGCCAAGCTCCCCTCCCAGCAGGGCGCTGAGTCTCACCCCTTCCGACGTGCACCGAGCACCCATGGACGATCGCTGGGCTCTCCAGGGCATCCCTCTGCTACTTCCAGAGACCCGCTGGGGCGTGGGGACGTCGAGACGGGGGGCACTCCAGCATTTGAAGGGTGGAGCAGGCCAGCCGGGAGCAGGCGACAGGCGAAGCAGCAGAGGCTGGAGCAGTGTTTCTGAACCCTCGGCGCCCTCTCTCTCTCTCTCTCTCTCTCTCTCTCTCTCGATACCGTGCTCACGTCTTCCAGCAACTCGGCCTGCTTCTCTGCACGTGTCTGACTTCCGGTTTTCTGACCTCTTTCAGACTCGTTTCTTCCAGAAGGGTCTGTGGCACTAAATGTTCTCCGGTCTTGGAGAAGGTCCCTCTGGCTTCTACTCTCGCAGGATTGTCGAGCGATACTGAATTCTGGGCGGCGGCGTTGCACCTTGGGAACTTCGAAGACGCTGCCTCCCGGCGTCTGCTCGGGAGGGCTCTGCCTGTTTTCTGCCTTTTCTGCAGAAGTTCTAGATGTCCCCTTTCTCTTTGAACGTGGCGTGTGTGTAGGCGTAGATCCTTAAATTCGACTGGGCCTCGTCTTTGTTCTGAAGACAAGTTTCTCTTCCGTTTTGGAAGACACCGAAGTGTTTATTAGTTACCACGTCTCGGATTCTCGCCATCCGGCTTCTCCGGAACTCTTGCCGGCCACGTGTTGGACCTTCTCACCCTGTCTCCCTTGTGCTGTGGGGTGGTGTCGGGAAGCCCTGAGCGCCGCCGTTGGGTCAGGAGTGGGGGTGGTGGTGGGGACCCTCCCTGACCTCTCAGCAGGTCTGTTTCAGAGTGCTCTGGCCCGGGCCCTCCTCGGGGTCCTTGCCCTTTGCGGTATGTTCCTTGGGACGTCTGTGTGTCTGGAGTTGGAGTCCATCCTCGAGGGGAGCTGTGTTTTCTGTGCGCTGGCTCGTCGTGTCCCCACAGGGTGGTTTTCCATTTGTTTCTGCCAGACACCCAGGGCTCCCATTGGCTCTGAAACCACGGAGTAGTAATTTCTGGCCTGGGTCCTGTCCCACGTGGCAGCGTGCAGTCGGGCTGTGGGTCTGTGTGAATGGTGAGCCGAGGGTCCTGGTTTTCCTGGTGACTGTGGAGACGGCCACTCTGTTGGTGCGCCCCGAGTCATACCTCCTGGTGCCTGTACCTTGTGTGTCCTCCCCCCGCTCCCGGCCCCGCTGCTGAATACAGCTTGGCCACGTGACTCCAGTGGACAGGACGCCCGTGGACGCCTGATGCGTGCCTGCATGCTGGGGCTCCTTCTCTTCGAGCACTGCCATCAGCGGGGAGGGCCCTGGCCTGGCCTCCTTGAGGGTGAAAGGCACCGTGGGGAGCAAGGCCGGCCCCCAGCCAGCCCCCCAGCATAGCGCAGCCACAGGAGTGGGCTGGGGTCAGTGGGCACCCCGCCGGTCTGGGGCTGGGCGAGCAGCAGTGAGTAGATGATAGGGTGGCTTTTCCTCCCTCCCAGAGCCCTGGGCGCCCCTGCTGCTTCCCTTCCCGCTTTAATGGCTGGAGCGGGGTCTCGGTCCCACCTCCCTGGCTCTCCCCTTGGGCCTCTGTCGGAGCCGGAGCCCCAGTGGGCTGCAGGAGAGTGGCTCACCCCTGCGGATCAAGCGTGGACTTCGGTTTCTGGCAGTGGGGGCCCTTTCTCTCCGGTGACTCCGCTGCTCAGCTATGTACCTCTTTCTTCTTTTCTCCAGTGCGTCTCTGTGTTGTAGGGACAGGAGCCTGCGCAGGCGGGCCGGCATGCTGCAGCGGCCCTCCTGGCTGTTTCTGCTCCTTCTCCAAGCTTTACCCGTCAGTACGTGGACTCTGAATGGTGTAGAAGTGGAACAGGCTTACACAAAGCAGTATCACAATTGTCTTAAATGGACACACACACACAAGCACAAGGTCAGGGTTGGGAAGACAGACATCAGGCCCTTACCAGGGAGGACGAGGGCCCAGCTTCACTTCTGCAGTTCCGCTCGGAGGGTGCTCCCATGTCACCACGAGGACAGGTGTCGCTGGGGACAGATGGCAGTGGGTTCGACCCCTTTTCCTTCTGTGTACTTCCCGGTACTTATAAACGTGCACCACCGGCCGTCCTCCGTGAGACCTCAGGCCGCTGGCACCGGGCCGTGTGGGATGAGGACTGTCCCCCAGTGCTCCTCTTGCTGACAGCCGCGGCCATAGGAGGGGTCGCTGCCTGGCTGCTCCTTGGGCGTGTTTCCAAGTGCGGCTCTTTCTGAAATCTGAACTGGCGTCCACATGTCCTCCTGTTACGCTCCCAAACATCAGCTCACATTTGGGCCACGACCACTGGGCGGAAGCCCACTGCGTGTCCCCGTGCCACCCTCGCGGGCTCCCTGGCGGGCGCCGTGGGACGCCGGCACCAGCCGTGACCGTCTCTCGCCTCGCTCTGCAGCATAGAGAAGAGGCGCGCGGTCCTGCCCGCGCTGGAGGCGGCCGTCGCGGAGCGGGCCGGCCGGGAGGTGGCCTGGGAGTACTTCTACGGCCTGCTCTTCACCGCGGACAACCTGAAGCTGGTCCACATTGCCTGCCATAAGAAAACCACCCACGGGCTCAGCTGTGACCCACGCAGGATCTACAGACCCCGGACGAAGCCGAAGAGGCGGCGGCCTGCCCGCAAGTGCCGGTGACCCGCGTGGCGCCTCCTCCCGCCGCGAGCGCGTCCTTTCAGCGGGCGCTCCTGTTCCGTTTTGTCACTGCGGTGGTTCCGGGAAGGCTTTACAGGGTCCTGCTACGAGCTCTGACCTCACTACGTTTCCGGTCCGTGTGCGCCCCTGACGGCCCGAGTGCCCGCCGACACGCTTGCCGTGCTCCTGGCATGTGCCGTCGGCCTGCGGTCCCGCCCTCCGCTGTGCGCACACGGGGTGGCCCCCCAGGGATGCAGCGTCAGGCCAGACGTGGCCGTGTTGGCCTGAGGGACCGGTATTGTTGTCAGCTCTCTGCCGGGTCTCTGCTCCTGGGCACACGTGAGGCTGTATCTTCTGGACTTTCCTGAATGCTCCAAAGAGCGGCAACCCGTTAGGGGTAAAACGTTAAAGAACACGCAGGGACACGCCCTGCTGTCGGGTTTATCGTGGCAAAAGCAGGAAGCCCTCCAGAGGTGTCAGGGGAACGGGTGGCTGTGGCGTCGTGCCGAATAGCAGGAAACCACTGGTTTTGTAGGTAGAAATCGTCACGTCATTAATTTCTGGATTCGTCTTACACACGGACATGATGCACAGCTGTGTAGCAGTTCTGGGCTTCACAAGGAAAAGGGAAGCAGTCAAGGGCACAGAGCAGCAGTGGCTGGACCCCGGAGCACAGTCCGCTGGTTTTATAAAAGCCTGTGAGTGTACGTCACACGCATGTGTCTGCGCGTACAAGACAGTCTGCAAGGACACATCTTACCTGGACGGCGGTAGTCCTGGGGGCGGTGGGGGCGCTGGATTTTAAAGGGCCAATTTAAATCATGTATTTTATAATACTTGAAGTTTTGGGAATGATCATTTATTTCACAAATCCTTTAAAAATTTACTTTTTAAAGTCACACAGATTTTAATATTTGAATTTTTTACATTTATTTTATAATCATAAAAAACAATAAAGATTTTTCAGAAAGAGACCAAAAAAGTTTGCACTTACTGGGAATGATGAAAATGAGAATAAAAATAAGGGGTCAGTGATTTTTTTTAAAGGTTTTTATTTATTTTTGATAGAATGAGCAAGCGTGTGTGTGTGTGTGTGGGGGTGGGACACAGAGAGAGAGAGAGAGAGAGAGAGAGAGAGAGAGAGAGAATCCCAAGCGGGCTCCATGCTGTCCGCACAGAGCCGGACTGAGGGCTCGAACTCATGAACCGTGAGATGGTGACCGGAGCCAAAAATCAAGAGCTGGAGGTTAGCTGAGCCACCCAGGTCCCCGGGGGTTATGAGTTTTTAACAAATGACAGAAATCATTCCATTTTCTGAGACAGAGATCTTAGAGTGAGCGCGTGGTGCTCACAGGGCTGGCCGGGGCCGCCCTGGGGAGCACGCCCTGCTCCCGGCTGACCCTCCTCCAACCCAGCAGCAGCGCCACCTCTTTGCAAAACGGGGGTTCGTCGACTGTTGGTTTTCAACAAAAGGGAGTTAAAATCCAGGGGCTGGGGGTGGTGACCAGTGATCTGTGGGTGCAGGAGTGCTGGGTGGTCAGGGCAGGCGGTCCCTCCCTCATGCTGGCAGGGCCACTACTTGCTGTGGGCCGGCTCTTTGGCCAGCGAGGCTGCAGAGGGAGGACCTCCAGACCCAGGTCCTGCCACTTCCGGGCGGTGCCGGCAGTCAGCCGATGGCAGCCGAGGGGCAGACGGAGCCGGCTGGAGAGCGAGGGCAGGGAGGCCCAGGGAGGGAGCCAGCCATGCAGAGCTGGGGGGAGGGGACCAGGTGAGGGGTCCTGCGCCGGAGGCCATGGATGGGTGTGAGCAAGGCACAGGGGCTCTGGTGAGGTGAGGCCTGGGAAAGGGGGCGGTTCAATCCCAAATGCTCTAGCGAGCCCTGGAAGCAACTGAGGAAGGGGCCCGACTGCCCATTGGCCTACCGTGCCCTGGGGTATCTGTGCGCCGGCCAGCGGCCTGGCGGGGGTAGGGGGGGCAGGTTGGGGTCCAAGTCCAAGGTCCTTAGGTGGGCATTCCAAGCCTGTGTGACCCCAACAAGACCCTGGGTGGCCCCTAGGCCTGGGTGAGCTTCCCGGGTCGCCAGCCCTCACACACTGCCCCGCGTCCTGGCTAGGGAAGGAATCCCGGTCTCTGCCGCCGCCACCACCACCCCTGGGGAGAGACAGGGGGAGGCTGTTCCTCCTGCACTTGGCCCCACGCGTCCTTCCTGCGATAAATGGGGACTGGGAGTAGACCCTTTCCTGAGCCTAGCTGTGGGGACCGTCCTGCCTGGGGCCTGCGGAGGGCCCCTGCAGGTGGGCGTTTAAGACAGCGCGACAGGACCATCTGCTAGTCTCTCCGCCGCTCAACCAACCGCTTGTACGTCACTTCGTGAAGACCTAGTTAGAGACGGTTCCCAAAACTTCACCCTGTCACAGGCCTGCTGGATCACGGAGTACTCACGAGTAATGAACGTCGATTTTACTAAGCCTCCTGTTTTGTCCCCAGGGCTTTGTCTGCATTCCTCTCCTACCCCTAAGGTCATCCCCAGCGGCCGAGGCCCGAGGCTTGGTCCCGCGGCACCTGAGCACAGCGCGGTTTCCCCAGCGCCGCCGCGCCATCTGTGCCGTCTCTGCAGGAACACCCGCCGTCTTCCTGCGGCAGCCCTCACCTGGGAGTAACCGTCTCCGGCACGCGTGCCGCCGTGGGAGCAGGGGTGGGGCCCCTAGGCATGAGCTCAGTTTTGTTCTGCGTTTTGGTGGAACGTGGTGGCACGTCTCTTCTGCAGGTCAGGCTGATGCTTCTCCCAGAGGCCGGTGCGTAGGACAGAGACGCCTGGCTCCTGGCGGAGCCGCTGACCACCAACTGCGGTGCCGTGGCCACTAGTTGATCCTGCAGGAGTCCCAAGTAGCTCGTGGTTTTCCCTGGCGTGTCCCTGCCGTCAAACTGCCTTTGCAAGTGACGATTTCAAGTTCTTACGTAGACGGGTTTGTCGATCAATAAACCGCAAAACCACCGAGAGTCTGTGGTCACAGCTGCTAATGGGAAAATGGTCGCATCGGTAGTGTCGCGAGTGGGCATCTAGAGGGGCTCAAAAAAAAAAAGCTTACAGGGCGACTCAGCTACCTGCCTGTGCCCGAGTGACCTTTCATGCGAGACCCTTCCGTGCCTAGAGGACACTGTAACAGGGTTCAATGGAGCTGCTGCTAGAACCGGGCCAGCAAGTCCGTGACGGGAGTGCTCCCTTATCAGCAGGGGTTCCTTCCAAGACCCCCGGTGGGTGCCTGACGCACAGGTGGTCCTGAACCATCTACGTGGGGAGTCCTCTCCCGGACACACGCCTGTGATAAAGTTGAACCGCATCGGGCACAGGAAGGAACCAACAGTAAGACAGAGCAGTCCTGACAAGGTGCCGTCCTGCGCTCTGACGGACGCCTGCGTGCTGGGACGAAGGAGGTCAATGACGTGGGCAGGTGACACGGAGCTGGGCTACTTCCGACCTCTGACCTTGCACCACACCCACGGTTGAGCATGGGTGACTGTCACTGGGGACGAGGGGGACAAGCATGGCTCAGGAGCAGCCTCTGTTGCTCCTCACGAAAATCCTGGGCCTCCTGATTCGCAGGCAGCTTCCCTCGGTCGGTCACGGGGTTCCCTCGTGGGTGTTAGCTCGCCCGCCTTGTAACTACCGCACACGGGGTGAGGACCAAGCTGAGTGCCGCCGTCTCGGGAACCCCACACTCTACAAGGGGCCCCCTCCCTTCAAGGGCACAGCCTCAGCTCTTGACTCTCAGGCTTCACCTCTGCCCACAACCCGGGGAGCAGGTACAAAGGTGGACCCAGCCTTACGAACGCAGGCAGGAAAGGATTCGTTTTCTCCACTTGACTCTCAAATATTGTAGAAAGAATGGAGTTTTAGAAATAGTTTCAAAATATATTTTATTTCTTAGTCGTACGTGTTTTGCAAAATTCCCAAGGTAAACATTAGCTTCACGTACGGAAACAAAGGAGAGTTCTTTAAGAACTGGCATTGACTCAATCACAAGACTGATCAAATTTCGATAATGGAAAATAAACTCATGTTATCAAAAGTAAAGACCTTAAGTGAGCAGTTTTCTCTAGAAAGATCTCCCATGGACTCTCCAGCCCCCTCAGGGGACTCGAACCATCGTCACGCACACACGGACACCAGAAACCACACAATCTCAGAGAAGGTTCTGGTGTTCTGCACTAGGACTCTCACGGGTCAGCTTCAACATTTGGCGAAGAGCACGTTTTTCTTGGGAGATCAACTTTACACGAATCCTGTACCTTGCCGAACTGTCGGAGTTCCGACTGTCAAATTCACGTCTTACTCTCTACACTTCTACACCGTCATCCTCATCTTCGTCGTCTTTGGCTCTGAAATGCATCTTCCTGAATTCTCGTCTGCTCATTGAAGGACAAGACGAAGATGCCGGGGGAAGGTCCTTGGAGGAAGGAAACACTCCCCTCAGCCACCACCGCACTGTCGGCTCTCTGGGCAAGGGCTCGTCCCCTACCTGCTGATTTGGGGAACTTCGGGGTTAAACGGAAGAAGACGCCCCGCATGTGCGGGCAGCTGCTCCCCACCCGAGACTGTGTGGGGAGGCCCAGAATCACTTGCTGGGCCCCCCAGCCCCCACCCGAGTCGGAAGGAGGAACCATCCTCTGCTGAGGACAGGGCAGGGGCGCCCCCACCAGGCCACCAGTCTGTCTTCTCCTCTCGGGGACCGGAGCCTGTCCTGAGGCAGTGCCCATGCAGGGAGTGGGGAGAGCTGACCACGTGTGCGCCCGTGTGGGGGCAGCCGCAGGGGCGGGAGGCGCCAGTCTTACCTGCATGAGCTCCACATTCCCGAAGAACCGGCCCACTGGCATTGGCTGGTTGCTGTCCTCGTCCAGAAAGACGCTGTCATCCGTCTGCACTGGTGGCCTTGGGGCCTGCTCCGTCTGCAGCACTGACCCGCCCCGCACGGCGCGATTGCCGTGCGGTTCCTCTCCTGTGAGGGGCCCGTGTGCTGGCGGGGACGGGCCATCTTCAGTCTCTGTGGGGCGAGCGTCGCCCACGGTGGGGCTGTGCCCGAGGGGGGCGCCCGTGGCCTCCGGCTCTGCAGGGGCACCAGCTCCCTTTGCTGGAGGCGGTGTGGGGTCTTCAGCAAACCCCAGAGGGTCACTGTCACAGGGGTGCTCGGGTGGTATTTTGGACAAAGCAACACTATTGCTCTTGGGGACTCGCTTCTGTAATTCTGATTTCACAAGATGGCCTTTGTCATACTTGAACTTCTTGGAAGTTCGCCTGTCGGCGGTTTTGTGTGACAAGGAGGTCTGTGGAGAGAAAACCAGACACACGTAGGATTATGAAGCAGACGGCGAATCAGAACGTCTCAGTCCCAGAGGCTAGCCCTCCTACACCTTAAGCAAGAGATGTCGTTGCCACAACTTCCACGATGGGGTCACGTTACTGTCTCCCTCGAAGGACAGAATTTAAACTGGCGGCTGGGGAAGAATCTAGACACACACCCAGCAGGGCCTTCTGTGTCCTGAGGCAACTCAGAAGCCTGTACTGACGGATTATGCAGTTATAACGCGGGGCTCCGGTTTGCAGGCATCTCTGCCAGAACGAACCTGCTGTGCTGTGGCACCGAGCAGGTGCACAGCCAAGATCTGCTAAGCGGACTGCAGTCTTGACAGCAGCGTGCACGAGTCAAACTCTGTGCTAACTGTCGGTGTAAAACCAAGGCCCAGCCAGACCCCGGAGCGCGGCCTGAGGGGGGCGACCTTACAGCAACTGCATGAGCTAGGATTGCTCCGCAGACAAACCTTCCTCTCAAGGCCGTCAGGGGAGGAGAAGCCTGGCACCGTGGCAGCCGACACCACGCGAAGGCTGCGAAGAATGGCGAGCGAAGGCGCACGGTGAGACGCCCCTGCCCGCGCACGGGTGGGCACTGCGAAAGCATGCCCCTGGGGCAGAGCGCCCCCCGCCCCCACCCCGGGGAGGTCACTCGGTTCTCTTCTCGGGATAGAAGCCCCATGGTGCTTTCTGACAGGACGCCTCTCAGGGTGAACGCTGTGCACACAGAGGGCCACGCCGGTTAAGATCCGGCGCCGCCGTGTCAACGAGGCTCACCTGACATGCCGGCCTGGCAGACGTGGCGACGCTGGCTTCCCGAGCGGAGGCCAACCTGGCTGAGCGGCGGCGGGCTCTTAGGCGCGCTGAAGACCGCACTCCACCTGTGAGCTAGACCAGGACCAAGGCGTCAGAAAATGCTCTTAGGAGACGTGAGCCTGGACACGGCGATTTCCTCACTGAAGAAAGCCCTGGAGAGTCCCTCATACCCCCCTCTTCATCGTCTTTCTGGGGGGCCACCTGTGGCCTTGTGCGAACTGAAACTAAACTGGTTTGGATTCAAGAGGCAGACCTCCTCCCAGCGGTCTCGGAAGCCTGGAGGCAGTTTGTCCCCTTTATCTTACATATTTCTAGGAGCCTCCGTTTGTGAGTTAATAGATACTAACTTCAAACGTTTAGAAGCAGCCTTCTCAGAAGGTTCTGGGACTTTTACAATGGTATCCAAGTTCCTGATGAAAGGTAACATGAAAAAACAAAAGCCATCCCAACCCCCATCACTCCCTTCCTCAAATTATAGGCGGAAACAGTCCCAGGTCTCCTGGTTTAAAGCAGTTACCTCCTGACTGATCTCACAGCATCACACCGGTCTGCCTCCACTTTACTCTGAACGCAAAGGTCTTCTAATAACAAGAAAGAATTAATGAAAAAGTAAAACTTATGATGACCCACGGTACATCCTGCAAAACGGGAAAGCCATCGTTGGTACAACCCTGTTCACTAAACTACACACTTATTTGAATTCCACCAGTTTTTTCTTTTAAATAAATATTTTTGAGAGACAGTGTGTGCATGCATGGAGGAGAGGCAGAGAGGGAGACAGAGAATCCCAAGCAGACTCTGAGCCACCAGCACAGAGCCCAATGTGGGGCTTGAAATCACGAACCATGAGGTCATGACCGGAGCTGAAATCAAGAGTCAAACGCTTAACTGACTGAGCCACCCAGGTGCCCCTCACCTGTTTTTCCACTAATTCCTTTTCCTCTTCTGGAATGGATACCAAATGCACCTAGTCAGCAAGGGTGGGTGGGCACGCAGGTGGAAGACCTGAGGGCTGGGGGCCAGGGGCCGGGTGACGGGCAGCCCGCTCAACAGAAGAGGAAACCAATCAAAAAGGAGACAGCTGGTTCAGAAATCTCTACAGTGGGGTCCCACCCATCCCCACCTGCAGCCCCAGATGTTTCCAGAGGCCCCTGGAGATGGTGGCTCACCCAGGCCGTGAGATAGTGGACGGTCCCAGGGAGCATTCAGAATGGAAGGAATAGGAAAGACTGTGGCCTGTGCACACGGCAGGAACGAGGCGCTCCGGGGCAGGTGAAGGGCCTGCCAGGTGGGCGCACCAGGGTCTGGGCTCACAGCCATTTGTGGGGGGCAGAGCCTGCAGAAGTCCCCTCCTCCCTGCCCTGCCCGCCCTGCCTGTCCCCTGAAGTCCTCCCACCTCCCAGGAGGGAATGGCCGCCTTAGTCCTGGGCCATCAACTGTCCTCTCTTCCCCTTATGAGTCCTACTCCCAACCCTCGCCCCCGTGACCATGCTCGGCTCTGGTTGGGGGACATGACCGGCTCCGAGGATGGCTGCCGCCATCACCCAGTGCTGATGTAGCTAGCAGGTGCCGTGCGTGGTGCCTGAACAGCTCCTAAAGGAGCAGCCTCCTCGAGGTTACTCAAGGGATGCGTGGCCCCAAAGTACTTCTCGCTCTGTTTCATCACACACGGCTCTCTCTCCCCAGTAGGAGCTCCAGGAGCCTCCAGCGTGAAGGGGCTTGGCTGCTCCCAAGGGACTGAACGGGAGCAGTGGTCCTGGCTCTGCTGCTGAACCATTCGGGCCCTTCTGGAAGCCGTGTGCTCCCAGATGCCTTCTGTCTTCACCTGAGGCGGGGACTCCACAGTCTCAGCGGCACCAGGCTCCCCGGGTGGGCTGGCTAACTTTCCCTTTCCCATCTACCAAACTCAGTGGTGGACGAACTCCTGACTGCCACCAGCCCGCCACCATGAGAATGCAGGGCACCCTCGGGGCTCCAGGCTGGAGGGTTTGGTCCCGCCACCCTTGCCCCTGCAGGGAGGTGGTTCCAGGCCGGGAGAGGCAAGCCTTCCTCTGAGAACACTCGCTCCTGGGCAAGAGTGTCACACAGTGAAGGCACTGCCTGGGGAGGGACGGACGTTAAAATAGAGCTCTTAATCTCTTCCCTAAGGAACTGACTTCTTTTGCAAGGAGTGTGGATAAAGTTCATGCCGAAAGGGGCTCTCAAGAACACTAGAGGTTGTGGAGAAAGGCAGTTAGAAAGAGACATCAAGGGGCGCCTGGGTGGCTCAGTCAGATGAGCGGCCGACTTCGGCTCAGGTCATGATCTCACGGTCTGTGAGTTCGAGCCCCATGTCAGGCTCTGTGCTGACAGCTCAGAGCCTGGAGCCTGCTTCGGATTCCGTGTCTCCCTCTCTCTCTGCCCCTCCCCCACTCACTGTCTCTCTCAATAAATAAATAAATAAAAAACCCCATTAAAATTAAAAAAATAAAAAGAGACATCGAGATAAACTTTAGGTCAGACAGTCTGCAGGTGCGAACCAGGGAATGACACAGCTGGAAGAGTCCTCCTGGGGGTCAGCACAAATACCCGACCCCGACCGACACTGGGCCTTCAAAGAAGCCACGGCTTGACAGGATTAGTCTGCAGGGCAGCTTAGGCCCCAGGCTATTGCTGAAGACCACTGAGCATCAATTGGCATTTAATGGGAGTTTAACAGCTAGCTGTGTGGGGGGGGGGGGAGCTGCCCCGGGGGAAACACGGCTACGGCCTGGCAGGGGCCCAGATCCGAGCTGCCCAGGTGAGAGGGGAAGGGGCCCCAGTCACTAAATAAAAAGCCTACAAACAACAATACCCCGTGGGGAGTGGGGGTGGGAGACAGGTGCCCCGAACTGCTAATGTCATCGAAAACGTCCAGTTTCAACAAGAAATTAGGAAGCACGCAAGGAAGGAGGAAAGCAGGCGTCTACACAGGAACGAAAGCCGGCAGCAGAAGTGCCTGCTGTGATGGTGACCAGAGTGGAGTTTATCTGAAAAAGCCTCGAAGGTGGTGGCCAAGACGAACATGTTCAAAGGCTAAAAGGAACCACAATTAAAGAATAAAAAAATTTGACAATGTTGCATCAAATACAGAATGACGACAATAAAAGTAAATCATGAAAGAGAACCAAAAGGAACATACGAGAACTGAGATAAACCCCTCGCCGGAGAGAACTGGCAGAAGAAACAGTAAGCTAAGCCAAGGTCATGCAAGTCAAACGACAGAGAAAAGAAAAGAATGAAGAAAAACGAAGAGTTGTCAAGAAACATGGGGCTCAGTCAAGGGGCACCAACATATGTGTAATGGGAGTGCCAGGAAGGCGAGGAAGGAGAAAAGATATGCAGAGAAATAAGGGCTGAAATTTCCCGAAGCTATTGACAAGAACAACCACCTTCACACACAGGAATCTCCAGGAACTAAACTCCCAATAAGAGAGATGGAAAGAGCTGTGTAAACAGACAGCGCCGCTTAAATGCTGAAAGCGGAAGACAAGAGAACTCCTCAACACTCGCTTACCAGGGGAGCCGATCAACGCACCGCTGACTTAGCGGGGGCTACGGTACGGCCAAACATAGTCGAACTCTCCAAGAGAAGCCGCCAACCAAGAGCCCTGTGTCTAGCAAAGCCATCCCTCAGAAATGAAAGCAAAAGAGACACTTCCGGATAAACGGAGAGAATGTCGCCAGTGTTTCTCCCCAGAGATAACCGGAGGGAGCGCTGCAGGCTGACGGCAAGTGGACGGGAGTTCAAGTTCACAGAAAGGGGAATCCGTCGCTTAGGGAAGCCCGCGCACTTGCACTGGTGCCTCCTTTCTGGGGCGATTTATACGCGGTTGTAGAAATAACATACAACGTAGACAGGAAGGTGCTTTGTTTGCAGTCACGGCACGAAGGACGGGGGTGGGGGCAGGGCCGTTGGGGCAATGAGAGGACTCGAGTCGGAGAAGAGAGAACAGGCTGGGTTCCTAACACTAACCTAACAGGTCTCCCGACGCACCAAGAACTCGGGTAAAGGGAATAAGGGACGTTTTTATGTCCCACTGCAAATCTGGACCTCGGAGAGGCCGCTTCGAGGCACGCGGGCTTGAGAAGCGGGACGCGGGAAGGGCCCCAGTGCCCACCTGTCTGGAAACAGGCCCGGGAGGAGACCCCCCTCCCCCCCCACTAGCCGGCGGCACCAACTGACCAATGGGCTACTTGCAAGCGGGCCCAGGTCCCGAGAAGGGAGAATCCCATTGGTCGCCACACCTCGGCATCTTCCCGCCTCCCAGCAGCCCCGCCCCCCGCCTCCCAGCAGCCTCTCCCGCTCCGGTGTTCCGCCTGAGCTGAAGGTTCACGTCCCTGGCCACTGGGTTCCGCCCCATCCCCGCCCCACACGTGGGGGTCCCCGGCCTGTCGGACACCCCATTGACACACCGCAAAGCCGATTCCACTAACTCACAAGCATGTGGTGAAACCCTGGGCAACTGCTAGAAAGAAAAAAATACACGCTACGCTAGAAGACGCTCATTTCCATCCTTCTACACAAGCAACGACGGAAACGACGTGTGTACAGAAAACAAAAGTAAATGGCACGCGTGCATCCAGCCAGATCGGTAACTTTCAATGCGGGCCAAACCATTCCACCGAAAGAGGTCAGGCTGGTAACACAGCCCCCCAGGCCCCTGTGCGGTCTACAGAAGACCCCGCAGGGTCGAGCTCGGACAGGAGAAGGACAGGGCCGGAGTGGGCTCCTCCGAGCAACCCAGGAGAGCCAGGGGTGCTCCCCCCACCCCAGAAAAGGGCCCCCTCCCTGAGCACTGGATGCTCTGGGTCCCGGTCCGTCGCCAGGCAGGGAGTGGCAGGAACCGGCGCCCGGTCAGTCCTCTCTACCCTCTGCAGCGGCCCCTCCCACCCCACTCTGCACCCGAGGTGACTGGGCCAGGCTGAGGTCACACGCTGAAGAACAGGGGCTTGGGAGGCGGCAGCAGCGCTCAGGGGTCCAGACCGGTTCTGGAGAGAGGCGCCCTGAGATGTGGTCTGGCAGCCCCCTACCCAGAAGAGCGACCCAGTACCCCTCTCCCTAACTCGGGCCGTAATCTGGGCCCCCTACGCATTAGCCGAGACCCAGGACCCGCTCCCCACCCAGAGCAGTAATTAGGGAGCCACCTACCCGAAAGCGTGACCCAGGACCACCCACCGCCGGCCTGTAATATGGGAGTCCCTACCCAGAACCGTGACCCAGGACCCGCCCCCGCCCCTCCCCGGGCCGTAATCTGGCAGCCCCCTACCCAGAAGAGCCACACAGTACCCCCATCCCCCTGTCCGTAATCTGGGAGTTCCCCTACCCAGAAATGTGACCCAGGATCCGCCCCCCCCTCAGGGCCGTAATCTGGGAGCTCCCCCACCCAGAAGCGTGACCAAAGGCCCGCGTCCCCCCTACAGGGCCGTAATGTGGGAGCCCCTACCTAGAAGCGTGACCCAGCACTCCCCCCGCCCCCCCGGCCCGTACTGGGAGCTCCCCTATCCAGAAGCGTCATCCAGGACCCGCCCCCCCCAGGGCCGTAATCTGGGAACCGCCCCCCCGCCCCCGCGTGGTCTCAGATCCCAGACCCGAGAGCAAGGGGTCCCGACCAGAGGCAGCCTCCAGCCCAGGGCATACCACGGCCTCCTCAGCTCCCCAGACAACGGGTGGCCAGAGCCTCAGCCTCAACCGCAGAGCTCCCGCCCGGCCTCAGCGCCTCACCTTCCGGCTCCTCATGAGTGTGAGCGGCGCGCTGCCGCCCTCAGCCCCGCGCGAACACCCGCGTCCCGGCCTAACGCTTCTCAGAGGAGCAGCACCCCGGCGGCCCTCCGCCCGCGCCCGGCGTCTGACGACACCAGAAGCTTGGCCAATCACAGCCCGGCATCCTCCGGCATGTGACCCAACAAAGTCGGCGCCGTGCGTAAGGAGCGGGGCGGCGGCCATGTTTGTGAGGGGCACCTCCCTGAAGCCGCGCCACGTGTCTGGGGGGGATGGCGGGAAGTGGTTGTTCATAAGCGGGCGGCCTCTTTCATCCTCGCCCCGGAGGCGGCCTCCGGCTCCCAGGCATGTGAGCGCGGGGCCCCGATTGGGGGCTGACGAAGCCCTTGCCCTTGGAGGTGGGCCGGCGAGGCCCCGCGTGCTCCTGCCCCAAAGTTGCCCGCATGGACCTCAGTGCCCTTGCCCTCGAGACTTCCGCCGGCGGCGGTGGACCGCAGCTGGCCCTCGGACTGCTGTTCCTGCCGGGGTTCAGCCCTTTCAGTCCCGCTTCTCTGCAGCTCTGACCTCACGGCGACGGTCCCAAAGGCGCCGCCCTCTCCCCTCTCCAGCGTCCTGGTTCTCGGCAGCTCAGGGACTGTGCATCAAAGCCAGTGTCCGCCTTTGAGAGTTTTAAAGACTGAGATGAAATCCAGCCTTGCCTTTAAACACTCCAGGCCCCCGGCTCTGGGCTCTAGGGGCTGAGGGACACCCAGCTTGCTGCTGCCCCTCCCGAACAGGCCTCCCGAGGGCGTGGCACAAAGGCAGAAGCAGCCGTGCGTGTGCTTTGCAGGTCGATGACAGTGGTTTTTACTTTATTATGTATTTTACAGGCGAGAACATTTAAATCAGACAGCTTTGTCAGAAGTGTTGGATCTTCCAGTTCAGCTGTACAGGTTGAAAAGTGCCGCGTGCTGTGTTTCCGCTGCATGTCCCGCTTGAGGGTCCCCGTGTGCACTGTTCCGTAGCAGAGGGTGACTCCTGCTCTCCTCCAGAAGCATCAATGTGCTCCGCTCCTGCGGCAGGACTCCCGCAAAGCCTGGAAATACACTCGATACCTCTCTTTAGTGCATCAAGAGTGAGGCACTTAAGGGTCCCGCCAGCTCTTCCTTCCTTTCAGATAACTCTCTCCTTAGAGACGCGTCTTTGGGTAAGTAGGTGGAGCCCCTTCGATTAGGCCTCACGTGGAGTCTGCTTTCCGCCGGGAGCGAAAGCAGGCGCGGTGTTAGTGTGCACGCACGCTCACGCGCTTGCACGTGCTGGCCCCCCCCCCCCCCCCCCGTTTGCCGTGGTCCCCGGGGAAGGGAGAAGACAAATGTGGACTGGCAGGAAAATCCATTTGGAAAGGAAACTAATCTAATCACTGCCCGGCGTTGAAGAAAAAACTCAAGGCCAAACCGTGTTAAACACCCAACCTGTCCCATTTTCACTGAAATTGGTTTCCTGATAAACTAGGTTCAGCGGTTTTATTCTGGGGTCCTTCAGGACTCCGGGTCTCACCCACTAGCCGCTGACTGCCACCAGCTAGTGTTTGCTTGGAGGCGATCGTGGCGGCGGCCGATGTCGGTACCGCCGCTTGAGTGCGCCTGCCTCGGCGAGGCCCGAGCCCTGGGTGCCTCCTGAGTGCAGCCCCCCAAAGGGGGACGCTTCCTATCTGTTCACAGACACGCCCTGCACCCCCTCCCCTGGGTTTGTGTGAATGCTATTTCCAGCCTCCCCAGCTGCTCCGGCCTGACACCCAGGGCCACCCGGCGGGACAGCTCACACTCCCTCAGCACCTGCTTCCGATCGGCGACCATTCCTGCACCGCCACAGAGCTGGCCCCGCTTCTCCTCTCACCCACGCTGCCCACAGCCGCGGGTGGTCACATATCGGCGGTGGCCTGGCCCCCTGCCGGAGCGCTCTGCTGCTTCCCCGCTGCTTCCGGGATCAAGAGCCGGTTCTTTTTTTTTTTTAGTAAGTTTTTTTTTAAAGTTTATTTATTTAGAGAGAAACAGAGAGAGCAAGAGCAGAGGAGGAGCAGAGAGAGAATCCCAAGCAGGCTCTGCGCTGTCAGCACAGAGCCCGCCAGGCTCCAGCTCACGAACCATGGAATCATGACCTGAGCGGTTAACCGACCGAGCCACTCACGTACCCCAGGAGCCGGGCTTCATAGGGGCCGTAAGGCCCAGCACATAGTAGGTGCTTAGTGAATGCTTGTTGGATGCATGTGCAGCAGCTGGGGTGCCTGCTGCCCTCTTCCCTTACCCTCTGCTGCTCATACTGCTCCCCGCCTGGCTCTCGGGGTGCAGCAGGTCCCCTCCCCCTCCTGGCCTGGGGCTCTGCCTTCTCCCTGAAAAACCTGCCCTCCCCAGCCCCCCACCTATCTTTCAGACATGCTTCAGACCTCAAATCCGATTAAACTGCTTGTCCTCAGGGGGAGGGGGACGTTATGCGCGGTCCTCCCGCCACCCACAACCTGAGTCTCCTCATTATGGGTTTCCTTAGTGTTCTGCTTTTCCTTCGGGACAGGGGGACGCTCGCTCTTCTCTCTCCCAGAGCGTGGCTCGTTCCCTCACTCAGTCCCTCACTCAGTCTATGTGTGCTGAGCCCCTCATGTGCACTGAGCTCCTGTACAATGAGCCAGGTGCAGGGCTACGACGGTGGTGTGCTCAAGTGAATCACCAGGCCTGCCTTTCAGTCCAGCAGGGATGGGGGGTGGAGGGCGGGGTGGGGGAGACGGGCGTTGGTGGGATAATCGCACAAGGAATGGTAAGTCTACAGCGTGAAAAGAGCCACGGGGGAGGGGGGGAAGCCCTGGGGGACAGCACGCGGGGGCGGGGTGTCAGCTCTGCTCAGGGACTCAGGCCTCTCGCAGGAAGTGACGGGGCAGTTACGCAGGGTCACCTCTTCCCTCCGGACTGAGCCCCTTGCCGGCCCCGTGGGAGGAAGCAGGCGGGAGGCCACACCGGGCCCAGGCGCGCCTCCCGGTGGGGCGGGAGGCCGAGAGCTGTCAGAGGAGCTCTTCTTGGACCCTCCGGCTCGGCTTGCGGCGTTGGGATGCCGCGAATCCCGCAGGGCTGCGAGCCAGACCAGAGCCCAAGTTCACGCCTCCGCACGGTTCCGCACGCGCGCTTCGTCTCCCTCTTCCAGATGGACCGTCCCCCTCCCCCCGCCCCCGTCTTCCCTCGAGGGGGTAGGATGAGGGCCGCCCGCACGGCGGCAGGCGTGTGATGTTGCCGCAGCGCGTGGTTGGGGTCAGTCCCCTCGTGGATCGTCAGCTCCCTGAAGGCGAGGACTGTGTTGTGCTCACGACCTCGGCCCCAGAACGCAGCTCGGGGGCGGGGACGTGCCTCTAGGTGCTCGGCAAATACCTGTTGAAGGGACGGTGGCGGTGATAATGCATACAAAGAAACTGAGGATTGAACATTCCAAGGAAACTTTGTATTCTTGCCCAGAACACAGACTCACTGCTCAAACACGGGTACGTCCACAGCTCAGTATTTGCCTTTCACAGACACTGGCAGGGCTGGCGAGAAAGCTGAAGAGAATTTCCAATTGATCAAGTCAGCGGATTTGTTACCAGTCATCCCGGCCCGGAGCGCGGCTCCTTAACTACCAGCAGACGGCGGCCTGTGTGATGAGGGATCTCTCTTCTATGCTGACTGACCCTTTATATTTAAGCAACACATATAATAGCTTTTTTATTTTTTATTTATTTTATTTATTTTATTTTTATTTATTTTATTTTTTTATAATAGTTTATTTTCAAATTGGTTTACATATAACACCCAGTGTTCATCCCAACATGTGCCCTTTTTAATGCCCATCACCCCCTCTCCCCCCTCCCTCATCCCCCTTACCCTCAGTTTTTTTCTTAGTCTTTGAGAGTCTCTTATGTTTTATCTCCCTCCCTCTCTGTGTCTTTTTTTCCTTTCCCCTCATAATAGCTTTTTTAAAAAGCGAGGGAAAACCGTAAGCAAAAAAGCTCACAGAAGAACGTGGAACAGCAGAAGCTCACTGCTGCGGGGAACGGGACACGGCACGGCCACTTTGGAAGACAGTTTGGTGGCTTCTTACAGAACCGAACGTGCCATTCCGTACGGTCCGTCAATCATGTTCCTTCGTATTCGCCCGAAGGAGCTGAAACTTACGGGGGCGCCCGAGTGGCTCAGTCGGTTGAGCGTCCGACTCTTGATTTCAGCTCAGGCTGTGATCTCAGGGTTTGTGCGATGGAGCCCCGCCGTTGGGCTCAGCGCCAATAGCCTGGAACCTTCCTGGGGTTCTCTCTCTCCCTCTGCCCCTCCCCTGCTCTCGCACATGTGCACGCGCGCGCTGTCTCAAAATAAATAAACATTAAAAAAAAGTTGAAGTTTATGTCCCCACAAAAACCTGCACAAGGGTGTTGATAGTAGCCTTATTCGTAACTGCCAAAACTCAGAAGCAACCAGGAAGTCCTTTAGAAAAGGCGAGTGGGTAAATGAAATGGTCCGGCCACACACTGGAATGTTATTCAGTGCTGAAAAGAAATGAGCCTTCGAGCCATGAGAGGTCACGGAGGAACCTTAAATGCATCATGCTAAGAGAAAGAAGCCAAACAGAAAAAAAATACACGCGGCACGTTCTGGAAACGGCACAACTGGATGTAACCGACAGGTCAGCGTTGCCAGGGCTGGGGGCGGGGCGGGCGGATGAGCTGAGGACAAGGGCGTCTCCGGGCAGGGAAGCTACTCCGGTGAGTAATTTCTGCTCTTGTCCAAGCCCACAGAACGTACAACACCTAGAGTGAACCGCGGTATAAACCATGGGCTCTCGGGATGGTGATGCCGTCACCTTTGTTCCTCAGTGACAACAAGTGTCCTGCTCTGGGGGGGATGATAGCGGAGAGGCTGTGTGTGTGTGGGGAAAATGTCCGTATTTCGCTGTGCACCGAGGTGCTCTGAACAGCAGGTCTGTTTACAAAAGGGGTGTGATACATTTAAGCATTGATTACAAAAAAAAAAAAAGGAAAGACAAAGCTCGCAGCCTGGTGTTTCCTTGTACGTGGCTGGGCGACCCCGGCCCTGTGGTGGGACAGCCGTGTGCTGTGGAGGAGATCTTAGCTCCCCACGTGGGTTCATGAACACCGCACCGATTCCCCAAGGCCCAGCAGGTGTGCGGCGTCTTCCTGACACCTCTTCCTGACACGGTTGAAGAAGGGTGTGCGGGCTGGGGGCTGCAGGGAGCATGGGGGGAGGGCGCACGGAGCTCCTGCCGTGGCCGCCAGGAAATGCCGCGACTTTCCAACGGGCGCCGGCGTTGCGCAGGAAGTAGTCTCTGTAGAGTCAGGTTGGGGCAGAAGTTTCTGGAGGAGGCGGTGCTGGTGTGGGCGCCGAGCGTGTAGGGGACAAGTGCACACACCTGAGGGGTTGGGAGGGGCGCGCACGTGCACGCTCCTGAGCAGGGAGTGGGGGAGGCGCACGTGCGTATGCCTGAGCAGGGGGTGGGGTGGATGCACGCGTGCACGCGCCTGAGCAGGGGTGGGGGTTTATGTGCGTGCACGCGCCTGAGCAGGGGTGGGGGGGTTGCGCACGTGCATGCGCCTGAGCAGGGGTGGGGGGTTATGTGCGTGCACGCGCCTGAGCAAAGGTGGGGGGGTGGATGCACGTGTGCACGCCCCTGAGCAGGGGATTGGGGGGGAATGCCCGATGCCCCACCTTCACAAAGTTTCCCCGGTGGCTAAATATTGATGAGCTTTTTTTTGTAGCCCACTTTGCAGGCTAACCAAACAGTTAATGGCATTAAAATGAGAAAGATGGGCCGTGTTCTGCTTCAAATCCCCTACACCCTGTTGGGAAGAGCGTGCAAGCCTGAGTGATTACACCCGCTCATGCTTCAGTAAGTTCACGAGCAATGGAAGGTCAGCTTCCGGGGCCAGATTCTCTGGCTGGGGGCTCATTGGACACGGGGGGAGGGGGCGGTTACCCCCAGGACACACCACCATGAGCGGTCCTGACTCAGGATTTCTTGATACTGGTTTCCCCCATCCACTTGGCTTTCAATTTTGCCTTCTGTCTTTTCTGTAACTAAGCGTGTGTCCCAAAAATCTAACAGTGCCTCTGTGTTTATCGAGAGTCACTCAAAATCGTTTTGGGAAGTAGCCGGGATATAAAGGTGCGTGAAGGAAAATCCTCACAATGCCTCCGCACCCCCCCAGCGCTGCGGCAGCGGAAATAAGCCGGTACCAGCCCGGAACCGTCTCCCGACACCTGCGCACGTCCCGTTACTGTTAGATTTTCATTTCATTCAACGAACGTCGACGGAGCCCTGTGTGCTTCAGTGTCCTTAGAAATATCACAGGCACTACCGCCCCGCCGGGGCCCTGACCCCAGGAAGGGGTGGTTCCCGCTAAGGAGCGCGGGGCACGCGACCTCCTCCGGACGGAGGGAACCGTCCAGAAGGGAGCAGAGAGCTGTAGGGAGCACCCCAGTCTCCGTTTGGCCTGACATCACAGAGAAGCACATGAAACACACCCGCTGTGGGGGGGCCGCAGCCACAGTGTCCTCTGAACAAAGAGCCTGGGATCGGCAGAGCTGGGAAAAGGCTACATGTCCAGTTAGATGAGGAAAACACCGTTTCAGGGAAGGCTTGGCACAGGCAGGAAGGAAAATGCAGAGATGAAGAAGCCCTATTTTGAGAGCTCCCTCGCCCTGCAGCCAGCAGGGCTGTGCTGGTAGAAATCGTAGAAGTCGGCTCCCGATCCTCCTAGCAGCCGGCGAGTCGGGGCTGCGGGGCCCCACGTGCAAACTAGACGCTCTCACCGGGTTGGTTTCTGCCTCCCACTCACGATGCTTCTGTGTCCCATCGCCCTTTTGGCTCATTTGGCTGAACATCAGCAAATGACACGTTAGGGACGGCCGCCAGAGAAATGAAATCTGCCTACGAATGTGATGATCATTAACGGTGGTTGTTTTCCCCTCCGAGGCCGCGTGGGAGTCATCCAGCTTGGGCCGGTCTGTGTTCCCGGCACCGAAGAAACCCAATCGGTAGGACCCAGCCACCGCTGACGTGGGGGACGGCCACTCAGGAGAAGGCACAGTGGTGGCCCTGCCAGTTCTCACCGATGTCCCATTCTGGCAGGAGAGAGACCCAGTAGTACCAGGAACAACTGAGCCCAGGTCTCGGTCCGTCTCTGGCCGTGGCCTTGAAGAGGTTCCAAGTCAGATGGGCGCCCTGCCGGGCTGCAGACAGCTCCCAGGCGCCCGCGTCCTCCCCGGCTGTCCGTAGTCCGTACAGGTGACGGGGGCCCTCAAGGGCGGCGGGAAGGGCGGGCAGGGCAGGGCTAGCGCAGGAAGCAGAGGTGCCCGCCCCTAAGGACCCGACGGTGCCCCCGTGCCCCCACGGCCCCACGTCAGTCAGCGGGGGGTCTCTCTCCCTTGCTCCACGGGCACCGGGACCTGGGCAGCCTGCCCTCGCTCTGGCTCCTCTGTTCGAAGGAACCCCCCCATCCCTGAAGGACATCTGCCTGCTCCTGTCCCCGCGGCTGCGTCTCTGTCGTGCTGCTTGTTAAGAATCCAGAGCAGATTCAGGTCAGTGCGTTTCGAGGCAGCCACGTGCGGGATAAATGGCATCGCACGTAAATTTAAGTGGCTTAGCCAGGCGGCCCGTTCACAGCAGCTAACAGGTGTGAGCTAATGTCACGCACGTAACCTTGCTTCTCGGGTGGTGCCGTTGCCAAGGCTGGCTTGCTCCCCGGTCCTCTCCCGCCTGCTCGTGGAACGGTTTCAGCTTGTCTTGCTCCAGTCGCCTTCTCAAAGTCTGGGCACAAAGTGGAAGGCGGGGCCTGCGTTGTTATCTGGTCTCCGCACACGGCTCTTGGTTCGTGGGGTGTTGGCTCACGCGCAAGGAGCGGCTAACAAGGTTCGTGCCTCGTCGAGGGTTTTATGACTGAACCATCTGGAATTCTTGGACATTTTCAAACTAACACAGTTGGCATGAATTTAGAGGTGAAAAGGTGGGGACGGTCTCCTCCCTTGGATTTTGTCAGTCCCAGGATATAGAACTTCGGTCTTCCGGAAGACGCTTCTGTACCAGACCAGGAGTTGGGGGAATGACACTCATTCTCTCTCTCCTTGTCCCTTGCTCTGTCTGTCTGTCTGTGTCTCTCACATACACAGCACGAGCTTAGCCCAAGTTCAGAGTTGAAGGGTGCAGTCCACACAAGACCTCACTTCAGTTGCAAGCTTGGGAGTCCCCAAGACCACCCTCAGGTGAGCTAATTCTCTAGAAGGACTTGGGGAACCCACCGAGGGGTGTTACCCGCACTTTTAGGGTCTCTTCCATGGAAAGGATACAGGCAGAGATCAGCCACAGAAAGAGACGTAGCAGCAGGTTCTGGAAAGTGCTGGAAGCCAGTTTCTGTTGTCCCCTGCCCATGGAGTCAGGACATGTTACCCTCAGGGTTGGTGTGTGACGACACGCACACGGAGGACCACCATCAGGGAGCTCTCTTGAGCCTCCCAGCCCCACCCGCTCTTTAGACAGGGCTGCCTTTCAGAGGTATGGCTGATGATCGATCGATTGCTTGTTGGTTGGTTGGTTGCCCGCATTGTTAATCTCCGTCTCCAGGGGACTGATCCCCGTGACCCCAAGTCCCACCCGAAATCACAGGGTTGGTGTTTCTGGCAAGGCCGGCCCTACCCTACGACTACCCCTCTGGGTCCCCTTGTTGGATTACCTGGGGTGACCCAAAGCTGCCAGGGGGGCCGACCCTCCAATCAGGCAGGACATTTTAGAGGTGACTGCTCAGAATGGGGGACAAAGGCTAGATTAAACTCTTTGCCCCGCCCCCCCATGGAAAAGCTAATGTCAGGTGTCTGGTGGGTCTGTAGCTCCCTCTCCCTCTTAGGCTGGGCGGAAATTCCTTATCTCTTTTCTCCTGATTGAGGCAGAATTCCCCACAACTCATGCCCATTGTGTGCACCTCATTACAAAGGGAACGGTTTTGCAGAACATTCTTCCTCTCAGGAAAACGAGAGGCACCCTGCCTTGTTCTCGGTAAGAGAGAAATGTTCTTTTGAAGAATTTTTTAATTTACTAAACTTTTTCGATCCCATTGCTGTGAGGATGCAATCTTCCGGCGGAGAGGCACGCAGATAATGACGTTTTAATATTTGCGCTGCTCCAAGGTGAGGCCAGCGAGAGCCCGGGGGCCGCCCGACTGCAGTGATTTGTAAAGCAGCTCCTGCTGCCTCGCCGAGGTGACGAGAAATGGGTCCCCGGGCCGCAGAGGCACAGCCTTGCCTCTCCCGGGACCGCTGGGACCTGAGCGAGGCTCCTGTCCCCAGCCCGACCCCGAGCGACGCTGGCCACTTGTGCGCACCAGAGGCCAGGCTTCCCTGCCAGTCAGAAATTAGTTACCTGCGTCTCCAAAGAGATGGCATTGTTCCTGCTGTTCATTTACTACCTGGAGTTTTAAACGGGGGTGTGTTTTGAGGCCAGTAAACCCTCGTTGGTGCCGGACCTGGCCGCACCTGGTTGGCGGGTACTTAATGTCACCCCAGGGCATAGTGCTGTGTCTCGTCAGCTTGAGCTTCTCCGTGCGGCTTTTCTGATTATTTTTAAGGCAATTGCTCTTTATTTTTTATTTTTTAAAGTTTATTTATTTTGAGAGAGAGAAAGAGAGAGCAGGGAAGGGGCAGAGAGAGAGAGGGAAAGAGAGAACCCCAGGCAGGCTTCACGCCGTCAGTGCAGAGACCGATGCGGGGCTTGAACTCACAACCATGAGATCATGACTTGAGCTGAAATCCAGAGCTGGACGCTCAGCTCACTGAGCCCCCCAGGTGCCCCCTCCTCTCTCTCCTTTTTTTTTTTTTTTTAAAGTTTATTTATTTATTTATTAGCAAAGGCTTTTAAAACTTTTCAGCCAGGTCAGTCAGCATCTGTAGGCCAGAGTCTCTGAGATAGCAGAGCTGCTTCTGCGGTCCCGAGGTCCGGGCCCGCGCGCCCCGTGTCCCTCTCAATCCTTCTGGCCCGGGCAGCCTTTACGCTGAGGACACTTTGAACTATGAGGTCACCGGTCAGCACTGTGCCTGTGGGCTGGCGCTGCAGGCGCCCCTCGGTCTTCTGGGGAAGCCTCCCGTGGACGGCGGGGCAATCGGGGTGCACCGGCCTCGGAAGACATGGGGTGGCCCAGCTTCGCAGACTCGGCCGCCCTAGCCCCTGACCCGCATGAGGCTCTCACCTTTGTAGAGAACAGGGTGTCCGTCCACCTGCAAAGGTGGCTGACACGGGGGTGGGCATGCTGGGACGGAAGCCGGCTCTTAGCAGGTCCCCGGTAACTGGCGATTGAAAGCCCCCACGCTGATGGGGAGGGAGCGGTGATGCTGACCGGTTCTGAGAGCGCCTCCGTTTGTGCCTGGTGCTGTTCCAAGCCTCTTCCGGGCATTAGCTCCTAGGATTTTCGTGGCACCCTAGAGGTGGGTTCTCTCATTACGCCCATTTACAGCTGGGGAGACTGAGGCACTGGGAGTGAGACCACGTAGCAGGGAGGTGGTAGCGCCAGGTTCCGGACTTAGATACCCCGCTCCTGCCCTAACTTCGCCACCGCGTGGGGCCGCAGGGCAGAGGCCCCGTCCCCCGTCCCCCACGGAGGGTACTGCTGGGTGCGGAGCAGGGGCCGGGTCCGGCTGGGGCGCCCTCACTCTGCAGAGTCAGGTGCCTGGGTCCCGACAGCAGGGGGCAGGATGAGACAGGGAACTGCAGCGGTGGCCTGGCTCCGGCTCCCGGGGAGGCAGCAGGTGCGGGGCCGGCTGGGAAAGTGGCTCTTTCCGTAAGGACCTGCAGAACCCGCGGGTGGGCCAGAGTTGGGCCACAGCTACCTGTGTAGAGAAAGTGCCTCTACGGGGTTCCGCACACCCTCGCGCACATCGGGCGTGAAATCAGAATCAGCGTATTAAACCCGAATCCGAATCTGGAAGTGGCAGCCGCTCTCGGTGCCGGCTCATCACAGAGGAGCCCACCTGCTCCCCCTTCCCCTGCCCTGCCCTGCCCGGGGGTCCCAGCCATCCCCCGCTGGTCTGGAGGCAACGGGGATCAGATTCCCAGTGCCCCCCGGGCACATTCTGAGCTGGGGGGCCTGGTGGGGGGGGCGGGGGGTGGGGCTCGGGGCACCCCTGCACTCTCCCACTGCCTGCTGTCCCCGAGCCCAGTCCCTCCATGGACCTCCCCCCCGCTCCCCCCCAGCACTGCTGGGAGGGCCAAGCTAGGCCCCCCCAAGCCCATGGGGCCTCTGCCACCCGGGACTTGGGACCCAGGCCCAGGCCACAGACTCTCCTTCTCTCCCCAAGCCCCACGCATGGCTTCTTGCAGAAGACATGTCTTCCCTTGTGGGGCCTCTGATGAATCATGATGGAGGGATGGTCGTGCTGGTCCAAATTCCTCAGTCAGGAGGGAGGACGCCGAGGCCCCGATGGAGCCTGGGCGCCGCCGGCCGGGTGGCTCCTGGGGGCCAGTGTGTCCCCGTGGGCAGGGCTGCGTTCTCCGTCTCTGCCCACCACTCCAGCTACTACCTTCTCCCTTCTTTCCACCCGGCTTTCCTTCCCTGCTGGGTTCAAACCTCGTTCCTTCCTCAGCTTCTCTCCTGGGGCGCACACCCGAGCCCCCAGCCCCGCAGGAGGAGGGACCTCACCAGCCCATGGGTCCCAGAGGTTTTGGGGCCGTGCGCCCCATGCTCCCTAGAAAGGCCGGCTTGATGTGACATGGACAGTCCCCACAGACTCTGCCTGGGGTGCTCCCAGGCACCTTATCCGGAATCTTCAGAATCTTCAGTTGGCTCAAGTCCAGAGATGGGGCTGGACCTGAGCCCCCAGACCTGCCGTCGGACCACCCGGCAGGCACAGCAGGTGGCACCAAGTGCCCTGTGGCTCTTTGCAGGGAAGAGGAGACTCATCACAGACACAGGGCTCCTCCAGAACGAAGCCTTCTGGGGTGCGGTCCTGAGCTGCCTTGTGACCCCAGTGCTGGCAGGACAGCCTGGATGTCGGACAGCCAGTGGCATCAGAACGAAGCCGGGACGGGGAGGTCAGGGCCGGCCACCTGCCGAAGTCAACACACAGTGGCGACTCCCTGGAGCTGCCGGACACATCACTGCACAGGCTGAGCCCAGGGGACTGGAGCGGGGGCTTTGAGGGGCACCCTACCCCAGCCTGCGTCCCGGCAGCACCTGGACACCACCTCCTGTCACCAGGGGACGCAGAGCCCTCACTGGCCTGACTGGAGATCGCATGGTCCCTGCCGGGTGCCCCGGGCGCTGGGCCGACTGCTTTTCCTGGATCTCCACCTGAGAATCTTCCATGGCTGTCTGTGCCCACTAGCCCCTGGGCTGAAGGGGTCCCAGGCAGAGAGGGGTTTTGTGCAGCCCCCCAGCTGTGACCCCTGTTTTAACCGCAGGTCCCCGGCCCTTCCCTGAACCCCAGAAAACGGGTCTTTCTGCGGCACACTCTCCTGAGGAGGCACTGTCTGCAGCCTCAACCGGACAGGCTTAGGTTGGAATATGATTTAAAGAAATTTTTTTAAATGTGTATTTATGTTTGGGGGGGGGAGGGAGAGAGACAGAGCACGAGTGGGGGAGGGGCAGAGAGCGAGGGAGACAGGGAATCTGAAGCAGGCTCCAGGCTCTGAGCTGTCAGCACAGAGCCCTACTCGGGGCTTGAACATGACCTGAGCCAAAGTCGGACACTCAACCGACTGAGCCACTCAGGTGCCCCTAGAATACAGTTTTGGAGTATTGATTATCCATTTATCCAATACACTTTTATAGGGTATTCGTTGTGTGCCTGATAACAGTGTAGACAACAGTGGGGACACTGCCGTGTACACGAGTGGCCCCGAATGCCTGCCCCGGGGAGGGGAGGGTCCGAGGAGGGGATGGAAATCAGTGTCCATAGCAGCTAAGAAGACCACACGAGGGCACTGGGGACAGACCGGGGCAGGCGGGAGCCAGAAGTGCAGGGAGGCGCTGAGCGTTAATATCAGTACAGAGCGCTGGTGGGTCAGCAGCCAGTAGCCTGGGTCGGGGCGTGAGGCGGGGAGGGTCCCGCCACAGAGACGTGAGGACCAGAGAGACTGTGTCTCCCCCGGTTCCCGAGCCGTCTGGCCTCTGTAAGTAGCTCTAGCCATCCTGCCGGGGGGTAAGGGAGGCACGAGGGCAGCCATTCCCACCAGCCTGCCCATCCCACGGCGGGGAAATACGGCTGGATTCCCGACGGCAGCAAATGCTGCAAACACAGACACCCCGGGGCACCGTCTTCAGACCGAACGTGACCATTTATTTCATGTGTCAGCTTGGCTGGGCCACAGCGTCTAGATGTGGGGCCATACATTATCCTGGATGTTTTCATGAGGGTGTTTCTGGCTGCGACGACTTTTCAGTCAGTGGGATTTGAGTGAAAAGCAGACTGCCATGATGCGGTGGGCCTCATCCAATCAGTTGAAGGCCCCGACTAGAACAAAAGACTGGTGTCCCCCAAGCAAGAGGGGATTCTGTGGCGGGCGGGCTTGGGACTTGACCTGCAGCGTCAGCTCTTCCTGGGTCTCAAGCCCGCCTGTCCATCCTGTGGACGTGGGGCTTGCGGCTTCCATAATTGCGCGAGCCAGTTCCTTGAACCAGATTGGTCTCTCTCCACATGTGCACACACCATTTTGTTTCTGTTTCTCTGGAGAGCCCGGGCTCACCCATCGAGACAGGACACGACCGGAGTTTCCTAAGACGAGAGACACGGTGACTGAGAAGCAGCAGCCAGCGAGGGCTGAAGAGCTCGCCTCTGGCCCTGGGCGAGCTCCACACAGTCACCAGGGTCTGACGCGGTGAAGGCCATGCCACCTCAGCCTCGCCGTCCGCAGGAAGGCCTTTCCTTAATGCGTGCCCCTCCCCCCGCCCTTACGCCCCCCCCCCCCCAGGGTGCTTCTGGCCACCGTCCCCATCCCTGCCCATCCTGATAAGGTGCTGCCTTATCTCTGCGGTGCCTCTGGGCCTCCCCCGACTCACCGATGCCGCCAGGAAGGGGAAAGAGGGGAGAATGTGTCTGCGTCATTCTGAGGAGTCCCTCGGTGCCCCGGTCACACGGGGCCTCTCCTCCGTTCCTCCCCAGCCCACCACGGGGGAGGTGCAGCCCCCCGAGTCCCCCAGAGCACCCCCACCCCGTTCCTGAGAATCAGACTCCTTCCTTCATCTCCATCCCCCCAGCCAGAGGGCTGCTGGTCTCTTGTCCACTCGCCAGGCCCTTTCTGCCGAGGCCGGAAGCCGCCTCCGGGCGGTGGCGGTGGCCAGCGTGAGGTCTGCGGGGCGCCGGGCAGCAGAAGCCGTGTTCTCAGGCGGCCCAGGCGGCCAGAGGGGGTGGCTTCCAGACACAGTGGCTTTCTCAGGCGGCCCTCCGTAGAACCCGTGCGCGGCCCCTCATGGGGCTAGACGCTCATGGCCTCGGCTCCTGGGACTCAGTTTCCCCCACCTGCTGCCATTTCTGGCTGGAGGGGTTTGTGTCCTTTCTCTCCTCCCAGCCCCGGAGCTTCACTCCCCCAGCCACAGCCCCACATTCTCAGGAGCCATAATTCCCATAAGAAACTCCCTTTTCCTGAAGCGTGGGCAGGACTTGGGCTTTCCTGACTGGCCGTGGCCGGCTCGCACAGTGAGCTCTTGGCAGAGGTGCGGCCTCCTCACGGGGAGAGGATGCTGCACCCAGCAGGTCAGCTGGCCTTTCCCCAACCTGTCCCATGTCACAGAGGGCTCCGTGTCACATGAGGCCGGGTGGGCGATCACTGCCTGCTCCTGAAATTCCTCCCCGGGGAGAGACCCTTCTCGGAAGGCTCCGGGACTCTTGTCCTGTGCTCTGTCTCTCTCCTCCTTCCACCAGGAGTGGACCTGCTGGGTGGGGGGCAGCCCTCGGTCCACCTTTGCCAGTGGGACAAAATAGGACACGTCTTGGGCCAAAGGGACTGGGTCTCTCTCCTTCCCTCCTCTCTGCGCAGACGGGGGGGGGGGGCAGCCGGCCGGATGAGCATGTCTGCCCAGCTGGCGCAGGGGTGCCCCGGGGCAGGGGGCCTGCCTGGTTCCGCCACCCAGCTGCGCCCCCACCCCTTCACGACAACGGTGAGACTTTGGTTCTCCCAGCACTGACTCGTTTCTCCGATTTCTCGTTCAGTTCAGAACTTGGATGGGAAGAGGGGTGACACGATTTGGGTCCCTCTCAAAGACCTGGATGACAGGCAGGCTTTAAAAATGGCATTTTTGGGGCACCTGGGGGGCTCCGTCGCTGGGTCTCTCCAACATCGGCTCAGGTCATGGTCTCGTTGTTTGTGGGTTCCAGCCCCACGTCGGGTTCTCTGCTGACAGCTCAGAGCCTGGAGCTGCTTCGGATTCTGTGTCTCCCTCTCTCTCTGCCCCTCCCCTGCTTGCACTCTGTCTCTCTCTCTCTTTCTCAAAAAAAATTAATATTTTTTAAAAGTTGAAAAAAACCCCAGCATGTCCAAGGCACTAGCTCTCTCTCCTCCACCTTGTGTTTCCCTCGTGCTAAACAGAAAGCTCACCTCGGCCTCTGCCACCTACTTCCTGGCCTGGGGACACTCCCAGGTCCCCCGGTCCTCACGGTAAAAAGCAGATAAAAATACTTTCTGTTGAAGTTTTCGGAAGCCAGCGACAGAGGGAATGAGCGCGTGCACTCCCAGACCACGCGCCTCCTCAGCCCCGGTGCACCGTCCCCCACCCCGGCATCGCTAGCTCCGGGATCCGCGTGACCGCAGGCGGGGGAGGGGGGGGTACGACACCTGGCTGGCCTCGTCCCTGGAGGCTCACGTGTGGACATGCCGGCCGTTCCTGGTGCCCCGCGTGAGCCGCAGCCTAGAGGCCCCAGGCCCCAGGCCACGAACGGCCACGTGAGGAAGGAAACCCTTCCGCCGGAGCCTTCTAGAGCTCACGTTTTCCTTCTGATGCTTGTACCCGAGGGAAAGATGATCTAAAAAATCTCTACATAAGCCCACAAGGCTTTTGTTTTCAGGAGTTCTAAAATCAAGTAAAAGTGACGAGAAAGCGTTGTGGTAAAGTGTGGTGGGGGACGTGTCGTTCTTCCTAGCGGTCCCCGGTACAACACTACGCCGGGGAATGTGCTTTGTTCCAGGCAGGTTCCAACAGGTCTGAGTGAAGCACTGAGCGAACCTGACCTGGCTCCTGGACCCCTTGGTGCCCGAGTTCCCCTCTGAAAGCGGGGGCAGTACGGGCGACGCCCCTGGGTCTCAGGCGTCGGGTACAGAGAAGCCCTCAGAAGGGTGCCAGCCCAGGAAGCAGTGACGACGCATGGCTGCCAGCCCCAGGAGCCTCACCTCCGCGGGTCATCCGCTCCCGGGGCGACCAGGCCAGGCGGGAGGGGGCCCAGGAGAGCGGGGCCGGCGGCATTTTGAAGGGGGCCCTCCCGAGGTGTGCCTCGTGCAGAGCCCCCGGGGAGACAGCGATCACATCGCTCTCTTGGCCGGGGAGCAGGAGTGGGCACTTAACCTCCTTTTTCGGAATAAGCACACGCAGAATGAGCTCGTTGCGGGATGAAGACCAGCCCCCGGCCTCACTTCACCGACGTTCATGGAGCAGATTTCCTACGAGACTCTCGAACTAATTCCAGGTGGAATTCTCATCCAAAAACGCCCCCTGCGAACAGCCAGGATCCTGGAGTGCCGTCACGGCTGAGCCCCCGGCGCCCTCCTGGCCGCCGCACCTCGGCTGGGGGACTGATCTCCAGGATCCCCGTCCTGAGGACTCGCCAAGGAGGGGGCAGAGGGCTGTTGGGACACAGGAGCGTGGTGCTGTGCGATCCTAACCCTTCCGGCGAGACGCCCCCGGCTGCCTGCCTCCCGCCTCTGGTCCCCCGTCAGGCGACTCTCCAGCGACAAAGGGCTCGCCCTCTCCCGTGCTATTTGTGGCTCCCTGCTCACGTGGGGCTCCTGCTCGGTTGGGAGGAAGGCTTTGTGTGCCGGGGAGGCCAGCCCGGAGGCCAGGCCCTCCTGCCATTTAGTCGCAGCCCACGGACATCAGCTGCTTTCGCAGGGACAATCTTTTTCCTTCTCCAGATAGGGCATGACAGGCATCTGGGTGGAGACACCCCCTTCCTCGGTGGAGGGCTGCGCACCTGCTCGGGGAAGTGATGCTCTGTGAGTGGGCGGGGGCGGGGGGCGGACGCCCCCATATTCTCTTTGCCAGTTTGCCTCCTGATCAAGGCACATGTGTTGTCAAGGCTGGGACACCAGGAAGCAGGGGATAAGTGACCTCCGGGGACTGTGCACCTGCTCAGATTCCAGGGAGGTTTTCATCAGCGCGTAGAACTGTTGGAGAAAGGTTCAAACGCGGGCTGCCTTCCGTGTACTGAAATGGGCTGCTCTGCCCGTCGGGAGCCTGGGGGAAAGAGACAAAGACTTTCCAGCCCCGGGGGCACTTTCGACCTCTCAGGAGCGGCCCTCCAGCTCCTCTCTTACCTGGGATTGCTCTGGAACCTTCCTAGCCTGCTGCCTGGGGCTGCTGTGGTCTCCGGGGCCCTCACCCCACGCATGCAGGTGGGCCGGGTGAACTCTGTGACCCGAGGCTGACAGGTGTCTGTGTGCCACGCCCATCTGCCCCCTTCCCCGGGCATCAGCCAGCGGGCACGTTTTCTTGCCCATGTTTGCAGGTTTGGGGGTGACAGTGGGCAGTGGTGGGATGGCTGCCAGCCCCGGCCTCTGCTTTGGGGAAAGCGTCTCCTGGATTGTGGCTGATCCTCCTGGATCAGGCGCCCACGACATAAAAGCGAGGCCTCTGGAAGAGATGGGCGGGGCTGGGGCCCCAGGGAACTTTCGGGGCGGATGGAGAAGACTGCTGCTTTCCCCCTGGGGTGGTGGTTCTGTGGTGCGTAGAATTGCCCAGCTCTGAAATGAACACGCACGCTGTGCTTTCGCTCTCCTGTGGAGATGACACAGTGGCGAGCAACGTGCCACGGCACCAGCCGGCGTTTCTTTCTGCTCCCTGCGCGTGCGGGCTGGGACCGGGATAGCCGAGCTACCTGTGTCAGGCTCTGAGTCGGTAGGGTGCCCGGGACACGGCGATGATCAATGCAGGCTAGCCGTCGTATGTCACCATCCCTCCCACGAAGCAAAATGCATTCTCTCTTTAGCAGAAGTGGAGAGCGTCTGTTGGTTTAATATCCACCCTTCCTGAAGGCCTCATGTGTCAGCCCCCGACTCAGGGTCTCCTCCCCCGTCCCCCGTGCCTCACGCTGGGACAGTGCAGTTAGACGTGCTGTTCTGTAGGCAGATCTCTACCGGCCCACCACCTACCTGCCCCGGGTGGCCAGTTTCACGACCGCAGGGGTCGAGTCTGTTTTTCTCATCACCGAATGCTTGGCACCCAGCATAGCGCCAGGCCCAGGGACCCTTTAGAAAGACTTGTAGCATGATTCAAGGATAATGATGGTGATTTTAATAATTATTATAGTAGTTAACTTTTAAAGCCTTTTCACTGTAAAATAAAGCACATATACAGAAAAACCATAGACAAATGTTAGCTTGATGGATTATTAAGGCGAGTAGCCCGGTGCCCCCACCCACGTCGAGAAATGGAACTTGGTTTGGTCTCACTCATTATTTTATTTATTTATTTATTTATTTATTTATTTATTTACTTACTTACTTACTTACTTACTTACCTTTTTTAAATGTTTATTTTTGAGAGAGAGAAGGGGGTGGCGTGCGTGTGGGCACAAGCGGGAAAGGAGCAGAGAGGGAGGGAGGCGGAGAATCCCGAGAAGGCTTCGCGCTGTCAGCATGGAGCCTGACACGGGGCTCCATCTCACGCACCGTGAGGTCATGACCTGAGCTGAAATCAGGAGTTGGATGCCCAACCGACCGCGCCCCCCCAGGGGCCCCAGGGCTGATCTGTCTTTAAGTCTCTTTTAACAGACAGGTTCCACACGTATCCCTTTCTTTCCCTTACTCCTGGTCTGCGAGGGACCTGGGCCATCAGGACCCACAGTCGGTTTGCTGACCGCATCCTCGTGGTGTGGTTTGTCGTGTTCTCCCATCCCCGGGGATTCCTGGCGAGCGGCCGCTGAAGCCAGAGGCCCAGTGGGAAGCCGGGGTGGTCCCTTCGGCGAGGTGCTGAGTTCCTCCACCCACAGGCATGTGGCGTCTGGTCTTACTCTGGTTCGGTATTAGCAGCCGCAGTGGGCAGACTGTCCCAAACACATGCTCGCGTCCAAACCCTGGTGCCTGTGAACGTGACCCTGATTGCAGACGTGGTCAGGTTACGATGAGGCCAAACTGGGTCAGGGTGGGCCCTCATCCAGTGACTGCTGTCCTTACGAGAAGAGGGAGTTTGGGATATAGGCCTCAGTTTCCCCAGTGCTGTGTTAGGGCTTGGGCCCGATCCCTGGACGTCACACGGTGTGGGTTAAGGGGCTGGCTCGACGGGGGTGTGGGTGAGAAAGTATTCCCTGGGCCTGCCACTGAGAGGGGTGCCACACCCGGTCTGTGTCCCAAGGTCCCAGGGGACAGACGGCACCTCCCCGGACACCCAGCTTTTTATAGGGCACAGGAGGGGAATTGGCTGTGTCCGGAAATGCCAGCTGCCCAGCACCGAGGCTCTGGGGCCACGAGGTTTCAGCCCCTTGGCCTGTGTGGGGAGCTGCTGTTGGCCATGAGAAGGGGGAGCCCCACCCCAGCCCACCTGCGGTCCGGCAGGCCAGGGTCCCTGGGGATGTCGCACCCACGCTCCCTTGGTGACGGATGGATGGACATGAGAGGCACTGGCAGAGTCAGAGAGATTACGAGCAAGTTTGAGGTCAGTACAGACTCCCTGACACCTGCCTGCTGAGTCACGGACAGGCTGCTCACATGAGCCCTTGGTGAGGTTTGCCCTCCCGAGGGATTTGCTGAAGAGACTGACCTGAGGGGGCCTTCGAGGAGCTGGTTCGGGCCTTGCCACCCAGCCCGGGAAGGCCACGTCCGGTGCCTCCCTCCTCCTTCCACAGGACCCCGCTGCCCGTCCTCTGGCCCGGGCCTGTAACTTGCCTGCGCCCACCCCTTCCAGGGATGCCACCCCCGAACGGTCCCGGATGGTTTCTCGGGCAGCGCCCCAACACTGGGGACAGTGACAGTAGCTTTCCCCGGCTGTCAGCCACGGGCAGGAGAGCCCGGAACGGGAGGGCGAAATCCCTGCCGTGGGGAGAACGGGGTCTGCCCTCCAGAGAGGGCTCTTGGCCAACGGGCAGCCTCCTCTGCCTCGTTCTGGCGGTTCCTCGGCTCCTGAGCCCAGCCTGGGTGGCAGCTGCCGAGTCTGCCCGCAGGGGTTCTGCCCGGTCCTGGAAGTCTGCGGTCCCAAGTCAACGTCGCTCCGGCG
Source organism: Paguma larvata (assembly GCA_030068075.1). Classification (NCBI taxonomy): domain Eukaryota; kingdom Metazoa; phylum Chordata; class Mammalia; order Carnivora; family Viverridae; genus Paguma; species Paguma larvata. The sequence continues at coordinate 2,244,616 of CM057833.1, forward strand.
TTCTGCAGCCCGGCCCTGACTTTTGCCACCGGCCATGATCTTGGCCGGCCCTCAGGCCTCTGTCTGGCACTGGCCGGAACCAGCCGGTCACTGCAGGTCTCTATACCTCCTGGCCCCTCCGGGAATCAGCCTCCTCTATACCCCTTGGACCTGCTTCCTCCTCTGCAGCCCCCGCCCTGGGTGGTCCTTAGCCCCGTTCGTGGATTCCAGAGTCACAGTGAGCTGTGCACACATCTGTCTCCAAGCAGATGGCAAACACCTTTCCTAGCCGGGACCATCTGGACCAGTGCGTGCTCAGTCACCCTCTCCTCCAGGAAGCCCTCCCGGCCCCTGGGGGGTGGGATCCTCCCCTGCATCCCTGCCTGGAGGCGCTCACAGCAGTCCGGGAATGTTCCTCCACCCACACGGCGGCTTCCGGAGGGCAGGGGCCCTGTCTGCTCCCCCCAGGGCTCAGAACGTGGGATGCATGAATCCAAACATTCCAGGAGCTCAGTCCTCTCTCCGAGGCGGTGCTGGGCTTGGGAGGGAGGTGGGGGCCGCCAAGGTTACTGTCCCAGACAGTGAGTCACGGGGTTCCTCGTGGGACTCTGCGGCCCCAATCCCGCCTCCGCCCAGAGCCACGTGGAGGCTCCTTACGTCATCTTTCTCGAAGGCTCTGTCTCGACGCCCAGCAGCACTGACGTGGGGACGCTTCCCACTTCACGTGGGGCTTCCAATGCACAGGTACCGCTGTCCGCGCCGTCCCCACACGGCTCTGCGAGGGGGCGGAGCTGCGGGCACAGGATTCCGGCTGCCCCGAGATTCAGGAGAACTCAGGCCGCTGCCCGAGGCCCAGGTGGGAGGGGTGTTTGAACTGGGGTGGAGAACTGGGGTGGCCGGATGAGAAGAGACAAAGTCACCGATCAAGCTCCGAGTGCTGCTGTGACCAGGGACCCCGCGTTTAGCGGCCTAGAGCCCCTAATGAGCACATTAGCTCTCTGACGGTCTGGGCGTCATCGCAAGTCTAAGATGGGTCCTGTGTTCCTTCTGGGGGCTCCAGGGCCGAGTCTGTCCTTTGCTTTCTCTTGCTTCTAGAGGCGCTCTCGTTCCTTGGTTTCTGACCCCTTCCTCTGCCTGCAAAGCATCTCATCTCTGTGACACCCCACACCTCCTTCTTATGGGGACCTTGTGATGACACTGGGTCTGCCCACATAATGATGGTGAGATAATCCCCACCGCAAGGTCCTGAACTTACATCCGCAAAGGCCCCTTTGCCACGCAAGGTGACATTTACAGGGGGCACCTTTGGGGGCCATCGTCCAGCCAGCCACAGCCCCTGTGGGCTCTGCTTAAGCAATCACCAGTGTCCTGTTGCTCAGAGAGGAGGGGGAGCAGGGAGGGGACCCCTCAGCAAACATGGGACTTGCTTAGACTGGAGGCCAACCTTCCCCGGCCTCGGGCGAGGCTCCTGCGAGAAAACGTGCTGCATCATTCAGCTTCTCCGTGGAGGGAGATTAAAATTGCATCGGGCTCTGGAAGCTCCTGCCCCAGCACCTGACAGGGACAGAAGGGGCCCGGCACAGAAGTCTCGTTAAAAATGAAAGCACGATGCTGATTTCCAGCACACTCGACTCACTTAAGCCGGTCTAAGTGGATAAATATTTCATGCCACAGTTTGTTAACTTCGCCCCGACGGAGCCTCTCTGAACGGCTCGCGCTGGTCTCGTTAGGGAGGCAGGGGGACCGCCACTCCCGGCCTCGCTGACTCGCCAGGAGCAGGTGGACCTGTGGGTCATGCTTGGGCCCAGCCGCGAGTCCCGGGGTCCTAGGGCTGCCCTCTAGGCAGCTCCCAGCGCAGTGGGGGATGGTCAGCACCCCAGAGAGTCGGTGAGCAGGCGGCGACCCACTGGTGCTTCTGTTTTCCTCGGCGAGGGAAACCGGGACCTGGACAATTCGGGAAGTGAGCTTCCTACCCTCCTGCTCCTGGCAGATGCGCGGAGGCCGGCGGAGCGCTGAGGCCGCTGGCAGTGTGCTGGCAGCCGGGGAGCCACCTGAGCACTATCCGTCATGTGTCTGCAGCTGCTGGCTGCAGGGTCGCCTGGACACGGGATGCCTGTCCCTGGCTCTCCACGCCCCTTCCCAGTCTGACGCTCCCCCCTCCCCGAAGCTCCAAGTATAAAGGGCGATCTCTAGCCTAAGAAACGGTACAAAGGACTCGTCTTCCCCACAACGGAGCAGAAGATAGACATGCAGGTGGTTTGAGGGGGCCCACGGCACCGCAGCCCAGTCGTGGCCTGGTCCGGGCTGTGGCTGTCACACGTTCCGCGGTGCCACCTGGAGAGCCCCTCGAGTGGGCTGATGCGTGGGAAGGGCATTAACCCAGAGGGCTGGTTACGGGTGCCCCCAGACCCACAGGCCGAAGCCCCAGAATGCGACCCCATCCAGACGGAGGGTCTTCAAGGAGGTTAGTAAGGTAAACTGAGGCTCTAATCCAACAGGGCTGGTGCCCCGCAGGGGAGACCGGGACGTTCAGTGGGAATGCAGGCAAACAGCGACGGCTACTAGCAGGTTCCCCCCTCAGCCTCAGACGAAGCTGCCGGCCTAAAAACAGCCGTATTTTGTTCCTTCGGGGAGGGCAGTGACTGGGGCAGGGGGGCAGCCCGTTTGTATCTGAAGAAGCCAAGTCTAGGGGAGTCTCTTACGGGAGCCCTTTCAGCGCTCTGACAGCCGGGCGCCGCCTTTTCCCCACTCGGCCGACACAGGGAGGTGGAGACTCGCTCCAGGTCACACAGCTGGCGAGTGGCAGAGCTGGGCTTTGAGTGCAGGCCGTCCGGCTGCAGGGGCTGCGCTCCTGCAGGGAGAACGGGGAATGTCACGGATGTTCTTGCGTCAGGAGGCAGAGGCGACTTGGCAGTCAGGTGGTCCCACGGTGCCCAGGCTCTGCAGCCCCCGCCTCCCCTGGAGAGTGGTCCGGGATGGCACTGTGGGCAACACTCCACCCCCACAGACCCACAGACCCCGACCCCTTCCCTGCACCATCTAGGTGCCCAGCGGCCGCCTCGGACTGAGAGCCCTGCCCTTTTCCAGAACAGGCGGTTTCCTCCCATCTGAGGTCCTTCCAGCCACTGCCATCTGTCCGCACCGTTGTGGCGTCTGGAGGAGCCCATCCCGGATCAAATGACCCCCCTCTTCCCCTTCCAGTTCAGTCACAGACTAGAAACAGATCTCCACGAATATTCCAGTCTGCAGAGCCCAGCCGGGGGAGCGGCAAACGGGCTGAGACGTCGGCGCGGGCCCCGGGGAGCGCAGAGTGAGACACCGCTCTGGAGGTCCTCCCTGCATGGGGTGCCAGACTGTGTTGTGAAGCTGTGGGAGGCTGAGTAGGGTGACACCTCGCATCCGTCCTGGTGTCTGACTCTGCCTTACTGGGGACGAGGCCGGGAACCTGTCAGTGATGTCAGGAGCATGAGAAAGCTGGGGGCCCTGTGGGCAGGTTAGCGTGTGTGGGGGGAATTCCACGGGGATGGCTGGCGGACCAAACAGCACGGTCACCTGGGCACTACGTGGTCCTCTGGGTCACCACCTGAAAATGAGGAGGGGTGAGGGGCGGATGAAGGCTGGATGTGGGGAGGGGGCTGACACCAGAGGTCTGAGCTGTGTTTTCCGTGTTTGTGCTCCCCTCCGGATGGGAGGGGGGAGGAGTCCCCAGCGCTGACACAGGACTGTGCGTGGGCGGAAAGCATTAGAAGAGCGTGTGTGTGTGTGTGTGTGTGTGTGTGCATGCCGCTTTCCCCTCCTGGCAGGAGGAGAGTCACAGAAGGGAGTCACAGCCGGTCCCAGAGCGGGGGTAGGGCTGCCAGGGAGCCAAAGACAAGGGCGGTTGAGCCATGAGCAGGTACTGTGCTTCCAGAGCTGGAGAGTCACTGTGTCCCTCTCACTGGCGTGGGGACCCTTCCTCTGCATCGCTTCCTCTTCGTCCCCTCTACTCTTACCTCAGCTGCTTTAAAAATTAGGTGGGGTCGAGGTCTCTCTGTTCCCAAGGAGGAACCAGAGGTCCTGTCCTCTCGTCCAAATATGTTGGGGTCTTCAGGGAGGAGAGGGGTTCAAACTGTACATAGCTCTGTTGGATGCAGGCAGCCAAGTCACCATCCTGCACGGTCCCATGGGCGAAAGGGACGCCGGGTGCAGGTGCGGCTGAAGGTACCAAGGATGCGGGTGAAGGGCAGAGAGTCCAGGATCCCCCATGGAGGCGGGGAGGGGCCCAGGGAGCAGAAATGGGCCCTGGGACGAGGAGCCGAGGTGGGGACACCTCTGGTGGCTCCAGCCTTCTCTCCATCCTTCCCCACCCCCAACTAGAAGGTAACATGATCTCCCAGAAGCCGCCGCTATGACTCTCCATGTGCTGAATTTAACTGTTAGAGTTTGGGAGAAAATTTCAGGAAGGGAAAACAAGGCCATGTCACTTTAGGAGTGGCCTCTTTTGTGGATTCAGGGGGCGGAGGCTGCTTCCCTATCTGCGTGTGTCCTGGGAATGGAAGTTATGCTCGTAATTCCCCCTCGCTAAACACCGGCCGGAGAGGATGGAGTTTCTCTGGGTTTGTCCTGTTAGGGGTTCGCTGAGATTCTTCAAGCTGTGGGTTTATGTCTCTCCCCAAATTTGGGAACCTCCTCAGCCATTATTTCTTTAAGTATTGTTTGCACACCGTGTTCTTTCTTGCCTCTTTCTGGGACTCCAGTGATGTGAATGTTAGACCTTTTCTTTTTAATTGTCCCATAAGTCACTGAGTCTCTATTTACTTTTCCAACTGTTATTCTGTGCATTGTTAAGATTTGATCGTCTCTATGGTTTATCTTGACCTTCACTGACTCTTTCATATATTATAGCCGGTCTACTTTGACCCTACCCAGTGAGTTTTAAATTTTTCAGTATTTGTATTTTTCAATTCTAAGTTTCCATTTGGTTTTTCGTTGTGTCTTCTATTTTGCTAAGTAAAACTTTCTATTTTCCCTTTTGTTTTAAGAGTGATCGTGTTTGCTTTTTGGAGACTTTTTCTAATGGCTGCTTTAAAATCTTTGTCAGATAATTGCAACATCTGTGTCATCTTGGCATTGGCGATGGTTGTTGATTTTCTCTGTGTGAGTTGAGATTTTCCTGGTTCATCATATGCCATGTAATTTTGGATTGTATCCTGGACATTGTGAATATTATGAGACTCTGTGTTTTGTTTATATACTTTGAGGAATGGCGGTGTTTTTGTTTAGCAAGCAATAAGCTAGGTTGGGTTCCAGCCACGTGATCCAACACATGTTCCGTGGGTTGTGGTTCCAATGTCAGTACAGCTTTCAAAGCCTTCGGACCACCTCTCATATCTTTCCCATGTGTGCTCTCCTGAGGGGCCAGTCTTTGAGCCAGAGGTGGTTCAGTTCTCGAAGTCTTTGATATACCATCTAGGATTGGATTCATGCCATGTGTAGCTTGGGAGGTGAGACCAAGAGTTCATAGCAACTTTGTGGGGTTACTTTTCAGAGTTTTTCCCTCTCTGCAGTCTTCCCCGTAATCTCTGGCCCTTTTTAGTCCTTTGGCCAGGAAACTAGGGCTCTAGAGACCCTGCTCTGACATACACTCCTGTGACTCTACTCTTATCTGGTGCCAGCGATGGAGAATGACAGGGGAAAAGAGCAATGGGCTTTCCCCTACCCTCTTGTGATCACAGACCCGCTAACTGGAAGGGAAGATTCCTCTGCCTCAGGATTTTGGCTCCTACTGGTTTCTATTGTGGTCCTGCCAACATGCCACAGGACCACTTGGGGGCTGGGGAGTGAGAAAGTAGAGAGAAGAGAAAAGACGTGGGGTGTCCACAAGTTCTCTGAGCATTAGGAGGCTCCCTTCCTTCTCTTTTAGTCAGAATTAGAAGGCTTCCCTTAAGTTTTCTCTGTGCCAATGCCCGCTTTTGGGTTGTGAGATGCACTGTGTGCAGACCAGGAGACGCCGGAGGACAAAGCTCGTGACTTCACTCCTGATTTAGTGGTACTTAAAAAAAATCTGGTTTTCTTTCCCAATCTGCCTGCCACCATTTACTTTTCAAAACTCTCAAATAGCTCGTGCATACATGCGTCCAGGTGGTATGGTTGCGTTCAGCGGGAGAGACCAGGTGGGGTGGGCTTACTTTATCTTATCTGAAGTTGGAATCCTTGCCTTTACTTTTTAAAGATAATTTCACAGCATAAGGTTTCCAGTTATGGAATGAAAAAGCCACGGGGATGAAAGGGACAGCACAGGGAATACGGTCAGTGGTATTTCAATAGCGTCGTATGGGGACAGATGGAGGCTGCAACGGGGAGTGTAGACAATGTATAGATTTGATCAATCTCTATGATGTACACCTGTCATTAAGGTAACATATTGTGTCAACTACACTCAAATAAAAATTCTATTTCTTAACAAAAGATAATTTGCTCTATAAAATTCCAAGTTGACAGTTAAAAAAAATTCAGTAATTTAAAGAAGTTGATCCATTGTCTTCTTGCTTACACTGTTTGTGATGATAAGAATCTGCTGTCATTCTGATCTTTCTTGTTTCTCTTTCTGTAACGTGTCTGTTTCTCTGGCGAATCCTGCAAATTTTTCTTTATTGTTGAAGTTGAGCAAATGGTGTGCATTTTTGTTTCCCGTGCAGGAAGCTCACTGAGTTTCTCGAATCTGTAGGTTTGTAGTTTTTGTCAAATTTGGAATATTTTAAGCCGTTATTTCTTTAACTAGGTTTTATGTTCCTCTTTTCTTTGGTGGTTCTAGTTACCCTCCATCAGGCTCTGTGAAGTTCTTCCTCAGCTCACTAATTCTCTGGTACTTTTCAAAATTATTTTTTCTCTTTGTGTTTTGTTTAGGATACTTTCTATCGCTATGTCTTTAAGTTCACTGGTCTTTCCTCTTGCAATGTCTAATCTGCTACTAATTTCATTCTGTGTATTTTTCATTTCAGATGTGGTGTTTATGCCTAGAGATTTGATTTGGGTCTTTTAAATATTTTCCCTGTCTCTAACTTTTTGAATATATGTGATTGTGGTAATTTTTTTCTTGTTTTTAGAAAGACTGTATTTTTGAGTAGTTTTAGGTTCACAATAAAATTGGGGGGATGGAACAGAGATTTCCCGTATACTTTGTGCCTCCACATGTGCATAGCCTCTCCGGTTATCAACGTCAGAGTGTATGTATGTGTGTATATATATATGGTTTTTTTTTTTTTTCTACCAAGGAGGAAACTATGTCAGCATATCATTATCACCCAAAGTCCATAGTTTACACTGAAGGTTCATTCTTGGTGTTGCACATTCTACGGGTCTGGGCGGATGTATAATGACATGTCCTCACTGTTGTAATCTCATACAGAGTACTTTCACTGCCCTGAGAATCCCCTGTGCTCTGGCTATTCGTCCCTCCTTCCTGTACTCCTGTCAACTGCTAGTGTTTTATGGTCTTCACAGTTTTATCTTTTCCAAATGTCAGATAGTTGGAATCATACATATGTAGTCTTTTCACATTGGCGTCTTCCACTTAGTAATCACATTTAAAACAGCAATCCACATCTTTTCATGGCTTGATAGCTTATTTCTTTTTAGCTCTGAGTAATATTTGATTGGACGCACCGTGGTTTATTATCCATTCACCTACTGAGGACATCTTGGTTGCTTCCGAGTTTTGGCTATTATGAATAAAGCTGCTATAAACATCCGTGTGCAGGTTTTGGTGTGGACATAACTTTCAGTCCATTTGGGTGGACTTGCTGGGTCATATGGTAAGAGTGTGTTCAGTTTTGTGAGAAATCACCAAACCGTCTTCCAAAGTGGCTGCATCATGTTGCCTTCCCACCAGTAATGAATGAGAATTCTAATTCCTCCACATTTGGTATTGTTAGTATTCTGGATTTTGACCATTTTAATAGGTGTGCAGTGGTGCCTTATTGTTGTTTTAATTTGCATTTTTCCTGATGACATATGATGGGCATCTTTTCATATGATCGTTTGCTGTATGTATATCTTCTTTGGCAAAGTATCTGTTCAGGCCTTTTGCCCATTTTAAACTGGACAGTTTGTTTTCTTATTGTTGAGTTTTAAGAGTTCTTTGTATATTTCGGTTAGCAGTTCTTTGTCAGCTGTGTCTTTTGCAAATATTTTTTCCTGGTCTGAGCTAGTCTTCCTATTCCCTTGACATTGCCTTTTACAGAGCGGAAGTTTTTAGTTTTAATGAAGTTCAACTCTTTTTAAAAAATATTTTTATATGTTTAATTTGAGAGACAGAGAGAGAGACAGAGAGAGAGACAGAGAGAGAGAGAGAGAGAGAGAGAGAGAGAGAGAGAGACTGGGGAGGGGCAGAGAAAGAGGGAGACAGAGAATCTGAAGTGGCCTCTGCACTGACAGCAGAGAGCCCAACACGGGGCTCAAACTCACGGTGAGATCATGACCTGAGCTGAAGTCAGATGCTTAACTGACTGAGCCACCCAGGAGCCTCTGAAGTTCAACTTTCTAATTAGCTCTTTCAGACTGTGTGTTTGGTGTTGTCTCTACAAAGGCATCATCAAGTCTGAGGCCGACCAGGCTCTCTCCTCTGTTATCTGCTAAAGGCTGTATAGTTTTCATTTACATTTGTATATAGGGTCCATTTCAAGCCAATTTTTGTGAAGGGTGTAAGTCCTGTTCTAAATTAACTTTTTAAAAATAAAGTCTATTTTTTAAATGTTTATTTATTTTTGAGAGAGAGAGAGAGAGAGGGGGAGAGAGAGAGAGAAACACAGAATCTGAAGCAGGTTCCAGACTCCAAACTGTCAGCACAGAGTCCGATGTGGGGCTCAAACTCATGAACTGCGAGATCATGACCTGAGCTGAAGTCGGACGCTCAACCACCCGAGCCACCCAGGTGCCCTATAAATTTACTTTTCTTTTTTTAAAGTTTATTTATTTATTTTGAAAGAGAAAGAGAGAGAGCATGCTCGAGCATGTGCGAGTGGGGGAAGGGGCAGAGAAAGAGAAGAGAGAATTGCAAGCGGGTTTCATGCTGTCAGTGCAGAGCCTAATGTGAGGCTCGATCTCATGAACCATGAGATCAAGATCTGAGCTGAAATCAAGAGTTGGACGCTTAACAGACTAAGTCACCCAGGTGCCCCTAAGTTTACTTTTCTGTGTGTGGATGTCCAGCTGCAGGCACAGTGCCATCAAGGCTCTAGCCTTACTGTTCTATGATGCCCTTGACTCTGCCTCTCCTTGTCCTCAGGGCAGCCTCCCTCATCGCTTTAAGATGTGTGCTGCCAGCTGCCAACTGGACGACACCCAGAGGGAGAAAGATGGATGGAGGGCAAGTCCTTCTCATCCCTCTGATTGGCCAGATTAGATAATATATTCCCTCCTGGGCCTATTATAGTCACAAGCGGAATTCCATGAGCTGATTGGCTGAAATAATCACTGGCGAGGAGGATGGTATACTGTGATTGGCTAATCAGGATGCAACCAGAATGACAGATGGAATTGGCCTCCCAAGTCCATGGGCAGTGCAAAGGAGAGGTGGACACCAGACCAAATATGGGGCCTTGTGCGGAAGGAGGGAGTGGGGGAAGGTGATCTGTGCCCCAGCCACACACTGAAGGATGATAGGAAGTCTCCTACATTCCGGGTCGCCCTCCTTTCTCCCCCAAATAAGCAGGGCGTGTTCGACAGCCTACATGACTTGGGTGTATGTCTGGCACCACAGAGGCACAGGGCCACCAGAGACCCTCCCAATTTCCCTTTGGGAAGGGATTACAACCATTCCGTCTTAAAGATGAGGGAATGAAGGCAGGGAGAAATTAGGAAACTCACCCAACGTCGCACAGCTGGCCAGCAATGCATGTGGGGGCTGGTGCCTGTGTCCACAGTGTGGGCATCGTGTGTGAGGATGACCACGAAGGTCTCTTAGGGGTGGGTGTCTCTGTGGTTTCCAGGGCACTGCCCCCCACTTTACCGTCCACTTCCCACTGCCTCCTATCTTAAAAAATTTTTTTAAATGTTTTTTATTTATTTTTGAAAAAAGAGAGAGAGAGAGAGAGTTGAGGAGGGGCAGAGAGAGAGTGAGACACAGAATCCGAAGCAGGCTCCAAGCTGGGAGCAGAGAGCCCGATGTGGGGCTCAAACTTGTGAACCATGGGATCATGACCTGAACTGAAGTCTGATGCTTAACCGACTGAGCCACCCAGGCATCTCCCACTGCCTTCCATCTTGGCCCATTCCTCCCACACAGGGCTGAGTTTCCTCAGTGGGCAGAAATCATGGGCTGTTCGGGGACCCTCAACTACATCCAAGGGTTCTTAAAATGCAGGTGGCCCTGACAGCCTGGAAATCAGGAACTCCCTGGTTGGGGTGGGAAGAGCAGAGCCAGCATCCGGGGTCTCCTCTGTCCCCATCCCCTCTCCAGACCCCCAGTTCAATCCCTCTGGACTTGCACAGGGCCAGATGACCGAGAGATCCTTAGAAGGGCATCGTGTGTAACCATGAAGAGTCCATGCACGGGAAAGACAAAATATTAAGAAGGCATTAAAGCCGAGGCTACATGAACCCCCGGGGCAGCAAGTGTGGGGGTGGGCTGCACCCCTGGATGGTGCAACTGAGTCAGGGCCACCTCTCCCTGCCCACGGGGACAGCAACATCAACAGTGACAGCTCTCGTTGGTGGCCTACTCATTGCAGACGTTGGGCTATGCACATCCGTGTAGTTGTCCACTCGACAGGCGTTTGTTGGGCCCGAGTGACAACGCGCCGGCCATACCGCCTGCATCACCTGTCAAAACCTCCCTACTGTCCTGGAGAGTGGGAGGGCTGATGGCTTGGAGAGTCACGTAACCCAGGGAGGGGGAGGATCTGACCAGCCTTCCTGGAGGCTTTATAGCTGAGTGTGCACCCTGGAGCCCTCTTCCCAGGCTGGATAACTGGGATGCTCAGGCCTCTCGTGCCTGTACCCCACCCCGCTCAGGAACCGCCCAGGACACAAGGCTGCAAATCGCTTTTGTGCCCCGGAAGCCGGGTGGTTTTTTTTCCCTCCGAGTCTCTTTTCTTATCACTGTTTGCAGGCAAAAAGCCCCTCTCCCCACTTCCTGCTCCCAAATTCAGGACCTCCCTTCCCTCCCGATCCAACACGAGCAGCTGCATTTGCTGCCCGTGCCTCTCAAATTCATCACCCCGCGTATGCCTGGAAAAACGCAAATAAAAGTAATATTATGATATTTTTTGTAAATAAGCAATGTAGCAACTCAAATCTGGTTTGGGCTGTCAGCCGAATCCACCAGAGAGAAATTGATGTTGAAATATTTGTGTATGTTCTCATGGACCATTTATTGTGGAATACTGGGCTCCAATAAAGGCTTTATATAAATTATTCATTATGGAATTCAGACGAAACGCCAAAAACCCTCCCACCAAGGGGCTGCCTTTTTTAATTTTGATTTTTTTTTTTTGTTTACCTCTGAAGAGCTAGTGTTGGTTAGCATCTCGTGTCACTGGCCAGGCAGGCGGTGTAATTAGCGTGCAGAAATGGATTGGTCTGGCACCACGATTCTGACCTCACGCTTGGCCTCTTCAAGTAAACGTGGCTTTTCTTAAAGGATTTTCTCTGCTGGCCGAGCACCTGCAAACGTCCTCTCCCGCCTGCCTGAGCGCTGTGGTTTCCTGAGGGCACTTCCTGTCCTCGGTCGGGAAAACTGGCTTGCTGCTGCCGGCATGGTCCTGTAAGGTTCTGGGAGGGAGCCGGGGGCGGGTGTAAGGAGATCCAGGCTCAGACATTGTTAACATGTGCCCCTAAATCCACGTGCCGAGGTGCTAACCCCCAGTACCTGTTTGGATCATCAAGATAGGCCGTCATCCAGTATGATCTGTGTCTTCATAAAAGGGAAATGGGGACACGAGGCGTGCAGTCAGGGAGAACGCTGTGTGAACAGGAAGGCGTCCTTCCAGGAGCCTCAGGAGGGATCAACCAGCCGGCACCTTGACTTGAACTTCCCGCCTCCCCACTTGTGGCAAAATGCATTTCAGCCGGTTGAGCCGCCGGGTCTGGGGTGTTTTCTCGCGGCCGCCCCAGCAAGCTAACACAGCGATGAAGTGATTCTTCGAGGGCCGAAGACAGCAGGGCAGGATTTGAACCCATGGCCTCGATGTCCAGACCGCTGGGGTCTTCAGGCTGGAGGAAGCAGGAGCACACTTTCCCAAAAGGCCCCGAGACGTCCCGCGGAGCCCAGCGATCGGAGAGAGAGGCTGAAACAGGCGCTGCGCCTCGGCCCCGGGTTTCCCCTCGCCGGAGCTGGCTGAAGCTCTCTGTGAATATTTGCGGAGTTAACCTCGCAGTTCTCAAACGAATAAATGAAGAAGCAAGCGAGCCGCACTTGCTGGGATGACTCCCCAGGGAAAATCCAGACGCCAGCCCTGAGTGTTTGGTGACCACAGCGGGCCGCGTCCCCGAAGCCCAGTGACCTCCGGGGGCTCTCCTGGGGCCAGTGGGGCTGCCTGCAAGCGTCTCGTTCTTTCGTGCTGTGGGACGAGGACGGGTGTGGCCCCAGCCTGGGGACGGTGGGTCTCCCCTGAAGGGAGTCCTGGCCCAGGGCAGTTTCTGCAGGAGAGCAGGGCCGGGCGGCCGGGGGACTCCCTGTCCCACCAAGCGCTTCTACATAGAGCGAAGTCCGCTGGCCTGATTCAAATCCAAGTGTGGCTTGGCACGGCCTCAAACGATCTTTGGGGGTTTTTCATTTTCATTGTTAACATTATTAATCACTTCTTTTCTCTCAGGAAGAAGCAGGTGGTGCATTAAGGAAATCGTTTGTGAAATGTATTGGATTTATGCTGAAATCGGTTAACATCTCACGAGCAGCAGCGGGTCCTGAGAACCTTCCGGATCCTTGGTGCTCCCCAACACCCCAATGGTGGCGAGGAGCACAGTGGGTGCCAGGAAAGGCAGGTCCTGGCATCAGGGCCGGACGCCCCCCTCTCTCCTTCCTTCCCCCTGCAGCCTCGCCCGCCCCTCTCTGTCCAATCTGCATGAATGCGTGTGTTTTAGATTTCACTACTCGCGCGTGTGTTTTGTTAGCGTGTCGTGCAGAACTTCTGGTTGGCTTTGAAGACTCAGGCGTAGAAATTTCCAGAGTCCTTCAGTTCGATTGGACCTCCAGCTGTCCCCGGCTGTGTCCCCTCTGTCCCCCCGCTGTTGCTCTCAGGTAGTTCCACCTGCGCGGCCTCGCCTCTCCCCCTACAGCCCCATCTCCCTGGTGCTGGCCCTGGCCCGGCCTCGGGGTCCTGCCTGGCCACCTCACATCTTCCTGCTGTCCGGCTCCCCCGCCGGCCCCCGAGTCAGGCCGGAGCCCCGTGTCCAGCTATGGCCACGCCCGGCCCTCCCCGCCTGCCTCCTGGGGCCCCGGTCACGGAAGCGCGGCCTCCTCCGCGGTGCGGGCTGGATTCTCTTTGCCGTTACTCTTGCTCTCTGCTGGTGACGGCCCCTCTGTCACCGGGCGAATGAATGCACTCGGGGGATGACAACACGGTTACTAAGAAAACCCATCCGTGGAGCGACGCCTTCTTTTTCCCCTAAAAAGAGCAGCGTTTGGGCGTCAGGAAGGCTGCGCTGGCAGCACTGGTGAAATCAAGGAAGTGTGTCCTCGATGGCAGATGCGCTGGGCTTCGGGGCACCTGTTCTCGTTTGCATAAAGCAGAGCGACCGGGGGAGGGGCTTCTCTCCTCCCTCTCCGGGCTTTTCTTCCTCCATCTGCGCGTCCCTCCCTCCCGAGGATCCCCCTCCAGGTGTGCTCTCTGCTGTGTTATAGACGGGGCTGTGCTTTGGCGCAGCTCCTGGGCCTCCTGTCCCCTCGCCGTTCCCCCTCCCCCCGTCCCCAGAAACAGCTGCAGGAGCGTGATTTGTGCATCTGTGACTCTCAGGTCTTGGCGGCCTGAGGTTGTGGCTCTGACCCTCCTGCGGCGGAGAGTTGGGGGCCGAGGGATGGTCAGAAGAGAACGGGGCGGATGGGGCCGGCTCCCGCCACCTGTCCCGGCCCCGCAAGGTGAAATGACAGGCAGCGGGCCCTTCTGGAACCCGTCTGCTCTTGGCTGCTCAGTGATGTGTTATCACATGTTCCTGGAACGCTTCTGTGCCATCTGTCTCGTGAGCTGGGTTACCGTGCGGCCTTGGAGAGAGGAGTTCCAATTTGCAATTGTAAATTGTTTTCTTTTTTTTTTTCCTTCCTCTTCACTCCTCCTGCAGCCGCTCTGGCGACTTCAAGAGGCCGTCATGGTTCGCTTGTATTCCGTGCGGCACAAAACATCCTCCCCGAAGCCCCCCTGCAGCGCTGACACCCCCGTGGGCGGGCTGGGGTGGCAAGGAGGCCAGGCGCGGGGGGAGGCTGGGGAAAGGAGGGGCCCAAGACGTGGCCCGTCCCCAAGGTGACCTTGGCCCGATTCTGGGCACTGACCCTGGACTCCATAGAGGGGACGCGAATCCCAAGCCCACCCACCAGCCCCTGGCCTCCCGGTCTCCACTCTGCCCCGCCAGAGCTCTTCCCATCACGCAGGCAGCCGGAGGACTCCTTCGCCACGCGGGGAAGGTCTCGTCACCGCTCCCCGCGTCACGCCCGCCCTCCTTACGCCGCCTGCCGGGCCCTGCACGCACAGCTGCCCTCTGCCCCCCGGCGACGCCGGCCTCCCGATGACTGTGCCTCAAACACGCCAGGCACACGCGGCGCAGGCCTTTGCCCAGGTAGCTCCGCTGCCGAATTCTGCCAGACGTTGGGAGTAAAATTCAAACCAGATCTTCGCAAACGCTTCCAAAAAATGGAGGCTGAGGAAGCACATCGCAGCTCAGTCTGGGAGTTACGCCGCCACCGAAGCGAGACGCGGGCACCTCTGTCTCGGCTCCGCTGTCGCGACAGGTTCTGCGGACCGGGGCTCAAACCCGGACGTTTGCTTCTCAGGGTTCCGGAGGCTGGAGAGCCGAGATCAGGGCGTCGACGTGGCGGCGACCCTCTTCCCGGCTCGCAGGTGGCGGGCTCCTTGCTGGGTCCCCACATGGTGGAGGGCGGGCTCCCGAGTCTTGTCCCCTTCTCACACAGGCACCCGTCCCATCAGCCCCACCGCCCGCACCTCATCTAACAGGAACCACTGCCGAGGGCTCCGCCTCCAAGTACCACCCCCCTGGGGGTCACAGCTTCAGCACAGGGAATTGTGGGGACACAGCAAGCCTGTGTGCTATCGCCCCTTCTGCCTGGACCCTCCCGGCATCTCAGTCTGTCCCCGGCTCCTCGTCCAGCCTCTGCTCGCGGCCACTCCCTTCCGAATTGTTCTAGCTTTTCTTCCTGTCCTGCTTCTGTCTTGTCCAGAAGCAGCTCAATCTAAGTGACAAATGGGACCCACTGTTTCTGTTACATCCCATGTCTGCCACGGGGACAAGGTGATGACGACAGACAGACGGATGGACGGGCAGTTTGGACGAGGGGGCCGGCGCCGGTCCTGCGGGAAGGTGAAGCTGGCGGTGTGTGTGGAGCAGGGGTGGCGAGGACACATGGGGGTACTGGGACCCACACTCGGCTCCGTGCAGCCCCCCGGGGCTGACCGGTTAAATCCTCAGGGACCACACCCCAGGACAGGTGGAGCGGGGACCCATCTGGCACGTGGGGGCCAGGCCCCCTCGTGGGGGTCCTTTTAGACCACGTGGAGGCCGTTCTCTGCAGGCTGCCAGGGAACCCCAGACCCACGTGGGCCTGGGGCAGAAACGGTCCAAGACAAGAGCGGGTGTGTCGTGGGGGGTCGGCCTCACCCCAGGCCTGGGGAGGAGCCCCGGGCTGGCCGTGGGGTTATTAATAGGCCCCTGGGGGGAGGGTAGGACATGGGAACCTGCCCCGGGGGCGCAACGATTTAGAACCACAGGTGTGGCTGGATTTCGAGGGCAAAGACCAGAGACCAACCAGCGGAAGCCCAGCCCAGGGCGCAGCGAGTGCGGCCTTGCTGTCGGTCCAGGCTGGTGTTTCCCGGCTCAGCTTCAGGGGGACTCTGCTCCCTGCGGGATTTCTTAAAGGTCTTAGCGTCTCCACGGCTTAGAAGCCGAGGCAAGGGGGACTCCCTCACTTTTCAAACTTCACTGTGGTGGCTCCCTGGCTCCCCATCACTGCAGATCTGATGCTGCCGGGGCGGCGTCTCCCCGAAACACGGCTCTCCTGCTTCTTGTCCTTTGCCCCGTGGCCTCGGGCCCAACCGCATGTCCCACCCGCACCCCACCTCCCTCCGCCTGCGCTTGCCGGGTTGTGTTTAATTTCAGCTAAATTCTTTCACTTGGGATGAGAAGAGCCCCTGACATCCTGGGAAGGAAGCCCCTCCCACCAGCCCCCTTACCCCCCCCCCCCCCCCCCCCGGGCTCCTACAGCCGAGGAAAGGCAGAAATCCACAGGCAGGTAGGGTACAGGGTGTGACCGAGCTCCAGGCGACTCTCTCAGCCACATGTCATCCCGGTGTTGGCCTCTCGGGGCTGCCGTGTGCCCCCTGACCTCCCCAGATGGCATCCCTCTCAAGGGAGAGGCGCCCCCGCGTCCCGTGGGGAGGCAGGGGCTCTCGGCACAGCCGTGGGACCCGCCTGAGGTCAGGCGAGTGGCCGTCAGTGTGGGCTGAAAGCACTCTGTGCGGGCGGCTGTGGAGCCTCTGGCCCAGGAAGTGCTGGTAACGACAACATTGGCTCGGGCTGTTTTTCTTCTTTTTTTCTGAGCACCTGTTTTGCTTTCTGGTGTCCCTTGTCCCTTGTCTGGTGTCCCTTGTCCCTTGTCCACACACGCGGAGCTGATTCTGAGGACCCTCCCTGGCAAGTGCCGCCTTCCTTCCCAGTTCTGTGTCAGCGCCTTGCCTCTGCTTTTGTCCTGCTCATCGGTTTCCTCGGTCTCAGCGAACTGGGTGTATTTCAGGTGACAGGGCGACGGTGCCAGCCTTCTCCTCCTCCTGCCCCCTGAAGGGGATTGGTGCCCTCCTGGACATGCTTCGGGGGTTCTCTCCTGTGCTCTGGTGTGGGGTGAAGCCAGACCAGAGGACAGCTTGGAGCAGAGAGGTGTCCAGATGCACGAAGCCTCTGTGACATCGCGAGTGCGAGTCAGCACCAAGGCTCGAACCCTCTTTTCAAAGCCAGTGTGCACACGTTTGGGTGTGTGTGTATTCATGTGCCCACATACGTGTTCACACGTGTGCACATTCACATGTGTGTGCATGCAAGGGCACACGCTAGTAGGTCACGCCGCCTCCCGCCGACACAGAGCGGCTGACACGGCGGCACCTACACCTCGCGTGTTAGGAAATTCAGCCAAGGCCCCGAATCCCGAGGGGCTCGCGAGGATGCTCAGGGAAGACTTCCAGGTGTGTCCTTCTGAATGTCAGTGCCCGGCCCTCATCGCCCCCGGCCACGGTGCGTGGGAATCCCCCTTCCTCTCTCTAGCCCTTCAGTGGCCTGGGGCTCTCGTGGGACCTCTGACCGGGTGTGGAAGTTCAGCACCTCCCGGGGCCCAGCGGAGGCCTCCCGCCTGGCTCTGGTGCTGGCAGCCGGCCGGACAAGGTTGGCACAGCCTGGGGTCTGCAGAAGGACCCCTCCCTCTCCCCAGGTGCCACCACCCAGAAAAAGCCTCCCCTCCTCCCCCTGCCCCGATTCAGTCCTGCCCTGGTGGCTTAGTGCTTTGTGTTTTACAATAAATGACTAGTCTGGCCACACGGAAGGCTGGTGGGACAGAGGTTTGGGTCACACCTCCCAGGTCTGAGGACCTGCTCAGCTGGCCCTGGGCTGCGTCTCTGAGCCCCTCCCTCCTGTCCTGGAGGCTGATTTGATTTCCCTGCTGCGGTTATTTGGTTATTTCCCAGAGAACCTGTGCTCCCACCCCCTCGGGCCGGAATCCCAGCCCTCGGGGACCAGGGGAGGTGGTGGCGCTGGCCTTCAGCCTGGTGTCGGAGATGTGGCCCCCCCCAGGCTCAGGGGAGAGAGCCCACTCTTCTCCTTGCCGGTGCGCGACTGCCTGTCTCCCACTCCCGCCCCCAAAGCCAAACATTTAAAATTCTCCTTATTTAATTGGGCTAATTTAGGAGGAATGGCAGCCGTGATTTTGCTTGTGTTGCTGAGTCTCTCTGAGAGACACATTAATATTCTGATTCCAAGAGGGATCTGTGAATTCCTCAGTTACAGATAATACAATTATATTTCTAAATTCTTCTCCTAAATTAGTACAGATGGTTAAAAATACCCTCGCCTTTTAATTAATCTTCCCGGCAATAGTCTTATGAATACAAATGGATCATTATCCCTGTCCACAGATGGGGCTGGGGGCGGGGAGGGGCGAGTCAGGGCCCCGTCCCCAGCAGGTCGCCGGGCCTCAGGGAGGTCCTGGGGCTGCAGTCCTGGGGGTGGAAACGGGGTCTCCAACACAGTCCTCTCATTTCCTGCCTCCTGGGGTCTGCTGGGCCTTCCATGGTGGCTGCTATCTCTCAGGTGGCTGAGAGAGCCGTCCTTCACCCACCGACTGTCCTAGGGTCCCTTTGGTTGTGCAAGGGAGCTTTGAAAGGACCCAGATGTCTCCTTAGCTGTGAGGCTGCTCTACCCAACCTGTGTTTGTGTGCACGTGTGTGTGTGTGTGTGTGTTTCCTAGAGAGCTTCGCGTTGGGTGCCATGGCTGAGTCTATTATTGTCTCTTTGTGAGTCTGTCCACCTCACAGATTGCAGGTGTCTCTGGCTCTTTCTTTGTGTGCCCAGAACCTAACACGGGACTGGCCCAGACTGGATCCAAAGTCTTGTAGAAATTAGCTGTGCTTTGAAATTCAAAGCCAGATTTCCTGGTCTGTGGTCAGAGTAAAATCCTTCTGTGCATCAAAGGATGCTAATGACAGAGTAAAAAGACCATGTCACGGAATGGGAGAAAATATTTGCAAACTGCATAACTGATAAGGGGTTAATACGCAGAATATATAAAGAACTCCTACAACTCAACAACAGCGAACCAAACAATCCTATTCGAAAAAAGGGCAAAGGGTTCGAACAGACATTTCTCCAAAGAAGACATACACACGGCCAACAGACACACGAAAAGATGCTCGCCGTCCCTCATCATCGGGGGACACGCAGGCCAGCCGTGATGAGCGACCACCTCACTCTCGTCACGATGGCTGCCTTGTCAAAACCACAGAAAACAACAAGTGTTGGCGAGGACGTGGAGAAACGGGGCCCTGGTGCTGTTGGTGACAATGTAAAATGGTGCGGCCGCTGTGGAAAACAGCCTCAGAAATTAAAAATTACTGTACGATCCAGCATTCCCACTCCTGCACGTAAATACCCCCCAAAGCAGGGACTTGAGCAGGTGTTTGTACGCTCACGTCCACAGCAGGACTACTCCTGAGAGTCAGACCGTGGAAGCGACCGGGAGTTCACTGATGGGTGAGTGGACGTACAAAACATGGTAGGCCCACACGACAGAACACGACTCAGCCTTAAAGAGGAAGGACATGCTGACACGTGCTCAGGGAAGTCAGCCAGTCGCAGAAGAACGATCCTGTATGGTTCTGCGTCTGTGAGGAGCCCAGAGTGGTCAGATCCACAGGCAGAAAGTGGCAGGGTGGGCGCCGGGGCTGCGGAGGGGTGGAGCCTCAGTGTTTCACGGGGTGGGAGCATCAGTCTAGAGATGGAGGTGCGGCCGGCAGCGCAGCCGTGTGAATGTGCTTGGCGCCACCGAGCCGCGCACTTAAAAATCATTGTGGTGGCAGATTGTATGTATGTTTTACCTCGATTAAAAAAAAAGAAAAATTCCCAAGAGAGCCTCGCGCTGGGTCCAGCTTCTTGCCGACGACAGGCCAGGGTGGCCAGACATCCCCTGGGGACGGCAGGGAATGGGGACCCCATCAGATATCCAGGGTGGGGGTTCTGTCTAAGCTGACTTAGCAGGGTTCCTGCTACAACTGGATGAGGCAGGCCCCACGGGCAAGGACGAGGTCGAGCCCTACAGACTTGGGGGAGGCAGACGAGAGGTTAGGCAGAGAGAGAGTCTTTGTGAAGGCGCACGAACGCCAGGAGAGCGTTCCTCAGCCTAGACCTGCCTGCCTGTGCAGGGCACTGACCCATGGAAACAGGTGGGGCTGCAAGCTGACGCCCTTCTGCAGAAATGATGTTTTCTCCCGAAAACAGACTCCTGCGCCCCCTAAGGCCCCAGAGTCTTCAACCGGCTTTGCAGAGACTCATGCCTAGAAGTGCCTGGTCTTGCTGTCGCTGCTCTCTGTGCCCCGCGCGGTCAAGGCCAGTGGCCATGGCATTTCTAGGATCAGAGCTGAGCTGTGGCCATTGGGAGTGAAGCGTGGGAAAGGCCGTGGGGTTCAGAAGGTCAAGGTTGGCAGTGCTCGGGGTCAGCGTGTGCCGGCCACGTGAACCCGCCGCTCTCCAGCCAAGCGCGTGCACACCCGTGCGCACGAGCCAGCGTGTTTTACTGATGGACGCGCGGCACACCGTTTGCAAGTAACAATACAGTATACGGCACTCTTTACCGTAAATTCCATATGGTCGGTGGATTCTCGCAGACGGCTCTTGTTGATTTTTGCCAAACTCTGGTATTATTCGTAATCGGCCAACACTTGCCGTGCTCTGACACGAATGTGAGCCCCTGCTTTTGTTCGCGCCGGTGAACGAGACAAACCCGAAACCACAAAGCTGCACGTCCGGACGCCGTCCGTCTGTCGACGACGTGACTAATTTCTTTGCTGAACTGGATGATGGTTTTCAAACACGGGCAGGGTATTTCCTCAGCTGCGCTCTCCACAGTGTCGCTCCCAACACACTTCCGGATTTCATCTGCATCAGCGACACGTCATTATTTTTCCAAGTCCGGGGAATCTGCGAGACAAGGAGTCAAGCCTTGATGTGTAGTGGTGGCCACTTTCCGTGGCGTCCACCCTGCTGCGGCTGATCTCAAGCTCCCTGTGGGGACGTCAGGGGAAGCAGGGCTGGGAGCAGGTGGGCAGCCAGGCACAGCCCCGTGGTGTCCCTAGGCAGACTCGGTAACCTCGAGGGCACCGAGAACAGGAATGTGTGGTAGACTCGTTAGCGAGTGAGGAATTTTGAGTCCTTGTTACTTTTGTTTTTGTTATCATTTAACTGTGAATTTACATACTAGATTTTGTAATAATGGCTATGTTTTAACAACTGGCTCCCAAAATCCCTGAAAATTTGACATGAACTCCTGTTGGGAGGAGAGAGTGGGCTCCAGCACCCCCTGCAGGCTTCCTCCCGCCCCCTCCCGGGACAGTCTGAGCCAAGGAGATCCTCCCAAGGAAGCTGGTGGCTTGTGCAGTGACCAAGACACGCACGTCCCCAGGCCTCGAGTGCCCCAGGCTGCTGGCGCACACGCAGATGTGACTCTTCAGAGCTCGGTGGGTCGTGAGCCTCGGTTCACAGGTCCGATGGCTCAGGCACGGAGAGTACACATGTGTTGCTCAAAGCCACGCAGCAAGTGCTCCCATCTCAGAGTCTTTTCTGAGGGTATTCTTGCCTTAACTTGCTGCCTTCCTTAAGAAAAAACGGGAAAATAATACATCCTTTTAGAATCCGTTAAAACCAATCAGAAATTTAACATTGTCAATCTTCCCGCTGGACTCTGTTAAGAAGCAGCTAGCGGCCTGAGGTCCCCGTGCACGTGCCATAGATTGCGTGCCCTACTGTCACCCTTGGAGCAGGGTGGTTTGGGGGCTGTGCTATGGACTGGGTTTGTGTGACTCCTCAATTCATGAGTTATAATCCTCACCTCCAGTGTGATGAGATTAGAAGGCGAGACGTTGGAGGTGATTAGGTCAGGAGGGTGGGGCCCTCACAAGTGGGATCTGTGCCCCCTTGGGAAGAGAGCTTGCTGCTCTTCTCCGCTGTCCACCATGGGAGGACCCAGCACGGAGACCTCCATGTGCAAATCAGGAAGCGAGCTGTTACTGGACACGTGATCCCACACCTGGATCTTGGACTTCTGGCCTCCGGCTCAGACTCCAACTGCCAGGTTTGTGGTATTTTGCTACAGGACCCCCAAAATGACCGAGACAGGGAGTTATGGAAGCTTTATGAGCCTCAGTTATTCATCAGTAATAGATAGAAGTTTAGGGGGAAACACAACTTAGTCTATAGCAAGTGGTGTCCTGGGAAGAAGAGGAAAGCACTGGTGACGACGGACACACAGTGAGAAGGTCATGTGATGACAGGGGCAGATGAAGCGGCGAGCCAAGGGTCACCAAAGGTGGATGGCCCCCACCAGGAGCCAGGAAGAGGCACGGAAGGATTCCATCTAGAGCCTCAGATGGAGCCTTGCAGACACCCTGATGTTGCACTCCGGCTGCCAGGATTGTGACAGAATTAATTTCTTTGTTTTAAGCTAGCCGGCTTGTGGCACCTTGTTATAACATCTGTAGGAAAGTAACACGTTCCTGAATCGACTGTACTGACACCGTGTAGTTACGCTATTTTATGCCAACCTCATTTTCCTCCCAGATATTTACTGAGTACCTGTCGTGTGCCCTGAAAAGTGCCAGATCCTGGGCTAAGAAGAATAGGCAGAACACAGTCTTTGCTCCCATAAAACTTACAGTACTGGGGTTTATATGCACAAGTCAATAGATCACATCGTAATATTGTCATAATTACAACACGTGGGCTACGAATGACAAGCCTCTGGGACCCCCCGGAGGGATATCCTGGCGGTGGAAGGATACTTGGGTGAGAACAGCCTCAGGTGGGCACAAGGTGGGGAGAGACAGACTTCCTCCAGGTGGTGAAGTCCTGGGGCTTTGGCCAGAAGGTGAGAGGGAGAGTGAGGTGTGACAAGAGCTGAATCACTCCACAGACTGGACATGGAGAGTCGGGATGGGGTGGGAAGGAGACATGTGGTCACAGAAGTCAGGAGAGCACTTCACGTGGGGACATTGTAAGCTGACGTAAACCGAAGTAAACCAAAAACTTCATCTCCAGAAAATGGGAGAAATCAACAATTGTCGTGATTTAATGTATTACCGTGTTCTAAGTCGCTGACGATTAAAGCCAGTTGATGAAAACCGGTCATCTCCTGAACCAGACGCATGTCCGTGTGTGGCGGCACCGAGGAGAGTGTAATCTACGTCTCCTCCCTCAGAGGCTGCTAATCATGCCCAGGCTTGAAGCGGAGGAGGTGCGCCTGTCTGCATTAACGTGTTGGCCTGAAGGGTGGGCCTCTAATTTAATGTGAGTCTAGCAGTGTCCTGCTGGAGCGCTCTCTGGGGACGAGGCGGTGGCTGCCACCTTCACGCTTTTCCTTCCCGCACCCCAGAGTGTCATTATCTCATGGAAGGGGGTATCTGGTGCCCGAATCTTTGCAGACACTGTGCAGGGGACTCCTCTCAACTGCCTGATGCTGGAGGCCAGGGGAGCTTGTAATCCTGGTTTCATGGGACTATAGTAATAGGTGTCACTCAAAAAGGAGCTCAGACCCCTGCCTGGTGCCCTGATTTTTGCAGCCATTGCCAGAGGACAATTCTATATCCCCTGGCTCTGGTGGCCAGTGGAACTTACACTTGTGGGTCCCACAGGACTGCAACAAATGGAGAAATAATTCTTAAACAGCTACAAACCCCAGAACACGGCGAGAGGCATCAAATCTAGGAACTCTGTCTTTCTGCGAAGGAGGCTTAATGGCTAATCATCATGGCTGTAGCCTGAGGGGCAGTCTTCTAATTAAACACACATCTGGGAGCTGACTGTAATACTTTCCAGACACCTCAGCACGTGGGTGTTATCCTCATGGTCTCCCTCTCCTGTGCTCCAGAGCACTCCTGTCTCCTGGAAGATAGTTTACAGGCACTGCTGCCCCTGCTTTTATGTCTGCTGTCCAGGGGTCATCACCCGGCACTGGTGCCCAATGGGGCTTACTCTTGTGGTCCCACAGGACTGTACATATTTACACATCTTAAAAAGCTGTTGCCAAAGGGCCTGGCTTCCAAGCAGTCTGGATGTAGGTACTGAGATTCTGCTGGGTCTTGGCACATCCTCTATTACTTGGAGCTATTAAAAATAAAATAGGTTGCTTTGGACAAGCACAGAGGTTTGACAGACAACAAACGGCTGGGGCATGGTTGATTGACAAGGTCCTTCTTCTAGAAGAAGCCACTCCTCCAGGACCGGGAGAGGTGGTTGTCTCATCTATTGCATAGAAACTAATACAAAGAATCAAGCAAAGTAAACGAACAGAAGATGATATTCCAAATGAAAGAACAAGATAAAACCTCAGAAAAAAAAAACCTTAATGAAATGGAGATAAGTAATTTACCCAATAAAACAATCGGGTAATAATACTCAATACAGCTCATAAAGATGCTCACTGCCTGGGGAGAAGAACGGCCGAGCGAGATGGTGAGAACTTCTGCACACAGATGGAAAATACTAGAAAGTACCAAATAGAAGTCATAGAGCTGAAGAAGATAATGGAATTGAAAAATATACTTGAGGGGTTTAACAGCAGACTAAATGAAGCAGAATAAGGGATCAGTGAGTTTGAAGACAAGCCAGTGGAACTTACACAACCAGAGCAACAGAAAGAAAAGAGAATGAAAAAAAAGTGAAGACAGCTTAAGGGACTTACAGGACAAAGAGTTCTAAATGAGAAGAACCCCCACCCCAAGATGCATTATAATTAACATGTCAAATGTAAAGGCAAAGACATAATATGAAAAGCAGCAAGAGGAAAACGTCTCATTACATACAAGATGTAAGACACTCAGCAGACTTTTTAGCAGAAACTTTGTAGGCCAGAAGGAAGTGGTGTGATGTAATCAACATGCTGAAAGAAAACACTTCCAACCAAGGATCCTCTCGGGCAAAGCTATCATTCAGTATTGAAGGAGAGATGAAGAGTTTTCCAGACAAGCAAAAGCTAAAGGATTTTGTCACAACCAAACCAGCTTTATAAGAAAGACTAAAGGGATTTCTTTAAGGTAAAAAGAAAGGGTGCTAAGTAGTAACAGGAAAATTTATGAAAGAATAAATCTCACTGGAAAAGGTAAATATATAGTAACGGTAGTGAATTAATCACTTATAAGTCTAGTGTGAAGATTGAAAGACAAAATTAGTAACTTTTGTTTGTAACTAAAATTATAATCAGTTAAGGGTTACACAAGATAAAAAGATGTAAAATGTGACATCAGAAACATAAAATGTGGGAGGAGAATGAAAGATGTTGAGCTTTAGAATGGTATCAAACTTCAGTTGTTACTAACATTGTTACAGATGTAAATTATTACATGTAAGCCTCGTGGTAGCCACAAAATGAAAACCTATAGCAAGTACACAAACAATACAAAGAAAGAAATATAAGCATACCATTAAAGAAAGTCATCAAATCACAAATGAAGAGAGCAAGATAAGAAGAAAGGAACATAGAGGAACTAAAAAACCAGCCAGTAAACAATTATCAAATGGCAAGAAGTATGTACTTGTCAATAATTACTTCATTTTTTAAAGTTTTTTATTTTGAGAGAGAGAATGCACGTGGGGAAGGGGCAGAGAGAAGGGAGAAAGAAAGAATCCCAAGCAGGCTCCGCACTGTCAGTGCAGAGCCTGATGTGGGGCTCGAACCCACAAACCATGAGATGATGACCTAAGCTGAACTAGGAAGCTTAACCAACTGAGCCACCCAGGGGCTCCAATAATTACTTTAAATATAAATGGATTAAATGCTCTAATCAAAAGACAGAGCGGCCAAATGGATTTTTTTTTTAAAAAGACACATCTGTATGCTGCCTGCAAGACCCACTTTAGATGTAAAGACATACACAGACTGAAAGTGAAGGGATGGAAAAAGATATTCCATGGAAGGAAAACAGAATAAAACTGGATAGTTATACTAGAAAAAAAAATAGACTTTAAAATAGAGACTGCGGGGCACTTGGGTGGCTCAGTTGGTTAAGCGTCTGACTTTGCTTCAGGTCATGATCTTGTGGTTTGTGGGTTTGAGCCCCACGTCAGGCTCTGTGCTGACAGCTCAGAGCCTGGAACCTGTTTCTAATTCTCTCTCTCTCCCTCTGCCCCTCTCCTGCTCATGGGCTGTTTCTCTCTCTCAAAAATAAATAAACATTAAAAAAAAAGAGGCTATAATAAGAGACATCACTCTGCCACCCACTAATGGGGTCCTTGTTGCCATCTCATAAGGGAGCAACTGAATTCCAGGATTCCGTTCTGAGGGTTGTCTTTCTAAGTTTGGTTTGGATTCCTCAGAAGCAGAGCCTGAGACAAGGGCTTGGGTACAGCCGCTTTAATGGAGAAGTGATCCCAAGGAGTAGGAGCAGGGATGGTGGGAATGGAATAGGACAGGAGGAAAATTCAGTGAAGGAAATTGCTAGGGAGATAATTACCACTGTATTCAGCTGAGCTTCAGTCCCACTGGGGACCCCTGTAAGCGCTGCACAGAATGCCTCTCGTTATCGCACCTCTGAAGAGAGTGAGACAGGGCCATTTATCCACCACCTGCCGTTTGTTTTTTTCAGGGTTGCCTCTAGGGTGTAATCGTCCCCACACCGTGAGCTGTATGGGAACAAGTGCAGAGATAGCCCTGATGCAAACAAGTCTGGGGGAGGGCCAGGGTGGGGGCTGGGGGGGGGAGACAGGGGCACTGTCCACACCCACAGTGCTGAAGTGTCCTGGGGGTCTAAGGGTGGAATACCACCACCATCTGTTGAGGGAGGGGCAGGGGGGTGTGGGAAAGAAGAAAGACAGGGGTACTGTCCACACCCAGAGTGCTGAAGTGTCCTGGGGGTCTAAGGGTGGAATACCACCACCATCTGTTGAGGGAGGGGCAGGGGGGTGTGGGAAAGAAGAAAGACAGGGGTACTGTCCACACCCAGAGTGCTGAAGTGTCCTGTGGGTCTAAGGGTGGGATACCACCACTGTCTGCTGGGGTGGGGCAAGGATGGGGTTGGGGGGTGGGGAAGGCAGGGGAACTGTCCACACCCACAGTGCTGAAGTGTCCTGTGGGTCTAAGGGTGGGATACCACCACTGTCTGCTGGGGGAGGGACGAGGGGTGGGGCGTGTGTGTGTGTGTGTGTGTGTGTGTGTGTGTGTGTGTGTGTGTGACAGGGAAACTGTCCATACCCACAGTGCTGAAGTGTCCTGGGGGTCTAAGGGTGGAATACCACCACCATCTGTTGAGGGAGGGGCAGGGGGGGTGTGGGAAAGAAGAAAGACAGGGGTACTGTCCACACCCAGAGTGCTGAAGTGTCCTGTGGGTCTAAGGGTGGGATACCACCACTGTCTGCTGGGGGAGGGACGAGGGGTGGGGCGTGTGTGTGTGTGTGTGTGTGTGTGTGTGTGTGTGTGTGTGACAGGGGAACTGTCCATACCCACAGTGCTGAAGTGTGCTGAGGGTGTAAAGGTGGAATATCACTACTGTCTGCTGGGGTGGGGTGAGGGTGGGGGTGGGGTTGGGGAGACAGGGGTACTGTCCACACCCACAGTGCTGAAAGTGTCCCGAGGGTCTAAGGGTGGGATACCACCACTGTCTGCTACTCCCAACAAGCAGATTTGGATCCAAAATGCTTCTGAAACCCTTGACCACATCATCAGCCCGAAACCTTGCCTCGCGTACACCACGAATTTGCTTCACAAATCTGATTTCCTTCACCTATGGTCCTGGCACTTCAGCTCAACCTCTAAAACCCTATGGATTTACATTAATGGGGGCACATAGCATCTGTGCCAGGAGAGCAGAGGGCAGTACACCAGCTGGGAGTCTGTCTGGAACTTGTTTGTCAACTCTTGTTTGTGGAGGGGGAAAAAAACAAGCAACCAGCTGTTGCATCTGTGTGTGGAGAAAACATCGTGTTGATTCCGGTTTGTGTATTTTGGTCGAGTAGTCTGCTAGAGCCTCAGGGGGTGTTGGGTCAGGACACTGTAATCTCTGACTGGGATAAATAGTGGCTGCCCCATTTTTCTCAGTTTGGGCTCCTGGAGACAAACGTCAGCTGTTTCATCAAAAACAAAGTGTTCCCCGGTGGGAGAGTTTAAACAGCTCACCGATGAAGGGTATTACTTTTTCTTCTCCTTCTGAAGTCTGCGCTGGTTTTTTTTTCTGCCTGCAGTACCCTTGAGTTATAGGTCTCCCAGCAATAAAAGAGACATAATGTTAACCTTTCATGAGTGAGGGGCCAAGGAGCACTTGCTAAAGGCTGTATGTGCCTCTCTGAAAACTGTGCTGTAGCTTTGACCTTGCTGGATGTGGAAGACCCATCATGAGGGACAGAGCATCTGGGATGGGGGTGGATGTGAAGACCTTGTAGGCACAGGGAAAGCTTGTGAGCAGGTGGTCCTTGGGGTGGGTCCTCCTGAGTGCATCATTAAAATGCAGGGACAGTCGGTCATGGCTTCTCTGCTCTTGAGCCCCCAGCACACCAGTGGGGAAAAATGAGGGGATACACGGTTTGAGGATGTAAGTAATTCCCAACTTTTTTTCCCCACTTTTCTGAGAGCTCAGGACCCAAGGCTATTTCCCCAGTGGGTAGTGGGAAGAAAGTGTGTGCTGGGGGCAGACCTGGAATTGAGTCTTGGCTGCCCATTTGTCAAGTAGTGTGACCTTGATCAAGTTATTAAGTCTCTCTGAGCACTGGCTTCTTCATTTGAATCAAGGGCATAATCCTCGTCACCTCACAGAGTTGTCACAGGGATTAATGAGGTGACCTCGTATGGGGCACATGACTGAGCACTTGGTGCAAGCTCATTCCTTTCCCTTTTCCTAAGAAAACCAAGCTCTGTGGTTCCATCGCCTGGAAAGCCCATGGGCTTGGGAACAATGAGCCACACGGTTGTCCGCTGACCTCCAGGCAGTCTGAAGAGTGATTATAAGGATGGCTTCAGATGTTGGAAGCACCAGCGGCTACCTCTTTGATCTGTCTGCTTTAAAAGTTCTATCTCTACACTAGCCTCACTGTAGGGTTTTTCAATACTGCGGGATTTCCTAATACCCTTTAAATAAAGATCAAAAAGAAGCCGGCTTTTGGCAGCATCTCCCATTTCCTGCTTGTCAGTACCCTGTAGAGGTTTGGGTTGAGAATTCTAGTGACTGGCTTGTGAGAGAACTGAGAATACTATATCTGGGCTCCAAACCAGTCAGAAAACCTGATACCTTACCCAACCCCCGATCTACCTCTTCCTGAGTTTCTAAAATCATAGTTGTAAGTGCTTCTATGTTCCAAGGACAGTTTTAAATGCTTTATATGCATTAAGGCATTAATTCCTCACAATAATCTATGAGGTAGTAACCATTATTGTCACTTGATTATACAGATTGAGAAACTGAAGCACAGAGAGGTGAAATGCTTGCCTAAGACCACACAGAGGCTAAGTGGCAGAGCTGGGATTTGAGACCAAAGGT
This sequence comes from Paguma larvata, assembly GCA_030068075.1. Classification (NCBI taxonomy): domain Eukaryota; kingdom Metazoa; phylum Chordata; class Mammalia; order Carnivora; family Viverridae; genus Paguma; species Paguma larvata. The sequence goes on from CM057833.1 coordinate 2,274,006, forward strand.
CCGTGTGCATAACCCCACAGCTGCAATATCAAAGACTTAACCAATGGCCAATTCTCAGTTCTACTGCAGTCCAAAACAATCCCTTTTATACAGAATGTGTCTTCCACCTCACTTCAGAGACAACCTCCCCTCCTTCCTCCCCATGCCAGGCATTTGGGAATCCCAGCACATTTCTGGGAATCACCTTCCCCACAGCACATTTCTGGGAACCACCTTCCCTATAGCATCCAGGGGAGACTTGGGGACTAAATACACAAGTTGCAATGTCCTGGGGAATCAGTGCTGTGGGGGTCTGATCGCTCACTGCAACTTTCTCAAAGACGCCAAGAAACACCTGCTCGTTTAATGCCGGGTTAGTTGTAGGTTAAATACAGAACTGGGAAGCATTTTCACTCTGACCTTAAAAGAAGGGCAAAAAGGCAGAGTGAGCCAAATTTGCTGCCCAGATGTCATCAGCCCCTTTGTTATTTCTGTCCAAGAAGGTGGGGGGCAGAAGACCCTGGCAGTGAGCAGATGGGGCAAGGGGGACTTGGATGGGGGAGGCCACCATCAGTTGCGAGGTCAGCAAACATTTGTCTTCAAAGAGAGAGAGTCTCAAGTAAGGAGACTGGACAAAGGGAGTGTGGCTGGAGGGGCATCAGGCACCACACCGGGGCCCAGGGTGGCCAGTGCAGGAAGTGGGTCATACACCCGGGAGTGTGACCAGAGAAAGTGGCCAACACTGCCCCTTATTGCTTTGCTCCAGAGGGCGAGGTACTTTCCAGATCTGTCCCAGGATGAGGACATCCAGGACACCCTTTTCCATCAGGATTGCGAGGTGACCTGAGGACAGCATGAAGCTGGGAGTGAGTAAGTCGAGGAGTAGATGCCTCTCAACACCCCACACATGCACACCTGTGCACATCCACAGTGCTACACATGTATGCGTGTGCGCGTGCGCGCACGCGCGCGCACTCTCTCTCTCACACACACACACACACACATACACACACACACACACACGTGCCTCCCTTTGGCCCAGACTCCTACGGGTTTCCTTTAAGCCTTGGTGCGCTTGCCTGGCTGCTGGCCAACACTCGGGGACCCGCGCTGGGAGCTGGGTGGGGCCAAGCATCTGATGCCTTTGGTGGCCAGGCTGCCTGGCTGCTCCCAGGCTTCTGAGAGCAGACGCGCCCGAGGGGCAAAGCCTGCGGTAGCTGCAGATGGTGCACCCTCACGGCTGGAGGAAGTCCTCTGGCCCTGCTTCTACCCTGACCATTGATACATTCACTTCATCATTCGTTTAGAAGCTACCGAGTGCCAGAAAAGATTTATTGTGTGTGCCTGACACTGCTGTCTAGGATGCAGTGATTAGCAAAACAGACAAATCCCTGCCTCCATGGAGCTGACATTCCAGGGGGGAACAACGGTTGTGGAAAAGGTGAATAAATGTTCACGTTTGCGGGTCAGCGCTCTGGAGAAGCAAGAGCGTGAAAGCGGTCAGGGAGGCGAGCTGCAGCTTAACGAGGTGGCTGAGCAGGGCGGGCGTCTTTGGGCCGGGGGGGTGGGGGTGGAATGCAAGGAAGGCCAGGAGGAGGTGACGGGGGAGCCATGCTGGCGTTTGGGGGAAGGGCATTCCCAGAACGCGGCATAGCAAGAGCAAAGGCCCTGGCAGGAATGTGCCAGCGTAGCTCAAGAAGCAGTGAGGAGGCCGGGCGCTCAAGGGCAGTTGACCCGAGTGACCCAGGAGCTACTCTACGGTTTTGAGCAGAGGAGCAACATCACTCGATTTCACTGTTTTGGGCTGAAGGAGCTGAGAGGTTGGAGTCGTCAATAATTGAGATGGGGAGACTGTCAGGGGAACAGCTTTGGGGAGAAAGACGAGGAGTTTGGCTTTGCGGATGTGAGACACGTGCTTTCGCTTAACATCCAAGCGCAGTGGCCGGGCAATCGGCAGGAAACCGTTGGGGGCAAGATCAAGGCCAGAGGAGATGTATTTGGGAGTCCGGAGGGCAGGAATGAGACCGGTGGAGGCCAGCCTGGGAGTGAGGGCAGGCAGGGAGGAGGAGAGATCCAAGAATGCAAGCCGGGACCTCCAGTGTTGCGGCAGGAGGGAACCGGCAAAGGCAGGCGCATCTCATCACCGTGTGCATTGCGCCCCTGGAGTTGCGCAGTGCACAACCCATGCGGCCACACCCAGCAGCCCTGAGCGAAGGAGATGGTGAAGGAGTGAGCAGATCCGCAGATAAGAGGCCGGAAGGGTAGGGTCTCCTGGAAGCCAGGTGAGGACAGCACGCCGAGCAGGTGGGGGCCACGGGCCGGGTCATGTGCTGCTGACAAGTCACAGAGCATCAGACCTGGGAACGGACTGATTTGGTAGGGCCTAGGTAACCTGATCTCCTGGACCAAAGCCATTGCGATGCGGGCGTGGAGGCCGTGGCTGGAGGCTGTGGACTCTGGAAGGAAGGCAGGGGGGAGGTGGAGAGGCTGAGTGCACACAGCTCTCGTGCGGAGCCCCTCGGTGACGGGGAGCAGAGAAACAGGTGGAGTGTTCACAGCTTTTGTGCTGTGTGCTTGTCAGGTTTTTAAGGAGGGAAAAAACACCCACGAATTTCCTATGTTGCCGGAATAACACAGCAGAGGGACTAACTGAAGACGAGAACAGCGGAGGAAGGGTTGCTGGAAATCTGATCTTGGGGAGGAGAGGGAGGTGCACAGACACAGGAGGGGGCCACGGACAGGTCATCCGTGGTGAGGAGAGGAGGCGGAGAAGCTTCTGGCCCCCAGGTCACCCCAGCGCTCCTAGTGAGTCGGGACAGCAGTCGTCACAGCAGAGGGGGTGCGGTGGTGTGACCGGGCCAGTCCGGAGACCAGCAGGGGAGCTGATGAATGCTCTTGGGGCATTCGGGGCCCACCTGAGACTTCTGGGCATGCGTTCCCGGTGAGACGGGTCTGCACAGTCTGTTTTCTCCATCCTCACCGAGCCGCAGGCTGCAGATACCAGAAAGGTTGGGGGCGGTGTTTGGCTTTAAGGAGGACGTGGTTCTCAAAGAGGAGGGTTTTGACACAGAAGGAGGGACCACGGTCTATAGGATGGACTGTTTACAGAAGCGACTCCAGTAATTCCTCTCCCTATGTCCGTGCCCTTGAGGGGCTCCATACAGACTCTGGGCTTGGCCGCATGACTTGCTAAGTCTAGAAGCACCTGTGCCCGTAGCCCCGAGACCACCACCTGTACAAGCTGGAGCCAGCCCTCTGGAATATGAGGCACTATAGGAGGAGAACCGAGGAGCCTGGCTGACAGTCTGCCAGACATCAGACAGGTGAGGAGGCCAAGCTAGGCTGATGCTAGCCCACCCATCTGTGGACCACAGACATGCAAGAGAGCCCAGCAGGGACACCCTAGATCGGAAAGTTCATCAGCCCCGCGATCCCGAGAAAGAACACATGTTAGTTCCAGTGCCACTAGGCTTTGGGGTAATTTGTTACACAGCCAAACTAACTGGTACAGTCAGAGAGCCACAGTGGGGGTGCCTGGGTGGCTCAGTCAGTTGAGCGGCCGACTTTGGCTCAGGTAATGATCTCACAGTCTGTGAGTTCAAGCCCCACGTCAGGCTCTGTGCTGACAGCTCAGAGCCTGGAGCCTGCTTCGGATTCTGTGTCTGCCTCTCTCTCTCTGCCCCTCCTGCTCATGCTCTGTCTCTATGTCTCAAAAATAAATAAACGTTAAAATATTAAAAAAAAAAAAAAGAAAGCCACAGTGAAAAGCAAAGAGGCTGCCTCCCCTACCTCCGGCTGCACTGGACAGAGACTGTGGGCGGGGGGCGGGGTGAAGCAGTGACTGTAGGTGAGCCAGATCCCGGTAGAGCAAGAGCATAAGTCCTCCAGACAAGGCTTTGGGGATACGGGGCATTCTGGCGATGACTGGCTATGGGCTCAAGGGTTGCAGTGGGAGGGCTTTAAGAGTTGGGGGAGAGTTGGGGTCAGAGAAAGGCTGGAACCAGCCTCCATGGGGACGGAGGGTCAGGTTAGTTACCTGGATATGCTGGGACCCGGGCTCATTCCAATCCATAAACATGTCCTCACTGGGTGCATGGCGCTGGCCGGGTGTGTGGGACTCTGTCCCTGGTCTCACTTTGAAGTCGTTTCCCTCATTATGAGGGCATAGGCTATGCCCCGCCCCCCCCCCCCCCCATGTAGCACATGAAAAGCCCACTGCTTCTCCGGCCCCAGGAGTCACTGTGTTTTTTTTCCTCTATGGGAACACGTCTTGTTTGTATTTATGAAAGTCAAAAGGAAATCAGACTCACCTAGCAAATTTTCTTTGTTATAAATGAATCTGTCCCGGAGGTGAGGGCTGCCTGCGAGGCATGCATGCGACCAAGAGAGCCCAGACTCACCTGCACGAGCCACCAGGCCCTGGTGGGGCTCAGCAGGGTGAGAGATCCTGGAACGTCCTTACTGCAGCCTTTTTCGCATGTACATGAGCTACTATTAGATTTCAGAGCCCGTATTTATTAATTTCGTGTAATGAAGTCCCCTCTCCCGAGTGCCATCAGGGAGGCATTTGTCCAGGAAGGCAGAGGACCTGCTGTCAGCAGACTTGACCCTAACCCGCAACAAGTGCCACGTCCATCCGGCAGGCTGGCAGAAGCCTTGGTCAGGCACGTGACGCCGCATTTGGGGTTCCCTGATGTCTGGATGCTAAGCCTCCACCCGGCCTCCTGGAGGGGAACCCTCCCTGAGCCAGCTGTCTCTTCACTTGATCTTAGCCAGAGGACCGAGAAGTGATGAACCAGTTGTATCTTGCTCTAGAGGGGTGCTGGTAAGCTTCCAGAACTACATAGTCCATGGGATAAGGGTGCACCCAGAGGCCAAATACTAATGTTTCAAGAACCTGGAGTGACAGCCTTTTTGAGCCACTGGCTTTGGAAAATGCAGCCTCATTTAATTTGATCATTGAACAACTGAATTTTACAGCCTAGCAAGCCCCTGGGAACATCCTGCAAATCGTCTGTGGGCACCTGGAGCTCAGAGAGGACCGGGGCTTTGCCCAAGGCTGCCACACCCTGCATGAGGGTTCCCTGGTGCTTCCTTCTTGTGCCAGCCACGTCTTCATGGGTGAGAGGGAGTTTCTGCTTTGCTCTCCATGTGAAACAATCACAGCATTTTATTTAAACAAGTTTGTGTTTGAAGGGTAGTGTGGTACGGGAGGGAGATCTCTGGGCATCCATCTATCCATCCATCCATCCGTCCATCCATCCACTCATCTGTCCAACCATCTGTCCATCCATCCAGACATCCATCCATCTGTCCATCCATCCATCCATCCACTCATCCATCAACCCATCCATCCATCCATCCATCCATCCACCCATCCATCAACCCATCCATCCATCCATCCATCTGTCCAGACATCCATCCATCCATCCATCCATCCATCCATCCATCCATCCACCCACCTGTCCGTCCATCCGTCCACCCACCCATCCATCTGTCCATCCACCCATGCATCTAGCCATCTGTCCGTTCCATCCATCCATCCATCCATCCATCCATCCATGTGGGGAAGGGGACGGAGGTGTCCCTGCCTCACAGAATGCACAGCACCATGGGAAGGCTGACAGTGGGTATCTTAGCCACAGTGGTCAGGGAGGGCTTCTCTAACCTCAGAGTGATTAGTTCTGAGACCATGAATCTTTCGGAGAACAGAACAAATCCCGTGGTTTCTTCTTGGTCCATGTCAGAGAAAATAATTTCGAACGTTGAATGCTTTCTTCTCCTTGCTTATGGTGTCATCAAACTCCTGACTGGTTTCCCTCCCCCTCACTGTCTGCCTCTCAAGTTTTGCGAGATGTCCAGAGGAAGGCAGTAGAGGGTTGGAACATAAGCCAGGCTCCGTCCATTTTCCTGTTCTATCATTTACAGCAGGTGCCCCTCCTCTTCAAGGCTGCAAGGTGGCTGCCATGCACCCAGACATTGTGCACACATCCCAGGCAGGAATAAGGCAGCAGGGGCAGAAGCCACCTCTTCTCGAAGGTTTTTCTTTTGACTTGAAAGGGGCACCTTCCTTAGGGACTTCTGCCTACACCTATCTGGCCAGAATGACACAGTCTTTTCCCTCCTAGCTGCAAGAGAGGCTGGGAAGTCACCATTCTAACCTCCTGGCCCTGGTGGGCAGGTGGGGCTCCTGTCTCCTTCTCTTGTCCCCTTGGGTTCATATTTGCAGCGAAGAATTGTCACGTGGTATTATATTAACCACACACACTTCCTCAACCCCTGCAACTGTCAGGTTGCAGAGCTGGGAGTTGGCTGAGCTCTTCTCCTGAGGTTTGGGCAGTCCTGTCCTGGCTCCTCAGCTGGCCATTGTGGCCCCTGCCAGCCTACCATGGCCCCTGCCAGCCCGCCGCGGCCCCTGACGGGAGGTGTCCGTGCCGGGGAGTGTTTCGATGCTCAGAGCATGGTGCTGTCTGGTGTGCCTGAGAGCCAGCAGGCCTGGCCCTGGGCCTGGTTTAGAGGCAAACTCTCGGTGGGACGGGGAGCAAGAAAGGCCCACTTTCTCTGGACCTGCAGGCAGGGGGAGATTTGGGCCGGATGATGACGAGGTTGGCAGCACCATTCCCATCGGCGGGACTCATGGCTTTAATCTGTGGGATGGAGCCACGATTCTGCAGTCTGCAGCAGAACCCGGTCTTCTCCCAGCCCCTCACCAAGGCCCCGTGAGCTGGTACCTGGCCCTCCATCAGGGGCGCCCAGATACTGCCCCTAAACACAGACTCAGCCGTGACTCAGCTTCTCAGTCTGCAGAGACTGTTTCCCAGGAAGCCCTTCCGTGCGTGGCCCGCGGTGCGCTCCGGGAGTGGCAGCTCTTGGTACTTTGATGCTCACGGTGAGCGAGCCGGCCCAAGGCCTGCTTGCGACACTCTGGCCCCACTCTGAGGAGCTCAGAAAGAACGGTACCACAGAACCCCCCGGGGTGGCGAGCGCCCCATCACCAGACCCCTGGGGCGGTGAGTGCCCCATCACTGGATGCTTCCAGCAGACACTGGAAAATGTAACCACATCCAACAGGTGTAAGCTGCAGCTGTGAGGACTCATTCCCTGCTGTTGTTATGAACCCATTTCACAGATGGAGCAAGAGAGTCTCTAGGTGGTTGAGCGGCTGGCACAAGTGGCAGAACCCATGGCATGTGACACCTTTAGGGACATGCTGGCCTGCAGCCCAGAGACTCCGTCTCTGCCATGAGATCTTGATTCAGCATCAGAGGGGACCAGGGGACCTCGATTCTGGGGGGTATCTCAAGGGGCCAGCCAGGGACGAGTCTCCTGGCCGAATGTCCCCTGGGGGGTGGGGAACCCCTGGCCTTCCTTTCCCGGAATGGCTCACCTTCCCTGCACGATCAGGTGGCTCTTCGGTCATCCTCAACCAAGGCAGTCGGTCCTCCCAGGGGACTCTTGCAACGTTTGGAGGCATTATTGGTGTTTATGACTAGGGTGTGTGTGTGTGTGTGTGCGCGCGCGCACATGAGTGTGCTACAGGCATTTAATGGGTAGACGCGTGGAGGAGCTCGGATTCAAACTCGGGCCCCCTCCGGCACACTTCTGGGACCACGGCGAGGGCAGCCGGGCAACATCCTCCCGGAGTTCCAGCCGAAGACTGAAGGTGCTGGGGACGGGTCCCTTGACGTGGCTGTGAGCACAGTCGTGGCGTACTGGAGGGAGACCCCTCGAGGGCTCTGCTGCCCGTGACCCTCTCTCACTCTCAAGTTCGCCCTCACCCCTTCCCCACAAGGCCGATCCCCGGTTAGGGCGGGGACACACGCCCCACTGACCTTGGACCTGTCTTCTCTCTCGGAGCATCTTCGCTTGGGACGTGGACACTCAGGTCCGTGTCCTCGGGTCTCTTCAACAAGAATCGTTGCTCGCGAGCGGGGGGCCTCTCCAGTTCTGGGCACAGGGGCTGCAGACAGAGGTTTGTCAGCGGAGAGAATGATGAGACAGTTGTGCCTCTTGAACCTGCACCGCAGAGCTGAGCTTTGAGTTCTGAGCTTCGCCTGCAAACCCCTTACTTCTCCCCTTGATCCACGTGCCGGGGTGGGTGGGCTTCTCATGCTCACGGCCAGAGGTCTTGCATGCTAAGCTGGCGTTCCTGACGGCGTGGACCCCCTCGGATGGCAGGGCTGACCATCGCGGCTTGTCCGGCCGGCAGTCCTGGCTGGGATCCTGGCCAGCCCAGGGTGGGGTCCCCCAAAGAAATAAGGAGTGCAGGGTGGTCCTTCTGATTTCTGGTGGGACCCCCACAGGAGGCCTCGGAGGTAGAGGAGCCTTTGCCACGTGTGTGTTTGAGGACAGGAACACTCCCTCAAGGGTCTCTGGTCCTGTGCACGGGACGAGGGCACAGTGCGGGGCGCAGGGGTTGCTGCGGATACCCCAGGCCAGACAGCACCGTAGCCGCTTTCTCCTGCTTTCCTCCCCAGGTGTTTTGCTCTGCGATGGTATTAAAGGCATTTTCATTGCTTGTTAAGGGCTGAACTGTGTCCTTCCCCCCAGATTCGTATATCGAAGCTTTGACCCCAGGACCTCAGAATGTGATGGTATTTTGAAAATGGGTCTTTAAAGAGGTAATTACGGTAGAATGAGGTCACTAGGCTGGGCCCTGACTCAATGTAACGTGTGCAAAGGGGAGGCCGGGGCACAGACACACAGAGGGAAGAGGTGAGGGCGCCCACGACGCCCTCAAGACGCTCAGAGACACGCACGGAGGAGAGGAGACGGCCACCCACCTGCCCAAGAGGAGCGGGGCCTCCGGAGAAAGCAAGCTGCCCACACCTGGATGTCCCAGGACCGAGAGGGACCGTGTGTGCGGGGCAGCGCGATGCTGGCGTGTGACCGGCAAGCACAGTGACCCTGCTCTGGAAATGGAGGCAGGATGGATTCCAAGCAGATGTGGAAAGAAAGCCACCCCACGATGCTTCCTCCCTTTCACTCGATTCTCCGTGTCTTCTCGTTTTCCTTGTTTTTACATTCTTACCTGAAGATGGTTCTTTGACTCTGAAGGTCAGAACGTGGTTGGGGGGCAGGTGATGACCGTATGATCCACCCCCACACTGGCTGGCCCATCGTCTGCTTCCTGGGGTCTGAGGGAGGGGGAGCTGACCCCGCAGGGGTGCAGGCAGAGGAGGGAGCTGACCCTGCAGGGGTGCAGGGAGCTGACCCTGTAGGGGTGCAGGGAGGGGGGCTGAGCCCGCAGGGGAACGAGAGGGAGCTGACCCCACGGGGTACAGGCAGAGGGGGGAGCTGACCCTGCAGGGGTGCAGGGAGCCCAGAGGAGAAGACAGACTCCAATAGCCCAAATCAGGGGCAGAAGGCGTGGGGGGAGGGCAGCGCTCCTGGAGACTCTGCTCGGGGCGGACAGCGCCATGCGGGGGAAAGACCAGGACCGCAGGCGCACGGACAGCGTTCAGCCCTGTTTCTGTGAGGAACGAAAAGCAGACCATAGGGAGCGAACATCCTCCACGTGGTACCCACACGCCACCAGAGTTACCGGGGGTAGCGGTGGCTCAGCTGTCCACGCGGTGGACGTCATTTAGGGGTCATGTTAGTAATAAAGATAACATTTAAAAACCCATCTAGTTTCTCTCCGGAGAGGAGAGCGACGAGGGCACGGGCCTTTGGCCTCCGCCTCCTGGCTCTTTGTCACTTGAACCCACAGGGATGCAGACGTGTCACACGACCCATCTGATTCCATTTCCTTGTTTGTAAATGAAGAAAATAACAGCACCTTCTTCCGAGTTCGAGCGAGGCCTCTGGTGAGGTCGCGTGCGCGCAGCCCCGGGCGGACCGTGCGCCCTCAGGGAACGCGAGCTGTTTCTTCCGGCCGGGGCGCTGCTCCTGAGGCGGGCGCTCCTGTGATGGCGTTGCCGATTTGCTTCATGATGACAACCTTCCTTCCTGGGGAGCGCGTCCGGCCTCCTGTGTTGGGAGTGGGTTTGGGGAGGGGGCTGCCTGCAGGAAGGAGGTGCCCCTCCTGTCCTCTGGGGGCGTCGGATGCTGTGTTACCGTCGCTCGGAGTCTGGCCCCGGATTGGATTCTGGGTCAAGCCCGATCGAGAAAGGGCGTGTGGGTCCCCCCATCCTGAACCTGCGGGGAACCGGGTTTGTGTGGGTTTGCAGAGGGAGGTTCCCCAAGGGGACAAAGCCCTGGGTTCGAGCCAGGGGCTCCCAGGTCCAGGCGTGGAGAGTTCTAGCTCCTTCACGGAGGAAGTCCCACGGTGCTGAGCCTTCAACTGTTATTTATTCCCGCTTCTGAAATGGTTGCTTCCTGTGTTATGTATTTGTGGTTGAGTGATGTTTAGCTTTCTGCACACGGGCCCCCGAAAGGAAGGCTTCGAATTCTTCCCACTTCCCATACGTGTGCCCCGAAGCGATAAAGCCTCGGAGATGCCAAAGACCTTGGGCGAGCAGCAAGAGACTGCTCTGTGAGGTCTGGAGTTATTTTTAGTAAAAAAACAAAAGACCCGAACAAAACCAAACCTTTGACATTGTTTCTCTTCTCTCGTAGTGTGCACGCACGTATTTAAAAGCCTTCCGTGTCAGGGAAGGGGCGCAGTTAGAGGCCTCGGTCCTGCCCCCGCGCCCCCCCCCCCATCCCTCCACTGTTCCCGTGCACATAAACCTCGCTCTAAAGACCCAAGCAAACAAAGCTCCCTAGAGACAGGACCACAAACACAGCAGCCGCGGCCGCTCGGTCACGTAGAGACTCATCAGGAGCATCCGCCGCCGTGTCGTTTTAACTCAAGGCCTGACAATTATTTCAGCTCTGAGTTTTAAAGCAGCTTGTGCCGAAGCGATTTCCGTAAATTCCACACATGCCCATGTTGGACGGGAGGCGGTGTGGCTTTCCTGATGTGTCTTTGGATTGAATGTTGGGTAGAATCCGCCCCCACCCCCGAGATGCGCGGTGGCGTCTAGGTGCTTGGGGCAGAGCGAACGCTACGGGGAAGAATACCTCTGATAGGAGCCTGAGGATTCTTTTTTATTTTTTTTTATTTTTATTTTGTTTTAATGTTTATTCATTTTTTTTTTTTTGAGAGAGTGAGCAAGAGGAGGGGCAGAGAGAGAGAGAGAGGGAGATACGGAATCTGAAGCAGGCTCCAGGCGCTGAGCCGTCAGCACAGAGCCTGACGTGGGGCTCGAACCCACGGACCGTGAGATCATGACCTAAGCTGAAGTCGGCCGCTTAACCGACTGAGCCCCCAGGCGCCCGGGGGTCCAGGATTCTTGACCGTTTCCCCGCTGCAGTTAACAGAAGCAAGGCGTGTCTACGGAGGCCAGGGCACTCACCTGCCTGCAGGTCTGTTCTTGTTTGAGCTTGTGACACCCAAACACCTTTTATAAAGCGTTATGCTTCAAACCCGGTTATAAAATCAGGAGGAAGTACACATCCTGAATTAAAAGCACCAATTAAATCCTTAGAAGACGTAGTATCGCGTTTTATCTGTAAACATTCACTCTCTTTGGCTCATGGCATAGGGTGCAGAGAGCTCAGTTCCCCTGGGTTCGTCGTCCGTGTGCGCTGTCCTTTCTGCTTTTGGAAGCATGAGGAAAGGACAGAAGGCCAAAGGAAACAGTAGCCATGGCAACACAGACGCCACCCACAGGGGCAGGGGCAGCGGCCACCTCAGGCTTTCGTCCCGGCTCCATACAGAGAGCCCAGCTGAGCACGCGGCAGGAAGTTCTTGGTCTCCAAGCCACTGACTTGGTTCCACAGGAAGAAGGTTATTCTAACCTCAGAAGAGAGGTTCGATTTGTCACAAAACTCAAACTTGCGTTAAGCGGCTGCCAAAGTCACGTGTGCAAAGTCGTCTGTGCAAAGCCCTCTGTGCAAAGTCATCTGTGCTTTGCCCTTTTGTGGCCTTTGGTGGGGCGTGGGGGTGGGGGAAGTGAGGAGTTCTTCCTCCACGCCCTGGCCCCGTGTTCCTACCGTCCTTTCTGGTCTGGGGGAGCTTCTCATTAGTACCAGCTGGTAATTTAATAACAATAGTGACGAGCGTGGCATGGTTGATGGAACGGAGGCGGTCACACCCGACACAGATCGTTTGGTCCACGGTGTCCGTCGCGGACAGTGACGAGGGCAATCTGTTTGTTGGTCTGTGTCCGGGTTAACCAAACGGGCTCACGCATGGCCACGCAGCCCCATCCGACGTCCCCTGAACCATTCCTGCCCGACGGGTGGAACCGGGCAGTCGCACGCCCCTGCGGTCTCAATCTAGCCTCGAAACACAGCTATAATGAAGAAAACAGAGCTGACCTTTTGGTTAAAAAAAGCAACTGTGATGGGTGCACAGCCAGCTTCGAGTCAGGCTGGGTTCCGGAGCCGGAAGCCAAGGTGGCAGTGTGGAGGCGGCAGGGAGTGGGTCTATTTCTGTGAGAGTCTCCAAGGGGCTTCTGCGAGGTGACCATGCTCTGCAGTCCCCACCTGAATGCAGGGAATCTGAGGGTGTAGACATTTGCATCCCCAGGGGGACAATGAGGACAGCCTTGTAGGGCCACCAAGTGCCTCCTGGTTGTGGGACCGCGAGCCCTGGTGGATCCCAGGAGGGGAAGGTGGGCTCCTGTCCTCGAAGGGCCTGCCAGCAAGTCGTGCTCACTCATGGCCCCAGCAACACGAGGAGGGGCTGCCTGGGCTGGGTGGTGGTGCGGTCCTCCTGGGTCGTTGGGTGAGGGGTTCCTCAGCCGGGCCCTGGGGCAGGCAGCTTCTGTGAGAGCTGGCAAGTTTCAGAGTCCCGACGTGGACCCAGGACTGGGTTGGACCCAGAGTCTGCAAGCTTACCTGGAGCCTCGGGGGACGGAAGTGTGGGCTCCCGCTTAAGCTGGAGGAGACCGTCTGGCAGACACTCGGTGGACACGCAGCTGGTGGCCCGTGAGCCGGAGGGCATCATCGAAGGCCTTGAGGGTCGCACGAAGGAGTTTCTGGGCAAGAGTCTTTCTCTGGGTCTTAGAGAAAAGCTCTTTCAGAAAAGTCAGAATGCTTTTCTGTTTGGCTGGCCCCTGACCGTGTTTGTCAACATGGTTGTCGTTACAGTTAGGGGACTCCTGGTGCCCGGGGTCCGGGAGGCATCGACAGGAGGCCTGCACCGACTTTTCATAAAAGTCCAGCCCTATGGCCACCAGCATCGCTCTATGTCCCGCTGCTCCTGTGTCCTCGCTTCCGGCTTGGAAGGAGCCCTTCAGAAAAGGCCCATCCTGCTTCCCACCACGTAGCTGGGGAAACCGAGGCCGAGAGGCTCAGGAGCCAGGTTGGCCGCCAGCCGGCGGGCAGGGGCCGACCCAGGAGCGCCTGGCCCCCCAGCGATACCGAGTGGACAACGGCTTACTGTATTTGTCTCCACAGCTGAATAAATGGGCCTTTGCAGAAATTTAGTAGGGGAATAAACCACAGATGAAAAATCAAAGCACTTAGAAAAATCATTTAATGTTTTTATTTACAGCGAACGTGAAAACACCAGCCTGGTTTGGGATTGAAGCTGTGACATAATTTATGGCCGCCAGACCAATTCCTAGGGCGATGTGTTCTCCCGTTTCGCGGGTCCCGGAGGCCCCCAATCCATATCCCGTTCCGCCGCGGAGAGAATGGATGTCCGCGCCGTGGCAGGGAGGGAAGGGCAGCTTCCCGGGAGCTCCGGAAGGGAAGGCAGGCGCCGCGCGGGTGGGGGACAGCAGAGTGGTTTATAGCGGAAGGATTGTAATTTATTTTGACACTGATCATGTATTATTCAAGCTAGAGTAAAAATAAACCTTATTAACCGGGAAAATAGATCCCCTTCTTCAGCCCACGCTATGCCAACTGCAACTTAATAGTGATGATCAGGACAATAGTGGAGTTTGCTCAAACATCTTATCTGCACTCGAAGAATCAAATCCCTCGCTGGGAAGAGATTTACAAACACGCAAATGCATCTCCACAGTACGCTTACCTCCCTGGGCAGGGGAGCCCTGGAGGCCACGCTGCGGGGCTCGGGGGTCGGGGGAGCCTGTGTGGGGCCGGGGCCTGGCCAGTGACGCCGTATATCTACCGGCTCATTCATTCACTCATTCATTCCTTCATTCGTTCATTCCTCTATGCTACACCAACTCTGTGCCAGGCATCTTTACACGTAATCCCCCTTTGATCCCCCCCAACTCCACAAACAAGTATTACTGGCCTCGATTTTGCCCGATGACGGAGATGAGGCTCTGCGGCATGTGGGCTGTGGGTAGCGGCCTGTGACCTCCAGCCCTAAGCCTGCTTCAACCTTCCCGCCTGCTGGTGCCGCTGTAGTGGATTGAGCACCGTCCCCTCCCCGCCATTCACGTCCGCTGGGAACCTCAGAACGTGATCTTACTGGAGAGAGGGTCTTTGCGGATGTAATCGGCTTACGATGATGCCACGCTGGATTAGCGTGGGCCCTGGAGCCGGTGACCAGTGTCCTTGTAAGACAAAGAGACGCACTGGAGAAGCCCATGACCACAGGGACGCGGGTTAGAGGGATGTGTCTACGAGTCAGAACACCGCGAGGCTGGCGGTTGTCACCGGGAGCTGGAGAGGGACGTGGGCAGGTTTTCTCAGAGCTAACGGAAGGAACCAAACTGCCAACGTCTTGGTCTCAGACGCCCGGCCTCCAGAGCTGGGAGACGAAAGGTCCGTTGTCCCAAGGCCCCCAGGCCGTGCATTGAGGGCAGCCCCGGGGGACAAGAGAGGACACAGAGCTGGCTTCATTCACTCCTGCAGAGACGGGGGGAGGAGGAGCAGGGGACCCAGGCGCTGCACCGCCCGCAGCCAGCGGGTCTCCAGTCGTTTTCTGAGGAGGACAGTGCCCCTGCGCGTCCAACCCCAGCCAGTCTCCAGCCAGCCGGGGGCTCAGGGGCACGTCATGGCCCGTGAGGCTCAAGAGGCGGGACCGGTCGGCTCTCAGCCCAGCATTGGCCTCGAGTCCGGGCAGGCACAGCTCAGGGGCACTCGGCTTGTTCTCGCGGTTGCACGGCCGTCCCCACGTGCTTCCGTGGGACCTTTCCATCTTCCCAGCTGACACTCTGTCCCCACTAAGCACTCACTCCCCGCCTCCTGGCGCCCACCCTTTTACTTTCTGTCTCTACGGAGCTGACGCCTCTGGGGAGTGGGGTCCTTCGATATTTGTTCTTTGTGACGGGCTTGTTAGCCAGGCGGGTGCGGGCGGGCTGAACGGGGCAGTGTGTGTGACCGGCCCGCAGGCCTGCAGGGTAAGCGGTGCTGTTTTGTGATCTCTCTGTGCCCAGCCGTGCTCTTTTATGTCCTCAGACGACCACGGCACAGCAAGCTTGCCTCCCATCTCTCTCTCTCTCTGTCTCCCCCACCCAACCATCTCCCCCGCACACGCTGCTCCTCCTGCCTGGGTCAGTCTTTCCTCACCTTGTGCCTGGCTACTCCAACTCATCTTCCCCAGCGAGTATATATCTCGCCTCCTCGGGGAGGGCCTCCAGCACACACCCCGGCTCAGCCTGCACCTGCCCCGGGGGGAGCGGCCACGGCCCAGCCCCCCGGTGGAGAATAAATGCTCAGGAAACAAGCACGGTCTGCACTGGCTCTCGGCCGCGGCGCCTCTGACTTTGCAGCCACAGGCCTGGAGGTCTCGTGGGTTCCTGTCTGTCCCCTGGGGGACGTGCCCCGCGGGATATCCCCAATGCGCCCCAACTCGCAGATGCCCGTGGGCCTGGGGGACAGTTGTGGGGAGGTGGCCGCGGGTGGGGCGGAACCTCAGAGGCCGTGGACTCGCTCCGCCACCCCCAGGCCCGTTCTGGGCCCCGTGCTGGCAGCTGCTTTTCCTCGTTTTGTGGGTTCTCCGAGGACCACCCCCCGCCCTCGACAGCTCTAAGATTGCTAATGGGAGGAAAAGGCAGGACTTGATGGTGCGGATTCGGCCTTCCGCGTGCACAGGTGTTAGGAATACCTTAAGCACTTCCTGTCGCTTATACCTTTATTTTTATGCGAGCGCCGAAGTAATAACCAGTAAAAAGTCCTGTCTAATTAAGTCCGGAAGAGCTCCTTCAATAAGTATAAAACAAAAATCGTAGGGGATAGGAAACACCGTGTCAGTTTAATTGGCGGTGTTTTTTCTTTCTTAGAGGTACATAAAGTAACGGAGCGTTTCGCCCGGGCCCCCATCGTAAGCTCAGTGGAACATTCTGAGTAAAATACAGCGGCAGTTGCTGCGTGTGCCGGCACAGTTGTACCTCTGCTGTGTGATTTACGTCATTCAATTCCGTGACAGTTTTGTAACGTGCCAGGTGCGCGGGAGGGAACCTCGCGGGTACAGAAGGGGGGCTGCGACCCAGAGGTGCATGGTGGGGGTGCCCCAGTGAGAGGTGTGAGCGCCGCCCGGAGGAGGAGGGTCCCAGCGGTTCTCAGGGACACTGGGGTGCAGGGCCTGGGGTCCCCGTGTCCCTGGAGAAGAAGCCATGCCTCCGAGGCTGGCTGTGACTGGCATGAGTCAGCCCAGTGTCCCCGAGTCTGCATTGCCACCTGGGGTCCCAATGGAAGGACACACGACAGGCAGAGGAGCCGCCAGCCGCCCGCTGGGCTGGGAGGAGGCTGTACAGCAGACGGGGCGTTTCTGTTCTGTCCTGAAGATGCGTGAGCTTTGGGATGAAAGGGAAGGAAGGAGAAGGCCCACGTTTCCTCCGAGCTCCCCGATTCCACCCTTAGCCCCCCGGTCTCATGGGGCAGTGCTCACGCCCCTCCCTGCAGGCACCACCGCCTCCCCAGGGACAGACAGGCCCACAGTGCCGTGTCTGGTTCTGCTCCCGGCTCTGCAGAGCAGGGCCCTGTGATGGTCAGAGTCCCAGACGGAAGGGGCCGGACCTGCCGGGGAGGCGGCTCCAGGGGCGTGTGAGGCGGGGCGCCTCCGGGACGTGGGTGTGGGCCTTTATCTGCACACTTCCCCGCGAGAGCAGGTCACTCATGCCCCCGGACCATAGCTTCTCCGGTCCTGATGTTGGACTTGCTTTGGGGCAGACAGGCCGGGGTAAGTGTCCCCCGCACTGCCCCTGGGACCTCAGGGTTCATTTTATTTTCATGTTTTGACCACCGGGAGGATGGCGACAGCGCCGACCTGGCGGGGGGGTTGGGGGACACTCGGTGCGCACTGAGCGGGCCTGCTGGAGACGTCCCGTGGTCTTCAGCCGCAAGGGGCCATTTCCAGGTGGTTTCTGCATTAGCGGCTACGGGTCCCCTGAGGTGCACCGGGATTAATCGTAGCCAACCCCAGGGGCCTGGAGGGGACATCCTGCAGCTCGGCGAAGGAGCATGTTTGTCCCCTCATGGCTGCAGCAGGCTGCCGGCATGTCGGGGGTCCGGGAGCAGATCCGGGGGGCCCCTCCTCGCAGGCAGGCGGGTGCGGATGGCGGGCTGTCACTTCAGCGCTCTGGGTCTTGCTGAGATGGAGAGCTCGCTGTAGAGAGACGCGTGAGTATCTGTGAACAGAGAGGGAGACGGCGCGGGGGCTTGCAGTGGTGGCTGTCAGGAATGCGTCCCCCGGGCCCCCACTTGGCCCTGGTCCACGTAACAGAAAGTGTTCCTGTGTGGAGCATCAGACGAACTGCAGTCCATCTGTCCACGGTCGTGCCCTGCCACCTGGGCCCTAGAAGTCATCCTGCACGATCACAACGCCCAACCTTGAAGCTCGGGTGTGTCGGCGCCTGGCTTGCGTGGGGCACGGGGACACTCTGTTTCCAGAGTCCGTATAGGTTTTAATATAAGGCTTCGGTGAATGTGGGGCCTTTATGCTTAAACACTTCCAGAACGTAGCGGCTCCGGTGTGGGGGGCGGGGCAGGCATGCACGCAGACCTCGTGGCCTGAGGTGTGGCAGGCAAGGGAGGCCCCCGTCTCTCCTCTACCTGCCCTGCTGGCTGGGGTTACGGGCAGGGAGGCCCTTTGGATGGGTAGCGGGTTTGTGCCGCGAGTCCCGAGCAGGGGTGGAGGCTGGCGGGGGTGTGGGGTGAGGCTGCTGGGGCCTGGGAGGTGGTAGAGGGGAGACAGCTCCCCGACGTGCCCTGGGCTGAGGCGCAGAACATCAGTGCCCACCCGGGTGCCCTCTCTGCATAATGGGAGCCAGCAACACCTGCCCAGAGCACCCCAAAGTGGTGTCACAAGACGGAGAGGACCTGGAAGCTGGGTAGGAAATTCCTTCTCGGCGGACCGCGCTGGGGAAGCCCTGGGGTTGTGGGCGGTGCTGCCGTGTCCGCTGCAAAACTGCTACGGGCTCCAGCGTCTGTCTTCCCGTGGGGTTGCGCGGGCACCGGCGGCTGTCGCTTTCTCCGCCCGCAGGTAGCGGGTCCCACGCTGCAGGAGCAGAGTCGCGGGCTCAGCCGCTGGCGACGAGCCCAGGAGTCCGGGCAGACTCACCGGCTGCATTTCCACCTCCAGAGTCTCGGCTGGTGCTTCTGGCAGCAGAGTCTGGGGGGACGAGAGCGGCTGCCCTCCTCGCTCGGGCCAAAGCCAAGGCCATGGGTGCCGGCTGCTTCCCGACTGGCCGTTCCTTGAGTGGCTGTCCTGAGACCCACCCCTGTCTTGTCCCGCCTTTGCCTGTGGTTGGGCCTGAGACCCCATCTCTGCCTGCAGGGCCAGTTTCCAGACGGGGACAGCATACTGGTGGCAGAAGGGCCTGCCCGTCCTCCTGTCACCCCCCTCCCCACCGTCTCTCTACCGGTTGTGGGGCTCCGGGCAAACTCTGGTCTCCCAACCTCCATCTCAGCTGGGATGGATGTTGCCCACCTCGGCCAGCCTGACTATGGTTGGATTTTCTGATCTATCGTGGACCTAAGCAAAGGTCACCTGTCAGGTGTCAGGCACCCAGGGAACGCTCAGGTGCCGACTGAGAGATGGCTGGAATTTATGGAGGATAAGACAGGTTAGATGATGGGTGTGTCCATGCCAAGAAAATGCAAAAGGTGCTCTTCGTTATTTCCTCTCAAATACCGAGTGAAGGAGGTCCTATTCCCTTCTACTCCCCACTCTTATCTTCAGGGCTGCCATGCACAGTTGCCCAGGAGGAGCACTGCAGAACCATTCACAAAGATGATACTGTAAGTGGCAGGGCTGGCGGCTGCTGGTCCTCAGCTATGTCACATTAGTAGCCCTCAGGCGTTGTACTGAGGGCATGGCGGGGCCGTTCCTCACAGTAGATGGTTCAAAGTCGTGTTGCATGGGGAAGGTCTAAGATCTCGGAAAAGGGGCTGGAAGGGCAGGGTGAAGGCGGGTGAAGCCCCAGGGCTGCCTGCTCTGCGGCTGCGTGCTCACAGAGACCAGCGCCTCTGGCAACTCCTGCTCTGGAGAGATCGTCCAGGCCAGGGCGTGGGGGCTGGGACTCGGCTAGCTTTTGTACAACAGGGGGCAGGGGCTCAGTCCCGGAGTGCAGGCTTGGTCTATTCTGTGACTGCTCACCCAAACCAGCCACGCAGCTCCGGGTAATTCCCCGCGGTAGGCGCCCAAACCCGAAATTCTTCCTGGCCAGAGGCGTTCAGTCACTGAAGTGGGCAGAGTAATGGACCCCAAAGACGCCGGGTGCTAATCGCTGGCCCCATGACCAGGCGGCCTTCTGTGCCAAACGGGGCTAAGGTTGCAGATCAGCTGAGCTTGAGATGTGAGGTCATCTCGGTTTACCCAGAGGTGAAGGCAGAGTCATCACGAGCGTCTTCGAAATAGAAGAGAGTGGCAGGACAGGAGCTCAGAGACCCGGGGTCAGAGAGGGGCGGCCTCTAGAAGCAAGGAGGCGGGTCCTCCCCGGAGCCTCCAGAAGGACCGCTCCTGCCCACGCCCTGGTTTCAGCCCACCGAGACCATTCTGGACTTCTGACCTCAGTGACAGAGTAAAGTCGTGTCGCTTTGAGCCACCGTGTTTGTGGTGATTGTGACAGCCGCGACAGGAAGCCGATCTCACTACTAAGAGCTCCTGCGTGTGTCTTGAAGCTGAATGATTAAAACACGCAGGGATGCTAAGGCCTGTTCTGGTTCATGAAAGTGCCTCAGAGCTTAAGCAGTTATAATTAGACTGAAGTCGGGCCGCGGGGCAGCTCTGTGGGTCCTGGGTCTGGGCGGAGCCTGGATGTGGGTCCTGAGGCAAGCCGGCCCCTCCCTGGGCCTCAGTTTCCTCGTCTGTATGAGGAGGGGAGTGAGGAAGCAGGTGTTGATGCTTCTGCCGCTGTGGGGATTTGGTGGCCCTGCCCCGCCCAGCGCCCGGCGGCTTCTGGGACATTTTCCTGAGAAATGCACCAGAGCCTGACTGAGCCGCTGGCTGCCACGCTCGGCCACCTCCCTTGGGTGACTCGGGATGCTGGGGCTGCCCAGCGAGGGGCTTCTTGCCGCCCCAAGCCGACTTTCCTGCTGAACGTCGTGTTCGTCCCAGAACGGAAGCCTGTACCCGGTCAGCCCTGCCTATTCCGTGAGTCTGGAAGCTTCCACCCTCCCTGCCTCATCTCTGCTCCTAGCTCCTGCTGCCCACCACCCTCCGTGCCTGGCCCACCTTCCTTGTCTCCAGGCGCCAGTCCCCAGCTTCTGCTCTCTGCCCCCTCTTCTGCCCTCAATCACCATAGTTCTGGAAGCTTCCACTCCCTGCCTTCAAAAAGAAGGTAGGAGGAGGTTGGGGGTCTCCTTGGTAGAGTAAGAGGCTTTTCTGGTGGCTCCTGTAGAGCACGGGTGCGTGCCGAGGCCAAAGACGAGTAGCAGGTGGCAGGGGCTGATCCTGTGCCCTGACAGTAACCGCAGCCAGTGTGTGGCCTGAAGCTGCCCCATGACCTTGTGTCTTCAGGGAGAAGGGTGGTGCTGGGCTCACTGCCCCGGGAGCGGGGGAGTCTGGAAGCCAGGAATCCGGGGGGCCTCAGCTGGGTGGTTCTGGCTCAGTGTCCCTCACGGGGCTTGCCAAGGTTACTGTCTCATCTGAGGCCTCGGCTGGGGCCGACAAACCATGTCCGAGCCCACTTGTGTGGCTGTTAGCTGGAGGCTTCCATCCCTCGCCTGATGGGCCTCTCCACAAGCGTTCCTGTACGCGGCCACTTGTCTTCCCCAGAACGCAAGCAGGGCCGAGGAACGGAGGAGAAGCCAGTCTTGAAGGGGCGTTATCATGTTGTCATCTTCCACTGGCTGTGCAGACCAGTCGTGATGGAGAGGGAGGGGACTGCACAGAGAGACGGGTGAGTACCAGGAGGTGGGGTGCTGGGGCTCGTCTCGGAGCCTGGCCACCCCCGTGCCCACCCTCGCCCGTCACTGAACCCGGCCCCCGTGCCCCTCGTGTCTGCAACAGGGTCACATGACTACCGCTCCCCTCCCCCGGCACATGACGAGTGGACCGGCAGCTCTTTCGCATCTCAGACCCCGATTCCCATGATGGTCTAGGGAGAGAGGCACGCTCCGGACGCGTGAGATCCCTCCCACACATCAACGGTGTGGTTTGACCGCATGCACCTGGCGTGCCTTCCCCTCTTGCTCAGTAGTGGTCAGAGAGAGCGACTCAGGAGTGTGCGTGTGAAACCCCCTTCTCAGGGGCAGCTTGGAAATCGGGGCCCCGTCGAACATCTGGCAAAGGATGTCCCAGAAGCATAAGATGAGGCAAAGGGACCGGCTTCCCCTTCCCTGCAGCTGCAGCAAAGCAGGCCATGCTCACAGCCGTCCCTGTGGACAAAGGCACCTTGGGAGACCCCCCTTGCAAGTGTCTTTGCGCCTCGAGAAAGTAACCTTTGTCTTCAAAGCAGGCTGTGGTTCTGATAAGGCTTCTGAATGGGTAATGCGTTGCCCTGGCAATAAAATTTAAATCAACGTCTTTGTTTTCTTGAGGGCATAAATGTTTGTTATTTTTTCTTTATTAAACCAGAAGAAAATTGTGAGCACATTTTACTTCTCCCACAAGAATGGAGAAAAGAAAAAATAAAAGAGAGAAAACTGCCCCCATCAATCCAGTTGGAGCCTTAAAAATTTAAGCAAAGGGTTTGAGAATCTAATTACCTTGGAATGAACACCGTCTCTATAAAGAAGGTTGATGGATTCAATTGTCAGAGGCCCATTTCATACCAACTTCATCTGGAGGGTGCGTGGGGACTCCCTGTTGCTAAAATCAGACGGTCCAGGCGGCACGCGGGTGGTTTTCCGCAGGTGCGGTGGGCTCATGGCGGTTCCACGGCTACGTCGTCTTGGCCGTGCTCCACGGCGTAGGATTTGACAGATGCGATCATATGACGTTTTATCTTTTGACATGAAGCCTAAAGCCAGTCCTAGGAATAAACAGTTGGTTCCCCGCAGGCTGTCTCTAGTCGGGGTGGGGACCTTTGATCAAAGTAGAAGTTCTGGCTAAGCTACTTGTCTAGCCATCTGGTCTACCTAACCAACACCCATCATCAATCGTCCGCCACAATCGTGCCTTTGCTCTGCGCCTTCTAACAAAAGCCCAATGATTACTTTTTAAAAATAGATGATCATTTGCAGGGTGTGCAATCCGTCCGTGCCTCCGGGTGCTCTATATTCTATCTCTGGAGCAAGAAGCCCGCGGAGTTAGACCACATGACCCTGTCTTGGCAAAGCCCGGTCGCCGCTGAATCACATTTTCTGTTACGCTCCTGGCTTTTGCTGAGATCCTTCTGAGAAGCAGCTGCATGAAGTGTAGCCACGGTCCTTTTCCACAAAAATGTTACCAGGGACGTTTCCTCTTTATCCCATGGGGTTCCCGGCAACGATTACAGAGTCTTCCTTTCAGGAACGTGCGCGCTCCCTCCTTTCTGACAAGCCGCTCTCTCTTTTTCAGGTCCTGCTGTCTGTCCTGCACGGAGCTTGGAGCCACATCCAAATTCAACCGTAGAAGGTCTTCGGTCTCCCTCTTGTCCCTGGTTCGTGCCGTCCCCGGGTACTCGTTCCCTGGGTACTGATCCTCTGTTTCGGTTGGTACTCATCATCACTGGGAAGTACGAGGATCTGGGGGCAGGATCTTGGGTTTTAGATTCCAGTGGGCGGTGTTCAAATCCCAGCCGTGTGGCCTTGGATAGGTGACGAGCTTCTCTGAGCCTAACCACGGCCCATGTCCCTGTCTGATATCAAGGGAGCCCTGTTCAGTAGTGGGTCAGGGAGCCGGAGCCTAGCTGGGAGGCGAAGCACCTTTCCGGTTTCTCTCAAAACGCTTAGGTAAACAAGTACCTTTTAATCAATATTTCCCGCAGGACACGCAAGAGGTAGATTTATTGACACTATTACTATTTCCAGTCTTCGAGAAAGACAGATGGGATTTCAGTACTTCAGGGTCCTCTGTGTGTTTTTGGAGATGAGCTTCCTGAAGCCCCGGGGGGTTCTTGCTGCCTGGGAACTGGGGAGCTGCCCGGCATTAATGCCCAGACTTATTGGGCCATGGAAGCTTCTAGAATTCTGGTTCCAATTCCAATATGTGTGAGACGTCCCCCCTCCCCACCACATCCACCAAGCAAATCTCAGACACCAGCTGGGTGTCCTACAATTCAGCTCAGTGGTGACAATGCCTACCTGGAGTCAGTGTCGGGTCCCACAGATTAAAGGGCTCTCGGTCCCACACGACTGCCCTCCCCCCTTCCGATGCCGTTCTCAAGGCCAGTTTGCCACCTGCGCTTCCGGCCAACCCGCTGTAGGTGGGAGGTGCTGACGACCCCCTCCCTGGCTTGGATTCATTTGCTAGAGTGACTCACAGAGCTCGGAAAACCAGTTTGCTTCCTAGATCACCGGTTTATTACAAGAGGAGATGGCTCGGGGAGCAGCCAGACGGAGGAGACCGGTAGGGGCGAGGTGTGTGGGGGAAGCTGTGGGCCTCCAGGCCCTCCGAGAAGGCCACTCTCCTCGCACCTCCATGTGCACCCTGACCTGGAAGTTCTCCAAACACTGTCCCTTGCTTTTTTTCCCCAGAGGCCTCATTATGCGGGCATGATTGATCCAGGCATTGATTGACCAGCAGTGATTGATTTCGCCTCCCCACCCTCTGCCCTCCCCAGGGGGCAGCAGGGAGAGGACCTGGGGGAGAGGGGCGGGAGACAGCAGGCAACTGCTCCCAACCTTAGGTGTGGTCCCAAAGCCTCTCATTCACATAACAGAAGACACCTTTCTGGCTTTCCTCACCTACGAAATTCCAAGGGTTTTGGGAACTGTGTGTCAGGAAAGGGGTCCAGACCAAATAGAAGCCACAAAGCCACAATTCTCTTATGAAGAACGCCTCAGGAACCCACTGAGGGCAGTGTTTTAACTAAGGGTTGAGGAGTGGACTCATTTGCTGCGGCCGTTGAGGCTGTGTTGGCGCAGGCCAGACAGGATGGACTGGCCGGGAGTGGGAATGGCTGGTGAGGCTCTAGAATGCAGATGCCCAGGCCCCTCTTCCTGGACTTTCTGGGGATTGCTGAAGCCAGGGCCCAGTGACCCTGGTTCTGTCACAGCCTGGGGTGGGTCAGGCCCAGAACCCGCCCGGGACAGTTTGTCAGACGTTGTCACGCTTCTCCCGTGTAAGCCACCAGGAACAAAACACATTAAAAAATTATTACTTATTTTTCCCCTTTGGCTCCGGGTGTTTTCTTTTGGAAGTGACTTGGCACGCGAGATGACAGAACTGGGAATGGAGGTCCTGGCAGGACTGTGCTCTTAAAACCCTCAGCTTAATTCAGATTGATGACGGCGCTTGGGAGGCCGGCCTTCCCAGCAGTAATTGAGTTATGCTGCCTGCTGCAGAGTCTGGCCAACCCCATGGGTGGGGGAAGGGGGGGTGATTTATGCCAAATTCCCGGAGACCTGGGAGCAGAGGTGAGGCCTGGGGTGGGGGGCTCTGCCTCCTCTCCCCCACTCTGGTCTAACTGACAAGGCAGGGCCATCCTTCTGGAAGCTTCCCTCCGTGGAGAAGCTGGCTGCTCCTCCATCACTCCTATCCCAGGGCTCTTGGCTGCAACCGTTTGTCACGCTGGCCAACTTCTCCGGTATGTCCTGTCATTCACTGTATCTATTTAGATAGAATCTCCCTTCTCTCTGGGTTATCTTCTCCACGTTGGCCCTCGCTCATCCATCCAGGTTTGAAGGGGCACCTGTCCTCTGACTTCTGCCAGGCGGGTACTCTGTTACAGTGCCTGGCACTTCCTTCCCTCCCTGACCCCGGTGTACACCTTCCACTCGGCAGGGTGGGCACCTCCGTGCTGAGCAGAAAGGAAGGAGATTCAGGCAGGGCCTCCCAGAGACTGGCAGACATGCCTTGGCCGCCTAGAATTGTTGAGACTTGTGGTATTTTAAAAACTGGGGGTGAGGGGAGAAAACTAACACTTAACAGGGCTTCAATATTCTAGACCCAGTTTAAATGCATTGCACGGACTAGCACTTTAAATCCTCATATGAATTCTATGATGTAGGGATTTTTCACATCACTACTTTGAAGTTAAGAAAAGAAAGACATGAACAGAACTTACGAATGAAAAAGATCACAAAAGATAACAAAGAACATCATGTAATCATAAATAAAGAAGAGCTATTCAACATACAAACACATGCACCTAAGTGCAAACTTCAAAAAAATATCAAGCAATGCTGACGGACATCCAGGGAGAAATTTTAATGGAGTTTTTAACGATAGATTAAAGTAAAGGAAAATAAAGACATTAGAGTCTTGACCCTTGACCATGACAGTTAGTGTGCCCTTTGCCTGTCCACCCGGGGAAGTTGGATATTGCATCATAGAGGAACTGTTGGTCAGTTTTTAAGAATTAATATGAAATAAACCACAAATAAATGACATTCAAATTAACAAAAGAATCATTTTTTAGAAACCCTAACTTTGGGAGAACTCAACGTATCTCTGAATAACTCATGGAAATGATCAAAGAAATGAAGAAAGACACAGCATAAGTGATGATAGAATTTAATTGTGTCAGAATCGGCAGGAAAGAGCTGAAGCAATTCTTAAAGAAGAAACTGACAGCAGCAAATGCATTTATCGGGAAGCAACAGGTGTTGGGAGTGACTGAGGCATTTGACATGATGCTAGCCCGTCCCCCCCCCCCCCCGCCCGAAACTATAAGAACAGAAATGAAAAAAGATCAAAGCAAAAAGAAATGAAAAAGATAAAACCGGTAGAAAGGGTGGCCAAAACCCAAATCTGGCTAAAAGAAATGAACACGCTAGGCTTCTGGAAAGGCTGATCAAGGAAAAGATCGTGCAGCTGGAATGAATAAGAAATTAGCTGCACGAACAGGCATTTAACCTGCTTAACTGCTACTGAGATGGAGGGGATAAATTCTTAATTTTTTTTAACGTTTATTTGTTTTTGAGAGACATAGAGACAGAGTATGAGCAGGGGAAGGGCACAGAGATACAGAATCCGAAGCAGGCTCCAGGCTCTGAGCCATTAGCACAGAGCCCGACGCGGGGCTCGAACTCACAGACCGTGAGATCATGACCTGAGCCGAAGTCGGCCACTTAACCAACTGAGCCACCCAGGTGGCCCATAAATTCTTATAAAAAGGATAAATGCCAAGGGGCACCTGGGTGGCTCAGTTGGTTAACCTCTGACCCTTGACTTCGGCTCTGGTGATGATGGGTTCACGGTTCCATCGGGCTCCGTGCCTATGGTGCCTGCTTGGGATCTGTCTCCCTCTTTCTCTGCCCCTCCCCCGCTCACTCTCTATCTCTCTCTCTCAAAATAAATAAAAAAGTTTTAAAAATGTATTAAAAAAAAAAAAGCATAAAATGCCCAAACTGGCGTCCTCCTGCTTGAAGAGACAAACGGTGAAAGAGGGAGGTTGCGGCCAGCCCCCCTCCAAGTCTAGATGATTTTTGGGGAGATTTCTACAGTATTTCCTGGGGGCAGGTAATTTCTGTTTTATACGAGTTATTTGGGAGAGTCGAAAATAGACGAAATTTGGCCCATTTTGTGAATCTGCTGTAATCCAGGTTTCATAATAAGATAAGGACAATAAAAGTCAAAAAAAAAAAAACCAACCCCTACGGGCCCATTTTAATTATGAACAAAGTTGTAGAAATTCTTAGTAAAATGTTAACTGAATCAAATGTATTAAGAAAAAGATCCATGATGAAGGAAGGTTGTACCAGGACATCTAATACTCCCTCATTTTCATTCACTGTAGAGATAGATGAAAGGGAGTCTGTATTTGTCTCTCAATCAGGGCGGCGAAGACATATCTTAATCAGCACTGATAGGACTCAGCACCCATTTGTGATAAGATATGATAAAAAAAAAAACACCCAAACTCACACTGAATCCCTACCTGGTGACATACATAAAAGGAATCTGGGTAGATTAAAGCCTAATAGGAAAAGCAGAAGTTAAAGAAAGTGTAGGAGAAAGTCTTTGTCACTCAGGAGCAGAGATGCCTTAAATAAAAATTCAGAACCTCCAACCATAAAGCAAAAAATCAGTGCATTTCATGATCTCAGAGCCAGAGATTTTCGTTCAATAAAAGACAATACGGATGAAGTTAATATGCGGCTGAGCAAATGAGAAAAGATATTTGCAATGTTAAAAACCGCCAAGGGAGGGATTAAGACCTAGAATTTACAAGGAACTCTTGCAAATCATAAAGATGAGCACAGGGACCCCAGCGGAAAAATGGGCAGAGGAGGGGGGCAGACAATCGATGGGGAGGAAGCCCCAAAGCTAATAAGCATGAGAGAAGCCCAAAGTCATTAGTAATCACGCCAAGGAGAGTAGGACGAGATACCCCTTTACATCTGATGCGCTGGGAACAATTTACAAAGCGATTAAGCCACGTGCTGGTGCGGACGCGGGCTGCGGCACCGAGACGCTGTGGGCCACGGATGCTACCGCCACTCTGGAAGGCCAGGCCGGTGTCGCCCCCCGGGGCACAGTTCTGCGGCCTCGTATTCGGCCGGGAGGCAGTCTCGGGGCACCTGCAGGCGGAGCGGAGCCGGGTGCGGCTGTGCGCTGGGGTGTGCCTGGGGGCCCACGGTGGGAGAGCACAGGGCAGCAGGATGGGGCTCCAAGGCCCGGTGACCGGCACAAAAGCAGGATGGAGTGGAGTAAGACATATGCCACCACGTCACTGCACAATTAGACCTTCAGGCCAGCAAGTCCGCAAAGCTGAGGTGGGAAGGACACCGACCCGCCAGAGACTACGCGGCAGTGATGCCTACAGAGCTGGTGCCTCTGGGGAGGGGAGGGGATGGGCGCCGGCGGGAGTTGGGGACACGTGCCCGGGTGATAGAGAGAAGGGGAAGGTCGCCTCGGTCAGGGATGGACACGTGCTCCCAGGTGATAACTGCATGAACTCCACCCTCTGCGTCCGGGGTGTCTTCACCTGTTTGTCCCGGGACGGAGAGCCAAGATGGGGACCCGGCACAGTGGTGGCGGCAGCCACGTTCCCAGTCGCAGTGCTAGGACACCTGGTGGAGGGGAGAGGGGCCGAGCTTTAGTTCTCAAGTGGACCCTGGACGTGCGAGCACCCGTGACTTCCTGAGGTGTGTGCGTCGACACAGGCCCTGGCTAAAAACCAGGCGTGCCCGTGTGCACATCTACACATCCGTGCACACCCACACGCACGTGGGGACACACACCTCCCTGCTCGGGAAGGGGTGGGCAGGATTCAGGGAATCTCGCCGTGGTTTTGTGCTGAGATGAGGTAGCCTCAGCAAATTCTCGTATTAAATCCAGTGTCTTTGATCAAGCAGAACAGAACCGAGAAGATGAATCATTAAAATGAGGGTTTGCCTTCCATCATGCGGGGCTGCGGTTACACAGTCAAGGTGCGTCCGGGTCGGGATCTGTCGAAGATTAAGCGAGCAGGAGCCGTGGGTTACCCCCTCTTCTCGAAGGACCCGAGCAGGGGCCGCGGTTACCCCCTCCGTCCTCATGTCTGCAGCCCTCTCCACCCCTCTGCCTCCTGCCGAGGGTTCTTCTCAGGGAGCCACCGGCTCGCTGATACCCACAAGCGACCCCGAGGCCATCTTTGGGAGAGAGGCTTTTCTGGAAAAGGTGCTCATGCGTCAGCCTGGGATGAGTGTCCGAGGGGCGGCTGGGAGGGTGCTGGCAGGTGACAGAGGGCCAGACGCTCGGCGTGTGGGCAGACGGCATTGCCTGCCTTTCTCCTACCGACACGGAGCGGCTCTGGCGAGGGGGAAGCAGGGGCCGGCGTGCGACGCCCACACGTCGGTGTCGGCCCATGGCGCCTCTGCGAGCTGAGAAGAAAGCCAGAGGCACAAACAGCCTCCCACACCCCTGTGTGGGATGGCAGGGCAAGGGCGGAACGGGGCCCAGCGCCCCGCCCCGTGTGCCAGTCATGGGGACGGGCAGCGTTCTCACCGCTCCCCCTTGCGTGAACCCCGTCACTCCCACCTGGATCCCGGCTGCCCCCTCCCCCCACCCCCCGCCCCCAGCATAGGTGCCGAGGCCCGCTGGTGCACCCTCTCCCCACGCCCCACGCCCCATCCTGGGCCACCTCCTCACTGCTCCCGCTGCCCCCTCCAGGGCTCCAGCCCGCCCGGCCCCTCCCGCCCCACCTGGGCCTCCTTCCTGACTCTCCTCCGTCCCTACCCTCGCGCAGAACTGTCCACCAGGGCGTCCGAGCAGCTTACACTAGCTGCTTTTTTTGTCACAAAAACCGTAGGTTTTCCAAACCCGACCTCTCCAGCCTTGGGGCTTTGTAGGCATGTCTGCGCTGGCAGCTTGGAAACTGGGAGCTCGTCCCGGGCGGCCAGTCTCCTGAGTGGGGGTGCCGGCCCGGCCCCTCCTGGGGAGTTCTCGTCAGAGTCCCACTCGTGGCGGGACCTGGGTTCCTCACGCCTGCTGCTCCTTGAGACTCCTCATCTTGGTGCGTGGCACCGCCCTCCACTCGGCGGCTCAGGCACAGCTTGTCCTGAGCCTGCAGCTAGAACACTGTCCCATCCCAGGGGAGGGTGTTGCCTGCTGGCCGCCGCCCCGACCCCGGATCCTGCCCTGGTGTAGTGGACCTTGGGTCCACGTCTCTGGATAAACGGGTGGTCTGACCTCTTCCTCCCAGCACCCCGAGATATCCCCCAGAGTGCCCCCTTCCTGGCCCTCGCCCTACAGAGGTCATGGCAAATATAGCTCAGAGCTTCTTCTCTGCGCAGAGTCCTCCCGTGGCTTCCCACTCCACGCTGGGTCAGACCGCAGCGGCTCGGCCCGGCCTGGAGGTCCTGTGGGCCGGCCCTGCCTTCCTCCTTCCCCCTCCCTGCTCGCCGGCCTTGTCCCGTGCAGCCCGACTGACCGCGGCGCTCTAGGCGTGGCGGGGGCCTCCCCACAGCCTGATGTTCTTTCCTCTTTGCAGCCCGGGAGCTGTGGTGCCCCGCGTCGGGGGTACACACAGAGCAGTGGCAGAATTCCTGTCCCAGAGGCAGGAAGGGGAAGGGCCCGGGTGGACGTCAGGGCAGCCCCAAGGCAGCTCAGAGGCCAGCACAGACAGGAGCGGCTGCCGGAGGCCAGCTGCGAGGGCAGGTGGGTGCACGGGAGGGGCGGGGACCTCTGCCAGGACGCACACAGGCTTTGATCTGCTGAGACGCCACCTGCCTATTGCTATGAGGTAGACCCTTTCTGGTGCTGAGGAGTGGGGGGGAGTGCAACGCGGCCGACCCTCCGTGTCGGGCCGGGAAGGCCTTGCTGCCTCCATGCACTTCGATAAGCTAAACTTCATGATTTTGGCATTCGGGACCGTTCTGAGCTCCATCTGCCTGAGCAGTTCCCTTTAAGGCTGACTGGAGCCCGTCGTTAGGGCAATGGGAGCCCGGGGTGCTAAGGCGGGGCTCTGGGGAACCTGCCAGAAGGAGGCAGAGGAGAAGGAAAGTCACTTTGGAGAGGACAGACTGGGCATCTGCACACAAGCTCGTGCTGGAAAGCCTCCAGCAGGAGGAGAGGCCTTGGCCCCGGGCTTCCAAGCCCCTGGCTCCCTCCCAGCTCCTGGCCTCCGGGGTCCAGGGTGGTCCTGTGCCACCTGCAGCCCCGGGGCCCAGGGGAAGCCCCTTGGGCGCCCTCCCCCCCCCCCCCCCCGCATGCCAGCTAGGGCATCTCACGATATTAACACTCTATTGACCTGTGTATCTCAAATTAATCTCGTTTTTACGTGGATCGTGATGGATTTTAACGTAAGATAACAGCGAAGCTTTGCCAACCTCAGGCAGTTTGATAGCTGAAAACTTTGATTAATATTTTCGTAGCCTGGGGTGACAGAAGGGTGTGGGACCGCCCCCATTCACTGTCATGTCCGTTTTCCGCCTGAGGCGAGAAAATCTATTTTCTTACTTTCCCCCCAAAGGATCCTCTCATCCCCCCAAAAATATAAAACTCTCTAAAACAAGGTTTCTGTAAGAAATTAACCTCAATGTCCATATCGTGGCTTTTCTTTCCTTGGCTCTGGTGGCGGCCATGCCGGGGTTCTCTGGGGGAGACGAGGGGGAGCGGGTTGCCATGTTTGGTGCCTTCCTCCCGGCCTGCGCTGGCTCGGGGCTGGGTCCGCCGTTCGGTACCTTCCTCCAGGCCTGAAAATAACACAAGAGTGTTCACTCACCGTTTGGGGACAGAGGACTGAAATCCAGGCTCCCCGTGAGGACCGTCGGGAGGCTCCTGCTGGCCTCTCCCAGCCCCCAGGGTCCCGTGTGTTCCAGTCCATCTCTGTCTCCATCTTCACATGGACTTTGTCTCTCTGTGGGTCTCTTATGAGGACACCTGTCATTGGACTTGGCCCTCCCTGCCCCGCCCCCCACCACGGGCTAATCCAGGATGCTTTTATCTCAAGACCCTTGCCCGAATCATATCTGCAGATAAGGTCCATTTCCAAAATCAGGTCCTATTCACAGTACCAGGGACTAGGACTAAGTCATATCTTTTTGGGGGCCACCATTTAATCCACTACGTTCATCACGCCCCCCCTCCCCCCCCCCCCAGGAGGGTTATAGAGAAAGCCATACAGCATCCTCGGGGCCAGCGAGAAGGAAGCATAGCCAGACTTGGAGATCCCGCGTTGGTGATGCTGGCGTGGAGGGCACTCCCCTGACCCCTGGCTGGGGGAGTGTGGGCACTGAGCTGTGTAACCCTGAAATGCACAGGTTGAAGCCTGGGGGCTACCAGGCAGTAGTATCTGGAGGCGGGGCCTGTGGGAGGCAGGTAGGACCCGATGAGGTCTTTTTTTTTTGAATAATTTATTGTCAATTTGGTTTCCATACAACACCCAGTGCTCATCCCAACACGTGTCCTCCTCTGTGCCCATCACCCACTCTCCCCCCTCCCACACCCCCCTCTCCCTTCAGTTTGTTCTTAGTCTTTGAGAGTCTCTTATGTTTTGTCTCACTCCCTCTCTGGTTTTTTTCCTTCCCCTCTTCCCCTCTCCCATGGTTTTCTGTTAGGTCTTCCAAAGCTTACCGATGTGTGGAAATGTATGGCGTCTGTCTTTCTCTGCCTGACTTATTTCACTTAGCATAATACCCTCCAGTTCCATCCATGTTGCTACACATGGCCAGATTTCATTCTTCTCACTGCCACGTAGTAGTCCATTGTATATATGTGCCACATCTTCTTTATCCATTCATCTGTTGATGGACACTTAGTCTCTTTCCATGATGTGGCTATTGTCGAAAGTGCTGCTGTGAACATCGGGGTACACTGTGCCCCTATGCATCAGCACTCCTGTGTCTCTTGGGTAGATTCCTAGCAGTGCTATTGCTGGGTCATAGGGTAGTTCTATTTTCATTTTTTTGAGGAAACTCCACACAGTTCTCCAGAGCGGCTGCACTAGTTTGCATTCCCACCAACAGTGTAGGAGGGTGCCTACTTCTCCACATCCTCGCCAGCATCTATAGTTTCCTGATTTGTTCACTTTAGCCACTCTGACTGGTGTGAGGTGATATCTCAGTGTGGTTTTGATTTGTGTTTCCCTGATGATGAGTGACATTGAGCATCGTTTCATGTGTCTGTTGGCCATCTGAATGTCCTCTTTGGAGAAGTGTCTATTCATATCTTCCGCCCATTTCTTCACTGGGTTATTCGTTTTCCACGTGTGGAGTTTCGTGAGTCTTGAGGGTGGGGTCCTCAGGTGGGATTGGTGCCTTTACAGGAAGAGATGCGGGAGCCCTCTCTCTCCCTCTCCCTCCACCCCCCCACCCCTTGATCACCTCCCTGCCCCCTGCCACCTGAGGTCACAGAGAGAAGGCGCTGGCTGAAAGCCGGGACGGTGTCCTCTCCAGGAACCGAATCTCCTGACCCCTTGATCTTGGAGTCCCTGGGCTCCGGACCTGAGAGAAGCATGTGTCACGTTACATGTCTGGGCCGTGTGACCTGTGGCATTTGTTACGGCGGTCTGTGCGGAAGGAAGGTGAGGTCAGCTTCCTGGAGGACTTTGGTTGCCTGGATTTATCTGTCCTTCTCTCATATTTCTATTTCTCTCTCTCTCTCTCTCTCTCCGTCTGTTTGAATAGGACACCAGTATAACGACAGAGCAGACTATGCAGATGAGAATAATGACTGGACGAGACACATCGGGTGATAACAGCAGCCGACTCTGAGGGGTGGGAACACCGGCGATCGCTAAAACTGTGTGCTTTCTCTCTTTTCTGTCTTCCTACATCTTTCAGGAGGCACTGATGAAGACCGGGAGTGGGGAGGGGGTTTTGGCCCCTGAAGAGCTCCCAGTTTAGTTGGGGAAAGAAACACACGTAAGCAAATATTTATAATGTCGTGTGGCTGTGCCCAAGCAGGCCGCGAACAGAGCGCTGCGCGGTGGGGAGCGGGGGGATGGGCGGGCGGGGCAGCAGCCCTGTGTTGGGCATCGGGGTGGCCGGGGGGGGGGTCCTGGGCAGGGCCGGGCACGGAGCATGTGCACAGAGGAGCAGGAGGGGACTTCCTGCCAGTTTGGTCTTCTCTTTGGGGGCCACGGGGGCCATTGAGTCTCTGGGCAGGGACACAGCTAGATTCCATTTGTGCTTCGGGAGCTCACAGGGGGTGATGTGGAGGGCGGCCTTGGGGACGGGATTCTGGATGCAAGGACACAGGTGGGAGGCTGGGCGGTGCTCCAGAACCTTCCCCTCTCCCACCTGGACCAAATTTCTTCTCTACTAAGCCACCCCCATCTCAGGAGCACAAGGGACATTTCGCCAGAAATAGATAAATCCTCTGACGTCCTCGGCGCCCCTGCCCCCGTCCCGGGCTGGGTCTGTGGCTGGGGACGCACTTAGACATCCCCGCGGGGCTCTGGGGAGAAGCGGCACAGGCACGGGCCTTTTGTTCCCCGCAGCGACAGAAAGTTGTCAGGCTTGTGTTTATTGTTATAACGCACGGTTGAAATCCCACAGATCTGAGATCGGGGAGAGATGGAAATAGTCGAGCGAAGTCTTCACAAAACCCTCCCAAGTCCAGCAAATGGGTTCAGGGACCTGTGAGCCGAAGCCGCCCTCAGCCTTGTTGGGAAAATCGTTTTCCTACAAGTGCGCGAGGCCGTTGACGGTACTTTGTTGTGTTGCCTCGGCAAGATGGGCTTGGGCAGAGAAGAAAGGAGAAGAAAGGAGTTTAATCAAACTCGAGCTTGGCCTTGGGAGTACGGGGGAGGCGCGCGCCCGGGGACAGCTGCAGGGGAAGCAATTTTCCGAGGACGCACCTGCTGCTCCAGGGGAGTGGGGGGGAGGGCTGCAGAGGAGAGGGGCAGGGCGGGAAGAGCACCTCCCTCCCCTGTTCATGCCCCAGGGGCCCCTCAGCAGGGCGTGTGAACCCCCCATTTCCACACCCCCAGTGCCAAGGGTGTGGTGAGCTTAGCTAAGGAAGACAGCATCCCAGGCTGTTGATGGAACTGGACCACCCAGTCCCCCATGTGGACCTGACTGTGGCGCCCCCGAGGCTGCGGCTGGACAGCTGACCTGAGGCTCAGGTGAAGGACAGGTAAACACGCAGGAAGGGGGACCTGGGGGCCTCAGTCGGGTAAGCGTCCCACCTCGGCTCAGGTCACAATCTCGTGGTTCGTGAGTTCGAGCCCCACATCAGGCTCTGTGCTGACGGCTCAGAGCCTGGAGCCTGCTTCGGGTTCTGTGTCTCCCTCTCTTTCTGCCCCTCCTCCGCTTGCGTGTTTTCTCTCTCTCTCAAAAATAAATAAACTTAAAAAAGAAAGAAGCAGGTGGAAGTTGGGCCTGGAGGAGAAGAGGGGGTCGGTGAGAGATAGGGGAGGGGATGTTGAGCAGGAGGAGCCTGGGCTGTGGGGCGGAGCAGTCCAGAAAGAGGTGCCGGGGAGAAGCTCTGGGTGTCCTGGCCCGGTGCCCCTCATAGCAGGACGTCTGGTATTAGGAGCCTGGGGCTGGGATGTTCCAACCTCCCCCGCCCCCCGCCCCTGCCCTTAGCAAGGCTGCTGCAGCCAGGGCCTTGGGTGGGTGGGGCCCAGGGTGGGGCAGCCTCAGGGGCGGTGCGGTGGGCAGACAGGGTGGTGGGGAACGTGGAAAGTGGGGGCCGTGGGGCCGTGGGGAGCGTGCCAGCCGCAGCCCGAGGACCCGCGCTTCTTGGCAAGGAGGAAGGGAGATGGATTTCTCGTGTGTTGGGCAGGGGATTTGGGCCCATGTTGATTTCACGGCTGTTAAATAAAAGGATAGACGTTTCCCCAGCACCCTCCCGGGCGCGGCACCCCGCTCTGTCCCCGGGCCTGATTCCCCACTCTGCTGAGGTCCAGCGCCGTCTCCTGTGCTGTCCCACTGTGGGCTGCGTCTCCTGCCTCTTTCTGCACCGGAACGTCAGCCTTGTGGGGGCAGGGGCTCCTGTTCTCGTCTCTGTCCTCGGAGCTTACAGCGAGTCCCCAGCACATGATGTGTTTGTGGGGCAAATGTCTTCAACCCTGGCACAGCCTTGACCGGGGCTGTGGGCTGAGTGGACCCCGGCAGGGTGCAGGCCGCGGAGCACAGGACTTGTTCCAGCCCGAGCATCCTTCCCTGGTCTCACCCAGGACTGAGCCGGGCTGCGCTGTTCCGCCTCGCAGACCCGCGGACACAGTCGGCCACGGATGGGTGTCCTCAGGTTAACGTGAGGTCCCACTGCGTTGCGGTGGGCTGAATCCCATGGTCCCCCAGAACACCTGGGGCCACGGACAGAGGGGAGAAGGCCATGTGAAGACAGACGCAGAGATTGGGGCGATGCGGCTGGAAGCCAAGGATCCCCCAGAAGCCGAGAGGGGCCTGGGATGGATTCTCCTTCGGAGCCTCCAGAAGGAGCCGGCCCTGCCCGCACCCGCCTCTTGGACTTCCGGCCTGCAGAGCTGGGAGAGAACGAGGCCCTGGCTGCTGGAAGTTGCCCTGTCTGTGGAGCCTCGTCCCCGCAGGCCCAGGACACGTGTCTAGGTTACGTGGGGCTCGGTGACTGGCTGGGTCTGTTTGGGGCCAGATGAGAAAGGGCAGGGTGGGCACAGGTGCGGGCTTGGTGTCCTCAGTCCCAGACCCAGCAAGAGGGTGGACCCGGGCCAAGAAAGCCCCGGCCAGTTCAGAGCGTCTGAGTCATCCTGGCCCTGGCCCTGAGCAGCTAGCCCGATGGGACACTGACCGCTGTCCCAGGTGGGCTGGGGGTCATGGGCATCTTCCTCCTCAAAGTGGGCAGAGATTCCGTCTGCCCTCACGTCCATCCTTCCGCCAGGATTGCCCCGGGACACGGCTGGGGACCCCTGGTTGAATGGACCAGCCCAGGGCAGAAATCGGGACACCTGGTTCAGCACCAGCTGAGACGTGGAACCTCTCTGGGCCTGTTTCCACCTGCGGGGCCGCCGGGCCCGGTGACACGAGAGGAGTGGGGAGTGGACCCACACCACCGCCAGCATCCTGGGAACCCAGTCATCTGGGGCCCCTCGCTGTCCCCTCTGGTTGCTGAGCAGCTGTGGCCAGGGGTCACCGTGTTTCATCCTGGCGGGCTGCTGTGTTCCAGCCGGCTGGCCTCAGTCCTGGCTCCCAGGCCTGGGCTGGTTGGCTGCGCCCACTCCGGAGCCCTGGAGGCTGCCGCCGGTGGGCAGGGACGCTGTGAGGACCACTGATCTGCTGCATGGACTGTAGGGTCAAGGGGGTGAGATGCTCTTCTAACTCACACCCGGTTCCTGGCCTCCGGAGGCCTCCTCTGGCCGATCCCCGATTCAGGCTTCTGCCTCGGGTCCTGCACGTATGCGTGGGGCCTCGGCCCTGAGGTCCGTCTGGAGGATCCAGGCTGTGGAGACAAGGCAAGTGAAAGTGCAGCCAGTGTTGATGAACAGGGAGGGGCATTTCTTCCCTTGGGCGTCAC
Source organism: Paguma larvata (assembly GCA_030068075.1). Lineage (NCBI taxonomy): Eukaryota > Metazoa > Chordata > Mammalia > Carnivora > Viverridae > Paguma > Paguma larvata. The sequence continues at coordinate 2,311,234 of CM057833.1, forward strand.
GGAAGGCCTGGCTTCCAGGCTTATTTGGGGGCGGCAGGCGAGGACAGGGTGGTATGACTGGTTGAGTGGCCTGGGATATGTGTGTGCATGTGAGTGTATGCATGCGTGTACACGTGAGTGTGTTCATGTGTGCACGCAAGTGAGTGTGTCAGTGTGTGCACGTGTATGTGTGTGCATGTGAGTGTGTTCACGTGAGCATGTGTGCGCATGTGCCTGTGTCAGTGTGAGCATGTGTGTGCACGTGAGTGTGTTAGTGTGCATGCGTGTGCATGAGTGTGTGCATGTGTGTGCTTTGCATGGTATAAAATCAACTTTATGAAATACACACAGAGTTAATACTTCCCAAAGCAAACTACACATTCAATGCAATCCCTATCAGAATAACACCAGCATTCTTCACAGAGCTAGAACAAGCAATCCTAAAATTTGTATGGAACCAGAAAAGACCCCGAATAGACAAAGCAATCCTGAAAAAGTAAACCGAAGCTGGAGGCATCACAATCTCTGACTTCGAGCTGTATTACAAAGCTGTAATTATCAAGACAGTATGGTCCCAGCACAAAAATAGACGCTTAGATCAATGGAAGAGAATAGAGAACCCAGAAATGGACCCACAAACTTGTGGCCAACTTTTCTTTGACGAAGCAGGAAGGAGTAACCAATGGAGTAAAGACAGTCTCTTCAGCAAATGGTGCTGGGAAAACTGGACAGCGACGTGCAGAAAAATGAACCTGGACCACTTTTTTATCCCAGACAAGTCACAGCTTTTTTTTGAGATGAAAAGCTTCTGCACAGCGAAGGAAACAGTCAGCAAAACTAAAAAGCAACCGACGGACTGGGAGAAGATATTTGCAAATGACATATTGGATAAAGGGTCAGCATCCAAAATCTATAAAGAACTTCTCAACCTCAACACCCAAAAAACAAATAACCCAGTGAAGAAATGGGTAAAAGACATGACTAGACGCTTTCCAAAGAAGACATCCAAAAGATGTTCAACACCACTCATCATCAGGGAAATACAAATGAGATCCCACCTCGCACCGTCAGAAAGATTAACATTAACAACTCAGGCAACCACAGATGTTGGCGAGGACGTGGAGAAAGAGGATCTCTTTTGCACGGCTGGTGGGAAGGCAAACTGGGGCAGCCGCTCTGGGAAACACCACGGAGTTTCCTCAAAAAATTAAAAACAGAACTACCCTGCGACCCAGCAATTGTACTGCTAGGTATTTATCCAAGGGATACAGGTGTGCTGTTTCGAAGGGGCACCTGCACCCCAATGTTTATAGCAGCGCTATCGACGATAGCCACGGTATGGAAAGAGCCCAAATGTCCGTCGATGGATGAATGGATAAAGAAGATGTGGTCTATATATACAATGGAGTGTTACTCAGCCGTCAAAAAGCATGAAATCTTTCCATTTGCAACTCCGTGGGTGGAACTAGAGTGTATTATATTAGGTGAAATCGGTCAGCCAAAGAATGACAAATATCATATGACTTCACTCATATGAGGAATTTAAGATACAAAACAGATGAACATAAGGGAAGGGAAGCAAAAATAATATAAAAACAGGGAAGGGGACAAGACATAAGAGACTCTTAAATACGGAGAACAAACTGACGGCTGCTGGAGGGCTTGTGGGTGGGGGATGGGCAAGGGGCATCCCAACACTTGTTGGGAGCAGCACTGGGTGTTATACATAGGGGATGGAATCGCCGTAATCCACTCCCGAAGTCATTATCGCACCACATGCTAACTAACTTGGATGTAAATAAATAAATAAAATAAAATAAATAAAATGACTATAAAATACACACAGAAAGACTGGCCCTCCCGGAAAGCTGCCCGGAATGGGGGAGTCTGCGGGGTAGGGTGCTGGGAGCAGAGCCCATTCATCGTGGTCAGGGTATATTTGTGATATTTGTGGCAGCGAGCAGACAGCACGTGATCCCACAGAGCCAGAACCTTCCGTGGTCAGGATACGGCAGCTCAAGGTTTTCGAGGCGGGGCCAGGAACACACTCCCTCGCTCCCGCACCAGCACCGTCTCCACTCTCGGCTTCCTCCAGCCCCAGGCCGTGTGGCCCCACCCGCTAATGTCAGCTAGCGAAGTGACAATTTGTGTCCAAAGTCCTAATTTGTGAGAGAGGCCCTGACTGGCCCAGCCTGGGTTGGGTGTCCCCTCCCAGGACAACCGGCTGGAGGGCTGGTGGGCCGCGTGGCGAATAGGGCGACCTCTGCTGGGCAGGAAGGGCAGATTCCTGAGGCGTGAGTGCGTGTGTGCGCACACGTGTGCGGGCGTGCGCACACACACCTGCCGTCCCTTGCACGTGACCCTGTGTCGCGTCACCCTGCCTCCAGGAAGACGTGCTCTCCCTTTGAGGCGAGGACTCCTGGCCCCTCGGTGTTAAGCTCCTTCCTTGCCTCGGGGCCTGCGGTGTAAGTGGCGAACCTTAGGCTGAGCCTACTCACGGGAGGACGTCTCAGTGGAGGCGTCTCGTCCTCTAGCTCCGGCTCTGAATCTGCATTTGACGGCAGAGCCTGGAGCCTGGGGCGGGTGACCCCGACCGAGCGGGTGAGTCCGTTTTATTGATGTAAAAATTACCAAGGCTCAGGGGCCTGAAGGTCTTTTCCCACATTGAGATGCTTGCCTGTGCCTGTCAAGGGGACGGTGGTGGCGCCTTTGCCCTTGGGGCACGGGACCATGCCCCTCGCCTCCGGCCCTTCCCACCCTCCTGTGAGCTGTCCGTTTGCTCACCACTGCTCTGTCTGGGACACGACGAGAAGCAAATTCCGTCGTCGTATGCCGGAGGGGCTGGAAAGCTAGCTCTTCCCCGGAGACCTAACCCCACACATCGGTCTGCACAGACTAGGCGCTGCGCGGTAACGAACAGCTCCCAAACCCCCAGGCTTGAACACCGCGGAAGCTTCTCGTTCCCTGCTCGCCCGCTTCGGGGACCAGGCCGTTAAGACCACAGGCAGCTGCTGCTTCCTGTCCCGGGGCCGGTGGCCTTCGCGAGCTGGCCCCGGCGCTCCGAGGTTTCATCTCTCCAGCACAGAGTCTTCCTCCTCCCCGGGGCGGCACGCCACCCTCGCAGGGATTATAACCCCTCACGACGCAGGGTTTAACAGTATTTTAAGGCACACCAGTTCAGGGTGGATCTGCCTCAGCCCCTCCCTGCTGGTTTGGCCCCAACGATTCTCCTTCTGGCTGGGAGGTTCTGGGAGGTGCTGGGAGGTTCCTGCCAGGTGCCCGCTCAGAGCCTGGGTTCAGGGTGGGGCCGGAGTGGGAAGACTGTAACCCGAGTGTGTTTCCTGACCCTGGATCTAGACCAGGCCAGGCAGGTGCTGGGAGAGGGTGACTGCAAGATGGGGAGGGGGATGGCTGGGAAAGGGGGAGGGCAAGGAGGGGAGGGAGGGGGAGGGAAAGAAGAAGGGAGGGGAGGAAAGGAGGAGGGGAAGGAGGCAGGAGAGAAAAGGGGAGGGGAAGGGGGAGGAAAGGGGGGAAGGAGGAGGGAGGGAGGAGGAGGGAGAGGGAGAGGAAGGAAGAGGAGGAGGGAGGAGGGGAGAGGAGGAAAGGAGGAGGGGAGGGAGGAGGGCGAGGCATGGGGAGGCAGATCGAGGGGGGCCTCTGGGAGAAGAGGGGGGCCAGGCCTCCGCAGCAGGAAGGCCAGGGCACTGGGGAGCCGGGGCCTCACTTTAGGATCGGAACCGTCTACACGAGGGAAGAGGCATTAGCTTGGATAATCCAAACAGTGGGTAATCCAAAAGTCAATTACATCTGGATTTGAAATGAATCACCTGATTACATTTGCAGCAGGTCGGCCCCCCTAATTATGATTAATTAGGCTAATGCCAGGTTTAGTTTACCTTCCCGGAGCGCCACCAGGGCTACAGGGAGAGGGCTGGAGCACGCAGCCGGCCTGGGAGGCGTCCCCGGCGGGCGGCGGGCCCTGGAGCGGCTGGCCTGGCTCCTGTCCTGCTCCCGAAGCTGAAGCCGGGTTCCCTCTGCTCCCTGTGGGAAGGGGGCCCAGTCCTGTCTCCGAACCGGAGGCCCAGACCCCTGCTCACAGGGCGGGCTCGGGGCATGGGCTGCCGATAGGGGTTAGGCTTTCTCTGAGGAGGAGAGGGAGGGCAGCGGGGAGAGGACATGGGGTGGAGGTGCCCCGGGTGCGGGTGCATGGGGACTGTCACAGCTTGGCCACCAACCTCTGCAGGGAGGGAGCGGCTGAAACATCGCTCCAGAAAAGCAAGCGTTTTTCTTAAAAATGCAAGGACTCAATAATATAGAGACGTTTTTAAAATCAGGACGAAGAAAAGACAAATGCCCGTCTCACTCACCCACTCTCTCCATCATTCTCCTCCCAGATCTTGCCTGAGCACCTACGATGTGCTGGGCCCTGTTTCAGCCCTGAACATGAGACTTCCTGCAGCTCGCAGGCTGGGCAGGAGGTGGGGGGCTGGGGGCAGAAACAAGTGAGGGTTTGGGGTAGACGGCAGCGGTGGGCTTGCAGGGAGGGGGGCACCCACACAGTTAGAACGGCTGGGAATGGTGTCCCCAAAACTCAAAGAGTGGGGAGCCGGCCCTGTGACGGGGCAGGGACCAGCGTTCCAGGCAGGGAACAGCAGGTGCGAGGGGCCCTGAGACTTGAGACATGAAGCGACGATTCACAAACTTAGAAGCAGCAGTCCTGGACTTGGGGTGGAGGTGATAAGTGGGTGGCTTAGGAGCCACTTCAAAGGCTGCCCACGTCCTCACGCCAAGACCCAGCCAGGCCGCTGTCAGGATGTTTTAGTCTGAAAAACCGTCAGAGATGCGCACCAAGGTTCCAGGGCCAGGAGAGCACAGAAAGAGGCTACGACACACTCAGGTTCGGTGTGATCCCGGGTTATCAGACCAGAGGCTGGAAGGAGGAACAGCAAACACCGAAGGTGGTGGCTGCTGGTGCAGGAGCTACAGGGGATTTTGATTTTCTTCTGTTTCTTTCTGTGATACTTCGGCGATTAAAAAAAAAATCAAATGTAAAGATACACATTAAAAAAAAGTGTGTTCTCAGGCCCATTTTGTCTCTTCCCGGCCAACGTGTCCCCAGCCTCCAATGCCAAGCTTACTTCCCATACGGCCACTAGCTTCATCTGTTTAACACACGAAGATGCGTGTGTACCTCCGGCTGCAAGAGCCCGCACGGGGACCCCTCTGTTCCTTTCCCGGTGTCTGCAGGTAGGAACCTGAGCTCCAGAGCCTGGTGTTCAGTGCCCGTCACTGTCCTGCCTCCTTTTCAGCCATTTCTCTGGCAGCTTCTCCATGGTCCTGTCCCCCAACCTGCCCCTCCGAAGCCTTCAGGTTCTTTTATGAACCCCCACGTTGGTGCCTTCTGCCTCCTCTTCCTGGATGCTGACCTTCATATGTTTCTTTCTGGGAACTCCTACCCATCCTTCAAAACCTCTTCCAAATGTCCCCCACTGTGATAATATCACTTCCGGTTTCCGTGCTTTCAGGCTATGGTCCAAATTTCTAGCCTGGCTCCGCTTGGTCACCCCTTCCTCGTCTTCCGCCCTCCTGTGCCTCTGAGTCCCACACACTGTGTTCCGAACCCTCCCGTCAAGTCCAGCCTGCAGGAAGGTCAGGGTGTGCCGGCGGGCTCGGCGCTTAGCCCGGCAGTGCGAGGGGCTTCTTCACCAGCCCAAGTGACTCGGAGAGGACTCCAGCTGGAAGTAATTGTTCAGATTAAACCCATCACCCTTCATAAATAATTAATCTGTCAGATGTAAAAAAGCCTGCTCTGCTCAGACCGAATGTGCTTGGGACAAAGGTTTGCCACTGGGGTTCTGAGCTCCTTCCAAACGGCCAGTTAAATTCCGATAGGTTTGGCTGCGTGGAGGCAGGACTTAACTCTGGCGGCGGAGGCTGCTGTTTTTGGGGCGGGGCGGGGCGGGGGGGGGTTCTGAGGGGCCATAGGGGAGGGAGAGCCCTAGGGTCGTGGCCCGGGATCTCCGGAAGTAGGAAGCCCTTTCCCCATCAGCGCATCATGTGCCCAGCCTGTGGTCCAGCTCCTGGTTCCCTGTGGCCTGGCGGGGCAAGGACAGAGGGCAGAGGTGAGGGCTCAGCGTCTCCCCAAGGCTTGTCCCCTCCCCTGCTGAGGAGAGCTCTGTTCTCATCCCTCAGTGATGCTGGGCCCCTGGGCTCTGCCCAGCATCACCCAAATGACAAACCAGCCCAGAGGCAGGATTTCGGTTTGCGGGTGACCCACACTGGCCACTGTCCTGAGGGGTGGCTGTCCGATGTCACGGTTTGGACCGCAGCCTCGGAGGCAGATGGGCCTGGCACCAGAGCCCACGTCTTCGGTTTGCTTGCCGCCGGGCTTGTGAGTCTGCGTTGCCATCGGTGACACGGCAGGGGTGGCCATTCAAGGAGGAGGGTCTGTGCTGTGCCAGGGTCACGACATATCCGTGAGCGCCGGCTCGGGCCCCCCCTCTGCTCACCCAGGGAGTCGTTGGTGAGGTTCCCAGAAATAGCTGCCCCAGGAAGCCAGCTTCCACAGGGAGCTCCTCTGGGGACTGTGGGGGAAGACGTCTCAGGCCCCGTCTCTCTCTCGCACCCTGGTCCCTGCTTTGCAGTAACAGTGCCATTAGCTAGGGGGAGGGGGTGGGGCTCGAGGTCCAGACAGGTGTGTGGAGGGGCCCAGGGTTGTGCCAGGCTTGCGCCAGCCAGGGCGTCTCTCTCCTCCTCTTTCTGGATCCATGAGGCCTGGGCACTGGGTGGGGGGCAGAAGATACCTCTTTAAGACGGTGGGGGGGGGCGCTGTCCCAGGATGGCAGAGGTGGCACCTGTGTCCTGCTGGGCACACCTGATTCGCAGGGATTTGTTTGTCAGAAACACTTGGCTCTTACCTGGGAGCTCTTTAGGGGATGATGGTAATTTGCATATGTAAATTCGACAGTGCCACACCGAGTAATTTCACATACATTAGCTCGTTTGAATTTCACGACTTCTTGGCAGAGGGACAAGTGTAACTATTTAGGAATTATAATAATGTTGATCTAATAACAGCGGCGAGGAGATGACAGCTATGATGTGATGGCATGTGGCATCGTGGAGTCCACGCGGCCGCCTGCGACCGTTGTCCCTCATCTCCTAGGTGAGGCTGCAGGGTGGGAGCACTGCCCTGGGGCCCAGTGCCCGGGCCCGCTCCCGCTCCTCCGGTCCTGCGGGCACCCTTTGTCTCCGGTGGCCTTGACCAGCGTGCCGGGCAGGTTCCGGCCCCTGGGGACTCTGAGGATCCCCAGCCCGGCCGGAGGCTGGCCTCGCCTGCCTCACCTGTTGCCAGGGCAGGTGCCAGGGGCGGGGAGGCTCTCGCCGTCAACTTCCGCCACTTTCCGGTGGGAACAAATAAGACCGTGGGTGAGTTATGAGCTGGCCACGCTGCATAAATCAGAGGCATAACGTCGCTGCCAGGCTCCTTGGGCGGCAGCGTGAGCGAGGCAATTAGCTTGAAAATTGAATTGATGTGCATTGATTTTTTTTAATAAAGTTATTGTAATATATTCACTTGTTAGAATCCAGAGCTGAAAATAGACGTTTTGTTTCTGATTATGGGGACCGTCCCTGTAAATCACTGGGGACGGCGGGGACGAAACTGCTCACCCCACGCCGTTGTCTCTTATAGGAACCAGAACGCCCAGCACACGGCTACTTTCCCCTGTTCTGGGGCTTCGCACACTTGCAGCCCCTTGAGGCCTCTTCCCAGCAAATAGGGCCGAGGATGACAGGGCCTGGGAGCAGGGCCCGAAGCTGGGGACGGGTCGGCTGTTGTGGCCGGTCCCAGAGCCCCCCGGGGCTCTGCTGTTGCGGTTCTGCTCCAGGATGGGGATGGCGCTGAGCTGACGGTGCCCCGTGAGCCTTGAGGTTGGAGACGCTGGGCAAACGGGATGCTGGGGGGTATTGGTGTGTGGCCCACAGGGCTCTGGGGACACCCGGACACATGTCCCTGACCCCAGAACCACAGACGCTTGGACGACAAGGGAGCTCCCACCCCGGGGTGAGAGGCTGGAGCCCCGAGGGGCTCACAGGGCACCAGCGTGGCCTCCGGAAGGCAGAGTCTCCGGGCCTGTGAAGAGGGTCTCAGTGTTACCGGCCCTGGGGACCGGAGGCCAGGCTGCCAGTTAGAAAAGCCTTGCACGCTGTGAGCCACGGTCTGGGCACGCTTTCTGTGCCGCGCTGCTGGAACGGGGGCCTGGGGAGGCCGAGGACTCTTCCGGAACCACCCTGACCTGTGATGGCTGGAGCTGGAAGGAAACAGGTGTGCCTTGTTGGACGGAAGCCGCGAGACCCGAAGTCATGGTCGCGGCGGCCGCGGGAGACGAATGCGCCGCCGCCCCCACGCTCCCTTGCTGCGGCCTGGGGTACCTTGTGAGGCAGGACCGGAGGGAGCACGGGCCACGGAGCCCTAGCAGATGCGGGAACCGTCAGACGGGGCTCCCGGGCGGGGGTGGGAGCAGCAACCTGACCCCGAACGAGCCCGGGGGCCTCGAGGGCCCCTCCCGATGCCCTCCCTCCCCGGAGCGGCCCGCACCTCCCGCACGCATGCCAGGCTTGGGGCCTCGCTTTCATGACAGCAAGCTCATTCCCTAGAGAACGGAGGGGAAGCCGGGGCCGGGGAGGAGGTGACGTCCCGCAGCCCCGGGGGGTGGTCAGAGTGCCCTCAGCCCGGCTTCGAGGCTGACTGGGAAGGGAACTTGGGGCCGGTGTGGCAGGAGACAGGCACAGAGTGGGTCCACACGGCTCTGCCGAGGCGGGGGGCAGGGTATGAGGAAGGGCTTCCGTCCTGGGGGCAGGCCCGTCACCCGGACGCTGAGCTGGACGGCCTCTGAGTGCGTTCCTCGGGCAGTTCATATGGAGAGGCAGCCTGCCCTCTGGGTCTGTCTCTCTGTCTCTGTCTCTCTGTCTCTCTTTGTTTCTCTGCCTAAAGCATGGGAACATCGGACCTTGGGGGTGGTACCACCTGGGTGTGGGGTCTGGCGAGCTGTCTTCTCTGAGGGGCCCCGGGTCACCCACCTGGGGCCTCTGCTCTGAGCCTTGGGGTGACCTTGCGAAGCCTCGGTGCCTTGTTTGGGGGCAAGGCCAGCAGAGGGTCCCTCGGAGTCTGGCGAGACTAAAGCGGCTGCGAGGCACCAGCCTGCCCTGCGACACCCCGTGACGACAGGGGCCCCGGTGACACCCCGTGACGACAGGGGACCCGGCTCTTGCTGGCTGTGGTTCTCGCCTCCACTCAGCCGATTGTCCCTTCTGCTGTCCTTCATTCTTTGAGGAAACACCGGGCTCAGGGCTCGGTGGTGGCCTGTCCCCTGTGGCCTGTCTGTGGTCAGCTGGTGCAGACCGAGGCACAGGAGAGGACTCTGACCAAGTTCGGCTGCAAAAATGCCCCTTCTGAACCTTCAGAGAAGCCATGTGTCTGTAAGAGGGGCAGAAGGCAGAGAGGGGGCACTCACCCCTCGCTGGAGCCCCAGGGGTCACCAGTGCGTGGAGCTGAGGGCTGCTGACGGCCGGCTGGGCCACTGGGAGCCCACGAGATGCTTCCTGGAAGGGGGGGACCCAGACGGCACCCCTGGAGAACCGGGGGGACGCTCGCTCTTCCATCCGCCAAGGAGGGACGCTGCTGCTGACACACTGTCGTGTGGCGCCCGTGCAGTGCGCCCTCGAAAATGTCACAAAGTCATTAAAGAGAAGAGTGTGGACAGGCTCCATTTTTCTTGCTAAAAGTGTCCCTGTTCTTGACGTGCTGTGTAGGGGCGTCCTTTTTTTTAAAAATGAAAACAAGGTTTTGAGTGAAAACCCAATTTGTGTACAACGACCTGGAGGGTCGTGAGGACGGGGTTTCGACGAGATTTCGACGAACGGGCACAAACTTCGTGGGCACAGAAGTGTCCAATTATGGGTGAGCTCGCTACCCCAGTGCGTCGGATCGGGACCTCGGGGACAGGAGCCCGTCCCCACCTCCAAGGAGCCCCAGATCCCCGGTTTGGATAATTAACGAGGCCTCATTCCTGCACGTTTCGCCAGGCACAGATAATCACTTAATTTCACGATTCTGTATCTGTCAGTCACCAGCGCGCACCCCGGGCCCTCTGCCGACGGTGGTGGGTGCAGGAGGCATCTCCGGGCCTCTTGGGCATCTGCTTGTTGATGGCTCTTGGGCTGGATGTGCCGACTCTGGGTTTCGTGAAGGCCACGGGCAGGCACCTGCTGGAGGGGGCGCCCTTCTTCCCGCTTGCAGCGGTGACCTTTGCGGAACTTCGTGGGAGTGCCACGTGGGTACAGTGTCCGTGACCCTCCTCTGTAACTAGCACACGGAGTTTGAGGACGGGATGGGGAAGGTGCGGGGTCCTGTCCCCGGGGTCACTTCCACATACCTGGGGGCTCCTCTTCCCCTGCCTCCGAATGTGGCCAAAGCCCAGAGGTGTTATTGGTTTGCTTGTTTTTTTTCCACCTGTGGACGTGGGCTGCGCAATTATACTCCACGGAGATTCCTTCTCTCCCTTCACTTCCTAAGGAAACAGAAGTAAGTTGTCTTCATTTTTTAAATTGACATGTTAACGAAAGCAGCTAATCTATGTTAAGTGTTTACTGCGTCGAGGCCTCGAGCTCTCTGTGCCGGGCGATGCCAGACAGCGACGTCAGGCAGAGGGGAGCTGCTAGCCCATCGATCTCCCCACACCGGTGAGCGTCAGAGCCAGGAGTGACCCCAAAGCCCGTGCTCTGAGCGGACTCCTCATGCCACCTGCAGAGTGACGGATGCAGCGGCCAGCACAAAAAGACCTGCTCCCTTTTCCCTTTGGGTTTCTTCCAGCCCCCGGGGAGAGTCTTGCGTGACCCGGCCTTCACAACGCGTCCCCTGCCGAAGCCACAACAGAGTCTCCCAGGCACGTCCGTGTGTCCACTCCAGGAGTTAAAAATCGATAGACGTGTTTGCATGTTTGCAACCATGTACTGTGTGGCCATAGCCACGTGGCCCGCTATGGTCGCAGCTTCTTTTCCTCCTGGGAATTCTAGTTTTCTTTCTTTTTTTCTTGCATGATTTGTCATTAGCATAACCTTGCTTCCTGTCATCTCTCTGTAATATCAATACGTTTCTGGAATTTTGCTAAAAAATAAAAGAGACTCCTTCCAAGTTCCTTCTTCCGGAATCTCCAGCTGGGCCTGACAGCATCTCGGGCTGTGTCGCCTGTGACAGCGTGGGCCATTCACTCTTCACTGCCTTCTCCCCGTGGACCACACCCTCAAGTACCCTTTTTATTAGTAAGCTTTTGTTTTTAAAATTTATTTTATTTTATTTATTTTGAGAGAGGAGGAGGAGGGGCAGAGAGAGAGGGAGAAACAGAGAATCCCAAGCAGGCTCCACGCCGTCAGCGCAGAGCCTGATGTGGGGCTCCACCTCACGAGCCATGAGATCATGACCTGAGCCGAAATCAAGAGTCAGACGCTTAACTGACTGAGCCCCCCGGGCGCTCCAAACTTTCAGTTTTAAATCGGATTTAGATGTGCAGGAAGGTCGTGCACTTGGTGCCAGAGCCCCCGCGCACCCCGCCCTGCTTCCAGCATCACTGACATCAGCGCGGTGTGTGTGTTTGTCACAACTAACAGATTGGGCCAGATGTCTTATTTTAAACAAAAGTGCATACCCCTCCCCCCTCCCAGATTTCCTCCGTTTTTACCTAATGATCTTTTTCTCTGTCCCAAGACTCCATCCGAGGTGCCACAGGACATTTAGTCACTCTGTCCCCTCGGGCTTCTCTTGGCAGTGACAGCTTCTCAGACTTCCCGCATTTTTGGTGACCATTCTGTGAGGTCACATACCTCACAGACTGTCCCCCATCGGGATTTGCCTCGTGTTTTTCTCGTGTTAGACTGGGTGGTGGCTCGTAGGAGGAGGGGCAGTGGCCTTCCCCTCGCGTCACGTCCGAGTGCTGCTGTCAGTGCGACTCACCACCGCGGACGTGACCTTGAGGCTGGCCGAGGTCCTGCCGGTCAGACGGCCTCCTCGCCGGAAAGTCAGTCTGTGGGGTTCATTTGTTTGTTATTTTATTTATATGGTGGCCTCTATTATGCATCCAACTGTCCCCCTGGCAATCGCTCCGTCCGGCTGCGTCCGCGGGGCAGGGCGGCCCGGAGGTGGCACCGCGATGTGAATTTGACTCACTCTGGCCCTTTGGTGACATTTTGCTTTGTGTCTTGTCTTCTTTGGCTGACATTTTATCCCTTCCCTCCTGCCTCGTCTGTTTCTTGTTTTCCCAGGACTCTCAGCCTTACTCATGCCGGGACGGCGTCGCGGGCCTCTCGGGGGGCACCGCTCTCACACACCCCAGGCGTCAGGTGCTCTCACTGGAGCGCCGTCAGCCACACGCAGACCGCTGATGCGCCAAACCTCTGGCCGCCGTGAGGATTGCCAGCTGAGCCAGCAAACATGGTGATTGCAAGGAGGCCCAGCGGATCCCGCGGGCGAGCGGGCGGCCCGGCCCTCCCCACCCCTCCCCTGCAGCGAGGTCCGTGTGTGCTGCCCACACAGCGCCTGACCCCTGCAGTGCCGCTGGCCGTCCCCCCCAGGGGAGAGCGCGACCCCACAGCAGGGATCTCCTTGGAGGAGCTTTCTCCCACTTCGGAGCCCAGACGCGTGTCTCTTCTTGGGGCCGATCTCACGAATGACGTCGGGAGCTAGCGCTCGGTGGATCCCACACTGGCTCGCCGCAGTCCTGGGTGTTTGGGGGTCCCGCTTAACTCCAGTCCTTGGGGAGACTGTGGCTCGGAGGGGAGGTGCGGGTGCCCAGCGTCCACAGCTGGTCACCCGTGGGGCCGGCATTCTAACCTGCGCCTGGGGGCTTGCACACGTGTGCGTGGGTGTGGAATTGTCCTTCTGCAGCCGGTCCGTGCACCGCCAGGCCTACCCAGGATGCTCGGCATCGCGCCGGCCGGCTCCTGGGGGTGCTTGGAGCCCCTCCGCTGTGAGGGGAAGGTCCTCTGTGAGGACCACGAAGCTGTGAGGCTGCGGCCCAGCCCTGCGGGGGCTCCAGGACCCGGCAGCAGCCTCGGAGATCGGGGGGGGGGGGGGCGGGCCCACAGCCGTGGGAGGCGCTCGCCTTCTCCTTGTCCACGTGTGGGGGCTCCTGGCAGGGTGGGGAGGGGAGGGTTTCATGAGCCACAGGGGCTGCTGCTGAGACCAGAAGGTCAAGATGAGGAGAGGTTCCCCCAGGGCTGGCCCGCTGGAGTGAGAAGCAGGGCCAGGAGCCAGCAACAGCGACACGTCCCTGCGCCTGCCAAGAACGTGATGTCACCGGCAGGGAAACGGCACCGTGAGGCTCCGTGTTGAAGGTGGCATGGAAACAGGGAACGTTGTGAGAGGCTGGCTGGGATTTGCTCCCACTCAGGACGCGGGCGGATGAATCTGTCTGACCTCAGTTTGCTCATCTGTGAAATGGGGCAATGACAGGGCCTCCCCCAGAGGACGATCACAGTGTCAGGGCGATTGCCGCCCCCGGGGCAGGGGCGAAGGGGGGGTAGGAGGAGGGGAAGGCCCAGCCTTCTTCCCTTCTGACCCGGGCGTCCCTGGGCGTCTGCCTGCTGACACCTGCCCGTCAGGGCCGGGGCCGTGTGCACTCTGGTTTACGATTCCAGCTCATGTTTGTCGGGGCAGAATGAGGACAGAGCAGGTGATTCTGCTCCTCACATGCTCAGAGGACACGGGGTTGGGCAGGGGTGGGCTCTCCGTGCATCCTGTGTTACACACACACACACCCACACACACACACACACACAACCCCTTCCTGCCCCATCTGCTCATGGACACATGACAATGTGCTCTCTGCCGAACGAGAGGGGGGCTGCTCTGGCGGGGGGGTAAGCATGCCCCCCTTCCGGGAGCTTCCGGGGCATCCAGAGAGGGTCAGCCACGCACCTGCCAGGCGCTCACTCCTCACGGCACCTCAGTGGGGCCGGGCTGGTCCTTGACTTTGAGAAGTGTGCAGTCTGGGGGCCACGCGGGGCTACGTGTCCATCGCCATGTGCTTAGAGGTGGACATCTATTTTTGTACCAGGATGCGGCCAGGTGAGCGGGGACGCAGCATCAGCCCGCGGGGCTGCCCGAAGTCTCGGTAGGAGGTCCCCTTTCCCGGCAGGGCATGTCCGGTGGAGACAGCTGCTCGGGAGGACCTCGGCCGGGCGAGCAGTCACCTCGTGCGGCCCCATCGTGGTATTAAACAGCCCCCGTGACTCCAACACGTAAATGAAAATTGCATCTCTCCACTGAAGGAAAGCAAAATCTTAATGGATTTGTTCTCAAATTGCATACTATTGTTGAACGCAGGGGCGGTGTCAAAGTGATGACACTTGTACAAATAGTGCATTCTAGCCCATTTCTTCGGAGGCGCGTTTTTCAACTAATTAAGACCATGGGGGATGGCAGAGGAGTGAAGGGTGGTGATCTCAGGCAAGAGTTGGGTCTTGAGATACCAACAGGCGGCAAGTTCTCAGCCAGCTGATGCTCCGTGTGTCCCTAATTGCCCTGCAAATGCCCCAAGGGCAGCCGGACAGCAGAGTTTCTGTCCACCCCTTCCGGGGGAGAGAGCGGGTCTCCTCACTTGACTTTGGATGGAATCATTCTGGAGGCTCAAAATGTGGGGTCATTGTCTTGGGTCATTCACCCTAGATTCTTATGTCAGGTTCTCATGCTTGATATGCTACAGAGAGAGAGAGAGAGAGAGAGAGAGGGGAAGGGGGAGACAGAGACGGAGGGGGAGGGAGGGAGGGAGAAAGGCGCTAATCGCTTTGCAGGCGGTGGAGACAGCCACCACCGTGCACTCGCAGGCCCGCAGAAGGAATGAGCATTCACACCCTGAGTTAAGGGAGAGGGAGAAGTCCTCCTGACTTCAGAGCATCCTGCTCCCAGTTCTGGCCACACGTACCCCCACTTACACTGAGGGGACAGAAGGCTGGTCACCCCAGGGCTCGCGTGAGCCCAGAAAAGATGGATAACCCCCACGGCCGAGTCCCTTCCTCTTGCTGTGGCTGGGCAGGAAGACCCTGGGCTCCCTCGCTCTCATGCCCCCCCCCCGACCGGCACCTCCCCCGCACCCACCTGGCAGGTCCCAGCTTGCTCAGAGGCAGCTATGATTGGGTCTTCATTGTACCAGTGTTTTCATGGCCACTGCTCCTGGCAATATGAGGCTGGCAATAAAAATAATTTATTGGAGAGATGTTGATAAAGCCTTGCTTATTGCAAACAGTAAATTAAAGTGAGCACTTCCACCTTTCTTTCCCACCCGGGGAACAATAACCACTCACAGTGAACTCCACGGGGAAGGGGAACAAGATATAGGACAATCGTCCGACCTCACCCGTCTTACCAGCCACTCATAAAAATTAAGGAATAATTTTTCAAGGAGATAAGGGCTACAGGGACATGAAAATCAAAACAGCCAAATTGTTCCTGCCCGGAGGAGGTGCACGCGGGCTGGGAAGGGATTTCTTTTCCCATTTTTAATTTACAAGAACCTTGTAAACTACAAATTAAAGGAGCAATAGTGATTCAGAAGGCTTGATTCATTAAGCCTTTATTTACCCTTAATGCCTCCAAAGAAAAATAATTTGGTTACCGAACATGAGTTATGGGCTCAGAGCTGACATTTTCCCACGCAAATCTCCGGCGGGTTTCAGGGCGGGGCTCCCGGGTGCAGAGCGGAGGTGGCCGCGAAGAGCAAACACTTGCTCCCGCGTCGGGGCCGTTGTTCGGAAGTGAGCTTCCAGCGGGGAATCGGGGTGTCTCGGCTCCTCTGGGCGTTGAGTCCCTAGGCTCGGTCACAGGAATGGCGGGGACGAAACTGTGAATCGCCTGCCAGTCAATTCTAGGACGGTTCTAAATTCATATCCCTTTTCCGGAGAAGCCTGAGACTATTTGTGGTCAGCAAGTGTAACAAGCAATAAATATGTTTCTCAATGAGTAAAAGAGGAAATGAACGGATGAAGCGTCTTAGTGCGTCGCCCCTGGTACTGGACTTCGGGGCGGCTGGGGCGTCTCCGTGAACACACTGCGTCATCCCACAGGGGAGTTCTGAAGGGTGAGGTCCTGACGGCCTCCGTCCTCCTTCGGTCGCCACCGAGCACTTACCGGACGCCAGGCCCTGGCTGGAGAAGAGGTCAGGCCTGGTCCCACCCCTGTCCGAGCTTACGGCTAAGGGCGCGTAGCCTTTCCCTTAATAAGGCACCTCTGTGGATCTGGTGGCTTCTGAGGGTGAGAAGGAAGGCAGGACAGTGTAAGGGGCACTGTTGTGTGGACACAGTGATGTGTCCGTCCTCCACTGCTGCGTAACGAGTCACCTTGAACTGAACACATTCCAGCGGATATCGAGGTCAGACGTCCAGGCATGGGTTGGCTGGCTCGTCCGGTTCAGAGTCCCTTGCAGGCTGAGATCGAGATGCCAGTTGGGGCTGGAGTCTGATCTGAAGGCTTGACCGGGGAAAGACCCGCTTCCAAGCCCATTTGGTAGTTGGTGGCAGTGGTCAGTTTCTTGAGGCCATTGCATTGAGGGCCCGTGTTCCTTGCTGGCCGTGAACCAGAGGCTCCCTCTGCTCGATTCCCTTTGCGCCCTTGGAGCAAAGCAAGCAGAAGGGCAGGAGACAGAGAGCCAGCAAGACGGAGGCGAGAGGCCTTTGTGAGCCAATCCTACAAGTGTGATGACATAGCAGGTCATGTTCTACTTGCTAGGAGCAAGTCCTTAGGTCTAGGCCAGACTCCAGGAGAGGGGACCACACCAGGGGGTGAACACCAGGTGGCAGGTCCTTGGGGCCACCTCAGAGCTGCCTGGCACAGGTGAACTCCGCAGCTCGGTTTCCTCACCTGTGACATGAGGGGGCCGATAATGCCAATTGTATAGACTTCTTTGGACAGAATATATGTTTTTAGAGTCCTGAGCCCAGAGCTCTCTAAGCCCTCAAAAACAGTGGCCCTATTTCCTGGTGACATTGTGTGCCGAGAACTCATCTGAAAAGCCCTGGGAAGGGCTGGAATTTATCCCAGGACCTCAAGGCTCCCCTTTAGGGACTGCGGTGATTAATCTTATGTGTCAGCTTGACTGGCCAGGGGATCCCCAGATTAAACACTAGGGGTGTTTCTGAGCGAGATGAGTATTTGAAGTGGGGGGATCAGTAGAGAAGGTGGCGCTCCCCGGCGGTGGGCGGGCATCTTGCAGTCCATGGGGGGCCTAGATAGAACAGGATGGAGGAAAGAGGAACTCACTCCTTTCTGCCTGCCTGCCGAACTGGGACTCTTCCTCCCGTCTTCTGCCTTCAGACTGGGACTTTCAGCATCAGCTCCTCTGATTCCCAGGTCTTCGCGCTTGGACTGAGCCACACCACTAATCTTCCTGGGTCTCCAGCTTGCAGATGACAGATTGTGGCACTTCTCAGCCCGCATAACTGCATGAGCCGATTCCTCATATAGACATATCCTATTGGTAATGTTTCTCGGGAGAACCCTAATGAAGACCTCTTTTCTTTCTTCATGGAAACCCCCTTGGCCACAGTTCATCCAGAACCATGCCCCGTGGTAGGGCTCTGTTGTCAATCCCTCCTGGTAGGAACCTTCTTACCTGCATTGAGGCTCCCTCCCACTGGCACCCCCAAAGACTTTGGGCTCTGCCTGAAGAGTGTCAAGTAGGAGCAGGTGGGATCTTTCCAGAGATCCCAACCCCCAGAGAGGGGCCAACTCCACCTGCTTACACCGAGACCTCAGGGCACAGTCACCACGCGGAGACACAGCAACTTTTTGGATTGAACCCAAGGCATGAACTGACAGTGTTTTTGGAGAAGATCTCATTGCTCAAACTGCTGCCCATGGAATAAATCAAGTGGGAGTGCCTAGAAAAGACAATTGACTGTGGGATAAATGTTCATGGTGCCGGGTGGACATGCAGGAGTGAGCTCTGAGCCCTGTGCTAGGAAGCTAAGCGTTCTTTCCATTGCAAGCCTTCGGACCTGCTCTGACCCTCTGCTTCTGTTGGCCCAAACGTCTCCCTCCTTTTCTCCTTGGCATCATTGATGGGTTTTACGAATGTTTCAAAAGGTGGGCTCCTGGCTGTAATGGAGTTGGTCCTGGGCGTCTTGGCACATCGGGACCTAGGACAGAGGAGGTGTGGATCCCTCGGGGGACGACAGCTGGGAGGGCCGTCGGAGCATGGATTCCAATGAGAATGACGACTCGACCTCACGGTGCCGCTTTGGGAACACCACTCTTCCCTTCTGGGCCTTGGTCTCTCCACCGTAAGGCATGGGGTGGGTGGACCTAAGCCTCGGCCAGCTCTGGGACTGTGGATACTTCAACTATGTTCTCCAAAAAGATCCGTTGGAGTCCTAACCCCTGCTAATTGCAAATGTGACTTTGGAAATAAGGTCTTTGTAGACGTCACCATGTTAAGATGAGGGTATACTAATAAGGATGGGGTCTAATCAGTATGACTGGCGTCCTTATGAGGAGAGGGGAATGGGGGCACACACACGTGAGACACAGACATACAGGAAGACGGTCATGTGAAGATGGAGATAGAGATTGGGGGGATGCATCTATAGGCCAAGGGACCCCAAGAGTTGCTGGAAATAAGAACAAAAGGGTGGGGGAAGGGCAAACCTGCTCTCTCTGCCTGTGCTCACTATCCAGCCTCTCCACCCTCAGACGTCAGCACTTCCAGTTGCCAGGCCTTCAGATTCAGGATGGGACTTAAACCATTGGCCCTGCTGATCCTCAGGCTGTGGGGTGTAGACTGAATGACACCACCTGCTCTCCAGGGTCTGCAGCTTGAGGACGGCAGGTCATGGGACTTCTCAGTCTCTGTCATCACGTGAGCCGATACCCTACAGTAAATCTCTTTCTGTATGTCAGCATACATCCTGTTGGTTCTGATTTTTGGAGAACCCTGACTGATTCAGGACCCCCATCCCTATATGCTAATCTCTCCCCAAAGGCCGCATCTCCAAATGCCATCACGCTGGGGATTAGGGCTTTGGCATTTTGATTTCGTCCATAGAGGCTCCATAGAAGGGAGGAGGGCATGTTTCAATCCCCACATTACAATGGTTGTTTGAGGAAACTGGACCCCACCCCTTCGGGGTTGGAGAGAAGATGGGGGAATCTGGACTGTGGGAGAGTGGAGCCAGAGAGTCAGGGGGGCTGTAGGCGTGTAGCCACGCCCTTCATCTTGCTGGCCTGTCCATGGTGTCATTATGACCCTGGAGGTTGGACTTGTCTTTGGAGGCAGTTGGGAGGTGGAAGAGATGTCTGGCCGAGGACGCAGACAGACCCGGTGCTGCTGCCCGCCAGCCGAGCCCTCAGCAGGCGGTCAGCTCTCTCATGGGGAAGATCACTGCCATCGTGGGGTAACTCTACAGCGGAGCAAAGTGATGCATTAAGCCCCCAGGTCGGGTGTGATAAATGGAGGGCCCCACTTCCGTTCTTGGGGGAGCAGTACATTAAAGGCTCCTTCGGGGACGGGCTGGGTTCCCACATCCTTGCAAGTGGCCTTGATCTTAGCCAGCTATCCTCCTGCCTCTGTCTTACCTGTGATTAAGTTATTCCCCCATTTATTTTAAAGACTTGTCTTATCACCTATTTACAAGACTTATGGATTTCTCATTACTTCCTTTGATGGGACTCAAGCTGAAGAGGTTTCTGCTCACTCTATCTGAGCTCTGCCTATAAAACATGACAGTAATAATGGCTGAGGGAGGAGCGGGGCCGTGCAGGGATCAGGGCCATGCGGATGGTTTCCACCCACAGGCCTCGGGGATTTATCGCAGCCACGTGCACAGATCCTAGGGTGCCTCCCAACCGTTGTCTCTAGGTGCACGTCCCCCAGCACTGAGTCCCAGGAAGACACAGATGCGAATCTGCCTTTAAGGTCAGGAGAATGTTCCTAAGACCACCCTTACTTTTGACACTGACCACAGCTTTCAGGGATCTCCCCGGACCACCCTCAGTTTTGTATAATTCAGTGAGTTATTATTCACCAGAAGGACTCCCAGAACTAGCTGAAATCTGTTATACTTACGGTTATGGTTTATTACACACAGATGTGATTCAGGGAAAGGAAGAGACTCGTGGGATGGAGTTCAGGAAAGTTCCATGTGTGGAGCTCCCGCAGTCCTGTCTACTGCGGAGGCAAGGGTGGTGCTGACTCCTTCCAGCAGCAGTGGTGACCACTCACACGGAGTGCTGTCCACCAGGGGAGCCCCTCCGCCCCAACCTTGGTGTCCAGAGTCTTTACTGGGCATCCATCACATAGACATAGTTGACCACCGCATGGTTGAACTTAGTCTCTAGTCCCTCCAAGGGTGAGCTGGTAACACCTGACCCAAAGCCCCCATCCTAAATTCAATTGTTATACTATCCAGCATGGCCCATGGTCTCCAAGTAAAGGACACCTTTAACAGGCAGGACATTTCAAGGAATTAGAGATCACCTTCCAGGGACTGAGGGCAAACACCAGACCTCTCTCTGGAAAAGTTAAACTCTTTACTAGATATGGTATATTTCTCTTGGCCAAGAAGGCTGAGGTCTGAACAAACTCAAAGTCATCCTTACATATTCATAGAGACATGTGTTTATAGGAAGTGGGTGAGCCCTGAGTCAGGATAAAATTCCCACCTGATGGCATTGTATAGAAGAGCCGTCCTCCTCTGAACCTTGAGGAATTCCCTGCCCTTCTCCAAGGCACGTTGGTTTTTCTCACTCTGGTCACAGACCACTGGTCAAGGCTTGACTTCCTGACCACAGAAGTCTAATTTAAATAAGTGGTTTAGAGGGAGTGGTGAGTATGGGTGTGTCCACTTCTAGACTCAAATAACCAAAACGAAGGTTGAAGATGCCCAAAGGGTTGGCACGACAACTCTTGGAGTGATGGGTCACCAGCCAGAACTTGATGGAGGCTCTGGTTTAGCACGACTCTGAGCTAATGTGATGTGAAGTTCACTTGCTAGGGAGACAAGGATAGAGGCAGGGTCCTCTTGGCAGAAACTCACTCTGTGACCATTGTTCAGTGGGTAGACAATGACTGGATGGACGGGTCATTGGATAGATGGATGGATGTTTGGATGGATGGATAGACAGATGTGTGGATGGATGGATGGGTGATTGAATAGAAGGTAGAATAGAAGGAATGAATGGATGGTGATGGATGGAAGGATGGATGGGTGGATGGAAGTTAGAATGGATGGATGGATGGATGGATGAGTGGCGTGTGTGGGAGCAGCAGGATGTGTAGGATACAAACACTGAGGGACAAGCCCATGCTGAGTGGCCACTTCTGGCTGGCCAAGGTTTGTACGAGGAATCGCAGGTGTACTGTCCAGCACAGCATCTGGTGCAGTCTGAGCTCTCAGCAAGAAGTAGTTTCCCGTCTCCTCTTTTCCCTGCTGGCGCTCAGTGCCCACGTGACCCCGGGTCTGTTTCCAGTGCCCACTAATTCCACTGGGCTCTGTTATGTCCTACAGTTTGGCTTGTGCCCAATAGATGTGTCCCATTGTGGGCAGAGTGTGGGGGAGCGAGTCCCCTCTGCAAACACTCTGTCTCGTAGCTACAGGGTTCCGACCGCCTGCATACAGTTGCTGTGTCTGTGTTGACCTCAGGTCTCTCATTCATTCGACCCCGTCCCCTCCTGCAAGCATCGGAACTATTCTCTGTGGCCAGGGACCAGGCACGACCGTCCTCAGGATGGTGTCCCAGCTACGCAGCACAGATCAGCATGGATACCCTTTCTTCTTGGACCTTCATTGCTCGGTGTTGGGGAAATGCTGGCCCTGATGCCGGGTTCCGGGTGGGCGCTCCTGCAGCTGTCCCTGAAGGATCTGTTTGTCCGGAGGAGAAATGTCCGGCAGCCTCCCCTTGGCCCCTTTCGACTCTGCACCCAACCCTTGTCCTGTGATCCTTCTGTGGGGCTGAAACACTGTGGCGTGGAGGTGCCCTACTTGCTTGAAACCCCCAGCCACCTTCCAGGGTCAGTGTCAGACCCGCTGGGGGTCGGGAGGTGCCCAGGCTGGTGAAGGACACGCGTGATGATGTCTTCACGCTGGCTTCCTGAGCTGTCGCAAATAATTGTCCTTTGTCCCTGTGGAGGGATGGTGTTGGATGGTGACATCAGAGAGGTGTCTCATCGCCCCTACCTGGGGTCGCTGGTCCAGGCTCCCGGGAGACCTCCCCGTCCCAGGAGGCCCCGGTGGAGCATGAGGCCCCTGCGATCGCCAATCAATTATTCTTTATTAAGTGTATTTCCTTCATTAGTCATTTCTTTACTGCTTCATTAGTTTCTTTGCAGGTGGCAGTGGGTTTCAGGCATCACTGAATATGAGATAATTTATTTTATTAGGCAATTTATTTTCTGGGTACATTTTTAAAAGTCAATTAATCAACTTAAATGGAGGGGTGAAGGATATGGATCCAAATACTCAGGAGACAGAAGTTGTCTCAGCGACACTTTTGGGAGGGCAGGTTTGCTCTCCTTCTCTGACTAGGGAAGGGTGGGGTCCGGCAGAGGCGGAGTGGGGGCATCCTGAGCAGCGAACCGCATTAAGGACAGGGAGACGCATGGGAAGGTGGTGGGCGCAGCAGGAAGACACAGGGAAGTCGTGGGGGGAGCGGGGGGAGGCCGTCTGCGGTCGGAGGCCCGAGGCTCCTCTGTCACTGGCCCAGAGCCTGTAGCGAAAGGGATCCCATCCATGAAGCCATACAGACTCCGTGTTTCCCCAGCGCCTCATAAATAATAAACAAAAACACATCATAAATATTTAACAAGCAAGAAACATGCTTCGAGCCAAAAGCAAAGTGTCGATGAACGGTTATCTGCTGCATGCAGAGAACTGCCTTTCCATCCAGGCTCCAGGGAAACGCTCGGTTGGGTGAAGGCTGGCATTGCGCACGGGGCTTCGCGCTCCGGCCTCCCAGCTGTGGTTTCTCAGTGAGCAGGGAACTAGCCGGCTCATGAGAGCACAGAGAGAGATTTTCCCCAAGCGGGTATTTTTCTCGCCAGATGAGTTTCTGAGTGATTAATATTATCACCAATCGATGGTTACATAATGAGTGATAGCTCCAGCCCTGAATACGTCCTCCGTGAGGGAACACACGCACCTGTGATCTCATTACGGCCGCAAGAATACAGCAGGTATCATTCCTGTTTTCACCTGAGGACACGGAGCCGGGGGAGGCCACCCAGATGGCTCGCTCCCGGGGGTGAGGACTTGAGCCCGGGTCCTGACTCCTGGGCTCGGCGCTGTCTCAGCAGGGCAGGCTGGCACTCCTGATGAAACACCGCCTGGCCCAGGCTCGGCGCCACCTGCAGCCTCGGGGAGGGTGAGCAAAGTGTTTCCAGGCTTGGGCTGCTGACCCCGGGCCGATCCCCGCAACCACGCTGGGCCCACGGCAAATTGGTTGTTCGGAACAAAGCGGCGAAACAATTTTGCCTGTGTGTGTTTTACAGAAGTCACACACGTTTTTAGCAATTACTGTGCGTTAAGGACGGGCATGAACCCCAAGTCTGGGCTGGTTTGCTTGGGCAGGAATCATCAGGACACCGTCACTCTCAGGTTACCGCGTGTTCTGACCGTCGGCGTGCTATTGTGTTTGTAAACATTGGTGCTTCTCCTTACTGGTTTTGGGGCGGCGGCATCTATTTCCAGGTCCCGAAGGCAGATCGGCATTTAAAAGTAGGTATTAAAGCATAAAGGTAGTGGTACAAATGGAACCGGCAGCTTGGAACGGCCGAAACGACGAAAATCGTGCGTGCCGGACTCCAGTACAGACACAGCCTGCAAGTCTGCATATCCCGGGCACGCGAGGCTGAGTGTGCGGATCCTGACGCTGGACCTTACTGGAACGGTGGTCTGATCGCCTGTGGCCCTCAGGGTGTGACCTCCTGAGAGACTTTCGGAGGGTGACATGACATCGTGGAAGCTCTCAGTTCGTTTTCAGAAGAGCCGAACGTCGCTCTGGTCACCAAGGTGGCCGATCTTCACAAACGTTACGTTATGTTTCCCTGCACAAAATAGATGAGCGGTAAGTTCTGTCACCGTGGACGGAGAGGAGACCAAAGCAGTGATGGTGTCACTCAAGACTGCGCCCTTGGGGAGCCATGCTTTGCTGCTGTCGTGAAGTTGGAACAACAGGGAAAGGTACCTGTTAGGCTCGGAGAGGACAGGATGGCGATTCGGCCGCATCCGTCTATCCCACGACACTGTGGGACGTGTAGCGTGTGTAAATGGTGCTCCTAATGCCCGCGCACCCGCGCACCTGCCACACCACACCAGGGTCGATGGAACCGCGGGTGGGCCCAGTGTCAACAGTGGTTGGTGCTCGTGGGCATTTTGCATGGACGGAGAGGAGTGTGGGGATCGCGGGTCCGTGCTGGAGGTGAAGGGAGTTTATATGTAGCCAGAGACGCCCTGGGGGGCCCTGCGAGGAATGGGCCGCGGATGCCGTGTCCGGCTTTCCCGCTGAGGAGCCGGGGCTCATACAGGCGTTCGAGGTGAGAGGTGGAAACGGCCCTTCACGACACTCCTCGCTGCAGGAAGGGCGGTCAGTCCACGGCCCAGGCTGAGGAGAAGACAGCAGGGTCGTCTAAGGGGACCGTCCTCCATGCCCGGATTTCACTCGTCCCCGGCATGTGATTTTCTCCCTCAGCCGGGGCAGGAGGCTGAGGCCCCGTCTTGGAAATGTTCAGAGCTCCACGAGACGCCGCGTGACACCGGCACGGAGCATTCCCGGTCCAGCCAGCACACAGCTGCCTCTCTCTCCCCCCACCCCCCCCAGGGTGAGACTCTCAGTTCCCAGCTTTAGACCAACCTGCCGTCAGGCACGGCTCCGGAAGAGGTCTCCAGCGAGGAGCCCCTCTGGTCTCCATCGCCCGCGGGCGCCCGTGGCTGCCGACAGCCCCGCCGGGCTT
Organism: Paguma larvata; assembly: GCA_030068075.1. Lineage (NCBI taxonomy): Eukaryota > Metazoa > Chordata > Mammalia > Carnivora > Viverridae > Paguma > Paguma larvata. The sequence goes on from CM057833.1 coordinate 2,336,205, forward strand.
GCCTCGCCCCCTGCGATCCCCAGTGGCCAGGTGGGACTCCCCATTGCGGTGGGAGCAGAGAGTGAGAACAGAGTCATCTGTGGCCGCCCCAGGGCTCAAGTTGTCTAGCCCAAAGGCGTTCCCGGTGGGCCCCTGCAGGTGCAGACGCCGTCTGTTTTAGCCGGCACCTCCGTAGATAGTCTTTAAAGGCTATGTTTTATTTTTATTTAAAAAGTTTACTGAAAGGTTTTGGTTGGTGTGCAAGCCCAGTGCCCGCAAAGTCACCTGTGGGCTCCAGAATCCCTGCTCAGGCAGATCGAGGCCGGCGTCTGTGGGAATGACGTCACGGAGGGCAGAAAGAGCGTTTATTTGATGCCGGCTGTGTGCCAGGCCCTTCCACATTCAGCGCGACCTCACAGTACGCTCCTGAGCTGAGCGGCAGTATCTTCGTTTTTGGGTGGGGATGCCAGGTCCAAGGAGGTGACCTGGGCAGTCAGGTAAGGTTGATGCGTGGCCCGGTCTGAGGACACCAATCCCCAAGCCCTCCTCCCTGGCCCGGGACAGCATTAGGGTCATGAAACCACCCCTTCCTGAGGAGCAGACACCTTTGCGAACAGTTATCACCCTGCTCGCACCCCCTCCTCGCGGGTGGTGGAGCTCCGCACTCAGTCCTGTGTCCCCGAGCTGCACACACATCTTGGTCCCTCTGCTCAGATGCTTCCCACCAGGGCTGGCGCTGGGGCAGGGGCACAGCGGGGGTGGCGAGCTGCGGCCCCGGGGCGCCCCCCACCCTGACTCCTGTGCTCGGGGAGCGGCTCCCGGCTGCTGCTCAGATCCCGGCTCACTTTAGCCGGAAAGATCCGGAGAGCGAGTGTCTCCATCCTGCCTCCGTCTAAGTTCTCTCCCTGGGCTCACGGCTCACTTCAGACCTGACCCCTGAGGAAAATATGATCGGGAAAGTCGGCCGACAGGACGGCTCTGAAGAGCGGAACAGCCGCGGCCGTCAGAGCTGGCTACGGGCCGCTCGGGCGCTCGGCTCCTGTGTTTGTCGTTCTGCCACCGAGAAGCCGGGACATGTATCTTTAATGGGCTCTTGATTTGTACACTGCTAGAGGCCGTGTAGCCAGAGGGGAAAGAAACCCTCAAAACAAGCTGTTCCAAGGAAATTGAGCTGTCGGAGCTGGGACTCGGTGAGCATCCTGTGGGGAGTCTTGGCCCCTTCCCGTGGAAGCGTCCTCCCAGACTTTTCTGGAAGGCTTCTGTCTCGAGAAGCCCGGTGCTGGATTGCCATGAGGGACTGAGTAATTAGCCCCAATTTATATTAATGGCATTTTAGATTAGTCACAGCTGAGCCTCGCTTCCGTCCTGTGCACTGGGGAACCAGATGCAAAGGAAAAATGCAAAAATATTTTTTAAAAGGTGGAAAAAAACCCACCAAAATAAAAGAGGCAGTTGAGTACAAGGGAAGGAGCAGAGGGCGTCTGGCGGCTATCCCTCGGGGGTGTCTGGCGGCTCCCAAGGGCCCCTCCTTCTGGCCAGGAGCTTTCCTTTCACCCATCGGGGTCCCCTGACCTTGACCGCATGCTCTGGTCCCGGGGGGAGGTGCAGGAGCAGGAGGGCCTGGATGGGGGACCTGACGGCTCCCCAGCGGGCAGCCCGGCCGGTGCCTGTCATGCGGTGGCCGTGGACGCAGGCCCCACACCTCACGTCCCGGCCTGGACCTGACTCCGCTGCCGGGCAGCTCGGTGGCCTCTGGGGGGTCGCCCGCACAGGCTCACCTGAGGTTGCGGGGACGGTGCTGAGCCTCCGGGGGCTCTGCCTGTGAGAGGCACACCTGTGCCCCCACCGACCCAGGCCCTGCACGTGGCCCCGGGGCTTCAGGCGGCAGGCCCCATTCTAGTGAATGTCCGCTCTGCCCTTCAGGGGCGTCCAGGGTCCTCCCAGCGCCCAGGGCCCTGCTGGTGTTTCCGGTGCTGACCGACCCACCGGGGGCACTCTGCGGGCCCGGGGACCTGAGCAGAGACAAGGCCAAGTTCGTGGATATTTGTGAGCTTGGGGCCGGGGACCGGAAGGACGAAGGGGAGCAGACGGGGAACAGATGGAACCCCCCGAGTAGCTCCTGTCTCCTCCCTGCCCCCCTCCACGCCGACAGTTCACTCCTCAGGTTCCGATTGTGGAAAGAGACCGGATGAACCTCTCCAGCCTCCCGAATGCTGCTGACGACGCCCTGCCCGGACCAGACCGCTCTCTCTCTCTCTCTCTCTCTCTCTCTGTCGGGAGCTGCACTCTCTTCTCTCTTACTCCAGTCGTCAGTCACCAGAACACGGAGGGGCTTTTACGGATGTGCCGCGGACCCGTCTCTTTTCCTGTTTGTTCCATCTCATTAAACGGGTCCAAACGCCTTGCTGGCAGCGTGCTGGGAAGGACGGAGCGCTCTTCCCAGCCTTGCAGGAAGAAGTACAAAGGGGGTATGAGAACATTCTGCAGATGCCGGCGTTTGGCAGGGGGATCCTGCACGAGGCAGGGCAGGTCCCACCTTCCACACGGGGCGCCGCTCAGGTCGGGTAACACGTGGGGACCGTGGCCCAGCAGGCCTCCTCCCGGGCAGTGCCTCTCCGCACCCCGTGGTCTGAGAAGGGGGTTTGCAGAGGCTGCTCCCCCACCCTCTCCCAAGAACCCCACTTCACAGACAGGAGAGCGGGTGCCTGGAGGTGTGAGTACCACGCCTGGCGTCTCCCGGCCGGTCCCCGACGCTCCGATCCGGAGCCTGTCCTCTTAGCGGCACACGATGGGGTGGCCTTGGGACAGCGGAGTCTGCGTGCCGCCTCTAGGAGTGACGCGCTGAGACTGGCCAGGCCTGAGCAGCCCCCCGTCCAGGACCCTCAGAAGTGCCCCCTCCTTTCTCCCAAAGCCCTTGCCCTCTGGACCCGCGGCGTGCAGGGGCGGACGTGGCTGCACCCACGTCACAGCCGGGCATGTCACGGACAGGTGTCGGGGCAGGTGCACACCCACAGCCATGGTGGCCAGGTGTGCCCTGCTTCAGGCTTACCGGAGTCCACTGGTACCAGAGCTCGTCCACTCCCGGGCTCGAGTCTGTGTTCGAGTCCCTCCCATGGCCTCCCTGAGCCTCAGTTCCCTTCTGAGAAATGGGGACTCAGACGCTGCTGCGGGCCGTTGCAGGGGTGGGTGTCTGGGAGACCGTCAGGAGGACGCACCCAACGAACACCAGCAGACCCTGGTGAGCAGGGCCCGGCTGGCCCGGCCTCCGGATCCCTGCAAGGCGGAGGGCCGGGCCCCCAGGCATGGGGGGCGGGGTCTTGAGCCGCGAATCCAAAGCCAAGGGCTAGGCAGGCTCCTTGTTCCCCTGTCTCTGCAGCGGGCGCTGCCCCGCTCCCCGGGCCTGAAACGCTGTGTGCACCCGCCTTCCTGATGCGTGGAGACAGGCTGGCAGATCGTTCCTTTCCTCTTTCCAGAACCTCTTTAGCATGCCTAAAAAAAAAAAAAATGAATCAAAAACGCTTGAAGGATTCTATTCTTAGCATTGAAAACGTATCCATAAATCTATATTGAGAAACGGAACACAATAGACTCTTCCGGCTGAGAGAAGCCGGCCTTTGACGGGTTATGGCCAACATCTCCAGCCTCGGAGCATGAACGGCAGCTCGCGGGTGATAATTGGCCTCTAATTGACACTCGGTCGCCTCCGGGGCCATCCTGCCCGGGGGCTCCTGGAGAGAGGTCCGGGGGGAAGCGCTGAGGACCTCGGAGGCAGAATCACCCTGAGACCGGCTGCCGTCCGGAATCGTGGAATCAGCAAAGCGGAGCAGACTGAAGCAGCACCTCCCTCTGTCTCCGTCTCCCTCCCTCCCTCTCTCTCTGTCTGTCTCTTTGCCTTTGTCCATCTGCCTGCCGGTCTCTCTTCTGCTCTCTCCTTTCTCTCTTTACCTGCTTGTCTCTGTGCCCATCCTCCCAAAACTTTCTCTCTCGGGGTCCGCCTTTACTCCTCACAGCTGAGACGAGTGAGGGCAGGCGGGGACCCCGTTCGCCCCTTCCTGGGGCCGCCGGGTGTGGACAGTCTGTGGCTTTTCTCTGGGGCGTGGTTATGCTCTTTGGAAATACTTTGATCTGCTCAGTCCTGCTGTTAAGCTCCGGTATTCTTTCTTTTTTTTTTTTTTTTAAATGTTTTATTTATTTTTGAGAGACAGAGAGACAGAGCGTGAGCAGGGGAAGGGCAGAGAGAGAGGCAGACACAGAATGTGAAGCAGGCTCCAGGCTCTGAGCTGTCAGCACAGAGCCCGACGCGGGGCTCGAACCCACAGACCGTGAGATCATGACCTGAGCCGAAGTCGGACGCTCAACCGACTGAGCCACCCAGGCGCCCCTGAGCGCCGGTGTTCTAGTGCAGGTCGGCGTCGGGTCCAGGACTGGCCTTGCCCACTTCGGGGGCACAGCCCGCTCACCCCCAGAGGCTGCCCTCCGCCCCCTGGATTCTGGGGCTCCCAGGCACTACTCCATGCTTCAGGGGTCTTTCCCGGTGTTTGCCACTAAGCTGATTCTTCGTGGATTTCCCCCAAAAAGCATATGTGTGGTCAGAAGTGTGGGAGGTGACGTCAGTCCTTCATGAGAGCCTGGCTTCATCGTCCTGTTTGCCCAGCAAGGCTATGATGGTCTCCTGTGCTTTTGTTCCACGGCAAGGACGTCTAACTCTGTAATCTGACAGCCGCCCGGCAGCCGCACCGTGGTTTTGCAAATGACGGGAGGCGTGACCAAGGGCACTCGCCAGATGCCCAGCACCCCCAACCCACAGCCGCCCCCCCCCCCCCAGCCTGTCGGTGCTTTTGATGTGCGGAGGAGAAGCCGGTTTCTGAAGATCTGATTGAAGTTTGGGCTGTGTCAAAGGTCAGAGGCAGGAACGGCCCGATGAAAGCAAACACAATCACGCGGGAATGAGCGTCTTCACGAGCCCAGGGCTGGGTCAGCCCAGGTCAGGAGTGAATCACTGGTTCCCTTCCGTGAGCAGAGGGGCGGGTGGCTGCGGTGCTAACGCTGCCAGACTAACCTTTTCTGTGTATTCAGGGGAGGCCGCGGAGGCTCTCCGAGACGGGAGCCCCGCTCCTGCCGGACGGTCTGTGTGCAGAGGCTCACAGCCCGAGTCGCTCTGGGCCGCGCTGGAGCTGCAGGCAGCCTCGGACCTCTCCGGGCTCTTGGGGAAGATGCAGAAGGAATTTTTAAAAGCCTCAGAGCCAGCGAACCCAGCAACAGATACACATGCAGACACGTGCACAGAGATGCGGGCGTCCGTGGCCTCGCCCCCCCGGATTTCGTGGAAGTGCAGAAGTCGCTTAAGGGTGAACCCGGGTCCTTCCTGCGCGGCGGGGCCCGGCCTGGGTTCTTCTGTCTGATTCGGACGAGCACAGCGCTCGACATCGCTCCCGTCAGCCCATCCTTCACTCCCGGGATGCCCTTTAGAAAATGGCCTGGCGGTGTTTCCTCACGCACGCGTCCTGCCCACGCTTTCTGTTTGGAAGACTTTTCCTGCGAGACCCCCGAGGCGCTGGCACGGGAGGCGGAGGGCAGAGCGGTCGGGGTCTCCACGGCCAGTGCCTGGACGGCCTGACCCGTGTGCGGGGCTGTGTGTGCGCCGCGGGGCAGGCGGTGGCCGGTGGGCAAGGGCGGACACGGCGGAGCCACGTGCTCAGGCCGGAGTGGGCTCTCTCCGGACTCTGGGTGCACTTAGAGAAAAGCACCGGGCTCGGTGGGGGGCGGGGGGACTGAAAACAAGCGGAGGCGCTGGTGCTCCAGGGTGCGGCCGGGGATTAAATGTGGCTGCGGCCCGAGGGCGTTGATTGCTGCTTCGCACTGAGCGCTCGCTGCCCCCAGCTCCTGCGGGTGCCCCTCCCAGAGCCCGGCCTCCAGCTGTCTGTCCCCTGGGGTGTCTCTCAGCTTCTCCTGCCCTGTCCCCTGCCCCCTCCCCTGCACCCCCCCATGCTCGGGTGGCCCTCGGCCCCCCGCTTTGCTCCTGGCACTTTGCTTGCACACGCTGCGATTTTGCTGCTCATTCATCAGCTCCTGAGGGAAGGACGCCGCTGACAGCATGCTGGCCTGGGGGGGCCCTGGACAAGGAGTCGGGCCCCGGAACCCAGATTTGCCGTGAACTGGCTGGGTGGGCTTGGACGAGCAGATTAGCCCCTCCGGGCCTCGGTTTCCTCAGCTGGCAAGCAGTGATGAGGGCCCAGAGAGCTGGATGACTTGAGAATCAGGTGACGCGGTGTCCGACTGGCTCAGTCTGTTGAGCGTCTGACTCTCAATTCCGGCTCAGGTCAGGATCCCTGGGTCGTGAGATCGAGCCCCGTGTTGGGCTCTGCACTGAGTGCAGAGCCTGCTTGGGATTCTCTCTCTCCTTCTCTCTCTCCCCTGCTCGCACACACTCACTCTCCGTCAGGGATGCCAGATTCTTCTGTATTTCTTCTATGCCACGCAAGACTTCCATTCTTAAAGTCTGACTCCTCATGAGCCAACGCGGATGCTGGAGCTCCAGCCATCACGTTCTTATTCTAGCCAAAGATAAAGAGAAAGTGGGTGGGGGAGGAGAAAAGAGATGCGACTTCTACTTGATTCAGCTCCCTCTGCGGGACTTTCCTAAAGTCCTACAAACTCTTCAACCATTAGAGCTGCAGGTAAGGAAAGAAAGGGAACGGGGGCAGGTGGAGTCACACGCATGTCCTTTAAGTGGCTCGTGTCCCACTGGTCAGATGGGAAACATTGTTATTCGGGGGCTACAATGCTGCTCCACGTTTCTAAGGAAGAAGGTGAACATATACTGAAGTAGCCTCCCAGGAGCGTCTGGCACACGGAGAATATCTCATTTAATTCTCAGGCAATGTGTGCATGAGCGCGTGCGTGGGGGCTTTGCGACAGAGGAAACCAAGGATCAGAGAGGCGAAGGGCTCTGCCCTGGGCTGTGCCCACACTGGAGCCCGACCCACGCCCTCCGCTGTCAGCGCCGGCTGGGCGCACGGCAAGGTCATTCAGGTCAGTGCCCCTTCTCCTCGGGACACCCCCCCACCCCATCAGGTCTCCTCTGAACTCCGGCTGTTCTGGAGCAGGGCAGAAGGGGGCAGGGCCGCCTGTGAGGGACCCGAGGGCGGCGGGGGAAGGGAACATGGTCCACAGAGAAGATGTGATTAAGGGCAGCTAAGCGCCCACACCTCCGTGGACTGTGACTTCACGTGGTGACTAGGAGGTCTCTGGCAGCATGTGGCCATCTCCTGTTACCTCAGGGCTGCGGGAGGCTCGCTCGGGGCGGTGAGTGCTCACCTGGCAGGTTTACCTGCTCTGTGTGGGTTCAAGTCTTCGGTGAGCCTCCCCCTCAAGGGAGACAGCTGCCGGTCTCTGGTTCTGAGCCACATAAATGTGGGTCTGGTCTCTCGTGGCGGCAGTAGGGGGTAGGGGGACAAGCACACGGGGAGGGGTAATGGGCAGGAAGTGAGAACTGGCCAGCGGTCTGGAAAGTGCCGTCCAGCACATCAGCGCTGTCTCCCGAGGCTCAGGGAGCCGGCGCCACTGGCTAAAGTGGTCACATCGCCCAGCGGATGGTGTGGGGTCCTCGCCGGTAAACAATCTGAAGACGAAGGGGTGGGAACTCACGGCTCCTGAGTCATGCGGGGGCTACAGAGAGAGAGGCTGCAGTGAACACAGCCCGGGAGGGTGGGAGGGAACTAGGTGTTTGCAAACGGAGAGGGGCTCAGTGTTGGGGGTCCCAGGCTGGCCTCGGGGACGGCTGGGTTAACTCGCGGTCCCGCAGCAGGTTCAGGTCTGACCTTCCTGGGCGTCCCACGTGGGCAGGATGGTGGCCATTGGCAGGACAAGGCACACCTCAGATGCCCCCTCTGTAATTTGTGTCCTCGCTCCAGCACCCAAGCTGAGGGCTATGGACTGTCTTCTCTTTTGAGCCAGTCCCTGTTTGCGCCTGTACTAGTTTCCAGAGCCGTGTAACGATGTTGGTTCTCTCCATCACACTCTGCCCCATTGAGAGGACCCTCACCATCCACCTAATTATGCTTTGGGGAGACTTGCTGCTAATTCTAGTCCGAGAGTAGACACAGAGCCCAGGTCTGGCCGACCACAGCCTCATATTCTGTGGCCACAATGAGCAGTTCAGAATTTGCATGTGTTCTGGTCAGAGTCAATCAGATGCCATGAGGCCTAGGTGTATACTCTTGGGAAGGGGCACGCATGGAGCTTGGAATATTGGGATGACGTGAAGCTGGAGATGCCAGGTGCCGCCTTGCAGAGCCCGACATGAAATCAACACAATGAAAGATAACACTGGCAACTGGAGAGAAGCCAGGTTCTGAAGAGCACCTGGGTTAAGCCACACCTGAAGCGAGACCACCTCGGATGTCTCTGTTAAGCAAATAAATGAATTCCCTTCTCACCCAATGGTGGTTGAGTTAGTTTTTTTTTTAATCACTTGCCTTTGGAAAGGTGCCAATTAATACAAAGCCAGATTATTGCTAGGACTCATGTCTGCTAAGGTGCCCTTGTACACACATATGTATGAGACAGGAGTCAGACCCAGGCCTTGCCCATGGAATGTACTAGATCTAGTAAGGTAGACTGAATATAGCCTTGGCAAATAAATAATTACCACTCCTGGTAGAAATTCTAAAACCTAAGTGGAGACCCTCAGGAGTTCCAAGAAAGGAGAGACTGGGAGTTTAGAGCAATCGAGGAAGGCTTTCTGGAAAAGATGGATCTTCATACGTGGATGGGGTCGAACTCTCTACTGTGTTTGAAGCTCCAAAGAGACTTCACATGCAGGAGCGGACATGAGTCTTTCAATTTAATTCTTGGCTCCAGCATTTTCCAAATGAACCCTCATCACAGTTGGGCAGTAGGAGAGAAATGTTTCTGGACCATATTAAAAGGAATGACCTTTTCTCTCTCTTTATACTCCCCCCCCCTTTTTTTCCCCCAGGGAGCCAATTGAAAAAACAATGCCCGTGTGAAGCCTTCTTCGACCTCTTCTAGGGCCAGGTTCTCCCCTTCGGAATTCCTGCCCGGCGAGAAGTTGAATGTTGTGAATTGTCTGCATGTTTGACCCGTATCTGCTGGTCCCGGAGCTTGTGGGGGGCAAGCTCTGCCATTAATGACATGAGTGCAAAGTAAGAGAGAGTCACAGCAGCTTAATATGCAAACTCATGTCCCAGGCACCTGGGGCATGTGTGCGTCAGAGCAGCAGGTGACTAGGAGGGTCTTCGGTGGGCTGATAGGGTCTAAACATCGGATATGTTTCTGCTACTCAGAGACCAGCCTGCCCTCCAGGCAGCGAAAGCATGTGGAGCCCTCAGATAGGAGCAGATGCCTTTTAGCATCAGGCTTTCCAGCATATCCTCGGGCAGAGAGACCTTTGGGAGAAAGTCAGTGCGACCCAATGGGAGGCAATCATACCTTGTTGGAAACAGTCTGCCTTCCTCTAAGACCACGACTGTGTTTCAGACAGGTCACTCCTTAACATGGTGTTAACGTGATGGGGTTGAGGGAGGACAACTTCGGTCATTGAGGCTGACAACGTCCAGGACCCACAAAAACAATGTGGGCAGAAATGCACATAATGAAAGATCGTTTGTCCAAAGATCCCATCCTGTAAACTGTGAATTCCTCGGGCGCGTGGGCCAGTCTGTGGCAGATGGAATGGGCGGACTAAGAACCTTATAGCAGTAATATTAAATATACCAGGTTAAAAGTCAGGGAGAAGAGAAGGTAGAGCTTTACAGGTAAACCAAAGGGAAAACAATTCCATAAAAATGGGAAAGAAGTTGATGAGGAAAAGTTGTGTACATTGAAGTCCAAGTGCATCAGAGAAGGACCCTGGTGTGAGAGGGGGCTTGCTGACGGAGCCCTCAGGGAAGAGGGGTTCCCAGGAAAGCTGCCCTGGCATGGGGCAGTGGATTTATAAAAAGTGGAAGGACAGGGGGCTTGGGTGACATCTAACGAGGGTGAGTCTGGCTGACAAGGAGAGTGAAAAGATGACTTCTGCTCCAGCTTTCTGGGGCTTCCTGACCCAGCCTTCTGTGTCAGCCACAGGATGGATGAAGAGGCTGCAGGAATATACTGATTCAATAGACTAAGAAGAAATAGTCAAGAGCCACTGCTCCAATCTCCTGTGTGAACAGGATATGACCCACTTCAGATTGTGGGTAATTCTGGGTTTGAATGAGTGACGAGAAAGCCACAGAGGATGGAGAGAAGAAGACCTGGTCATCTCCAAGCGTGTCCAGGACAGACAGCTAATCACCAATGCCCATTTCTGAGGCCATTCTGACAGCCAGGGACAAGGAGGATGTGTTTTTGTGAAAGGAAGAGGCTCCTGAGCACCTGATCCTCTCCCTCCCATCTTTACCCTGCCCTGCTCACACTTTGGTGGCACACAGGGGACTCCAAGAATGACCCTAGCCCTTGGCCATAGTTGATTGATCCAATGGTGGGTGCCCAACTTATGCTGGGCTATTAAGTCCCTTTCCGGAGCTCTGGATTTAGGAAAGATAGAAATTGGGACCATCTCTCTTTGGGTGGCTGAAGCAGCAGCATGTCAAACTTTAGAGCTGCTGGAGTCAGGTTTTTTCCATGAGGATTGGGAAACAAAAAAAGGCGGTCTTCAGTAGGAAAGGAGAGTGAGACGAATGTGCCCAGAGTGGCATGCTATATTTTAAGGGATGACCTGAAGCACTCAGGTCCCAGGATCGAGCAGTTCCTGAGGTCTATCTCTATTCCTGCTCTTCCTGCCAACTCATCTTTGAAGTCTGTGGGGTTCCCCTCTGTCCATCCCTTCAGTGAAGAAAACTTCAGTGGGTTGGAGTTGGGTTTCTTCCACTGACCAATTCAGAATGGGAAGACAGGTGGAGAGATGGAAATGTCTTTGTGGCACACAGCTCCCCAGCTGACTCACAATCTCCCACTCTCCTGCCCAAGGCGATGCTTTCCTGGATCCATACCCGATTCCTCTTTGGTTTCAAATGTGGTCCAGTTACCAGGCTTAGAAATCTCAGCAATCTTGTGCTGGGGGAAACTAGATGCTGCACCCTTGAATTTAGAGCTGGACACACAGAATCCTTGATTTTTTCCCTCTCTGAATAGATTCCTTCTGTCACAGACAAATCCAAGAGCCCTTCAGACTGTCAGGCGTGGACCTGGTGTAGCCCCACAGGTAAGTCTTCAAAGGACAGATGAACTGGAAGGAAGAGAACTTTGAGAACTGCAGCTGGACAGAGACAGGAAGGGCAATGATTGCCTGGGAGGAAATATTTTTCAAGGCTGGGCAGAGAAGTCTTAAACACACTTGCAAGAGGCAGGATCCTGGGAGAGAAAATGGATTAACCTGAACAGCTCCCTCTAGCATGAAATATTCTCATAAACAGAGTCAGCATTCAGTGGAACTCATGCAGAAAGGTTGGAGGAAGCCCCAGGGAAAGACACTGCTCAGAAAAATCCCCAGCTCGCTCAGCTTATAAGCCTGTCCTTCAGCACCCAGGACAGCACCATGCCCTCTGGCGAATGGGAGAGAACCTAAGATGTACTCAGGCAATAGCTGGATGTCACTGGAGGAAGATGATTGAAATCCTTAACTGTCAGGCTTGACAATGGCCCTGATAGTATAATCTGATTTTTAATTGTATAGACGAGGAAGTTTGGCTGAGATGGGGGGCGGGTAACTTGCTCTGGGTCATGCTATTAGTTTGTGGTGAGATAGACCAGAATTCAGGTTTCCAAATTTTCCCTGAAGCCCCTGTCTCATTTTTCCAAACCGAATGGTCCAGCCATCCACCCATCCATCCATCCATCCATTCATTCACTTATCCATCATCCATCCATCCATCCATCCATCCATCCATCCATCCACTCATCCATCCATCCATCTATCCATCCATCCATCCATCCACTCATCCATTCATCTATTTATCCATCCACCCATTTACCCATCCTTCCATCCACCCATGCAACTATCCATCCATGGATCACTCCACCATCACTAGCACAACTTAATTGAAGGAAACAGGATAGTTGTCAAGCACTCTGGTGCTGGTGTGTCAAGTTAAAAGCCCATCCTTGACACCAGGTTGAGTAAAGCTTTCAGACTCATTTCATCTTCAATTTTTATAGATGTAAAATGTAGGTGTTGTTGCCTATGCTTGCATCAGATGGTTGTCCTGACGATTTACTAAGATTATGTATGTTGACACTTTGTGGGAAGACAAAAGTCCTCTCTACTTTCAGTTCACAACCTTTCCAAAGACATTCAGCTGGTAAAATGTTAGAGTTTCATTTGGTAATGCTCCAAATAGAAACAAATGGATTTTTTTCTATCGAGATATCTTCATGTTCATTGACTCTTTCCTCTATCATCATCATTCTGTTATGAAGCCCATTCAATGGCTTTTAAAAAATTATATTGATTGTATTCTTCAGTTTGTACCTTTTATTTCTTCGCTGAAACCTATCTTTCCATGAGGTTCAAGAGTGTCCCCTAGCTTGTTGGAGAATTTTTACAGTAGATACTTTAGTCTCTTGGGTAATTTCAACATCTGTGTCACCTTGAGATTAGTGTCTGTTAATTGTCTTTTTCTTACCAGTGTTGAGTTTTTTCTGCTTCTTTGTTGCTGACTACTTTTGGATTGCATTCTGAACACTTTGAATATTATGCTTTGGCCTCTGTATCTTAATTAAATCTGAAGTAGAATGCTGATATTTTTGTTGCTTTGTCAGACTATCAACTTAGTTATGTTCAGGACACAAGTTATGACCATCCCACTAAACGCTGTGGGGGTTGAAATGAAGTTTTATTTTTAAAGTCTTTTAATTGCTGTTTGGATATGTCCTGTCTTGCTGCCACTCAATGGCCAGCCTGGGACCTAGGAGGTAGTCTATCTCTTAGTTCAGTTATCAGAGTCTTTTATTCATGTGGGTTTAGATCATATCCACATATCCACAGCTTGGGAGAAATCCCAGAAGTTTCCCAAGCTCCTGATTCTTTATGATTTTCGGGGGGGGGGCCTTATGGTTCTTGTGGCCATAAATTGTGGGCTTTATTTATCCTGCTTTGGTATGGACTTCCTACAACAAATCTTGCTTGGGCCAAATTGTGGGAGGACAAAGAAAGGATAAAAGTAGTGGGATTTACTCCATCTTTTAATTTTTTAAATGTTTATTTATTTATTTTTGACAGAGAGAGAGGGAGAGAGAGAGAGAGAGGGAGAGAGAGCGCACAGGCAGGGGAGGGGCAGAGAGAGAGGGAGACACAGAATCTGAAGCAGGCTCCAGGCTCCAAGCTGTCAGCACAGAGCCTGACGAGGCACTCAAACCCACGAATTGAGCCAAAGTTGGATGCTCAACCGACTCCACCCTTTTAAGACCACAGCTTCTGTAACTGGAGGAGAACCTTTGGGTTCTCACTGATGCTGCTGTTGCTGTTGCCACAGTGGGGATGCTTGGAGTTTGGGGTATGAAAATGGAGGAAAGAAAAGAAATGAGACATTTCCTCTACTCTCTCTGAGTGTTAGAGACCACTCCTCAAACCAGAGCTAGAGGGCTTCTCCTGGAGCTTCTCCTGTCCTCATCAAAGCTCACTTCTGGGCTGGATTAGGTCTTGACTGGAAGATACCAGAGGAAGACAAAATGGTAAACTAATCACTGGTCCACCGATCTCCCTCCAACTGCCTGCTGTTTGCATTTCAGAGTCCTCACAGAGATGCTCCACGCACCTGTGCAGGGTTTATAGCTGCGTACAGTGGGAGAAGCAAGGTGGAGTGTGCTTATTCTACTTATCCTCAGAGCTTGGCTTGGATGTAGATTCTGTGACTTCAAAGACCACTTGTTCCTCTGGGACCCCTTGTCTCATGGATGTTCCCAGTGCATCCTTGGAATACATATAGCATCTTCATAGCAGAGGTCTGGACACATCCCCAGTGGAGTTGTCTTGGACTGCTAAGGGCAACCATCAAGTCATCTGCCATATCAAGAGGCTGGAGTCACCACCTGCTAGTAATAACACTAGATTGGAAATATAGCTCCTGCTGCCGAAGCTCACTGTTAGAAGATCACAGCCAGGTTGAGCCACGCAGACTTAAACTCTTAGGAGGTGAGAATGTGAGAAAGGTCAGCTCCCTTGGGCTCATGTGGCATTTCAGCAGTCCCAGCACTAATAACATAGAAGGCAGGTCTTCTTCCATCTCAAACTTTCTCCTGGCTACTCAACTCTGGTCCATGGCATTATTTTCTCACAATTACTTGTTCCTTCTTGGGAATGAGTTAGCATCCTTGGGCAGCCATGACAAAGCACCACAGACTGGGGGACATAAAAAACAGAAATTCATTCTCTCATAGTTCTAGCAGCCATAAGCCCAAGATCAGAGTGTTAGCAATGTTCTTGCCAAGGGCTCTGAGGGAGACTTGTTCCAGGCGTCTCTGCTAGGTTCTGGTGGTTTGGTGGTAATTTTTGGCATTCTTTGGCTCATAAATGTATCATTCCATTTCTGCCTTCATCTTTACGTGGTGTTCTCTCTGTACGTGTATGTCTATGTCCAGGTTTCCTGTTTTCACGAGGACACCTGTCACACTGGTGTCCTATTCCAGTATGACCTCATTTTAACTCCACTAATTACACCTGCAATGACCCTATTTCCAAATCAGGTCACATTTTGAGGTTTTTGGGGTTAGCACTTCAATGTATGAATTTTGGGGACACAATTAAGCCTATGATGCTTCCTATTCCTTGCCATGCAGGCAGAGTGCACTTTTTTGCTGCATTTGACTTTGAGTATGGCCATGCAATTTGCTTTGGCCAAAGGAGTGTGAGTGTATGTGATATAGCCCTTCCCCCACTCAACTTCAGGCAGAAACTTTAAATGAGCACATGTTGTCTGACTCTGCTGCCCTTGTCCTGCCCTTCACCATGAGAAAGTGGGGGCCAGGTTTTGGGTGCTCTTTGAGTCTGGGTTCTAGAAAAAAAAAATGACCCATGTAGTCCAGCAGAGCCCAGCAGAGTCTAGCAGAACTCAGTAGAGCTCAGTAGAACCTGGCAGAATCCAGAAGAACCCAGCGGAGCCCAACAGAATCCAGAAGAACACAGCAGAGCTCAGCAGAGCCCATCAGAGCCCAGTTGAGCCCAGAAGGACCCAGTAGACCCCACAAGACTCCAGCAGAGCCCAGCAGAATCCAGGAGAACACAACAGAGCCCGGTGGATGTTTGGTCAATATATAGACCTTGTGGAAAATGAGGAAAAAGTAACCCCATTTGTTGGAAGCCCCTGAGATATTGGGACTGTTTGTTACTGCAATGGAAGCTGACTATTACATTAATTTTCAGCAAAATTAATGGCTGGGCGAGCCACAGATGTTAGCTGGAAGCTGACATGACAAAAGTACTTAAAAACTCCATCACATACCATGAAAAAATTCAGTTATTTTAAAATACTATTACTGCTAATAAGAGCTTAACAGCATTGACTTCACCATAATCTGATTAGAGACCCACATGGATTTCGGCATGTGAGACCTGATTTAACTAATGCCTCTGAATTATTCAGAGAAATTTCTGTTGCAAGATGCAGGAGGACAGGGACAGCAGGTTCTGCAAAGCGCCTGCCACAGGCTGGGCTTGCCTGCAGTTCCCAAGAAATTTCATTCCCGATCTCGATCGGCATTCTGGACTCGAGGCAGGCCAAGCCATCCCTGGTTTCGTTCAGGATCCTGAGCTGTGACTCTGTCCACCTGTGCCCTTCTCCTGCCTGCCGCCTCTCTGGGGCTGCCCTTGTCCTTCCTAACCACCAGGGCAGGTTAGCTCTGGGGTGATTCAGATCCAAAGAGGGTTGAACTTCCAGTTCTTCACCTCCAGGATTGCCTTGGGAAGCCGGGTCTTTGACTCCCGGTGGGAAGAACCATGCAGAGGGTCTTTATTTGGACCATGGCAATGGACAGGATGGCTTCCCCTGCTGGGTCCGAGTCGTATCTGGCACACCTCAGGGGGACGCCATAAAGGTTTGGTCAATGAATAAAAGTGCCTCTTACGTCTGTGCAGTGCATTTGGGCTTACGAAGCACAGAAGCCTCTAAAACATCACACCTGTGAATAAGGCATCAGGCTCTCCACTCATAGTGAAGGCGGCAGAGCAGGTGAACGAGGTAGTGTGGCCATTTAGTTGGGACACCAGGACCTGAACTCAGGTCTGCTTCACCCCAAAGCTGTTCTGACCATTGTATGTGAAGGAACGGATGGTGTGCATTTTAGGGTACTGAAAGGCCCTCCTGTCTACAGACTCAAATCCCCACATAGCTCACTCCCTGGATGAATGCCCTGAGTGGGGGTCCCCACTCTGTCTTTGCTATCCATTTACATTTTAGGAGAGTGTGTGCCTCAGACACGCAGAACTGGCCACCACCCTGAGATGCCAGCATAGGGCACATGGGGGGCCTTGTTTGGATGGGGACGGGGAGGGTCGGTAGTGGGACTCCCCTCTGGAAGGATGGAGCTCTGCTCCGGGTCGTTTGTGGTCAGAGAGCAGCAGAGAACATGAGGGCTTATTGCGGGATTGGGAGAGGAGGGAAGCCTGGCCCCAGAAGAGGGAGGGGGCTTAGTGGGGCTTCGGGTGGGACCCTTAGACTGTGAAGGGCAAAGCTTCTGTGCCAGGGGAGGAGAGAGCCAGTACCGAGGCCGGCTGGAAACCACTGACTGCTCTCAGGGTGCTGGGAACTCTGCCTCCCAGGAAGGCGGTCGGGGGGAGCTGGAAAGCCCTGGGTGGTGTCTGGACCCTGGCGCCCATCCTGCACGAGGGAGGCTGACGCTGGCTGCACCCAATGCTGATTCCGCGAGCCCTCCCCCGGCCTCCGCATCCTGGACATGGAGGCTCCGCAGCCAGCTGTGCTCTCTGGTGAACAGAGTGCGGCCGAGTCATTTCAAGAGCTGGCGGGAGTTTCCAGTGTCTCCGGTCTCCAGATGGTCTTGAAATTGCTGATCAAAACAGTCCAATTAGGCCCCAGCCTTGGGGGGATGAATAGTTAATTAAGTAGAAGGACCAGGCTTTGGCGCTTGCTTTACCTGACCAGAGTGGCACCACTGCCAAGCCGGAGGTTAAGAGAAACGCCTCCCTCTGTGCCTGTTTGTCAGGGTGCTTCTGGGCCTTCCCCTGGTGTGTGCCCTTGATCTCCACGCGGCGGCTGTCGGGCGAACTGTGAGGAGCGTTTCCTTGCTGCGGTGGAGGGTCGATTGGGAGTGGCATTTGTGTCCCCTCGTCTGGCTTTGTTCCCTGTCCCGGGAGCTCTGTGTCCACCAGGAGGGACGGACGTGGGGTTGAGGGATGGTACTCTGTCCGCGTGGAGGCAGCATGGGGTGCTGAGTGGAGGGACCCTGCCTGGTGGGCGAGCTGGCTTCAAACTGACTCCTGAAGGCAGATGGGCTCCAAAGTCTCTGTCAGCCGGAAGAAACAGAAAAATGCAAGCCCCTCCCCGTCCCTGAAGAACAGCGAAGCAGGAAATTAAACCTGTGAGTTTGGCAGCTGCTTACAGCTTCAGGGTGCAGCTCAGCTGTGCTGGGGGGACCCAGGAGAGCCGTGGAGGCTTGGGGGCTGCGTTAGTTCCCTGGAGCCGCCGGAACGGGGCAGCACAGACTGGCAGGTGTAAAACCAGAAATGTACGCTCTCCCAGCTCTGGAGGCCACAAGTCTGAGATCCAGGTGTGGGCAGGGCTGCTTCCTCCTGGAGGCTTCGGGGGACGGCCCGTCCCAGCCTCCCCACCAGTTCTTTACCCCGGGGGGCTGCAGGTGATCCTTGCCTGTAGACATGGCCACTGCCACCCCACCTGCTTTCTGTGTGGATCTGTGTGTCTGTGTCCGGCCCTCCCTCGTCCTCCGAAGATGCCCACCGTCATCCAAAGGGACCTCAGTGATAGCTTGATGACAGCTGCAGAGGCTGATTTCCCAGACAAGGTCATATTCTGAGGTTACGGGTGGGTGTGAACTGGGGGGGGGGACACTGTTCAACCCAGTATGGGGGGCAAGAAAGAGGGGTTTGGGCAGGCAATCTTCTGTCACCTGACATGACCCTGGGGCGCGGGTGTGGGGACTGGAGTCGGAAACTGCCCTTTGAGGCCTCTCTCATCTCTCCCGGACGAAGCACGTGGACCTCGAGGTGGCTCGGGTGGGGTGAGGGATGAAACTCTTCTTTCCACCGAGAAGGGTGACAGCCCGCGGGCTGTGTCCTCAGCACGAAGATTGAGTTTGGATCCTCTTACTGAAGGCTCTTCTCTGAAACATCTCCAGGAAGATCAATGACTAATTCTGCAATCAAAGAGGCCCTCGTCGGAGAACCGCACTCTGAGCGTCTATGACCCAGACTAGTCTTCTGCAGCTTGGAGAACAAATCAATACATCTCAGGGCAGCGTGGCCCTAGAGGGGACCCTACACCGAGGAGTCTCTCAGGGAGCACTCGTTACTGGAGGCACTTAAAGCATCGGGGCAGGGGGCCCTCGGCGAGGCGGGAGGCGGGAGGCGGGCTGGCGGGGAACCGAGAGCAGGAGCTGAGAGCAGAAACAGCATGACATGAACCGTCTTCAACTTTTAATTGAGAAGGCGTCCAGATGCACGAGCTTCGCAGGTGGCCGACTTTCCATTTTGCCCTCATTTCTCCACGAGACGAGGGGCCCATATTCCCAGGAAGCTCACCTGTGTGCCCAGAACAGAGGGGTCTGAGTTCAAATGTAATATCGTTGAGACCAAAACTTCAGGGTGCTCCTTGGTGAGCTCCGAGGAAGCCACCGAGGTTTCTGTGAGCATCGGCAAAGGCAGGGAGGTGAATTAGAGCAGGGAACGCAGAGGGAGGCCATTTGCTCATTGGACAGGAAGCTCGAGCTGCTTTGAGCTTGCACTTGTGACGACTCGGGAGTGCGGAACGAGCTGAGAAAGTGGAAATGAGAGGGTGTGAGCCAGGCCGAGCAGCCGGGCTCAGTCCCCGATTTGGAGAAACCAGCATTCTGAGTAGCCCTCGGTATTCCTCATGGAATGTGTTTTCAGCCCTGTTTAGATGCCATGAATTATTATTTTCCTAAAGCAGGTGACTTCCCTCGGAATTCTTTGGAAGGCAGCTCTAACTTCTCATCCTGATGGTGACTCAGAGAACTTCAAATCAATTCCCCAGGTGGAAGTGGGTTTTGAGAGCACAGAAGAGACCCAGGCGAGAGGAGCCGACTTTGCAACCTCGCTCTGCTCTCCCTAATTAGCTGAGTGACCACAGGCGAATCACTTAACCTTTCCGAGATCCAGATTCATCATCTGTGAAATGTGGGCAGTGACACTAGCTGCTCTCCTGGCCCCGAGTTGCGGTGCTCACATGCAGCGGCCGGCAAAATCAGCTGGTAAGTGCAGGAGATTTTGGTGTCTCCTTCCTGACAGACGGTCCATACACTGGGGGGAACACTGGCCCGTCTGCAGTGACAAGGAAGAAGCAGGCAAGTCTCAGCTGAAATAAGGACGTCTAAACCAGAGCGAAGGAGCGATTTCACAGGAAAGTTAAGAGGTCACTTAGGTCTCAGTTTGCTTACATTCTCAGGAGAAATTGGGGCGCCTGAGTGGCTCAGTTGGTCAAGCGTCCAACTCTTGTTTTTGGCTCAGGTCATGATCTCACGGTTCATGGGATTGGGCTCCACGTCAGTCTGTGCGTTGACAGTGGGGAGCCTGCTTGGGATTCTCTCCCTCCCTCTCTGCCTCTCCCTTCCTCTCTTCCTCTCAAAATAAAATCAACATTAAAAAAATTATCAGGAGAAATAGACGCTTGAATTCCACTTAGCAAACATTTACAAAAGGACCTCTTCGTGCGAGTCACAGGACGGGCACACAGTCTGACCTCACGGATCTTGACAGTCAATGCACAAAGATAAAACACCCAGTATGTGCCACGCATGGGTGGCCCCATGGAGTCTTCAGAGGCCTCTTTTAAACAGATGCTGCTGGAATTGTCCTCGATTTTGGTGAATTGCATCATGTGTCTCTGGTGAAAGCAAGGGTGCTGAAGAATCAGATTTCCAGAAGGGCAGCGTGGGGTCAGCCTGGAGCAGCCCAAGCTGGTTTTTGATAGCCTTTCCTGGGCCTGGTAAGACTTGCTCCGGCCGATGACCTCCCCCTGCTCCATCTGAGCCAAGAAGCTTCCAACGAGGGCACAGTGTGGCTGTTCCTTCAGATTCTCTGTCTGAGAAGGGGCACAAGGAAGCGGGAAGCCAGAGGCAACTACTGCTGCTTCTGGTGTGGCCAAGACTCTATCCGAGCCCTGGGCGCTGGCACCGCTGGCCATGTGGGCTGGATCGGCACCTACAGCAGCTGCTGGAGCCTTGGGTGAGCCGGAGAGGCGCCGGAGGAAGGGCGAGCCTCTGTTCGGCCCCCTGGCTCGACCCTTAAAGTAGGCTCAAGATATCACTGCCCACTTGTTCCCAAGACACGGGACTTGCTGTGAACTCAGCGGAGTCCTGAAGGCCTGATGCCTTCTGCTCTTGAGCCGGTCTTGAAGGTCCTGGCTGGGTCACTGTTGACCAGGGGCTGGACCAAGAGCCTTGTGAAGGTGACTTTGTAGAAGAAATGGAGACCAACTTGTCTGCCTGTTCCTGCTTGCTTCCATGTAGTTTGGGGGTCTGTGGCCTGTGATGCTCTGAGAGTCTGGGGTGCCCTACTCAGGAGCCACTGTGTGCCCCTCTTCAAGCCTCTGTTCAATGGATAATAATGACTCTGCATCATGCCAGGCATTTAATGGACTTTCTGGGCCACCGTGTGGCTAGCTTGCGAAGCCCATGGAAGCAAGGCCAGGTCTGATGCATTCAGCAATCCCTTGCCATGTGCCTGGCTCTGAGGTGACTGTCACAGGTGCAAGTGTCCCCAGTGTGGCTGTTGGTGCAAAACGGCTAACACGTGCTGTGGTCAAGTGGGCTCGAGAAACACTGGACAGCACACACCTGAGCATTTTTCTTCCTCAGGATTTTCTGTGGAGGGTAACACAGCACTTCCTTAACCTAACTGAAGAATTGACTGTTTTTCCTTCTTCTCTTCATTACTGGGGTAAAATACGCCTAACGTAAAATTTACCAGCTCTACTACTTGCAAGTGATGGTTCTGTGGCACTAAACACACCCCTACTGCTGTGCCACCACCACCACATCTGTCTCCAGAACGTCTCTTCCCAAAATGAAACTCTGTCCCCCGAGACACTGACCCCCGCCACCCAGTCCCCAGTCCCTGGTGACATCCCCTCCGCTTTCTTCCTCCACGAATTTTCTCACTCGAGGGACTGCTTATAAGGGGACCAGACAGAATGTGTCCCTGCTGGCCTCGTTTATCTCACCTGGCATCTTGTTAAGGTGCACCCACGTGTGTCAGGATATCGTTCCTTTTTGAGGCTGAATCATAGTCCACTGTATGGTTCGACCACATTTTGTCTATCCGTTCGTTTGTTGACGGGAATTTGGGTTATATCTCCTTTGGGCTATTGTGAATAAGGCTGCTACAAACATGGGTGTGCAAATATCTGTTTAAGTCCCTGCTTCCATTGTTTTTGGGTGTATACTTGGAAGTGGAATTAGTAGATCATGTGGTAGTTCTATTTTCAATTTTTTGAGGAGCCACCATACTGTTTTCCATAGCGGCTGCACCAGTTTGCGTTCCCACCAACAGCATATGAGGGTCCAATGAAGGTCCCAACTTCTCACGCCTCCCGAGAACCTGTCGTTTCCTGGATTGTGATAGCAGCCTTCCTAATGGGTGTGAGGTGAACTCTCATTGTGGGTTGGTTAGCATTTTCCTAATGACAAATGATGTTGAGCATCTTTTCATGCCTTGTTGGCCATCCGTATGTCTTCTGTGGAGAAATGTCTGTTTGTGTCCTTTGTCCATTTCTGAGTTGCGTTGTTTGCTCTTTTGTTGAGTTGCAGGAGTGTTCAAGGATCTGCTGGTATTAATTCTTTATCAAATATATGACTAGCAAGTATTTCCTCCCATTCTGTGGGCTGTCTTCTCATTCCCTTGGTAGTGTCCTTTCATACACAAAAGTTTATAATTCTGAGGAATCTACTTTTAGAAGATGTTAGTACGACCACCAGATTGAGAAATGCTGGTCTAGTGAAGTCCCTTCTGTTGCTCGTTTGTCCATTCAGCAAAGATTCACCGAGTCCCTCCTGAGTGTCAGGTGTGTCCTAGGGGCATGGCTGTGACCACAGATAGATGTGGTCCTGTCCCCCTTCATGGGGGGACAGAAGACCAGTGGCACATGCATACAAAACTCAGCATCATTGTGGTAGGAGCTGTACAGACAACAAACTCGCTGTGGAAGGAGCTGCAGGGTGTGAGGCCCCAGAGACACCCTCTCTAAAGACTAGACACCTGGTGAGAAGTTGTGGAAACAGTTGGAGTGGGGTGCTCCTGGGGAGGGATGGATAAGTGTAAAAATGCTGAGGTGGGAAGAGGAGGCGAAGGTTGCCTTTCAGGACCGAGAATGTAAGGAGAGGTGGGTGTTGAGGCCGGACATGTGTTTAGGGGCTGCCATGGCTACTTAGGGGCCGGGGTTTTATTTTAGGTGTGTCAGGAACCACTGCAGGGTTTTGAGCAGGGGAAGAATGCAATCTGATTTCTGTTGAAAGACTTCTGGCTGCTCGGCTGTGTCACTCATCTCCCCCGCTCGTCAGTTCTGAATGGGGTGACCTTGGTCCTGCCCCACCGTCAGATCCTGGGTACTTACGGGCGCACGTCTGCAAGGGTTTGATAGCCATCCTTTTCATTCATAGATTGCTGTGCAGAGCTGCTGAGGGGACCCTGAGCCCGCACTGGTGCTGCATGCCGTGACCAGGCTCTTGGGAGTCTCTGTGTGGGAGAAAGGATGAGATTATTGGAGACCAGAGGGCAGGGTGTGGGAGAGCCCCATCCACTTCCACAGGAGGACCTTTCCCAGCCTCCCTGGCAGCAGCTCGCGACTCTGTTGCCGAGTCTGCCGACGGGATGTACTTGTGAAGGGGAGGTCCTGTGACAGTCCTAGGCTGCCAGAGCCCAGATACATGGGACACTGTCCGGAAAGGCCACCGGCATCACTGCCTGTTGCAAACCATGCTTTGGTGATCAAGAAATATGTTTTGCTGCTAAACCATAGACACTCTGGCACTGTTTGTTAGAGCAGCTGGCGAGTATTGCTCTGACTAATACATCTCCCGTTCCTGTCCCGCAGAAATGGCAAAGAGAGTCAAGGAGGATGAAGCGACCAGTGTCGCCATCCCTGGAAGACCAGACAGGAGCCCTGGCTGCATTGTGCTCGTGGGTCTGAAGGGGACTTCAACTTTGGCCGCTCCATTTCTTAACTAGGTGGCATGTTCTCTGAGCTCCGTGGCCCCAGTTAAAGATAGGGTGTGCCTACCTTTTTGCCTTTAAGTTACAACTGAAAGAAGTTAATAGAAAAATGCTAAGAGTGAAGTAAAAAGAGCCTCCAAATCATTTGGGGAAAATAGCAGGCATCAGGTAAGTACCTGGGGGAGCTGTGTGAAGGCAACAGTCTTTCTCTCCTGCTGCTGGGTTGGGTGTCAGACACAGGTGGGGCTGGTGCATCTAGCACCTTGGTCCACGGGGACCTGGGAGGACTTTCTCTGGAGTAGCTCAGACTGGGAAACCTTTAAGCTGCTGGTTGCGGGTTAGTCACACCAAACAGTGATTCTGCCGGACCAGTTAAGTGCCACACACTCTTCACCGTAAAAGGCACATTGTTTGTTTTGTATTGATTTCGGTGAAATCTTGATTAGCTGCCGAGGCATTGGAACGTAGATGGCCCCTGGGGCGTCTGTCTCGGGAGCTCCAGGAGACCCCGGGGGACCCGAATGCGGTGGTCTGGATGACTGTGGCTCCTTCTCCCACCAGGATTCAGAAGGGACACTAAGGAGCCCCCACGGATCTCGCTGGAGGCTGCGGTCTGCAGATCTGTGCACCACCCACGGGGAAGGTGTGTGGGACCGGAGGCTCCGTTCTTTTGTTCCTTTGTCCTCTCCTGCGGTGTCCATCAAGGCCATGCCCCAGGGCCAGACCCCATAGACACCCGGATGAAGCATCCCTCCCTCCCAGGACCTCAGGCTGCTCAGTGCTGGATGTAGGGACCTGGACGGGGTTAATCAAGAAGCACTCTGCACTCGCAAAAGTTATGGAGTTTCCCAGAGAGCTTCCGTTTGTATGTGCTTTACCCATTGACAATTCATTAAGGCTGAAAATGGAGACATTAAAAATTATGTATTTATTAGTTCGTAAAAAATAACAATAACAAACCCAATTACACGTTAACACAACATGTTTTGGGGAAAGCGATTATGCACCCCGCCCTCCCCCCGATAGTGAAAAACATGGTATGATTTTACCTCTCAGCAAACCTCTCTAATGTTTGGCTTTAACAGAAGACAGCTGGATTCTCAGAACGACTTCTGTGTTCAATCTGTTGTTTTGTTTGAAATATATGAAGAAAATACGGCCTCACATAGGTACGTAGTCAGAAAACAGAGGGGTGTTTTAAAAGCGTTTTTTTTAGGTATTTGTAGATGCTCTACAGATAATCCTAGATATTCTCTTTTCAAAAATTTTTTAATATTTATTTATTTTTGAGGGAGAGAGAGACAGCATGAGCAGGGGAGGGGTAGAGAGAGGGAGACACAGAATCCGAAGCAGGCTCCAGGCTCTGAGCTGTCAATACAGAGTCCCGACTTGGGGCTCGAACTCAGACTGAAGTCATGACCTGAGCTGAAGTTGGGTGTGTAACCAACTCTGTCACCCAGGCACCCCAGTAATTGTAGGTATTCTGCTTTGATAGTAAAATGAAAGTCAACAAGCAATGGTTTTTTAAAATGTTTATTTATTTTAAAAGTTTATTTATTTTGAGAGAAAGAGATAGAGATAGAGATAGAGAGAGAGAGAGAGGAAGAGAGAGAGAGAGAGAGAGTCCCAAGCAGGCTCCGCACTGTCAGCACGGAGCCCTGACTCAGGTCTCGATTCCACGAACTGTGAGATCATTACCGGAGCTGAAATCAACAGTTGGATGCTTAACTGACCGAACCACCCTGGTGCCCCAAGTGGTAGTTTTCAAGGCTGGTTGCAGTGTGGACTCAGAAACTGCATCAACAACATTGTCTTTCTTGCCACATCAAAATCCATCCTTCCAGGGGGCATGTGGCCCACGTGTGCACACACCGGTCGTCTGGAAAGTGCCGTTCACTGCATTTACACATCTTCCAAAGGTCAACACATCTCATTATTCAAGAAATCGCCTTCACCGAGATCAGCACCGGCTTCACCCGAAGACCCTGTCCGTTCTGGGACGTCCTCAAGCTCCTCATGGTGGAGACAAGTTTCTTGAAATTCTGATTTTGCTTGAGAGCCTGAATTCCGTCATTGGCAGCCAAGACTGCCAGCTGTTTCTGCTGGAGTGGCGGGCTCACTTTACATCTTTTGAGGAAACGTCTGCCAAACACCCAAGTCTAAACGACCATAGTTTGTCTCCGAACCGTTCCTTTAAGTAAAAATGTGGTTCGTAACCAAAGTGGCTAGTTCAGCTCATGACTCAAGTGCTTTCCCTTGAGACCGACGATCCACTTTGGTTTGAGCGAGGCTTCTTTAAGTGTGGTTCATATTCGATCACAGAGAATATTAAGTAGACGTGAACCCAGGGTTGAGATTTAATAAAATCGATCACTTTTACTGAAGCCCTGCTCAGCCACGGTGCCCAGCCCACGGGCCTGGCAGGGTGGCAAGGGCTCTGCTCCACACCGTCCCATGGGGATCTAGGCTGGAGCAGCTCTTCCAGCTTGAGGCATCACCATCTGGGACAAGTGGCCTTCTAGATTGTTCTTGCTGGAAGGTTTCATATGTGAAATTGGATACACCTTCCGGGGACACACGTTGCTTCTGCTGGTGGCCCATTGGCCAGAGTGTGGCTCCCTGGAGTCAGCACTTGTGCCCTCCCCCCGCCTCCCCTCCATGAGGTATTTATTTCCAAAGAAGAATGGTAGGGGGTCAGCTTGGCCATTGGAGGCCACGATGGGTTTTGACTCTGGAGCCATGGGACCAGTTCTTCTGTATCTACTCCCCCTGCCTTCTGTCCTGATGCTGAATGGGGTTCCCCTATCGCCCAGCTCAGGAAGGAGTTCATGGGGATGCTGATGTTGGGGGTGGGGGATTGACCCTTGTGCCTGGAGAGACAGCCTCCCCCTGCAGGTGCTGTGAAGACTGTCCCTGTGCAGGTGCAAGGTAGAACACTTGCAAAGGCCTTGCTCCAGGTTTGCTGTGCGGGAATGACTAGCCCCCAAAGGTCTGCCCGGCCCGTCCTCTGCGGGCTCCGGGGCAGCCCCTGAGCTCTGAGCTGTTGTGGGGTCGTGGGATTGAGCGCAACAAAGAACTTTATACTCTATAAAGCCTGTTGCAGACATGGGGACACACGGTTATTGCTACTATGAAAGATTGGGGGCAAAGAATAGTGAATCGTGTAAGAATAAGATGATCGAGCTTTCATTCATTTACCTGCCCACCCCTCTCTCCTCTTTCTCCTCCTCCCTGCCAGGCACATCCCTGGGCACTGGCGATCTGGTGGTTAATGAACCAGGCTTGCCTTTATCTGAGCAGAGCTGTCAGGGGTGGGGGGTGACAGCCCTAAATGAGCTATTACATGGTGATGGACACCAAAGAGCTGGGAGCATGACCAGAGGAACTGGAGGGAGGCAGGGGGCCAATCCCCCTTGATCCCCCTTTCCAGAATGCAGCTTCTGGGATTTGCAGAAAGATGAGGGCAGAGGAAATGCCCAGAGGTGTAGCGTGGCCTTGATGTTGGGGCACGAGGCTAGCCCAGGTGTGGACCCTTAAAAGAAGCGACAGGACTGGGAGGCAGTGCTTCAAACTTGATCGTGCAGAAGATGCATCTGGGAAACTTAAATGCAAGTTTCTAGGGCTCTCGTCTGGAGTCCTGATCCTGAAGGGCTGGGTTGGGTTTGAGGAATTTTCACTTCTTTAAAAAAATTTTTGTTAAAGTTTATTTTTGAAGGAGAGAGAGAGACAGAGTGTGAGCAGGGGAGGGGCAGAGAGAGAGAGAGAGAGAGAGAGAGAGAGCGAAACACAGAACGTGAAGGAGGATCCAGGCTCTGAGCTGTCAGCGCAGAGCCTGATGCGGGGCTCGAACTCACGAACAATGAGATCACGACCTGAGCCAAAGTCGGACATTAGCCGACTGAGCCACCCAGGCGCTCCTGGGGAATTTTCACTTCTGACAGGTTGTCCTGATGGTCCGGGAGCAGGAGAGGCGCCATGCTAGGCAAGGGTGCTCAGAGCAATGGTGCTTCTTGCCTCCTTGGCTGCAGGCGCCATGCACGGAAACCCTGCCGTGTCCCCCAGGAGCCTTTCTGGCTTCCAGCACGGCCGGCCCGGCAGCTTTGTGGTAGGGATTGCGGAAACAGTGTGTGGCTTCTGTGTACACATTGGCCTTCTCAGATGTTTCGCATTTTGTTTTTCCCGCAGAGCAGGGGTGAGGCAGGACTGGGGGAGGGACTGTCTAGAATATGGCTGTTTATTTGTATCCCCAGTTTCTAACACTCAGCTAAAGAGAGCCGGTGAAAAGGGGTGTATGCGCACACCCCAGATTTCCCCGTGAGCTCCTTAAGACTTAGATCTTCAGAAACTCCCCGCTGTCTCCTTCTCCCCATTAGTTCCATAGACAAGCACACAGTAGCCGTGTCATAAATGTCTACTGGTGATGAAGAAGGAACCCCAAGCTTGTAAGTATGCACATTACGACTCAGGCAGCAAATGTCAACCGGAAATGGCATTGACGGTCGGATGAGGGGCTCTGTTCCCTTCACCAGTGGGATGTGTGCGGGTGCCCTTCCTGTGAACTTTTGCTTTGTTTCAATATTGCCCACATCTATCACTGTCCTTTCTTTAACTCACTTCTGAGCGTGACGAGCTGACTAGAACACTTTCCTGCTATCCAGAAAGAGGGGA
Source organism: Paguma larvata (assembly GCA_030068075.1). Taxonomy (NCBI): domain Eukaryota; kingdom Metazoa; phylum Chordata; class Mammalia; order Carnivora; family Viverridae; genus Paguma; species Paguma larvata. The sequence continues at coordinate 2,364,211 of CM057833.1, forward strand.
GGCTCAAGACCTCTCTTTGGAGACCTGAGACCAAACTTCATTTCCAAAAAGGGGGATTTATTTTTGTCTCCAAGGCTAAGGGCTGACCTATTCCTTCCAGAATTCTCACTTACTGTTTCTGTTTCTGAAATGTATGGTGGATAGAAGAGGCTACGCCAGGTGCCTGAAGCCCGCATGCCTAGGGTCTCCCTCCCAGAGCTCGGGGTCCCACCGCCTTCCCCTGGGACTCCCGGGCAGCCTTCCTGACCAAACAGGCTGCAGCTGACCGTGCTGCCTTGTCTGAGGTCCGCTTACAATGCAGAATGTTATTACCAAAGGTGGGAGTTTCTGCCAAAGAGCCGAGAGTTCTTTCAAGACTGGTTGGCCAACGAGCTATTTTCTTCAGATGCCTTTGGGGCACGAGGGAGGCGTGAAGAGAAAGAGTGAGGTCTGACTTGTTTACAGTTCTAGAATCTGCAGGAGAGAACTACATTTTCACTTAATGGGGAAATTCACAGATTGGAGAAATGTTTTCTCTTTTTCATTTAAGAGGCTCGATTCGCTTCCCACTTTATTCAAGATGCTTAACATCCCATCCGTTCACCAAAGAGACTTCACTTTCTTTAATTTCTTTTGGCGTTCCCCCTTTACAAGGGTTCCCCTCCCTCTTCCTCCAAGTTAAAGTGAAGGCTCACCTCGTTTCGCTGTGCTTCCCGGGGACTGAGGTTTCACAAACCCGAGGTCTGCAGCAACCCTGTGTCCAGCGTGTCTATCGGCACCAACACCATTTGCTCACTTCATGTCACGTTTTGGTAATTCTCACAATATTTCCAACTTTTTCATTATTGTATTTTCATAGCGATCTGTGGTCAGTGACCTTTGATGTTACTATTGTCATCCATGTAGGACGGTAAACTTTACTGGTAACTGTTGTGCGTGTCCTGACTGCCCCACTGACCGGCCGTTGCCCCATCTCTCTCCCTCTCCTCCAGCCTCCCTGGCCCCTGAGACCCAACAGTATTGAAATTAGGCCAATTAATAACCCTACGATGGCCTCTAAGTGTCCAAGTGAAAGGAAGAGTCATACACCCCTCACTTTAGATCAAAAGCTAGAAATGACCAAGCTCAGTGAGGAAGGCGCACAGAAAGCCGAGACAGGTCGAGAGCGAGGCCTCTTGCACCAAGCAGCCAAGTTGTGAATGCAAAGGAGAGTTCTCGAAGGAAACTAAAAGTGCTCCTCCAGTGAACCTATGCCTGATGAGAGAGCAAGACAGCCTTATTGTGGACATGGAGAAGGTTCGAGTGGTCTGGACAGAAGAAGACTGAACCAGCCACAACATTCCCTTAAGCCAAAGCTTAATCTGGAGCAAGGCCTGACTCTTCAGTTCCTGAACGCTGGGGGAGGCGAGGAAGCTGCAGAAGAAAAGCATAAAGTCAGCGGAGGTTGGTGCGTGAAGTTGAAGGAGAGCTGTCTCCGTAACAGGAAAACACAAGGTGAAGCAGCGGGGGCTGACGTGGAATTCACGAAGGCGGCTACGCAGAATGGCGGCCGTTATCTAGGGCTTTCATAGCTGGAGAGGAGAAGTCAATGCCTGGCTTCCAAGTTGCAAAGGGACAGGCTGACTCTCTTGTGAAGGGCTAATGCAGCCAGAGATTTTAAGTTGAAGCCAATGCTCACTTGCCATTGTGAAAATTCTAGAGCCCTGAAGAACTATGCTAGATTTACTCTGCCCGTGCTCTATAAATGGAACAAAGCCGGGATGACAGTACGTCTATTTACAGTGTGGTTTGCTGAATATGTTAAGCCCACTGTTGAGATCTTCTGTTCAAGAAAAAAGATTCCTTTCGAAATCTCACTGCTCACTCACAGTGCACCTGCTCACCCCAGAGCTCTGAGTGAGACATACGATGAGATTAATGTTGCTTCCATGCCTGCTAACACAACATCCATCCTGCAGCCCATGGATCAAGGAGTAATTTTGACTTTCAAGTCTTATTATTTAAGAAATACATTTCGTAAGGCTCTTGCTGCCACGGAGAGTGATTCCTCTGATGGATCTGGGCAAAGTAAATTGAAAACCTGGAAAAGATTCGCCATTTTGGTTGCCATTAAAAGCATTCATGATTTATGGGAACAGGTCGAAATACCAACATGAACAGAAGTTTGGGAGAAGCCAATTCCTACCCTTATGGGTGGCTTTGGACTGTTAAAAACTCCAGTGCAGGAAGTCCCTGCAGACTTGGTGGAAATAACGAGAGATCGGGAATCGGAAGTAGAGCTTGAAGAGAGGACTGAATGACTGCCATCTCAAAATAAACCTTTAACCTTAAATAAACCTTTAAGAAATTAAAGGGCTAGCAAAGAAAGTGGCTGCTCAAGCTGGAATCGACTCCTGGTGAAGATGCCATGAAGACGTGGAAACGACAACAAAGAATCTAGAACGTTCCATACACTTAGTTGATAAAGCAGCAGCAGGGTTCGAGAGGACCAACTCCAGTTTTGAAAGAAGTTCTACGGTGGGTAGAACGCTATCAAACAGCATTGCATACTACACAGGGATTGTTTGTGAAAACAAAGTCAATCGATGCTGCAAGCTTCCTAGTTGTCTTGCTGTAAGAGATTGCCACAGCTACCCCAACCGCCAGCAACCGCCATGCTGATTACTGAGGAGCTGTCAAATCCAGGCAAGACCCTCCCCCAGCAAAAAGATTCTGACTCCTTGAAAGCTCAGATGATGGTTAGCACTTTTTAGCAATGGAGTATTTTTGATGAGGTATATACATCATCGTTTAAGATCTAATGTGATTACACACTTCACAGACTACGGTATAGCGTACATGTAACTTTTCTACGCGCAGGGAAACCGAAGGATTCATTCGACTCACTTTATTGTGGTGGTCCGGAACCGAACCCGCAGTTTCTCCAGGGTAAACTTGTACTCTGGCTGCGGGATTGAGTCTCTACGTGTTTTCGCAGGGATGACTTCTCCAGATCTCAGAAAGCAGAGCATCCGAGACGCCCATCGGTTTTCTGGGAGCCTCCAGATTGAGACTTCCTCTTGGTGTGACAGGTGCTGACCCCATCAAGTCAGGAACCGCATGTCTTCTTAGTCATTTCTTCCCTTCCCTCCCTTTCCCCCCTGCCCTCTTCTCCTTCCCTCTCCTGCTCTCTTTCTGGGATGATAGTCCTTTATGAGTCCTGGTTCCTGACGGTGTCCCACTCGGTGCTACTTTGCTTTAGTGTTTGGGGAGAATGTTCTATGATTGGCCTGATGGTATCTTCTGAAAACCACGGCATCCCTACGAGCCTACTCTTGACGGAGTATCTGAGTGACAGAGTGTGCGGCGGGGTCTGCCAGTCCCCTGAGAACACTTGGGGGCATGTCCATATTTCGAGGCATCGTTTTCCTCTATTTTGTCCGTGGCTTGCCTAACAGCAGCCTGTTTTGCCCAGCTCTGTCCAGATGTGGCCTTCAGGGTTCCCTGACACGAACCAGAGCCTCATGAATTAACTAACAGGGACCCAGGGGCACCTGAGGCTTTCACCTCAGCTGAGCAAGACCTCCAAGTTGCTGAAGGGGCATTAATCCTTATTTTATGTGGGGAAAACAGCTAGGAAAAAAGGCGCGTTTGCAATTTAATGTAACTAAATGTCATTCCACGCCCCCTGTATTGCCTCTCAATTGAAAGCAACGGGGATCTAGGCCGAGGGGGAGAAAGTGATTGCATAACCTGATTCATAACCCTCAGCTCCTATTATTCATAAAATCATTTACAGCTCCATAAAATGTGTTAATTTGGGCGGCCGGTGATGTATGTCTTTGATTTAGGAGCTGACATTTCTGCCCGGTGGCTGCTTAGCACGGGCTGTGCAGCCCCAGCAACGGACGGGGGAGAAAGGTGATCGTGTTTAGAGGCCGGTTGCTCACTGCGATGTGTTTGGGCTGGTGGCCTTTTGGGGAAGACTGCCGTAAGCAGGGATGCCAGGAAACGGGGGCAGGCGCTTGGTGCACTGTCGGGGGCTGATGGGGGGGGTGATGGACAGCCTGCTGCCAATCGTCCCTTGTGGTCCCAGAATTCTGGGGTTTATTTAAAATTCCCAGTGTGATTTCCCTAAAAGGGAACCAGGTCTTCATGGGCGTCCCTAACCCTGGACGTATCATTTTACTGGGCACCTACAGTGTGCCACATTGTCCTGGGAGAAGTCGTCTGCAAGACACGTGGGACTCCTGCTGCAGATTCCTTCCATGGCCCCTGGGATCCCGTCTTACCGTTTCCAGAAGCGTCCAGGGCAGAGGTGAGGAGGAAGGGCTCAAGGAGCCTCTGCAGCTCTCCTTCCCACCACCTTGCAGTGTTTGTGGGCGACCAGCCTTCTCTTCCCTTCGTGGGGACAATGCCGGGCAACAAGCACCTGGATGGGCTCGTTCATGAGCACAGAGCCCGGTAGAAGGGCCGGGACGCAGGCGTGGCTGTTGGAAGCTGGGACCACCCTTGGCCGGCGTTGGGGCGGCCCCGAAATCAAGCCTAGGAGTCCCTGTGTCTGTTCTCTTTCTCCATCCAACCCCGGCTCCCAGACTCCTGGCTCTCCTCCTATACCCCAAGCTTCTTTTTATTGATTTGAAAGGTAAAAAGCCAATGTTCTGTGCAACTTCATCTTCCTGTCCCCTGCCCCTCCACCCCATAGTTTATTAAAAAAACTAAATGCCTAGCAAATCATTTTTATGAGCAATTAAGTGCCCATCTCGTGCGTACGTGGAGGGCTCAGCTGACAAACGGATTGGCGCCCTGGCTTGGGGGCTGAGCTGGGCTCCCTGGTTCCACGCCTCCCCATCCCCCGTCCCCCGTCCCCGGTCACCCCACCCCTTGGTGGACGAGGCAAGTGTTTCCATTTGTCAGTCTCAGGAGAAATGATGGTTTATGTTCTGGGCAATGAGCGTTTTTATTTGCCAATATTTTCTCCTCTCCATATGAACTGTTGGTTCATAACTTTGGTTATTGCAGAATATTATTTACGGATCTCAGTGTGAGGGAAAAACAGCTGGGGGAATATTTGTTTGCAACCCCTCCCCCCAAACTCCCCTCCAAATCTCTAAATAAACTTTTCCGTTGATTGTGAAGGGAGGCATCCATCAGGCTGTGCCGTGATAGCGAGATGGAGAAGGCTATTTCCTTGCCGTCTGTGGGACATCGCGTCTTCACTTGGTTGTCCTGAAGATGGAGAGCTCTCATCACCCCTTGCTGGCACCCACACACTTCCAGGGAAGACCCCTCGAGTTTGCCAAGAAGCCTCCTCTCCATGAAGGTGATTCCTGAGCCCAATGTTCTGCTGCCCCGGTGACTTTCCAGTTACGTCCAACAATTATGAAATTTCCAGACGACGTTACTTACGGACCCCTCCTCTGGAAAGCAGGGTCCATCAACGTGATGCAGAGAGTATCTTTTGAAAACCGAGCCTCAGAGTCCGTGGTGCTCTGACAGCATTTCCTCTGATGTTTATCCACACAGTCTTGCAAGGGTCTGAATTTCAGTCACGTGTGTGATCAATCCACTTTGTTTTGAAGAATGGAGACAGGGCGTAGGGACTTGTCCTTGAACAATCCAAGAACTCTGACTTCTGGAATCACGGGACACCCCTGTCGTGGGAGATCAGTCCCCAGTGGGAACTGCAGGTCCCAAACGGCTGACAAATATCTCCTTTTTAACTGAAAATACTCCTTTATAGCAACTGCAAATAGTAGGCAGAGAGGAAGATTATCGTTCTTGACCTAACGTTCTCAGTGTGGAGAAGAGGGATGGCATAATTGGGGGGCTCGGGGCCTGTTGAAGTCTGGCTACTCAGGCTCATCCCCTGCCCGTTCCGCCTTCTCTGCCAAGAGGAGCTGCTGTGGCCGGGTAGGCACGACCCACAGCATCTCGTTGGTCCCTCCTTCCCTGAATTTCGTGTCCGCAGCAGAATGAGGACGTGGACGAGGTCATGTCACTGTCTTGAGCAGCTGAGCTGCTGACAGGAATGGTGAACAGGCTCGTTCTTGAACACATCAGCAGACCCCGGCACCCCACGTCGGCACACCCACTGGACGTCAAGCGCGGTGCCCACCACACGTGGTCATTCCACAGATATGTGTTGAGGGGACGGAAAGGTGAGTAAACGGGTTTGTATCCAGGACGCCCGCTGCCCTCTGGCATCTCCTTCCTAAACCCACCGGTGGCTCAGGGTCCCCCATGGGGGGCTTGGATTTGGGTCCATGGATGTTTATTTGCAACAGTTCTCCTCACACTCAACCAAGTGGGTGGGAGATGACGACCTATCCCAGTTTAAGAGGTTCTGGTTACTAGAATTTGTGGAGTACTTAGGGTGGGCCGGGTGGCCTGCTGGATGCCGTGCTCATTCACAGCAACGCGGCAGGTTTTGGTTCTGTGGCTACTTTCTGCTCTGTTCACCCCGCTGGGGGCTGATTGTAGCCGGAGTTCTGGGCCTTCTGCCTGATGCTGTTTAACTTTGCCATCTGGTTTTTGTATCCTAGGAAGCAACCTGAGTCATTGGAAACTCCGGAAAATCTCCAATCATCATTGTCATCGTAAGTAGTGGTAACCATGGGCAAGCCTCCAGCTCGCTGTCACAGTTAGAGGTGTGTGTAGACCAAAGCGGGCTGATGTGAAGACCCCCAAGGGGGACCTTTGGGTTTAGGCTCTGAGTGGTAGGTAGCTGCGGAGAAAACGGGGGTCAGAGACGTGAGAGGGGTGGATGTGTTTCAGCCCTGAGAGACATCCTCCCTGTCTCCCCAAGTCTGGCCAGAGCTGTCCCACTCACCCGCATGCTCCGCGCTGACATCGCTCCTGTCCTCCCCTCTCCTCCGCGTCCCGACAGCCTGTCTGGCTGCCCGCCCATTCTCTCCACCTCCCCCTCAGCCCCGCTGCGCCTGGTTCTGCTACACTCGTCTCCAGAAACCCGTGCTCGCACTCTGCACATCTAGTCTGGCCTCCCTTCTGACCAGTCATGTGCGACCACTGTGCCCACTCCTCCCTGGGTCCTGTGGCCCTGCTGTCACCTACCCCTTCCGGCCTCTCCTGTTGGTGCCTCCTGGTCCCCAGCCCTCCCCGCCCCACGTGTGCCCTCCTCTTACAGTTGGCTGCTGCCTTCCTGCCAGCACTTCACGCAGCTTGGTCCCAGGGTGAGCAGTATCTCCTGGGCTTGGCCTGGCATGGGCGCCTGACTCAGCCTCCCTTGGGCCAAGGGAGGGTCGTAACTCCCAAGGTCATGGTTTTGGGGAGAGGGTGCTCTGAGAGGTGATTAGTGCCCTTATAAAAGGACCCCAGAGACCACTCCTTCCTCCATGCGGGGACACAGTGGGAAGACATCTGTGGACAAGCCACAAAACAGGCCTTCACCAGACGCCGGGTCTGCTGGCACCTTGACCGTGGGCTCCCAGCCTCCAGAACAGTGAGAAGTAATTGTGTGTTATTGAACCCACTCGTGTGGATGGAGGCAGATGCTCTCATGGCCCAGCTTGTCCCCCATCCTGCTCCTGAGTGCCCTGCCATATGTCTGGTCTGATCTCAGAGCCACACTCCCACCTCCAGGCTGGACAGCTAGACTCGCACACGGAACATTCCCGGAGTCTCTGCCAGCCTTCCCTTCCCTCCTCAGTCCTGCTGGCTCAGTCTTCTCCTCAAGACCTGGGAGGCCAGAGGAGCCTGAGACCCCCTTGCTTTCCAGTCCAAACATCCCCTCCCATCGCTGAGGTCTTGGAATTTCTTGAGGTTCCTGCTGGGAGGGCTCACTCGGGCCCACTCACCACTGACCCCCCCCCCCCGGGGAATAAACTGTCTTTCTCCCTGCTTCCCTGTCCCAGACCTGCTCACTCTGTTCCCCCGTGTTCACCTCTCAGCATTCGGCAAATGGACACAGTGACCTCAAGGGGAACTCCAGACCCCCAAGGGCTCCTTCACCTGCTGCAGAACAGACTGCCTGTGGTCTTCCTTCTCCACGGGCTTGCCCCACGTCACAGAGGGGACACTAAGGGGCAGGCTGTTGCAGCTCTGCTTGGCCTCAGCCTGATGTGTTCGGTGCATGCACACAACTGAAACCACCCAAGCGAGGACCAGCCGCGTCTGCTTCTTTGGATTGTGCTGCAGCATGGGGTCAGCCACTCATCTGTACTTCGGTGGAGACTCGAAGGCAGGCAAGGGAGTGGGGGAGCTTCATGGTGGAAAAGAGAAGGTTTTTTGTATGCTCCGAGAGGGGGCTGAGGCCTGGGGAAGCTGGGGGCACTAACTAGAATGGTGTGCTTCATAAGACTGGTTGGTGGCACATTTGACTTTCTCTGGTTGGTCTTGAGTTAGAAGTTGGGACAAAAATTATTAATCAAGTCCCAGCCTGTTTGGGCTAATTGTTCCCGAAGTTATTATTTTGCTTCCTGTGTTGTTACTGGAGATAGTCGTCTGACTTCCTACAGGTCTGACGCACAGCAGGCTGGCGTTCTGGGCTGGTTACTGCTCACAAGGGGTCGGTTGGCTGGCGGGTGGCTGCAGGGTATGGGTTGGGGTTCTGTTTCTATGTTTGGATTGGCCATAGTGCTCATGGATTCAGTCTCTCAATAGGAGGATAAGGACCCAAGGTTTCTGAGTCCTGGGGCCTTGGTTTTTCCCATTAGTGGAGAGAATAGAAGGATGTGTTTCATTTAGCCCCCAGGCCTTCTGTGAGTGCCGCCAGGATGTCCCTGACTGGGACCCCAGCTCATGACCTGCACAATCAGACCCGAATGCTGGTACCCATACCTCACACTGACTGAATCTGCAACCTCACTCTGGCAAAGCCCTAGTGATCGTCCACTAAGAACTCAAGCAGGTGCATCCTGCACCCATTTGCTGTACCGAGCACTGCGCTCAGAAGCATGTAAAGGAAAGAAAATCCCATGCAAATTGGAGCACTGAACGCATTTCTGGGAGCTGAGAGGGCAGTCTTCACTCCCACGTACACACTGGTGAATGCAGGGTTTCTTGTGAAATTCTCACTCCCACAGAACCCAGCCCACAGCTGGCTGGGGTAGTGAGGGGCTCTGGAGGTCATTCGGCCCCACCCCCACCTCCACCTGGCCCCAGGATTCTAGAGCTCCAGGACTCGCGGCAGAGCATGGATGCACTTACTTGTGCTGCTGCCCAAGTGAGGATGGAGGATCCAAGAGTTTCTTCAAGGCCAAGGTCCCCTCTTCCAATTGTCCTGGCTCTGTCTCCAAGGGCTGACTCTGCTGCCCCATTTGACATGGCAATGAGACGAGACAGGCCCTCTCCCTACTACAGTCTGTCTCCACAGAGCCATCAACATCATGTCTCATGGAGGACACGTTAGGCTCCAGAGGGGCGTTCACACGTCCCATTGATGCCCAGAGCTGCGTGCTGGAGGCCGGACTGAGAGGGAGTCACAGGAAGTTGTGGAGTCATGCTTTCACCCCCGTGGCCTGGGAGTGTGCCCATGAGTGTGCCCTCACATATTTGTATGCGTGACTGTGTATCTCCATATGTGCGAGCGTGTGTGCAAGCATGCGCGTGTCTGATGCCTTCAGCAATGAGGGTGGGGACGCTCTCCGTACAGGATCCTCCTGCTGTCACGGTGCGGGCCTCCTTCTCACATAGAATTCTGCCTTTTGGGATTGAGACCTCCTGATACACCATCCGGGCCCGGCTCCTACTGGCTGGGGCACGGGGTAGAAGCTGTCATTGTTACTCTATTTCAGAGTCTTCACCTCCAGCAAAAGAGTCTGTAGGGTCACGCGCTTAACGTGATTATTCTGAAATACGGAGTCTAGTGACTTATCTTGTCAAAACCCCTGCCGCCCACAGGTTCCTGGAGAAACGAGCCAGATACATCTCTTGCTCTCTGTTAGACCCAAGAGGCATCCATGCTGTTTTCACAGTTCATGGTTCAGGGAAATTTACATTTGGGTCCTTTTAGAGAATATAAAGGTAGCTATTACATAACAGCCAGTTGAACTGAGGGAATGTTGGTGTAATTTAAGCATTTAAAACTATAATTTAAAAACTTAGACTAACTACTCTGGGCTCACAACATCCACCCGCTGACTCACAGGTCAGTGAGTGGGGTTGAACGAACTGTTGGAAACCACATAAAAAAATGCCTCGGTGGAGGGCATCTCAGTGCTTTAGCATTCCCAAACCACAAATCAGTAGCTGTGGGAGCTACTTTCTCTCCTCAAATGTCCATGGGTACTAAGATAAGGCATCATACACTCTGGGATTTGGTATCAACAATATAATATAACTTATCATTTATGTGGTCATTTCCTTCTCAAAATACACTAAGCATAAGGTAAAGAATTCATGGCCGTTGGCTTTGCTGTCCTACTTGAGGAACTCACTGTGTTGAGCAAGAGCACTGGCAGTCAGGCTTTCCTCAGATCTGGTCTCCTCTCCTTGGGATGCCAAGTGGAGGCTCCCACTCAGCATTCAGGCCACTGCCCTTGGGCACTGAGGGGAAAGAGGGCCAGTTGGTACAATCATTGCAAGAAGAATTCGTGCAGGGCTGATCCCTGGAAGTTCTGTCCAGGCCTGAATCCCAGTCAGACCGCTAGCCAGATGGGTGCCCTGAGGCTAGTTATTAATAAATGAAAGCCTCAGTTTCCTCATTTGTGATAATTGTCCTTACCTCGTGAAATTGTTGTGGGGTTAAAATGAGTGACTATATGAGAGCACGTAAACAGTGCAGCACTTAGCAAATGCCCAGTCAGTGTTGGTTTGCTGTCATGACCACCATCATCACCACCCTCCTCACAACCATCATCACCATCACTACCACCATCACTACCACCACCATCACCATCATCATCATCATTATCACCACCACCATCATCACCACCCTCTTCACAGCCATCACCACCATCATCACCATCATCATCACCACCATCATCATCACAATCATCATCATCATCACCACCACCATCATCATCATCCTCATCAGAACCATCACCGTCACCACCATCACCATCATCATCACCACCATCATCACCACCCTCTTCACAGCCATCACCACCACCATCACCATCATCATCACCACCATCATCATCACAGTCATCATCATCATCACCACCACCATCATCATCACCTTCATCACAACCATCACCATTACCACCCTCCTCACAACCATCATCACCATCACTACCACCATCACCACCATCATCACCATCGTCACCACCATCATCTTCATCATCACCACCATCACCACCGTCACCATCACCATCGTCACCACCATCATTGCCATGATTTTCATGATTTATCACCTGGCAAAAAGAGGTTTAATCAGCTGTAATTATGAGCCATTAAAGAAGGTACAGATGCCCTAGTAAATAAAAGAAATATTAGGACTGTTATTTGGTGCTATTATCATCCCTATTTCAAGGACAAGAGAGATGAAGTACAGAGAGACTGCACCCTGCCCAGCATTACACAGAAGAGTTAGTGTTCAAAGTTCAGAAATCTCAATCAAGCTCTCAACCCTGGAAGTGTTTAAGTACGGGAAGGAGGTTGACTTTGCAGGAGAGCTACTGAGAACACTCCAGCTCCAGTGAGGTGCTTCAGGTAAGTGACTCTAAGCCATTCCGACCCCTGAAACTCTGTGTTCTTACGGAAGCTGTTTGTCCCAGTAACCGATTCCAAAATAGAGAGTGCGTTGGGTCAAATGTTTTGAAACACGTTCATAGATTAGTACACAAACACCGGGACCTCTGCGGGGAGATATTTGACTATTAGAAACAGTAAGCGAGACTCAGTTTTCAACACTGAAATGCCGTGGTCGGTTGGGCCAAGGGCCCGCCTGTGTGAGCGGCTCACAAAGCAGTTCCCAGGACGCACACATGACGGACGGTCGGCAATCGCTTTTCTAATGCTTGTCTAAATGTTTCTCATTTGATCCTTTTCTTATTGGAGTGTTGAGAGATGTCACGAGCTGAAACTCCCTTTAGGGCAGCAAACCCCAGGAAAAAGATAAAGCAATTCTCAGCCCTGATTCAAGATGAATCTTCCTTCCCCCTCATTATAAAATACCTATTATCTCTCTTTATGTCCAAGCGAGCAACGTTATTTCAATTTAACAGTGTATAAGAAATGTACTACAATATAATAAAAGGACCAGAGATGCACTATTTAATGTCAGAATGACAGATGCTTCAATTAGGCAGACAGGACTATTTCTCCCCAAAATAGATAAAGATGAAATTTTTATAAGATTGTGCTGTTTGTGTTTATGGTACAGTACCGTTACAAGCTTTCATTACAATATAAATTAAAATAAAAACTCCTTTTTCAGTGGAAGGCTACCATCTTGCTAATAATTTTGCAACTCAAAACTGCAGTTTATTCAAAGTGCCTGGTCCCCTCACCTGGGAGGAGTGGCTTCAAGGACCGGAGACATCCTCCAGGTAAGAAATCTCACTGACATTTAGATGTCCTTTTCGAAGAGACAAAGGAAGGTGTGATTGGAAGTTATCATTTGGCGAAAGCTTGTGGAGATATTTTTTGACACGTGGGAAATTTTTTTTCTGCTTGGTCCGTATTTACAGTCGTTGGACAATAAATAGCCAAGGTGAGGTACAGCTTAGAATTCTGCTGCTTGTCTGCCCCGTGCCCTTGGCAGGAGGATCGGCTGTCGTTCCGGACACCAAGCCTGGGACCGGAGAGACCATTGCCATCCCGAGTTTGGCCACACGAAGCTTCTTTAGTGTCCTCTGACCCATGTAGTAATTTCCTTACTCATGATCCTTCCGAATGAAACACTGTCACCAGTGACAGCCACACTTTCAGTTTCTAAAGCTTTCTCTCCAATGGCTCCTCTGGTCTCCATTTGAGGATTTTATATTCTCCGCACATTCTGAGAGCACATTATATTTTGTAATTGGAAAAAACGCATCAGCGGTGTGAAAACATTTGGAATCTGTAAACAAATGCCTGGTTCCAGGGAAATGGGAGCTGGAGAGAACACGGAACTCCTAAAAGCGTAAGAAACACCAGATGAGATAGAACCTTTGAAAAAATAAACAGCGGCTTTCACAAGAAAAAACAGGAATGCCCTGGGCCAGATATTAACACAGACCAGGAGATGAGGGTTGTAGAGCCTTCAGGAGGGGCGAGCCTACTCAAGAGAGCTGGACATTGGAGGCTTGGGCTGTGATACTCATTCGAGGACAAACGGGCACGAGGTAGGTGGGTGAGGCTCTGACCCTCACGCAGAGCACGGCTACGCGGAGAGGTTGCAGGGCCAGCGACAGGGAGAGGCACTCCTCAGCCCACCAGCCCGGGGAGACATAAGCCATCGGCGCCCACATAAGCGAGGCAGGGTAACTGGAAAATTGAAACTCTAAGCTTGTTCTTCCTACAAATTTGGATCCCAAGTGTATATTGGTATCATGATTTTTCATATTTTTTAAAAAATATAAATGTATTTAGAGCAGGAAATTGTGTATTCTACGGGGACCTCATAAGCCTCGAATCCCGGGAGTTTTCCTCTGGCGTTTTTCTTTTCGTCTTGGTTTCGAAGCACTTGTTTCTGTCGTGACCAGAGGGGCATCACCCCTTTGGGACCGGTGTCTCGGCTTGGGTCATACGGGTTTTCTCCGAGTCCTCCCCTGGGCTCTGCTGTGAACTCAGCTTCCTGTAAGGACAAGGACGCCCCGGGTCCTGGTGGCCAGCCCCGCAGCTGACACCTGATACCTGTCCCAGGTGTTGGATGAGTGATGTTGAGGAGGAGGAGATGAGGGGATCACTGGGATTCTCCAGCGTGCCCCTCAGTTCTGCTTCTGGGACTCTACCCCAAAGTTTAAACAGCAGCCCACTTGTATCAGGTTAAACAATTTGAAGAAAGAAATGCAGTGGAGAAACCCTTTTGTGCAGCTGACATTTTTAAAAAACTTAAAAAAGAGAGAGAATAGCTGTTTAAGACATTTCTAGTCTGTGACACGACCTGCCCCTTTCTCCCGTGTGTGTCTGCAGCGTCCTGACACGGAAGGCGGGGCCGATGCTCTTAGACAAAGGACTCTTAATAAAGAAGATTTATCATTCCGGAGGCTTCTGTTCCAACTGTCAGGCCCACCGTCGAGCAAGGGAGAGGTGGCTGGCAGTCTCTAGAGCTCTCGTTTCACACGAGATACAAAGAGATAATTAGAACTTTGGGAGACACGCAGAGGAAGAGAGAAGGAACCGGGAGCAGACGGGTAGGGTCAGCCCTCCGAGTCACGAGGCTGGGAGCCGAGAAGAAAAGTGGGGCCTCACCTGCTTCCTGTCACACTTGGGTGCCCTCGAGAGAGGGTGGGGGGGGTGAGCCGGGCCGGGGCACTCTCTCCCCCACGGCCATGGTCCTTTCCCCAGAAAGTGGTCTGTCCTGCTGTGGAGCAGCCCCCTTCCCTCCGTAGCGTGTCGTGTGCCAGACACTGTGACACCCCTCCTCCTTCCCACACCGGCCATGTACTGTCTGGTCCCAAATCCAGATAGAGACTGGGCCATCCATCCTGGATGGAAGACACACACAAGGCTGATGGGCCAGCTGCCGAGCCGGACGCGCCTGCAGGCTGGGGGACAGGTGGACGGACCTGCAGGCTGAGCTGGGCCCGTCGGGACGGCTCTGCCTCTGCCCTGGGGTGGCCCCTGTCACCTCCAAGGACCCCCGACCTTGACCGCCAGCACAGGTGAAAACAGCAACAAAGTCTCTCGGTTCACCTGAAACGAGGGGTTCCAGGGACCTGGGGCTTTTGGTGTTAAAACTGGGCAATGCTGAACAGTTGGGGGCATCGCTCACCACAGGGTCACAGCGGAGGAGCGCAGACGGCGAGGACTCTGAGCTCAGCCTGTGGTCACGTGAGACGGAGGAAGGTGCGGCATGTCCCGCGTGGATGGGGGACAGGAAGTGGAGTAAGAGGGGCCCTGGGGTCTGTGGGGAATGCCGTCTGGTGTAACCGCAGCAGCTGGGCCAGCCCGTCTCTCCATAAAGTTAACTTGGCGTTCGAAGAAATACCAGCCTGGTGCAAGTGACTGCTGAGGTGTCTCGAAGGGTCCCAGACCCCCGTAATGCACAACATCCTCTTAAAAATTGCTTCTCTCCTGCTCATTTCTCCTGCATGGAGAGGCTGCTGCCACCGTACCCCCCCCCCCCACTACACTACCCTCTGCCCCGTTACAGCCACCGTAGCTCCCATAGCTCAGCCCCGGCTGTGACGGCGTTTCACGTGGCCTGGACTTCAAAACGAGAGGGAGCAGCAAATCTGGAGTCAGAGCCGATTAGGGACCCACCGGAGGTCATTTAGCTACGAAGGGGCGGAGCCAGGATTTGTCCTCGCCATTTTCCAGGAAAGGAGCTGCCGTCTGCCCTGCGCAGCCCCCAGGCGGGAGAATCGGATAAATGGCCCACGTGCAGAGCCTGGTGACTGGCTGAGTCGCCGGTGCGCAGGGACAAGGCGCTCTAAACAGGAGCTCACGTGTCTGTTTGTTAAGGGCGAGGCCTGGGGATGAAGGTTCTCCTCTAGCCCCCCCGGCCCCAGCCCTGTCCTCTCCCTGCTCCCAGCGAGGCCAGGGGGGGTCTGTTGTGGGCTGGGGCCGATGGAGCCTGGGGGCGGCCTCCGCACTCGCTCCCAGGGTCTGTTATCCCATATGGGCTTTTGCCAGTGGTGGCAGGCCTGGTGTGACATTTGTCCCCTCGGGCTGCATCAGGTTCCCAGTCCGTGCTTGAAGAGGAGAGGCTGGCGTGCACAGACGACTGAAGCAGAGGCCCCGCCCTGGTGGGCAGCGGCAGGGGGGGACGGCGGGGGGCTTCTCGATGCTCCCGCAGGGCAAGGCCACTGGCCGAGGGCTCTCCTGAGTCTGGGTCTGGCCCTGGTGGCACATGGGTAGGTGACTTCGAAGGCTGCACACATCAAACTCAGCACCATGCACAGCCCACCTTCCAGAGCTGTGGCTGCTGACCGGTGGCCTGGCAGGAGCTGAGCGCGCAGGTCGGCTGTGCCCTGTGACGTGGGAGGAAGTCGGGCTTCACAGGACAGCCCTGGAGGGTCCCGAGACCAAGGAGCGTCCCAGCGCCCTCCCCCGGGGCCCAGGTGGAAGGGCGTTCCAAAGCCCCCAATTACTGAAACCGCAATTTGCCTGCGATGATGTTGTCTAGAAGCGTCTGCTTCTGCTTTCCCTTAACTATGTTTGCCTACGAATCAAATCTAACGGTACCCTATTTAATTCCCCTCTCTCAAATAGCATGTGCTTAATGTAAACCAATTACTACAATTCTGCTTTCTAAGAAATCAGGAAATGTAATCAGGGAAAGGCAATTTGTTTGCTTTTCATGAAATATTACAGTGTGGCAGCGACAGGAGGTGGCCTTCGGAGAGATCAGAACGGTTGCGCGCACGTGTATGTGTGTGTGCGCGCGTGTGTGAGATGGGGGTGTGCGAGTGGCCGTGAGGGCCCTGTGTGTGTCTCTGTGTTGGGTGTGTGCGTGTCTGAGGGCAGGGTGCGAGTATTTACCCAGAAAACTCCGTAGACGCCCTCGCTGGGGACCGAAGCTCAGATCCAGTGCGGCTCACAGACACACACACACACACACGTGCACACGACACATGCACACATGGTGGGAAGTATTTCCTGAGAGCCCTCGGACCAGGCTCCGAGAGCGGGGGCTGGGGAGGCTTTGCCGGACTCGCTTCCCAGGGGCTGCCCCGCCCGCAAGGGCTGATTGGGCATAGTAATAGGCATTTGTTTTAAGTCTTTTTTATTTTAAATTAACTGCCCTTGGATCGAAGTTGAGCTGAGCCTACAGACAGGGGAGGGGAGGTCTCCCTCCAGTGGCCCCACAGGTCAGAGGATCCCCCCACTCCTCACCCCTGCTGCCAGGGCCCTGGGGACATTCTGCAGTGCTGGGTGAAAAACCTCCTCAGCAAGTCGTCCCCTCCGTGCCCCACGCTGGCTCTGTCTGTCCCTTACCAAGGTGCCTGTCCACGTGGGCAGGAACAGGGGCAGGGGCATTCGAGATGCTCTGAGGCCCCCAGGGTCTCCGCTGTTAGAGTCTGGGCCTTGTGGCTGGTGAGCCGCAGGCAGGACCAGGGACCGAGTGCTCTCTGACCTCTTTCCTTCTGCGATCCCCAGAGCCTCTCTTTGGGGGCGTGGGGTGTGGGGGGTGGGAAGGAACTAAGAGACCAATCCAGTGACGGGGCTGACCGGCCCTCACGGCACACTCACGGGTGTTCGGACTGAGCTGGCGTCTGGTGCTCTGCAAACACGAGACCCTTTCAGGAGGACAGGGAGGGGGTCCCTCATCCTCAGGCAGCTGCAGCCGGGTCCTTAACTTTCCTCAACCTCTTTTTGCGGAAGTGAAATTCACCTGACCCACGGTTCACCGCCGTAGAGACCCTCTCGGTGGCATTCGGTGCACCGCCAGCTGTCGCCAGCTCCAAACCTTCGTCATCGCCGAGAAGACGCGCCGTGCCCACCGATGCTCTCAGCCCCTACGACCTGAGTCCTTTCCTTTAGAACCTGGGGCTGGCGGCTCCTGCCTAAACGTCCTCTGATTTTCGTCGTCAATGCCTTTGCACACGGCCTGGCCCGCCCCGCCGCACGTTCAGGTCGCATCTCCTTAGAAACCTCACATCAGGTTATGGGGTGTTCTGTCCAAGTCTGGAGGCGCCCCTGCGGTGTGCGGCCTGGGCCAGAGACCTTCTCCGGTGATGCCAGCGGGCCGGCCGTGGACATTTGGGAAAAGCCACGGGGCAAACACAGCGGACATCTGTGTGGTCTTGTCTCCCAATTTCGTTTGACATGACTGTCTGAACTTTGAGTCATGGGTTAAACTCTTTGCTCCATCAAACCCAATATTGAAATCGACAACTGAGAGCTTAGATGATACGAAATCACTCTAACTGCATTGGATTGTTGTACGGCACCCTTTCCCTGTGGTTAAAGTATTTCTATTTAAAGTAATTATTATCCGTGAAGCTGTGTCCTTTCTTTACCCCTCGCACACTGAACAGCGTCTTTGGAATTTGCTGAGACGAACTGCACGCCAGGCCCCCGGAGCCACGCACCGCGACACCGCGAGTGTGCCTCCGAGCAGGTCAGCCCAGGGGGAACCGGGCAGGGCTTTTCGGGAGCAGGTCTCTGTCCGGGCACCCCAGAAGTGTATTGACCGCGTGCCTCTGGGGGTGCTAGTGTGGAAAAGAAGGAACCAGAGCAGCAGCGAGAGCCTCCCAGCGTGCAACTGTGAGAGCAACACACACACGAGCCCCCAGCGTTGAAACGTCCCCTGACAAAGGGTGCACTGGGGTGGCCACCCACGTGGGGACCCCCAGAGTGTGGAGGAGGGAGAGAACCACTCCCTGACTCCACCCAGGCCTCAGTGTCACTGCAGTCCCAGGTCTGTGGGAGGCAGAGTGACGCGGCTTTGCTCACAGGGCGCCTCCGTCACCCTGGGAGGCAGCTCGTCTCAGTGGGTGCCAGCTGGGGGTTGGGGGAGCGGGCTGGGGGCTCTCAGGGTCCCTGCATGAAGCTTGACGTCTGACAATGGCCTTTGGCGTCGGGGCGATTGATTGGAGTCTCTGATTAAATCAGAGACCAATTTTGTCCATTTCATGCCTCCTCCCCCCATGACTACCCCTGCTGCCTCCCTCCCCCACCGTGGTCACTCACCAAGACTTTCTCGTAGGGTTGCCATCAGGCTGCTAGGCTCCCCGGACACAACTGCTTCTCAGCTGGTTCCACACAGACACCTCCGTTCTTGGAGCGCTCAGGTGGCCTCCGGGACGCAGCCCTCCCGGGGCAGGTAGCCCCTCCCTGGCTCCCCGGCTCCTCGGCCGGTTCCACCCCTTGGCTCACCCGCGCCACCCAGGCCCCTTCTCTGACCTCTCGTTCTCTCTCCCTCTCCGAGTGACGTCATTTGTTCCTGTGCGGTTGGCAGAACCGTGTGCTCCAAAGGGGTCTGCATCCCAGTCTCTGGAGCCTGTGGGTGTGTGAGCTTCCGAGGCGAAGGCACTGTGCAGATGACATGAAATGAGGAACCTTGGCATAGGAGAGAGGCTTGGAGTATCTGGGAGGCCCAGTGTCATCACAAGGGAGGCCGGGGGTGGGAGGTGTGACAGTGGAAGACGCCCAAGTGGCTTGCTTGTCCTTTACGAGACTCCCCCTTAGCAAGGTTTTTGCAGAGTGGGTGTGGGGAGTGGGGTCACCACCCTTGGCAAAGACCTTTAAAGAAGCTTCAGGGGTGCCACTACCACGGCCCGGTGGCTGGGGGCTACTGCCGGGGACCCCAGCACAGTCCGCACCTGGGGGAGGCTGTGGCACGAACTCGAGAGCAGGTAACTCTGCCAGAAGACAGAACGGCGAGGGCATTCCTCGGCGGTGAAACGGAACAGAGGGAACTCACATGTGACATAATCGCAGCGAGCATCCCGAGCGAAGTGGACATCTGGACGTTTCCCGCGAGAGCGTGAGGGCCAGCCTAGTTCAGTTAGGATCCTGCCGAAACCAGGTTCCGCTCTTCATTTGTCTCAAGACAGATGTCATTCTGCGTGACAGTGCGGGGAGCCCACAGGCTGGGGTTCCTGGGCTCTGCCCTTCCCAGGAGCAGGAGGAGGGGGAGGGCGCGTTCCTGCCGCAGGCTGCGGGGGGCACCACGGTGGGCCATGCGGTGTTTCCTGCCGCTGGGTGCCGGCCAACTTAGAGATGTTTCCGGTGGGGGGTGCGCTCCTTATGGGAACGTATTTATAAAGGGGATGTTTTTGCTTCCTCCGAATTCTGATCTCAGTCTCCATAATTCAGGCGAAAAGGAAAGGCTTGGGTGGACTGGAACCAGGAGTGAGAAGAAGATGAAATCGACATTATGGCGCCTGTCAGCGTTCTCCAGGGACACAGAATCAGTGGAGTATATATGTGTGTAAGTGTCTATGTGTACACACACACACGCACACACATGCACAGACACAGAAAGAGACAGAAAGAGAGTCGTGTTAAAATATTGGTTCACATACTTGCGGGGTCGGCAAGGGCAGGGCGGCAGGCTGGAGACCCAAGGAAGAGTTGGTGATCTCTTGAGTCTGAAATCTGCCGTCTGGAGGTAGAATTCCTCCTCAAGGAGGGACCTCAGGTTTTTTTCTCTGTGATCTTCAGCCGATTGGGTGAGGCCCACCCAGATGTGGAGGGCAATCTACTTTACTCAGAGTCTGTGGATTTACTTGTTCATTCCATCTAAAAAATACCTTCACAGTAACTTCCTGGACTGGTATTTGACAAAAAACTGGGCCCCGTGGTGTAGGCAAGTTGATCATAAAATTAGCCGTCACAGCCCTCTAAGAGTGCGACTGGATAGATGCTTCCCCCGTAAGGGAGGCTGCTGTTGGGACGGGGGCCTCCGTCCTCCACTGGCCTGGGTGGTGTCGTGTCTGGGTCTGGGGTGGGCTGGGACCAGAATTAAGCTCCTGGGGCTTCAGCTGCCCCTCAGTGACGGTGAACCACGGGAGCAAGACCCTCGCAGGGTTTTCCTCACCTGTAACCGGCAAGGAACTTTGGGGGGAACGGGCAGAGGAGCTGGATTTCGCCTGGAGCAGCCTGGGAACAGGCTGGACTATGTTTCCCCATCTGTAAAACGGAGCAACACTGAGGGAGAGCTGCACATGGGAAGGAGGCGGGAGGGAGAATGGTGGCGGCTCGGAGAAAGTCCCTGGGTTCCGGGCTGCTAGCGTCCCTGTCTATCAGCACTGAGGGGCTCTGTCTGCCACCCCACGGGGGCACAGGTGGGGACGGTGAGCCGCAGAGGAGGAGGAAGGGTTCCCCCCAGCCTTCCAGGAGGCTCTGGGACAAGGGGGCTGCAGAGAGGGTCTGCGGTCTGTATCTGGATCTGTGTCTGTATGTCCGCCTGGCTGTGCCCTCATCCATGTCACGTCCATATCTATTTTTTCTCCCCATTATTTTGCAAAGCGGGCCCTAAATCGTATGTCTATTTGTACACACTCTCAGGCACACTCGAGGTAATGCCTCATCACCATAAATTTCATCGTGGTGGCAGAGTTTGGCTCATTAACTCTTTCTGTCTTTGTGGGTGGGGCTGCCACCCGACTGCCTCGAGTCTCTCCAGACGGTGTCTCCAGAAGAGTCCAAGCAGGGGCTGCTTGGGAGGGGGTGTGGTGGAGAAGAAGGGGATTCTGCGTCAGTGTTGCCTCTTATTTCTGGACTCCCAGCTTCCAGAGAGTTCCAGGGCGAGGCGCCAGCTGCCCTCATCCCTCCCCCGTCTTTCCCTCCTCCTGCCTCGTGTCCTTGAGCCCCAGAACCTGCTGTAGAGAGAGGAGTGGGGCGACCCCGGGATGTGTGCCCGGCAAAGAGCAGAGGTGTGGAACATGATCAGCGTACCTAAGGGCTCGGCAGCGGGGAGAGGCCCGGGCTGATGCGGTGGCCGGGAATGTGGGGACGGCCTGCAAAGCAGCCCCAGAGCTCGCCGATCTGAGTTGGAATCCTGTCCAGGTGCTGGAGAGCTGGGAGGGTGGTCGCCTTTGCTTGCTTCTTAAGCCTCCACTTCCTCATCTATAAAATGGGGGTGACATTGCTGAGTTGTGAGTCTAAAGGGGATGACGTACCTCGAGCCTTCAGCTCGGTGCCGAGGACAAAGTCGGCGTGCCATCTGTGGTCATCGGCAGCCTCAGTGTTCTTGGCCATTAAGAGGACATAACTACCCAGTGGGTCACATGAGAAGGAGGATGATACACCATGCTTCATAACTGGCACCGAACTGGTAATGTTATTCATTTCTTCAGCTTCCCACAGGGAGAGTTTTCTAACAGCTTAGAGCTGTTGGAAGTAGACAGCTGTTCTGGGAGGTGTGTCCTGTCCCTGTGGTGTCCAGGTAGAAGCTGGTAGACCAGCTGTCCAGAGTGTGCTGGCCCGGTGGTAGAATCTCTACCTCCCTCCGGCGTCGGGGGCAGAGCGGCGGGGACAGACAGGGGCTGGAGGGGGTGAGGCTGGCCTCTCTCGAGGCTGACGGTGAGGGCTGCTCTCCGGGCTCTGTCCACAGGCTTGTGCGGCCCCACCCCTGCCACCAGCCCAGACGCCCCTCCGGATCCCTCCCCAAATTCCTGCTCTGTTCCACTAACAGACAAACTAACCAAGATTTGGGCTTTGTATTTTCAGACACATTTTGGAGCACACGATATGATCATTAAGGCTGAAAATGTCACTCCTTCCAAAGGCAGTGGGGGTCCCTAGAGGTCCCGCGCCTTAACTCAGGGGACGAGGCTGGGGTCACAGGCAGGCTGTGGGATCACGTCTTCTCGGCGGTCTCCCACACGGCTCCCCAGGACGGCCCCCATAAAAACAAAGTCACTCAAAAGGAATTCCTGTGGATCCAGGGGTGGCGTCCAGAGGTGCTGCGGGCAGAGAAGGTAAGTGCAGGACCCTGAAGGCGGCTCCTTCTGTCACCCTCCTTGAAGCCAGAGAGACACAAAACTGTGACTTGTCTTTCCATCTCCACTGTTTTCCCCTCAGCATCTTCAGGCAGGCAGAGAGAGAGAGAGAGAGAGAGAGAGTGTGTGTGTGTGTGTGTGTGTGTGTGTGTGTAGGCGCACTCCCAAATTTCTACAGAGAACGCTAAGACATGACAGGCTGTCACCAGTTTCTACAGGAGAATAAAAAGTTTTCAGTATCCTGGTGGCCTCTGGCGTCCTGCCGCCGCTTACTCCTCTGGCTTCACGTCCTTCCCAGCGCTGATAAGAAGGATGATGTCCTTGATGTCCCCCTTGGCAGCGTCTGAGCCCTCCCTCTGCACACCTGCTGTTCCTTACAAATATCACACAGGAGGGGGCTCCTGCCACCAGCATTGCAACCCAAACTGTCTCCTCCCACCGGCGCTTCCTCTTGCCAATGACTTTCCTTGTTACCTGCAGCCCCTTACTCAGGGATCCCCAGGATGCTCGGAGGTGGCCTGCCCAAGCTGCACCTGTGCCTCTCCGCCCCCCTCCCCCCCACAGGGCCTCTCCCACCACCACCCTCTGTTTACATCTCTGGACTATCCATTCGTTCAGCTGGGGTGTCCATTAATTTCCCGAGTCTAGACACTTTTCGAAAGTTTGTGCGTGAGATGAAACCTCGACTCATTCATTCTGTCACTGCATCGCCTTGAGAAAAAACTGCCAATGAACCAACCAACAGAATGACCTTCCAGCGGTCCCGGGAACAAATGCAACACCCTTCCCTCTTCTCACCGTGCTTATTGGGGCTTCCTGGGCGGTCATCTTTGCTTACGTCTCGTGTTCCTGACCAATGACATGTTGGTGAAGCTGAATGCACGAGGTCTTGGTTCCCCATCAGGCCGTTGCAGGAACAAGATCTCCAGAAGGCTGGAAGGTACGCTGCCCTGAGCAGCGGTCACACTTGCCAGCTCCCCGGGGGCCGGGGCACCGAGAGCCCTCTAAGTCTCTGCAGGTGTCAATGTTTTATTCTTAATAAAGCTCCAAGACAGGTCAGCACGAGCTTAAGAGAGAATCAGCAAAAGCCTGTCTCTACCTGGAATTTCCAGTTGAATTATTCATGGCCAAAAACTCCTACGGAAAGCATATGGTTTTGTCAACACACGGGGTCTGGGGACCTCCCCATTGGAGTCCTCCCCAGGGGTGGTGGTGGAGTCCTCCCTAGGGTGGTGGAGTCTTCCCTAGGGTGGTGGAGGAGTCCTCCCCAGGGTGGTGGAGTCATCCTCCACATGGTAGTGGAGTCCTCCCCAGGATGGTGGACACCTCCCCAGGGTGGTGGAGGAGTCCTCCCCAGAATGGTGGTGCCCACTCTGTGGAGCGTATCTGGGGTGGAAGGAGAGTCAAACTTTGTCACTCTTGGTGCCTCTCCCACGGGGAAGTGCACAGAAAAGCCAGGACATGGGAGGGAATTCAGCTCCAGCAGGGGCTTTGGGCCCCAAGGGTAAGGAGAGGGGAGAGGCAGACACATCTGCCCTCAGGTCCCCAAGGATGGGCCCGACACCCTCGGACGAGCTGCCTTCGTCTTTGCACCTTGAGGTCCATAGGAGCTGTAGAGATGTGGCTATGCCCTCCCCCCCCCCCCCACCATGGAGCCTGGCCTCTTGGGACAGAGGCTGGAAGGGACTCAGCTGAGAGCCCATAGCATGGCTGAGACTTCAAGCTTGTTGTTGTTGTCACACTTTGTACCCTCTTAGGTCCCCTCTGTTTCTGTGGCTCTTCTCTTCAGGGACATCGAATTGCTTCATTCCCCTCTGGGCCATCTCTCTACCAGGCAAGCCCCAGCTGCTCTCCGAACTTTCTGAGGATTCTCAAGCCCTGGGCCAATTCTCAGGGCCTCTGGGTCCAGCCCTTTAAAGGCTCTGCCTTTGCCTGGTAAGAGTCCCCAGCCCAGGGTGTTGCACTGGTTGTGCACTGCACTGGGTTGGAACATTCTAGCCCTCACTTCCCTTGCTCAGCTCTGAGCTCTGGCAGAGGCTGTGTCCGGGCATCCTTTTCTATAAACGAGCAAAGCCCCTCCTCACACCCTGAGATGTCCGAAATGCCCATTTTGGTGGTGGATGGCCCAATGTCACCTGCCTGGCAGCCCAGCTGAACTCTTTCCCCTGGTGCCTGACCATCTGTGCTGCCGCCTTGGGGGTCATCCCGCGCTGTGCCTCTCTGGTCTGCCCCTGACTCCATTTTCTGCCTCCCACTTGGGGTCCTCTTTCTTCCTAAGGCTCCTTCCTCCCTGCTCCAGCCTGGCATTTCCTCCCGCTGCCTTCTGGGTGGTGCTCCCCTCGGCTCGACTGACACAGGGCCCTGCCTTCCGTGTGTGTTCATGGGCGGCAGTGCCCGGCCAGCGCAGCCCTGCCTCACCGCAGCCTTCCACCCTGGTGTCAAAATCCTTCTCTCTGCCAGAACTTCCAGCTGGCGACGGAGCCCCCGAGGAAGGCTCCTGGCTCCTGCCCGTCCTCTGCTTTCCACTCGTAGCTGCAGCCTTAAAATGAAGCCAGGCTGCTCCCAGGCTTCCAGCCCCTACGATGGTGACACCACGCCAAGCGTGTTAAACTCGATGCTGGGGGTGTTGAGGGCATGCCTGGTGGGCATGCACGCAGGCACGTGCAGGGTGAAGACTGGAGAAGACATTAGCTTCCCGCCTCGGCAACGGAGGGGCTCCGGGTGTGGAGGGCAGCCAGGAGACTGGGCAGGAACCAGCGGTTTGCTTTCCTCTCCTGGTCTAGGAATATACCCCGTTATTTCCTCCCGTCTCCCGCCGGCTCCTTTGTTCTGCTCCCGGAGCTCGTCTGCCCTCACGTCCTTCCCATTTTCCTGCCTCCCAGTGGATCTACCGTGGTTGTTGGCATCCGGGGGCTTTTCTTCTGGTCAGAGGAGTTAGGGGCCTCTAGGTTTGGGTCCCAGCCCTGCTGCTCTGACCGGATGTGGGCGAATCCCTTCCCAGGACCTCAGTATCTCAGGGAGGTCAAACCATGGACGATGCTACTTACCGTTCAGGTTTCAGGGGGATAAATGAAGCAGCGTGTGTGGGAGCATGGCGGGAAGAGAGAGCTAAGCTCTTGAAGGGGTCATGAATTCCTGGGGCCTTGGGCAGTTGGCTAGGCCAATCCACCTCTTCCAGGCTGCACGTGAGCCCGGCCAGCCTCTCTGGTGAGAGAGCCCTTTTTTCTGCACAGTGGTGTTCAGGAGTGGTAGTGACTTCTATGTCAAAGCTTCTACACAGCTTTGTGTTGTTTGCCCCTGGCTGGCTGGATCTTTGTACTCATTTCCCGTGTAACAAAATACCACCACGCGGGCGGCTTAACCAACAGAAATGTACTGTCTCACAGTTCCGGAGGCTGGAAAACCTGTCGGCAAAGTTGGCTTCTCCTGAGACTTGTCTTCTTGGCTTGCAGGCGGCCACTTCCTGCTGTGTCCTCATGTGGCCTTCCTCTGAGCACATGCATTCTTGGTCTCTCTTTGTGTCCAAATTTCCTCTTCTTATAGGGACAGTCAAGTTGGATTAGGATCTCCCAGACAGCCTCATTTAATGCTAATCACCCCTTTAAAGGCCCTACATCCGAATACAGATGCATTCTGAGGTATGGGAATTAGGATTCAGCATATGGATTTTGTGGGAGCACAATTCAGCCCTCCCTGAATTAGGCACCTCACCTCCCTGGACTTCAGTTTACTCATTAGGAATACGGGGATGATGATGATAATGATGGCAGTGATGATGATGATGATGATGATGGCGATGATGGTGATGGTGATGATAGTGATGGAGATGATGATGATGGTGATGGTGGTGATGACTGTGGTGGTGATGATGACAGTGGTGATGATGGTGATGATGGTGACAGTGATAATGGTGATGATGAGGATGACGGTGATGATGGCGATGATAATAATGATGGTGATGATGATGTCAGTGATGGTGATGATGGTGATGAGGGTGATGGTAATGATTGTGATGCTAATCATGGCAATAGTAGGCTATTACAGTGATGGTGGTTATGATGATGCTGATCTTGATGATAATGATGGTGATGATGTTGGTGATGGTGGTGATGATGATGATAATGGTGATGGTGATGAGGGTGATGATGCTGATGATGTTGGTGATGGTGGTGACTGTGAGGATGATGGTATTGGTGGTGATGATGGTACCTGTGCAGTAGTTGCTGTGAGGTTCAAAGGAGTTAATGAATGTAAAACTCAGGAGTCTATGTCATAGAAATCTTAACTGTTATCACTTGTCTTATTATAATGCTTTTTTTTTTTAGCACATAATTACCAAAAAATCCCTGTGAGGTGGTTTTTGGTCTGTCATAGACCTGAGAGTGAATCATCAAAGAGCCTGTTAGTGGCAGACACCGTGAGACATGATGGGTGACAGCCTGACACCATAGAGGGAAACAAAACCGATTTAATGGCAGCCTCCAGAGTGCACCCTCTGTAACCGTCAGTGCATGTGCACAGAGAACTTAACTCATTTAAAAAAAAGCCCAATTATTTTCTTGGGTTAGGGAGGCAAGGAAACACATCATTTTTAGAATAGTTTCCACCCACATAGGACAAAGTGTGGGGACCTGAAGGCATGACAGACAATTCAAGGAGTGGTAGGTACATACCTATGTGTATTTCTGCCTTTGCACTGCCACCTACTAGCTCTGTGACCTTGGGCGACTAATTAAATATAAATAAATAAATAGTAAAGCCAAAAAAGGAAAAAAAGAAAAAAAGAAAGTGGACCGTGATAGTTAAAGCTTTGACAGAAATCAGATTGGTTAGAAAAACTCATTTTTGGCGGTCTTTCCTCAAACTGCAGAAATAAATAAGGTCACAGATAGGGATTTTTTAGAGTTTAGTTTGGTGTCATGTGTTTTTTCTTCAAATAATTGTAATTATAAATATTTGGTATACCTCTCTGGGAGTAATTAGTCAAGTAGTTCTTGGTCCATATGGACTAAATGTATTGCCACCTCATCGTCTGCCTCGAGTGTCTCACCTTGCCAGAGCTACCCTCACAGGTGACAGCTGCTGCTTCCCATGCTGCGTCCATAGCACAGCAGGTAGAAAGGTGCTCTGGAATCCAGAGGGCAGGCAGGCCAACAGCCCCAGGTCAGCCAGTTACCATCTCTCAGTTCTGCAGTCACTCATGGCACCCATGACTAGATTCTTCATAATCCTGGCCACCAAGTAAGCTTAGAGAGTATAGGATGACACACATCACAAAAACTCCACATTTGTACGTAAAAACATAGCACAGGGATGCCTAGGTGGTTCAGTCGGTTAATGTCCAACTCTTGATTTCAGCTCAGGTCATGATCTCACAGTTTGTGAGTTCGAGCCCCACATCAGGGACTTGTGTTGACAGTGTGGAGCCTGCTTGGGATTCTCTCTCTCTCCCTCTTTCTCTGCCCCTCCCCTACTCACATTCTCTATCTCTCTCTCAAAATAAGTAAATAAAAACTTAAGGAAATACACAACACACAGCAACACAAAACAAAACTCGAAGTCGCCAGAGTTTGATAAAGGATTAAAACTCTTTATGGCCTGATTGGCCAAGCCCATGGAGATGCCATTCCAAGTACCCTCCTACTATCAGGGACCACCTGGATCCAGGATCCTTGGCCCTGAGTGCTCAGCAAAGGTGTTCAGGAGCTTGGGACTGCACACTTTCAGTGCATCTTCATAAAGGGCAGGGCTACTCATGGCTCCAAGCACCTGAGGGTCAGAAGTGGCTTCTTGGAAGAAGCCATCACATTTTTCTGTCTTTTCAAACCCAAGTTCCAGTGAAAGGCACCCGGGGGAGGGGGCGCTTGCTGAAGATGAACACATTTGTCTACAGAGTGCTCTGTGCTCCTGGAGGGAGCCCAGATGCTGCACAGGGTCAGATAACATTATTATTCACCACCATGGCTGGAGCTGGGTTGCTTCTGTCCCCAGAGCTCCAAGGACTGGGATTTCAGCTGTCCCACACAATTAAGGGACCACCTCAGGGAGACTGAACTAAGGGCCCTGCCCCTCCTCATTCCAAATGAGCAGGTAGGAGAGGAGGCTGAGCTTGGGTCTCTTCAGTGGCCACTGAGAGGTTATTATATATCCCCTGACCCAGAAGCCCATCCCTCCAACTTCTCCCGGCCAGCAGCCCCTCTTCTTGCCAGCAGGTGGCAAATAGATTGTGGGCATGATTTATCTCTCCTTCAGGTTTGCCAGAGTAAGTTTCTCTAGAAACTTCTCCAGGCTTCAGAGATTGCTCCATTAAGTTAAACATCTTTAATCTGGCTCATTTTGCAGCCATTCATTTTAATCATGTAAAGGTCAGCTGTCACCTCACAAATGTTAGACTTAATTTGTTTTCTTGATGCTCCTCATATTAGCGATAATTTGGCCCAATTTTTAGTCATTTGCCAATGGGGAACTGGAATGGGTAGACTCACCAACAGTGGAGATGGGGATTGTGGATGGAGGAGGGGCTTGATTTGGGGCAGGGGTGCTGATGACAGCAAGCCCCAAGAACCTGTGCCTCTCTGTCCCCAGACTATTGGCTCTGCAGGGGTGGCAATGTATTTGGAACCAATAGCCAGGTTTGAGACAAATTGCTGTTTTGTTTCAAGTTCTGTGACCCTGCATGTAAATGAGCCCTCATCCTCTTCTCTTCCTCTCGTTCAGAGTAAGAGTTTGCATTTTGGGAGCTGTTCTCTTACCTTTTCAGAGTGGAGAGAAGCTACAGAAGGCAGATGGGACCTCCTGACCCTTCTCTGCCTCCTTCTATAGCCCCTTCTTCCTGTCTCCTATCCCTGATCATCTACTGAGTCCTGAAATGAAGGCTCTTAGGTCCTGGCAAACGTTCCCTGTGCCAGTAGGTGACCCACAGGAAAGACCGTGGAAGCATGGTGAGGCACCGCATGGGAAGCGGAGTTCACCCTTTGGCATGTACGTGACATGGCACCATGTGCTCCTGAGCGCCCCGACTCCACAGAGGAAAACTCAGATAGCAGTTCAGAACTCACAAGTGCTCTGCATGCATCTCACAACAGCCTTACTCACATGCCTGAGTGGGAAGGGTTTGGTGTGGGGCTGGGCAGGTGGGGAGTGTTTCTCATCTTTGTCAAATGCCAATGTGTCTTATTACACATCACCTGCCTGATGGTCTGCAGCTCCTTAAACTCAACGGACCTGGAGCTTATCTTGTCTTCTCTAAACCCATTGTCCACACTGCCCCGTGCCCTGCTGCCAAGTCATCATTCAGCCATTGCACACCTGCATTCTCTTCTCCGTGTCCCCACTCAGTCCATACCCAGTCCCCTCCAATGTCTCCCAGTCCACCTCCTCTTCCTCCACTCCACTCTTGCTGCTGTGGTGGAGGTCCTTTGTGATTCTCACCTGGACTATGGGGTCCATCCTTTACTGGTTGTTGGTGAAGGGTAGCAGAACAGGCAACCCCAAAATATGCCACTTTGGCATAAGGATTATTTTGAGCTGAAGACAATTGAGAAGCAGGTACAAGAGAAGCTCCCTGCCCTCTCTCTGTCTGCCTGGAAGCAGGACATAAATTTGGGAAGGCGTTCCCCTCCCCTCTCTACCAGGAAGGACAGAAGTTAATCACCAGAGAACACCAGACCCTGATCAGCACCAGAGACAGCACCAGAGGCATCTACACAACCCACCTTACCAACTACCCCTTCTCTACCCTATCCCCCATGTACTGGCCTTCCCACAATTTGCTGCCCTAAAAATTTAAAGCCCTCTTCCTTTGTCTTGTCACTGCTCTACAAATCTGTTGTTCTTTGTTAAGATGCTCTATAAGCCTGAGTTCTAACCACACCTTTGTGTTACTCTCTCTGAAAGTTCTCGTATGCATGCAGGATGCACATGTTATTAAACTTCTGTTTGTTTCTCTGCTTAGTCTGTCTTTGTCAGTTTAATCTGTAGGTCCCCAGCAATGAACTTGAGGAAGGTGAGGAAGATTTTTTCCTCCCCCGCTTTGGCATGCATGTTTGCTTAGCTTCTTTTTCCGCACTTCGGTCATGAGCTCCATGGTGGAGTAGTCAGGGTTGCTTGTGTTTGTCACCATTTCTCCGACACCTGTCATGGTGCCTGGTACACGGCCCACTCTCAGTAAATTAACAATAGTTGTGAATAAATGAATGCTACAGTGACTCATCTCTGCAGCTCTACCCTCTCCCCACCCACCAATCCTTTGGTTCATTCTATACCTAAGCAACAACTGCTTTTGCTACTAGTGGAGAAGTGATTCCTCTGAGCCCTGGCTGGACCACGCACCATGTCAGGCACTCCACACATGTCCTTCCAGCAAGGGCTCTTGGTGATGGGTACCATGTTGCCCACTTTACAGAGATGAAGTTATTTGTCTCAACACACACAGATCATGTCTATGCTAACCTCGAAGGCCATGATGGCAGACACTGGGTCTTCAGCATCAGATAAATCTGAAGGAGTCTCCACCTACGGGGCTGTTAGTGGCCCCTTGGCATCATGGGGCCACCTCCATCTGGAAGTTCTTTACAGATTCAGCCTGGCTCAGATCTGCCTGGCTAGTCTCATTTCCTCACTTCTCCCACATCACCCCTGGGGCAGGGCAGCCTCTCCCAGAAGCCCCCAGGTGACTGCTTCTCTCTGCTGGGACTGGCTTCCTCAGGCTGCTGGGATTTTCACATGATGATGGCTTCTCTTGGAGCTGCCTCTCCCCTTTCCTTATCGAACTCCTACTTGTCTCTGAGGTACAGCTCACATGGCACCTGCAAGACTTCCCTGATTGTCCCAGGTTAGTTCTGCCTCTTCTCTCTTCTACATGACCCTTAGGAAGTTGCTCATTAATGGCTTCGAAGAGGGGACCTTGAAGGCCTTGAAGACACTGCTTCCTGAAGGAGTATCTTCATGTAATCCCTCCTTGTGCCTCCGTCTCCCTCCCCTAGCCAGTTGGCATGGTTCCTGGCAGGGGCAAGGCTCTCAATGAATGTTTAGAAAATAAGTGAATGAATATTGCAAAGCCAATGTGCCCACATTTTAGGGTAAGGACTGAAAAACATTGGCGATAAGTAACACGTGCGGTCCAAGAGTGATGACTTAGTGGCAAATGTCCTGGTAAAACCAAAACAACATCTATATTGCCCTGGACAATGGAGTCACTTCTTGGTCCTTGGAAACTGAACCATGGGAGACGGACTTATGCAGGATGCCTCTCCTTGCTCCTTCTGTGTTTCTCTTTCTCTTCCCAATTTGTAGCAACACTGGGCTCCTTCCCAGATGGGGCACTTACTCCATACAAGACACTGACATCCAAAACAGCAGCAAAGGGTCAGATTAAGATAGCTTGATACCCTCTCCCACTGAGACTAGCTTGTTGTGTGGTCTGGGGCAAGGTACTTTTCCCTCTCTGTGTCCCCGTCTTGGAGACCCACCATTGGCATTAGCACAGCAAAGGCTCAGGTGAAGCATGAACTGAAGAAGCCTGTTTGGGATGCTCCAGGTTCCAGAATGTTCTTTGTTGCAGGACTTCCCAGAGCTTTCAGTGTGCACACTCATTATGAATTTCTAAAAGGAAGATGCTGTAAAATTTCACCACAGATTGTTTTTATTCAAGGCCATCTCAGTTTGGTAACTTGATGATGACAGTGACGGGGATAGCTAATATTTATGGGGCAGTTACTGTGTGTGGAGTGCCAGGCTAATCCCTCACATAGACTGAGACGTCGATCCTCACAATGACCCTGTGGGGGCTACTGGTCATTCCCATTCAGTTGTGAGATCGATGCTTCCCTCAGTGTTTGGCTGCCTCTGCTTGGCCGCCATGTCTCATGCTGCTCTGGGTTGAGGAGTTTTGTACTTGGCTGGTCTCTTGGGCCCAGTACCCGACTTGAGAGCCCAGCCTGAGCCCAGATCCTGGTGGTCAGTAGCCTTCCTAGCACTTTCTGGGATGCTCTGTGCTCCTCAGATGGACCTGGCCCAGCCTTAGTCAAGGGTACATCAATCCTCTCTCTTTCCTCCTCCCCAATCCTACAAACCATCTTTGTTTTGTCTCTTCTGATCTCAGTGAAGGGTGACTTGTATTCATGTCCTGGGGCTGTCAAAACAAAGGACCACAAAGCAGGGACCTTAGACAACAAAATTCATTAATTCCCAATTCTGGAGGCTGAAGTCTACAAAAGAGGTGTTGACAGGGCCATGCTTGCTCCAAAGTCTCTAGAGGAGGCTCCTTCCTCGCTTCTTCCAGCTCTCGCAGGTGACTCTCAATTCTGGCTTATAGATGCATGACTCCAATCTCTGCTTCATGGCCACACAGCCTTCTCTGTGTCTATTTTCACTTCTTATAAGGACATCAGACATACTGGATTAGTGCCTACCCTAACTGAGTGTGACCTCATCTTAATTTGATTACACCTACAAGGACTCTGTTCCCAAATAAGGTCACATTCACAGGTATGAAGGATTCACCATATCTGCTTAGGGACACGATTCAACACGTGACAGGTGCCCTCGGCACAAGTGCTCCCCCTGGGAACTGGCCACCTGTCAATTCTGGTCTCCTCTTCCTACATCCCTGTTCCCGGGCACCCCACTTCCTCCACATCCCCTGACTCCATCTCCCTCTCCACGTGCTTGCTGGACCTTCGTGCTTCACCACGTTTGCCCACATCTCTGCCCCCATCTCCTGCCTGGTGTTATTTCAGGCAACTGGCATTTAGAGTCTCTTTGTGTTCCAGACATAGCTCAAAGCTGGGGATGCCAAGGTGAACAAGACCAAGAAATGTTCTCCTGAGTTCATCCTCAGGGATGACAATGACAGACACTCTGGCAAATAACACAAGATGCGGCGATGAGTGGTGGCCCTTCTTTGGGGAAAGTAGGTGGGGAAATAGGAGAGATGAAATAGTAGTGGGAGAATGGGGGGGGGTGCTGCGCAGTGGGGACAGCAAGGGGAAGGGCCCAGGAGAGGGGGAGGTGGATGGAGAGGAGGCAGGTGGGACCCGCAGCTGCGGGGCCCAGGGGAGTTTAGGGTTTGGCCACATGTGGTGGGAAGGCACTATCGCGTGGTAGGACTGAGGGCAGGACTGGAAAGGAGCAGCGGGGTGAGTGAGGAGGCCTCCAGGGAGGCTCTTCTCAGTGTCCGTAAGTGTCCTGGGGTGACTTGGATGAAGTGTAGCGGTGTGGGTGGTGAGGAACGGTTGAATGGGGGTAACGTAGGATTTGTCTGTATTTCTAGCTGCCCATGGTTCTGCTTAGGTGCAGGGCAGTGATCTAAGAGGTACTGCTATTCCCATTTCACAGGTGGGCAAACTGAGGCACGAAGAGGCTCTGCCAATGACTGAGCCTGGAGGTGTCGGAATGGAGCTGAAGGTCCCCTGTATCCTCCTCCTCCTCCTCCTCCTCCCTCAAGTAGCCTGCTCTGCTGAGCCCCCAGGACGTGTTCCCTCCCTGGTTTGGGACAAAGTGGTCCCCTGCTTGGGGGCATGGTCAACGTCAAAGGTGTTTGTCAAGCTGCAGCGCTCAGACGGCTGATTCTGGCAGCGATGAGTGGATCCCTTCAGAACCATCACTTTCCTACCAGGGTCCTTGTTCTGGCGAATCTAGGGGTCCACGAAGGACGGACGGTCAGGCCAAAGGAAATGAGAGAGCCACGAGAGAGATGGACTCTGATGACCAAGCAGGCAGCCCTGGCAATTCTGGCATCTCCGTCCTGCCGGCCTCAGTGTCTTTCTTTAAAAGTAGTGAGTGACATTATAGCAATGAGTGACAGCCCATCAGTAAGCATAGTTTGAACAATAATGTGTTTTATCAGTAAAGCGGTCATTTCCTCAATCTGGCAAGTTGTTTTCAAGTTAATTAGCATATAAATTTAAGGCTGGGGGAGAGAGCAGGAAGTTACCTAGGCCTGCCTATGTTAATTATCTATAAACAGGCCAGGAGTCATTCTGCCTATTCTTCCAATTACAATGGCGAAGGTACAACTCATCCCCAAGATGCAACTTTAAGGTTACTTCTCAACCTGTGAGCCCAAAACGGCTCCCAACACTTTCCTATGGGCACTGACATGAATGTGATCCGTCACTTTGGGCACTTCCTAGAGCGGAGTGGGATTAGCACATCTCTGTGCCTGTGACACGGCTTGTGCACTCAACAATTTCCCAGTTTCAGCTGAACAGGAGGAGACTGGTCAAGCGATGCTCTTAAACTGTTACCCACGGGGGCTCGGGGTGTTGTGTTTGTAAGAAACTCCTTCCTTTTCCATTGATCGGGGTTCTCACCTCCTGGGGAGTCTGGGGACCTTCTGGAGGCTGTGGTTTCACGCTGGACAAGCTATTAGTTTTAGGTGTCCTCTGGTGGAATGGTGGAGCGGAGGAGAGCAGGATCAATGCGGGATGTCACCATAAAATGGAGTGTGGTCCTGCTGGAGGAGCAAACAACCCCAATCAAAGAATTTATCTTGCCAACAAGCTGAAAGAAAGATCGATTGCGCCCCACTCAGAAGGGAGTCAACCGGCCGGTATAATTCTTCCACGGGGCTCTCCGTGTGACACCTGCAGAATAGGAATTAACTCAGACGGGCAGATGGGCTGAGAGAAAATCCCTTTCCATGCACCGGATGACGTGACGATGGCTTTGATCTTTCCATTCATGTAGATCGAAACCTTTGGAGGGAGGTTGCCTCAGATGGTGGTCAGTTGGGCACAGCCTGTCCCTTCGCCCGGATGTTCTGTGACATTCGGCAGGGTGGATAAAATCAATAGCAA
Source organism: Paguma larvata (assembly GCA_030068075.1). Taxonomy (NCBI): domain Eukaryota; kingdom Metazoa; phylum Chordata; class Mammalia; order Carnivora; family Viverridae; genus Paguma; species Paguma larvata. The sequence goes on from CM057833.1 coordinate 2,399,414, forward strand.
GTATTTCTGTGCCTGGAAGGGTTTTAGGCTTTCGGGGTGATGGACGTGTAGTTTAGTGTCCAGGTGTGAAATGTCAGATGATGGCTTGTTTCCTGGGGACTGGGCTGGTGCCTTCCATCTCTGTCTTCTCAGGAAGCTTGCTTGCTTCAAAGCGTGGCCCCGGGGCATGGCCAGGAGGGCAGCTGGAGCCCAGCAGGGCGCCCTTGCCCCAGTTCGGGGCTCTGAGGTGTGCTGTTGTGCTAGGCGCCCTGCCACTCTGGCAGGAAGCTTTTGTGACTCACTAGAGACGGAATCTTTCGAAAGTAAGCCATGCGCGTGGCTCTGGTTTGCAAAGCGTCTTGACGGTGCCAGCCCTTAATGCGCCGTGCTCTGTAGCTGGGGAATTCAGGGCGACCAGTCTGCAGGCTGCAAGGGGTCGCTGTGAGTGACCGAAAGTAGGAGCCGAGTGTACTGACTGGCGAGCGCGTTATGCTAGCAGCTGCACCAGGTCACCTCAACTTTCACACATAACTGGCCCCAGCTCAGGGAGGAGACAGGACTGGCCAAGGTCATGCAAGTAACAAATGGAAGAAACAGACCCCTGAACCCTTCCAGGGCCGTGTCCTGAAATGTCTGATGTCTGTCCTCAAGAACAGAGGGACACTTGGATGGGTCCTTCCTTCCTCCTTCCATTCCACAGAGGATGGCAGTCCCCATCAGCTTCAGTGGTGGAGACTGATGCTGCCTCTACTCTCTGCTTGCCCTGCTACCTTTCCCTGGACCAGCCAACGAGCAGCGACTTGGGGATGGAGTCACCCGTGGGGTGGGGAGTCGTATCTCGCGGTTTTGACGTACCTTTCCGCTAATCTTGTCACATGCTTATTGGCCATTTGTACACCTTCTTCCAAGAAAAATCTATTCCTTTGACCATTTTTAATTGGAATATTTATCTTCATTGTTGCGTTATGAGGGTTCTTTACATATCTGGATAAAAGTCCTTATCGGATAGAGGACTTGTGAGTATTTTCTCCCTTGCTGTGGGTTGTCTTTCGACTTCCCCAAGGGTGTCCTTTGAAGCATAAAACTCCAGTTTTGCCTATTTTTTCTCATTTGTTGCTTGTGCTTTTGGGGTCTATCTTTGGGTTGATGGTCCGGAGGCGAAGGTGCCCGTGGTGCCCCCAGCCCAGCCTGGTGGGGAAGCCATGGAGGTGAGTGGAACGGCAGGTGCGAGGACTCCCGGATGCTGGAGGGCGCCCCAACAGGCAGAGGCTGTGGTTTGGGCGGCAAAGGGCTGACGAGAGACGAGGAGGGGGGCTCGCGAGCTGGCGGCAGCTCACTTACCCATTCTGAGGACGGCACCCCTGCTCTGTACCCATCGTTTTATGCTAAACTATGAAGGAAACTTGTCCTTCCCATTTGGAAAGTCTCAGGTCTCATCCTAATGAGACTTGGCTAGCCCGAATGAGCGAACTAACAAGCAAAAGAAAGAGAGAGAGCACGCCGGGGGGCGAGGAGAGAGAAGGCTGCAAAACTCTCCTCGCACTTGGCTGTCCGCCATCACTGAAAAAATAGTTGGCAAATGATCTTGAGTTTCACATAAATAATTGCAGAACGTAGCAATCTCTCACCGGAGTCAAGAGGCCCAAATTGTTCCTACTTGTAACTTCTCCTTTAAACAAACCAATGGAATAGAATAGAAAACTCAGAAATGGACCCGCAAGTATATGGCCAACTAATCTTTGACAAAGCGGGAAAATGTATCCAATGGAAAAAAGACAGCCTTTTTAACAAATGGTGCTGGGAGAATTGGACAGCAACATGCAAAAGAATGAAACTAGACCACTTTCTTACACCACTCACAAAAATAAATTCTAAATGGATAAAAGATCTGAATGTGAGGCAGGAAACCGTCAAAATCCTAGAGGAGAAAACAGGAAAAAGCCTCTTTGACCTAAGACGCACCAATTTCTTACTCGACACGTCTCCAAAGGCAAGAGAATTAAAAGCAAAGATGAACTATTGGGACCTCATCAAGATAAAAAGCTTCTGCACGGCAAAAGAAACAACCAACAAAACGAATAGGCAACCAACGGAATGGGAAAAGATCATCGCAAATGACATATCGGATAAAGGACTAATATCTAAAATTTATAAAGAACTTACCAAACTCCAAACCCGAAAAACAAACAACCCAGTGAAGAAATGGGCGGAAGATATGAATAGACACTTCTCCAAAGGGGACATTCAGATGGCCAACAGACACATGAAACGATGCTCAATGTCACTCAGCATCAGGGAAATACAAATCAAAACTACACTGAGATACCACCTCACACCAGTCAGAGTGGCTAAAATGAACAAATCAGGAAACTATAGATGCTGGCGAGGATGTGGAGAAGTAGGCACCCTCCTACACTGTTGGTGGGAATGCAAACTGGTGCAGCCACTCTGGAAAACGGTGTGGAGGTTCCTCAAAAAAATGAAAATAGAGCTACCCTATGACCCAGCAATAGCCCTGCTAGGAATCTACCCAAGAGACACAGGAATGCTGATGCATAGGAGCACGTGTACCCCAATGTTCATAGCAGCACTTTCGACAATAGCCAAATCATGGAAAGAGACCAAGTGCCCATCAACTGACGAATGGATAAAGAAGTTATGGTACTTATATACAATGGACTACTACGTGGCAATGAGAAAAAATGAAATCTGGCCATGTGTAGCAAGATGGATGGAACTGGAGGGTATTATGTTAAGTGAAATAAGTCAGTCAGAAAAAGACAGATACCATATGTTTCCACGAATAGGTGGACTTTGTGAAACTAAGCAAAAACCAGGGGGAGGGGAAGAGGGGAAAGAAAAAAAAAAGACACAGAGAGGGAGGGAGATAAAACATAAGAGACTCTCAAAGACTAAGAAAAAACTGAGGGTAAGGGGGATGAGGGAGGGGGGAGAGGGGGTGATGGGCATTAAAAAGGGCACATGTTGGGATGAACACTGGGTGTTATATGTAAACCAATTTGAAAATAAACTATTATAACAAAAAAAAAAAAAAAAAAAAAAAAAAAAAAATAAACAACTTCAAAATGCCACTTGGTTGGCAGAGCCCCGGGCGGCGTTCTCGAGGCAGGTGAGCGCTCGGCTGGGCACCCACGCCTCGGAGGGGAGGAGACTCGCTGCTCGGGAGGCTGGAGAAGGAGCCGTTCGCCCTCACGGGATCGGGGTCAGCCCTCCCCGCTGCATCCCCTCCAGGCGCTGATCTCAGCACTGGATAGCACCCCGCCGTCCACGGTCTAAGTGAGCCCCGAGGAAGCGTGCTCCTGCAGAATTCTCTAGAAAGGGCCTCGTAGTCCCAGAGGTACCGCGCAGACTCATCGTTTTGGAGGAACACACCCGGAAAGTTTTCTGTTGGGGGCAGTGTCCCGCAGCGGCCACGTGGCGGCTGGGTTGACTCTGGGAGGATTTGGACAGATTTGCTTGCCTTCCCTGAGTTGTCGCACCACCCGGGTCGGGAAGGGCACGGTGGACTGGGGGGCGTTGGTGCAGAGTCAGCGGGGCCTCTCTCGACCTTCCGCGTCTCATCAGCCGAGTCTGCCTGCGTCACAAGGAGCCTCCGGAGGGCACCCTGGATGCCTGAAGTCCTCTCACTGCTGCAACGGTGCCGATCACGCTCCTCTAACCTCTTCTCTCCTCTTCTTCTGGGGAAACTCTCTTACCGTTTCGTTGTAAAAATCCATCCTCAAGGTCGCCCGTGGGCACGTCCATCAGTAAATCATAATCATCGTGTCCTAGGTCTTGAGTACATTCTCCTAATCAGTGGATTTCCACGAAACTGCAGCACAGCCTTGACCGAATGTTCCAGAGAGATCTCTGGGATGTGACGGACAATCAGAACGTTGTTTGTCCTGCTGGAGAACGAGCAGCTCCTTGGAGACGTTTCCCTCGGGAACCACAGCACCGCCAGGACTGTTCCCGCCTCTTCGCCTCTCTTTCTTCCCTTCCACCATCTTTCCTGGCAGAGGCAGAGCCGAAGGAAGCAGAAGACGGTGGGGAGGAAGCAGCCCCAGCCGGCGGCTGTTGCAAAAGCAACAGCACGAGGCTGTTCTGTCTGCGGGGAGTCTGAGAGTCCCTCTCGCTTCCCCTGCAGCTGTGTCCCGAACACCCGCTATGCGCCAGGCACTGGAGATGCGTCAAAGCAGACAGGAATCCTTGCCCATGTGGAGCTCAATCTACTTCTGCTGGAGGAGACACACCATAAACCAGTCCAGCAAAGTAAAATGCATGGTCCTCCGATGGCGATATATGCTAAGGACAGAAAGAGAGCAGGGAGCGGTGTGGGAAGTGTGAGAGGAGGGGGTCCAGCTTTAGAAGGAGCATTGCCTAGAAGGTGGTATTTGAATAAGAACATAGTATTGGAGGGAGGGCAGCATGGGGGTAGGTGGGAGGGGGTGTCTGGGCACTGGGAGTGTGAAGGCAGTGGCCCCACAGAGTGAAGAGAGGCCAGGAAGACTGGAGGGGTGACGGCCACAGGAGCTGCAGGAGCTGAGGTCAGGGAGGTCATAGGGCCGATTGCAAAGGGCCGTCCCCCGAATGGGATGAGAAGACACCCCAGAGGGTGTTTGGACGGAGTGACATGGCGGGACCTGCCTTCTATAAGGCTCTCCCTGGCTGCCCGGTTGAGTGTGAACCACAGAGGGGTGGAGTTGGAGGAGGTTGTTGCAGTAACTCGGGGGACTGGCAATGAGGCTTGGGTCACAAGGCAGCTATTCAGGTGCTGGGTGGTGGGTGACTGCTGGATACGTTTGGAAAGTAGAGCCAGAAGAACTTGCTGGCCTTCGGCCCCGACACCGGGAGGAACGGAGGTGCGGCTTCCTGGGATGACACGGACTGCACAGTGAGTCATCTGGGAAGCAGTGGAGATTCGAGGTGCTTTCTAGGAATCCCCAGTGGAGGGGCGCCTGGGCGGCTCGGTAGGTTGAGAGTCCGACTTCGGCTCAGGTCATGATCTCACAGCTTGTGGTTCAAACCCCGCATCAGGCTCTGTGCTGACAGCTCAGAGCCTGCGGCCTGCTTCCTATTCTGTGTCTCCATCTCTCTCTCTGCCCTCCCCCTGTCATGTTCTGTCTCTCTCCCTCAAAAATAAAATAAACATTTAAAAAAAAAAAAGGAAAAGAAATCCCAAGTGGAGGTGCCCTGTAGGCAGTGGGAAGTGTGGGTCTGAGTTCAGGAGTGAGGGCAAGTCCGAGTACCAGCATGGGAGCCAGCCGCGGCGGATGGGGTTGGAAGGCACGGCACTGGGAAACCAGGAGTAATAGCTAACTTTACTGAGTGAATGTGGCAGGCACATTCATTTGTTCTCATTTATCAACTCATTCAATCATTTCAACCCTCCTGAGAATACTGGAGAGACCAGGCATTCTCTCCGGTCTCGTGTTTTGCAGATGAGGAAACTGAGGCATGAGGAAGTCACGTGACTTAACCGGGGTTCTTCAAGCTAGTCGCTGTTGGAGCAGGACTTCCCTCCAGGGAGAGGACTCCTGAGCCCTGCATGGGGCTGAGCGGGGCGCCTCCAGGCTTCAGCCAGAGAAAAATCAGAAAAACCCGGTTTGACGGCTGCAAGGGAACAGGTTTGGCCAATAGCTTATAGGAGCTTGGGTACAGACTCCTCCCCACTGAGCTTCCAGATGAGGACGCGGCCCGGTCGACCATGATGACAAGGTGTGTGAGACCCCCTCCCACGCACACCATGCATACAATTCACTCTATGAGCACTCGTGCCTTGGTTTCAACTACTCTTTCTGCCCCACGGTGTTTGGTTTGGGAGTGGTGAGTGAGCGTGTCTGCCAACGTGTTCTCACCATAAGCCGCAGTTTGGGGGAGGAGCACTGGAGGCAGGGACAGGCTCGGTAGACAGGATGCTGGAGTGCCTGGCCGAGACGGGGAAGTGCAGACGCCCTGTCTGAGTTTGTGTACACAGCGTGAGCAGCCAGGCGTCAGGCCTGGGTGGAGCTGAGCCTTGAATTTGAAGGATGTCAGGGCCCTCGACTCACCTATGGGAGGGCCCCTGGATTGTCCTCTTCAGAGGGTAGGGCCGGGTCTGCCTCATCCATCGCTGTGGCTCTGGGGCCAAGCTCTGTGCTCACAGGTATTTGTGGAATGAATGCATGAGCGGATGGCAGAGAAGCATCCTGCCAGGCCCATTTCCTGGACCGTTTTCTCCTTGTTACTGCGCACACGGCCCCCTCCGTCCTCACCCCCCACGTATGTTAGTGCTCACACAGCCCCCTCCCTCCCCCCCATGTATGTCAGTGCTCACACGGCCTCCTCCGTCCCCACCACCCCCGTATATGTCAGTGTTCACACAGCTCCCTCCCTCCTCACCCCTATGTTACTACTCACACAGCTCCCTCCATCCTCACCCCTATGTTACTACTCACACAGCCCCCTCCATCCCCACCCCTATGTTACTGCTCACGCAGCCCCCTCCCTCCCCACCCCTATATGTTAGTGCTCACACAGACAGCCCCCTCCCTCCCCACCCCTGCATGTTTCATTTGTATGTGTAGGAATTCCCACCTAGGCCCATGACAAACGTGGCCTCAGGCAGCATTTCATAGCTAAGTGTTTTTATGCTGGTTTTCCTGGCTGTGTGACAAATTACCGCAGATTTAGGGGCTTAAAATGACACCTGTTTATTATCTCACAGTTTCTGTGGGGCAGGAGTTTGGGCACAGCCTGACTGCCGCTCAGGGACTCGCACAGGCTGCCATTGGTTGCTGGCCAGGCTGTGTTCTCATCTGGAGGCTGGAGTGTGGACGGTCTGCACTCGCGCTCCCACAGGCTGTTGGCAAACGCATTTCCTTGCTGCTGGGGACCGGGCACCTGGACCTTTGCTGGCTGGGCCTCAGGCTGCTCATAGTTCCGTGCCAGGTGGGCGTCCTAGACTCAGCAGCTCATTTCGTCAGGCTGCCAGCAGAATCTCTAGCTCCGTGTCCCGGCCACAGAGGGATGTTCCACTGTAGCTCCTGCGTTCAACGGGCTAGCAGCAGCTCACAGGCCTGCCCACACGCACAGAGGTGGTGTCAGGAGGTGGACACGTTAGGGGCCGTGGCTTCTACCCACCCTCTGGGAGTTCAGTGTGGGCCACATCTTCTTCAGTACGCTTCACTGCTTTCTGCGTTCGCCTCTGTGTTTCGTTGGAAGAAGGAGGAGCTTCACTGCTGGGACCCTGGGGGGGGGTTTCCATGGAGACTGTGTGGGGAGGGGTCAGCCAGCATCCTTCATCTGTCCTCCCCTCCTCCAGGAACTGAGCTGGCTGCATTGGCAGACGAGGTCTCTGTCATCAGGGGGAGACAGGTGACGCACAAGTGGGCCGATATGTAGAGGAGGTCGCGTCAGCTGGGACGGGGCCAGGAGGGGAATAGACAGCGCGACAGAGACTGTCAGGAAACTGTCCAGAAGAGGCGGTTCCTGAGGGCAATTGGGGAAGGCTTTTCTGAGTAGGCGGCCACAGCCCTGGGTGTCAGTGCTCTTGGGAACCATTCTGTGCTGGGAGAGATGGACCGGCTTCCATGCACCCCTCATCCTATCTGTTTAGCCCCCCTGGTCCCGTCACTCAGGCTCCGAGGCAGAGAAAACACTCAGCAAGCCAGTTAACACGATGATGCGGGTCTCTCACCAGCCAAAGATGTCCTTCCCGCAGCTGGCGGCCGGGCTCTGGGGACGTGGGCAGAGCGTGGCCCCCGGCTTTGGTGCCGCTCACGCCCGCACACTTCTTAGATTTTCTCTCACTCAGGGACACGCCCAGAATCCCCTTTTCTCAGACGAAAAGTTTTTGCTTAGCATTTTCTGCTTCTCAGAGATTTAAATATTTTTAAAAAAATTTTTTTAACATTTATTTATTTTTGAGAGACATAGAGACAGAGTGTGAGCAGAGGAAGGGCAGAGAGAGAGGGAGATACAGAATCTGAAGCAGGCTCCAGGCTCTGAGCCATCAGCACAGAGCCCGACGCGGGGCTCGAACTCACAGACCGTGAGATCATGACCTGAGCTGAAGTTGGCCACTTAACCAACTGAGCCACCCAGGTGCCCCTTAAATATTTTTTTAAGAGGCCGATGGAAGAACAGCCCAGATAAATGAATCCAGTGAGGAGGCGTCGAGGTCACGGTTGGGAGGGAGAGTTTCAGCCGGCGTGCTCTCTGACGGCCCTCTTTGTACCTGGCACGACCGACTGCTGACACTGCGTGCTGCCCAAGTCTGTTGTTGGAGAGAGGGGTTGGACCGTCACCTGTTCGCCGTGGTGGTGAGGGAGGGACCCTCTGCCCTAGACGGTATGAGATGGTTGACTCGTCATGCCCGACGCTGGACAAACGAGGTAGATGACAATTTATCAGTCATGTGTCCTCACAGCCTGGGAAGGGAGGACCCTGCAGTTGTAGCAACCAAAAACATCCCTTAGGGAAGTGGAGACGAAACTATCCCCAGTTGAGAACCGTGAGTCTGTGTTTAGTATCTTCGGAAGTCAGGACTTGCAGGTATTTGAGCTGAGATGGGGTGTTTTTGGTGGCTCTCTGCTTTCTGCAAGATGAAGTAGAACCTGCTTTTATGTGGGCTCCTAGATGCGACCTTGAACTTCAGCCCCCATGACCCTTACATGGGTCCTGTCCTGGCCTTACTGAGTCAGTCAGTTTGTGGTTCTAAACACATTACAACTTTTCTGGCTTCAGACCCTTGCTCATGGTAGCCCTTTCCGTCCATCTTCATCTCTCCAAGCTGCACCGTTCACCGAGGTCCTGGTGACTGTCACCTTGGTGACTGTCATGGGGCTTGCCAGCCCCTCATCAACTCCATGATAACCCTGCTTTGGATTCATGGTGTACTTCTAACCAACATTCAGTCCTAGTGAAATTCGTCTTAATCTCCCACACGCCCTCAGTAATCCACCTTCGTGGGATTAGTATTCATTCCCCAAATATTTATTGAGCCCTACTGGGTGTCAAGCCTCCTCCTGGGGACTGGAATCATGGAGCATTATGATTTATTATTTGACTGCTTATTTGACTGTCTCCCCCAGTGGATGGGACACCAGGTGCTAGAATTCAGGGGCTGGTATATTTTAAATCTCATATTGTCACGGCTATAGTAGTTGCTTAATAAATACTAGTTGGATGAGTCAATGGTCTATCTTCTACAAACTTTGGCTGCGCTTCCCCGGACCCCTCCATTCTTTCTGCTTGGAGAACTATTTGAAATTCTACCCTCCTCTGAAGTTTGAAGCCGACCATGAAAGCCTTCTCCCCATCATGTTTTCTGTGGCATTTCCAGACGTCTTTGATTGCATAGCTTTTCAGCGCCAAGCTGGAAACTCCTACGAGGAGGGACGTGCTCCTTCATATGTTTGGACCCCACCAGTGTGCAGCCCACAGCTGGTTGGGGCAGCCGAGGTGGACGCACGTGGCTGCCCTGCCGCCTTGGCTTTGCTGCTGTCCTATGGCCTTCGGTCACCTGCCGTCCTTCTTGGGGCCTCAGTCTCCCTTCTCCGTTCATCGTTAGAGGAACGGATTGGATTCTGAAGTCTCCGGGCCCTTCCAGTTCTGGGATTTGGTGATTCTGAGAGTCCTGGTGAGGGTCTTGGGCTTTTGGGAGGCTGTTCAGTCATGGCAAGGCCCTTCCCATGATCACTGTGCCGCGCTGACCATGTTTTAAGGGAAAATCCCACTGGGGCTTGGGTGGAGGTGGGGTGTTTCGTCTGCACTTGCCATGACGTGAAGCTGGCCGGGCGTGTTCCCGTGCGTGCACAGGGTTTCTGCCTGAGCTTTTCGGGGCGGGAGGCAGTTTTCCGTGAGCACCCCACAACGCCATAATTGCCTCGCAGCAGCCCAGCTGCGCGCCCTTGTAAGCATAGTTAAGTCACCATTTAGGCCGACCGCAGATAGTGCATCGGGGCCGCAAATCTTCTATCGATTATTTTCATTTACGGCGAGGCCAGGCTTTCCGTCTTGTTCTCCTCCGTGTGATTAAAAAGAAGAGTTGCAGGAAGCGATATTGTTCTTTCCCTAAATCAGTGCTGTTGCTTCACATAAACCAAGGGGGAATATGGCCCTGGGAACATTTTTATTCGCCAAGTTAAGCTGCCCCCCAGGGACACATGCATCCTGGCGCCTAGAAGCCGGCTCCCTCTAAAACTTGTTTGCAAGGAGTTTCTGGGGAAAACTTTTTAATAAAGGGCCCACAGAACAAGTCCCATTCAATTTTCTCCAATTATACATGGAGAGTAACTTTTGCTCACTCCCTAGTTTTTTTTTCTTTGCCTCGGGTCTTTTTAGGGCCGGATTTAAATCAAAGCCCGTACAAGAGGGAAGAAAAGCTTTGTGATCTCTTTGCTGAGGGTGGCTTGCAACAAATTAGAAAGAAATGAAATAATCCCACAATATTCAAGCGGCCTTATTGGGTCTGCGTTAGCAATGTGGTTTTTGTAGTTCTCATATTGCAGAGATGTTGGAACAGTCCTTCAGAGCCGAATCACGGGTTTCGTTTGTTTACTTTAGATGGAGATTTGAGTTCGGGTGTGACGCCCATCTTAGCACAGCGGAACCAGCCCCTATTCCCAGAACCGCTCGCAAAGGGATACAGACGAGGGAAGGCAAGTGAGGCAGCTGGGAGGCGCATTTGAAGGATGCTCTCACCTTGGGCCTGAGTAGGCGCGTCTCAAACAGTGAGCGGCCGCCTCACTTGCCTTGTCCTGGCCCCGACGTCAGGCTGACTGACAGCTGGCCCTGTCGCCAAACGTTCACACACCCAGGAACGGACTCCTAAGGAGTTTGCTAGACTTATGAATTCAAGTCAACAGCTAAACTGATTTTGCATAGCCAGACTCTTGGGTTGTGCACATTACTTGCAAGGGGCAGAGAGAAGCGACTTTCTCCTAGTGGGTTGTGGAGCATGGGGTGAGATTTAGAACAACTCCTCCACCCGTGTCGTGGGCTGAATTGTGTCTTACCCAAATTCAGATATTAAGTCCTAACCCCCAGGACCTCCGATGTGACCGTATTTGGAAACAGAGTCACTGCAGGTGTAATTGGTCAAGATGAGGTCACACCAGAGTAGAGTGGACCCTGATCCAAATGTCTGTTGTCCCCATTAAAAGAGGAAATTTGGACACACGCGCGTGCACACACACACACACACACACACACGGAATGTTATGGGAAGCCTGGAAACGGTTGGAACGTCTCTGGAGACTTCAGAAGGAGCCCAGCTCTGCCGACACCTGATCTTGTATTTCCAGCTTCCAGAACTAGGAGATAATAAATTTCTGTTGTTTAAGCCACGCTGGTTGTGGTTCTTTGTTGTTACTCTTTTTAATGGGTTCCTCATTTGCAACTGCATTTACTCTCTTTTGAATGTCCCCTATTTAGTCTCTCTGGAGGCGTTCAATCCAAGCCCACCCTTCCAGGCGGAGCAGTTCCAACAGTGTGGGTGTGCCGTGGGGATGGAGCAGGGCCGGGGTCCAGCTGGTGCCCCTCATGACACGACACGGCCCCTCAGAAGGCATCCGGTGCGGGCCCACCCACACGCCTGGCCAGGGACCCCGCAGAGGTAAAGGAGTTTGATTTTCTCCACCAATTGGTGGATATTTTTCTCCTTGTGATTGCCAGGAAACGGCAAATCAAAGGCAAGCTACTGCACGGAGGGAGCGTAGCCTTGTGCTAATTACAAGCCGGCGTGTTTACAGAAAGCTCGTGCTAGGGAGAATTCTCTAAACCCGTCGCTGGGTTCACGGTGCTCAGAGAGCATAATGAGAACATTCAGCAGTGAAAATACCGTGCATTTGCATACTTCTCAGGGCGCGATGCTGCGATTCAGGAAATCTCGCTGCTGATGAATGCTGCTTAAAGTTCACGCCTGCCTCCGTTGCTCTGCGGTGCTTTAAATTGAACTTGGCGAGGAGGCGTCGGGGACGGCGATCGAAGGTGGAGCGCAGAGTTCACGAAGGTGACTCTGTCCCGGGCGGCCGCGCTGAGCGGAGCCAGGAAAGGGCAAACGGACTATTTTCCTGTGTTATCAGGCCAGGCCGTCCTGCTCGTGAGGCCTCAGCAGCTTGAGCCCCCGTCCCGTCGTGCGGGAGTGCTGGTCTGCACCCACACCTGCGGTTTCTCCGGATCCGGTGGGGCCACACCTGATGTCGCCGTCTGGAGACGCCGGCGCCCATCCTGTGTCGCCATGGTGGCCCTCATGCCACTCTGGGGAAATGACCTCTGGACACCGTCCAGTGCTCCCCGGTTTCTCAGGGCTGGTCTTACGGGCAGTCAGGTGGGTGAGCGGATGGCCAAGGAGACTTGGGAGTGGCAGCGATAGAGACACACCAAGAAAAACCAGAGGTGTGGTGCTGGCCTCTGGGACGGCTGCTCTGACGCTCGGATGTGCGGTTTGCTGAACGCATTGATACCCCCCTGAAAAAGAGCCTTTTTTTTTTTTTTTTAATGAGGGAAGGGGGAATCTCAAGACACAGAAAATCAGCCATCTGGAAAATCTGCCTTTGAATAATCAAGAGTCAGGAGTAACAGCAGTGGGCTCACTCCCCGAGCGCGGGCTGCACGGCCGAGCCGAGCGGAGCTCGTTGGGAGCCGCGTCACAGGGTCACGCCTTCCCGTCCGCGTATGTGTCAGTTCTGGGCCGCTCCTTCCTGCTCAGACGACAGAGTGGGCGCACAGCCTCCCACCCCCTGCTCCGTGGGCCTCTGTCGGAGGTCACACTGCGGGAGTGTGATGGAGCCGGGGTCTGCCTCTGGCTCTGTCTGTGTCTAAACCCTAATGCGGTTTGTATCTGTTTCCTGGGTCTGTTGGAACAAATAACTATGAACTGGGTTTAACCCAACTGGGATGGATTTCCGCTCGGTCCAGGAAGCCAGAAGGGTGAGGCTCAGGTGTGGGCGGGGCCACGCTCCCTCCGAAGGATCTAGCCGAGGATCCTTCCTTGCAGTTCCAGCCTCTGGCCTGATTTGCTGGTGCTGCTCGGGGCTGACCTCGCATGCAGCTGAAGCCCTCCTATCTCTGTTTCTATTGCCACATGGCCGTCTTCCCCCTTTGTCTCTGCGTCCAAATTTGTCTCTCGTTCCAAGGACACCGGTCATTGGATTTAGGGCCCATCCTCACCCAGCATGACCTCTCTCTAACCAGATTATATCCTCAGAGACTCCTTTCAAACGAGGTCTCACTCACTGGTACCAGGAATTGGGATTTCAGCACTAATTTTGGGGGTGATTCAATCCACCTCGCTGTTTAGTGCTTCCGCCACACCTCCCCCCGGGAGGGAAGTGTATTTGGGAAGCGTTGGCTGTGTCGGGAGAAGCTATGTGCCCTGGGCAGTGGCAGGCTTTTGGTTTCTTCTCCCGCTTATCCAGAAACTTCTCTGCTTGCTTTGCTGTGAGCAGGACGGGCCCTCGTGCACCTGCGAGCGTCAGGGATGAGTGATGCCGGCGTGGGCAGAGGCCTTGTGTTGCGGAGGACACATTTAATCAGCATGTGACTGTGTGTTTTGAAGGTCACACTATGTCAACTTGTGGACCAGTGACAAGGACCCAAGAGAAGGCATCCTCCCAGAGGGGATTCAGCTCCTGCCTCACTAATGGGTTGTGCTTCAGATTGGCCCTGAGCTCACGCCGCCCTCAGTGCACTGGCGTGTGGCTCGGGGAAGGACGTACCTCCAAAAACATGAGGACTGCCTGCCTTCAACTGATTCCAGAACCCGGCTGTTGTCTCTTCCACCTGCTCGGCCTCTGCCCCCTCCACCTGCCTCAGTCTCTGCCCCCTCCCTCTCCACACACGCACTGCCCCCTCAAAGCCCCCACGTGGAGCAGCTCCTCCAGACTCAGAGAGGGGCAGCCACGCTAGGCCAGTCCCGTGACGCCGTGAGGCTTGCGGTTTGGGGTGGGTGTGGAGACCGGGCTGCTCAGGTGGGGGATGGGAGTGGGCCTGGGGAGGGGGGGCGGAGCCGGCGCTCCAGGGGGCAGATTCGGGAGGCTGGGGTCCTGATTCTACATCCTAGCACGTAGCTGGGGAGTGTTCCACGGGCCTCGATCTCCTTACTTGGGGAAGCGATCCCAGGCTCTCGGCCGACCTCCCAGGGCTGCTGTGGAAACGAAGGGGACGGAAGCGTTGCCCCGGGGGTTCCCAGCCTGGATGGAGGTTAGGATGGACTCTCTGGCCACATGGACCCGCCAGATCCAAGCCTGCCCGCAGCGCTGTTGGGGAGAATCCCAGGCAGTTCCAGTAAGTCTCCAAGGCTGAGAGCGGCTGCAAATCCCGAAGGCACGGCCGCCGCAGGGAGGCGGTTGTTCGACACCCGGTAAGCACCAAGGGGGCTCTGCCTGCAAAGGGCCTGGGGTTGGTGCAGCTGTGGAGAGAAGACGTGCAGAATAAGACTGACCCCAGAGACCTGTAGGGGGCTGGACAGTGGCCCCCTGAAAAGATACGTTTGCTTCCTAACTCCAGCTGAGAGAGAGAGAGAGAGAGACAGACGGAGAGCCAGTGGGGAAGGGGTAGAGAGAGAAGGAGAGAGAGAGAGAAAATCCCAAGCAGGTTCCATGCTTAGCACAGGGTCCGACAGGGAGCTCGATCCCACGACCTTGAGATCATGACCTGAACCCAAATCGAGAGTCACCCAGGCGTCCCGTGCCTCCTAACTCCAAAAACCCGTGAGGAACTTCGTTTGGAAAGAAGTCTCTGAGGTACGGTTAGCGTAAGGATCTTGAGAAGAGGTCAGCGGGTGGCACCAAGCCCAGCATCTGGCGGTGAAGACACGCTGAAGCCCTAACCCCCGGGACCTCCCAGTGCGACTCAGTGTGGACATAGGGTCTCTACGGAGGTCATTAAGTTAAAATGGGTCATTAGAGTGGGTCCTAATCCAATATGGCTGGTGTCCTTATAGCAAGGGGACCCGAGGACACGGAGACGGGGTGCACAGAGGGAAGATGGTGGGAGGAAGAAGGGAGAAGGGAGAAGGGAGAAGATGGCCACATGACTGGAGCAAAGGGTCTAGAAGCAGAGCGACGCCAAGGATTGGCAGTAGCCACCGAGAGGGGAAGAGGCGGGAGGGTCCCTTTCCTAGAGCCTGCAGGGGGAGAACAGCTCTGCTGACACCTTGACCTCAGACCTCTGGCCTCCAGACCGTGAGAGAATCCCCCTCTGTGGTTCTCAGCCCCGCAGTTTGTGGGACGTTGCTATGGTGTCCCCAGGACATTAGCAACTAATGGGCCTTTCTCTAAATGGAGACTAATGGGGGCTAGCACGTCAGAGGCTGGAGCTCAGCGGCTCTGCCACCTGCGGAGCCATGAATTCTAGAGCCCATTTCTTGTGTCTTATTCTTTCTGAGCCCCATTTCCCTTCTTAAAGTGGGGGTGCTGACAGGAGCCTGCATCAGTGTCCTGGGGTAGCGACAGCAACTTGTCGCAAGCTGGGGAGCTTAGAACCACGGAAATCTGTTCTCTGGCAGCTCAGGAGGCCGGAGGATCAAAATCCAGGGGCGGGCAAGGCGGGGTCCTCCAGGCTCCCAGGAGGACCTCTGCTCTGGCCCCTCCCAGCTTCCGGCGGCTGCGGGCTGCTCTTGGCCTTCCTTGGCTTGTGGCCCTGTCACCCCGACCTCTGCCCCATCTCCATATGTATGTCTCTGGCTTTCTTTCTAAAACCACCAGTCACGTTGGGTCGGGGCCCTCCCTAATGACCTCCTCCTAACCTGAGGACATCTGCAAGGACCCTAGTTCCAAATCGGGCCACATTCACAGGTACCGAAGGTTGTGATGTGAGTATGTTTTTTCCGGGGGACAGAGTTTTGCTGGCAGCGGGACCCCTCGTGGGGCTGTTCAGAGTTCCAGCGGATAGCGCAGGCAGAGCACGCGGCCTGTAGTGACCCGTGTCCTCCAACCATCCTGCGCCCTCAGGCAGCTGCCGGGACACGGGTCCCTCCCTGGAAGCCCCAGGCAAGGGGTGGGGGCAGAGGCGGGCTGGCTGCCCCTCTGTGGTCCCGGGACGGCACTCCGTGCTGTTACCCTCAGAACACGGAGACTTGCCAGGCTCTTCCTCCCCTTTGTCCTGTCATTTCCCTTCCTTCCTTCTGTGCCCAGAGCCTCAGGGGTCCCCAGCTCATCTCCGGTCTGACCACCGAGCTCCAGCTGGCGCCTGGGACCCCCTGGCCTGCACTCCACGCCCAGACCCACCCCCCGCTGCCCTTCCCTGAAACCCCGCGTGGCAGGTGCCTCGAGTCCTGCTTCTCCGGAAGGTTGGGAGTGTGCCCCTTGCGCCTGGGAAGACGGGCGGGATGGGGGTGTGACGGCAGCTTTGCTTCCCTGGGCGTTTGGTCTCCGAGGCTGCGGCCACACTTTGGAAGGCGGAGTGCTCTGCAGAGCCTGTCCGGAGGTCCGGAGTCCTTGTTTCCCTATCACCAGCCCAGGGCGCTGAGCGACCTTTGAGTCAGAAGTGCCGGATGAATATTGTTTCTTGGAACCACGGCCGCCTCTGGCTGCCCTCCTCCCTCCTCCCTCCTCCCTCCTCCCTCCCCTGGGAACGCAGGGGCTGCTCCTGCCTCACTCGCTTGCTCGGGAAGGAGGTCTGCAGAGAGAGGGCTCGGCAGAGGTGGCAGATCAGGCGTCCCCGTGGGCACGAGGGCACCTCTCTTGCATCCTCACGGTGGCCTGTGCCCCTCAGAGTGGTCGAGAGCCACGGGCTTGGGAGCGGGGGTCGGGTTTTATCCCACGTGAAACGAGGAAGGTCTGCCCGGGTGACCGTAAGCACTGCTGACGCAGACCCGTGAATAACGAGCAATTTCCTCGCTCGCGTGCGCCCACTTGGACCTCCTGACAGTTCCCACGTGGCGTGGAGGCCCCGCAGTGCCGGCGTGGCCAGAGTGCTCCGGGTCCTGGCTCGGCCTGGCCTTGGCCACTCACCTTCTCTCTGGGCCTCATCCACAGGAAGGCAGAACAGGCGAGGACTGTGGGCCCCAGTGCCAGGGGCCAGCTTCCCGTCCCAGCTGGGCCCCTTGCCGGCCGGGGCACTGCATTCGCTTCCTTGGGGGGGGGGCTGTGACAGAGCCCCGCAAACCGGGGGGTTTACCGCAGCAGGAATCTATCCTCCCCCAGCCCGGGGGCCCGAAATTCCGCACCAACGTGTCTGCAGGGCTGTGTTCCCTCGAGACCTACTGGCGAGGGTCCCCTTCCTCTTCCAGTTTCCCGGTGGTTTGCCTGTTGGTAGACTCGGGAGCCCCGGGCTTCCAGATGCGTCCCCCAGTCCTCCGCGGTCACGCGGTGTTCTCCCTGTGGGTCTCTGCTTTCTGCTGGCCTTCCTGTAAGGACAACAGTCCTACTGACACGGGTCCCCTACTCCAGGGTGACCTCATCTTTACCCGTGACGTCCAGGATGGCCCATCTCTGCCTGAGGTCCCGTTCTGAGGCCCCAGACTGCAGCTTAGCTTTTGGAGGGGAGACCCGGTCCTACGTGTGCCGTCACCGTGGACCAGTCCCCCAGTCTCGGGCCCCCGTTTCCTCCAGTGTGAACGGAGTTCCTGGCTGCACCCACCTCGGTGGAGGACTTCTGCCGGAATAAAAGCCTAGGCGGGTGCAGTCTTATGAGAGCAGGACTGTATGGCACTTGGCCGTTGCCGCCCCTCGAGCCCGCCGTCCAGGAACCCCCAGAAGCAAGGGCAGCATCCTGGGGAGAGCAGGGCCACACGAGTTCCAGTGCAAGCTGCTTAGTGGAAATTTTCCCCTGCGGCAAGCAAGGAGTAGCAGGTGCGTGGATGCGGAGGGAACTGAGCCCTCCCTCCGAGCAGAGATGTTGCTTCTCCATCATGAACCTCTGATGAGCAAAACGTGGGGAAACGTGCTAATCTTTTAAATACATGTGATTTTTTTTTGTGTGTGTGTGGGTTATCTTCCAGGACCTGGAGTCAGTGGAGGGGAGTCAAGGCTGCATGCTTCTCAGCGGTTACAAAACTGCCAGTCCTGCCCCCTCCCCCAAGCCCTCTGCCGGCTCCCAATCCAAAGATCCTGAAAGCCGCCGGCCGGGGCGTGGACACACGTCTTCCAAGAGCCGGGCTGCTGCCGTCCTTGCCGCGCTCGGCGTTTGACAGTCTCAGAGATGAATCGGGTCTCGTCGGCTCTCAGACGCCACCGAGAGCGGGACACATCAAGGTGCCCTCGTGAGGAGGGCCCGAGAAGCGCCCGTGGGTTTGCTTATTCTGCCGATGACAAAGGACACAAAGGACAGAGAGGCTTCTGTTTCTTTCAGGGCATCCACGTGTGCGAGCAAGAGAGATTAGAGTTTCCTTTTATCTCCATTACGACTGGAAAAGAGCTTTGGTTTTATTTTCCAAATTCTTCGTTGTCGCTGCTCTTGCTGCAGAAGAACTCACGTGCGGAGCCGGACTCGCGCCCGAGCCTGTTGTCCACGTCAGGCCGTCGAGGCCAAGCCTGCTCGGCGTCTGTTTCCTTCGCCAAAATCACTGCTCTTCTGCTTCTGTCCGCACGGGGAGATTTCACTTCCTGGGCTCCAGAGTCAAGGAGCAGCTTCTTGATGTGCTCTGGTCAAGGTCACGGGGGAGGAGGTGAAGCTTCAGCCAGAAGCACGGCCGGCTGGTTCTCACAGCCCCAGCCCTCCCTCCCCGCCATGATCCAGGGCATCTATGGGTGTGGGCAGGACCCCAAGCTGCCGAGCCAGCTCAGGGGGAGGGCGACCCTGGAGACGTGCAGGTGACTTTGCAGGAGCAACAAATAAACTTGTGTCATGTCACCGACAGATTTGGGCTGGTGGTAGTTGCAGATACCTGAGCCCATCTGGGTAAAGACACTGATTTTATGTATTTTTTCACCAAAAAGGCAGATTAATCAAAGAGACCCCATAGAATTCAGGAAACCTAAAGCTTAGTCCTGATCGCAAGAGGTAACGGCGGTTGCCTAACCTGTGGCGGGCTGAAGAGTGCTGCCCCAAAGATGTCCTGACCCTAGTCCCTGCACACGGAACATGTGACCTTACCGGCATGAAGGCCTTTGCCGATGGGGTTAAGTCAAGGGTCTTGTGACAAGGGATGATCCTGACTACCTGGTGGCCCGATCATCACAGGGGTGTTTGTAAGACAGAGGCGGGAGGGCCGGAGTCTGGGAAGCAGATGTCACCACAGAATTGGAGTTTGTAATGACTCATTCTGAAGATGGAGGAGGGGCCGCATGCCAAGGAGGGCAGGTGGCCTCTGGAACCTGGAAAACGCAAGGAAACGGAATTTCTCCCACAGATTCCAGAAGGAACGCAGCCCTGCAGGCGCTTTAACTTCCTCTCTGTAAGACCCATTTCCAAATTTGACTTCCAGAGCTGTCGGATGACACACGCGTGTTGTTTCAAGCCACTCCCTGGTGGCGATGAGTGGTGGCGATGGCAGGACACGGAAGCCCTTCTCCATCCGCTTTTCTCAGACTGGGAAAGTGCGTGTGAACCCCGTGGGGTCTGACTTAGCACGTTCGATTGTGCAGGTGCACCCGAAGGGGAGCAGGGCAGGGTGTGACCCAGGCTGAAACCTCTCTAGAATAAAAGTCAGCCGACTCCCCCCTCGCACTTCGTTAGTACAACTGGTTTGCGGATGCATGAAGCTGACCAGTCCCAAAATCCTACTAATTATGTTACAACACACACACACTCTTGGCTGGCGGGAGCTACACTCACTCAGCGGCTTATTTGGGAATCAGTCCAATGGCGCGTTGACACCAGGGCTCCTGGCATCCTGGGATTGTTAGAATTCGAGAAAGTGCGAACCCTCGCCTCCCTTAGTGAGCCCTGTGAAGGGTGCCCAGGAGCGGGCCCTCTGTTCTCATGACTGCCCAAACCGCTGGGGTCAGGAAATACTCTGAGAGTGATTTTAATTTCATTCCCACCCTCTGTTCTCGGAGCCACCCCCTCCCTGCCTTTCCCTGCGGTGACATCTCTGAGTCTCTGGCCTCCACAACGAGAGACATAAAGGGCCATCACTGAACCGAGGGCGGAGCCGGCCTTGAGGTTGGAAGCTAATGACTGCAGCCGCGCAGGGAGCCGGGAGGACTCGGCCAGCGCGGCGGAACCGCGGGTCACCCTGTCAGGGCTCCTGCCAAGCGCCCGGCGGCTCCGGGTCCTGTAGGATTATCAAGTCTGACAGGCCACGTCCGCCCTGCATTGTGGCATCCCCTCCCCCGCTCATCTCATTTCACGTTGCAAGTATGTGTAGGAAGGACGGACAGAGTTTGAGATGCACGCGGTTTCCCCAGACGCCCGCGCTGGGATTAGGCGCAGTTTATGAAACTGAACTGGCGAGCCAGCATCGTTTAACGAAAGGCAAGCGCCTTCCCCTCCCTGAGAAGCAGGTCTGACAGTGAGAAGTGGCTGGTGGGTAATCCGAGAGGGTGGTGACGGATGCCGGGCCACCGGAAGGCCACCCAAGGTCACCGTGAGGGAAGCAAGAGGGCCCAGCTGGCAAAATCCGGTGTTTGCTCCAAACCAGGAGGGTCTCGGGGCCCAGCTCGGTCTTCCTCACCGCAGGCTGAGGCCGTCTGAGAATTTAAATAGAGACACGAATGTGCTTCCCTGTTGAGCAGAAGGGCTGGTGGGCGGGGTGGCCCTGCTGGCGTCCCCCCAGGGATGGGGCGCTGGGGTCCGTCGGCAGTTCTAGTGGATGTGGACATAGGGTGTGACTGGACCCGGCGCCTGGTTGCATCGATACTTCGCCACAAGACCGCGGGGCAGTCGCTGACCACGGACAGCATAAAACAGGGTGTGAGCACAGCATGCGCGGCCTCAGCCGGCGGCTGGAGTGTGGCCAGGTGTGTCGGTTACCAGAAGGGCCCAGGCTCAGGGGGTGCACGCGGCGGCACTGGCAGGGGTCCCAACGGACTGACGGTCCGGTCAGCTCCGGAGGTCTATGTGCCGCTGGCGGGGTTTTCTAACGTAGAGAAAAACCCCACGACGGACCTGCAGCGTTCTTCACGCTGGCTCCTTCTTAACGTGTTTGTTATCATCAAACACTTCTTTATAGCTGTGGTAAAATGCACACGCCATAACACTCGCCGTCCTAACGTCTCACGTGTGCGGGTCGTGGGCGGTCATGTTGCTGTGCAGCCATCAGCCAGCCCCTATTTCCAGAAGGTTCATCCCGTCAAACCCAAACTGTCCCCGCTGTGAGCACGGGGAGGAGCATAGACAGCGGGATAGCGGCCCGCGTTCTGCTTGTCAGAAGGTCGCCATGCCTTCTCGCTGGGCAGCCGTTAAATATACTTTGGGGATGTTTCAACCTTTAACAAAGTGGTAGCCTAAGTCACCCTGGAACTCAGTGTTTTAACTCAACGTGAGGTTTTTACAGATTTCCCCGTGCTGCTCTCTGCCAGTCCTTCATTTATTCCGGCTACTCCAAAGCACATCATTTTATAAAAATTCCACAATTTATGCCTTTTGCTAATCCATTAAGTAGGAGAAATTTCATTCTTGTTTCCACATGTGTTTTCTTGATTCCTGAGAGGGTCAGACATCTACACGCACTGAGACGCCTGTTGGTGCCTCTTCTTTAGTTGCAAACGTTAGTTCTAGGACAGGAATTTCCGATGTGGAGACGCTCTGACCTCCCAGGGACATCCTTCTTTGTCATGAAACATAATCTCTTTCAAATTTTTAAAAAAATGTTTATTTAGTTTTGGGAGAGCGAGAGAGACACAGTGTGCAAGCAGGGGAGGGGCAGAGAGAGAGGGAGACAGAGAATGTGAAGCAGGCTCCAGGCTCTGAGCTGTCAGCACAGAGCCGGACTCGGGGCCCGAACTCACAAGCCGGGAGATCATGACCTGAGCCGAAGTCGGCTGCTTAACCAACTAGCCACCCAGGGGCCCAAAGGTAATCGCTGTTACACACACCGGCGTCCTCGATCAGCTGATGTATTGAAAAAATAGTTTACGTGTATATTTGAACTCGAAGTTGATCTATGGTTTTGCTTTTCGTGAGTTTTGCTGTCAAGTTTATACCCATTTCATCCAATGATTTGGGTGGTTTTTCCTCCTCTGGCGGTCTCTGAAACAATTTGATTGCTATTTTAAAAATCTAAGCCCAATTTATTCTTTGCTTTGTTACAAACTGCCTCTAAACCATCTCTCCTCGGTGCCTTTTCAGGGAGGGAGAGAGATTTCTGATAATGTACTCACTTCTTTGATGGATGTTGACTGATTCTGATTTTTTAATAATAATCTTTGGCCAATTTTTAAAAAAATTTTTTTTACTGAAAGTTACCCACATTTATTGGAAAACCAATAAAGCTTTTAGAAGGATAGTAAGAGAAAATATCTTCATGACCTCAGGGTGGGGAAGAATTTCTTAAACAAGGTATAAAAATTGACAGTAGCTATAAAAGAGAATACCGATCAATTTGGACACATTAAAATTAAGGACACCTGTTCAACGGAAGACGCCGTAAGATCAAGACCCACAAGGTGTCTGTGTCTGGAGGAAAATACCTCCAGATGCAAAAACCAAAGAAATAGTATTAAGAATGTCTGAAGAGAAACCATGAGAAGGAAGATCTGAGCCGGTGATTTCCAGAAGGGGCACACAGTCTGTGCTTCGGACAGACACCCCACAGCCCCCCTCACTGGGGACGCGGAAGAAGCAGGCTCAGACAGAGGCGATCCGTGCCCTCCACACAGACAGGCCTCCTATTCTGCCAGCTGCAGCCGTGGAGAGGACACAGAGCCAGGGGCACTGGAATGTGTCGCACGCGAGGAGAGTAAATCGTGACCCTAGCTTTAAAACTCAGGCTGGCATCTTCTGGCCTGTGGGCAGAGAAGCTGCTCACATCCTGGGGCCCTCGTTCCTCCAGGAAGGTGCCCGAGACAGGCCGGGGGTCTTCAGTGCAGCACCGTGCAAACCAGAAAGACGCTCAGGAACGCTCACGCCCGCCCACAGGAGTGCCACGCGTGCCGAGGAGCGCCACGCGGCAGGAATCAAAGCCCATCCGAAGGGAGGTGTCCGCCACATCCCTACCGCCCTCTCACATTTCACCGTGGGCCTGTGGCCCCTGCAGTTGGGCAGGAGAACCGAATTGCAGAAGAAAGTAAACCTGTCTTAATGATCAGATGCTGTGATGGCTTCCCCAGATACCTTAGAGAATTGTGATAGAAGCAAGTCAGGCGCCATGAAAGAATTCAGAAGTGTGTTCCTTTCCTTGGGCTGCCGCAACCCAGCACCACAGACCAGGTGGTGTACACAGCAGAGGTTTAATCTCGCACAGCTCTGGAGGCTGGAAGTCCCACGTCGAGGTGCCGGCAGGCTGGTCCTTCCGAGGCCCCGAGGCAGAGTCTGCTCCTTGCGTCCTGCCCAACTTCATGGTTTACTTCCATCTTTGGTGTTCCTTGGCTTTTATGCATGGCCCAACGTCTGGCTTAATGTTCCGATGGCACGCTCCCTGTGCATGTGTCCGTGTCCAAATTTCCCCTTTTTATATGGACATGGTCTACTGGATTGGCTCGCCTTCCTCACCCTGTATAACCTCATCTTGACTAATGACATCTGCAACAGTGCTGTCTCCAAATAAGGTCACATTCTGAGGTCCTGCGGGTTCGGACTTCCACATATGAGTTTTCAGTGGACACCATCGAATCCATACCGAGAAGGCAGCAGGACACAAAATTAAGATGGGAAACCAGCAAGGATGAGCAAAGCTCTAAAACTGAATGCAAAAAGGAACAGACGAATTCAACTCTATTTCAGCCAAATAATATAACCCTCTTGAAGGGGGAAAAGCCAACACCAGAGACTAGACACAGGACTCTGATGACAAACCCTCAGCCCAGGGAAAGAAGAACAGACTGACCCAGAACTCATCTCCGGAGGTTTAGGTAGGATGGTGACTGTTCAGTGATTGTAGAACTATTTTATGCATATCCTGGGATTGACCACAAGGGTAGACAATGTCACGGAGTTGGGAGGCACAACTGTCCTGTGAATGAAGGGAAACAGAAGTGCAGAGTGGAGAAAGGCATGGAAAACCTGTTGGGTTGGACTGGAACTTGAGTTTTCCGTGTGGACTGGTGGAAAACATGAAAAATCGGCAGGCTGATGTAGAAAGGACACTTGGGCTGCCATTGGCCAAACCTGGGATGATAAGAACATCACGACCATGACGAGTGAGGACAGCAATGGCTACAAGTCCATACTGGTAATAAGTAGATAATGAATAGTCGAACCAGTATGTGAATCAGTGAGGGAAAAGGGAGGGCTCTTACTCACAGTGAGAAGCTGGTGGAGAATTGTGGAGAATTATCCACTGGGAGACCCACTGGAGATCGCTGGCCAACAACCATGGTGAAGATCGGTTTCAGGGAGTCATCAGTGGATGCCATTAAGGTGGAGGGTTGGTGGGGAGACAAGGCATTTGTGTGGCCTCACAATGCTGCACATAGTGGGGGAAAACAGTATTCATGCAGTGGAGAAGCCAGAAAAACACTCCGTAGGGTGATCCAAGTTGGCGTCACCAACGAGAGAGCAGGCAGACCTTGTGCACCTGTGGCAGTGAGGCCCGAGAGTCACGGCGTCGTGTGGGTGGTGTCCTGGTTGGGCACGCACAGCCTGAGTCTGAGCAGAGAGACAGCAGACAAGCCCAGATGGGACCATCCTGTGGAATCACTGGCTGGTCTTCAAAAGTGTCAGCACTGTGAGAACCAGAGCACGATTGAGGAGCCGCTCCAACGCTGGCGCCTGGAGAGACAGTCCCCAAATGCAGCGTGTGGCCAGGGACTGCAGGGCGCTCGGAGGGGAAGACGCTGGAAAGCCCGTCTCTGGGAAAACCGGCAGTGCTGGATTACGGACCATAGACTCGGGAAAAGCATGGCACCCAGATAAAATTCTCTGGATTTAATAACTAGACTGTGGGTATGTGCGGGAATATTCCTCTCTTTAGGAAGTGCCCACGGAAGTGGTGATGAGCAAAGGGGCATGCCGTGTGCACCTTACTCTGAAATAGTTCAGAAAACCACATATGGGGACACAGACACACATCTAAGTATGTACATGGGAGGTGACTGTAGAAGTGGGAAAGGGGCATATGGCACCTACCTCCACTTCTGGCAATTGTTCTGTAAGTTTGCCAAGAATTTCTGAAAATTTTAGAAACTCATAGTGTCCAGCAAAAAAGCAAATTACAGAAGAATGGAACCGGAGTCCACTTACGTAAGATCTGGACACCTGCACAGGTGAGCCGCGAGGGTTTAGGGGCTCCTGCGTGTATTGGAATGTAAGGAGAAGGAAGACAGAGAGGCACACAGAATGCAGGGGCTGGGGCTTCGGGGCACTGGGAGGCTACGGAGCAGGGATGAGCCCGCAGCAACCCAGGTGGCCCGTCTCCAGAGTTTACCTCATTGCTGTTCTTTAAGTTATACGGACACGTTATATTGGTTCTTTCGAATGTATGACATTTCATAACACATTTTTTAAAAACAGGAATAAATGTAAAGATACCATCGTCTATCCTGAATTTTTTTTAATAGATGAGTAAACCTAAGCTCAGTGAAGTTTAGAAACTTGGTGGGGCGGGATTTGAACCTAATTCCAGTGGCTACACAGCCCACACTGTCTCTTGCACTGTAGGAAAGAGCCCAAGTCGAGACAGAGAAGAGGAGGAATGGGAAACCCAGTGGGAACCAGGCTTGTGAAGGGACTCTTTCTCTCTCCTCCCATCTCCCCTCCTGGGATCCCCGGGTGCCTACAGTCAGGCCCTTTGATGGGCTTAGGAGGACAGTGACACCGGACCTGTGGTCTCTGGCACCTTCCCAAAGTTGACCAAAGAGGTTCGAGGATGGATTTCCCCCAAATTAATTTAAATTAAAAAGTAACAGCTGGC
This sequence comes from Paguma larvata, assembly GCA_030068075.1. NCBI lineage: Eukaryota > Metazoa > Chordata > Mammalia > Carnivora > Viverridae > Paguma > Paguma larvata. The sequence continues at coordinate 2,425,275 of CM057833.1, forward strand.
CAGAAGGATGGGCCGTGGCCAGATGAAGCCCCCACTGCCTGCAGATTACAATCTGTGCCGGGACTGTTGGAAGTCCTTCCTCCAGTGACACTGGAAGTAGCCAAAAGGAGCTTCGCGTTCTCCTGGAGACGGGAATAATTGTGCCTTCCCTGCCGGGATGTGCATCAGATGGCCAGATGGGTCCACGGTCATCACGTTTGCCCAGGGCCCTCTTGTCCTTGTACCCGAGCAGGCCAGCTGAAAAACACCAATCCCCTTCACTGTTCTGGACCTGCACTGTCTGTGGTTCTCTTGCTCCCGTTAAGGACCAGACTTTATCTGGTAAATAATGACTTCCTAAGCGGTATTTGCTTTCAGTGTGTGGTGCGGTGGGTGACTGTCAAACGACTCAATTCAAGTTCCCGGTGAGTCGGCTCCGTCTGATGTGTTTTCCTCTGTTCCTTTATCCCCCAGTGAAAACATACATACACTTAAAAATAAACACAGGTGTTGGAGGAGATGTTTTGAAATGTTCTCTTGTACCTGACAGCTGTGCTTTCTGTAGAAATCGCGACAATTGTTTTCGCCATAATTGCACAAGTTTTCCTCGGCGCTTCCAAAGTATTAACACTGAGTGTGTCATAATAGGAAGGTAGCAGAGCAGGGATGTGTTACCGGCTCTCCTAAGATATTACCAAGAGCTCACGGAACTGGGGTGGTATTCTTGTAAGTCTCTCGGAATAAAAACAGATGATCTTTCTCATCAAAACGTAATCCTTGTTGGGTTGAGCAACTTGGTGAGAAATGCTTATTTCAAAGAGACACTCAGACTTCTTCGCGCCAGCGTCCTATGTCTGTGGTAGAGTGAATTGAGTCCTCTGGTCCGGAGATGGCATCGAATCATGGCATCATGGTACCCGCCTGTGTTCCCTGGGGGTCTCAGATACAGGAGGGACTCCGCGTGTTTCAGAGGCTCTGTTGTTTGGAGGACAGCCACGCGAAAGGAGAGAGACGTTTCCCTGCTCAGCTGTGTTTGTTGGCAGGAAGAGAGAAAAAATAAGCCCGATGCCAGGGAGGAGGTGTGAGAGCCACAGGGCAGCGTTTAGACGGGCACGACCTCTGTCACAGCAGACCCTTGGGCTTGTCTCTATAAGAGATCTGATGAAGAACGGTGCTGGCCCCAAGCCCCTCACGTGGAACCAGCAGCCAAGAGCCCCTACCATGATCCGTGGCTTCCAGATAGGTGGCTTTGCTCTGCTTTGTGCACACAGTGCAGACACAGATCGTACAAAGGGCACACAGGGCAGGGCCTGTCTTCCATCTGTGCCCTGCAGGCTCCCAGGTGTCTTAGGGTGCTCTTCCCAGATGTCGTCTTGGCTGAAAACATCCAAGGCCGTCGGGGGCAGCGGGGCTGGCAGGCATGCCGACTTCGATGGTCTACCCTTCCCTCTTTCACGAGCTGGCGCTGGGCCACAGCCCTCTGCCGCACCCCGATCTTCCCATTCCACGTGGTCTCGGGGATCCCTCTGCAGTCCTTTATACGGATGTATCGCAATCCTTCAACCGACCCTCCGCTGACAGACACTGAGGCTGTTCCTGTATCTCGCTCTTACAAACTATACCGCAGAGAAGAGCCTTGTGCACGTGACGTTTCTGCCCTCGAGGGACTAAAACCCAAAGGGCAAATGCCTAGAAGTAAGTTTCTGGCCAAAACGGTACGTGTGCCAGAGGTGGTCACTGGCTAGAACACACTTCACCCAGCGCGCCCGGAGGGGTGGGGAGGGCTGTGTCTCTGCCGCCAGTTCCCGTGTTTTGGGCCATTGTCTACCTCGTACTGAAAACGCATTTCTCGAGGTTAAAAATCTCGACCGCGTTTAAAACATCCTCGTGCTGCCTTTTCAATGAGCTTTCATCTCCTGCTTCTGTGGGCGGCTGGTTGTTTTGTTACAGAGTTTTATGCGCTCCTCGTGCATTAAAGAAATTAGCTCTTATCTGTAATAGAAGTGAAGTCTTTTTCCTCCTTCACTCCCTCCCCTCCTTTGCTTCTTTTATAATATTTGCAGTCGACATTTTGACTTTGCTGCTGATGCATTTGTTTTGCCTTGCAGAATAATTTTATTTCTACATCCCCGAATAATGTACAAACAATTAGTTCCTGTTTTCATTATTTTTATGCGTACGTCTTTGGTTCATTTACTTTAGTGGAATTTACTTTAGTGGAATACATGAGGTGGAGATCTAATTTTTTGTTGTTCTTCAGGTGGCTACTCCGAGATCCCCATCCCTGGTCCGTCTGGCCCTTGGGCGGGCCCTGGACAACTAACGCCACCCCACCCTCCTCCATGCTCCGGCGGCCTCGAAGGTGGCGATGGGAAGCTGTGTGAGCAGGGCTCACACAGAATGTGATTTTTAGTATCCGGCTTGTTTTTGTCTTCTCGGTACGGCATTTGCAGTCCATCGGTGTGATTATGTGATGCCATTGTACCGTGGAGTGTTTTCCATTGTGTGACTAATGCCGTGGGTTTGCTCATTCACTTTTTCATGGGTATTTGGGTTGTTTTTTGGCATTTGGCTATGATGAATGAAGGTGTCATAAACACTCAGGTCAAGGTCTTGTGAGGGCATAGACTTATTTCTCTTGCATGAAGCCCTGGGAGGGGCTCTGCGAAGGTATTATGAGTGTAGAGTCGGGTTCTTCAGCCGGGTAAGCCCCGTCCCATTATTTCACACTCCTGTGACCGCAGGGGAGCTTCTGGACTGCTCCAGATTCCTGCCAACAGTCGGTATTGAAAGGCTTTAAGCTTAGCCATTGTAAACCCATGGCGGTGTTTCCGCCATGGATTACATTTGTATTTCTCTGATGACAAACAAAATTGAGCTTCTTTTTATGTGGTTACATGCACTCACATATCTTTTTTTCTGAGCTCTCTGTTCACATTTTTTGCCAAATTAAAAAACATTATGTTGCCTTCTCATATTGAATCATGAAGGCTATATACCACGAAGGTATGTGTATATATATATATGTATATATATATTTTTGGGATTCAAGTTTTAGTTTTTTTTTGTTTAAGATATTTTTTATTTTATTTATTATTTATTAATTTTTAAATTTACATCCAAGTTAGTTAGCATATAGTGCTGTGATGATTTCAGGAGTAGAATCCAGTGATTCATCTCCTATGTATAACACCCAGTGCTCATCCCAACAATGTCCTTCCCAGTGCCCCCCACCCATTTAGCCCATCCCCCCCACAACTCTTCCAGCAACCCTCAGTTTGTTCTTTGTATTTAAAAGTCTTTTATGTTTTGTCCCCCTCCTTGGATGAATAGATAAAGAAGATGTGGTATACATATATTATATATATACATATATATATATATATATATATATATATAATATACATGCAATGGAATGCTACTTGGCAATCATAAAGAATGAAATCTTGCCATTTGCAACGACATGGATGGAATCAGAGTGTATTATGCTAAGCGAAATATGTCAGTCAGAGAAAGACAAATATCATATGACTTCACTCATATAAGGAATTTAAGATGCAAAGCAGATGAACATAAGGGAAGGGAATCAAGTTTTTTATTAGAAATATGAATTGTGATCTCCCCTCCACACCCCTAAATTCTGGTAGTCCTTTTGTTTTCTTAACAGTGTTTTTGAAAGAGCAGAAGTTGGATTTGGAAAGAGCCCACTTTTTCTGTTTCTGTGTTTTATCTGACACGCTTTTTTTCTTACATCTTATGGAAAAAATCTTTGCCTACCCCAAGGCGACGAAGATTTTCATCTGAAAGTTTCACAGTTGTGGATCTACACTGAATTTTGGACCCATATCAACTTAGTCCATATCCTCCTCTTTAGCATCTGCTATTGCGGGATTGTCAGGTGTCAGCCACTCTAACAGGTGTGCAGTGACACCACACGGTTGCGTTGTCCGTGGTCCCCTGAGGACGGATAACTTTGAGCATCTTTGCCTGTGCTTCTTCACCTGCGTGTCTTCTTTGGTAAGATATATGTTTAAATCTTTTGTCCATTTAAAAAAATTGTAACATTTATTTATTTTTGAGAGACAGGGAGAGACAGAGCATGAGTGAGGGTAGGGCAGAGAGAGAGGGAGACACAGAATCCGAAGCAGCCTCCAGGCTTTGACCTGCCTGTCAGCACAGAGTCCGATGCAGGTTCTAACCCACGAACCATGAGATCATAACCTGAGCTGAAGTCGGATGCTCAACTGACTCAGTCAGCCAGGAGCCCCAAATCTTTTGTCCATTTTTAAATTGGGTTGTTCATTTCCTTATTGTTGAGTTTAAAGAGTTATTTGTATATTTTGGATAACATCCTTATCAGATAACTCTTTTGCAGGTAATTTTTTTCACTTATGGTTGTCTTCGTTGTCAACAATATCTTTTGCAGAACAGAAGATTTTAGTTTCAATAAGGTCCAAACTATCAAAATTTTCTTTCACGGATTGTGTTTTTGAGGTCATATGTGAAAACTCACCTCAAACCTTATGTAAGTTTTGGTAGATTGTCTTTTATCTGAATTACCGAACATGTGGGCACTGAGTTGTTTGTAATATTCCTTTATTATCCTTTTAAGGTCCATGGGCTTAGCAGTGAAGACTCCTCTTTTATTTCTGGCATTAGTCATTTGTGTCTTCTCTCTCTCTCTCTCCTCTCTCTCTCTCTCTCTCTCTCTGTCAGTCCGGCTAGACACCTTGTATATTGATTCTATATCCTGCAATCTTGCTCGACTCACATATACTTTTTGTATATTCCTCAGATTTTCTATAGACAAGTGCGTATGATTTGCAAATAGGGACAATTTTATTTCTCCTTTACCATCCGATGTCTTTCAATTCTTTTTCTTGCGTAAATGCCATGGCTAGCATCTCCAGTTAGGATGTTGAATGGAAGGGATGAGAATGGACATTTTGCTTGTTTCCGAAGGTAAGGGGAAACATTATGTTTTTCACTGTTGAGTATCTTACCTGTTGTTGTTGTTTTTTTTAAGTTTCCCTTTCTTTAATTGAGGCAATTTCCTTGTTTTCTTAAGTGCTTTCAATCAAGAAAGTGTGTTCTACTTTGTCAAACACTTTTCTGTGTTTATCGAGATGAATATGTGGGGTGCATAATCCTTTTAGCCACTGCCCCGGGGGTTACAATCAACAACTTAAAACAACCCCGCTTCAGTTGATGCCTTCACTTCTGTAGTACACAGCAGCTTTTCTCAATACAGCTCTATTTCCTCCCTCTTCCTCCGTGCCAATATCATCATACAAATTACATCTTGACATTACAAGCCAGTCAACAAGGGTTTGCAATTGTTGTGCTATGCGGTCCTTTTAAATCAGATAGGAGAAGACAAGAGTTACAACAAATACTGTCCTTACTTTTTATCACCGCCTTTAAATTCACCTTTTTGTACTCACCTTTATTGGTTTTCCTTGTCTCTGGATAGATTTGTATTACTGCCCATTTCGGCCTAGAGGACTCCCTTAATATACCTTGTAGGGAAGGCCTGCTAGCCACAAATTCACTCCTACTTTGCTTATCTTGGAACGTCTTCATTTCTCCTTTTCTGAAGGTCAGTTCAACCTGACGTAGAATTCTTGTGTGACAGTTTCTTTCTTTCAGGACATGGGATATGTCACCCCCTTGGCTTCTAGCTTCGTTGGTTTTGATGGAAGCGAGCTGGGAAGACCCCTCGTGTGTGACGTGGGGCCCTGCTCTCGCTCTTTTCAAGATTCCTTGTACTTGGTTTCCATCAGTTGGGCTATCATGGGACCACGTGTGGGTCTCTTCGATTTTGTCTACTTGGGAGTTTGCTGAGTTTCTTGGTGTATAGATTGAGTTTTTCTTTTTGTTCATTTTTTTTAAGATGTTTGTTTTTCCTCCCCTTTGTGCCTCTGCTCTCTTTCTGAGACTTCCATTATGCACGTGTTGGTGTGCTTGGCGGCGTGCCATGGTTCTATGAGGTACTGCTAGCTTTTCTTCATTCCTTCACCCATGTTCTTTGGACAGGATAATCCCAATCAAGCCATTGTCGAGTTTGTTGATTCTTTCTTCTGTTAGTTCAAATCTGATGTTGAAATACTTTCGTGAATATTTTATGTCAGTCACTAAACTTTTGTAACTGTAGAATTTCTGTTTGGTTCTTTCTCAATCATTTCTATCTCTTCATTGATATTGTCTCTTTAGTGAGACATTGTTCTCTTACTTTCCTTTAATTCTTTAGGCATGGTTGCCTTTAGACCTGTGAAAATATTTATAATAACCTTTAATAATATTTATAATAATAATAAAGTCTGGGGCAGCTGAGTGGCTCAGTTGGTTGAGTGTCCAGCTTCAACTCAGGTCGTGATCTCACTGTTTGTGATTTTGAGCTCCACGCCGGGCTTGCTGCTGTCAGCCTGTCAGTGCAGAGTCGCTTTTGAGCCTATGTCCCCCTCTCTCTGCCCCTCACCCTCTTGTGCTCTCCCCCAAATAAATAAATATTAAAAAAAATAGGGGCATCTGGGTGGCTCAATCGGTTAAGTGTCTGACTTCGACTCAGGTCATGACCTCACATCTTGTGCGTTCGAGCTCTGCATCAGGGTCTGTGCTGACGGCTCGGAGCCTGGAGCCTGCTTCGGATTCTGTGTCTCCCTCTCTCCCTGTCCCTCCCCTGCTTGCACTCTCTCTCTCTCTCTCAAAAATAAATATTAAAAAAATAATAAAGTCTTTATTTATGATTTCCTCTCTGGCCTCCCTTAGATAAAGGCTCTATTGACTGACTTTGTCCTTGTGTATTGGCCATACTTTCCTGCTGCTCTCCATATCTTGAAACATTTTGTTGAATACTTGACATTTGAAATAACTAATGTGATAACTCTGGAAATCAGGCCACTTCCAGGTTTATTTCTGGTGCTGTTTGTTTACTGACTTTTTTGGGGGTCAAATCTGTATTTATTGTTGTGTGTGGCCAGTGAAGTCTCTACCGGATTAGCTGCGTAGTCACCTAATGACTTGACAGAGATTCTCTTACACGACTTGAATCAGTAGTTCTCCTGGCCTTTGCCATGGGGATTTGTGTGTGCGTGGGTCATGTCTGCAGTGCCTGGGCAGGAAGTTTGCAACTCTGCCTTAGCCCTTCATCTGCTTGTGCAGACTGGGCACTGGCTGTCGGTAAGAGATGAAGACCTTCTCATCGCTCCCCAGGCACCACACAGAGCTGCACATGCATGTGGTCTTTGAGATTCCCAGCACTATGTCAGAGCTTTTCAAAAACCTCTCTGTTCTCATTTCCTGATTTTTTTTCTTGTAAGTTTTCTCATTGACCTTGCCTAGATCACTCGGTATCACTGTCTCCAGCAGCAGCCCCTGTATATAGGGTTGTTCTCACTGAGTGATGTCCGAATCAGGTCAGATGCAGACAGTGGGAGCTCAGCTCTCCAGGGAGCTCACAGGTCAGTTGGCGACAATCCTTTTTTTTTTTTTCTTTAATTTTTTTTTAACGAGTTGGCGATGATCCTTTGGGTGGGGACTTTTTAGAGACCTCTGCTCTCTGGTGGATGCTGGATGCCAGTTTTCACAGCTTCTGTGATGGAGAGGCTGTTGATTTTGAAACCTACCATGTATCTGGGGAGAAGGCAAGTTAAAATGCCACAAAGTTCACCATTCTTACCAAGATTTAGCCAGTTTTCTTGAATAAATTCTCCTTACATTGTTACAAAACTTTGGAAATCTCCATGGTTTAAAAAAAACTTGATTTTGACCATTTTTTCACACATTCTCACTGCTTTTATGCAAGAGTGGGGTTTTGGAGGTTCTTGCTCCGCCACGGAGGGTCCAGGATTCTATTTCGGGCAGGCCTGACACCAAAATCTGTGCTCATACACTGTAAACCGTGGTTTCTCCTCTAGTGCTGTCTTGCTGATTGCCATTCCCCAAACTCATAACCAAAGAATGAAATCCTACCGTCACATTTGTCCGTTAATTCTTCCAGTGTCAGAGGGTCAGATCTTCCCCGGAAGGCCCACGGAGATCACAGAGGAAGCTGCTGGAGTCCCAAAGAGCCATAGACAGCCAGTTTATCCATTTAATTTTTCCAGGGTGAGATTGAGCCCTGGTGATTCATTCTGCGCTCTCATTAGAGCAATTATCCAGTTAATTGCTCTGATCTGGATTTGGCTGAGGCAGTCACTGCAGCTGGGGAGCCCCAGAGAACAGCAGATGGACGTCAAGGAGCATTCTGAAGGAGGCCTGGGTAGGCAGGCTGGTCTCTGTGCCCCAAGCATGCTGTTCGGTGCCAACCACCCTGCTTTTATTGATAGCACTGGCTCGTCTGGACGACCTTCCTTCTTCTGTCTGCTGCAGTCAGCAAAGGAGGAGGACGGGGCGGTTCTGGGAAAGGTGACCTCTGAAACTGGGAAGGAGTGGATGCGAGGCCATGATCTGAGAGGACATCTATCAAGTCCTGGATCACGGCAGGTGATTCACAAAGTCACCAAGGTGATGGAATTGTCCTCAGACCAGCAAGGCTCGACCGTCACCCAACCTAAAAATAGAATGTTTCAATCAGAAATAATATAAGGCGGTTAATGCTGTGTCTGTTTGCTTCCATTCTATTCCCTTGGTCCCTTACAGAAACATGTCTTAATGATATCCCTTCAGTTGGTTCATGCACTTACTTGGAGATCATTTCTCTGATTCCCCTGCTTGAAATTGGAGTGGACATACTTGGATGGGTTAAATCCCCAATTCGCTCCATGGTTTCAGGGCAAGAACTGTTATAGCAGGGAAGACAGAGTAGAAGTTTCTGGAATGTTGGCCAAGATAATGAATCGAAAACAGTGCCGTATCCTGGAGGATGACAGTCATCCTTTAAAAACTAATGATTACAGGGACAGCCCCCGTCAGATGCATATCTAATTCAACAACCCAGTGCGCAAAAGCCAGGTGGTGTCTGGGGGACACGTGTGGACAGCTGTAGACGCAGCCGAGCAATGGACCTGATTGTGTCACTGTGCTGAGCTTGGCATCTTTGCGGAGAAGGTGGGCACAGTCCCAGGCAGCTGCGTGCAGTCAGTGATCTGGTGGACGTGGTCTTTTCATCCCTTACCAGGAGACATGAGAAACCGTTTGTTCCCATACAGGGTGGGTCATAGTGCACCCTTCGGTCTTTTCTCAGAGCCTCATCTTTCCGCCCTGATGTAATATAGCCCAAAGGCCTGTGGAAAATCTGTACCTTCTGTCATGTCACTCAACCTACATGTCAAATCATGTCACTCAAGCTACACGAGTAATTAATGGCACATATATTGGTGGTCGCAATGCTGTGTGTGCACTCCAGAAGGTGAGAGAAAACCCCCCAAAGTTTCAGGGGCCCACCACATCAGTGGTGTCTTAGGGGCTGAGTCATTCCAAGATAGTCCCTGCAAGATAAAAGACAGATCATTGCAGCTCACACCTCCCACAAGTAAGGAGAAAGTGCAATGCCTTGTAGGCCTCTTGGGTTATGAAGGGGGCATAGTCCCCACTTGAGAATGCTTCTCGTATTCCCTTTCAGTGAGTGACATGGAAAGCTGCCGGCTTTGAGTGGGGCCTGGGGTAAGAAAGGGGTGTGGAGCAGGTCCAGGATGCAGTGCCAGCAGCTTGCTACCTGGGCCATGTGACATGGAAGAGCCTACGAAGGTGGAGGTATCTATGGTGGGAAATACACGTGGGGAGTTTGCTGCGCCCCCAGTAGAGAAGTCCCTCAGATTCCAGAGCAAGGACACACCATCTGCAGAGTGAATGTTCTGTTAATGCAGGGACTCTTGCTTGTTTTATTTACTATAAGACTCCCAGTGGCCCCAACAGTGCGAAGCTTGGAGGAGACTCTCAATAAATGTTTGTGCAGCGAACTTGTGAACTGAGTGAGCGAAAGTCCCTGCCAGCGCTGAAGGTCCTCACGCTCCAAACTCTGGCTATCTCCTGGTCTTATTTCTTATTTGATCTCATTTCTTATCGCACTCCCTGGCTCCTGACCGCAGCTCCACCAGTCTCCTACCTGTTTCTCAATATGCAAAGCCCACAGCGGCCTCCCACCTCAGGATTACTTTGCCTGGGACAGGTTCTCCTCAATGTCACTTGGCCTCTTCCTCACTTTACTCAGGCTCTGCTCCTCGAGAGCTGGTCCACACACCATGGCTGGAAGAGAAGACCCATCACTCCTTGCTCTCCTTTGTTGTTCTGAAGCAAGTCTTACCACCGATCACATGTTTCCTCCTAGCAAACAAGTTCCGGGTGGCAAGAATTTGCTTTATTCACTGTGGTTGCCCCAGGTCCTGCAACAGTTGTTGGTACGTGGCACCCATGAGGTACTTGCTGGAGACAGTTTAACAAGTGCTGGATGCAACAAAGCTAGGACGTTCTCTTTCCTGCAAGGTTTCTCAGAGTCTTTAGTGTGTATGTACCCTATAATGTACACAGGTATGGTGTAATGTGTTGTAGAGTTCCAAGAGGGAGAGGCAGCATGAAGAATTTCCAAAACCTGTTTTACCAGAGACCCATTTTTGACATCTCTCAGGGCATGAGACTAGATTTGGGGAAACTGCACTAAGGTAGTTTTGGTCCACAAGAGGGACATGGTACAGAGAGCTCCCCTGTTCTCTTCCCTCTGCTCTGTGGACTCTATGACTGTTCCCCATCTGGTTTTCTAAAACTGACTCCACATCCAGGGCCACCTTGGATCCTTCTTACCCCAAGACATCTTCCCTAGCTCTGCTTATGACCTTGGCATTCTTACCTGTCACCATGAATTGACCTTGACATTAAGAAAGGTAGTGAGCCCAGGAGCCTACCCGAACTTCCATGTTGCTATTTTACCTGTGTATTGTTATCCATCATACATGCATATATACACTCCTGCTTCGTTGTCAGGCTTTTTGAGAGTGGGGATCAGGTGTTGCTCTCATTGCAAGACTGATCAAAATGAATTACCTGTCAGCCCCAATGGCTAAACTTTCACCCTCTGTAGGAATCCTTTGAACTCTCTTATGAGCTCTTGGAGTTTCAGGGAGAGGGGATTACATAGTTTGGATGAGTTGACTTCAATCCCCATGGGGTTCTGGCCAAACAGGTGGGTGATGGGGGGCAGCTCTAAGACTGGGGGTGTGGTTGGAAGAGTTTCCCTTGGGTGGCCTAAAGCAGAAGCAATCAAAGCCAGGAGTCAATGAAAGTACATTTATCTGACAACACACTGAGAGGGTTCTTAGCTCAGACATTGGAGGGAAGCCAAAGTTCCAAACATGGATTGCAGAATATTTGAACCACAGAGCAGGAGCAGGGAAGCTCAGGGGTCCAGGCAGATGGACCCATAGGGACCTTGGTCTTGACATCTAGTACTGATGGCAGTCAGCTGTGTGTGTGTGGCAGGAGGGCTGAGTAGGTTTTGAGAGAAAATTGTGTCAACAGACTAATTTCTTGTTGGAAACTCCAGTGCACAAAGGCTTTTGGCAGCCCTATGGAAGGAGACGCTTGTCAGCCAAGAGCTCAGGCCAGGATTTTCAAGATTGTATTCAATAAGACTCACAGCCACTCTCCTCTGGTAAGTTCTCTAGAGAGAAAATGCCTGGTCAATCATCACTGGAGTGATGCTTGTGATTCCCATTATAGATTAACCTGGTGTGGAAGACGTGGCAGGGCAAGGCTGTCTGGGGGCATTTCTTACAACTTTAAGTGGATTTGGTTGGTAATAGACTTTACTGGTTAAATCCTAACGTTTCTGTCACATGGGATCAGCTTTAAGCTAGTGTCAACTTGGGCGAGTGGTTTAATTTGTTAAAACTCTGTTTACTCCTAGAACAGGTGTAGGATTAAGTGATGTAGTGATTATAAGGTATGCAGCACTATTGTTACAGTCGTTACCATCAACACCATCATCATTACCATCACCATCATCACCATCACCATCATCGTCATCAACATCGTGTTGTCGTCATCAACATCATTGCTAATGTCTATTGAGCTCTTAACAATGAGTGTTAGTTGAGCAAATAAAATTATTTTAAACATTATGGTATAGAAAAAACACAGAGAGTAGACATAAAAGTTCTTTTAAAAAGTCAGAGGTTAAAAACTAGGCTTGGAAAGAATTTGGAGCTGGTTAGTTAAATTTACCAGTAGCTGGTAAAACAAAACAGCTATTTGTGTCTCAGACATTCCTTCGGGGATCATTGTCTCAATCCTTGAAGTATATTTTTTATCTATTCGTTTACTGGTGGACTTTTCATAGTAAGCCTTCTCAGACTTTGTTTGTTTAGAAGTACCTTTATGTCCCTGAGTTCTTCCAGCTTGACAGTGACTTTCTCTCTACAGCTCCGAGTTGTGGCTGCTGCGCTGTCTTCCAGCACTGGCTGGTGTGTGGTTGAGACGTTGTTGTCAGCATAGTTGTTCCTCTAAGTAAGTTGTCTTTTCTCTCTGCTGCTTTTAAGATCTTTGTCTTTGACGTTTTACGGTTTTGATGGGATCCCTACCCCTCACTGGGTTGCATTCATAGATTTTATTTCCCTTCATCCCTTTGTTCAACAGATGGTGGCAATATTTGATGGGTCCCTATTCTGGGATTACGGGATCCATTATTGAATGAGGCTGAGATCCTAGCCCTATAGTCTCAGGTTCTAGGGGGTATATAAACATCAGTGTGATAAACGAGGGAATTATATATATAGATATAAAATGGAGGAAGATGTGGAGAATAAGTGGTTTGAGGATGGAGAGGTCACAGAATCCAATAAGGGACTGGTGTCATTGAGAAGGTGACATTCGAGCAAAGACTGTTGCTAACTGTACTTAACCATCACATTTGGGCATCGCCGCTTGCCTCCTAAGGCCCCAAGTGACTCAGAACCTCTACTGTCCCCTACCCAACACCAGGGCGAGTCAGCACCCTATCTTTGACTGCCCCTTCTTGCTTCCCATGCAATTGTTGTACAATATTTTTATTCTTCCTGACCTTGATGTGCCCCTAAAATACCCCATTATGGGAGGGGGTTCCTAATGTGTGGCCTTCCTCCTTCCCACTCAGCCACCGAACAGTTTCTGAAATAAAACCACTGTGAGGACTGGGGTCAAAATATCACCTTTATTTCTGCTAAAGACCGACCTGGAAGAGCAGCTTAGTGGGTGAGCCAAGCAGGGGCAGTGTCTCACTCAGCTCAGGCTTCCACAGCAAGATGGCACAGACTGACGGCTTACACAGCAGACATCTGGACAGGCTCTGGACAAGGGTGGGACATGGAGGCACGGGGGCCTGGGGGCACCGCAGGACACCAGCTGCTGGCCACTGTGTCCACCTCCTTGGAGAAATGGCTGCTGCCTGGAGACCTGGGAATCTGCTCCTTGTCGCCTTGCTTCTCAGCCTCAGCCGTTGGCATTAGGAAGGCGGTAGCCCTCTATCTTGGGGCTGTCCCGAGGATTGTAGGAAGTTCAAAAGTGGCCCTGGCCTCTCCCCATGAGATGCCAATACCACTCCCAATCATGACAATCAAGCTGTCTCCAGGCTCTGCCCCCAGGTGAAAACCGCTGTGTGGTCTGGACCAACCAGGCTCGCGGGGACAAGAACGCATCAGATCCACACAGGTGGACTGTCTCCCGACAGCTTTCCCGCCAGGTGGAGCGGACTGGTGCTGTCCTGAAACCAGGGATCTCTGCCACACGCTGGTGTCTCATTTCATTATAAATCACACAGTATGCACCCCAGTAACACAGATCAAACACGGAAATCACGGCTTAATAAACACTAAAACAGTTTACTCTCATTGAATGATTACCTTCCATCCAGGCAAAAGAGCGCTCGCTGCGTGTGCCTGGCCCGTGTTTAGCGGCTGCCTACTGAACGGATGACGGTCAGATTTTAATATGAATTATTTGTACACAGCTTGAGGATTTCATCCAACACAGACTGCCAACCCGGGAAGGCTTAAGGACGGGATCTCTTTGCATAATTAACCAGCCAAGGGGACAGCCTCTGAAACACTTGGGCAGCTGGGGGCAGAGTGGGCTGCCTGGCAGTTGGCGGGGAAGATGTCCCGCCCACGGGCCCCGGCCTGGGTGGTAACATCACTCTTCTTCATCATTAGCCTCAAGCCCAGCTGCCGCTGCCGAGGGCCAGAATCTTGACACGATTGGAGCAGGTACACATGGCACCTTCTGCGACGCTGCTCCCGAGGATGCCCCTTGACTCTGCACATGGTGCTTTTGACCAACTCTGGGCCCCTCGTTGCCCTGTCTCTGAGGCCGTTGAGAAGGGGCAGGGGCAGGCGGAGCAGCACTACACCAACAGTCCATGTGGACAGACACGGTCCTGGGGCCAGAGGCAGAGGGACGGCTGCACCCTGAGATCAGTAGCTCCTTTCCTTCCCACAGAAGACGCCTCTCTCACTTCCCTGGTGGTTTTCAGAAAGGATGTGAAGCAAAGACACAGAAGAGTGGGTCCCAGCGAACGCTTACTGCGTGTGCAGGAGGGTGCTGCTCTGACCCCCCTCGCAGAGGCAGGTCGCCCGAGCGGGGGTCCGTTGGGCGGTGCTGGGCTGGCCCTGGCTGTCTCTCCCGAGCCGCACGCATCTCGCTGAGCCTCAGTGTCTTCACCAGTAACGCGATGAATCGTAGTGCCTCACCCCTGCCACCCTCCAGACATCCTGGCGCCTCTCGTCCGCTGAGCCAGTCGGAGCCGGAAGCACAGGAGACTGGGTGCCGTGGCCCTCAGGACCATCCTGGGCACAGAAGGCAGTGGGCAGACCCGTGGGCCGTAGGGGATATCAAGTCCACTCCTGGGCAGTGGGACGGGGCGCCCGGCACAGAGGCCGACGTAGCAGCCACGCTCCTCATGGAAGCGGGGGTGCCCCCTTCCTGCCCCCACCCCTGCACTGGGACACAGGAAGGAAACGCCTGCTTGCATTGCTTTGGACTCGGCGAGCGGTCAGGGATAGAGGGCGAGGAGCGGGAAGAGTCTGTAGAAGTGGACATTTGGCATTTGTGAAGAAGGCTTTACCAGCGCCCCATTTCACGCCAGGGTCTCCTCCCCTCCTGGGTCTACACGGCCGCCAGTTTCCGGCAGGCAGTCAGGACAGGCCCCCTGGAACAGTGTGCTCGCCCAAGCCTGCCCACGGCCACGACCGGCTCTGGGCTCGCCCCAGGCGTCTCGCCTCTGGGGGATTTGTCCCCACAAATGGCTGGCTAGGGCCCGGTTAGGGAAGCTGGGTTTTTCTTCTTCAGTCTTCTAGCTCCGAGCGGGTAAATTCATCACCTCCAGCCGGTTGGAGACCTCAGGTGTAAGTCGGCGGGTCTGTTGCCCCGGGCGGGGGCACCTTCGGTGACAGGGGATTAAAGCCAGCCTCAGAGACCAGGAGCTCCAGCTTATCCACCATGCTGGGCAGAAGGAGCACAGAGGCCAGATTTGGCCCCAGGCTTCCGTGGCAGCCCTGCCACACTTGCAAGTGGCTCAGAGGCCACAAGCGGCTGACTGGGAGCTCGGGTCTCAATCCCTCAGGGAGCGCTCAGCACAGTCCCGCGCTGCTGGGGCTGAGAGATGGACCCAAAACCTCAGCTGCCAGCATCAAAGGCTCCTGATTCCACTGGTGCCAGGAGAGCCGATTGGCCCAGCGCCCAGAGATCGGAGCTGGAGCCTGGGGGCACCAGGCTGAGTCAGTGCCTGGCGTCCTGGGGACAGGCGGCCAGTTCTGGAGGAGGATGGAGACCCTAGGGGGGCAAGTGGAGCAACAGACACACTGGGACGTTCTCCAAAGCAGACAGAACCTTCTGGAAACCCACCCAGGTGTGGCCCACGAGCCCGGCCCTCGGCTCCTCCCTAATGTGTGACTTCTGCTCCTAACACAGGACGGTCTCGTGACCTTGCACCTGTGGCTGGCAGGACCCCTTCTCAGGTCTGTGTTTATTGCACGTGCTTTTGTTTCCTCAAAAACAGGATTCAAAACCCAAATCAACGTAGCAAGATTCTATCACGGAAGCTTGGAAGTGGTAGTTCTCACAGGAAGCCGGGGAAAGCCAGCGTAGTCCCCCCTCTCGACTCGTTACCCGGCTGGTCTCCTGCCCAGTGACTCCCCGCCCAGGATGCTTGACGGCCAGAAGCCTCCACGGCTGTCTTTGAAGTTTCGTCCACAAATGCCGTCTGACGGAGCTCAGATTTGCTTTTTCTTTTTTTCCCTCCCCTCTCAGATTTTTTCAAGACAGGGTTGGGGGTGAAAGGCTAATAGGAAATCAGGAACAGCAAACGGAATGAGTACATAAAAACAGAGAGGCAGGACAGGCGCCTGGGTCCCAGCTTCCTCATCCGTCAACGGGATTCGGCGGACGACCGTGGGGTCCCTCCTGTTCCACGCCCCTGGAACTCGGGGTTATCTGTTCCGTCATGGCTGGCCCGGGGCTCTGTTAGTCACCTCTGATTACAAGTGTCCGTTCCAGGAAGGCAAGAGCCGCGGCTCTGTCCAACGCGCCTCCATATTGATTGCGTGGAAACTGGCTGCGAGTACGGCACTTGGTGGTTGATTCATTACTTTCGATCGAGCGGCTTGTCGGGCTGTTAGTGTAGTCAGAGTCAGGGATATAGACATGATTCAGTTAGGTCCTTTATCGAGGCACAACCCAAACCAGCTGAACTGTAAATGCTCTCCTTGCGTGGGCAGCTGGGGAGCGAGCGGCGGAAATCCGAGGGAGTTTTCTTTTCCATAGAAACGCACTGTGGTCAGCTCGCGGCCATCCGAGAGGAGCCCGTGGAACTAGGGGCTGGGGGCCGTTAGGGACCCCCGCCCAGCCTCCCAGCGTCTGGAGACTTGGGGATTTCGACAGCCGACCGTGTGGTTCCACAGGGAACTGAGGCTTCCGGGATCTTTGCCCTAACCCTACCCCTTCACGCTCCTGCGCCACCCACCGCCCTCCACCATGCCCCTCTCTCTCCGGACGCCCCTCTCTCTCAGCACTCCTCAACTGAGGCCCTGGGTCCGGGCGATCAGGGAACAGGGTCACACCGGGCCGTCCCCAGCCAGGGAGCTCTCCGGCTCTGTCTGAGGGGATTGGCCACCGCAGCACGGCCACCCCCAGACAGGGAACGACTCCCACCTTTGTTTCTCTTCATAAGCCGGTATCAGTTCCTCTTCTACGAATTCGCCTAAATATTAAGGAAAAACACATACATCTATTTTGGTAAAAAAATGCCGGCGATCTACATGGGACCACCTCTCTCCTCTCGGTCTTTACCCCTTCCTGGGAGGTCGCTATGGATCCTTCCGGACTTCTCCAGCCATTTCTATACGGCATTTTTATTCTGTGTTACTTCTTAGGGGCATCTAGGTTTGTGTTTTTAATGTCTGTCCTGTAAAGCGTGGCTTTCTGCCACCCGCCTTGCAGCACTCAGTTCCAGCCTGGAAGCCAATTCTAGCTCTTTGGTCCCTGATGGATAAGACAGGTCAGCTGTTCGTGCCGTCCAAACTCCTCCTGCTGTTATGAACGGGCAGTACTGGGAGAAGCATCTTGTTTCTGGACTTTCACTTTTGGCCCTTGGACGCTGCTGAGGATGGTTCCCCTCCTGCTCGTGCTCCCGGTGACGTGGGGCGGGGGCTCACTGTGGTCCGAAGTGTGACGTTCCTGTCTGGGTGCCAGGAAGGTGCAGCAGCTGGCTGGGGAGGACGGATGCTGACGTTGGCAAAACAGAGCTCAGAGCTGCGGGGCACTCGGGGGGAAGAGGGCAGATTCCCTCAGGGGTCAGTGCTGTGGCCCCCCTGGCCACATTCTCGGCTGGAGGGACCTCTTCCAAGGGCCATTTCCCAGTCTGTAATCCTTCCTTTCCTCCCTTCTTTCCTTCCTGTGTTATTGAGAGCCCTGCCCCACCCCAGGGCCCTGGCTGTTTGGGGGTGGGTGGCGAGTGACAAGCCTTTGCCGGCCATCTATCCATCGTAATTGTGGACTCGCAGGTAATTGCCCAGCAATGTGGCCGTCCCACGCCATGGCAAAGAACAGCAGAGACTGCAGGGCAGCCAGCAGCAAACCATGCCCCCTCCCTGTGTTTCTGCTCTCTGCTCAAGCTGGGAGGATCGCTTCTCGGACAAGGCATCCCCTTGGGCACACCCCAGGGGCACCCCTTGCTTAGTGTAGAGGGTCCTCAGGGCAGAGTGGTCTCAAGGTCAGGTCTGGTGACCCTCCCAGACAGGGGCTGCGTTTTCACAAACCGTGTTCGCAGCTAGCCCCGCACTCACGATGCAAGGCGAGTGCCCCCCTCACCCCGCCCCCAGCTCACGTCATGCCCTGACTATGTTGTCATCACAGATTTTTTTATGTTAAATTCAGTAGTGAATTTTATTTATTTAAATTTATTTATTTAAATTTATTTATTTATTTTATTTTTTTAGCATTTTTATTTTATTTTTGAGAGACATAGAGACAAAGCATGAGCAAGGGAAGGGCAGAGAGAGAGGGAGACACAGAATCGAAGCAGGCTCCAGGCTCCGAGCTGTCAGCACAGAGCCCGACGCGGGGCTCGAACTCACAGACTGTGAGATCATGACCTGAGCTGAAGTCGGCCACTTAACCGACTGAGTCACCCAGGCGCCCCTCAGTAGTGAATTTTCCATGGCCACCTGATGAGAAGGCCGAGATTATAAGTCCTTGAAGATGTCCATATTTTTCTGTTATTAGCACGGCTCCCTGTCTAGTTAGACCTGGAACCATTGGCTTCTGCACTCCTCTCCCCGCACCCCTTTACTCCTGGGACAGTAAGAAGGCAAGCTTCCTCCTGGACGACAGGGGTTTCTGTCTTTGCTGCCAGCTCCCATCCAGAGGAATGCCTCCCCCTGCACCCTCCAGCAAATGCTTGTTGAATGAAGGACTCCGCCTCCTCCCGGCCCTCGGCCCTCAAATCTGCCCCAGTCCTTCCTCCCCTCCCACCCGGATGGGTGATAACCCAGGGAATGGGTTCCTGCCTCTGGACCCTCCTGCTTACTCAGGAATATGAAGGATATTCCATTTTTGTTCTTTATTACTGCCAGAGGGCATCAAGCTATCAGGACCTGTTTGCATCTGAGGTCCTGTGACAGCTACATGTCAACATTCTTGGAGATCTTTGAAGACTCCGAAAGGGTAGGGCTTCCCAGTGTCTGGATGCTGGGAGTAAGCGGAATCTGTTGTTTTGGGAGGTTGCTTTGTCCTTGCGGTGTGAGGCCAGCACTTACCCTCCTTCTTGAGGGGAAGCTGGGGCGTGCATTCAAATACACTCCCCGGTGTTGGGTGTTCTGTTTAGAGGTTGGCCATATCCATACAGCGATAAAGAAGGGCTTTTGTCCTTAAATGTGGCCCTAGGCAGCCGGAAAAACATTATTCTTGTTTATTATTATGCCAGGCTGAGCTAAGGGTGTGTGCAGAGGAGAGGTGAAGGTCAGAGACCGCCTTGGAGAACTCTGGAGTAGGGTGGGTGATGCGGGTAACAGTGGCGTGGTCATCCCTTTAGACTTTGTGAGTCCCTGAGGCTCTTGGGGCGAGATATGTGGTGGGAGAAGGGACCTCCTACGTGCAAAGGGGTGAGATGGCAGGCACTATTACTTGGGCATTTCTGGAAATGCTTCCCTGAGGCTGGAGGGGTTGGGGGACAAGACCAGGTCGGTCGCTCCCTGCCTCCAAACTGCTTTGATGATGCCCTTGTCTGCTTAGCAAGGCATGCCTGGTCCCTCACAGACAGACCGGCTTTCTCTCGCCTTTCTCTATTTTCCATCTCATTGGTTTCTGCTTTTGTCCTCATTTTGTCCTTTATTCTACTTACTCCGCCGCTTCTTAAGGTGAACCATAGGCTGTTTATTCTAGATCTTTCTTCATTACAATATAAGAATTTTAATTGATGACTTTCTGCCTTAAGCACTGGTTAGTTGGATAGCTCAAATTCTGGCATATTTTCACTATCATTACATTTTAAATACTTAAAAACTTTCCTTCAGTTTTCTTTGACCCACAGATTATTAAGAACTGTCTTGTTTCATTTCTAAATATTTAGGCGGAGATTTCTTACTGAATTTGTTTCTAATGCGATTCTTTTGTGGTCCGAGAATCACCTCTCTATGATTTTAGACCTTTTAAATTTATTTAAATTTATTAAAATTTATTTTGGGGCTTAGCATAAGGTCTATCTTGTTAAACATTTTTTTTAAAAAAGAGTATATATTCCGTAGTTGTTGGAAGTAATGTTCTATAAATATCAATTAAGTGTCAATGGTTGATACAGCTGTTCTGATTATCCTTGTCATTACTAAAGTTTTGCTCTAGTTATCCTACCAACTGATGAGGAAGTAGATCATGATACTATTATTGTATAATTGATCTCTTCCGTTATTTTTGTTAATTTGTGCCTTGTGAATTTTGAAGCTCTGATATTGGGCGCATACACATTTGCGATTGGCAGGTCTTCCAGATGGAATTATTCTTTTATCATTATGAAATGTCCTCCTCTATCCTGCCAACACTTTTCAAAAAGAGTATTGTCTGAAGGCCTTTTTATGACATTAATGTAGCCACTTCAGCCTTTATATACATGCTCATTGCATATTTATCTTTTTTCTATTATTTTCAACTTATCGCTTTCCATGACATGCATGTATTTTAGACAGAAGACTGTTGAGCCTTGCTTTTTTTTTTTTTTACCTATTCTGAATTCCACTGCTTTGTAAATATTTGGGTTAGTACACTCACATTTAATGTAATTCTTGATATGCTTGCATTTAGGTTTACCAAAGGTATTTATTTTTGATTCCCCTCCCTTTCTTTTTGTTCTTATATTCCAGCTTTCCTGTCTTTCTTATTTGAATAATTTTAGAATTCCATTATAATGTATCTATTGACTTTTTAAATGCTCTTTCTTGTTTTTTTTTCCAGTTGTTGCTGTAGGAATTAGAATATATATCTTTAAATTTTGAAGTCTACTTAAAGTAGACTTCACAAGTGATGTGGAAATGGTGCAACATTATAGATACATTTAGCACTCTCTACCACCCTTAATGCTATAGTCCCTATAAACACACATCTATGTACATTATAAACTCCAAAATATAATGTTGGTTTTTGCCTAAACAACCATAAGTGTTTTTAAAAATTTAGAGGAAGAATTAGTCTTTTGTATTTATCAGCTATTTACTATTTGTCATCCTCTTTATTGCTTCCTGAAGATCCAAAGTTATCTCTGGCACTATTTTCCTTTCCTTCAGCTTGACAACTTCCTTGAATATTTTTGTAGTGCAGGTATGCTGGCAGTGAATTCTGTTTCTTTACTTTTATTTAAAGATGTTTTTATTTCCTTTTATTTTTTAAAAGTTTATTCATTTATTATTTATGAGATAGAGAGAGAGAGAGATAGCAGAGAAGAGGCAGAGAGAGAGAGAGGGAGACACAGAATTCAAAGGAGGCTCCAGGCTCCAAGCTGTCAGCACAGAGCCCAAAGCGGGTCTTGAACCCAAGAACCGTGAGATTATGATCTGAGACAAAGTCGGACGCTTAACTGACTGAGCCACCCAGGCACCCCTCCTGTTAATGTTTGAAGGATATTTTCTATGTGCAGAATTCTCTGTTGACAGGTTTTTTCCCCCTCCCCAGGATTTTAAGGACGTTCCACTGTCAAAAGGAAGAACCAAATTGTTTCTGGCTGGACATCTTCAGTTAGTTAGATTATTTTCCCCAAGTATGTAGCTTATCATTTGTTTCTGATTGCTTCTAAGATTTATACTTCATCTTTAATTTTTGGTTGTTTATTATGTGCCCAGGAATGGTGTTTTTTGTATTTATTTGTGGTTTGCCAAACTTCTTGAAAATGTACATTTGTGTCTTTCACCAAATTTGGGAAGTTCTTGGACATTACTTCCTCAAACAGTTTTCTACTTTTTCATTCTCTTGTCTCCAGTTATATTTTATTTTATTTTTTACTGTATTTATTTATTTATTTACTTATTTATTTATTTATAGAAAGAGAGTTAGAGACAGTGAGCAAGCAGAGGAGGGACAGAGAGAGAGGGGAAGAGAGAATCCCAAGCAGGCTCTACACTGTCAGCACAGAGCCCAATGTGGGACTTGGACTTACGAACCATGAGATCATGACCTGAGCTGAAATCAAGACTGAGCTGAAATCTGACGCTTCACCGACTGAGCCACCCAGACGTCCCTCCAGTTATACTTTAAAGTCAGTCTCCAAGGCACTATTCGTTTCCTTTCTAATATTTTTTCACTTTATTCTTCAGATTGGATAATTTCTATTGATCTATTTTCAGCTTCATTGACTTCTTTTATTGATCTTTTCCGTTCTGTTATTAAATCCATCCATTAAGTTTTTATTTCACATATTCTAATTTTCAGTTTAAAAGTTTCCATTTGATTTGTTTGTATATATTGGCTTCTCTGCTGAGAGTTCCTATCTTTTCAGTGGTTACCAGAGCATTTCCTCTACCTCCTGGAGCATGCTTACAAAGGCTGCTTCTCAGTCCTCATCTGTTAATTTCAATACCTGGGCCATCATGGAGCTGGTCTCTGCTGATTATTTTTTTACTTGAGAATGAGTCCCACTTTCCTGGTTTTCTTGTATATTGAGTAATTTTGGATGGTCTCCTGGACATTGTGAATACCATGTCGAGATTGGTTTCTTTTATAGTTCTCTAAGGGGTAATATTGTCTAGGCTTAGCTTGGATGGACTCAAAAAATAAACTTTTCCACCTACAGGTAGTAGCAGCTCTGATCTCAGTTCAGTCCTTTGATTTGTTGTTGTTGTTGTTTCCTCTTTAACTGGGCTGTTCTGCAGTTTGCAGCATGCACAGACAGTTTAAAGGTTGATCAGAGACTTGGCTGGCGTTTGCGTGTAGAGTCAGAGGCTCCCTTTGTTTTGCTATTTTTCTTATGAGTTTCCCTACTCACTCACCAGCACCTGTGGCCACCCGGGCATTCTCTTTTCCTGGGCAGAGAGATGGTGGGTTTTCTCTCAGAGCTGTGGCTACACTGCACTTTGCCTCATGTGCTGGCTCCTCCTTCCGAGTTCAGACTCTGGCAAAAACTTCCTGCTCGTGTTCGCTTTCTTCGGCCTTCATGTACATTTTTTTGGAGACTTTATAATTATTTTCTGTGGGAAGGTTGGTCCACTGAGAACTTACTCTACTGTACAACTCAATAAATATTTATTTCTCTTGTTTTATTTTGTCTTTACTAGGTTTTCTCTTAGGCTTGTCTTTGGACCCCTGGGGAATGGAGACACATGGCTCCAATCCTGCCAGGTTTGGAATGGGACTGGGAAGGGGGTTTGAGAAAGATAATGTGGGAATGTGAGAAATAGAAATTGCTGCTTAGGTGACACCTGAGCCCCTGCTTCAAACACAGCAACTTGGAATTTTTTGCTATTTTATGTATGGACCTCCCAAATAAGATTTTATTGTGAAACTGTTACTGACTTAAAATATATTCAAAGGGCATTCATCTAAATACTTTCTAGATTCTGACTCTCTGAGAAACTTGACCGGCTTCAGGAGGCTTTAGCCATGCTGTGTTAGAACCCACAGGCCTGAGCCAGACTGACTTGTATTTGAATCCCACGTTGCCGTATCTTGGCTCCACGACCCGGGGCTAGTGCTTGGCTATCCTCCTCCAGTTCTTCATCTTTAAGATAGAGATAATCATACCCTTTTATAGGATGGTATGAAAATCCAGGGAGACGGGGAATACTTAGGCTTTGGCAATGGCATGACTTGTGGTAAGCGTGTCGTGGACTGGATGTTTGTGTCCCCAAATTCATATGTTGAATCCCTAAAGTTTAATGTGATGATATTTGGAGATGGGGTCTTTGGGTGGTGCCCTCATGATGCGATTAGTGTCCTTGTAAGAAGAGACCCCAGGGCACTGGCTCTCTCTTTCTCTGTGAGAAGGCAGCTGTCCATAAGCCAGGAAGTAGTCCTCACCAGCATCTGACCATCCTGGCACCCTGATCATTAACTTCCAGCCTCCAGAATTGTAAGAAATAAATGTCTGTTGTTTAAGCCACTTAGTCCGTGCTGTTTTGTTACGGCAGTCTGAGCAGATTAAGGTAGGGTGTGTGCTATTGGTGAGTACTAATCATCCAAATGTATGTGGATGCTTCTGTGTAAAGGCATTGGAGACCATCTGACCTCATGTGATCATCTGAGCAGTTTCTGGAGGGAGCCCAAGAAGGGCTCCTCAGTAGCCCTGCAGAAGCGGCTGTGTCCTTATGATACTGATGAAGCTTTGCCAGGAGCTCAGGGGACAGAAGCTCTTTGCTCATGATCAGACACATGGCAGGTGACACTTGGTCCCTTTAGCAATGACAATCAAGGGTCCCATCAGTGTCAGCTCCCAGTTTCCTGAGATGGACTCTCCAGTAGATGACTTCCCAGCATGCAGCATTTAGAAATCCGGATTTAGAAAACCAGGGTGTGAGGGAGTAACAGCCACGTACAAAGGGACTCCTCATATGTCCCAAAGAGAGAGCTTTCTTGTAATGCCCTCAAAACAGATTGGTGTTAAGGATTTGAGTATTTAGGGAGCACGCTTAACCCAAGCCTGCTGCCCTGTGGTTGGAGACGAGGCGTATCTGGAAGTGATGAGGGCCCTGCACTGACTCTGCCTTCTAGAGAAAGCTCTGGTGGAAACGCAGCAGGAGGTGCTGCAGGGAGACTGGGAGGAAAAAGATGTCTGTGTCGGGCCGGCTTCTTGTCCAGATCCAGTCGCTTCACAAGGTCGTCATCAAATGTGATTTCCAAGTGCCACCTCATTGCTGCCAGCACACATGGGATGCAGAGATTATTGGAAATCTATACGACAGTTTTGTCCTATGTCAGGCTCTTTCCTTTCCCTCCTCCAAGCAAAGGGAAACTAACTGGAAAGGGAGCAAGGAAAATGTTTTGCTTTGGCTCAAACCTTTGAATCTTTTGTAGCTCAGAGGGTTTCCTTCATTTGCAAGGCAGGATTTAAACTTTGTGTGGGTGGAGGTGGGGTATGTGGGGAGGAGGGAAGTCAGAATTTGGAGACCTAGCCTCAAGAGACCCTACCACCTGTAGAATTTTACCCCAGGAGGTCTGTATTCTAACTTACCCAGATGATTTTCATTTTTGTTCACCCTCTGACACTTCCTAATATGAATAGCACTCCCCCAGATTCATGAGGTGACATTTGCCGAATTTCAAGTCTGAGTTAACCACCTTTATCCTTGGGGCTCTAGGATCTGCAGCCTCTTAGCAGAGAGGATGTGAAATCTGATTAAGGTTTTTCTACATCAACAAAGCTCTCTGATAAGTATTTTTGTTTGTTTGTTTTGATAAAATCAGCCCATGTTTCCTGACATGACCAATTGACGGGAGATGCTCTTTGCAAAGGCAGAGCCTTCCACTGCCCTCCCTGTGACCCCTGCTTGCATGAGGCGTAAGCATGGGGCTCTTACTGCCTCTTGTTGTCATTACCAAGTGTACAACCATGGAAGCAGGGCTTGGGAGTGTTCCTCTGTGGACTGTCTGAGGGAAACGAGGTCCAGGGTCCAGGCAGAGACAAGATCTTGGTCTGTTCTATGAAGATTGAGAAGGTCCAGCTCCTGGGGCAAACCAGGAACCTGAAGCAAGGAAGAAAATTGTAGCAGGTGGGTGAGAAGTTAGAGTAGCCCACCCAGTATATCTCTCAGATAAGTGTTTTCTCAAGAAGGGCTGCAGAGCTTTAGAGTGTTCCTGCAGCTAGTACATCACAGGCCCTAAGTGGTTGATGAATGAGTTCATAAGTAAGTAAATGAATGAGGTGGGATTCTGCCACATTTCCTTTTCATCCCCTCTGGGTTCTTGCTCAGGGCTGGGCATATCTAAAGTGCTTGGTAAATGTTGAGTTAATTATAGGACTGCATTAGGCTCTGCAGGAATTCTGGAAATCAGAGTCTTTTCCAACCTGGAGGCTATGCACATGCCTCAGGTTGCAGCTTTGACTCCTCATATGAAAGCAGGAAGGTCCACGGTCTGTCCATCTGCTTATGGAGCCATATAACTGGTAGAGGACTACACCTGTGCTGATTTACCCTTGGGCAGTTTCCAGCCCCTTCTTTGCCAGTCCTGTTGTGAATGCTAACCTAAACTCTGACTCATTTTCTTGGACCCTACTGGGTAATGGGACCCAAAATGATACACTGACTTCTAAGGAACTCATGGTGCTTGTGGATTACAGGTGTTTCTCTTCCACAATAAGAATAGTTGGGAAAGTTTAAAAAACTACAGGGAGAGGTTTGGGGTGATATTTTCACAGAGGCCATAGGCGGGGGAAGATTTCAGGGCAGGTTTGGCAGTCTGAAAACTGTTCATAGCACATAGGGTTATGCATTAGGCGACACAGAGCCTTTCCCTCCGTCTGACCCAAATTCCTACCGCTCGGGGTGGATGTAGACAAGCACATCAGGTTTCTCCAGGTTTGTTTCTCAAGTTGGGCTTCAAGGCAGAGCCTGAGGAGAGATTCCACCTGAACTAATTTTCCTCCAGGCAATTTCATGGGAACAAAGTTTTATGTGGCAGATAATGAGAAACGCAGCTGTAAAATCCTAAAAGGGATGAAAATAATTTCTGAAGAGATCCTGAAAATGTGCCAGAATGAGAAAGTCACATGGATTCCCCCAATTATGATGAGGAACATGCATCTGTAACATGCATTTTAATAGGCATTAAAGACATTTTAATGAGAAAACAATTTAAAAGTTGATAAACATGTGTCTTTTGTTGATCTGCAGCAGAGATGTTTTTGGGGTAGCGTGGTGGGGGTTTGGAGGATCATTAACACTGAGAGTTGCTTTATTAGGTACTGTGTTGTTCTGAATATTTTAGCAGCTGGAGTTCAGACTGCGTGTCTGAGGATTTGGGTGTGATTATATGTAGGGTCTGCTGTTGAGGGGAGAATGGGAACATCTGTTTCAGAGGTAGGCTGATGTCAAACCTGGCACACTGGTGTCCAGAAGCCAACATCACATGACCCAAAACACTCATTGTTCCTGCTCAAAATAATGTGGGCTTGAGAAAAAGGTAAAGAAATTTGAGAATTTAGTGTCACAAAAACTCAGGTAAGGTGGGGAAGAAAACCATAGGTTACCTGGTTCAGGAAATTAGCTACCTTGTAGGGCTCTGGCTTTGGAAAATTTTTTGGCTAGAATTTTGTCTCTTAGCGCAGCTATTGAGCAAAATCTGGTAGTGAGAAAGGGATACCAGTGATCTAACAACCGACGATGACTGGTTCTGAGACTGGCCAAGTGGATGTGGCATGTGACCATTCCCCCTAGTGGTTTCACTCACCAATTATGTGTCAGTTAATAATAGTTGCTTATAGTTATTCAGACATAGTATGTGCCAGACACTATATTCAGCATCCTACATGGATTTCTATACTGGCTTTCTATTGCCGTGTAACCATTACCAAATTGCATGGCTTAAAATGATAACCTGTTCATTATCTCGAGTTTCTCTGGGTCAGGAGTCGAGGCAGGGCTTAGCTGGGTCCTCTGCTCAGGGTCCCACCAGGGCGCAGTCATGCTGTCAGCCGGGCTGTGTTCTCATCAGAGGGTTGACAGGGGTGGGACCAGCGCCTGCCTTTCCTTAGGTGGTTGACAGAATTCATTTCCTTGCAATTACAGAGCTCATGGAGACTTTCTTTTTCATGGACATCAAGAGAAAGTCTGCCACTTAGAGACTCTGACTTCAGGGAGGGCTGCTGCCCCTCTTTAAAGGGCACCCCTGATTGGACTAGGCCCACCCAGAATAATGTCCCATCTGATGAACTCAAAGCCCACTTGTCAGAGGCTTCACTTACATCTAAAAAGTCCCTTCACATCTGCCACATTCTATTTATCAGAAGCAGATCACAAGTCTCACCCACACGAAAAAGGAGGGGACCACACATGGGCAAGGATATTGGGGAACAGGAATCAATGATGTCACTCGAAGGTGTGTCCAGCACAATCCAATACCCGCTGTACCCTTATGGGCTGGATGATGTCACTGACCTCATTCTACCAGGCAAACTTCAGCAAACCAAGGCTTTCAAAGATAAAGTGGCTTATCTAAGGTCACCTAACTAGACATTGGTTGAACTGGTATTCAAACCTAAAATGTCTGATGCCAGAGCCCCACAAGGTAATATCCTGTGTTTCTCTGCATAGAGAATAATGAGGTAGAAAAGCCCCATTAGAAAGCTCATAAGAACTCTGTCGTGTGTTATAGGTATCATAAAAATAATGGGGTGAGTTTGCTCGTTGACATAAGCAAGCACTGAATAAACGTTAACTACCTGGTTATTCTCATGGTTTATTTTTTTTAGCTACGGAAGTAAAGTTAACAGAATTTCTCTGGCTGGTAAAAATATACAGTAGCAGGAGTCAGAAAGCATATAGGAGTCAAGGTTAACACAAGCTTACATAAAGGATCACTCAAACAATATTTCACCGTTGATCTCGAGAGAATCGGGGTAGCATATTCACTGAGCAGCCCTAGGTTTTTCCCGCACATTGTCTCAGATTGTCTTC
Source organism: Paguma larvata (assembly GCA_030068075.1). Taxonomy (NCBI): domain Eukaryota; kingdom Metazoa; phylum Chordata; class Mammalia; order Carnivora; family Viverridae; genus Paguma; species Paguma larvata. The sequence goes on from CM057833.1 coordinate 2,453,801, forward strand.
CAAGCATGCCTCTGAGCATCACCATCATTTCATATTAGTGATGGAGAAATAGAAAGTCAGAGGGGTTGCGTGACTTGCGTCAGGTCACACAGCTAGTAAGTTGCAGAGCTAAGGTTTGAACCCGAGTCCAGAGTTAGTACACTGTTCAGTTTCGGTGCATGGCAGTCATGAGGAGCTGCGTTCTCTAGCATTACTGTGACTTATGTTTGTTCATATAAAGCCTGTGTTTCTTGAGGACTGCACCTATCCTTGTACCTTGTACCCTGCACAGAGCGTGAGATCTGGCACAGCTGGCTGACCTGTTCACTGGAACCTGAGTTCCCAGCTTGTCATGGAGGTACTTATTGAGTAGGCATGGGGACCTAAGAGCCTATTAGAAACCAGCATACTGCATACGCAGCTCTCTGTCCATCCCTGCCGTGAGTCCAAGGGTTCTGCCACCCCAAGCTGGGCAATGGTAGAGAAGTGCTATCTCCAGTGGTGCTGGAAGACAGCTGTGTACAATGACGTCAGGCCACCAGTCAGCTCAGGTTTATTTCCTGGTTTCGCATTAGGCGTGTTGGGATGGGAGTGGACATGCAGGTGGGCGTGGGGATTGGAGGTGGCCTTCTTATTGGCCTTAACCATCTCTTTGGGGTTTGGGTTTATTTACCGTGCCCCTGGGAAGGTAGGTTGTGGAGCAAGGCTGTGGTTTCTGGTTTTGGTTCACCTCTTGGTGTGGACCAAGCCAGGACACGTGTCTACCCCCTAAGCTTTGTAGTTGTGCCATAGGCCTGCCTCGTTCTATTTGGGCTCTCATCTGTTCTCCCTGGACCACTGCAATGGATGCCGAATGGGTCTCAGGCCCAAGAGATTACAGCTCTGTCACCCCTGGCTTCGAAACCTCTCTCCAAGGCAAGGACCTAATTTTTCTTTCCTTTCACTTGCAGGAAATCGAGGCTGTAAATCACTTGCCATATCAGGCTGTTGTTGCTCCACGACCAGATCCCCCCACCCCGAGTCCAGGAGGGACAATGGGGGGGCATGGAGGATAGGGTATGAGATGAGCAGCAAATCAACTGTAGAAGAAAAGCAGGGAGCTGACTGGAGATACATTTTCTGCGTGAAGGTATGTGCAAGAAAGGGCAGCTTCTACCAAAACATGCCTGAGGTCTACCAGGAAGCTCTGTGAATCACAAACCCCAGCGATGGCTTGTGATCGATCTGGTTTAAATGCGTCTCTCCACAGAGCTGCCAGACACATGAACTATTGGTAATTACACTTTCAGGAGCCAAATTCCCCAGTTTCACATATTTTATAAGGAGCACAGCACAGTTTCCTTTGTTTTTCCTGCTTTCGCTCTCTCTCTCTCTCTCCCTCTCCCCCGTGTCTAAATTTTGTATGCCTGAGAGAGAGAAAGAGAGATGTAGACATAACAGAATTAACTGCATTTGGGGAAGTGACTTGTGTATTCAGACTTACAAATGGCCCAAAGCAATCCTGCTTTCTTGATTCTTGCGTGTAGAAGCCTCTCTAATGACTGCTCTGTGCACAGATTCTATTAACCTCAATGAGCAGCTTCCCAAGTAGACAGCAGATCCTTTGGTGCCAGGGATTTCTGTCTTATCCTTCTTAGGAGCTGCTACAGCTCTGGGTATGGTATCTGAGGCACAAAGGGCTGCATAAATATTTGTTGGTTGATTTAGAATGGACTCAGATGAAATAGGATTTCAGAAACAGGAGCGATTGATGTTGGTGAAATAGTTTAATATCTCAACTCCTTAACATGGTACAGCAATCTGCAAGATGCCCAAGCATCCTGTGAGGGAATTTATGTTACTGTAATGACATAGGTACATGGCGTGGGCAGAGCAGTGCTGGGGGGTATGATGGTATTAGCAGTAGGTTAACATTCAGTACCTCCCATGTACCATGAAGGGACACATGCTGCTCCTTAGCTCCATCTCCTCCACTTCTGCAATCACAGAATCTTGGTTTGCTCAGTGTGACATGTGCCCATTTAGAACTAAAGCCATGAGACCCAGTTCCAGCCAATAAGACCAAAATGAAAGTTACTGGGAAGAGTAGTTCTTCCCCCCAAAATGCAAGGACTTGCTGGGGGAAGCTCTTTGGCCTTCACACCTTCAAACTTCTCCTTGATTCCTGCCTGGAAACTGGAAGTAATGCCTGGGGACACAACGTCCAGCTTGGGGCAATGAGCATAAAGTCCATAGTAAAGATGGTAGAGCAGAGGAGAGAAGAATACAGGCCTTGGACATCACTACCAATCATCCCCCCCCCAGCTCAGCACTGCCCACCCCTTTTGCATGAGTTATGTTAAACCCTTCACAGTTTCAGCCACTGTTGGAAGATTTCCTGTTATCTGAAGCTCACTGTGTCCCCTGTGCTTCCACAACTCTTCCTGTTAACCCCACTGGTTGGGTATTAATTATGTTTTGCAACTAAGAAAGTCGCAGCTCAACAAAGTTTATAACATGCCTAAGATCACAGAGCCAGAGAGTGGTGAACCTGGACGTGAGTCTCTTACTCCAAAGCTCTGTCTATATTTTTTCTCTAGATGTGAAGAAGGGAAAAGGGCCAGATTTGTACAAGGGGTCCCTTTCTGCCTACAGAATCACATTTACTCATTGGGTTATTCATTCAACAAATATTGAGATCTGTCCATGGTGACATTCTCATGAGTAAGGCTTCCTGCTCCTGAGCTCTTCTCTTCTGGGAGAATTTTGTACCTTGCTTTTTACTAAGGGGGAAGGCTACCTCACACCAGCCTCTTCACCCTTTTGCCCAGGCTTTCAGTGTTCTTGTTGGAGGAATAGCATCCCAGGGAAATGAGCTGTTGAGGGAAATAGGGACTAGGGAAAGTTTTATCCATTTGCTACATACTGAATCATAGACACCAATTGTTTACGAGACAAAGTTAACTTGGGCTTTCAATTAGAAAGAGCACTAGGGACCAGCATCTCAATGCTGATGTAGTTGCCAGGATGAAAGCAAGATAAATCCAGTAGGTTGGGCATGGCCACTGCTCTCACATCTGGCTTGGAAAGGCAAAGGTGGGTGCACCTGTGAAGAGGTCTCTACCACCATTTGCACGTTTCCCAGCTGGTTTTGGCAGGAATCTGCAGGTTAGAGACGGGAACCGCATATTCAAATGGTGTGGCTGCTGCCAAATTAAGGGGTTTAAATAAAAATGAAAAAAGGTGAATGTTCAGTAAGTCCACACCTGCTCACGGCTCTGTGTTAAGCACTTCAGCTGTGTTGCATCACTCTACCCCTAGAGAATCATATGGGGTTGTTATACTGCAAATGCTACTGTAGAGGTGAGGAATCATGGGATGGCCAGAGAGGCCAAAAAGCTCAAGGCCCCACAGTAGAATAGGTCCCAGATATCTGGTACAGACTCTCTTCCTTTGTCACTGGACTGCAAGAAGGAAAGTCTGAAACTGCTGCCTAACGTCAAATGTGCCTACTTATCACTTAATAAGCATCCCTGTCGGGTGCCCAGGATACAAAATCAGCAAGACCACATGCTTCTTTCTGGGGATCCTAAGCTGGGATGAGGAAGTGATCAATTTGCTGAGAAAACAGGTCAGATATTATATAAGAAATATTTCCAAACCCTCTGCTTACAGCACTATTTATTCTAGCAGTGCTTGCAACAACTTGCTTCCCTAAAGTCAAGAACCCAACAACTTCTCAAGACAACTAAACTTAAGATTTACTGACTGTCTCCTATGTGCTAGACTTTTCTCAGTTTACCTCATCTAAACCTCACAATGACCTTCAGAGTACTCTCTTTGTTTAGGCTGTCCCCAGAAGCAGATCTGGAGGCAACAATTCAAGTTCAAGTTGTTTGTCTGAGAGGAGTATGGGCGACTGATAAAGAGAAAGGAAGGCATTACCAAAGGTCAATTATCAATGGATGTCTGGAGCTTAATCTTACAGGGAACCTTGGAAAATGGTGTAAAATATGTCTTTAATTTACCATGATGGTGATAGTGATGGTGATGGGGATGATAATGGTGATGAAGGTGATGATGGTGGTGATGGTGATGGTGATGATAGTGGTGATGGTGGTGATGGTAGTGATGGTGGTGATGATGATGGTGATGATGGTGATAGTGAAGATGGTGATGATGGTGATGGTGATGGTGATGATAATGATGATGATGATGGTGATGGTGATGATGATGATGGTGATGGTAGTGATGATGATGGTGATGCTGATGATGCTGATGATTTCATTCTTAAGTGTTGAAGAATATTTTGTATTTTGAAGTACCTTTTCTCTACATAGAATAAATTAAATTATTGGATATTGAAAGCCTCAAAATAGGAGATTCAACTTTAAAACACACATGCTATATACGTGATAAATATATGTTTTGGAATCAAGAGAAAGTCAGTCCGATCTTTTTGCCTTCCACAACATGTCTGATCGGATATTAATCCCAATGAAAATAGAAGTCGATACTACATCGGAGCACCTAGCATGGGGCTGACACATCATAGTCCTCCACCACACTTTGCTGAGCGAATGATGAGGAGAGACAGTGTGTTCAGCAATGACACTGTAGAAGTCTAGTGGGCCTTTTGTTTTAGGCAGTGTTAAATTTCAGTGTAGTTTTTTTTTGCATTGTTTTGTTTGAAAACGTTTGTATTAGAATACAAGTACATATCATGAATTGTATAAATCTTAAATGTACATCTTGTTGAAGTTTTACAAAATAAATACACCCGTGTAACCACCACAAAGATCGAGAGGTGGGACATTACCTGCACCCCAGAAGCCTTCCTCATACCTACTTCCCATCATCATCCCTCAGAATAATCTCTCCTGACTTCCACCACCATAGAATAGTTTTGTTTGTTTCTGAATGTCATTTCAGTGAATAATGCAGTGTTGCTCTTTTGCCTGTCTTTTATTTTTCGTTCAACATTATGTACATGAGATTCATTCATGTTTTTGCGTATAGTAGTACCTCACTTCTTTCCGTTGTTGTCAAAGAATTTCATTGCAAGACTATAGCACAATTTATTTATCTACTCTACTGTTGTTGGGACATGTCACTTACTTCCAGCTTTTCATTATTATGGTAAAGGTGTTATGACCATTCTGGTATGTTTCTTTTGTATTCATTTCTTTAGATGTTTACCAAGAAATGGAATCCCAAAGTCCCAAGGTGAGAGAACATTTAGTTGTGATGGGTTCTGAGCGACACTTTTCTGGAGTGTTCGTGGAGGTGTGCACTCCACTAGCAATGTGTGTGCGTCCCAGGTCTGCAGTGGGTCGTATGATATGCAGGCTCAAATTCGTTCTTGCTACTCTGAGCTGTGTGATAGTGCAACTCTGAGAGGTTCAGTAACTTTCCCTTTGATAACTGTAAAAATAATTATAATTTGTCTACTTTATGCTTGCAGAATGTATGTGTTTATATGTATATGAAAAGAACATACTAAGTTCAGCTCTGACTTCTAGTGTATTATCAAAAAGTGATAGGTACGATTGTTCTTATGAGTATTTATCTAGAATATTTAGTGCACCATGCTACCCTCTTCTGAAAAGAATGGATATTTGGTGCAGTTGGGTTATTTCATTTTGATGTTTCACAAGATCAGGATGAAGGATGTGACCTGAAACAGGCATCAGGGGTCTAATGAACTGTGCGTCCGAGTCCGCCCTCGTCGGAAGTGTGCAGATTGTCTTACACAGTGTTGTTCAGCAGAACATGGATTTTCCACGAAAGCCTATCAAGGGTAGAGTAATTATTGTCTGTGACAGAAAACATCAGTCAGCTAAAATTATCATTCTAGCCAAGCATGTAACTAGAATTAGCTAAATATGCAATCATGAAAGATGCTTGTGAGGTTGAAGATTTTTCTTCTCCTTCACACTCTTATTGGGACCACGAACAAATGATTGTCTTGCCATTTCCACGTCCTGCAACTTATCCCCCTCGCCCCATTGCTAGAACATGCCGACGGCCCTGCATTTCTGGGTCTCTTCCTGAAATGTCTGTCTTTCTCTCCTTTGCCAGGGACTTTGTTTTCAGCCCAGCCCAGAGGTCGGGCCCCTCAGTGACATCCTCTGTCCTGCTGGCATCTGAGCTGCTAAAGCACTCTGTCCCCATCCCTTGTGCATGCGCCACTGCTCTGTGGCCCACTGTTTACCTTTGCCTCCCTTGGTATTCTAGGGGCTTCTCAAAACCAGAGATTTCTAAAGTTCACATTCATGTCTCCTGTTGCCTACCCGATAAATGGCCGATGAATTAATGAACCGACAGAACATAAAACAAGACGTCTCCGATCCCTTCTAACTCCAAACATCTATCCTATTCCATTCCAGTATCGAATGCAATCTTACTGGGGGCTAACTTGCTCTAGGTCTTTTAGAAAGGCAGGGCAGAGCAGTGGTCAAGTGCATGGGCTCCAGGCTCAGGCATGTTTGTTGGTTTTACAGCTTCTAGACTGTGTGGCCTTTGTCAGGCTGGTTGGCCTCTCTGGGCCCTGACTGCTCATTGGCAACCCGGGGCTGTCCTGGGAATTCAGTGGCACCCATGGTAACGGGCAACTGGCCTCCACGGACAGGGAAGCTGATAATCTTCCCCATGGTGCTGATGACAAAGGACCTTGGGAAGCAGGTTCCAGCAGAAAATGTTTCCTTAATTATCAGGAGAACTCAGGGCATCACCACAAGACTTGGGAAGTGTCTGGGTGGGACAGAGCCTGGGAACCCATGGGAGGCTATAATTGGGTCAATGGCCAAGATCTGTGTGGTCAAAGGATGAAAACGTAGAAAGAAATGAAGAGTAAAAGAGAAACTTTAGTTTTTGGAAGATGTCCAAACTCTCCCTGCTTTCTTGCTCCAGCACCTGACATGTGTGGAAATTTCTCAAAGGCCAGAATCAGAAAGACTAAATACATCATCCGGCTTTCCTCCGTGGATTCACCTCCAGGTTCTTAAAGAGGCCCCATGCAGGGCCGTGTGGATAAAACGTTTCGCTGACTTCCCTAGGAGCTCATCAATTGGCCCGTTATCTCAAAGTGCTAATGAAAACAAGTCTCTAAATCAGACATTTTGCTCATTCTTTCCCTGGGTCTGGATCAGTGAGATAAAAGGAAAACTTAGTGAACATTTCTCCACTGGCGGAAGCTGTGTAACTGTAGACACGAGGGAGCGCGCTGAAGCAGGAGCTCCAGGACCCTCCTCCTCCCCGTCCCCATCTGCACTTTTCCATGCAGCGGTGAAGGGCTGCATCCCAGGTTCCGCCCCAGCTGCCAGTGCTGAGCCATCAGCTGTGGTCAGGGCCACCCTCCCAGACTCAGGAGCCCAGGGGAAACGTTTCAGGTTTTCACAAGAGATGACTGCTGTGGGGCAGTCATGTCACAGAATGTGAAGAAATACCCCCACTCATGATGCAAAGAACACCAACAGCAACAGCACACGTGCAGATGAACTTTGCCAGCCTCCAGGGACTCAGGTGACAACCGCAGGTCACAGCTCGTCAGCCAGGACAGGTGTCACTCGGAGGAGCAGAGAACATCGAGCATGTTTCCCTGAGGCAGGGGCTTGGGGGCCGGCATCTTGTCCAGCGATGGTTTTCGTGCTCCCCTGCAAACTCCCTCTTACTTGCCTGGGCCTTTAAGACCCAGATGCCCTTCTCTGGGTGGGGACTTGGCAGGGTGACCAACTGTCCTGGTTTGCTCAGAATTAAGGGGGTTTCTGGGACACAGAACTTTTGGCTTTGAAACTGGGTCAGTCCCAGGCAAACCTTCAGATGTGGGACTTTAGTCTGTAACCAGAAAAGTCCTGACTAAGTGGGACAGGTTGGGGGCCTGGGTCTGGGTGGGCCCGGGGATCAATTTCGTTTTGTGTCTTCTCCTCATCCCTGCTGCAAGCCCAACACAGGGGCAGACCCCATCTGTCTTGGGGCCTGGCATCCTCACAGCTGCTCCCATTCTGCTCTCTCCTGCAGCCCCTGGTCCCAGAGCTCCCACTTGCATCCTCCACACTCTGACCAAGAGGAGTGCCCCCCTTGTCATGCTCTTTGTTCCTAAAGTCTATCTGTCACCATGAGTGCCACCCCAACCCCTCCCCACTGGCTCAGTGATGCTGTTTACTGATTTCAAGACAGCTTGACTCCCAGTGGAGTCCAGGACAGACAGTGGCCTCTCCCTCCTTGCAGCCTTCCACCTCCCTCTATGGCTTGTCCGGCTCCCTTCCTCACTTCACAGTGAATCTCATGAAGGTGATACCTGTCAAGAAATCACCTGGGCGGGGTCCCTGAGACAGGGGCAGGGAACAGAAATGAGATCTGCTGAATTCCTCCATGGTCTCAATGCTTCATCAACAATCGTGTCCTGAGATCCTGGGAGCATTGCCTTACCTCTCAGAGCTCCTCAAATTGTAAAACAGGCTCACAGTAGTGTCCACTTCAGAAGGTTTCTGTGAAGATAGATGTGTGACGCTCTGAGTCCAATCCCTGATGCAGAGTAAGCACTAGGAGGATTAGCTCTTCTTATTGTTCCATCCATCCATCCATCCATCCATCCATCCATCTATCTGTCATCCATCCATCCATCCATCCATCCATCATCCATCCATCATCCATCCATCATCCATCTATCATCCATCTATCATCCATTCATCCATCCATCCATCTGTCATCTATTCATCATCCATCCATCATCCATCCATCCATCCGTCATCCATCCATCATCCATCTATCATCCATCTATCATCCATTCATCCATCCATCCCATCCATCCATCCATCCATCTGTCATCTGTTCATCATCCATCTATCATCCATCCATCCATTCATCATCCATCCACCCATCAACCCATCCATCCATCCATCCATCCATCCATCCATCTATCTGTCATCCATCCATCCATCCATCCATCCATCATCCATCCATCATCCATCTATCATCCATCTATCATCCATCTATCATCCATTCATCCATCCATCCATCTGTCATCTATTCATCACATCCATCCATCCATCCTCCATCCAACCATCCGCATCCATCCATCACCATTATCCATCTCCATCCATCCATCATCCATCCATCCATCCATCAACCCATCCATCCATCCATCCATCCATCCATCCATCCATCCATCCATTTATCTATCCATCCATCCATCCATCCATCAACCCATCCATCCATTCATCTATCCATCCATCTATCCATCCATCCATCCATCCATCCATCTATCCATTCACTAACTTGTGCATCCATTTATCCACTCATCCACTATTCATCCCATCTTCTGCAGGACTGCCTTCCGAATTCACCCAGATGTCTCCTCCCATAATGATTGCCCTTAACTGTTTGATTCAGAATATTAGGGGGCAAGTGTCTGGGTATGCAGACATAGTGGCCTTAATGGTATGGGCTCAGGACAGTCAAAATGGCCCTACTGGGCCAGATGCTTTTGAGAAAAAGGTCCTCTTTCCTCTCGTGGAGATGAGGGAGGTGAGCTCCCTCTGAAGCAGAGCTGACAGCTCTGGACTAATCCCCCGGGTGGATCCTCTAGCCTTCAGGACCCAGACCCAGGACCCATCCAGCTATGCCCAGTCATCATGGGGATGATGTTCTAAGCTCCAAACAACTGACCAGATCAGCTGTATTTTCTGCTGAGCTGTAATCAGTGAAGTAGAGAAAAGTGGGGTGGAGGGTTGGTGTTGGTTATGACTTTTGCATAAAAGTGGGAGGGATGCTGTTTGCGAATGCATTTTCCTGGGACAGGACTACTTAGTTACCCTCTTGCCCCCAAAAAGGAGTAGGGGTGGAGAGGGAACTATCTGCTAGCTTGCCATCTAAAGTATACAGCTACTTTTCACCCAGGCTCTGCCTCTACATGAAAATAGTGATGTTATTGAGCAAAAACTTCCCCAAATTACAGTAACGAATTTGCCCTACAGAGAATTTTACAGGGGACATGAGCTAAAGGCAACATTCTAAGTAGGCGTCAGGGGCAATAAATAAAACCTGTAATTAGGTGTTGAAGGCTATTCCAAAATGCTAAATCAGACTCATTATTCCTCAAGATTTTCAACGTCCATTCGGATGGTTGGCCCAGTGCAGACAGCCCATCCAGTGTTACGAGCACCCCAACTTCTTATCTCCAGAGGGTTCGTTTCCACAACAAATGCTCCGAGAAGCAACAAATACTTTGATTGATTTTCAGCTCTTGTGTGTTCCAAATGATTGTCTTTGTGGAGGAGCGGTGATCAAACATGCTTGGAGAACAGCCCACACTGCTAAGTCCCTCCCATTGTGTGAAGTGGTCTTTTTTTTTTTAAGTTTATTTATTTATTTTGAGAAAGAGAGAAGAGAGAGAGAGAGGGAGAGAGAGAGAGAGAGAGAGAGAGAGAGAGAGAGAGAGAGAGAACACAGTGGGGAAAGGACAGAGAGAGGGAGAGAGAGAGAGAATCCCAAGCTGGTTCTATGCTGTCAGCATAGAACCCGAGTGGGGCTCAAACTCACCAACCGTGAGATCATGACCTGAGCCAAAATCAAGAGTCGGACCCTTAAATGACTGAGCCATCCAGACACCTCCATTGTGTGAAGCAGTTTTTAAGGAGACAGTGCCTCTGTCTCTTTGAGGCCCTGGAGGGTTAGGGATGAGGCGGGCTGGCCACAGAATGAGGCTGGAACAGAATGAGGCTGGAGAGGGGCCTTCTTCTGGGCCACCTGTACTTCCTAGAGCATTTCATATGCACGGTCAAGCTTCCTCACCTGGCGAAGATCAGCAGCCCACTTGGCTGGGACTCGGCAGGGTCCGGAGAATGCTTGCTCGCCCCTGGCCCAGGACCTGACCCCTGGGTGCTCACCTGGCGAGGGAGTCAGACTTGTGTCCCAGACCCATGAGCTGGGCCCCCAGACCCAAGATTGGAACCATTTCTTCGGTTCACGTGTTCCTGCCTAACAACCCTGGCTGGGTGTGAAAGAGAAAAAAGTAACACACACGCCAGCCAAGAACATTTTCTTCTCCATCTTTTGGGGTAAATCTTTTTGCCTGGGGCTTCATTTTTGAATTAGTCTTCTGGAAAAAAAGCGCAGGAGCCTGACATGAACAGCACGTCGTAAACAAGTCATTACCGCTTTGCTGCTATCCTGGCTGCTACCGAAGCTCATGTCTCAGTGTCAGGTGGGGGAGGAGACACCAGTGCATGGGGAGGTGGGGGCGGGCGGAGGGAGTCAGGCAGGGTTTCCAAGTAGGGCTCTGCCTGGGACCCCACTTCCAGCCCCAGGTGGCACAAGCTGGCTCGCTCCCTGCCTCCTTCTGCATCCCAGAAAGAAACCCATGGTTCATCGTGCCCCTCCAGACCTCCCTGCAAGGTGTCTCCATCCAGACGTGCCGGTGAGGAAGCTGGGGGAGGAGTGTGGTGATGATGTGGAGGAGGGCTTCAGGCTCACAGACCCCCAGAGTCAGGAGGCATGCCACAGCAGGCAGAGCTATGCAGGGAAGCACCGGGGTCCGCTAGGAGGCAGAGGGAGGAGGGAGAGTGTGGGCGTGGGCCTTGGCTGTGGTTTCTGTGGAGGGAGAGGGCAAGGCAGGATGAGCAGGCTTGGGGACTCCAGGGTGAAGGGTCTCAGCAGGTCGTCTGCACTTGGACTGAGTGACAGCCTCGCAGAGAAGGTGGTGGGTGGGGCCGGGACTCTGGATTGGTTAGTCTGTGTATTTCCCATGACTTACTTGCTCCAGGAAGTGGCTGATCCTGGAGGAGCCACCCCTCCAAGGCCAGCAAGGCCTCACATGTCATAGCTTCAGGAATACAGAAAATGAAGAGTGTGGTTAATACTGGATGGGAGGTGGACATCTTGGGGAGGGAGTAGAATATCACAGTCTTCCTTTTACAGAGAATTTATTATAAGCCAGGAGTTTCTGATACATTAACTTATTTCTCTTGTGCCACAACCCTAAGAAATGGGTATTTATACCCCTTCCACAGATGAAGAAACTGAGGCTCAGAAAGGTTCAATGAGCCGTCTGCTCCCACAGAGCTAAGAAGTGGCTCCTCGGGATGTGTGCCACGTCCCTGGCCGTCCCCACCCCTCGACCTGACTCCCCAGCAGCCCCGTCCTGCTTTGAATGTCTGTCTTACCCTTTGGCGAGCCGTGGATCCGGGACGGGAAATCCCTCCCCCCCTCCTCCTGCTCAGGTCCCTCCCGGTCCTACCAGGGCCCCGAATTGCGCTAAATCGATTGATTCATTCATTCATTCCACACATAGGCACTGAATGGCTCCCAGGCGCCGGGCACAGACAGAGTCCGGCCAGGGAAGCGGAGCTGACTGTTTGCAGAAGAAATAGAATCTTACGCGGCGGGTGGCGGCAGGGACCTGGGCCTGGAGGAATAGGACGGAGGCCTCCCCTGAAGCAAGTAAGTACTTCGTTGTCAGATAGATGCGTACTTCTCGGTGGAAGGAAGGGAACGCGGACTGGTGGTTCATGGGAAGCCGGGCGCGCAGCGTCCTTCTGGCCCGCTGGCCTTTCTGCACCTCGGTGGCGTACAGATTGACCGCCCAGTGGGGACAGAAGACACCAGGAGGGCCTCTGGGGCACACCTGCCGCGAGCACGCGCCACCGGTGGATTCGCAGCCTCTCCTGACCATCGGCTGCCCACGGAGTGTGCCCTCGGTGGGGCTCAGAATGCAGCTGGAGCAAGATGGGCGCGGCCGCTGGCCCCCGACGTGTCAGGGATCTGAGCTGGTTTTCGCTGTGAGTTGCCAGCCCAGGCTTGCTCCCTGGGCTCGGGCAGAGCCTTGTCCTGGACGAAGTCCCCTCTGGACAGCCCCATTCGCCGGGAAGGAGGGCGTTCCGGGGGCGGGGCGTTCCGGGGGCGGGGCGTTCCGGGGGCGGGGCGTACTGGAAGTGAGGCGCGACCCGGGGGCGGGGCGCGACGGGGGCGGGGCGCGACGGGGGCGGGGCGCGACGGGGGCGGGGCGCGACCTGGGGCGCACAGGCCTGTGGGTCTGGTTCGCCTCCTCCCAGACCTCCTCAGTGACGCGGTCAAAGACGGTCTTTTTCGGCCAAATCATGACTTTTAGAAGAAACGTGGCTTTTCTTTTTGAGGTTTTTCAGGAACTCAGCTGCAACAGGGCAGCCCGCGATGTGACGGTCAGTGGACATCGCACACGCACATTTATTTCTTATTGCGGCGTCTTGTTTGCCCCTGGAGTGTCCAGTCGCGGGGCCCAGAGAAAGGTCCACATCCTAACTGGGGTCCCCTGCCAGGGAACCTGCCGACCGCCTGTCGAAACCTTGAGAGCATGTCAGCTGAGTGAGGATGTAGAGAAAGAACACAGCCCACCACCCCGGGGCTCCCCCGGGCCAGAGCGATGGCCTGTCCCTCTTCACCACCCTCGGGCATTACGTGCTGGCCCCAGTCCTTTCTGCCACGGGGGAGGTGATGCCAGGAATGGGGCAGGGGCTCCGGAGAGCTGCAGCCGGCGCTCTGGGCTGTGCTGGGCTCTGGGACAGCGTCTCGGCCCCGGCGGGTGGACTGTGCACAGACTGCAGGCAGGAAGGGGGCCTCGCGGCGGGGGGCCCAGCTCGGATCAGGTGGGAGTCAGCCTTGCTCTTCCTCCCGCTTTGGCATGGTGGCCGCGTGCTGAGAAAGCAAACTTCTCCCCCATCCCTGTTGTGGGTCTCCAGCCACGATGCGCGCGGAGGGATAGACCGAAGGCTCGCTTTGGGCCAGGATCTGGGGGACACCAGCCTTCCCCTAGGAAGCCTCTGGTTGAGATACCCTCCTTTCTCTCTCAGGGCCTTCCTGTTTCTTGGCCACGAATTCCCGTGGGCAGCAAGTGCGCCTTCTCCTCCCTGGGCCAGGCATTTCCCCTCTCCTGGAACTCTGCTGCGACTTTTCCGCCAGACCTGTAAGTGCCAACCAGGTACCATTTTTGTAACTAGCTTCTGATGCCTCAGGGATCCGGACTCTCTCTCTGGCTAACGGTCCTTCAGGCCCTGAGCCTGGGCTGGGTGCCCACCGTGAGCTCTGTAAGTACTTAGGGAATGAATGAGGGAGGGGCGAATGGGTGAACGGATAGCGGGAGGCTAGGACCTGGCTTGCAGGAGCCCGAATGCCAGGTCCAGGCTCGGTAGGCTGACAGCTGGCAAGCACAGGTGTCCCAGGGCAAGTGTGGACCGAAGCGGGAAGTTTCTGGCTGTGGAGAAGAGTCAGCTGCTCAAGTCGCCAAGCAGTGCAGGTGAGGGGCAGCGAGGTCCCGGAAGTGGCCAGGTGAAGGGCAAATAGGGGGCAGGTTGGAGCCCAGTGGGAGCACAGGTGAGCGCATCCGAGCCGTGCGGAATCCAGAAAACACGCGGGTCATGAGCTCCACACCTGGACCCGCTGCCCCAGGGCCTGCTTGTTCCTCGGTCTCAGCGGCAGTGCCTGGTAGGGGAGGGCGGGGCAGGGCAGGGGCACGGCAGGGGTAGGGGCGCCCAGACATCGCGTCCCAGGTGGGCAGGGAAGATGCCAAAGGGGCTGCCCCTGGGGTCCACTGGGGTCCCTGCCGCATCCTGGCCTCATCCTTGTCACCACCTAAGTTGTGGTTGGGGAGAAGCGCAGAGGCCGGTCAGAGCCTTTCCCTGCTGAGGACCCGGGGAGCCTGTCTCCTGGTGGCAGAACCTCACACAGGGGTGGCATATCGGCAGACGGGTCTTCTGTCTGCTGGCTGCAGTGAGGGCACCGTGGCCACTCAGGTCATTTGGAAGGGCCTCCCGAGACCATATGCCTTTACTGGGTCTGAGGTTTGTGGGTGAGAGGCCAATTGGGGCCTGGTGCCCACTATTCCCCAGCTATCTGTACCCACAGTCCAGGGTACAGGTGACTGGACCAAGGGACAGGCAGGGCTCTGGCTGTGCTGTGACAGGTGGCATCGGCAGGAGATGTCTGAGGTGGCCGTCTCTCTCAGAACAAGAGCCAGTTGGTAGCCTGGCCAGTGGGCCACAGAACTTCCATGGCTGCGTAACACACTGCTCAAAGTTGGCGGCTCAGAAGCGCACAGTGCTGGGGTCAGAAGTGCTACCACCAAGGTGCTGGCAGGCCTGGCTCCTTCCAGAAGCTCTAGGTGAGAGCCCAGTTCGTGCAGGTGCCTGTGCTCTTTGGTGTGCAGCCCCTCCCCCGTCTTCCAATCTCCTGTGCACCTTCTACCTCTCTGATGCTTGTCCCCCTGCCTCCCTCTTTTGAGGACCCTTGTCACTACGCTGAGACCACCTGCATACTCCAGGAGCTCTCCCCGTCCCCAAGCCCTTTAACCTAGTCACATCTGCCAACCCCCTTTCACCAAGTAAGGAACATGGTCACAGGATGGGGACATCACGGGCGGCAGCATTCAGCTGACCACGGCCCCTTTCCCTGGGCCCTCCCTGCCTGCCACGCATTATTCCCTCCTGTTTCTCCTCATTGGCCTCTGCGTTCTTACTTGAATATGTCAGCTATACTTCTGCCTCAGGGCCTTTGCACTTACCTTCCCTCTGCCTGGAGTGCTCTTTGCATAGCTATGTACACAGTCTGCTTCTTACTGCCTCCGGGTCCCTATTCGATTGCCCCTTCCTTGGGCCCTGCACCCCAACTACGATACCGCTCATCTGTGCCATCCAGCATGGTGGCCACTGGTCACATGGGCTCCCTTAAATTTAAGTAAGTTACACTTAAATAGAATAAGTAATTCTAGTTCCTCTTTGCACTGGCCAAATTTTAGGCACTCTGCAGCTAAATGTGCAACACAGGTAGAGAGTGTTTCCACGGTCCCGGGAAGTCCTGCTGGACTTACATGTCCAAGTACGTGGAGTGTGTGGCATGTATATCCTCAGCCAGAACCTGAGCCACCCATGAGAACAGGATTGCTGTGTTGTTTGTTTGTCCGTGGCTGTGTTCCCAGTTTGTACCAGTGCCTGGCACTGAGCAGACCCTCACAGACATTTGTTGAAAGGATGACCATGTTGCCAGAACTCTGTCTGCATTCAAGGTGGCATCTCTGAAGGCCCCCGCAGGGCCCCACCTCTAAGTGCAGGGCTGGGGCTGGTAGCTGCCACTTACACCACCCCCTACACTTCCTGGGCCACATGCTGATTGTACTTCCCTTGGTGTGGCCGTGTGACTTTGGCCAGTAGTATGTGAGCGGAGGGGACGTGGCTTAGCTCCAGGGGAAAGCTTGAAGAGCCAGTGTACGAGTTACCTGCCCTCTGCTTCCCTCAGCCTCAGGGGCTACAGCATCCTAGAGAGTGGCTCTCCTGCTGGCAGAGCAGGACCCCTACCCAGTGGACTCACAGTGAACAAATGGTGTGAGTAAGAAATAAATCTTGGTGGTTGATACCACTGAGACTTTTGGGTTGTTTGTTACACAGCTCAACCTAGCCTGCCCTGGCCCATACAAGTGTGTACTCTGTGCCAGGCACTGGGAGCTTCAATGCCTTATGAGGTGCACCCAGTCCCATTACAGGTGGGTAAACAGAGACTCCTGGAGACTCAACAAGCAGCCAAGGTCAGGCCCACATGTGTGTCCTGCCCTTCACGGGCCTGGGTGCGTCCCACCCTGTAGTTCCATCACTGCTCGCGCAGCGACGCCTTTCTCCCCCGACAGACTGTGAGGTCTGAGCAGGCGGCATGGTCCACGTTAAGCTATTTCTTATACCCTGGAGCTCAGCATAGTGCTTGGACCAGAATCATGGGGTCACCACTGGATGGAACCGAATTTGAGGCTACATGGTGAAAACAGCTGGAAGCAAGTATCTGGGAGGAAAACAGTCTTTTTCCCGTCTAGCCACCTCAGGTTCATTGCTGGGGTCCCACAAGTTACACCGAAAAAGAGAATAAACAGAGAAACAAACAGAAGGTTAATAGCATGTAGAGCCTGCACACACATGGGAAATCTCAGAGAGAGTAACTCAAAGGCGTGGTTAGAACTCGGGCTTATACAGCATCTTAACAAAGAACAACAGATTTGTAGAGCGGTGACAAGAAAAATGAAGAGGGCTTTCAGTCTCTAGGTTGGCAAATTGTGGGAAAGAGATACACGGGAGACAGCGGTGGGCAAGCGGTGGTTGGCAACGTGGGTTGTGTAGATGCCTCTGGTGCTGTCTCTGGTGCTGATCAGGGTCTGGTATTGTCTCTGGTGATTAATGTCTGTCCTTCCTGGTAGGGGAGAGGGGGGGCGGGGACACCTTCACAATGTATGTCCTGCTTCCAGCCAGACAGAGAGAGGGCAGGGAGCTCCTTTTGTACCTGCTTCTCAATTGTCTTCAGCTCAAAATAATCCTATGCCAAAGTGGCATAATTTGGGGTTGGCTGTTCTGCTGCCCTTCACAAGTTAGGGGGACAGAAGCACCTGCAGCAGGGTTCAGCTGCTGCAGCCAGTCCCTGGCGCAGGGTGGGGGGTGCCCCCTGCTCTTTGCGGATGCAGGGCGACGGTCACGGGGCACCAGCTGCTGAGGCTGTGGAGTGGTGGGGAGGCCACGCATTACCCAATGTGGGTGTTTATTTCTCCCACGTACGCCTGTGCTCCTCCCTCCTGATTTATTTCCTCTGGGTTTCCATTTAACCCGCGGGCTGCAGCCTTGACTTCTTTTTCATGCACAGGCTTTGCTGAGTTTCTTGTGTTCCATTAATTCTTAGCTGACCTTTCTCCCTCTCTTCTTTCCCTTTCGGAGACCAGCTTAGCATCACAATTCAAGACCAGCGAACACAGTTTCCTTCCTCAAGCGCGGTGTCTTTCTCCTCCTCTTCTATCTGGGTGGAGTGATTGCACACATTATCAGCTCAGTACTTACACATCCTCCCCCTACGTCTGTGCTTAACCATCAGCAGGAGTGCCGTGGGGAACAGTGGGCTCCCCTCCCCATCTGCACCGGGCTCGGTTCCCAAGCAATGGAGGCACAGTGCGGCAGTGTGGTATGTGGGGTGTGGGAGGCTCTGCTTTACCAAGTTCACTGAGCTGGTGTGAGTCCCCCATATTTTTGAGCTCAAAATATTCTGCACATCCACGTGAGGTCCCCGCCCCCCGGGGGGCCGCCTCTGAACACAGAGATTTTCCGGATGGCAGGCCACGGTCAGCATCCCTCCCCGCTCTCCCATGGTTCCAGAGGAGGAGCACTCCCGAAGAGGTGGTGAGCTCTCATTTCCTTTGTGGCACAAACTCCCTGAGGCTCCCAAGCCGTCTCCATGCAGATGGGAGGATGCTAAGCCACCCTCTGTGTCCTCCCTTCCTGGATTCCGTGCTCTCTTCCGGGTTGTGCCTCGTGATTTTCCCCTCTCACCCCCATGGGCTCTGCTGAGTCATTGCTAACGCGGGGCCTCGGGTGTCACTGAGACGGCAGGATCATTCACAAGGAGAAGCCGTTTTTCTGTAGTCTCTGCCGAGCTGGGGAGCCCGCCACAGCCCCAGGGCTCTCCGTCACGGAGGCTGCTGTCCTGTCCCCAGTGCAGAGATGAAAGACATCCACCAGCACCTGATCGAGGAGGTGATGTGAGCCAGGAGAGTTCATCCGGGTAAAAGGAAACACCCATGCACAGATTGCCTTTAATGGAGGCTTGCAGCCTGGAGTCAGGATGGGGCTCTGGAGGAGAAAAGGGCCTGGGGCAGAAAAAGGACCCAGAATAAAATTTACTCGTCAAAATTAATGTGTCAGGGAGGGACTCTGGAGAGACATGGCTGGTGTTTCTTCTGCAGGGATGGCCTTAATTTGGACATTTCAAAGCAGGGAGAGGGACAGCGAGCTGGATCTGAGCCCTCTCCACTGTCACCAAAGCTGTTGCATTCCCTCTCCGGGCTGGCAGCCACCTTGACATTTCTTTTCCCCAGTGTGACTCAGCCCGGCTGGCCCGAACTTCCTCCCCAGAGAGCCAAGCTGGTGCATGACCATTTCAAAGTCCGTGTCTCTCCTGCTTCGAACTGGAGCCCTATCTCTGGGGTATGAATAATGGATCAAAGCCGCTCTTCCTCCGGGCCCTTTTAACAGAGGCAGGATGCTGAGCTGCAAACAGCACGTTGGGAAAACTTGGAGGGAAACCCCCCATCCCCCCGGCAACTGCTCTGTGGGTACAATGCCAGGATTTTGGAGTTTCTCGATTTTGAAAAATAGTCCTGTCTCCCCGTTGGCAAGGGGACTGGGGCTTGGGGAAAAGACAGCAGCAGAGGGGAGGTTGCAGTAAGTTTTCTTCTCCTGAGCTGGTGTCTGCCTGGAGGACTGTATGATGGAGAGAACAGGGAAGCCAATTAGAGGCCATTGAAAATTTGGGTAGAAAAAGGGTCCTTAAAGACAAGCCCTGTTCTGCTGTCACAGCGGCAGGTCCTGTGGGATCCCACAGAAAAGGCGGGGTGCGTCCTGCAGACTCTGAGTCCTTGAGTGGTGGATCTGCGGGCAGGAAGGAGGGACAGCCCCTCAGTGAGGGCGTCTGCTCGCTTTTGGGGACGGTCATACCAGAGCGGCGGCACCCTTCCA
The DNA here is from genome assembly GCA_030068075.1 of Paguma larvata. Lineage (NCBI taxonomy): Eukaryota > Metazoa > Chordata > Mammalia > Carnivora > Viverridae > Paguma > Paguma larvata. The sequence continues at coordinate 2,473,264 of CM057833.1, forward strand.
GCACCGCTGCCCTCGGTCTTTGTCCCACAGCCAAGGCCTGGTCTTCGTGCGCTGGACAGGCGGGTCCAGAGCCACCCCAGGTTCTTAGGCTTCCTTGCTCCCCTGCGGGACTTGTCTTAGAGGCCTCTGTGCAAGGATCTCAGGCTCGGTCCAGCCCTCACGGCCGCCTCCTGGCCTCAGCTGGGAGAGCTGGGAAGGACTGAATCCAGCATTTTACTCCTTGAATTTTACTACAGAAACTAGGAATATCCCCATCCTTCTGGGGCCCAGGTTTCCAGGCCTGCACGGGGCACTCTGGATGGAGGCTGGGTGGGAGGAGGAGCCTGTCGAAGGCACCACAGGCCCCTCCCCGACACGACACTAGGCTCGGCTTCTCAGAGATGTTCGGAGCCCGACCTCTGCAACCGTGCTAGGGACCAGACTTGTTTCTCGTCCTTGCACGTCTTCAAAACGAGCCTGTTTTTCTCTTGGGCTGAAGAGCAGACACCATGGGCAAAGCCAAAGCCCATGAGGGGAGGGGACGCCAGCGGCATATGTGAATGCCCTGGGGTCCAGGGCTATGCCATCCAACGCGATGGCCAGTAGCCCCGTATGGCCATGCAAGTCGAAGATTGGGTTAATGAGAGTGAACGGACAGTTAAATCCGTGCACGCTAGCCACGTGTTGAGTGCTCAATGGCCATGTCATAGAACACGGTCATCAGCTAAATGCTGCTACCCCCACAGCCCGTCCTGATTTATAGCACCCAGCCAGAACCTGGCCAGGGCTACTGTCTTCTCGTAGCCCAGCTGAGATTCGAAGGCTCCCTAAGAACCGGTGTCCACACTGTCCCCTGTCCCTCAGCGACCCGTGGGTCTGCATGTCAAAGCCGACCTGAACAAGGAATGAAAGAAGTGTCCTTTGAGCTCCACAGGCCAGGCCATTTCTTCTCAGTCAATTTGTGGGTAGAGGGAGCTATGTGTGGGGGTGTACCAGGAGCCTTGGTCTCGGCCTCGCCCTGTGGCCCATCCCAGAGGGGGAAAGAGACGGTGGTGCTGCCTGGATGAATCTCAGATGGCCTCTGGCTGGGGCCCGGGTGAGACATGCCACCTGCCTGGCTGGGGGATGCATCCTGACAAGAACCCAGATGTGCCATGCCATTTACCCTTCATGGGATCCCTACTACACTGCCGCCTCGATTCACCTTTGCAGCTGGGCCAGCTGCTGCCTCCCTTGGGAAACTCACCCTTCCAGAGGACTCCCAGCCTCCCTGTGACCCCTCTCCTGTCCCTGTAGTTTGGCCGCATGCTCAGGCAGGAAGCTGCCTGCCCCCCGAGGTGGGGGGAGGTGGCTCAGAACTACTGGTCCCTCTGAGATGAGAATACGTTGGACACTCTAGCCACAAGGAGCATTAATACTAGTGGACACTCCAGCCACAGGAGCATTAATACTAGTGGACACTCCAGCCACAGGAGCATTAATACTAGCGGTCGTGCATTCCTCCAGGGAACATTTGCTGGAGGCTGCCTAGGTCCTTGCAGGCATGGGTGTGCTGGAGCTCCCAGTCTGGAGAGGGAGTCCTGCAGGAGCTCAACGCCCAACTCTTAGATGACCAATGGTTCCAGAGGTAAGTGCATCACCTGCAAGCTTCTGGTGCTGTTTGGAAGCTGTATGTCTGCAACGTTGCTGCACGGAAAATAACCTTTTCTATATCGGGGATCCCTGATCCATTCTGCCTTCTCGAAACTCCTGAGGCTTTTCTTGTTTGCATCCAGGGGTCAAGGATGTGCCCAGGAGTCACAGTCTTTGGCATGGCAGCCAGGAGCTGGGTAGCAAGTAGCCCTCTCGTGTGTGACTGAAGTTGCTCAGGGTGATTATAGTAAACGCCCTCCCATGGCTTGGGTTCGCCCCCTCACTCTCTGAGTCTCTTGTCCTGCCTTTAGAATGGGATCATAATGGTAACTTTCCTTGGTTATGAGATTTACACAAATAAATGGAAAACACCAGAACATGGGAGAGAATGCAGGACCAAGGACTCTGTGTTTAGGATGCCTGCCTGATACTTTGGCTCTGTCATTTTGCACCTTAGGAAAGTCACCAAACCTCTTCTGGCCCAGAAAAAAGTCTCTGCTTCATGGGATTAAGGTGAGTGCTAAGTGGGATAATGCACAAGAGTCACTTAACACCATGCTAAGAAAATGTTTCATGCTCAGGGAGGAAGTAGCTTCCATGCTGCAATGATTCCTTCCTGAGTTGTTTTTCTTTGTTCTTTTCTTTTCTTTTCTTTTCTTTTCTTTTCTTTTCTTTTCTTTTCTTTTCTTTTCTTTTCTTTTCTTTCTTCTTTCTTCTTCTTCTTCTTTTTTTCTTTTGCATATCACCACTAAGTTTAAAGTTATTTTAACAGTGCTTTATTGAGGCATAATCTGCCTACAATAAAATGCACAATTTTAAGTGAACAGGTAGTTGGATTTTGACAATTGCATCTTACCCAAATCAAGATAGAGAACATTTTCATCACTTCAGAAAGATTCCACCTGCCCTTTTGCAGCCAACCGTCCCTCCCAACCCCCGCAGGCACCTATTGGTCCGACTTCCATCACCATGATTCGTTTTGTTTGTTCTTGAACTTCATATAAATGGAATCACCGTTTGTACTATGTTGTGTCTAGCTTTCCTTCACTCCATGTAATGGTTTTGAGATTCATCCAAGTTGCTGTATGCATCAGCAATTTGTTCTCTTTTTTTTTTGTCCCGAGTTGAATTCCTTGAATGGATACACTACAGTTTGCCCGTCTATTATCTTACTGATGAGCATCATTTGGGTTCTTTCCAGGGTTTTGCTATTATGAATCAAGCTGCTGTGAACATAGATTCTTTCACAAGTCTTGCGATGGTCATGTACACTCATGGATCTTGGCTACGCCTGGGAGTAGAAACGTTGGGTCTTAGGGCAAATGTATGTTGAATCATATAAGAAACTGTAGAGGGGTTTTCCACTGTGTCCTGGACATTCAATATGCCCACCAATAATGGGTATGTTTTCCAGTTGATACACCCTCACCACCACTTGTGGCATATGCTTCATGACTGTGACCATTCTGGCGAATGTGTAGGGTTCTCCATAGTGGTCGTGATTTGTATTGCCCCCACGGCTGGTGATATTGAGCAACCTTTTCTGTGCTCATTACACATTTGCTTATTTTGTTTGTTCTGGTATCTAATACATTGGGACGGGAGTCATCTCTCTTTACTCTTGTCAGAGTCCTTTACAAATCCCAAGTCTGCATTCTTTGGCTATTTGTTCTTGGCCTTTTAAATTTTCCATGCAAAATTTAAAACCAGCATGTCAATTTCTACCAAAAAGGCTGCTGAGATTTGGTTAGAATCACATTAAATCCACAGATAAATGGATGCTTAGCAATACGAATTCTTCTAATTTGTGCCTGTCTCCACTTATTTAGACCTCCCTTAATTTCTGTCACCAATGGTTTGAAATGTACAAGTCCCATCCATCTTTTGTTAAGTTTAATGCTATTGTATAGGGTATTTTTATCTAGTTTTCGATTCTTTGTTTTTAAGTTCATGGGAATAGCATTTACTTTGTATATTATTCTTGTACCCTGCAACTTTTCTAAATTCACTTATTAATTTTAATAATTTATGCATGACTTTGGATTCTCCACAATTATATTTTCTGGGCATCAAGACATTTTACCAGTCATTATGCCTTTGCTTTCCGGATTATTGTTTGGGAAATATTTGCTTCTCTTTCCCTAACTGTGAATAGAGGGTTTCCAGTTAGTCTTGGCCATGGGGTTTATTTGACTGAAAGAAAGTGGTTAACACAACACAAGCTGAGGGCTTTCATGTGCTGGTGTAGATTGGCCTCTTGTGTTCTAGACACACCCATGGGAAGAGCTTCCCCCACAGCCTAGGCCTTGGGATGAACACAACACATTTGGTTGAACTTGCACTTATCCCAAAGCCTGGGGTCTGATCCCCCTGCATGAAGTAGAGAAGCAGAGCCATCACCAGATTCCAGCCAAACAAGCCAGCCTAGGAAGCTGGGAGCGTGACAGATGGCTGTAAGCCTCAGAGTCTGAAGGCAGTTTGCTATGTATACAGCATTACTGTGGACACTGTTAGCTAATGTAACTGTGAGGTTTTAGGACTTCTGTCTGACATTCAAGTGCATGCATCCTGGGGGAAGGAGGAAGCTGTGTGAATCTGTAGCCAAGGGTAGGTCAGGCTGGCTTATAGAAATGTCACCCTGTGAATTAATGGGTGAGACTATCAAAGCAGACAGTGCATAGAGAGACAAGGGCTGCATGCAGAGTCCTGCAGTGCAGAGGGGAATTCAGCAAAAGGGACCTCTCCTGGGCAGCAGGGGAGTTATGGAAAATCAAGCATGTGGGGCTGTGCACACTCAAAGCGGGAATTATCTCATAAATGAAAAGCACTCCACTGAGTGGAAAGAAAGACCACCCAGGGAGCAGACACAGAGGGTATTTACTCAGAGCTTGCTTTCTGAGGGTTCAGGCAGAGGAGTGGCAGAACTCACAGAGACAAAGGCTCCAGGTTAGCCTGCTGGAGACTGTTTGCCAGGAGTAGGGTGTCCCATGTTATGGGTTTGGGGAGCACATTTGGCCTTCTCTGGCCCTGAGTTGGAAGAGGGGGTACAAAGTGGGGAAGCTGTAGTCATTTACCAACTGGGCTGATGGCGACAGAATTTGTGGTTCAGCTTCTAGGCTGGCCACTGCAGAGCTGGTGGGTCAGGGCTCTGCTGTCATACGTGCTTTGGCCATTGTCTGTGTGCATACTTGGTCTCTCAACTGTATCAGATGGCGTCAAGAGGTTGAGTAAAATGAGAAGAGGGAATTGGCAGTGAACCTGCTGAAAGCCTTTTCAGGATGCTGTGTTGATGCGAGCTCACTGGGGTGGCCGGCGAGGGACATGGTGGGGTCTGTGGACAGGGTGGAAAAGGGAGCTTTGCTAAAAGGAGGGAGAGCAAGGATGCAGTTAGACAGACATGCAGTCAAGGGTTTCGTAGTTTTGTGATCGCTATTTTAGGACAAGATTTTAAGGCAGGGTTGTAGGGAGATGGGAATGATAACCTAGGGAGAGAGAGATTGCTGAGGCACCAGAGATAAGGGGTCCTGCCTGTTGGGGGCCTTAAAATGGGTGGAATTTCGTCTCCTCAAAACTCATGCTTACTGGGAACCTCTGAATATGACCTTATTTGTAAGTAGGGTCTTTAAAGATAAACACAGTTAAGGATCTCAAGATGAAATCATACTGGTTTGGGGTGGGCTCTAATCCAGTGAACAATGTCCTGAGAAGAGGGAAGAGACACAGAGCAGGTTATGTGACCTGGGGGCAGAGATGGGGGTGCCGCGTCTGCAGCCGAGGAATGCCAAGGATGGCCAGCAAACCTCTCCATGCTGCGAGAGGCCTGAAGCAGATCCTCCCTCAGGGCCTCCCGATTGGAGCCAACCCTGCCTACACCAGGATCTCGGACTCCTGGTCGGAACTGGGAGAGGAGGAAGTTCTGTTGTTTTGAGTCACTTGGCTTGTCGGGTCTTTTTGGCCACCCTCTTCTCTCCCTCCCCAATCCACAGGTGCGCAGGTGCGCAGGTGGGAAGTATAGATGGGGAGCTGCACTTTTGTCCTTACTCATGGCTCAGCCTCATGTCCTGGGAAGCAGGGAGTGCTGAGGCCCAGTCTGGGCTCCTTCTCTTTCAGGAGGTGCTTCTGCTGCTTGGCCACACAGAGAACGTGCCAGACAGACCCTGGGCTGTGGATTCTGGGCCGGGCTGGGCGGATGGAATGGCAGGAGTGTGAGCAAGTCCACGTAGCGCGATGTCTAATCTTCCCAACCAGCTGGAATCGCTCCGTCCCACTGTCCCAGTTGGCACCTGCTCCACACAGTGCTCCTCATTGGTCCCCCAGACTCTAGCCTCAAAGGAGGTCTGCCACTTGGGGCAGGAGGGAAGGCTGGGTGAGTGCCGCCCAGACGGTACTGTGAAGGGACAGGCCTGAGCCTGGGGGGTGGGACGATGAGGCTGGGCTTGGGCGGGACTGCGTCCCCACCCCCATCCTTCCATCCTGTCCTTTGTCCTGTCCAGCTGCCGTTCCATCCCCAAGCCTCCACCTGGCGTGTACTCCATTCTCTGGGCTACTGTTCCAGCAGCTTCTCCCACCTGGAAACCCCTCTTTCAGTTCGTACATTTCCTGTCTTTAAAGCCTAGCTGCACCCACATCATCCTGAGTGCCCTTTCTATGTGACCAATCCTGAAGGTCCCTGGGGTGCACACGGCACGCATCCCATTGTGTGCTGGAGGCACGCTCGGTGAAAATTCCCAAGGCACTTCTTTTGTGTGTGATCGATAAGATCCCATGAGGACTTATTAAATCTGGGACTGTGGCTAAGATTTCCTTAGGATCCTCAAGGAGCCCTGCCTCCCCTTAGCCTCTCCCATGTCTAACATTCTGTGGGCACCCGTAAGTGTCCACCAGTGACCACGAATACCCGTGAATGTCTGCAGAAGCGCTAGTGTGCCTGACTTCTCATGGAGTTTCACGTGTCAGCACTCTGAAGATGTGCAGAGCTTCTCCTATGGGCAAATCAACTTCTGAAACGGAATTAGAAATAATGCTGCATGTTCAGGCTGGCCCAGCAATCAACACTACATGGGAGACTTTGACTCTAATAAAGTCTACAGCGTCGGTTCTTCCCACATCGTTTTTCTCCATGATTGCTCTCACATCTGCTGAGGATAGAGAATGGATGGTGTTAATTTCCCGGAAATTTTCTGCAACCTCAGGGCTTCGGTCTGCAGGCCCCAGGCCCCTCCCAAAAACCACAGAGCCATATTTGGGGCATACCACCAAGTGGATAGAGGATCCTCAGCACAACCGTGTATGACGTACCCAGACTCCGCCGTGGGGAGTTGAGTGGGCTGGGACTCACCTCCTCACAGGTACTACCCATCACTGAGTTTCCTGTTGATGTTTCTTTTTCGACATTTCTGGAGCAGGGGCACAATCCCATTAGCATGAATCCATCCAGCCAAAAAGTATTCGCTGATGATCTATTGGAGATTGATCATCTCGGGTTCAGAACTGAGCATTTTTCTGGGACATGAGATGTTCAGAGCTAAGGTAGGCGAGTTCCGTGTGAGCTGGGCAGGTTGCCCACCTCGGGAGACCCGCCACTGTGCAGGGTTGTGGGGCTGCAGTAGGCGGCCGGCAGGAAGCCCTCCTCCTACAGAACTCTCATTCTACAGGGGAGCAGTAACGGTTAAATAGCTATTGATTTACCGTTGCCGTCTGAGCCACCCAGAAGAAGTCAACTTTCGGTGGGACCATGTAACAGGGTTGGGCTCACGGAAGGTTTCCCACTGGCCCACAAAGTTCGGGATTCCTACAGTGCCCAGGCTTCTTATGTGTATGTGTGCCTGTGCATGTGTGTGTCTGAGCATGGAGCATGTCTTGGGATGCATCTTGATTCTGCAGAGACGAGTCCTTCCATTGCTCTGCCCTGAAGGAGGGAAGATGGTGGGAGGAGAGACAGCAGAAGGGTGTACCGCTTCACCTCCCCTTCCCCTTTGCCTGGGAGGCCTGCTGGGTGTGCCCTGGCCCTCCTCTCTCTCCGCTGGGGGAGTCGGTGTGGGCAAGGCTGCAGTTACCTTACGGAATGGGTGGTTCCTCACTGTGGCCAAAGAGCAAGCTCGGTCTTCCAGCTTTTAGCAGCGATATCTGCCTGATTGCTGTCTCTCTCAGTAGACTTCATTAAGCTCTGGCTCAGGGAAAGAGATTTTGTTTATTGGCCCTTTAAAGCCCTTGCATGGAAAAAAAACAAACCGGTTGGTTTCAGGCCATATTTTATTTCCTAACCACAGCCTGCATCTGAACCCATAGGCCCTGGTGAAGGTGGGGCTGAGTCGGGGGAAGGGGAATGGAGGTGGTGCAGGGGCATGGGGGCTGGTGCGGGGGAGGGGGTGGTGCAGTGAGGTGGCCTCACCGATGTAACTTCACCCTCACCTTCTGACTTATTGGGAGCTCCTGGAAGCCCTGGGGCCATGTTGGAACATTTTTGCCTCTCCTGGGCCAACCATTTCAGACACGTCTCAAGTGTGGGATGTGCTTTCAAATTATTCTCCTAGTGCTTGTTCATTGTCTCTTTGAAGGGACATAAATGTCTCTAGTCATGTCTCCTGTTATTTAGAGGGATGGAGAGACTGACCCCTCAATCTTAGGAGTGGAACTTCTGTGTTGTCCTGCAGCAGTGAGGGTGGCATTCCTGGACGTGGAAGCAGGTCTGGGTTGAAAAGCGAGCACGCCTGCTGCCCTTAATGGGGCTCTGGGCTATGCTGTCTCAGGGTCAGACCCTAAGGCTCCTCCATCAGAGGTCTCTCCTGGGGATGACACTTTCTGTCTGAATATAGCTCTTCTCCTGGATCTCCTTCTGCCTTTCCAAGGCTGCGGTCACTTGCTTTGCACCAGACATTGGTCAGGGGGAAGAGACAAAGACCGGATGGGCATAATTTGGGAAGATAATCTATCATAGGAACTCATGCATTGATTTCTGCCCCTAACACCATCCTTTGTCCCCAGAACCATCTCCCACCAGGTGCAGGGATTTCAGAGAGGAAGAACAAAGACAGAGAGAAGGCACTGGCCCCTCTGGTGGACATGGAAACAAGATGCAAATCTAGTAAATACCAACCCATCACCTCCATCAGGAAGCCTCCCTGCTCCTCCCCTCCTGGCCAGAAATGACTAAGGGGCCCTCTTCCTGGCTCCCGGAGCACTGCGTGGGCACCTGAAGCAGAGGGCAGTTCTTTCCACTGTCTAAATTTTTAGATGCCCAGTGCTTATCCGATGCATGCCTCGGGCTCACTAGCCATCTTTGGCATTCATCCATTCATTCGATCTTTATTGAACACAAATCATGTCCCGGGCACCGTTCTGGACATGGGGATAAAGTGATGAGCAGACCAGACCAAATTTGCTGCCCCAAGGACACTCGATCCTGGCGAGGAGAGCCTGGCAGTCAGCATGGAATTGGATCCCAGAGAGCCGGGCATGTGGCAGAACGGAGCTCGGTAAGAGGGTGGCCGAGGAGGGTGAGGGAGCAGCTGCAGCAGGAAGCAAAGCCAGGGCAGGAGTCTCAGCTCCACGGAGGCTTTCCGTGTCTGCGATGGTTCCACATGTGAGCACTCCCTGTCCACTCCGGGTCATGCTCTGTCCTGGGTCCTGGAGATAAAGCTCAAGGTGGACCCAGGTTTGAGGGCAAATCAGCAACTGAGCTGAGAAGCAGGCAAGCAGCAGAGACACAGGCGCGTGTGGGGAGCTGAGCCTGGGGTGCGGGAGCTGTCCGTGGTCCCATCCCTCCATCCAAGCCTCTGACTTAGGCCTCCTGTAGTATTTTGGAATGATTCGGCCTTACCCATCAGGATATCAGCTTTTTCAGGAATGGACCACGCCTGTTCATCTTTGTGTCCCCAACACTTGTCTCGAATCTCACATTAGGAAGGTTCCCCATACGTGATTATGGAGCTGAATTCGAATATTCACCAATATTTAAAGCATCCTCATTAAAGAGGGGAGTGTGAAATGCTGTCAGGAAATGCACACCTTGGGAAATCAAACTGAGGGTATCGAAGATGAACCCACGAATGAGCTGGGGCAGGGGTAAGGTTGGCAGAACTGGCGAGAGGAGGGGCGTGTGGAGGGGTCCAAGGTGAACACGGCTTGTGAGCCATGGCTGCCGCTCTGTGCATTTATGTTGATGTGAATATTAGTTACCTGAGAAAGGCAGAAGAGCTTGTTAAAATCTATTCATTTTCCCCTTTATTTTTAGTAAGGTAGAATTGTTATAGATTTAATGGGGGAATAAATACCGCCCTTCCCCACCAAGGTACTAGTTCTGTTAATAATTTTTCAAGCAAAGAATAACGACAAGGCATGTAAAAATAGTTACATCCCAATTTGGCCTGATTTCAAGTGATCTAATTAGAGAAGGGTGAGAGTTTCTTGTTTTTAAAAGCGTTTACTCAGGCTGTTTCCGCTCGGTGGTGGAAACGAACGGAATAAGAGAAGTATCTTGTGAAGGCGGGGGTGGGGATGGCGAGAGCCGATGAAGAGTCCGACCAAGGCCAAACCAGGGGAATCGCCCGGAAGACGGACGAGGACCCATTAAGGGTGATCAATCACTCCTCAAGCGAACAGATGGTTAACTGTAACTGTAATGCCATGTTAATTCGTTGCATCTAAGATGAACATTTATGACACCAGCACCCTCCAGAACCTTTTCTTCATTATTCTACTTCGCACAGACCATTTTCTCTCCAACTTTGCCCTTCTTGGAAGAAGGGTGATAAATAACTTGAAGTATGATTATCTTTATTGTTCCCAAGGTGAAAGTCTTTCCCTCGTGTTACTGTTAAGAGTGCCACCACCAAACATCCATCACCTTCCCCGTTGCCACATTGCCCGTCTACCAGGCAGCCTGAGTATCTTTCTTCGCATCTGAGTAGAAGCACCACACTGGAAGCCACTGACATCCGGGCCTTTGGAAGGAGGTGACAGTGAAGTGGCAAGGTGTGGTCAGGTGATACTCCGCGGAGCGTTTCTCTCTCCTCCCTGCAAGCGCACGCGTTTCTCCAGATGAATGGACAGACCCAGAGAAGGCCGCGTGGCGATTATGCTGTAACCACAGTTTCCTCAAGCAGTAATCCACTGGCTTCATGAGATTAGTTCTTGTCCTCACTCGACAACTATTCACTGAACGCACTGCGCCCTCCTCCCACTCCATGCTGGTTTGCGAGTGAATCAGAGAAAGGAGTTTCTGCCCGTGCAGAGCTTACAGCCTCCTGGCAGACAGGAGCAGTCACTGTGATAGTTCCCAAGGGAGACTAATGGGATGACGCGACAGAGCTGGACCAGAGGACAGCTGTCGGGGGACCAGGGAAGAGCCTGCTGACGGGAGGCGTGCACGTGGGGACTCAGGGGGGCCGGGAGGTGGCTGGGGTCTTTGGAGGGTGAGAACTTTGGAGGGTCTTTGGAGGGTGAGGGTGCTGCATCTTCCACGCTCGCCGCACGTGGGAGGCGCGGTTCGGCCGTGAATGGGAGGCGCGTTCCTGCCCCCATCGGCTGCGGGAAGACCCCACGTTCCTCTGGGCCTTGCCATCTGCAGAAGGAGGTGAAGGGTTCCTCTGTGCCTATTTCTCGGGTCTGGTTTGAGAGTCAAATGCAACGAAGTTGTGACATGCTCGGCAGATGACAAATCCCCGTAAGGGGACCCCACGCTGTCTACGGTGGCTCTCCCAAAGCAGAGCCTGACACAAGCATTTGGATCTTTTGGGAAAACCAGTGAGGGGTGCGGGCATGGTCCCAGCCTCAGCCTGACCCTGCGGGGAGCCCTGGGGCTCACCCTCTGCCCCTGAGTGTGTCCAGCCAGAGGCGGGAAAGTTGGGCTGCTGTGTTCCTGCATCCGGCAGCCTTTGACCAGGGGCCGCGTGGGGCCGGGGGGCTTGGAGAGGGAGAGTGTAAGCTCCCTGACACTCCTCTCTCTGGCCTTGTGGGTGAGGCTGCCCCAACAGTCTGTGTGTACGGCCACCCTGACCTCGGAGACCAGAAGGGCCTTGAAGGTCCGACACAAACTCCTTGTGTACACGCTGCTCCCATGGATAAGATCCCCAGCCGGATGAGCTCCCTTGTCAGGGGACTGGGCATGGCGCCTGCGTGTCTCCAAGGGCTGGGCCTCAGTCCTGCCAGTCCTCAGAATTACTCAAACAGACTCATCACACGCTCCTATGTGAGGTTGGGACCACCCTCCCTCAGCTTCCCACGGCCCCCTCTGGTTCACTCTGTACCTGAGTGCAGGCCCCTGTAGCCCCTCGTGGGGCAGAAACCCCCTCCCCTGAGCTGTGAGTACGTGTGACTAATAAGCTGCTGTCCACCTCACCCATCCAGTGTCGGGGTCCTGTGTCTGGCCATCTCAGGACCCTAGGATGGGGACCATTCCCTCCCCAGCCGGGTGGAGAGGGGATCAGTCCCCTGGAGAGAGTCTTAGGCCTGGGGCTGTAGGAGCGAAGCTTGCTGATGCTGGGGTGTACACGCGGCAATGTGACGGGGTCCTGAGCAGAGCTGAGCAGCCCGTGGAGGTGACCACCGCAGACAGGCAGACCCGAGGCAGGGCAGGGCGTAGACAGGCCGCAGGGTTTTGTCAGCCTTTCTGTAAGAGCTGAGCTCCTGGGTGTGAGCCTGCTTCCCGTGAGGACCCCTGGAGCCATGGCTTTATTTGGGGGGTTGTGCGGTTTCCCATGTTTCCAGGGGACGGGCAAGGCTTGTCCGGTCGGGCTCCTTCGGTGTAGCTCCTTGCATCCTCCGTGGGGCCAGTGAGACAGTGGGCCTGGGTCCTCCCAACGTGTCTGGGAACTGACTAAGAGGAACACGGCTTGTGGGCATGAGCTGGGCATTGAGGCAGCTGGAGGCCCCACTGTAGCTACAGTGACCACCAAGAGCTAATAGTTGTCCCACCGTTTAGAGCCAGATTGTGTTCAGTGTTTGGTGCCTCGCCTGTATTATCTCCTCATCCTCAGCCTCAGAGGCGGCAGGGGCCAGCGTGGCCTCTGGAGCAGAGACACGTTGGGCGTCCGGCCTGCAGTCCTCCAGCCAGCTGAGGGTGGAGCCCCACGGCCCACGGGTGTACCGCTGCTCAGTGTTCTGCCTGCACCGCTCTCTCCCCTTACAACGGGCCCACCAGTCTCGGGACCCTCCTCAGTCTGGCTGGGTCCAACAGACATTATTGAGTGGCTGTTGTGTCCCAGACGCTCTGCTGGGCACGGGGGACATAGTTAGGGGGAACGTCCCTCAGAATAGATACGGTACCCTAAGGCAGGTGCCAAGACAGGTGTGCCTGGACTCTACCGGGGACATGAAGGCAAGGGCAGATCAGACCCAGCCTTGCCCAGCCTCCTGGAGGACAGTCTGTCCGAGCTGGGATGGGAACAAGTTCAGGGTTTGGGGGGGGGAATTCAGGGTGGATCGAGAGCTTAGGCAAAGACACAGGGATGGAAGCAGCCCTGGGTGAGCAGGAGGGTACCTGGTTTGGCATCATCAGGGCAGAGGGACACCACTGCAGTGGGGGGGCAGCCATCAGCGGACTCAGTCGAGGAGGAAACCGAGCTCCAGCAGGTGAGGAGGAGCCCTGGGCCATTCTCCCAGGGAGCACCCAGGTTGGACGTGGCAGGCGGCAGTGTCTGGCGGTCTGTGTCCCGTGCGTGTATTCATTGCACTTCATGGGCCCTCCGCGTGTGCCCTGCCCATCGGACCTGTGCCTAGAATCCAAGCTCATGTCTGAGCATGTCCTCCTGACAATGCCACCTGTCACATGCTCCTTAGAAGGGGGGAAGGCTGGGGGAGGCTGGCGGGGCTGGGCAACTCAGGGTCGGAGGGGGAGTAGTCAGAAGAAGGGTCAAGACTTAACATCCTGGAGCATCCAGGGGAGGGGAGGTGGAAGGCTGGATGGAGGCATGGCCAGAGGACATCGCAGGGTGACACTGCCCACAGCGGACAGCAGGTTGGAATTGGGTGTTAAGGACAAATGACAAACTGGGAAAACTCCATCTCAGAGTTGGGTCTGGAGACATGGTACCTGAGGAGCCCACAGAAGCTCAGGAATGGAGCCCGAGAAGTTGGCGGAGGCTCTAGAGGGACGTTCCTTCCTGGGCATGGACGCCTATGGCCTAGAGCCCCACCAGTGAGAGGGCGGGGGTGAGGGGGCGTGGGGATCCCGCTCCTGAGAGACCACATGCCAGTGCCTTTCGTGTCCCTTTCCCCAGGGACTGATCTACCGGGCAGGTCGGCCGCAGGGACCGCAGCTGGACTCTCCCCAGGCTGGAACACCCAGAGCCGGCTGCCCTCCACGTCCCCGGGTCGAGTGCCCTGGGCCGTATGGGGATTCTGCTCAGTTGAGCATCGCGGTTACTGGGGACCCAAATATATTCTGCTTGGCTGCACACACATTTCCTTTTCCTTTAGAGCAGATGGGCTCCGCTAATGGGGAGCCTTTTAAATGAAGACCTTATTACTACAAGTAAAAATAGTAGCTGTGCTAGGGCAGTGGGATTACGGGTGCATCTAATATCTTCAAATTCCTTTAATAGAGCTTCCGCAGTACTTTCTGAGTGATTGTTTTTGAAATGCATAACAGCAAGAGATCGTGTTTTGGCCACGTGGCTTCCTGCCAAGCAAAACAGAACCTAGGGCTGGGGGAAGACACCCTCATGAAGGTCGTGTGGGTGACGGAGGGCAGGACCTGCACCACGTCTCCATCTTGGGATGGGGACAGAGGGGACTGCTGTCCCAGGCAGCCTAGTTGCCCGCAGATAGGACCTCCGACCCTCAGAAAGGGGCGTCTGAGTTTGGGAAGCAGGGAAGACCAGGGGAGGTGGGGACTTCCTGGGGAAAGGCGGTGGGCTCTCTGGGGACGTGTTTTACCTCTGAAGAGTCCCAGCCCTCGGGGAGGAAGTGGAGCTGAGGAACCGGGCGGAATGACCACAAGGGAGAAAAAACTAAAACAGGCAAGGGGAATCCGACCACCTCGCCGTGAGTCTGCAGGGTCCAGTTAGCAATAGGAAAGGAGTCTTGTTTCACATATGCCATGCCCAAGAGCAAGCCGGGGGGTCAGGAGAGAGACAGACAAAAGAGGCAAGATGATTAATTTTATTGTTGACTCTACTGGCTGCAGGCTAAACATATGGTCCAGCATGATTCTGGAGGGTCTAGGGGGTGTCTCTGGATGAGAGTAACATTGGAATCTGTAGACCCAATGTGGGTGGGCCATATCCAATCAGTTGAAGGCCTTAGTAGAACAAAATGTCTGACGCTTCCTCAAGGAAGGGGAAACTCCCCCAGCCTTCCTGCCTTTGTATTGGGACACCGGCTTTTCTTGCCTTCAGACTCGAACTAAAATTACACCATCGGCTCTCCTGGGTCCCCAGCTTGCTGGCTGCAGATCTTGGGAGTTGCTGCCTCCATAATTGTGTGGGCCCGTTGTTGGTACTAAATTATATATGTACGCACTATTGTTCTGCTTCTGAGGAGAACCTGACAACATGGGAGGGTAGGAAAGGCAGGGTGGCCCAGAGGTCACGGCGCCTCTGACCTTATAGGTTCGAGGGAAAAGCCGTAGAACAGAAGCCGGGAATTTCGTTCTCCTTAAGGAAAACAATACGGGCTTTTAACATTTATGAACCAGGAAAATAAAACAAAAGATGACTCAGAACATCAAACCGATAGATGAGAAAATTAAAGTACATAAAATATTTATCCATTTAACTTCGCGGCGGCCAGCCATGCGTGCAGCGTGGAAATGTGCAGTTTCTGGGCGTAGTTAAACCCCCTCTTCCTTCCCCGCGATGAGCTGAAGCAATTTGGTTATTGGGAGCTGAATGCAGAGTTCATTTTTCACATTCCATTAATGTTTCATTTCTAATACTCTTTTCGGTATGAATTTAAAAACAAAATGAGAACTGGGTCTCAATAATTATTCTCCGTTAAGAGGAAAGGAAAGAGCTCCCGGTTGGCAGCCGGGACCCGACGGAGGGGCTCCGGCTGGCGGGGCCATGTCCTGCCTGCAGCCTGTCTCCGGCACGGCACAGCTGGCCCCGGCAGACACGGCTTCCAGCGCCTTGCTGAGGAATATTTGGCAAGGAGGACCTTCGGGACGTCAGTGCTGAGAGCTGGCATCCATGCACGTGTGTGCATGACACACACACGTTACGGCTGCAGCACACGCATGGAGCGCTGAAACCGAGAGCCAATTCCCGAGAACACAACAGTAAGGATGCCACCCGCCTGTCCGTGGTGGCCGCCCACGGAGACGGGAAAGCTGTCGAGCAGGTGGGAGGAGAGTTCTCTGTTGAGAGACTGAATGTATAAATGGACAATGGCCAGACTCTACATGAAAATAGAACCCCAGCCCACGGCCTGCAGTGACCTGCCGGCCAACCAGCCCCTTGTGAGCGGTGTCCGGCCCAGGACACCGGCCTGCTGTGAGTCGGCCCTGTAGGAAGTCAGACTACTATCTCCAGTAACAACACAGGAGGCAAAATCATAACTTTGGGAACAATTCGCCCAAAGGGGCCAGGACTGGATCCATCACCGGCGGCTTCCCTAAGTTTCGTCCCCACCTCTGACTCAGGGGCAGCCAGAGGAACCCGCGTGTGGCCCCCAACAATCACGCGGGGCACCTGCTTCCGGTTAGTGCCGCCGGCTCGCCAGGTCCATCGGGATTCCCCTGGAACTTTCCCTTTTTCCACCAGGAAGCTCCTCAAGCCCCTGCGAGTCTCTGCCAAGTCAGGTGCTGGTGGCGGGGCCCCTGCTGCGCGGAACCCTGGGTAAACGCGGAGGTCTGGTGCCACGGGGTGGCCTGCCTTCACGTCCATGCTGGGTTTGTTTTTCTGCAGCACCGATCTCTTGTAGTGTGAAGAGCGGCAAACGAGCACGAGGGGCTCACGAATTCCTTTAGCAGACATGTTTTGGGTGCCGTCTCCCCGCTGGACTCGGCTGCGGGGTGGGGAACTTGGGGTGAAGCGGCAAATGCAGGCCGGCCCTCCTGGTGCTCTCAGGCCAGAAGGAAGGGTGAGGGTGATGAGGGCGAGGAGTGTGTGCTGGGGGCTGGAGGGACGGGCTCTCCACGGAAGCCCGGAGCAGGAGGCCAGCGCATGCTTGGGGGAGAGGCTGCCGGTTCATAACGGCTGATGTTTTTGAAGGTTTACTTGGTCCCGGGCTGTGTTCGTGAGTTCACTCATGTAATCATCATTAAATTTAATTGTCCCTGTCAGGAAGGCACTATTATTATTCTCCTTGTCCAGTAATGGGAACGGAGGCCCCAGGCACTTGCCCAGGATGTTGCAGCTGGCATGAGGCCGAGCTGGGCTCAGCGCCTGTGCTCCCTGCCCTCCTGCTGACCTGTGGGGACGGGAGAAAGGGCGTGTGGCTGAGTCAGGGACTGGGCAGATGTGGGGGCGAGAGGCTCCTGTCGAGGCCACCAAGGGAAGGTGCAGGGGACAGGGCAGCCCAAGGAGGTGGAGGCAGAAACGGAGGAGAGAGATGGAGCAGGCAGGTGCCTTTGGGGGGGCAGGGGGTTTTAAGGAGATGCACGTGGGGGGCCTGGTTCAGAGGAGGCAGGAGGGCGGTGAGCAGCACTGACAGCCGGAGGTGGAGGCTGGGAAGTGCAGGAGGCAGAGGACAGCCTCAAAAGCTGCGAGGAGTTGAGCCCAGCAGGACTCGGGTACCGGAGAGCAGGAGCTGAGGTGCCCCCCACCCGGGTTTCTGGCAAGAAGGGCTGTGTGCATGGTGGTTCCTCTGACCTGAGATGAGGTCTGCGGGGAGGTGGAGAGTCCTGTCTGAGACGGGAGGTGTGTGCGTGAGATGCGGTGAGCCCTCCGTCACACTGAGGGCCGGGACCCCAGGCGAGGGGCCAGGGTGACCCGTGGGAATCTGGGAGCCAGAGACCTACAGTTTACTCAGGCCCCGCGCTGGGACTGTGTGGGGCGAGTGTGTGGCACTGTACTGTCCGGGGCCACAGCACCGGCCACGCGTGCCCATTGGCACTGAAAACATTGACAATTACGTGAGACGTTGAGTGCCTCGCTCACACCGGCCGCGTTTCCAGCATTAGAGGCCATGTGGACGAGACCGTTTCTGTCATCACAGGGGGTTCCCCTAGGCCCGGTGGAGGGAGGGCGGGTACCCGAGGGGTGCCCAGTACAGGGGTGTGTGTGTGGAGCGAATGTTCGAGTTCCCCTGAATTCGTACACCAAAACCCTATCCCCCAGAGTGGCTGTATCGGAGATGGGGTCTCCCAGGAAGTCAGTAAAGTTCAATAAGGTCACAGGGTGGGGCCCCGCTCTGCAAGGATTAGTGCCCTCACGAGACGAGACTCCCCCCCGAGCCTTTCCTGTCCCCGTGTGCACGCACTGAGGTACGGCCCTGTGGGGACACAGAGAGGTGGCCGGCTGTCCACAAACCAGGAACTGAATCCGCTGGAACCTTGACCTTGGACCTCCGGCTTCCGGAGCCGTTTCAGCCTCTGACATTTTGTTATGGCACCCGAGCGGAGTGACACTGTAAAGGCGCAGCCAACGCACAGCTTTGAGGATGAGAGCGCAGCACAGCGAGGGAAGGAAGGGGGAGGTGAGGCTCTGGGACCCGAGTGAGCCGGAGCCCTGGGAAGGCGGTAGGGGAAGGGGTGACAGCAGGGAGGGTTACAGTGTCCACTGACCTGAGCCTTGGCGAGCTTGACCAGCTCAGGACTTGCAGAAGGCCAAGGATGGAGTGCAGGCCTCCGAGGCCGGAGTGGGGTGGCAGATGGAAAGAGAGGGCAGCCGTCCCATCAGGAAACGCGTTACTGCCCCATTTGCAAGCCGGGAGACCAGGGCTTCACGAGGCAAACGCAGTACAGTGGGGACAGAACCTGCTCAGCCCGCCACCCAGATGCACGCTCTGGCCACAGACCTGCGGGGAGGGCCGTTGGCGAGGCTCCCTGACGAGCCAGGGTGGAGCCGGGATGCCATGCTCGTGGGCGCTCAAGACTCGCTGGGAAGGAAGTGCTGAGCACCTGTGTTAACTCCGTCCACGGAGATGGGTTGGAAAGAGACACCTTCCAGAGATGCCGGGGCAGCTGAGCTCAACCTGCAGGCAAGACATGGCTCAGACTCCAGAGGCTAAGCCAGCGTTTAAGGCAGAGGAAAGCTGGGGGCTGAATAGGCAGGGATCTGCTTAGACGGAGATGGAGCCCCGGGAATGACTGTGTCGGTGGGGGAGGGAGAAGGAGGCAGAGAGGGGCGCTTCTCTGCCCTGGGCCAGCCCCGCCGGGCAGCCATGACCTCCCTGCAGCCCGAGTGAGCCGGGCTTCTTGTGTGGCTGCAGCAGAGCTGACGGCCCAAGAAGTGGGGACCTGCCCCTGCTCCTGGGGCATGACCGCCTGTTCAGCTGGGTCTGGCCCAAGCCACCAGCAGTTGTAAGCCACTCGACACATGCTAATTTCAGTCTGCTTAATGGGATATGCAATCTGCTTCGAGTCACGTCCTTCTGAGCCCACGATGGTGCTCGTTTTCTCCATACAAGTTTTGTAAGTCACCGGGAGCCATTTCGTGTCTCTGGGGAGCACTGGGAAAGCGTGACCCCTCCCTGGCCCCCCGCTAACCCCCCCTTCCAGGACAACATTCATTACATCCTCCAGCGCCTTTTATCCTGAGCTGCGCCAGGCACTTGTCCCAGCAAGAGAGGAGACTGGGAGGGGCCTCAGCCACGGCCGGCCCGTCTTCTCCCCGTGGTCACGATTGCAGTTGTGAACAGTGGCTCGGGCATCCACGCTTGCTGTCTAATCTGCCCATCTCAGAGGAAGTCCTACGAGGCTGACATTCTTACGCCCCTTGACAGATCAGGAAGCTGAGGCTCAGAGAGTTCACGGAGACCCTGAGGGCCGCTGCTGTTTCCCAGTGAGCAGGTCCCTCTGTCCACGAGGGAACTGGAGTCAAGTCATTCCCTGCACAGAAGATAGCAAATGGTCTGAGTTTGGCTCCTGCGGACACATAACCTCGCGCTTCTCTGAACTCCTGGTTTCCCCACCGGACAAGGAAAGCCGGTGTTGTGGAAAGGGCACAGGGCTGCAGTCAGGGCTTGCCGTAGGAGGTTTTGATATGCCGGTTACGTCAAGAACCTCTGAACCTTTTCGTCGTCTGCACGGTAGGGATGCTAAGTGGTCCAGTGAATTTCTGAGCATGAGAAAGACCAGAGGAAGACATAAGGGGAAGCACTTGAAAAGCACAAGGGGCCAAGGATCATTCCTGCCATCCCACGAGGGTCAAAGACATCTGTCTCCACCCCCGGGACTCCCTGCCTGGCTCCGGACAAGGCTCACCTTAAATGTGAGGAAGGATCACCAAGGCATGCTTTGTGCCTACTACCCCACGGGGTGGGGGGGGTCCGGGGCCCTTCTCCCCACTGTGTGGCCTTGGCTGCCTTCTTGGTCTTTCAGACTCAAGTCTAAGTCTGTCTCCGAGCCATGCCGCACGGTTTGGTCGACCCCAGCCCTGGCTGGCGCAGAGTCCGCTGAGCTGTCGGTGAG
The DNA here is from genome assembly GCA_030068075.1 of Paguma larvata. Lineage (NCBI taxonomy): Eukaryota > Metazoa > Chordata > Mammalia > Carnivora > Viverridae > Paguma > Paguma larvata. Next base: position 2,493,389 of record CM057833.1, read on the forward strand.
TCTGTATCTTGGACAGGCATCTGTTTCCTGGGAGCAAAATCATTTAACGGCTCTAATCTCCGGTCTGCTGGTTTCATTATTTAAACCAAAATGAAATGTGACCCAGAGTGAGACAAAAGACCAAGTGTGCAGCTGAGAGCCGTAATGAGGCATTTACAGCCTAGCTGGGAGATGCCACGTCCCTTCACGAGAAAGGATCAGGGGGCCCCCCCAGGTGGGAAGAAGACATAAATGACTATTGCCAAAGCTAGCCAGTGGGAAATCTAACAATAATGGAACATTCGGAGAGAACAAATCGACTCCCACATTATTCCGATTACAGTGGTCCAGAGCTGGAAGCCTGGCGACGGTGGCCCGCCAGCTAATTATCATGCCGTTCTCATTCCCAGCCCGGGAGGACTTTTCAACCAGCCTCTCAGAAGAAACCCAGGGTGCCTCTCCAGTAAGCCAAGGGGCTACACAGGAAGTTGCTGGGGAGGGAGACATGGTCCTGCAAAGGAAAGATGTATTTGGGGGGCCCTAGGAGACTGACCCTGGGCAGCACGTGAGGGCCTCTGCTGTTGTGTTCACACACATCACTGGGACGAGGTGCTACACTCCAGAGATGGAGTGGGGAGGGGGGTGACCCCCCAAACACAGGTGCAGCATTTGGATCTGAGGAAAAGAAGAGCAAAGCTAGGAGTCAGGGGGAGCAGGAGGTAGGGAGACTCTAGGCTCCTATAAGGCTGCTGCCAGTGGGCCCCAAACGACCTTTTCCACCAGGCTCTGCTGCTGGCCCTTCGAGGACAGTGGCCTCAGAAATCCTTCCTCTTGCTAGTCCCTGTTCCCTCCTTCCCTCATTCCACCTGAATGAACTGCTTTCCTCTCCCCATCTCCCATCCTGGGGTAACACATCTTTTAGAGGTCAGCATAATTTCTACCTTCTAAGGTATAATAGTTATGATAATGTTGTTGATAATGGTGTTTTGAGAGTGATGATAGTGAAGATTATGGTGATGGTGATGATGATGATGATAGGGGTGGTGGTGATAATGGTGATGGTGGTGGTGATGATGATGGTGGTGGTGATGATAATGATGATGGTGATGATGTTGATGGTGATGATGGTGGTGATGATGGTGATGATGATGGTGAAGATGGTGGTGGTGATGATGATGGTGGTGGTGATGATGGTGATGATCATGATGGTGGTGGTGATGATGGTGATGATGGTGGTGATGATGATGGTGGTGATGACAGCGATGATAGTGATGGTGATGATATTAATGATGATGATGGTGTGATCTTGGTGATGACAATGATGGTGATGATGATGATAGTGATGGTGATGACAATGATAGTGGTGGAGATGATGATGGTGATGATGATGACGATAGGGGTGGTGGTGATAATGGTGATGGTGGTGGTGATGATGGTGGTGGTGATGATGGTGGTGGTGATGATGGTGGTGGTGATGATGATGGTGGTGGTGATGGTGGTGGTGATGACAGTGATGATAGTGATGATGATGATATTAATGATGATGATGGTGGTGATGATGATGGTGGTGATGACGATGGTGTGATCTTGGTGATGACAATGATGGTGATAATGATGGTGATGATGATGATAGTGATGGTGATGACAGTGATAGTGGTGGAGATGATGATGGTGATGAGGGTGATGATGGTGATGCTTCAGCTGGTGGTGATGATGGTGATGATGATGGTGATGGTGATGGAGATAATGATGCTGGCAATGATGCTTCAGCTGCTGGTGGTGATGATAATAAAATCATGATGATATTGGGGATAGTGATGATGGCGGTGCTGCTGCTGTTTTGCAGCTGGTGCTGCCGCTGGTGATGGTGATGGTGATGATGGTTGTGGTGGTGATGGTGAAGAGGGAAACGATAGCACCTGAGGTATACCTAACATGATTCTTCTGAGGCATTATGTGCATTAACTCATATAATCCCCAGAACAACCTGTGATGTTGGGGCTATTATCATTCCCATTTTACAGGCAAGGACACTGAGGCCCGTAATGGTTAGCATCTATGTTCACCCAGCTCCCTACTCTGATGACCTGTCATCTATCGGGCACTCTCTCAGGGAGGCCCTATTTTCCTCTATCATACCTAGAAGTATTATATTTTCTGTGACCATTACCTTCTCATTTATTTCTGCCTGTCCCCCCACCTGAGATCTCTGTGTCCTGTCCACTCCTGCATCTGCTGCTGTGCAGGTGCTTTCCTGCCTAGAATGTTCAACAGAAACTAGGGAGAGAAATTAGGGCTTTGGGAGCTGAGATTGACAACTGTTTGGATATGCAGTTCCAGCAGCCCTTCCAGAATTCAGAAGATGGGTGATGGGGTGATGAAGAGAGGGAGAGGGAGCACAGAGTAAAGGGAGTTTAGGCGCTTCTGCTGAGTGGGTGGCATGGTGACAGCAGCTCTGAAGCCTTACCCCTTGAAGGAAGATCTTCTTCTCTCCTTCAGAAGTAGAATTCTGTCCCCCATTCCGCAGCCTTCCTGGGTGCTTTTGGACACATGAGTAGTGTTTGTTTTTATCTTTCTGAGTCATGTGAAATACTTCAGTGAAATACTATTGTGAAATACTTCAGTGTCTCATCCCCTGGGGACACCAGGACTTCAGAGAGAGACAGAAAAGAACCATTTATTTTCCCTTCCTAAATGCCATGAGCAGCTTTTTATGCCTGAGCTGACAGGATGTGTCTATTTAAGCATCATAATGCTGAGGGAATGAGGGATGCCGGGCCTGGAGACGGCGGGGTAGTGGGGGGGGGTATTCTCCGGGGATGCTAGTCTCAGTCTCGCTGTGACTGTAGGTAAAAATCACTTGTAACCAGAGGGACAGACAAAACACTCATCTCTTATTTATTCACACACACTTAGGAGGCACTTAATACACACCAAACATCGTTCCCAGTGCTTGGTGACATGAACTCTCTTACTATCCTACAATCCTGTGTGGTAGACATGAGTACCACCTCTATCCTTCAGAACAAGAAACTGGGCCCACAAAGGCCACGTCACTCCCTGGGCCCTTGATAGAGGCACAGCTAGGTTTGCCTCTGGCATCTGGAGAGTTGGATCCAGAATCTGGCTCCTACCCACTACCCTGGGTTGCCTAGCACACATTTCAATTACTTCCAATATGCTTTAAACTTCTTCTCTTAAATCCAGGCACACAGGAGGGACAAAACATCAAAATACAATGAATTGCCCAGAGAAATGTGCACTCTGGCGAGGGCTGATGTCAGGAGGCCCTATTAGCCTGGTTTCTCTTGCCCCAAAGATGGCGGAGCCCACCGGCTTGTTCTGTGGGAGCCACGGCCACACCGCGGGGCAGGAAGAGTGGTGAGGCTTCCTCTTGGAAATGAAGACACGGGTTCAGGGAGTTTGTTTAGGTGGGACAGGTGGGGAAGGGCAGGTGAGGTCTGCTCCCCAATCAATGTGGGGGAACCTCTGCCCTTCCTCCAGTATCGCATTCTGCAGACCGAGCTTTCCGTGTGGCAGCGGAGTTGGACACAGGGAGTTGGGTTGGGATCACAGTTTCCTTCTAGTTTTACATCTACTGATCGGATCCCTTGGTCAGGTCCACGCAGAGAGGGAGAGCTAGGGTTCCCTTGAGGCGCGTAGTGCACCCTGTCTTCTCCCCTTCTGTCCTCCATCCTTCACTCTGTGGATATTTCCTGTGCTTCCAGCCTTGCTTGAAGAGGCTCTCCAGGATACGAAGTGGATGAAAATGCATTGACTCAATTTCCTTCCAGAGACACTTCTGGAGCCCAGGTGAGGTGCTTGGACAGGGCAGGTGGGGTAAAGATGGGGTGGTGCTCAGATTGGGGTGCCAGGGGCATGATGGCTGTAGGATGGCTGAAAGCCCTGTCTGGGAGCGCCCCTCACACCACGCAGCAGTCAGGGCTGGGAGGAGACTTGGGGACAGCACAAAAGGGGTGCGGCTGTCCAGGGAGATGGCGTCTGTCATGAGAAGTGGAGGGAGGACGGAGCTCACGGGGCAGACAGAAGAAGCAGCAGAGATGGTGATGGAGAACTGATGGGAAATCCAGGGGGCAGGGAGAGAACTCACAGAGAGGGGGGCTGGAAGGGGGTGCCACCGAGACCTGGGAGCCCGGGGACTTTGCCATTAGCGTGCATGATGGGTGATTCTGTATGTCACCTTGACGGGGCATGGGGTGCCACGAGGTGGCTCCCTGTGACTCTGGATGTGTCCGCAGGGAGTTTCCGCAGGTCAGTGTTTGAACTGGCAGGCTCAGTACAGCAGGGGGATCCCCCTTAACGTGGGGGGACCTCACCCAGTCCACTGTGGGTCCAAATGGAACAAACAGGGGGGGGAGGTTAAAGTCACCCCTTCTCCCTGACAGCTTGAGCTGTCCATTGATCTTCTCCTGCCCTCGGAGCTCCTGGTTCTCAGATGAAGACTGGAACCTACATCCCGGTCCCCCTGTTCTCAGACCTCTGGACTCAGACTGCTCTATAGCACTGGCTGTCCTGGGTCTCCAGCTTGCACACTGCAGATGCTGGGCCTTCTCAGCTCTGCTGGTCACATGAGCCAATCCCTATAATATATATCATCCACCCTCTCTCTCTGCATACATAGTATATGCCGTCTCTCTCTATTCCATTGCTCTGGGGAACCCTGATACAGTGGGCACAGTGGGTCGAACAGAGCGCTCCCCCGAATCTAGGTCTACCTGCAACCTCAGACCTTATTTGAAAGTAGGGTCTTTGCAGATGCGATGAAGGCAAGGATTGAGATGAGGTCCTACTGGATTAGGGTGGTTTCCCTCAATCTGGCGAGAGTGTCCTTATAAAAGACAGAGGAGGATGAAGAGCCACGTGAGCTCTGCCCGATGCACTTGCAAGCCGAAGAACACCACGGTTCCCCAGCGGCCAGCAGGAGCTGAGAGACGCCCGGGACAAGCTCTCCCTCAGAGCCCTCGGAGGGACCCAACCCTGCCCACACCTTAGTCCCAGACTTCTGGCCTCCTGGATTGTGAGAGAACACATTTCTATTATTTTAAGCCACCTGATTTATGGTAATTTGTCACGGCAGCCCCAGGAACTAACACGGTGGGTCATTGGTCATCTTCAAAAAGGGGGGGTTAGAGGTGGGGGTATTCAGTGAGAACATGGGGAGTACCTGGGGAGCTGGGGGGAGTGGAGGCAGCAGGTGTGGGTGGATATTTCAAGGGCTTTTGCGGTGCGGCGAGGAGCCAGCAGAGCAGGAAGGAAGGTATCAGGGGACTGTCTTTGAAGAGCGGCCTCAGGGAGAAAGAGGGGGCCAGCTTTCCGCTGGGCTCTGCTGGCATGGGGGGCACGTCTGCTGGGCTCCCGTGCCCTGATGCTGGCACTGGGCCCCCGCAGAGTAGAGGCGGCCTGTGGGGCAGGACAGTGGGAGGTCACAGAGCCGGAGCAGAGGTGAGCGGGATGGACCTGTGTCCTAGCCGGGTGTTACCGAGTCCTGCGTGTCAGGCACTGGCAGAGCATCGGCATTGGAAACGCGTCCCACCTGGGGTCCACCACTTACTGGCTGTGTATCCAGAGGCAAGAGAAAGCCTAACTGACTCTTCTTTATCTCAGGTCCTGTCTTTCTGACGGAGCAGGTAACAGCACCCGTCCCAGCGGGTCACCTGGAGGGCTGGACAGAATCGTCATGTAATATGCTCAGCGTGGTGCACGCCCTCTGAGAAAGCTCTTCGTAGCCTGCGATGTAGGTGGTATCTTTCCTGCTTGGCTTCTGGGGCTCAGGTCGGGGACCTGGAGAGCCCGGGAGCTCTCTGCCCAGCGCTGGCTGCTTCTCCTCAGGGTGGCAAATGCACGTCTGGGTTAGCTCTGCCTGGAGCCCCCTTGGCCGACTTCGGGGTCTAAGGCCCACCTACGCATCCCTCACACGCGGCTGAGCGGGCGGTGGAAAGGCGTGGCTCCAAGGATATGCACCCAGAAAATGGTTCGGAGCCTTTACTGAGCAGGTGATCCTGCGGCCAATGGGGTAGAAAACACCCCACCTGTTGCCTTCCCAGGTTTGGCGTGGATTGAGGATTTAGATGCAAGAGGGGCGCCTGGGTGGCTCAGTCTATTCAGTGTCCGACTTTGGCTCAGGCGGTCCGTGAGTTCGAGCCCTGCGCCGGGCTCTGTGCAGGAGTCTGGAATCGGCTTTGGATTCTGTGTCTCTCTTTCTCTCTGCCCCTCCCCCACTCACACTCTGTCTCTCCCTCAGAAATAAGTAAACATTAAAAAAAAAAAATAGAAAGATGCGGGCGGCCCACTCCAGAGGTGACTGCAGATGGAGAAAAACACCCCACTCTCGTCCGGGAATGTGCAGCTCTCAGGGTTTCAGGGGTGCAGGGTCTGCACTTCCTCCTGAGCTTAGGGCTGGGAGCGACCCACCTGGAGAAAACCGGGGGCAGCAGGGCGACCCCTTCCTTTGTGCAAGTGCAGGACAGACGAAGAGAAGAGAGCTCCCGGGTCGGAGCTTTTTCATAGATTAGCTCCAAGCATGTGAGCACTGGGGGCCGCGGCCGTCTGCACCCGCTCTCCCCCGGGGCTGCGGTGAGTGGGCAGGGGTTTACAGGCCGTCCACTATCCCTCTGGTGGACCCCACCCCAGGGAAGCTTGAGGGTCCCCGGGGGAGATGGAGAGTGCAGGGCACAGGCTGGGGGCTTTGGGACGAGTTCCGGGGGCCAGATGAACCAGCTCCGCCTGTAAGGGCTGCAGGAGACCCGCAGCTGCCCACGTGTAGGGAGCAGCTTCTCTTCCTCTACGGCCACAGGGCTGAGACTAAAGAGATTAAAGAGAGAGCTGTGGAGAGGCAGCAGGACAGTTCCTTCTCCCCCCGCCAACCCTCCACAGGCCCCACACTTCCGATTCTGCTCTCGCGTCTGTCAGCAGCGTCCGTGAGAGGGTCACCCCCCACGGTGTGGTGTTTTGTGTGGCTCCGACTTAAAGCAAAAAGCGTCATGTTATTCAGGCTGAGAAGTAGCCTGCGGCTTCCCTTCTGGTTCTCCTTGGCTTCTTGTCACGGGATAAACTGTATCCCCCAGTCCCCAAACCACACGTTGGAGTCCTAGCTCCCGGGACCTCAGAACGTGACTGTATTTGGAGACGGGGCCTGTACAGAGGTGACTGAGTCACATGAGTCAGCCCGCATCCAATCTGCCCAGGGCCCTTACAAGAAGTGGGGATCGGGACACAGATGTGCACAGAGGGACAGCGGGGTGAGGAGGCAGGGTGAGGACGGCCATCTACACGCCCAGGAGACAGGTCTCAGAGAAGGAACCACCCCTGCCCTCATCTCGATCTCGGGCCTCCAGCCTCCTACTGTTTCTGTTAGGTTCCTGCCTCTGGTGCTTCGTCAGGGCAGCCCTGGAGAACTAGCATACCTTCCCTGGAGGCAGCTGGATGTGTGATGGGGTTCAGGGGGGAAACGGGCACACGGGTGTTCTGGAGGACCCCGGAGCCAAGTCAGGACCCAGCGCCTGGGCTGAGGGAGGGCCAGGAGGCGGGGCAGTGCCGGCGACCATCCCTCCTCCCTCCCCACCGTCTACATTGGTCAGCCAGTGGCTCTCGGGCTCTGGGCCGTGCCAGGACCAGGTCTGCAGACCCCCGCCCGCAGAAATCTTGACGCATGGACCACGACCAGAGGACGACACAGACACGCTCAGCTGCTCTTGCTGCCGTGTGCCCGTGAAGTCTGCTGACACAGCTTGTCTTCCCTGAAATGGCCCCCGAGTCCTGACACTGGCGCTGGTTCCCAGGATCCCACCCCCTCAGATCCGCGAGGCTCGGCGACTTGAAAAGCTCGTCCCGCACGCTCATCTGGATGGCGCCCCGTGAGAGCAGGGGATCCCCGCCTGGGGGGCTCTGACCATCCGGGCCAACCAGGGGCGGGAGACGCAGGTCGGAGAATGACTTTCTTTGCTTCTCAAAACACTGTAAAACCGTGAATGGGAAGGGGGCCGGGGGGGGGGGGTCAGCGCGCGGGCACAGGACTGGAGGGTCAGCAGGGAAGGCCAGCTGCAATCCGAGACCTCTGACAGAGGCGTTTTTCTTCCCGAGAGCTCTCCAGTGCAGAAACTGTGTTTAATAACATAACCCTCCAGTAGCAGAAAGGCAAGGCTTGGACAGCCCATCTGCCGGGGAGCTGTCTCATCCTGATAAATGCAGCAGCATCCTGCCCGCTGTGAAAAGTCCCAGTGTCAGATTAAACATATCAATCCTGTTTGCTACCTTCTCTTATCCACCAGCTGGCACCTAGCCTGCCTCTGGGGGTCTGTCTTCGATGGCCTTTCACGGGAGGTGACACGGTTCAGCACCAGGCCCCGTGATAATTGCTGCGCGTGCTCCCGGCCCAGGAAAGCAGCCACAGAGAGCCGGATGTTGTCCCGAGACAAGGCTGGGCAGGCCCCGTGCCTGGCGTGAAATCACGGTTCCCTGGAGATCCTGTAAGATGCTGTAGGGAAATGCTTGTTTCTGTAGTAGGTGCCGGCTGTGCCCATCGGGCTGATACCTCATGCCCAGAGCATTGTTCTAGGTGGACGGAGCCACCTTACCGTGTGGCAGGTCACACCAGCTGCCCCGGAATTCATGCCCCATCCTGGGGGAGTAGCCTTTCAACCAAGGCAGGCACGGGGGTGGCACACAGCTAGCCCCTCATCTGAAGGCAGAACCAGTGCGGGTGCAGTCCCTGCTTCAGAGCTCGTGGGGGTCACAGTGAAGCTGCTTCCGGCCCAGGAACTTCTTGCTTAGCTCCCCTTCCTCTCTGCTCTCCTCGTCCCCCCTCCCTGAGAGCAGTCCTCAGTCACAGACCGTGAGCCCCACCCCAGGCTCTGCTTCTGGGTCTCCCAGGCTCGGGACCCAACCTCGGGGGGAGGACTTCCCCAGGGACTGCATTCCTGCCCAGAGAGCCTCCTCTGCCAGAGCCAGGGGCCTCGAGAAGAAGCAGATTGACCCCGAGGTATGGACAGGAGGTCTGGGGAGATGCATGTGGGCTCCTCGAACCCTCCCGGCCTGTGGCAGGGGCATGTCCCTCCTCGGGAGGTGAAGCCCCCTTCCCTGCCTGAAGACCATGCGGAAGTCAGAGAGGAGTAGGTACATGGCATGGGATGATGGAGACAGTGGGGCAGGGCTGGGGTCGTGGTGCAGGGGACGATGGAGACAGTGGGGCAGGGCTGGGGTCGTGGTGCAGGGGGACGATGGAGACGGTGGGGCAGGGCTGGGGTCGTGGTGCAGGGGACGATGGAGACGGTGGGGCAGGGCTGGGGTCGTGGTGCAGGGGGACGATGGAGACGGTGGGGCAGGGCTGGGGTCGTGGTGCAGGGGGACGATGGAGACGGTGGGGCAGGGCTGGGGTCCTGGCACAGGGGACGATGGATGGAACAGCAGTCAAATTGCAGCACCCACCTGTCAGAAGCAAGTTACCTAGTGGGCAGCAAGCTCAGAATGGCGTCAGAGGCCTGATCTGCTGCAACCCAGATGGACGCCCCACGGAATGTGTCCCCAGCACACGGTGATGGACAGCCAGCACAGAGGCTCAGAATATTTAATCGAACTTGGTCAAGGGTTGGAGGAGTTGGAGGCCAGCTGCCCTAATTGCACATGAGCCCTGCTGCATCTAAATGGGGTGCAGGAGAGGCCGGGTCCCCTGAGGAAGGGCACTGTGCCAGTGCTGCAGGTAGCTATAGACGGTCTTCCCCAAAGAAATGCGGGGTCATTTGTTTGGATGACTGTCCCTGGTGCCAAGGAAGCTGACGGGGACACCCCTGTGCTCACCAGGAAGAAGCAGAGTGGTCTGCATTCGTGGGGATGGACGGCCCTTCACAGGTTCCGTCTTGCCTGGCTGCGTTTCCCTTCGCTCTCCAGCACCGCGTAGCTCAAAGGGCTGATGGGAAATCCCGCAGAGCGGAGCATGGGCCGTCCCGTCATCAGGAGCAGGTGAACGGACTCTCTGACGAAGAAAAGGCAGGTACGTTGGAGGCCCTGGGGACAAAACGCAGCGGGTCGTCCCCAGGGCCCTCCCCTCAGGTAGCCTGTCCATTGCAGAAACTCTGAATCCTGACCGAACACACTCAGAAGAACGTTCTCCCTTCCTGAACTGGGCCTTTCTGTGAGGGCTCCTGGTGAAGGCTCATTTCTGGGAGTTTCCTCCTGACACCTGCGCGCCTGTTCCCGCCAGAAGAGTTCCCTGCCGTCTCTCACTCCGCGCTGACTTCAGGCAGAAAATCCGGTCTGTGTGGGTCTGGTCGTGGATCTTGAGAAGGTTGACTGACCTGTCCCCCAGCCCCGCGGGCCACACCCCTGCAGGCGGGCCTCCAAAGACCCAGGGAAGCCGAGCGGCGCTCGCCCGAACCTGAGGAGTCAGGGTGCTGCAGAGGCCGCCTCACCTGTGGCCTGGTGTCTGGCACACCTAAAAGCTTCCTCCAGACTCCCGTGCACCCCAACGTCTTCCCAGATGGATGTCACGGACCTGACGACCAAAAGGGGCCTGTTATCTGATGGTGGTTAATGAATCTTCTGGTTGGGATGGCCGTGTCCACCCTCCCACGTAGACGGACGAGTCTCGGAGGTGTCGGGGCATTGAGACGTCCTTTGTTTTCCTTCCCCTCATCCTCCGAGGCCCTGGGCGACCTGCTTCCTTCCAGGAAGCCTCCGGGCCCCTCAGCCCGGCCTGAGAATCCTCCTTCAGCGCCTCCGGCAGAAAACACCTGAGCAAAAACACAGGAAAGTGAACTAACTCGTCCTCGGGTCCTCGTCCTGCCATCGTGTCCTTGAGACGGGTGTCTTCGTGTCACAGCCACCGCCGTGGTGCCCGGCCCGGGGCTGTCTGAGTTTGTAACGTGACTCAACCCTCTCTGGTGTTCCTGGCGAAAGGTACGAACCAACATTGGTCAACATTTTCAAGTGTTTTGGGGGCACTTATTTGAAGAGGCTGAGAATACGGGGCTCAGACAAATCAAATTCCCTTTCCCATCTCCACCGTGTGTGTCTTTCCTCCCGGAATCTTCACTCTGAGCAGGCCCATGACAGTCAGAGGGGAGCTCTCCTATTTTTATTATCATCATTTTCTACAGATGGACTGGACACTCCGTAAATGTTAACAATGACAAATCACCGGCCCCGGCGACATCACAATCACATAATGATAGTCATTACGCTATGGCTGTTTGATGGGCTGAGTGGCGGGAGCCGGGGACCCGGCTCGGCCGGAGACAGACGCCCGGGCAGCAGCTGTGGCACAGCGGAGGGCCTGGGGTCCCTTGGCACCGCCCTTGCCTGGACTGTGGCCACAACAGGGGAGGTCCTGCCTCTGAGGGGTCAGGCCCAGGTGAGCAGGTGTCGGGCTGCCCTACCCACTACTGAAGGTCACTGCACCGATGCCCTACACAGCACAGATGGCTTATTCAGGGCTGTGTCTGCACATAGTAGGTGTTCAACAAATATCTGTTCGATAAATGAGTACATGAATGCATGAAAGAATTTGCTGCTCTTGGGAGTGTTACAAGTCGTAGAACAGCGACTTGATGTCATAAAGTAAAATCGAAAATACTTCTATTCTATAGCCTATAACGTGCCTCCCGGGAATATAACAAGGGAACATTCACACACATGCACAGAGACACATAAAAGAATATTCAAAATATGTTTCGGATATGGTCGCCCCTGTGTTCACCGCTGTGAAGGGAGCAGACGTCCTATCCATGGATAGGGAGGGGTCTGGAGAAATGCGTGATGGTACATCCCACGGTAGGGCATCATGCCGCAGTTAACACACATAAATTATGTCAATACTTATCAACATGGACGGATCTCAAAGTTGTACTGTTACAAAAGGCAAGTCGCATAAGGATTTCTATAATATTATGTTCTTTATGAAAACTTATACATAGCATTTATTTTTTTACAACTCAATTGTACTGTCTCACAGTCTCGGGGCTGGAGTTCAGAATCATGGTGTCAGCACCACGCTCCCTCTGCAGGCTCTAGGGGAGAACTTCCGGCCTCTTTCAGCTTCTGGGGGCTCCTGGTATCCCTTGGCTTGCAGACACATCCAACCTCTGCCGCTGGGGTCATGTGGCCGGCTTCCCTGTGTGTCTTCCTGTGGCCCCGATGAGGACACCACTCACTGGATCCGGGGCCACCCTACTCTAGCGTGACCTCACGTAACCTATGACATCTGGAGCGACCCTGTTTCCAAAGAAGATCACATCGTGAGGTCTCGGTGGACATAAATTTGGGGGGACACTGTGCACCCCAGGACACAGGGTGCAGAGTGGTGGCGGAGTTGTGGGGGTGAAGGTTCTGGAAGTCTTGGGTGGTCATGAGGTCAGGACTTGAATGCGAGGGGAGGGGGGCATCTGAGACGACTTGGAATCACTGAGACCTGACGGCTGCGGCCCAGGCAGCACTCGCTCTTCTAGAACGGACTCACGGTCCTGCAGAGCCTCAGGCAAGCCCCCCTCACCCCCACCCCACCGCCGGGGGGGCCAGCTGAGCTGGAGGTGTCTGGACCCCTCCCTCTGACCTGCATCTCCCAGTGCGGCCCGCCCTCTGCTCAGTCTTGCCTGAGATCTGGGGGGGACCAGCTTCCCCTTTTTCCAGAACACGGTTTTTGTGACAGATGTCCCAGGGCGAGGTGACAGTGATTTCCCTCAGCTGCATTGGAAAATCGAGGTCTCTGTCAGCTGGCAGGGCTGGGAGTCACAATTAGGGCCCGCACACCCACCCAGGACAGCTAGGGGAGTGGTGGGTGGGGCCCGGAGCCTGGAAGTCCTTGCACAAGTGACACAAATGAGCGGCTATGCCCAGGAAGTGCGGGAGCCGCTGAAGTCACAGCGGAAACGGCAAATCGTCCGTGGAGACGTGGGGACAGGGAGGCTGGAAAGTGACAGCGAAAGAGACAGAAAGACAGTGAAACAGCACTAACTGCCAATGCAGGTGGGGGCGGCCAGGCCCGGGGCACGCAGGTCACTGGGCCGCCCTCCCCGAGGGGGGCTCTGGTCACTGGGGCCAACCTTGGGCTCTCGAGGCTGCAGCCCAAGCTCACACGGCTCCGGCTGCCGAGGCCGGAGGGGACGTGCTGAGTCACGGGCAGGGGCATCTATCTAGATGTCCGGACTGGCTGGATTTGGGGTCCAACCAAGTCATCCCCGGGCCAGGGCCCTCTCTCGATGGCTCCCTCAGCCCTCTGCCAACCGCCCCTGCCGCAGCCCACCAGCTCCAGGCTCGCCCGCCGCCTGCGTCTTCGGCACCCCGCCCCTCCCCCCAGCCGCAGGCTCTCTCCCCAGAGCTCCGGCAGCATCTGGAGTGCAGGGGCCACTGAGTAATATGCATGTCCATCAGGGCGGGGGGGGGGGCAGGGGGGAGGGGAGGGTCAGGAAGGGTGGGGCGGGGTCGGCTGGGGTCAGGTGGAGAAGGGTCGGGTGCGGCTGGGTGGAGACTGGAGGATGGCTGGATGAGGACCAGTCAGTGCGAGGCTGACCAGAGGGTCCCCTTCATGCCAAGCCTGGGCATCCCCATGTTTAGAGGCTCCAGGAGCAGCGGGGGGGCAGGGCAGGATGGGGTGGGGCAGGTGCGGGGCACAGAGACCCAGCTCTGCCACAGCTGCCTTCTGCTCCTCGTTCACGGAGGAGGAAATCGAAGCTCAGAGACAGATCTAAGTCCCCGGGGTGTCTGCTGGCTTCCGGGTGTGACGGTGTCAGGGCTGGGAAGGGGTGGTCGGCAAAGCAGTTGTGTGCTCAGGACATCAGCAGAGCTGGGCTCCAGCCACAGACACCACGCTGCTTGGGGCAGTGGCGGCCCAGGCCTCTGACCCTGCTGCTTCCCCTGTTCCTGGGGCCTCCCTTCCACGCCCAAGGAGGGGCACCCTGGGAGCCGGCGCCAGGTACCGCGCAAATTAACCCTGCTTCCTCGCAGCTGCCAGTGTCACTCCTTCTGGTGTCAGGCCCCGACCGAGCTGGGTGTCCTGCCTGTCCCTCCCCCATTCCTGTGGGGCAAGGAGACGCTGCTGGCTGGTGCCGATAACCCAGCATTCCCAGGGGCTTAACCTGATCAGGATTTGCTTCTCGTTCGCATGGTCCCGGTGGGAAGGACCCCACGGGAGCCTCCGCCCCGCACGGCCGTGCAGGGACCCAGGCTGGAGGAGCCTCTGCCATTTCCCGTGCGTGGCTTCCAGGGCACCTGCCTCTGGGGCAGCCGTGACCGAGGGCCCCGACTGTGTGGCTCAGAGCTTTAGGGGTTTACTGTCTTAGTTCTGGAGTCAGGGATGGAGATGTGGCCAGAGAGGGTTCTTCTGATGGCAGTGAGGGAGAGTCTGTTCCAGACCCTTCTTTCCCAGCTTCTGCGTGTGCGTGTGTGTGTGTGTGCACGCGCCGCAGGTACACAGGCCCTCTGTGCGTGCGTGTGTGTGTGTGTGCACCGTTGGTGTGCTTGTGCATAAGCGTCTCTGCACGCGTGTGTGCGCAAGCGTGCCTGTGAAGGCTTCTCCCCCAGCGGGGGCTTTTGCGTCTTGCCGGCCGCACACAGCTGACTGGAGGGCGGCCGGCTCGGAGGTTAGCAGACCCAGTTCGAAGGCAGCACAGAGGAAGCGGCGGCTCCGCTTCTGTTCTTTTCGCTCACTTTGGTAGAGCGGATGTTAGCTGACCAAGACTTGCCCCTTGAGGTCCAGCGGGGCCGTGAGGACTTGCAGTGGTGTCATTGGGCCGGTGGGCACCTTAGAGGCCAGCCGGGGGCCCCGTTCTCCCTGGAGTGCCTTAGTGTTTGTAGCAGGCACGAAAGGAAGGCCAGCTAGCCATGCCTGTGTCTGCGGACTCATGAGCACTTCACAGGCATCGGACACCCCCGTGCTGGACTGTGGTCATCAGACCCGTGGAAAAGGTGCTCCACCCAAACCTGCCTTTCATGCGGATTATACGAATGTTTTCTTCTTGTATCTGATGTAACACAATGGCATTTTGTTTGGATTTGTCTCGGCACCGGCAGAAGCAGGGAGAGCTCGCCGAACTCCCCAGCTCCTCACCGGTGCATGAGGGTTGAAGACCCACGAGCCTGGACATTTGCATGGACGGAGCTCACCGGGCAGGCGTGCGGTGTGCATCCAGCCCGCGGGAGGCGAAGGCAGCCGGCCGCCCGAGAGGCAGACTCGGGAGCCAGCTCCCTGAGCTGTGTGACTCTGGGCAAGGACGTCACATCTCTGTGCTCGGTTTACTCCCTTTGAAACCGGATGCCACCTCCTGGGGAAGGAACGGGATTCAAGGAGTTAACAGATGTAACATGTTCACAGCGGCGTCTGACGCACAATGTAGTCTATCAGTGTGGGCTACTATTCGTAATAGTTGGTATTTATCAAGACTGTATTGTAAACTAGGCGCTCAGTGAAGCATTTTACATTCATTCCATCATGTCGTCCTCCGAGAGACTCTGGAAGGTCCGCGCAGTTGTGTGTCCAGCCTGGGGGCACGCATTCAGGGAGCGGCCGCACTGGGGCCTCGATTCCCTCCTGTGAGTTGCAGTCCCAGGGTTTACACACAAACCCCCACACCGCATTGTTTCATAGCAGAGGTAAGGGGGCTGCGGCCGCTCTGTGAATGGGCACCGGGGTGACGGCACATGGAAGGACCCGGACAGGAGCCTCCCGGACGTCATCCTGTGTACCACTCTCAGCCGGTGACACGTGGGTGGAGAGGCCCAGGTCCAGCAAACCGCAGTCATGTCCTCAGTCCCAAAGCCAGAATGCGGCAGAACTGGGGTTTGAACGGTCCTCGGCCTTCACCACGCACGACAGTTTCAACCCGCCCCCTCCGCCCTGTGTCCCGGGGCACGACCACGCGTCGGGAGGCTGGGCTGGAGCTCCAAGATGCAAAGTCAGATCAGAACGCGCCATGCGGCCCCTGCCGGTTCAGACGGACGGAAGGGGACACTTGTCTCTTCAGCATCTTTGCCATTTGAAGGTCTTGGCAAGGGGCAAGGACATGCTGTGCTGAGTTACATTTAGAAATAAAGTCTGACCAGAAGGTGCGGAATCCTTCTGATTCCTGAAGGAATCAGGCCTGAGCGGAATCGCTCTGTGAAGCAGCTTGCTCAGTACAGAGTTGTGTCTGGGGTTTCGTAAGGACAGGGACCCCTGCTCCGACAGAATGTGTCCTCAGGCAATGCACAGAGCAAGGGCCACATTAAAGGTCACGTCCTCCCGCTGCAGACCAGGGAGGGACCAGGGCAGCGACTGGACTCTTAGGAGCAGATGGAGAAAACAACCACGTGACCAGAGGCCGAAACGAGAGGGTGTGGAGCCTACGCAGTGCAGATGCAAGTGGGTGCTCCCCAGGGGTGAACTAGGAGCCGGATGCAGGTGGTGCTCCCCAGGGGTGAACTAGGAGCCGGATGCAGGTGGTGCTCCCCAGGGGTGAACTAGGAGCCAGACGCAGGCGGGTGCTCCCCAGGGGTGAACTAGGAGCCGGATGCAGGTGATGCTCCCCAGGGGTGAACTAGGAGCCGGATGCAGGTGATGCTCCCCAGGGGTGAACTAGGAGCCAGATGCAGGTGGTGCTCCCCAGGGGTGAACTAGGAGCCAGACGCAGGCGGGTGCTCCCCAGGGGTGAACTAGGAGCCGGATGCAGGTGATGCTCCCCAGGGGTGAACTAGGAGCCAGATGCAGGTGGTGCTCCCCAGGGGTGAACTAGGAGCCAGACGCAGGCGGGTGCTCCCCAGGGGTGAACTAGGAGCCGGATGCAGGTGGTGCTCCCCAGGGGTGAACTAGGAGCCGGATGCAGGTGATGCTCCCCAGGGGTGAACTAGGAGCCGGATGCAGGTGGGTGCTCCCCAGGTGTGAACTAGGAGCCAGATGCAAGTGGGTGCTCCCCAGGGGTGAACTAGGAGCCGGATGCAGGTGGTGCTCCCCAGGGGTGAACTAGGAGCCAGACGCAGGCGGGTGCTCCCCAGGGGTGAACTAGGAGCCGGATGCAGGTGATGCTCCCCAGGGGTGAACTAGGAGCCGGATGCAGGTGATGCTCCCCAGGGGTGAACTAGGAACCAGATGCAGGTGATGCTCCCCAGGGGTGAACTAGGAGCCAGACGCAGGCGGGTGCTCCCCAGGGGTGAACTAGGAGCCGGATGCAGGTGATGCTCCCCAGGGGTGAACTAGGAGCCAGATGCAGGTGATGCTCCCCAGGGGTGAACTAGGAACCAGATGCAGGTGATGCTCCCCAGGGGTGAACTAGGAGCCAGACGCAGGCGGGTGCTCCCCAGGGGTGAACTAGGAGCCGGATGCAGGTGATGCTCCCCAGGGGTGAACTAGGAGCCGGATGCAGGTGATGCTCCCCAGGGGTGAACTAGGAGCCGGATGCAGGTGATGCTCCCCAGGGGTGAACTAGGAGCCGGATGCAGGTGATGCTCCCCAGGGGTGAACTAGGAGCCGGATGCAGGTGATGCTCCCCAGGGGTGAACTAGGAGCCAGATGCAGGTGATGCTCCCCAGGGGTGAACTAGGAGCCAGACGCAGGTGGGTGCTCCCCTGGTGTGAAGTAGGAGCCGGATGCAGGTGGTGCTCCCCCAATGTGAAGTAGGAGCCAGACGCAGACAGGTGCTCCCCAGGTGTGAACTAGGAACCAGACACAGGTGGGTGCTCCCCAGGTGTGAACTAGGAACCAGACACAGGCGGGTGCTCCCCAGGGGTGAAGTAGGAGCCAGACGCAGGCGGAGCTCCCTAGGTGTGTACTGAAGTTTTTGTGTGTGTGTGTGTGTTCTCGCACACATGTGCGTGTGTACTAAAGTCACGGACCAGGTCTGGGGACCTCGTCTCACGCGGCAGAAGTTCCCACCCCTGAGACCTGGGAGGACCCACGAGGCCCCCCACTATGGGGGGGTGCAGAGGGGCCCTCGCTGCTTTCCTCTCTGGGGGGAACGGGGCCTGGCAGCCATGTTGGGGTGCTGGACCATCTCGGAGCCATTTTCCACCCGCGATGGCTGGGTCTCACTCTCCTCTGAGCGGGGTCTGGGCCTCTGAGGTTGTAGCTCAGGCTTTTCCGTGTGAGTTAATATATGCTCTTGACCCAAATTAAATGTAATTTACCTTCTTTCAGAGCCAAAAGGAGCAGCGTGGGATATACCTGAAACGTAGCAAAGGCAATTACCTGGCTGAGAAGTTACGTGGGGATTAGGCCTGCCTGGGAACAGGAGGGCCTTGGCGTCTTGGCCCCCTGGGATCTGCTAGCTCTGCCTGTTCTGGGAAATATTGCATTTTCTTTGGACAGGGAGCCAAGAGCTTTCCTTTCTCAGCTTCCCCCTCGGCAGTTCAGCTCCCTCTGTCTGAACCATCTGACCACACAGTCCCAACGAGCCTGTGCCTCCCACTCCTGAGACCCCCACGGGCCCTACTCATTTGCTCCCCGACAGCCAGAGGGATCCCACGCACACTCACGGCTGTGCGCTCCCCGGAATTAACAGCCCACCAAAGAGTCCGCCATTGCCATGTCCACCCCGAATGCCTCCCATCCTTCTGTGGAAACGGCCCATCCAGCCATTACAAGATGTGCCAGCTTTTTGCCAAGTCTTAAGTGGAAGGGGCCAGAACGGGGTAAGTTTTGCAGGAGGAGAAGGGAGAGTGTGCAGGGGGGTGGGGGCGTGGCTGTGTCTCACCTTTGGGGGGAACTCCACCTGACATGGGGAGGTGCATCCTGGGTGAGTGCAGGGGTGTGGACCCCGGGTATGGCGGGGTCAGAGGGAGGTGAGCCGTGTCCATCCAGGAAGAGCCTAAGATGAGAAACCAGGAGGCAGGACGAGAACCAGGGCTCAAGCATCAGGGAGCCCCAGCTTCCTCTGAGATCCCTGCTGCCCCCGTGCACCCAGGAAGACCGCCTGATGCCCATGTGCCCAGGAAGGTCGCCCTGATGCCTGTGTGTCCAGGAAGGTCGCCCTGATACCTGTGCCCAGGAAGGCTGTCCTGCAGTCCTCCCCCCACCGACACTTTTCTGTGACAGTTCCTCTGCCCTTCACAGGACACACGAGTGCTGGGCTGGCTCGGGGCACATTCCAAGTGCATTCAGCCCTTTCTCTGATTCCTCCTCCTGATGACCCAGCTCTTGAGAAGGACAGGGGACAGGGAGAGACAGAAGAGAGAGGAGCAGAAATGAGAAGAAACCTCGTGCTTTGTGAGGATGGCGCCCAGCCAACCTGAAACGGAGGACGGGATGGGACAGCTGCCTCTCCGAAGAGGCAGAGTCTGCTCGACATGTGGCCCGTGGCTCTGGGCTCCGGGCCGGCCTCTGCCCTGACTGCCGGCTCTTCTCCCCTCTACCCGGACCCTGTTTCCCCGGGGCTCCCTTGAGCTCGGAGAGAAACGGCCCGTTAGTGGACCCCAACATTGGCCAGCCCCCAGTAGGCTTCAGGGTCTCGCGTAAGCAGCCGGGGAGGCAAAGACGAATAGGACCGAGGTCCCCTCTCTGCACGGCTCAGGGTCCAGGACAGGAGACACGCGGTGGAGGTGGCGGACGGTCGACAGGAGCCGCAGCAGAGAAGGTGGGCGTCTGCGGGGCTCTGAGCGCGGCCAGCCTCGGCCAGGAGGGGCCTCCGGGTCGAAGCTTCACGGGGACTGAGCGTCTCAGTTCTCAAGAATTCCACGAGGTCAAAACTGGTTCGTTCATTCGCTGCTCTGTGCTCTGCCCCCAAGACTGCGCTGGAGGGCGTAGGTGGTGCCCAAGAAATAGTAGTCGAACTAGCCAATGAGTCCACAGGGAAGGGGATGGAAGGCACGCCAGCTAGCGCGAGGAGCTGACAGAAGACACGGATGAGGTGTGTTTGGGAGCGGTGTCCACGGGAGCAGGGGCCAGTCAGAGTCCACAGGGAGCCACGGCAGGCTATTGAGCAGGAGAGGGGGAAAGGTCAGAGCTGTTTTGGGGGTGAACCAAGAGCTGGCCTCGGGTGTCGGTTACTAGGGTGACGGCAGCAGCGGTGATGGAAAACCAGAACCTCTCCTATCACGCAACATGGTGACTGTGGTGTCACCCACCTGGTATCTCTGAGCCAGCATCCATGACTATCTATTGGACCCCTATGACCTGCGGGTCGCTGGCACCCAAGGGGGTCTGCCCGTGTGTCCTTTCAGCCACTAGGGGTGCAGGGGCAGGCACTGCCCAGGAACGCCTCCCACCTTGGAACGAAGGACCAGGGCATCCTCGTCTCTCGGAGGAGGGTCAGCTATGAGACCAGGTGGGGCTGTGTTTTCTTGAGTGCTCGCAGTGGTTTCAAACAGGACTTGGGGTGCCTGAGTGGCTCAGTCGGTTAAGCGTCTGACTTTGGCTCCGGTCATGATCTCACAGTTTGTGGGTTCGAGCCCCATGTTGGGCTCTGAGCTGTCAGTACAGAGCCTGCTTCGGATTCTGTGTCTCCCTCTCTCTCTTACCTCCCTGGCTTGTACTCTGTCTGTCTCTCTCTCTCTCCGAAATAAATAAATGTTAAAAAAAAAAACAACCAAACAGGACTTACCCATTTAAGTGTTCATTGGGCACTAATTTGCACTCCATTTAGATTTTGCAGATGAGAGGTGGGGAGAAAAATAAAATCTTTCTGCCATTTCAGAAAGACCCAGAGGGCAACCATTTCTGTGGCTTTCAGCTTTAATCAGGAGCTTTCTGACACCTGGCACCGGTGGCAAAATACTCCCCAACAATCCCGCCCGGATGGATGGCTGATACTCACACGCGCACTTACAGTGTGATTGCCGCCGCGAGCCAGGCGTCCTGAGCTGTTTGTTAGAAGTGCCCTGTAAACGGTCTCCCTCCTCGCGCTCCTCGGTAGCGGAGGCTCCCTGCTCCGCTCCTCCGAATTCTACTCATTTGGAAAAACTTGGTGGCTCTCGAAATTACAGGGTAGAATCCTGTTAGAGCTCCGCACGCTCGAGCACCCGCCACTCACATCACATGCCTGGGTTATTTCGGGCTCCCGAACTGCACACGCAGCCACGGTGGCATTTTCGTCAGCCTGCGC
Source organism: Paguma larvata (assembly GCA_030068075.1). NCBI lineage: Eukaryota > Metazoa > Chordata > Mammalia > Carnivora > Viverridae > Paguma > Paguma larvata. The sequence goes on from CM057833.1 coordinate 2,514,382, forward strand.
TGAGTGTAATTAGGTGTAATTAGGTGGGGCTCTGGTTACCGCTTTTAGGGGTAAATCATACGGAATCACCACATGAGAGGTAGTGAGGGGCCTGGGGTGTGTGCGTCCGCTATCGCCGAGATGTGGAAATAACAGTCATCACGATGAATCTAATCTATATAAAATCCCCAAGTACACACAGCGGCTATTACCTCCTTAATCTGTGAAAGCAGCGGGGAGCTCGTTCCGGAGGGGGCCGATGGGGAAACTGAGGTGAGCCTTAGGGAAAGCCCTCTTCTCTTTGTCTTTTCTCTTAAGTGTATTTAGCTCATGACACAGGGTCTACCAGAATGGTCAGCTAGCCACGATACATGGTGAGTAGAACACCTCGTCCCGCTCAGAGGCCGGACTCTGAACCATTGGCCGGCACCCTCTGGGACCGGGAGCCCTTCCGAAGGCTGAGCCCGCCGTTTGTGTCCTGTCCGTAGCACGATAGAGCGATTCCTACAGACGGCAGTGGAGAGGCAGTAAGGGAGTAATCGGCGTTTTGTATGAATCGGAAAAAAAAAATCACAAAATCTGCTTGCATTTATGTCATTACTTTAAAAATAATAATAGCGGTCCACTCTGATAAAGCTCATACTAAGCGCCAGACAGGGTTCCACACGCTTTACAGAAAATGATGGAAGTCAGAGGAATCTTGTGTCTGCAAAGATCCAGGTCCCCCGGGAACCTCCGACTGTGGCCCTACGTGGCCGTCTGGCCGTTGTAGACATGACGAGCTATGATGAGAACGGAAGCCACAGGGAGGGACCACGTGAAGACAGGCGGAGACCAGGCAAGGCAACTACCGGCCACGGCTTGCCGGGACCGCCAGAAACTGAGGGAGGCGGGAAGGGCCCCGTCTGGACCGTTGGAGGGAGTGTGGCTCCGTGATGCCTTGACTTTGGACTTCCAGGCCCCCCAACCTGGGGAGGCCACGTGTGTGTCGGCTGAGGCCCCGCGTGTGGCGCTGTGTCATGGGTGACAGCGATCTTCGCCCTCTAGGCTGCCCCGTAGAGGAGCTGCTCTTGTCTCCCTGGAAATTGTTTCCTGTTCTTTATCCAGTTGGATGTTGGCTGGTTCTGCGAGCGTGACCCAGAGGGGGTCCACTACTTCATCTGAAACGGACCTGATGAGGCTCAGAGAGGCGAGAGCTCAACTCCAGTTACACGGCTTGGCCAGTCCAGAGGCTGCTGTGAAGGAGCATCCCACGTACGCCCATCGGGGTAGACTTGCAGTTGCTGGTGACCGTCCGCCCCCCCATTGTCAGAAGACACGGGCGCAGCAAGACCTGCAGAATGCTCTGCGCTTGGGCTTGGCTTCACATAGAGTTGCTTGCGTCGGCCAGACCGCACGATAGCAAATAACAGCTCATGTTGCGAGGATGCTGGTACGATTTCCCAGGCAGGAACGGGGCGGGGGTGCGGCTGGCCCCTCTGTCCCCTCCCCAGAGTGTTTAAACAGCACCGACCTCTGCGGGAGTGTGAGCTTTGCTGGGTCCCAGAAAGCCTGTAATTAGCAGTAAAATAGTATTGTGTGTTGGGTAATGAGACCAGACCCTCGTTCTGATGGGAGTACTGCGAGGAAATCAGTGTAGTTTGTGTGAATTAAGTGAGTGGAGGGGGGAAGCCGTTGGCTTGAACAATCTGTGAGGCTTCTCCATTTCCGGCCTTTCGGGTCTGTCCAAAGATGAACCCAAACAGGAAGGCTAAGGGGAGAGTAAAAAAATTTTAATTCTCAGGGTCAGAGTCTGTTCTCACAGGAAACCTAGCTGGACCTCTGGTCACACAGGGCAGACGGTGCTCAGAGACCAGGCAGACCCAGGGGCCCAGAGGAATGTCCTGGGTCTAAGGGAGGTGCTCAGATGAGGGTGGGTGACCTGGACGGGCTGGTAGACCCCTCTCTGCCTGCACGCCCAAAAGGAAGGATTCTCCCGAGCTGTCTTGCTGTGCCAATCTGGGCAGAGACCAACAGAAAGTGACAAGGGGCTCTCGAGTCTAATCTCCCCTGGCCCCGCCTACCCGCCTGTCCCCCACGTTTTTGGCCCACGGGCTTTCCACAATTTCCCACTTCAGCCGATCCTTCTGGGCGACCCCCATCCACCTGAAATTCTCTCCTGCCTTCTCCACCTGTAATGCCTGCGTTTCCTCTTCTCGCAGCTCTCAGACCAAACCCGAACTCCTCACCACCGTCTGCAAGCTCCTTGACCGTGGTCGCCAGGAGAAGCCGCGTCAGCTTCCCCAGCGCTTGTGAGAAATGCAGACTCTCACGCCCCACCCGGCCTGCTGAGCCGCAGCCTGCGTTCTCGGGGCCCCACGTGACCCTGGTTGATGTTCGAGGAGACTGCGCTGTTCCCGACCTGCGTCTCCAGCCCTTGTCCGCCCACACTCGCCTCCGTCCAGCCACTCTGGACCCCTGGCCCTCTCGGTGGCACACTGGGCTTTCTCCTGCCTCCGGCTTTTTTATGTACAGCTCGCCCCTCCGTCCAGAGCCCCCTGTCCCCTCTCCCCACGCTGATCCCTTCAAGACCTTTGTTCACTCCACGATGCAGGTGGAGCGTGTGCTATCGGGAAGACTGGGTCCACACACTGGGGATACAGCAGGACAGGTGGACACGGCGGATTGTGTGTTATTCCTCTTTACTCCCGCCAAGTTTCCAGCGTAAGAAATGCTTGATAAATGTTGCAAAGGTGACACGCTGGTGGGACCCCCCACATCTGTTCTCAGACGCGCTCTGAGAGCAAAACACACAGAGGCCCCCTCGCAACACCGCTGCGAGGTTGCCAGGGCTGGGCAGGGACTTCCAAGTCCAGGGACAGAGCCGCCAGGGGCCGTGAGCTTGTCCTTGAGTGACCTTGTGGGCCCGTGCACTTGGCACCAGGTGCCCCCACCTGGAGCGCTTTCGTCTGCTGGGCTTCCTTTCTGTCAGGTCCCAGTTTGGGGTCATGTGATCGTTTGGCTTAATTGGATTAATCGTGTGACTTAGCCTCGCCTTTGTCAGAGTGCAGCGTCGATGCTTAGTGATTGTACTCCCCCAGCTTCATCTCAGTAGGATTTCCGCAGCGATGCTGACATGGGAGGGAGGCGTATCACGCACCTTACGCAGTGGCTGGACTGGGGCCCCGCTCGGCTCTTCCAGGGCCTGGGGTCCCTTCGAGAAGCTCCAAGTCACCCAGGGCTTGCTTCCCCCATCTCTAAGCAGAGGTGCTGGCTCCCGCCTGCTTTGTCTCTCTCTCTCTCTCTTCTAGGAAATAGACTGTGCCTTGCGATCCCCTCCCCATCCCTTCCCTGGGACGGCGGCTCCAGACTGCCCTGCACCTCTTGGGCCCTGCTCTCAGCTCTGCTTGCTGAGCTGTCCTGGTGAGGCGCTGGTCCTCGCTACAGACCCATCTGTGTCCCCCAAACTCGTATGTTGAAGCCCCAACCCCCAATATGACTATTTTAGGAGACAGGGTCTATAGGGAGGCAATCAGGTGATGTGAGGTCATGAGGATGGGCCCTGGTCCTCAGGAGCGTATCCTTATACGAGAGAGCTCTTTCCTCCCACCACGTGAGGACACAGCGGGAAGGTGCTCATCCGGGAGCCAGGAAGACAGTCCTCGCCAGAAATCACCTCGGCCGCCACCTTGCTGCAGGATGTCCGGCCCCCAGAACTATAGGAAATTGGGTTGCTGGTTAACCCCCCACACGTGGCGCTTTGTCACGGCTGTCCCAGGAGCACAGTGCGGGTGTCTCAACAGACTGCTCTGCAGCCAGCCGGGGAACCCCAGAGAAAGGATCCACGTGACCTTGGCCTTTCTCCTGTCATTGGTTACAGGGACACTCGCGTTCGGAAGTGGGTCCCACAGTCCAGGTGAAGGATATGATGCAATCCGTCTGAAGCTGCCGTTGGCACAGAAGCGGGCCTTGATAACCCTGGGCGTCCTGTCCCCCACTCCGGGGGAGCAGCCGTGCTGTTGGGCCGCGTGTGCAGACCTGCCTGGGACACTCCGGCTAGATTACTGCTCGTTCTCTGTGCACGTAAGACGTCACCTTGAACGCCTACTGGACAGAAAGTACATCTTCCTTCCCTTCCGGCATATGGTATTTTGTAAGGCGACAGGTCTGCCAAGACATCCCAGATCCCTCCACAGGCGAGAGGCAGCTTTCCCCCAGACTGGGGACGCCGCTCGCCGCTGAGGCCTGCTAACAGATGGCCCAGGGGAGAGGCAGGCGCTGTGAACCGGGCTTCGGTGCTTAAAGCGTAGCTGAGGCCTCATGTTCCTTTTCAAGTTGGTGCTGATTTGCACCGAGTGGGGGGAGTTGCTCAGGCTGTGGTTGCTGCAGTCTGAGCTCCAGAACAATCCTCCATCCGTGGAGAAAGGGCTGTGAGGAGGACCACCGGGGCGCTGGAGCGAGTGGTCTTGTGCTCCCATGGGCGGGGCCCGGCGTGCTCTGCACGCATCTCCAGAGCAGAGTTTCAGCTGCTCTTCCTGCGTTAGAAGCTGAGTTCTTGGCCACATGGCACCACTGAAGCTCAGGGGCCGACTGGGCCGTTCACGCCAGGCCACAGAATGCTCTGGTCCATGGCAGCACAACACAGAGAGGCTCCTGCCCAAGGGAGCGGGTGTGGGGTATCCAGGCTTGGATGGCTCTGGTTTGCCATGTTGGGACGTAATTTAAGAAGATGAATCCTGGGGTGCCTGAGCGGCTCAGTCGATTAAGCGTCTAACTCTTGGTTTTGGCTCAGGTCATGATCTCACAGTTTCTGGGTTTGAGCCCCAACGTCGGACTCTATGCTGAGAGTGCAGAGCCCGCTTGGGATTCTCTCTCTCTCTCTCTCTCTCTCTCTCTGTCCCTCCCCTGCTCATGCACATTCTCTCTCTCTCAAAATAAATTAATTAATTAAAAAGAAGAAAAAGACGGAGCCAGAGACCCACTGGGCTACAATGGAAGTCCAGGTGGGAGCTGATGCAATCCTGAGCTGGGTGAGGATGGAGACAAGGGAATGAGAGAATTATTTAAGAGGCTAATCTGGCAGGTGGTAGGGATGGACAAGGGTGGTGAGCACGGGCACAGCAGGAGTGGCTCTGGTTTCTGGCTGAGGTCCCCAACAGGTGAGACAGGGACGGGGTATTGACAGACAGGACAGAGGCAGGACACAGACTTGGTCCTGTCCGCCTCGGTAACTCAGACCTGATTGTCCGGTGTCAACGTCCTGCTTCAACCAGGGCTCAGCTGAGAAGAGCTGTCTCCCTCAGGTGGTTTGCCAGGGAGGCTAGGGAGGGCTGTGGGTCAGCAGGAGAGGCCAAGCTGCCAAAGAATTTACCTGTCCTTCTGTGGGTTATTCAGGGATGTTCTAAGGAACAGATGGATGTTATCAGGTGGAAACAGGTGTGACTTGTGGAACACAGGGCAAGCCCCATGTAGGAATGGGAGTGGATAAAAAGATGTACCTGGAGGGGGTTCAGGGAAGGCTTCCTGGAGGAAGTGACTCCCCAGCTCAATGTCGCTGGGTATGTAAGGGTTAGAAGGAAAGGAAGAGAATTTCTTACAGATGGTACATTGTGTGCAAACAGTAGGACGTGTTTATAGGGGTGGGAAGGCAACAAGGGGCCACACCTATTCTGCCCCGTATGCAACTCTCTGAGCCCTTATATGGGGAAGAGCTTCTGAGCATGCCTCAGAGGCAGGCCCTAGTAGGCTGTATTTCCCTACCCTAGGTCAAGTACAGATTGCTAGGTCCTACCTCTTAGGGCTGAGACACACACCCCCCCCGCAAAGCTCAGGGGTAATGGCTCTTTCTCTTTCTCAGTTGCCAAAGGCCCCTGACAATATCTGCTTCCATCCCTGTAATCAGAAATGAACTTTAGGCAACTTTCAGAGTAATTTCTCCAGCCTTGCAGACAAGCTAATTTATCACGGAGCAAATGTCACGGATATACCATGGCCTTTCAGTCTCTGCACTTGGAAGGCTGGGCTCCGAGACCTGAGGCTTAAGAGCAGGTGCATGGAGGACAGCAAGGTAGTGGGAGGGGATGATTAGGATGGTGTCTGGGAGGACAAGGAGGACAGAGGAGGACCCCTGTCTCACTTTTCCTCTAAAATGGTGACAGCAGGCTCAGAGAGAGGAGTAGAGAGCTTTCTGAAAGGTCAGCGTTGTAAAAAAAAAAAATAGAGCCTAATTCAGGGCTTTTGCTGTTTTTAGAACATTTATAGAAATCAGGAAAGGAAGTCTCCTGCGACTCTGGAGTCCTTTGGAACAAAGAGGCTGGTGGTCACTTTTGGTGCCACTTGTTCCTTCATTTTCCCAGCAGGAGGCAGCCTTGGGAGACGGTGTAGTACAGGCTGGCCACTTAAATTATGGCTTCTAGAAATGTACTTAACTCCATAAAACCCCAGTTTCCTTAGATATATCAAGTGAGCTGATGAACTGGTTGACATTTTTTGAGACCTTACCGCTCACCAGGAACCAAGTTAATTGCTTCCCATGGACCATTTCTTGGAATCCTTATAACAACTATGAAGTGAACACTATTGCTTCTCTGTTTTACAGGGGAGGAAACTGAGGAACAGTGAGGTTAACGAACTTACCTCTAATGACACAAAAGTGTGATTTGACAGAGCCAGGCACCCTGGATAATTTACGCTGCTAATCTCTCACCTAAAGAGACATCGTTTGTAAGATTAGGGCAATAATCAGAAAGGCATGGGTGGATTACGGGAAATGATGTGTCAAGTATGCAGAACAGGGCCTTGAATAGAACTAATACTCTGTGAACGGTGGTGACGATGATGATTGATGATAATGATGGTGATAATGATGATGGTGACGATGTTGATGGTGATGGTGACGATGATGATGATGACGGCAGTGATGGTGCTGCTGATGGTGATGGTAATGATGATACGACAGTGAGGATGATTGTGATGGTGATGATGATGATGGTTGTGATGATGACCGTGGTGATGATGATGATGATGGAGATGGTGGTGATGATGGTGATGGAGATGGTGATGATGATGATGGTGGAGATGGTGGTGATGATGATAATGGTGATGATAGGACAAAGATGGTGATAATGTTGGTAGTGATGATGGTGATGATAATTGTGAAGACTATGATAGGACACATGAATAAGTGTCAAATCCTCTGATAGTTGCATGGGACACAGAAAAGGAAAATAGAACCCCAGATGACAGGAGGTAAAGTCTAGTGAAAAAGAAAGAAAAGTCAGTGTCCAAATGGCTGGATACAATAACCATATGAGCCAGAGTGGCAGTCTGTACTTGGTTTGTGGGCATGGATACAGAGAGCAGTTGTGAGATCAGGGTCCGTGCCAGAAGCAAAGAAAGTGATGTATGTTGATAGACTGGTCTCTCAAACTTGGCACTGTGTTCTGACCTGGTCCTTCGTTGTTGTGCGTGAGGGCTATCTTGTGTACTATAGGGTTTCAGCAGCATCTCTGGTCTCTACATACCAGATCAGGAGCAGCCCTTTCCAGTAGGACTACCAGACTCTCTCTAGACCTTGCCTAATGTTCCCTGGGGTGGTGGGAATCACACAGGTAAAAGTCACTGATGTGGAGAAAGAAAAAAGTGAGGATGCTTCCCAGGCCTTTGACTTGACAAACTAGGTACATGTATGATGCTGCCATTTTCTAGAAGGAATTATTGTCTTTTACAAAGTGTAGTGTCCTAAGCACCTAGAACAGTGCCTGCTCATAGTAGGTGCTTAGTAGATATTTACTGAATGAATAAAAGATTGAATGGGGAAGGCTGGAGAGATAATAATTTTTGTTTTGTTTTGGTTTTGGTTTCTTTGTGTGTGTTTGGGGTCAGGGTGGAACTGAATAGTTTTGTTTTCGGCAGAGAAGTTCAAGATCTATCAGACATTCCAATGCAAATATTGAGTTATCAGTTAAGTATATCAAGTCTTGAGCTGCTGGGACAAGTCAGGAGATAAACACTGGGTGTCGTTAGCACATCTGTGGTATTTAAAGTCATGGGACTGTCTGAGGTCTCCCAGGGCAAGAGAGAAAACAGAGAAAAAAAAGAGGCTGCACTCGCTCTGGGGAGTCAAATGCTTAGGATTCAAGGGGCCAGTGAGCAACATGCGTGAGAGACTCAGGTGTGATAGCGGAAGGACACAGATCGGGAGCTGTCTCAGGTGTTGAGACAATGTAATGTCGAAAGGCAAGGAACACTGTGTTCAGTGCTGCTGAGTGAAGTGTCCCATGGACACGGAGTCCGTGGTGACTCAGGCAAAAGCCAGCTCAGCAGGACAGTGGAGACAGAAGCACAGTTGCAATAAGTCCCAGAGATGCTAGGCAGAGGGACTAGAGAGGGCCTGTGCATTTTGCTATGAAGTTTGCCAAGAGATAGGGTAGTAAATGGAGGAAAATGGGGTGTGAAAAAATTACTCTGACCCTTGTTAAAATGGAAAGGAAGACTGTATTTGAGACTGTTGAGCCAGGGGAGAGAGATTGGGTTCCACTCTGAATACGGCAGGGGCAAGTGGGGTCTGAAGTCAAGGAACAGCATGAGGAATTGTAGATGGAAAACTGTGAAGAGAGGCTGTCAGTGGTGGTTTCTTGCTAACCTGGTCCACATGGATTCTTGCTAATAGCAGGCCATGGACTAAGGCGTCAAGGGTCAGGGCAGGGGTGGAGGAGAGTTTCTTGCTAAACTGACTTAGCAAGGTTCCTGCTAAAGACAGGCCAAGGTCAAGGCCTAGTTGAGAAAAGGGTTCAGAGAAGACTAACTGAAATTCTGTAAAGGAGGGAGTCTCTGCCCAGTGTCACAGCTGGCTTTCTAAAGAAGGGAGATACTGGAACATGTCAGTATGCTGTTCAGCTCTGGAGAGAGAGCTCTGCCACTGCGGGTGCCAGTCCCTGGTGGGCATGGCATCCAAGCAGCTCAGAAAGTGGATCCAGGCTTTGGGCTATTGCTCTGGCCTGTTTTCAAGGTCACAGAACTCTTGGCTCTGCTCCAAGGGAGGCCACAGATGGGCTCTGCTCCCTGCTAATTCCCTAATCATAAATTTGGCTTTTGGGACAAGCTACACTAATTCCCATATTGCTCTGCCATGGCTCCCCATGAGCCCAAGGCAGGGCTGTTGAGGGGTTTGCTAATCAGGCACAGTAAGTTGACCAGAGACATCATGGCACAGGCACAAATAAGAAGACAGGAGCTTATGTCTGTTGTTAAGAATGTCCCTGCACCCTCTTCCTTCCAGCATTGTGAGTTGCATCTGGTTTCTTCTCTAGGTTGGAGAGGGCCCCCAGCCAAAAGACATCTCATGATTCACCTTCGGGTAAGGAGAGAAGAGCCTTAGAGGACCTTCCTCACAGTCAGACCCTGACACTCACAGGATCAATAGTCATAAGATTGAATTGACCTAAAGGTTGAGTCATCCCCTTGCCAAAAGTTTCTAATAAAAAACATGCAGTTTGGAGGCTGCTCCTCATCGGTGTCTGGGGTGAGTGTGAAGCCCTTAACGAGGTGTCTGGCATATGACCAGTGCTCGATACACGTCTGCTGCTGTTTCTAGTTTTGTTTTTGTTGTTTCTGTGAATTCATCAGCTGACTCCAATGGCATGAAATGGGTCATCTGTAAGGATGGCTTCCTAATATTCTGCAGCCAATAGTTTCAGTCATAATGCATCTTTTCCTGGGATTCTAGAAGCCGTGGTGAAAGCAGTGATGAGTAAAGTGGGGAGAGGGGGTTGTTGGAAAGGGGCCAAATGAGAAGAGGTGTTTAGGGGAGGCTAGTCTAATGGTGGAGGTCAGGATGGGTTCACACACGAAGGGGATGAAGTAGAAGGCTCATCATCCTTCTGTTCCTATCTGACCATTTCAAAGAATGACATGATTGAGACTTCTGTATATTTGAGGAATCCCATTCAAGAGAGACCATATCAAGGTGGACGTACAAGGAGGATGTCACCACGTTCCTCTGTGGCACATACACTTAGATTCAGTTCAGTCTGACCACTCCTATCTGTTTATCCATCTGCCTCCCATCCATTTATCCGCCCATCTACCCACTCTCTTATCCATCCAAACATCCATCCATCCATCCATCCATCCACCCACTTACCCTCTTATCCATCCATCTATCCATCCACACACTCACCCATCCATGCACCACCCATCCATCTATATATCCGCGCCATATCTATCCACCCATCCCTCCATCTACCCACTCCCCCATCCATTTGTCTACCCATCTACCCACCCTCCTATCCATCTGTCTAGCCACTCACTTTGCTATCTATCCGTTCACCCACCCCATCCATCTACTTGCCCACCCACTATTCCATCTACCCCTTATCTGTTCACCTACCCATCCATCCACTCATTCAGAAACAATTACTGAACGTATTCTGTGTGCTTGTTAGAAACGGAAATGATAAGACAGTTCCCTGCTCAAGAAAGGCTGTTTCTACCCAAAAGATCACAGCAATGCACAAAGTGCCAAACCAGAAGTACGAACGATGCATATGCAATGTTTAATGCAGCCCAGAGAGGCAAGAGACTCAATGTGAGAAAGTGATGAAAGGCATCTTGGAGAGGACTTAACCTTGAAAGGAGAATAGTAATTAGCCAGGCAGACACAGGAGAGGAGCACGTGATCAGAGGGAGGGACATTTACACATGTACCAGGGGGAGAGAGCCCATGGCTGCGTGGCTAGACCACAGGGCTTGTGTGATTTTGCTGGGGCAGTGAGCTGGAAGCACACACTGGATCACAGAGGGCCTTGCCACTGTGTCCAGACTTCATCCTGAAGATTGTGGGGCCACTGTTGGATTTTATGAAGTGGATGTATCATAAAAACACCACCTAGGTGAGGCCTCAGCAATCCTCAGGACTAGGGCTCTCTACCATGGTAGAGAGACTGGACACCAGCTGTAATCCAGGCAGAAAGTACAAGTGATGTTGTCACTGTCATCTTCATATTGGTCCCTGCCTCATGGCTGACATCTTTCTCCTGTGAACCAGGTGCTATTCTACTTATTGGGCATTTGCTCTTTCTCTCTCTGAATTGTCCTAATTCCCATGAGAGGAGTATTTTTATCATCCTCAATTCATAGCCAGGGAAACAAAGGCACAAATAGCTCAAGTAACTTGCCCAAGGTCAGCTGGCCAGTACGTGGCGGGGCCAGTTTGGGCCGGTCAGTAGGACCATGTCCCATCCTCTGGTCTGGGCTGGGCTGCAGTGAGGCAGGTGGAGAGGAATGGGGAGGGGTGGAACCCACCTGAGATCTTACCCCTGAGCACCGGTTTCATTCCTGACACCTTCTCGGAGGGAGACTTGCCTATGGCCATGAGCTTTAATTAGTCTTGACTGGAAGATGGACTGAATCCTGAATGGAAGCTGACAGAAAGGGAGCCCCACATTGCTTGCCCACCTGAGTAAGACTCTGAAAGCCCATTGATATATTTGTGTTTTGTTAGTTTCTTCCCTACTCCCATGGGTCTTTAAGACAACAGGACCCTGATGGGGCATGTCAGCCCTTACCAAACCCATACATTTCCGGTGTCCCCATCACAGGAGCTTGTTGGTGCCACATCGGGAGCGTGGAAACCCTCAGATGCTGCTGCGGGTGGGCCAGAATGTGCCACCCCTCCAGAAATCCACTGGGCAGGTTTTATAAAGTTCACGTGCATCTTGTCTACAGTCCAGCACCATCACAGCAAGGCATTTACCCAGGAGAACGAAAACATGAATCCATCCAAAGGTGTGCATGAATGTTCTTAGCAACGGTATTCACAGTTGCCTCAAGTGGGGACAACCCAAATGCCCATCAAGCAGGCAGGGGGACAACCAGATGGCGCACACGATGGCGATACATGCACGCCTAGGATATTCCTCAGCCCTAAAAGAACAGCCAACAACTCACATGACAGGAATGAATCACAAAAGCATGGTGAGCTGAAGAAGCCAGCCTAGACAACTGCATCACGTGTGATCCCATTCACAGGAAATTCTAGCAGAGAGAAAACTGATCTGTGGTGGCAGAAAGCAGAGCAGTGGTTGCCTGGAGAGGGGGGCAGTGAGGCAGTCCTGGGTGGAAGGATAATGTGAGAATTTTCTGGGGTGCTGGGAATGTTCAGTATCTTCATGGGGGTGATGTCTTCGTGGTATGCGCATTTGTCAAGATTCAGAACCTTTGCATTTCAACTTCACTCTATGTAAGTTGTACTTTGAGGAACAAAAGACAAAGGACAAAGGAGAAAGAGAGAGAGGACAGAAAAAGGAAGGAAGGGAGGCAGGGAGGAAGGAAGGAGGGGAAAAATAGACACAAGGCAGCTCTGAGTCTCAGGACAGCTCTGGGCCCATCTGGGGTGGGTGTGAGACCTGCCTGCACCTGAGGAACCGAGGTTCCTGCACTTCATCTCCTGGCCTGCTTTTGAATCACACTCAGGGGAGGGACACTCCTGAGATCAGTGGCTGCTTCAGTGTTCTGTCAGAGAGAGGCTCTTGTAAGCTGAGGGTGCAGTCCGGGTGTGGGCGGCCCAGCCCACTCTCTGCAAGCCTCTTGTGCTGTGGAGATGTCCTGGGCCGTGTTTATAGGCCAGAAAAGCAGGCAGGCACTGGCTGGCTCTACAGTAAGCCCTTACCCATTGCCCTGTATCTTCCCCACGCACACCGGAGTCAGGTGAGGAATAAGCCTCCCACTCAAAGGAGTGGGCTGACTCCTTTGCCATCAGGAAGTGGGGACCTTGGCTGGGCAGATAGAGGGGACAGAGGCAAGAAGGCTATAGCTGGGGCAGTTCATGCCTAATAACTGATCTGTGGCAGGATTTTGAAAGCTTTGTGTGTTTTGTCTATTTTGTCCCTGGAGGGAAGGTCTAGGCATCCACACCCCTTGTGGATTCGCAAGGTCAAGTGACAACTCAAGGACCCACAGCAACAAGGTTGGGATGTAGAACCAGGCCTCTTCGGACACCAAGGTCATGCTGTGTAAGGCCACTATGACTCTGGTCCAAGATGTGGGTGTGAGCTGCCATGTGGATGGTGATAAGTGTGGGTCTTAGCTGCTCGGAGTGTTCTCCGTGCACCCACAGGTGGCCACCTTTCCTCCCAGTGACAAGTGGTTGTCCTGCAGGGGAACCTGCTCCTCGGAGCAATGGCTGACCTGGAAAGCACACTGGAGGTCTAGACAAGCAGAGTGTCACGTGTCCCCAGCCTCTTTAGAATCTGACAGCAACTCTGCACTTCCTGAGTGGGATCAGGGCTGTTGGCTCAGAGCACGAACACCGAGTGTTGCTCTCTGTGTCAGTGGGTGTGCCCACTGTGCGCACAGCCAAGGGGACGAAAACAAAAGAGGAAAACAAGACATCCCACAAACTAGTCGCTGCAGGCGGATTCAGGTACCAACAGAGCCTGGAGACACCTGCATTCTTCTGATTTCACTCAGAAGCCACGTTACACTTACATTCGGAGAATAAAAATAAATCTGTCTTCTGATAAAGGAAGAAATTAACAAGTGCAAAGAGAGAACGTTTTCTCTTAACTTGACTCACATTTGGAGAGACTCTGAAGAGAGGGGAGGAGGGGCCCCACACCCAGAGCTGCGTCCAGGTGGCACCTGATGGGCCCCGAGACCGGGTGTAGCAGGCATTCCTGAGAAGCAGGCCCTGTGGACGGACCCCCTCACATGACCACAGGAGGTCACATTGCTCGTGTTGGAGGCATCGTGATGCCATTGCCAAGTCTGGCTCTTTATACCATTTGCAGGTAGAAATGATTATTTCAGAAGCTGTTGTGATAGTTCCTCGGCAAAATTGGTTTCACTTGCTCTTACTTCAGAAACAAGGGCCCCGTGTGTCAGTGGGGCGGGCCTGCTTTGCGTTGCTTGCTCCAAATCCTCATGCTGTTCCGTCTAAATGATAAGTGCTCTGACCATGTGAGGGAGGCGCCCGACAGCGTCCCCTGCTCAGCGACCCTGCTCTGGGCACAGCTCTGCTGGACGGATCCGAGGTGCACATGAAGTTCCAACCACAAATACACTACCGGTATTCTTACGTAAACTGAGGAACGAGTGGAGAAACCCCATTCCTATAAACAGAGGAAGCATTTACTGTGGCTCCATCACAGATGGGCTGCTGCGGAGAGGCAGAGCCCGTGTTTGGGGGAATTATTTTCATCACGAGACAGAGACATTCTCACAACATGATTCTCCGTGACAGGAACGTGCACGGCTCGTCTAGACTGCGGATCGCACCCAAACACGCCGCCGTCTTCAGTGGATTAGCAGGAAATCTTACCTCCATCCCTGATCTTCACCGTCTTTTCCGAGTTCTCTGAAGGAATTCTCTGCTACTTTATAATCAGAAACATGAAGTGTGAAAACAGACTGGTTCTGTCACACAAATTCTCTTCTTTACTTTGCCCCCCTCCTGAGTCCCCCTGAGCCCCACCTTTTTGATGGGGTTAAAAAAATTTCACAAATGGTATTTCATGTCACAAATGGTATTTTGGAGGGGCACCTGGGTGGCTCAGTTGGTTAAGCATCTGACTTCGGCTCAGGTCATGATCTCGCAGTTTGTGAGTTCAAGCCCTGCATCAGGCTCTGTGCTGACAGCTCAGAGCCTGGAGAGTCTGCTTCGGAATCTGTGTCTGCCCCTCCTATGCTCATGCTCTGTCTCTCTCTGTCTCTCAATAATAAATAAACATTAAAAAATAATATTTTGGAATTGACATTGTAAGCCCCCCACCCTCAGCTTTCCAAATGATGGATGGGCAATTTCTTTTCTGTTTCTCTCTTGCCCCATCCTCTGAAATATCATTCAATATGGAACACAGTGATTAATTCTATCGCGAGCCTCCCTCCGGGACCTGGCCTGACTGGACTGCCCACGTTCACCCTCGATCATCAGGTGATGGTCAAAATGCAAACATCAGGGCTGGTTTAGGGGCCCTGGCTTATGACTCCAAATTTCCTAGACCAACAGGAAGCAAAGCTGGACCACACTGGGTGGGGCTGCAGGCACGCAGGTGCAGGTGGGAGTCCTCTTGCATCCCCTTTCCTCTGTGGTCTCCATCGGAACCCCGAGCTCACAGCCTTCTGCTCTGTGGGGTGTGTTCGCTTTGGGTGCGGTCCCCCTTTGGGGAGTCTTCAGTGCCTCCGTGTTGCCCCCCACATCAGCGTGCGAGGTCTGCCACGGCAAGTACCGCCAGCCGGGAGCTCAAACAGCAGACATTTGGCTCCCACCCACAGTCCTGCAGGCTGGAGGGCTGAGATCAAGGTGACAGCAGGTTGATTTGTTCTGAGACCCCTCTCTTTGTCTCGAAAAGAAGCATTTAATTACCCTATCAGACTCACCCCCATTTCACACACATTCATTTGTATGTCTATTGACAAACATTTTTTCAGGACCTGCTTAAGTCAGGGACACAAGTAGGCAGACATCCATGCCAACAGGGGTGAGGTATGGCCCAGCCCTTGAGTTCTCAGATTTTTGAAATATTTATCTATTTTTGTCACGCAGTCTAGACTCACAAAACAGTCTATTAATATATATCATAGTGTATTTTATTCTGCATTTATTTTGAATTGTGTAACTATATCCATAGAAGCCATCCTAGTCCAAAGCGGGAGGGAATTCTCTGATGGGTAAATCTGAGAGGGAAAAGGCTCAGCTTCTTCTCTTTGCTTCTACATATGCCTACCCACAAAGGGGGTTTGTTGAGTTACACTCCACCGAGTGTTGAATTTCCCTGGAACATTTGAGAAGGACATATTCAATCTGGGAAGCTCAGTATGGTTGTTGATTGACATTACACATTCTCAGTCAGTTTTACTAGCAACTAAAGCCTGCTGTTTTGGTCTTTATCCTTCTGATACATGTATTTTCCTCTCAAACCATCCATCCCGAACTAAGGACATCTTATCGATTGATTAGTGTCCCCTAAAAAATATGTCAGAACCTCATCCAACTCCACACCCTTGAATATGACCTTACTTGGAAACAAAGTCTGTAGATGTAGTTAAGTTGTGATGGGGTCTTTAGAAATGGGTCCTAATCCAATATGACTGATGTCCTTATAAAAAGGGGAAACATGGACACAGACACACACACAAGAAGAACATCATGTGAAGATGGAGCAGAGATGGGGATAATGCACTTACAAGCCAAAGAATGCCCAAAATTGATGGCAAGTCATCAGAGGATTGGGGACAAGTATGGAATGGATTCTCTCTCAGAGCACCTGGAAGATGCCAAGTCTGCCTCAGCTTGATCTTGGACTTCTGGCCTCCAGAAGTATAAGCGAATACATTTCTATTGTTTAATGCCATCTAAGTTTGTGGTACTCTGTTAAAACAGCCCTAGGGAACTACGTAGGGAAAAAAAAGAAGAGTGTATTTGTTGGCATCCTAAAACCTTATAAACAGTCTCTTTAGATAAATTTGGATCTCATTTGGATAAAGAATTCTGGTTTCCAAGTTTCCACTGCTTCTTACTCCTGTCCAAGGTGGGAGTGTGGCTGCGGCTCACCTGCCCTCTTCTTCCCTGTCAAGTGTCCCCATGTTGAATCATCATTCGAGGCACCGCACAGCCTGCGTATAACAGACAGCAAGGGCATCCTCACAGCTCCGAAGAAGCTCACTGTGACTTTCAGGCTTGTAAGTTAGGTCCTGGCGTGTTTAAAACAGAGAGAACACGAAGTGTAAGTCCCCTTCCTTTGGCAACATGTCAGTTTCCCTTCTCTCATTCTGCTAAAGGATTCCTATAAACGCAGTTCCCAGGTGCAGTGCTAAGTAATAGGCCCTTTATTCGAGAGTCCTGGCTCCCTGCGGCAAGACACCTCCTAGCTTCATCTTGGAGGCCTTCAGGGCAGATGCCAATGCATCAGTTTGGTATTTATAGTGTCTTGTCCCCTCATATCATCTTTCCTTATGTACATGCATTCCGAGCTCCCTTTCTGAACCCATGCAAGATCAGAACCACGGACAGCAGCCCACCTATTAGCATTGCCCTGGATGGCCAATCATTCCTTTGTGTTATCTTTGCTTCTGGCGGTATGAAACTCAGGATGCTTTTGGCAGCAAATAACAGAAGATCTGACCAAGAAAGCGTAAACAATAAGATGTTTGTTATCCCACAAAACAACAAGTCAAGAAGTGGGGTGGGTCCAGAGTCTGTCACTTCAGCACCATGGTGCTATTAAAGCCCATAAAAGTCTCATCTCCCACTCCGCCACCTGGTGTACTGCAGGTATGTTGCCTTCTAGGGGTAGAGAATAGATTCAGTGATTCTCGGCCTCACCAGCAAACATGGACCCCCCAGGCTATGATTCTGTCTTTTATTGAGAGAGGGAGAGAGAAAGAAGGGGCAGAGGGACAGAGAGAGAATCCCAGGCAGGCTCTGTGCTGTCCGCATGGAGTCGATCCAGGGCTTGGTCTCACGAACTGTGAGATCATGACCTGAGCCCAAATCAAGAGTCAGACGTTCAGCAAACTGAGCCACCCAGGCACCCCTGAATTCTGCCTTTCTTAAATCAGCAGGAAAATGATAATTCCCTCAACCCTACCAGCTACATCTCAGTGCTTAAGCCAGTCCTTAACAAGGGAAAGGACTGGCTCAGACCTACCGCACTTCATTTCCAAAGGAGAGAAAGCCTCCCTACCTTCTGCTCACACGGTTGTGGAGGGCTCTGCTGCAGGAAGAAGTGAAAGTGACTGTTGGGAAGGAAGCTGCTAGTGACAGCCAATGAGAAACTCTAGTGTCATGCTCTGGCCTGGAAACAAGGGGGAGACAGGTGAAGGGGTACAGGGAGGGCCTTCAGAGTTGAGTTTTCTTTTAGGATTTGGGTCTGGGATCACGACCTGGGCTTTTAATGGTTGACAGTGGCCAAAGTCTCACTTGTTCCAGAAAGCACATGCCGTAATCGAGTTTCTGTCATCTGCAAACCAAAGAATCCTGCTCACGGCAATGCAGTCAGAAAGGGCATCTGCATGGAGGTCACGGAGTCCAAGGAGGAGTCTTCAGCTTGTCCCTGGGGTTTTGGGGACTAAAAGCATGGTTCTGTTGCCATCCAGATAGTCTTTTGTGTCCTGCTAGCATCTCTTTGGCTTCATTCTCATCTGTGTGAGATGAGTTTCGTTGTGGTCCCAGAAACAGAAGAGCCTGTGGCTGTGAGGCCATTCTTTTGGTTTCTTCCCCAGATGCAGGAGGTTCTCACTACTCCTCTGCACGAGTGTCCTGGGTCTGCTGTGACAAGGCACGGCAGACAGAATGGCTCAGACCAACACCATCTATTCTCTCCCAGTTCTGGAGGCTGAAGTCTGAGATCAACATGTTGACAGCTTTTGTTCTTTCTGAGGTCTGTGAGGGAGAATCTGTCCCCTCTCACAGCCTGTGCTGGTTTGCCAGAAGTCTTTGGAATTCTTTTTCTTGTGAACGTGTCTCCTGGATCTTATTTCATCTTCACGTGGCATTGTCCCTGTGTGAGTCTCTATGCTACAAATCTCCCCCTTCGTTAGGACACACCAGTGGGCTGGTTTAAGGGTCCACCCTACTCCAGAATGTTTAATTTATTACATGTGCAATGACCCCATTTCCACATAAGGCCACGTTCTGAGGTGCTGGAGGTTAGGACTCCAGTGTAGGATTTTGGGGGACACAGTTCAGCCCATAACACACTCCAACAGGAAAATTCCCAGAGTGAACTCTTACTGGCATGGTGTTCTCACTCTTGTCGTTAGGGGGTCAATGTCTTTAATTGGGGATTGAGGGGAGTGTTCAGGGAAAAATAAAACACTGGATCTTGGTGGGCACCTGGAGGCTATGCTCCCACAGAAAGAAACTTCCAAACACCTTTGTGAGAGCAGCCAGAATTTCGTGTAGACGATCACCCTGGACCTTTCATGGCTGACGTACAGAGGGTTGCCTCTCTGCCACTCCAGGCAACACCAGGGCTCTGGGCTGGGGTCTCAGCTGGGATGGGAGATGGAAATGATACACCCCACCACATCATTTAACTGATGACTTCTTTCGCATGAAGGTGGAAACGCAGGGCTAGACCCCTTAGCAGGCAGGGTGAGCCTCGGGGACAGTGGAGGGTCTCACCAGCAGGTGTGAGCCAGGAGCAGTACAGAGTTTCCTCTAGGGTGGTCTCGGAGATTGCTTCACCTGAATTGCTCTTAAAAAATACAGATGTTTGGACCTATCTACAAATGTCCTGCACTCACTACCCAAGGCCCAGGCACTGGCAGCTTTTGAAATCCCCCCAGGTGATTCAGAGCTTGGTCAGATTTGGGATCTGCTGAAGTCTCAGAACAAGCATGGGCTTTGGGGTCAGGGGGCTTGGGAGGACATGCACTCTGCCTCTTCTGGCTTTCAGACTTTGGGCAAGCTGTATCAGCAGGCCAACAGCTCACTATCCGCGGCTCCTACCTTTTGCTGATTTACTTGTATGCCTCAAGCATTTTACCTGCTCCCAACATCGCTGCAGAGAAGGTACAGTTGACAGCCTGAATGGCACAGTGATAGAAAAAGGGGCCTGGACTTGTCTGTTGGCTTAGTGTGTACCTTAGGCAAGTTGTCTTCACCACTGTGCTTTGGTTTTCTCGTTTATAAAATGGGAATCATAGTCACAGTGTTTGAAACATTGAGTTGTTTTGAAGGTTAGATGCATATGTATTTCATTTGGGATAGAGCCTCGGCTAATTTCTGCTATTCCACCTTTGCTTATTCCATGTTTTGTGTGTGTGAAGGTGTGTAAACTTCCATCTGCCAAGCTCTGTTCCTGGCGCAAGAGATACGGCCATGAGCAAGAGACGAAAGTCCCTGCTTTTATCAGGTTTACATTCTTTTAAGGGCAGATGGTAGATAAACAATGTAAAGGAAAAATATACAGTGTTGTAAATGCTACAAGTGCTGCAGGAGAACCATGCATGGCAAAGGCAGGCTCTCCGGTGCAGAGGGGAGGCTGGGCACACAGCTGCAAATGTGTGGTGTGGTCAGAGGTCAGGGTGTATCAGTCAGGCAGTGTACATTATGCTAAACAACAACACCCAGCACCACAGAGATTTATTTCTTAATTACTCCGTGTCCACCCGTGTCGGCTTTGCCCTATGTCATTGTCCCTCCAGAGCCAGAATTATAACGTTGTCTTTCTCTGGGACATTTCTGGAAAGGGCACATGGTGTCCTAGCTGTTAAAGCTCCTTCTGAGACAGGAAACAAGTTGTTACAGCTCATGCTTCTTTGGGCAGACAGACGTGTAGCTAACCTGACCTTAGAGAGGGCAGGGAGGCCCCTTCCTTCCCCGGGGAGGGACAGCTAGCCCTGTGAACCATGACAAAGTCCACCGGGATGTTTTTAGAGAGTTCTAAGGAGGTGAAGCCATGAGCTACTCTACCGTTGTAGAAACTGAGGCATGTGGAGGTCCAGTGACCTGCCCAGGGTCAGTCACTGGCTATGAGTGTTAGTGATGGAGCCTCAGTTAGAAACTTGACAGTTGAGCTGTAGCCTTCATGGTGCCCTGAACCTTCTGAGCCTCAGTGTTTTTATGCAGAAAGTGTGCTAGACACGATGACTAAGTGGGGCCGTGGTGAGGATGGAAGGCACACCCACAAGGGGCCCTGTTTGGGAATTTTCTCTTACTTTTCTACACTGTCCCCTTCAAAGTGGATCTTGTCTCTGAGAATGCCAGGGTTTGGTTTGCTTGGCCCAGTTGTCACCACCTCCTGCCCAGCCACCATGCAGGCCACATGGGAGCTTCTCACTCCTCCACACCGGCTGGTCCTTCCTCTGTACCCAGGCTGAGCCGAGTTCTCAGCACAGCCTGCACGCAGCACTGATTGACAAGGCGAGCCAGTGGACCGGCTTCTGGGAAATGGCCACATGGGGCCGACCGGTGGCTTGCCTGCAGAAATATGGTGGGCTCCAGGCATGGGGCAAGCCAAACAGAGGAGGTGGAGGGGTCTGTTGTCCGCTCCACTCACATTCCCAGCACGGCTGCCGGTGTCCAGCATTCGGTCAGCTATCTCAGAGCCCAGCTCACTGATGGGTCTCCCTTTCTCACTTCTACTCCCTTTCCCACCCTCCACAATTAAAACTGACTTGGGAGATGACCACCCTAACTCTGTATTCCCAGCTCTGTCGTCAGCCAGAACCAATGACTCCTGGGGTTCATTGACGGTGATTCTGTTGTCTGTCTTCTCCCTCCCAAAGCACCTGCTCAAGGGAAGTGGTACAAGGTGGGGTGCTCAGCTATTTACAAAGCATCTCATGGAACACCCCCTTTCAGAGAGGAGGAAACAATCTTGTCACTTGCCAGGGGGTGGGACTGAAATGTCACAGATTTGACCGCAGGCTACATGACTGCTGACTGTGTTCCTAGCCACTCACATGCCTCAGGCCATGCTGGCAGTTCTATGGGACCCTATAGTTTTCTTCCATCTCAAAAAAAATCTCACTGTGCTGCTCCTGTTTAGTTTTCTGGCACGTCATGCTCCACCTGCCTCCCCCACATTTGCTTAATAACTGAGAATCCCTCCATCCTGGATATAAGCCCAGGGATTGCATAGATGGTAATGAGTGGACACAGTGGCCTGCTCTGGTAACTTGGTCCATGTGTCTACCTTATTAGCACCTCGTAGGCAGGAGTTCTGCACCCTGGTTTTCTCTCTAGCCAAGACTGAGGGTGCTGGTGACTGGGAACAGAGGGTACTCCCTCCTACTTTTTGCCTGGTGGATGTGCTAAGCCCTGGTATTGCCTTCCTTCCTCTGAGCATGCTTTCCTGCATTCCTCCTCAGAGGTACCGGAAGTCCTTCTGGGGCTGAGCTGCCGGGTCCACACCAGGAGCCGCCTGCTGCATCCAACCTTTTGAGCGCCTGTCAGTTTTGTCCCCTCTCTGCCTTGCTTAGCACTTCCAAACGCAAAACCTAAGAAGAGTCTCTTTCCCCTAAAATCACAGGGTCCAACTTCTTATACTTGTTAATTTCCCAAAGCAAATCAGATGGCTGATCCGTCATGTCCCCCTGCACACCCTCTGTGCCTGGTAAGTCACACTGTGCAGACGACATGTCTGGAGGGCCACACGTGCCAGTTCTCTGCCTCTGTTCCATCAGTGCCTCACGTGCCAGTGATCTGTAGACAGTCTTGATTCTAGAATCGTCCTGAGATCAGGAACAAGGCAGGAATGTCCCCTCCCATCACTTCTTTTGACCTTGTACTAGAAGTTCTAGCTAATGTGATAAGACAAGAAAAGGCTATAAAAGGTATATGCATTGGGAAGGAAGAAATAAAACTATCCTTTTGGCGGATGCCATAATTGTCCACGTAGAAAATATGAAAGAAACAAAAAAGCCTCTTGGGCTTATTATAGTGATTACAGTAAGGTTGCAGAACACAAGGTTAATAAGAAAATGCCAATAATTTTCATATGTACCAGCAGTGAAATTAAAAACACACTATCAGGGGCACCTCGATGGCTCCATTGGTTAAAGTGTCTGACTTCAGCTCAGACAATGATCTCATGATTTGTGAGTTCAAGCCCTGCATTGGGCTCTCTACTGTCAGCACAGAGCCCACTTTGGATCCTCTGTCCCCTTCTCTCTCTGTCCCTCTCCAGCTTGCACTCTGTCTCTCTCCAAATAAATAAACTTAAAAGAAAGATATTTTATAAATAAATAAATAAAAAAATAAATACATAAATAAATAAATATAAAAACACATTACCATTTCCATTTAGCACTCCAAAAATAAGATACCTATCAAAATTTTTATAAGATCCATGTGAAGAAAGCTACAAAACTCTGTTTAATGAGATCAAAGAACTATGTCAATAAATGGAGAGATGTTTCATGTTCACAGATTGAGTGACTTAATATTGTCAAGATGTCAGTTCTTCTCAACTTAATCTATAGATCCAATGTAATCCCCACCTAAATCTCAGCACGTTATTTTGTGGATAGTAACAAAATGAATCTAAAGTTTACACAGAGAGGCAAAAGACCCAAAATAGCCAAGTCAATACTGAATGACAAGAACAAAGTCAGAGGAATGACACTACCCAACTTCAAGACTTACTATAAAGCCGCAGCAATCAAGACTGCATGTTATTGTCAAAATAGACAAATAAATCAATGGAACAGAATAGAGAACCCAGAAATAGACCCACATAAATATAGTCAACTCATCTTTGACAAAATAGCAAGGGCAATACCACGGAGCAAAGATAATGGAGCAAAGATAGTCTTTTCAATAAATAGTATGGGAACAAGTGGACATCCATGGGCAAAGGAAGAAAGAAGAAAGAAAGAAAGAAAGAAAGAAAGAAAGAAAGAACGAACCTAAACCTTATATCCTTCATAAAAATCAAGTAAAATGGATCCAGATGTAAATGTAAAATGCAAAACTATAAGACCCCTGGAAAACAACACAGGAGAAAACCTAGATGCCCTTGGGCATAGTGTTACTACCCCAATGGCATGGTCCACCAGGACCCATGAAAGACATAACTGTTAAGCTGGACTTAATAAAAATTTAAAAATCTCTGTCCTGTGAAAGACAAGTCAAGAGAATGACTGGGAGAAAATATTTGCAAAAGCACATCTCATAAAGGATAACTCTCCAAAATACACAAAGAATTTGTAACACTCAACAGCAAGAAAGCAAACAACCTGATTTAAAAATGGGCCAAAGACTTTAACAGACACCTTGCCAGAGAAGAGATACGGACGGCGAATGAGCGTGAGAAGATGCTCCACATCCTCTGTCTCCAGGGAAATGCAAAGTAAAACAATGAGACATCACTACTCATCTATTGGAACAGCCACAATCCAGAACACCAACGATGCCAATGCCGGGACGATGCGGCACCGTAGGAACTCTCGCTCACGGCTGGTGTGAACGCAACGTGGTGTGTCCGCTTTGGAAGAAGACAGGTTGGTGGTTTCTTACAAAACTAAACATGCTCTTATCATATGACCCTACAATCATGCTTCTTGGTGTTTGACTTTGTCCGTGGAAAAACCAGCACATTGTGGTGTATACCAGCTTTATTCGTAATCGCTAAAACTCGGAAACAACGGAAATGCCCTTCGGTAGGTGAGTGGATAAACTGGTACATCCAGACACGGGGGTATTATTTAGCTCTAAAATGATAACATCTATCAAGTCATGAAAAGACAAGGAGGAATCTTCAATGCATATCATCAAGTGAAAGAAAGTAATCTGAAAAGGCTACGTACTATATGATTCCAAGTATATGACATTCGGGAAAAGGCAAAGCTATGGAGACAGTAACAGGATCAGTGGTTGCCATGTTTTTGGGAGGAGAGTAGGATTATTCAGAGGAGCACAGAGGATTTTCAAGGCAGTGAAACTGTTCTGTACGGTAGCGCCGTGGTAGAGACATGTCAGTATACATTTGTTTGTACCAATAGAATATACGACACCAAGAATGAATCCTAGTGTAAACAGTGGACTTGGGTAATAATGATGTGTCAATGTAGGTTAGTCAACTGGAATACGTGTACTGGTAGGGGATGTCACTGGTGAGGGACGCTGCACACAGGTGTGGGGCGGTAGCCTGTGGGAGAGCTTTGTACTTGCCGCTAAATTATGGTGTGAACTTAAACAGATCTTTTAAAATGTTTTTTTGTTAATTAAAAACAATGTAGTTAGGACTTTTTTAAGCGATGGAAATATTCTGTATCTTGATTGTGATAGTGTAGGCACTTGTCAAAGCTCATTGAAATGACGGATTTTATTTAATCTAAGTTATATCTCAATAAGGTTGAGTTTAAAAAATAGAACTGTCTCTCGAGTCTGCTTCCCTGCCAAGAGCCAGTATTTTATGAGCAACATGTCCTATGGCTTTGGCCACAGCTAACTTGTTTTGGGAGAAGATTGGGTTGACACCATTTATGTCACAGCTCCGAACTTGGAGTCTGCTTCCATTTCAGCATGCAACCAATCAGAATTGGAAGGCTCCAAAGTGACAACTGAAGTTCATCACACAGTGTGTGTGTGTGTGTGTGTGTGTGTGTGTGTGTGCATGAATGTTGTGCCCTCCCAGAGTGTGCATCTAGATGGCAGAGAGAGGGGAAGGTGGGTACGAGTCCCAAGGCCAAGGAGCAAGGGCTGGGCGGAGGTTACTCCAACATAGCTCAGTTTGGCCAGGCTTGATGAGCCCAGCTATGCAGTCCCTGAGCCCAGAACTGGAAGGGGAGAAGATGACCATAGCTTCTTGAAGGCACAGACAAATCCCAGGTGCCACAGTTTGTACTTGGGGTGTGGAGCATGGAATCTAGAAATCTCTAACCAGGGGTATTTGGAACGGTTTTATGGCGATGCTAGGAGCTTGGCAATGGGTCAGTTTTAGCAGGTGGCAATGCAGGGAGAGCACCCTGGGAGGTGGGAGACGGCTGTGTGTGTGAGGGGAGGGCAACAACAGCTCTGTGTGCAGCTGCCCCTCCAGCTGTAAGGAGCAGGTGGGGCCAGAACTCATCGAGCACCTGCTACAGGCAGCCGGCAGGGGCTTACGTTTGCCAGTTTACCCCAGTGAGCTGACACATAAGCCCACCCACATGTCTGAGTCCCAGGAGTGAGCTTTGCCTTAGGAAGATTACCAGTTGGGATGCTGTGGCTCGAGTCCATGTAAGGGGGGGGGGGCTCCCACACCTGCATAGGCTGCAGGTTGAGAACAATGAAGGGGACAGTCCTACAGGCCACTTTAGAGGCAGACTATAGCTCTTGAGCGCCGGTTAGACATGAGCTCGAAGAGGAGGGCAGAAGGAACTTTCTAGAACTCCCACCCCGGGAAGCTTGGTAGAGTAATTAACAATGATACCTATACAGGCATATTACTGAGTGCCTATGCGTGCCAGAGACGCTGTAGACTGAAGAGCGTTTGGACAAAGAATTCTAACTTTGGTCTCATGAATCCCCCAGGAGGGGGTAATGAAGAAACAAAGTGTCACTGAGAACACGTGACCTGCCCATGGTATCTAGGCAGGACGGGAGCCCAGAGACGTCCCCCATGTTGGTGGGCTTCTGATTCTCTGGGTGCCACACGGCTGGGTATGTGGCGAGGCTGATGCACCTGGATGCAGAGAGCTGCCCGACAATTTGAGGAGGCTCCAGCCTGGAGCTTGGGGTGGGGGTGTGGGGCTCAGGGGCTGGTAGGTGTGGAACAAGAGGACCAGGGTCAGCTGTGCGCAGGCAGGTGGGCCCTGGGTGGACGTGCCTGGGAGTGTGTGCAAAGAGGCACAAGGGGGTGGGGACTTGCAACGGGAATTTTAAGAAGCTGTACAAACAGACTAATTCCTGGAAACCAGGACCCCTGGGTTACCTTCCTGTTCCCCTGTCTCACCACACTGTCCTCTCTTTTTCTCTCCATCTCTCATGTTGACCATCTTAATTTCCTTAAATAAGGTATAGTTTAGATCAAAACTTTATGAAGGCTGAGCAGGAAAACCGCACCTGGATTGTTATTTTCTTTTAAAAACAACCCAAACCCAAGCAAAGTTGGAGCTCGGATTTATAAGCTCACCGTCCCCAGCACGCTGGAAAGCTACCATCTGGGGTGAACGTACTGGGTGAGTGTGGATGATGCTCCTTAGAGCCTGTGTGGACACGGCTCATGGCTTGTGTGCGGCGAGAAGACAGGAGACACATGGGAGGTCTGAAGCCTTCATTTCCTCCCCCCACACAAGGGTCCGGCGGGGGGAGGGGGATCAGGTGGCAGGAGCAGGCCAGGGGGCCAGGAGGGAGTTGGGATGTGGGGCAGAAGTTAATATCAATCTTGTTATTCGTCTACTCCTCCCCCCGGCAGGACCATCTCAGTATGCTTTGGAGTCTTCAACGTTCTTGGCTAGTTAATACGAGAAATTTTTGCGTGCTGAAATTTGGACAGGCCAGGACTTAAAGACAAGCAGAAGTCAGGTGAGATTCACAAGGTAAGAAGCACATGGTGAGAAACAGCTGAACGATAGCCCGCCAGTCACCCAAACTCATCTCCACGGGCTCTGGTTGCTCCAGCGCCTGCCCAAAGGGACTCAGAAGTAGTTATGGGAAACCGTCTCCGTGAGCTGAGGGCACGGCTTGTTTAGGGTCTAGAGCAAGCACGGCTTGCTTCCCCCTTTTACTCCCCGTTGTTCCAATGCCAGCAAAAACTCAAGTTGTACCCTCTGAAAACTCAGAGCCGGGCTGGGGCAGAAGGAAGCTGGCGGCCAGCTCAGCAGCTTTTGGGCTGCCCAGTCCTTGATTCGATTTCTGTGCAAAGACTGATTACACTTGACTGGTTGCCAAACATCCTATTTCGGTTACTGTGCTCATATGACTGAGCTGTGATAACAAGGATGCCGTCTTTTCACACCAACTGAGTCATGAATACGGATCTGATGCAGATATTTTTGGTGTGAGGTCAGAATTTTGCTCCGTGTCTAAATGTTCTCTTTTCTTCCTTTGGAAACCAGAATGAGACATGAATGGCCGGCATTGCAAACCCTCCCAAAGAAGGC
Source organism: Paguma larvata (assembly GCA_030068075.1). NCBI lineage: Eukaryota > Metazoa > Chordata > Mammalia > Carnivora > Viverridae > Paguma > Paguma larvata. The sequence continues at coordinate 2,541,874 of CM057833.1, forward strand.
CGTGGACAGCTTTGATTTCGAGGTCTGCAGTTCCCCCTCCCCCTGGGGGGGGCTGGAAAAGCCTTCTCTCCCCTCTTTCCCCTCCCTCAAACACAAACTTCCCACAGAACTCATTTCGTGTGCCAAATGTTCCCCGATGATGCAAATCCCGGTTCTGTAAGTGACATTGATTGAAAAGCATGAAATCAATCACAACATTTATTAAGTATGTAAAATGTTGTACAACACCAGGGTTTCAGCTTACACACTGAGCTGAAAGCAGCATTAAATTAATAACTTCTGAGACCTCGGGGCCCCCAAATAGCCAGCAGATAGGCCCCGGGGAAGAGCAAATGAGTCAATGTGATCTGTTATTTGTCATTTACCATTTAAATAAACCCGTGTGATAATGCGACCATCTCAGCTAAGATAGGACGAGCTTCTCACTTACAGATGGAGTTGCTTGTTTGGACCAGCCATGACCTCTGAATTCATCGGCAATTAGAGGGGACAGTTGGTTCTGAGAGAAGGAGGCACCAGTAAGTGAGTGTGCTGACACAGGCTGCGTGCTCCATCCAGAAGGTGCTCCTCTGGCCATGTGCCTGCTCGAGCCGTGGCTGGGACAAGGGCCCGGCAACGACAAAGCCCTCAGACGTCTGCCTTGGCGGAGGTGGGTGCTCAACACATCCTCGGGGTGAGGGGGAGAGGCGAGCGGCTCAGACTGTTCTGGGCAAGTGTTCTGGAAAGTCTTATGTGTCTTTTTTTAGTCTTGTTTTTACAGAAGCAGGTTGTTATTGGCAACCATTGAAAAGATGACTAAATAAATCGATGAGGCAGGCATTGCACTGCCCGGGCTGGAACGAGGACCCAGTGTGTTTCCATTTCTGCGGTTGGCAGGCGCCCTCCATGCACTCGGTGTGCGCAGACGCTGGGGACCGTCCCCCGCCTCGCCAGCCTCTTGGATTGAGAAAGAGGGACCGTCCCCATGGACAGTTACTGTGAGGACTCCAGCACTGAAATGTTAGCCAAATGTGCCTTTTCTCATCCTCACCCCTTGAGGACATCAAATGTCAACTCCTTTCACATGACCTTAAGTTTGGCTCGGCAGCAGTATGCACTCTGGGCAGAATTGCACGCAGAAGGCCCTCAAAGAGCTTAGTAAGGGGAGAATAGGCCAGCGCCCACCCTGCAGAAGGAGGGCTGGTACTCCAATCCCTGAGCAGTCTTCCTCCAGGAGGGGCTGTGGGACCTAAGATACTCTGTTCCTTCTGCCCCAGATTCGGCAGAAAAGAGCGTCATTCACACAGAACCCTGGAACAGCCGTCCGGGTCCTCTGGGCCCTTGTCAGGCATCCGACAGTGATGTCTTCATCAGGAGACAAGCCTTTTCCAAAACCTAACTTGCTCTCCAGGGCAAAGGAACACAGCACAAAAAGTCAGAGTTTGGGGGCTAACAGGTAGATGTCTCCAGGTGACGGAGGAAGCCTCTTCCTGCTGCCTGCAGTCACACAGTATGACTGCCTCATCTAGTGTTTCCTTGGTCTTCTTTGGATGATGAATGCCTCTGAGGTGCTGGTGAGAGCCATAGCCTGCCTCTGGAGTGCTGCCCCCGGGTGGACTTCCAAGATTCTACTGCCAAGTCCGCAACGCCTTCTGCATACACCCTTGGACTGTTACAGGACAGCACTGTGTGATGGAACTCTTCATGACTGCGCTGTCCAACATGGTAGCCACCAGCCACATATGGCTACCGGCACTGGGAATGTGGCCACTGCAGCTGAGAACCTCACCTTTTAATCCTGTTTAGTTTCAATTAATTTACATCCCTGAATCAGTGACAGGTGCCTAATAGCTACTGGAGAATAGTCGACCAGAGAATACTCGGCCGGAGAGCTCTGAGATTCAATTCCAGGATCTTTGGCAAGTCAGAAATTCCTGTGGACATCGTTGGCTTGCATTTATTTGCATACTGACCTTTGCTACTTTCCACTTAGGGTCGAGGAGCAGGTGGGCCCAGGAAAGGTGTCTGGAGGATGTAGCGATGGTGCACCCATGTTTGTGCCTGTGTGCCAGCCAGTCCTCGGGTGGAGGGCCATTATAGTTGGGTTCTTTCCACCAGTTAATGGAATTGTAGAACGAGCTCTGTACATTTGTGCCCACTTGAAGGTGGGCACCTGACACAAGTCAGACATCTAGGGAGACTCAAGTCTCCCCTAATAACAGTGACCATCAAGTAGGGCAAGATTTTTCTAGAGTGATACTGACTTCTTTATTCTCCCAAGAGATACCCCTTTTAGGGACTTCATGGAGGAAGGGAGGAGCTTCTCATGTGAGTTTGCCTAGTAAATACGAATATCTTTGAAGGAAAAAACATTCAAAGGACATACCTCCTGTCAATATCCTGCCCTAACAGCTTGCTAAATAGCCACCGTCAGATGAAAAGACAGTGGATGGAACACAGGCACTCTTGGTGGGTCAGCCATTGCTGGTACGTGCCAGACAGCGCATCTGTGTGGCTGGATAGACAGGGCTCTCAGACCCATCCCCCAGCAGACCTTTAAGGGTACTGTTTTCCCCAACCCAGCTCTTTGTCTGGTCCAGGGACCTTGGTGTCTCTGCTCTTGAGCCTGATACAAAAGGACACCAGGCTGTGACCTTCCTCAGGATCATTCCTGCTGCCTGAGCCCCACCGGCCCTCCCACCCTCACCTCCATGCTGAATTCTAATATCTAGACCTTGATCCCTCCATGGCCCAGCTGGACCCAAAACTTTCAACATGGAAGTCTATCTTGGAAGAGAGCAGATGCCACCCTCAGAACCCATCTCTGTGTTCTAGCACCAGGCAGTCCCTTTCGCTGTGCTCTGGGCTTATTCAGGTCCTTCTGTACAAGTGATGCCTTGATTCCACCTTCTCTGTGTGAAGAAGGGTGGGATCCTGGAAGACATGGTGAGAAGATGGACCTTATGTGGGAGAGGATGTTTAGCCAGAGGGCCCTGGAGGGACCTCGGTCCAGTGGGATCCCCTCCCTCACATTTGTGGAAGGATTGACTAACTGACCTGTGAAAGCACTCAGCCCAGCTGTGCATGGAGAAGACACTCACTGGACCTGAGCCGCCATGTTTATCCCTTCCCTCACCCTTCGAGTCTGCTCTGGAGCAGTCCTTTTAGACTCTTCACAAACAGACACCTGCCCAGCACTGGTACTGAGCTTTGCTCTCGTGCTTATTAGTAACCTCACCTTGGCAAGGATTCTTGGATCCTCTTGCTCTTGCTGCAGAGGAAATATGGGACCCTGTTGGCCTCCTCTTTGGAAGAAGGGAGACCTGCTTGAGGAGAAGATGAACTAGAAGACGGTGAAAATCGGTGTGACTTAAATTCAAAATTTAATCACCTAATTTTCTCTTATAATAAGTTAGGTCTTCCTGAGTACAGGTGACCAACCATTAGACAAGTTCATGTGGAGTTTTCGTCTGTTGCTGATACTCTACTGGGGTGTCTGAGAGACATGAGGAGAGCCAGAGGGTACTGCTGATATTGGTAAGATGAGTTCTCTCTCTCTTTCCTTTCCCTTGAGGAATGTATAGCTCGGCCAGGGAGCTAAGGTTTTAATGCAAGAGATAGATGTTAAGCAAGTTGCCGATGGTATGGTAGGGGTGGAATCCTCTTTCCCAGCCCAGGGGGGGCACCCTGTCCTTGAAGCATCCATGCATGGCTGGCGCCTGGCATAAGGAATGATCCCCTCGCAGGGAGGCTGCACCCAGCAGCTGAAGTCAGCTCTAGTCCCAGCACTAGGGACCCATCCAATGGTTCTGGTTCTTGGGAGTGCTATATACTTTTGAAGATTCTGGATCTTAGATTGACCTTTCTCTTGCTTTGAAATTTCGTCCAGCATTTGGTCTTTGCGTGGTGTGAATGAGATGTGAAAAATCTCCTGCAATTCAAGAGTATAATAAAGAGAAAAGAGGAGAATAAAGAAAAAATCCCTCCTCATAAAAGGGGAGCACAACTCCCTGGCCCCAAAGCGTGGCTGCACATAGTGACTTCCTTCCAAAGAGGGCGGCGTAGAGACAGACAGAAGAGGAACTTCACAGTGGAGAAGGCTCGGTGAACACTCCTCAGCCAGGTGTCGAGGTTGACATCAACAGGGATAAGTCATGCTGATCGTAGAGACCCTTGATGTGATGAGAAGGACCCTTCTTCTCTGAGGTCTTCCTTCCAAAACCCAGAACCCCAGACGAATCGTGAGAAAAACATCAGACAAATCCCAGCAGAGGAACGCTTCACAGAATGTGAACAGGAATCCTAAAAACTGTCAAGATCACCAAAAACAAGGTCAATTTGAGCAACTGTCACAGTCAAAAGGACCCCAAAGAGACGTGACGCCTAAATGGCATGTGGCCTTCTAGACGGGGTTCTGGGGCAGAGAAGGGACTTTTGGCAAGGGAATTCAAATAAAGTGTAAACCTTAGTTAATAATAACATATCAATGTGGGTTCCTTAATTGTTACAAATATATACTAAGGTAAGATACTAATAATGAGAGAAACCAGGTTGGGGTATATGGGAGCTCTCTGAACCATTTTGGTAATTTTTCTGTAAATCTAAAAGTGTTCTAAAATAACGAACTTATTAGAAACATCTCCCTTCTTCTGACTAGAGCAGTCAAAGTCACAGAGTCGGAAGTAGATGGTGGGCTCCAAGGCGCCCGCGTGGGTGGGGAGTTCGTGTTTAATGGAGACAAGGTTCAGTTCAGGAAGACAGTAACGTTCTGAGATGGACGGTGGTGGTAGCTGCCCAGCAGCTGTGAGCTTACTTAATGCTTATGAACTGTACACTTAAAAACGGTTAAGATGTTGGGGCATCTGGGTGGTTCAGTTGGTTAAGCGTCCAACTCTTGACTTTGGCTCAGGTCATGATCTCATGGTTCATGGGTTCGAGGCCCACATTGAGCTCTGTGATGACAGTGCAGACCCAGCTTGGGATTCTCTCTCTCCTCTCTCTGCCCCTCCCCTGCTTGCTCACTCTCTCTCTCTCTCTCTCAAGAAAATTAAATAAACTTTAAAAGAATGGTTAGGATGCCATATTGTAGGTTAGATGTATTTTACCACAATTAGAAAACATTTTAAATTCCCTCTTCATCTCATCTCCTGCCCACCACAGTGTGTGTTGTGGAGTGGCCTGGAAACCTGCTTGCGCCTGCCATCCAGACCCTGGGTCCTTGTGGATGGTCCAACTTAAGAACAAGACTCTCCACACACCACCTCATGCGATGAAAGCCCGTGTCCACCAGACGTCTCTGCTCCACCTTTTCTGGGCTCTCAACATCTCCGTGGGCTTGGCACGAGCTGGGCTGCTGTCTGGCCGGTATCACAGACCCCCAGTCTCCTGAGGTATGTCAGGTGGGGTGAGTCGGGGATTCTGTGGTTGGTCTGGAGCTCCCCTTTGAACACAGTCGGAGAGACTGATTGGGGACGCGTTGTGAAGATCTAAGATCCTCCATGAGTCCTGGCTAACAGGAGGGAGGGACGTGTTGATTAGTCCTGTGTGCTGGGCTTTGCCAGCCTAGACTGGGGAATACCCAGGTGCTCTCACATGCTTACCCTTCACCACTATCTCCTGGCAACTTCTTTCCCCTGTTAGTGTCCCCCTGGCTGCCTTTCCCTCCGGGTACCAGTTATCCACTATGTTCTGTGGCAGATTTCCCTTGTGCATGATAAATAGTCCTCATTTTCTTTTCAAGAGTCCCACAGCCAATAAAAAGCAATAAAAAGCAAAATGACACACAAATTGTGTCCCCAAAGAGCCATAGGGTCTAAGATATTGCTGCATGTGATGATCAGATGAGATTCTTTGCCTTTAAACAAATAACCCTCTTTAACAAAGAAGACTATTCAAATGGAGAAGGGATGGGGTCTTTTGGAAAGGTGGGGAGGGCAGGTGGTTCTGGCTCACCCCAGGCCCTGGGGTCTCTGAATGCTTTTAGGACGAGTCAGAAAGCTTCCTTTAGCATGACGGCAAATGACACGGTGACAGTTTTGTGCTGTAGCAAATGGCGTGTCACTGCTCTGAATCTCAGGTGACTCGGGGCGATGTTTCTGGCTCTCGGAAGCCTGGAGGAGCACTCATCCCCGGCTTCATGAATCCCCGTGGTTGTCACGAGTGGCCGGCCCCCAAATCTCCCATGGAGTATTAACGAGAACTGATGCCCAGACCCCAGACCAGGGACTCTGAATCCATTGGTTTGGGGGGATCCCAGCATCTGTGCTTCGAAAAGCAGGTGCCTCGAATGTGTGGCCAGGGATGGAAGCCCTGGGAACGCCAGAGTCCATACCGCACACAGAAGTGGAACTTAATAACGATAAAAATTCTCTGTTCTGTCAGATGCTGGCCTCCCGGGCACTCTCTATCCCAGTGTCTCTCGTCATTGCTGATGAACACGGGAGCACCGGCCTTTTCCGCTTAACCAGAGAGGAAGAGAGGGGTAAGAGAAAGCACTGAATTCTGCTCAACAAGAACTACCTGTGTGTCTATTTTCTGCATACTTACTGTATGTCCAGCACCTTCTCAACCCTCAGCCCTCACGCCTGCCCTGTGTGCTATTACTATCCCCTGGGTATACAGGGCAATCAAGCGGTAGCATGAGCCCAGGTCTCCTCCCACCTTGCAGACCATTCCTAGAATGGGGTTGGGGGTCCATGATCCAGCCGGTGCCGGAAGGAGGGGCAGGAACAGTCCACGGAGCTGGGGCGAGCCGTGGAGGAAACTTCAACTAAGAAGCCAGCCCAGGGGGGAGGGGGCCTGAAAGGCTGCACATCCAGAGAAGGGCTGACCAGCAAGGGCCAGGGTGTAGTGCTCGGGAGAATAGGGAGGTACGGGGATTGGGACATACTGAGTAGGGTCACCAAGGTTCATTTCAAATGTGAGCAATATTTTGCATTTGACTATTCCCGAAATGCTTTTCTAGAATGACTCTGCTTTGATGCTGGAGGAGTCATCTCTAATCTTTTGATGGGAAAGCAGGCAGCGGCGGCCAGGACGCAGTGTCAGCCCCAAATGGTCCCCTGAAGCACAGATGCTATTGCTGCGTCTGGCATGCAGGCCCCACCCCGCGGCATGCAGGCCCCTCCCCGCGGCATGCAGGCCCCTCCCCGTGGCGTGCAGGCCCCTCCCCGCGGCGTGCAGGCCCCTCCCCGCGGCATGCAGGCCCCTCCCCGTGGCATGCAGGCCCCTCCCCGCGGCGTGCAGGCCCCTCCCCGTGGCGTGCAGGCCCCTCCCCGCGGCGTGCAGGCCCCTCCCCGCGGCGTGCAGGCCCCTCCCCGTGGCGTGCAGGCCCCTCCCCGCAGTGTAGAGGCCCCTCCCCCCGCGGCGTGCAGGCCCCTCTCTGCAGCCTCATTGTCCGTGTGCTGCAGGCAGCGTCCACCATCTCCAAGTGTGGTGACTGTCACATTTGTGCCATCTGAGTGACCTTGTCCCCAGCCCATCGCTCACGCCTGCAGTGGCATTTACGGCTGGCTGTGTCTCATCCATCAGGGCTGCGGCCTGGACTGACAAGTCCACCTTCCCAGGGAGCTGCCGGCGCGCCGGGCACCCGAGGAGCAGGGCTGCGGGTGGGAACCCAGCGGGCGTCGGCGGGAGGAAAGGCAAATCCTAACCCAAACCCAAAAGAGAAAGGCCAGAGGCTGCTCATACGGGAATGGTGGCCACAGCTCTGTGCCTTGTGTTTCTCTGCCTCCCTTCCTGTCCAGACACCGAGTCAGCTGTGCCCTGAGCCCCGCGTCTGGAGGCGCCTTCCTCCAGGCACATCCACATGGCCTCTCAAGTCAGAAGGGGACCTGGGCCATTTTAAATCCCAGCCAGGGTTGAAGCAAAAAGACATTCCGGGATTTTGGCCGCTAGGACCCCGCTTCCCCAGAGCACCCCCTCATCTCCAAACCCAGGCACCCTTGCTGAGGAGCACTCTTGCCCCCCCGGGAGGAGCCAGGAAAACACTGAGCAGATGTCCCTGGCGTGTTGGAAACTTGATGATCACTAAGATTTCTGCCTTAGTTGCCAAAGCCGGAATTTAGACACGTGTCAGGCCACCCGGAGCAGCCCAGCCCAGGATGTCAGGGTGGAGGCGAGAAGTGTGAGCACAGAGCGAGGTCAGGACGGTGGCGGCAGTAGGAAGCGGCGAGTGCTACCGTCAGGCATCTGCGTGATCCCTCGGCGTGGCCGTGGGGCACGGCTGGCAGGGTGAGCGTGGGCCGTTGTTGCTGGCGGGGATGACAGACGGGGTGGCTCTCCCGGTCAGATGCGTCGTGGGACAGGGTCTGCTCCTTTCCATTTCTTATATTCACTCACTCACTCATTCCTTGGTCATGTTTTCTGATCTGATTTAAATTACTAGGTACTGTTGTATCACTCGCTGGTGGGCGAGTGGGGAGACTCGACAGAGGCTGTGTCCCTTTAGAGCAGCAGGGAGAAAGAGGGGGCCCTCAGTCCACACAGGGGCAGAAGTCGGCCGTTCATCGAGGGGTTGCTGTGTGCCCTGCACTCTCACGGGCGCTCTCTCTCACTCTGTGAGGGGGTGTTATTTCTTCCCGTTCACAGGTGAGGGACCGGCAGATGGGAGAGGTGGAGTGATGATGGGCCCGCCGTCAGGACTCGAACCCTGGGCTGTCCGGCTGCGGCCCTCGCTCTCCCATCGCTGGGAGGCTGCCCCTGGGCCGCACACACAGTGTGAAGCAGGCCATGTTCGGGGTGTGGGCGGGGCCCAAAGAGCTCATCCGGAGCTGGGAACAGCTTCACGGAGCCTTCCCGACTCACGTGGGGTGCGAGCCAGAGCCGAGAGGTTGGGTAGGGTTGGGACCGAGGAGGTCGAGCGGGAAGGGAATTGCTGGCGGAGAGGAGACACGAGCCCGAGAGCAGAGTTGGGGGAAGTGCTGGCCGTCTTCCTGGAACAGCGAGCGGCCTGGAGGCCACCCCCACGCGGGGGAGAACAGAGAACACGTCGGAAGGGCCAGCAGAGACTTGGATGCCCTTTGGGGGGCTGGCGGAGGCTCAGCAGACAGCAGGTCGCGGCCACGCATCCATGCTAGCGTGTTTACGGGATCCGGGCGTGGCTCAGGGCTGCAGAGTCAGAGAGACAGGACCGGAGCCCGTGGACGTGGCCGAGGCCTCGGGGCTCAGCGCCTGCTGCTCTGTTCTCTGCTCACTGGGAGACTCACAGCCAGAGCCTCCCTCGGGCCCAGAGTCTTTCCTGACCCGGGGCTGTGCACTGGCTCTCTCCCTGCTGGAGGTTCTTTCCCGACTCTTCCACGGCCGGCTCCTTCCCGCTCTGGGTCCCCACTAAGGACTTCCGCCCACCCCAGCCTGGGGTCCCGCCTGCCTGGTCTCTACCGCAGCAGCCTCTGTATCCCACCCGTGCTGGTTGTGACGGGGCTCGTTTTAACTCCTGTTCTCTGATGCCCGATGATGCTGAGACTCCAGGCACGTGTTCGTCGGCCACCTGGGCGCCCCCTCCGCTGTGGCTGTCTGTTGACAGCCTTTGTCCGTTCTACTCTTTGGTGACTTTTTCTTCGATTTGGAGTTCCTCACACATGATGGAAACCATCACTTTGACTCGTTATTACCGGTGTCGTCTTCCAAAAGCGGTTCTTTTACTTATGATGTCTTTGGCCTGCAGACGCCAGTTGTCACCTGATAGACTCAGATGTGTGACGTTTTCCAGAGTGATTTCTGCTCTGGTTCTGTTAAGGCATCCTCTCCCGCACCGCTGTGCTAAAGGGCGTCCGTGATTTCTTCAACTTGCCTTCAAGTTTTATCCTCTGTGTTGGTTTCCAACTCTATCTGGAGGTCATCTCTGCACGTGAGGGGACCCTCTCGTTGTATTTCCCTTTCATATGGACAGGCAGCTGTCCCCGCACAATCGATCGAGATGCCCACTGATTTCGAATGCCTTCTCCCCCAGTTAAAATGATCTTTCATGAGAATCCCAGCACCCCAAGAGAAGTGGCTGAAACAAATGTGTGTGTTTCTTGTGCGTACAAGTCCAGGAGACAGCCTTCCCAGGCTGGTCGGCGGTCCTGCTCCGGGACTTCCACTCCTCCAAGCCCAGGGCGTGATCCTCACTGTCACGGCCCGAGATGAAGCCTCCATCATTCATCTAGACTCCTAGCAGCACGATGGAGGAAACGTGGAGAAACAGGGGAAGGGGCATGCGTCCCGTACTCTAAGCCACCATCTGGAGTTTCGGCTTCATCCGTCAGCCACTTCAGAAGCTGGAAATTGCAAGTAGCCCTGTTCCCAGGAGAACCCTGGGTCTCTGAGCTGGGGTAACCAGACAGCAGGGCAGGCACCTTTTGTATCTTCTGCCGGAGTCACATATGTGCGTACGTGCTTCTGGCCTTTTTGTTCTATTCTATAGCTCTCGTTGCCTGTCCAAATATAACAGCCTTTTTTTATAAAGGTTGTTTGTTTGTTTGTTTATTATAGCTGGGGAGGGTCAGAGAGAGAGAGAGAAAGAAGGAGAGACAGCATCCCAAGCAGGCTCCATATTGTCAGCACATAGCCCGACGTGGGGCTCAATCCCACAACCCTGGGATCATGACCTGAGCCAAAATCAAGAGTCGGACATTTAACCGACTGAGCCACCCAGTCGCCCCAAGTATGACAGCCTCTTAATGGCCATGGGTAAGTCTTGAGATCAGGTAGAGCCGGGCAGGCACCGATTTATTTATTTTCCTGCAACATTGTCACGGTTAGTCTTTGACTTTTACTCCTCCACACAAAAGAATCGGTGTATCACACATGGCAAAACTCCCGACTGTGAATTTTATCGGGTTTCGTTAATATTATAGATTAATTTGAGGAAGTGCTGACTTCTGTATAATGTGTTCTTTCTGTCTGTGACCGTGGCGTGTCACTCAGAGCTTCCGGACCCTTCATTCCCGTTCCATGCACATCTTCTCTTAGATTCATTCCTAGGGAACTCGCAGTTTCTGTGTTTTGATAATTTTTTTCTATTACATTTTCGGATGGGCTTTTTCTAAGACACTTTTGGTTTTTGCATTTTGATTTTGAATCCAGATGACACCTCGAACCCCCTTATTGGTTCTAATAGGTTGGCAGTAGTCTCTTGGAATTTCTCTGTGGACAGTCCGTCCATCTGCAAACAACGGAAATTTTGCCACTTCCCTTCCAATCATGGAAGTCTGTCCTGTTTTCCAAATGCACCCCCAGAAAAACACCAGGAATGAGCTGGGGGGGCCTTCCTCAAGAGTGTCTGATATCGTTAGAGGTGCTCAAGGCTCCCATTTTCTCCTCTTCTTCCTCCTCTGTCTTCTCTTCCTCTTTCACTTCTGCTTCCTCCCTCCCCCTCCCTCTTCCCTCCTCCCTCCTCCTCCTCCTTTTCTTTCTCCTTCCTCCTCCCCTGCTCCCTCCTCTCCCTCCTCTCCCTCCTCCCCCTCTCCCCCTTTTCCATCTCCTTCTTCCTCTTCTTTCTCCTTTTTTAAGAAATAAAGTAGAGGATGTTTCTTTTGTTCTGGATTTGCTAAGGGATTTCTAGTTTGTTGTTGTTTTGTTTTGCTTCATTTGTGTGTGTGTGTGTGTGTGTGTGTGTGTGTGTGTTTTAATACCTTCACCGGATGCCGAATTCCGCACGGTGAGGTAGAGGTGGGAGGCGCCCCCTGACCCTGGCCACCCGTCTCCCTGCTGAGTCAGACCCACCAGTAACAGTCCCAGACTCTTACCTGAGCTCCCTTATCTCCCCACATGAATCAGCCCGCTTGACTGCAAGGTACCATTTGTTACTACGTTGTGAGACTCAACTTTCAAATATTTTCTCTGAGATCTTTGCATCTATGCTCTTTGTGAGGTTGGCCTGTGATTTTCTTTTCTCCTAATTCCCTTGCTCAGCTTTGATATCAAATTATACTGGTGTCAAAAAATGAGTCAGGTGTTTTATTCGCTTCGTATATTTGCCAGAACAATTTGTGTAATAAATGCGTTCTCTGTTCCCGGAAGTTTTTATTAAACTCTCCCTTAAAACCCACCAGGTCTTGTTTCTGAATGATTTTCTACAATTATACAGTAAACTACCCATCTCTTCTGAATGTTCAGATATTGGCAAAACGTCACTCACAACAGTCTCGATTTTAAGGCTCCTGTTTCTCTGTAAGCTATTAACTCTTTGGAAATTCTGAATTCTATTTATTTGTGCCTCCTGCTTTCACTTTGACCTTCCACTCAGTTGACTATTAAATAGATTCTTTCAAAGAAACCGATTTTGGTTTTATAGATCACCTGTATTTTGTCTGTCTTCTGTGTTTTCTCAGTTTCCTGCGATCTGTTATTTATTTTCTTCTCCTTTCTTGACTCTCCTTTCATTTTAGTGGATTCTTGAATGATTAAAAATTTATTTTATAACTTTAAAAATTTGGGGGGCACCTGGATGGCTCAGTCAGTTAAATTCCTGACTTTGGCTTAGGTCATGATCTCATGGTTCATAGGTTTGAGCCCCACGTTGGGCTCAGAGCCTGGAGCCTGCTTCAGATTCTGTGTCTCCCTCTCTCTCTTCCCCTCCCCTACTCAGGCTGTGTGTGTCTCTCTCTCAAAAATAAATAAACATGAAAAAATTTTTAAAATTTAGTAAGAGCTATAAATTTACTTTTAAGGACTGCCGTAGCTCTGTCCCATGAGTTCTGATATAAAGTGGCATTTCTGTCAATGTGTTCTAAATATTTTGTTATTTCTATTGTGAGTTGTTCCTTAAACTATGAGGTAAGGCTTTTTTAAATATCTTAGTACATATTTTCCCACTTGTTAATTTTAAGACTTTCTCTGCTATTTGGCTTTTGGCCTATTTCTTTTAAATGGCATGTAACTGGATTTTGTATTATCCATTTAGATAGTCTCTGACTTTTGTAGGTAATTTTGACTGTCATTTATTGTGAGTATTGATACATTTATATATTTATCTCTGTTGATTTATCTTGTTTTCTATTTGCATTTGTTTCCATTTTCTCTCCTGCCTTGAGTTTGGCTGTATCCATGGAGCTTTTCCAATTTTCTCTTCTGCCTCTGATTTGGAAGGCCTTACATCTCTCTGCATGTATTTTAGCTGATACATTTGTTAACTATTTATCTTCCAACAAAGTCTAAAGTTGTTTGGTGTTTCTCTCCTTCTCTAGTTGCCCCTACCCTACATTGTTGTCTGGACGCGTAATTCAATATTCTGAAACGAAAAATTCTAGTTAGAGGTTAAACAGATTCATTGAGATTTTTTTTTTATCAGTTTCTTTGCTCAGTATTGTCTCTGGCACGACACTCTCCTCTCTGGTTCACTTTTCTTCTTGCTGAAGTATCTCCTGAAGCAGTTTTCTCTGCAGTGATCTAGGGGTGAGGCATGTTTCTCATTTCATACTTTGATAGTGTCTTGGCCTCTTTTGCCCTCAGTCTGGAACCGCAGCCTCAGAGGGCACGTTGAATGCTATGTGCACTTAATCCCTGTAGGCTATTCATTATCTACTGGTGTCTGTTGTTGCTGGGGAGACATTCGCCGTCAGCCTAACCATCATTCCTTTGTAGTCACATGTGTTTTTTTTCGGTAGCTTTCACTATTTCCTTTCCCCTTTACATTCCATAGCAGCCTCCTCGTGACTGACTTATGTTTACCCTGTGTAGCACTCAGTGTAGCACATTAGCTGAAAGCTTGTGTTTGTTCAACGTATCGTGAAAATCTCTACCATGTGCTTTTCAAATAGTGCCTCTTTGCCCGCCGGCTTTCTCTCCTCCACGCAAGCTGCAATCCCGGTTTCTCTTCTATATCGCTTGCCTTGTCTTCCACCCGTCTTAATCTCTCTTCTCTCTGCGCTGCGTACAGAATGAGCTTCACCGTGCACACGCTTCCTCTGACCAGGTTCGCATTCGGACGTGATTTTAAAAATTCCAGTGACTGTATTTTTTTACTTCTAGGGTATTTCATTAAGATTTTAATTTTTTTTAATGTTTATTTATTTTTGAGACCTAGAGACAGAGCGTGAGCAGGAGAAGGGCAGAGAGAGAAGGAGACACAGAATCCGAAGCAGGCTCCAGGCTCTGAGCTGTCAGCCCAGAGCCTGATGCGGGGCTCGAACTCACAGACTGCAAGATCATGACCTGAGCTGAAGTCGGCCGCTGAACCGAGTGAGCCCCCCGGGCACCCCATCATTGAGATTTTAAAAAATGTCTGCTCTTAATTCATATCCAATTCATAATAGTTTGTTACCTTTCTGTGTCTTATTCCTTTCTTTACCTCTTTGAGGCTCTTAAAGGTATTCTAGACTTATGTTTTGAGATTTTTCTAATGTTCGCCTTTCACCAGGGGTGAATGCCCTAACTGATTTTGCAGTGTTTTGGCTGCCACAGTAGTGTGATGTCAAATGCCCTCCGGAACCTTGTACTGAGAGGATAGGAGTCTCACTCTCTTCCACCTTCCACCTGACACCGTTTAGTGGCTTTGTGGTCATGGGTGACTCTCGGCTCCTGAAAGTCCTGGTCTAGACCAGTGCTGCATTGCAGGCTCCCAGCTCCCAGCCCTTGGCGATGCTTGGGAGGGCACAGATAGAGTCACAGGTCAATGGTATGTGAGCCGTGTGGTGGCTCTGCTCCCCAGCTCTCCCTAGCATCCCTTCACTTGCTCCTGGTTCTTCTGCAAACCTAGCTGGGGCCTCCCACCCCATGCGGCTGCCTGGGTCCCTGTTGGCCTCCGGAGTCAAACCCTTACCACTTCTGATGGACTCTCGGCCCCAGAGTCTAACATGCCCTCAGCTTCGGTTTCTCCACCCCCCACCCCCACCATTTCTGTTTCAGGTCCATGGAGAGCTTTATTTTCTATTCAGGCATTGATAAATACTTAAACATATACTTAATTATCTTCGGCTATGTTGGAGCAGAGTACAGTTGAAGTTTGAATTGAGGTGCAAAATTGCCTGGCAGTCCAGCCCTCCATCCCCCGTGGACCGAGTTCAGGGGAGGAGCTCAGCTGGGAAATGAATGACGTAGTCCATTTCTCCAATCTCGGGTATTTAAGGGGCTATGAGTCTCCTCCTTTGAGGGCACAGAAGTGGAGCTTCCCAGGGCTGGAAGGGACCAGGGTGCATTCCACGTCTTCATCACAGGCCACTGGGGCACACAGTCAGGCTCCGAATCTGGGAAAAAAGGAGGGCACAGAGCAGAGCAACTTAATGCAGACCAGGTCCCTGTGCATCCAGTGTGTGAGGCACACCCTGTAGGGGGAGAGAGTGAGGCTGTCCCTGGATGGGCTGGTGACGCCATCTTTCCTATGGGATGTTAAATGAAGTTATGGCAGACACAGACAGGCTCAGACACTTTGCCATCTCCAGTTCCTGGAGCTCCAGTTCATGTCAGCTGCTGTCTGACATGACAAACAATGGGACAAAGTTGGAGCTGATGTTAGTGGCGGTGGTCTTATCTAGACCTGGCTTTGTCCAAGGGCACCCTTTTGTGCATGTGTGCACACAGGCATGGCATGTGTGCATGCACGTGCACAATACGCCGAGACAGAGAGAGTGAGTGTGTGCATTTCCTAGGCTGATTCGCGTATGACTGCATCCTGTTTGGCATTTCTGGCTCCCGCCTTGAGTCCGTCTGCATGTCCTTCATGAGGTCCTGGAGCTCAGTAAGGCCAGGGACCCTGCACATGGAGTTGCGCTGACTTTTCACAGCCAACAGCCAACATGTTGCCAAGAAAGAATTTGATTGTCAAAGGTATCACATCTTGCAAGGAAAAAGCGATGGAATCTTGAAAACCCAGGGTATTTCAAGTAATTATTAAAGCAAGTAGTTTATAGATGAATCGCCCCATCTACTCAAGTGTGAATAGTCTGGGACCTCAACCGCATGGAAATCTCTGAAAATATTTGTGTTAAAGCCCCTTGGTAAACACTCCCTGTGGTGCTTTCAGTGCACAAGGCAATAAAAGATGTTTTGTTTCAGTGCACTCTTCCCATGATTCGAAAAGGAAACGGGAGAAGCGTAGAGCCCCACAGCCATTGCGCGTCTTCAGAAGCCGCTCAGCCACAACGGAACATCTATTCCGTGTGCTAAGGGGGATGGCGAGGACTGTAACACACAACACAATTTGCGAGGAAGCAGTGAGTGGTAAACTTTCTCCTTCTACAAATTCAGTTGGTCAATTTCATTTTCAATGTAGCAAAACTCTGCCCCGTAAGAGCGGCATGAAGCATGGAATGGCGTGAGACCACACGAAGGTGACAGTGCTGATTGATCGAGAAAGGTGGATGCCGCCTTCAGCCAAAGTTGGACCAAACGGCCCCAGCCACCAATGGCGAAGATGTCTGCAGGCCTTTCAAGTTTCTCACTCCCGTTCGTGTGTGGTCTCTATGGATTGAAATGACCTATCATTTCATACATGCCTCATAAATCACACTTGGGTTCCTTCCGCAGATGACTATGAGTGTGGATAACGTGCTTGGAACGTTGCTGGAAGTTGGGATGCTGCCGAGGACGTGAGGGAAGAGCCACCTGATCTCAGCGAAGTTACCTTCTAGCGAGGGCGCGCGGCATTCAAGAAACACCTCAAGAAAGGAGGTGTTGGAGATGACTTCCAGAAAAGGAACACACAGGGGCAGTGAGGTGACAGGGCATGTGTGGGGTCCCAGCCGCAGGTCACCTATGGTGTTCTCTCTTTTCGTTCCTGACACTGGTGACACTTTTGTGTTTCCCTGTGGTCTCTGCAGGCAGAAATCGTTCCCGTCTTATTCAGGCGGTCATCATTGGTCTCGACATCAAGCCTGGCCTGTGAGAGTTAATGTTTTCTGACCAATCGATCAATCAGCACATCAGTGGGAGCCTGGGCTCACTGGCCTCGGATGACTTGGGAGTTTTGTTAATCTTCTTGTTTCTCTTTATTCCCACCACGCTGCTGTGTGCAGCGCGCGTTACAATTACACACTGGCGGATAAATCGTTAATTGCCTCTACTCATTTCATGGGTCACTAGGAACCTTTTTTCCCAACTAAGTTATTTCTCAAGGGCAGAGATATGTCTTCACTTTCTTTATTACTCCTGGCAATCAATGCATCTGGACGCCTAAAGTCTGGGTGGAGCCCAGAGTTGGATCTGTCTATCCCTTCCAGGTCGTTAGAGATTTGTATCTTTCCATCCCCAGTGATGACAGTGTGGCTCTGTCACCGGAAGGGACAGGAAGCGTGCGTAATTGGAAGTTCCCCGTCTCAGACATTACTAAGGTTAAGTGAGGGTCAGGGAGTTCGACTTTCATATCTTGGGGTTTTATACCCTGCTGTTCCTTATGAATATTCAGAAAGTCTGAAAAAAGAAAAGTCTGGGCCACGGAGAAGACAGGGAGGTGAAGAAAGATTCTCAAAGGCTTTTTCTTTACAAGTCGACTGGTTGTTCTAATCAGTCACAGGAAAAGCCAACGGCAGAAGCCGTGGACCGTTAAGAATCTGCTCTGTCCCCAATCCCTTTTCTTCCCTGCTCTCCCTCAGGGCTCCCTCCTTCCCTCGCTCCCCTCTCGTCAAAGATTGTCCGCGGCGAGTGTAATAAGCCAGGAAAATGATGTTCGGGTTGATTCCACGAGCACCGATGTGACTCTGTCACCTGCCTGCCACCCTGCGATGCTGGAAATTCAGGGCCCGTAGGAGGGTGTACTGGACTCAGGGGTGGAAGAATCTGGAAGGGTTATCAGGCAGTCACCCAGAAATGGAAGCTGGGGTCAAAGCGTATGGTGCCTGAGTTCGAGAGCACAGATATCCCTTTGCTTGTACTGTCCCCTCTGGTAGCTGTCCCGTCTGGACCTTCCTCTAACTCCTGGACACAACTGGTCTTACCTTCAACCTTTTTAGTCTGTATCACATGACCGAAGGTTGGCTATTCCCTCCTCCCCGCCGCCCCCATTCGTTCTGGGTGGGACAATGTTACCAACAGGATGTGCTTGCCGTGTGGATCAAGAAGACAGACGTGGCCCTGTGGTATTTATTGGCCATTAGATCTTGACCGAGTTAATCTGTTTTTTTGAATGTGCGTTTCCCCTTCTGCAGATGGAACCGGTAATTATCACCTGCGGGCTGGGGAGGAAGGCCCCACGGGATGCGGTTCTGCAAAAAGGTTTTGCTCTGCGTGTCAGCTAGATATGATTACTGTGCGCTGGTTACTATCACCGAGGAGTCTAAAATTTAATTATAGAGGTGCAGTTCCAGTTCGTGCTTCGTTTCTGTTCCAGCGACTCTACGCTTTCGGCAGAGCAGAACAGGTGGCCGGCCGTTTCTTGAGAGATGCACGTAGGATATGAATCTATTCCACAAACCTTTATTATCAAACACCTACTATATATTCCCTCCGCTTGGCCCTGTGGACGCAAGAAAAAAGAAAAGAACGAAACACCATCTCAGTCAGTCTAGTCTCCTTTTTTCTTCTAAAAAGTTCTATTTTGCCCGATGACATTTGTGGAAGGTAGGAGAGAGCCCCTGCCGAAGAGTTCCAGGACTTGTGAATTTGCGACCTTCCAGGGAGAGGAGGATGAGGCTGCAGGTCAGGGGGCCTCGAGATGGGGAGGTCAACCTGGATGGTCCGCGGGGGCCCGATGTCATCGCAAGGGTCCTTGAAAGTGGGTGAGGGAATCAGAAAGACATTGGACAGTGCGAGACAGACTTGCCTCACTGCTGTTGGCCTTGAGGATGGAGGGGGACACCATGAGCCTAGAAGTGTGAGTGGCTGTAGAGGGTGGGTCAGGGAGGGAGACAGACGGACCCTTAGAGCCTCCGGGGAGGCTGCCCCACCTTGATTTTAGTCCAGTAAGACTTCTGACCCCCAGGACTGTCCGAGGATAACTCCGCGTTGCTTCATATCACTGGTTTTGTGGTCGTTTATCTCAGTAGCAACAGAAAACTACCCACCTATTAAGTAGTACCCTTCTCCTTATACATTAACCTGATTCAACAAACATCTACTGTGATCTTTCAGCGTGCCAGCCTCCGAACAGGTGCCAAATCTAGAACGATGTGGGGAGAACCGGATGTGTGTGGTCCTGCCCTCACGCAGCTTAGTCTGATCCGAGGGATGTGGCCGATGACGTACCTGTGGAATCACAGCTGCGATGAGGGCCCGGCAGTTCAGGTAAGTGCCACGTGCCTCCCGTGGCCTCGAGAATTTACCAGTCCGTCAGAAAATCACCCCGAGACTGCCCTGTTGGCCACGCCAATGTGCTTCCTCCTCCGAGGTGCAAAGGAAGGCCGGGCCAGGGCTGGGGGTGCAGGCTGCCTAGGCCCAAGGTGCTGGGCAGCTGAGTTTGGGAGCTGCTCCTTCAGAGCAAAGCCCTCAACCAACTAACCTTGGCATTCGTTCCTCTTCCGGCCACTCCCGGGCAGGCCGGGTCAGGTGGGATTGCCTCCTCCTGTCCTGCTGCTGCGCTGTCAGTCAGCAGAAGAGACGTCGGAGGCATTTACGAGCACAGCTAATCAGTTAAGCATTCAATTAATTAGGCAATCATTTTTTTGCACTTGATTTTCATTACAGTGAGTTTATTTTAGTTTCTTGTGTAGGAAAAACAGGTGCTTGCATTTAGCTTCATCAGCTTCCTGTTGCTGTTTGATTCACATATTATTTTTAAAATGGGTTTATTTTCGGGGGAAATGTGACCTGAAAAAACCCACTCGTATTTACTCACCCGTGTTGCTGTTTTTGTGGTGGTGGTGGTAGTGGTGGTTTCTCCCCCAACACGGGGACGGCTTAGGAAGGGAAACGAAGCCGCATGACATCACACACACTGGTCCTTCTTGCGCAGCAGGGGGCCCAAAGGCAAACGCACGAAGCGTCGGCACAATAGGTGAGGCCCCCGTGTAGACAGAGGCTAACACCCCTTCCTAAAAGGAGACTCTTCGTCCACGTTTGGACGGCTTCCGGGCTCCTCCGGGTGTGTTCGGTGGCTGTAAACACAGACCCCGGGACCTCAGGCCAGCGACGAGCCAGAGTGCACGCCGAGAACGATCGCCCGCTGGCTTCACGCCCCACACGGCTCCCAGGGTCACGTGCCCTGGTCCGGGGCCCCGGAGAGGCCAGGCTGGAGGGCGGCTCCGTGGACAGGCTTCCGCAGTCACCCATGTGAGCAGACACAGCGAGTGATACGCACGTGAATTGCTTGTCCCGGCGTCTGCTTCCAGAGGGAGGGCATCCACGGTTTGCCTTCCGCCTTCAGATACCTGTCAGCATGCTTCTGGTCCCAGCACCCCGCACTTCCACGGCCCCGGAATGGGACTCGAGGATCTTTGGGCCGCCCCCTCCCTCCTCCACCCTCCCTCCCAAGGTTCCTTTGTGTGTGATAGAAAGGGTTAATATAAAAATAGAAGTTCTCGAGGCACTATAGAGTTCTTCTTGGGTTCCCATGGAAACCGGGCAGTGCAAATATGTGAAGAATTTTTTTTTTTTAAGTTGGCCCAAAATTTCATCCTCCGAAGCTTTGGGGTCATTCCGCCTTATGGTCTGGGAAAACTTTTGTTTTTTTAAAAAGATGTTTAAGAAATTAATAAAATCTCTTCACCTATCCCCACCTTCCCACATGCATTTAAGCCACAAAATTTTTTTTCCTTAAGTATCCAACGGAAAGTGTATTTTGTGCCATTTCCAGTACAACCTCTTGAGGGTTTAAAAAAAATCCCTTTGAAACAAAGTTTCTTCTCTCCAGTCTCAGCAAGGGGAGAGAAGGTTCCCGCTTTCCTTCAGCTTCCAGCAGTTTGGAACCAGGCTGGTCACCGACCCGAAGCCGACAGTGACAGTATCCCTCCGGAACATCCAGAGCAAACATTCGGGGTGGGGAGGGGGGTAGAGCCTTGAGTCAGGGCTGCCTTTTGCTGCTGCTCTGTCCCTGGTCAGACAGATGGCCCTTGGTCAACGGAAACCTCTTCAGGACATCGCTGCTGCAGCCAGAGAGTAGAAGAGACATAACATGGGGGCTTTTGTCCCTGCGGCTTGATTTCACTCGCGGGTGTTAGTTCTCAGCAGCGTGGACGGCCTGGCTCAGGCAGGTTGCTGGGAAGCCCCCGCAGCTCCCAGCCGGCGGTGAGGCTGGTGCAGGTATGAACCTGGGTCGACATTTCTCCTGCGGCAGCCCTGCCTCGAGGTGCCTGCTGGACGCCCCCTCCCAGAGTCTCCCCTGGGCTGTGTTACAGCTCCAGGCGTCCCGTGTCCGCCTTCTCCCCCGGGAAAACTGCCGTCTGCCGTAGGAAGCTGTGTGACAAGGAGGTGACGCCTTCTCCGGGACTGATGGGTACGGGGACAGGGGTGGACCCTGAGTCAGGCCGAGGCCCCGCTCCGTCTTCCTGCTCAGCTCCACGCACCGTGTGCCACTTCCTTCTCTCCCTTTCAGGTCTCTCCTGACCACTCCTGCCCGGATCGTCTCAGGCTCTGCTTCCAGCTGGTCACCCTCTTAGGTGGATTGTTTTAAAAGTCAGGAATGAGGGACGCCTTTTATTATGGGTTAATTGCGTGTCCCCAAAAGATGCCAAAGGCTTACTTCCAGGGACTGTCGGCGTGACCTTATTTGGAAGCAGGGTCTTTGCCGACGCCATCCGGCGGGTCTGGGGTCACCGAGATGAGCCCTAGCTGGGCGTCCTCCAGCAGACTCTTCCCTCGACTGCATTTCAGCTAGGTTCCTCCGACCCGCTCTGGATACCTTGACCTCCATCCTGTCCGTGGCCTGCGCGGCCCGGCCCAGCTGGAGCAAGAACCCCGCCAGGTCAGTTTCGCAAGCATCCCCTCCCCTTGATGTCCCCTCTTGTGATTTCCCATCCACCGACCCCTCCATCTGCTTCGTGGCTATAAATCCCCAGCTGTCTGTGCTGCATTTGGAGTTGAGGTCCGTCTCCGTCCCCTGTTGCAAAGGTCTTCGAGGAATCCCTCCTTCCTATTTTAACAAGTGTCAGAGTAATTTTTTCTTTAGTAAAACTACTTCTATAAAGGGGACACCTGGATGCCCACGAGCACACAGGGAGAACACGGCGTGAACACGGAGTCAGAGAGCAGGGGGATACGGTCTGCAAGCCCGGGGATGTTGCCAGTAAGCCACCGGGCGCAGGAGAGAGGCGGAGGGTAGACCCTCCCTCAGAGTCTCCAGAAACAACCAACCAACCTTGTGCTCAGACTTCCGACCTCCAGAACTGGGACAGAACGACTTTCTCTTGAAGTTGCCTTGCCCGTGGGGCTTTGTTTGTTACGGGGGCTCCAGGAAACCAACACGCCCCCGCCCTTGCATCCTTGGCGTTGCACGCAGCACCTGCCCCACGAGCCCTGCTCGTTCTGCCACGAGTCCAACACGCTCCCGGGAAGCCGGGACGCTCGGAGTCTGCGCGAGGGCTGAGTTCACTCTCAGGATGTGGGCATGGAGCTGAGCACGGGTGCTCGGGGTGCAGGGCTGAGGTTGGGCGGAGCAGGACTCCTGACCGGGAGAAGGAGCTGCTGGCTAATCCACACCGGAGCCAAGCGGGGGTCCTGTCTGGGGTAGGACTCTCTGGACTGCATGTCACTGCCCTTCCGCACTGGGCTGCCACGGGCACAAGACCCCCACGCCCCCGGGACGTCACGGGGGGCCCCTCCCCTGCCAGATTTTCACAGTCACATACTTTGCTGCCGGAAGAGGCAGCTTTCTGCAGGATAAGTCATCACTGGGCCGTTTTAATGCACTTTTCCCCACCACCACCAACGTTCCCCTGGATGTCAGTCATCAGGCAAACATAATTGGATCGGGAAAATGTTATATTGTGAATTAAGTTGACTGATGGGGAAATGTCAGTGTTATTAACCATCTTCCTTCGGATGATAGTTTTGTATCCACAAAGATGAATAATGAAAGTTACAGGAGGCGTCAACTTGGAAGATGGAGTCGTTTTAATCAAGTCTGCGTCTCCTTCCTTTCTTCCTTCTGTTTCTAAATATTTTACCTCTCTATGGGGAATTGTTTCCCGATGGTTTGGCCGTGGTTGGGAGGAACGTCGACAGAGCAGGCTGACTGGCCTCAAGCCAGTCCAGTGTACACTCGCCGGGGGGCTGTGTGTGGGCTGGACAGATGCAGGCTGGCGCCGAGAGTCTTGAAGGAGGTTGACGATCTCGGAGGCAACGGCCCCCAGTGTCAGCAGCTGGGCCGAGGGACCCCAGTCTGTGCCTCACGAATGTTATCTTCTGGGGAACGCGCTCTCTGTTGCTACAAGATGTCGACACTGGCTTCCGGTTCCCTTTTCCTTTTTTGTTGCCGCGTGGAAACTGCTGGAGGCTCTGGGCACCTCCTCCCACCTGGCCTCTGGCAAGGCCTCCTGCCTCTCCAGGTACACCTTCCCCTCGAAGTGGTTTGGGGCCTGCTCTTACAGGTGAGACCGTATGACACTTCTCAACGCCTAGAGGTTCCTGGTTCCCCCAGAATCACGTCCAAACCTCCCCCTGGCCTTCGAGACCCTCAGGCTTCACCCCTGCCCCCTTCTGTACTTCGTTTCCTCCTACGGTCCTCCTGCGGTCAGCGCAGCCTCTGCCCTTTCTGGTCTCTCCCCCTGGAGCTCTGTACCCGAGAGGGTTCTTGGCTCACTCCCTTGGTTTGTAGATGAGTTTTGAAATGTCACTTATGGACATGCCTTCCCCACCTTCTAAAGCTACTGCCGTCTCTCTTCTTACCTTGTGCTATTTTCCCACCTGTACCTAATCACCACTGATATCTCGTATTGATTTCTTATGCACTTAAGTCTCTCATGTGCTCTAGAACATTCCATGAGGGGTGAGACTTTGCCACTGTGCCCAGGGCTAGAGCAGCTCACCGAAGCCTTCTGTGTTGAATTAATGTATGTACCAGAGCAGCAATTATAGATAGTATGTTGCTCTAGATGCATTTCTTAGAGTGATGAGAAACTCACTTCTTTAGGAGGACTTGCTTCTTAGAAAACACCTTTCTGTTTCCACAGGAAGGTGTGCAGGTGTTTGTGACATCAGGAAATGCGGCCACTCTCTGCGCAGGTTCTAGGTCTGTGCCCTCGCCAGCCCTGAGCGCAAAGGCAAGGGGCTCTGTTCCCTGGGCCTCAATGAAAAATGGGGCATTGGCCTCAAGAACCGCCATGAGGAAGAACCGCCATGAGGCCACTGTCACCATCCCCTCGGATCAGAGGGTTTTGGTGGCTTGCTAAGACTGACACGTCTTGCGTTTGGTGGGGTTCAGATTTAAACACAGAACAATCTATCGTTCTGGTGTTCAATCATGCAATCATCCGTGAGTGTGTTGGAGAGACAGTGTGTGTGTGCACACGTGTGAATGAGCACACTCGCCCGACCCCGCAAGTCAGGGAGCCTTTAAAGCGGGATTCTGTCCCTGCGTAGAATCAGGCAAGTCACAGGAGGGCCCCGTGCAGGCAGACACCACTTGGTGAGCCCAGAGCAGTGTCTACCCAGAAGCATCAGTGGCAGGGAGTGGGTTCCCAGGGGTGCACACAGCCCTAGATTGGTGATTTCCCCTAGATTGGTGATATTCTGTGTTTTAAGGTAGCTGCCAGGTTCATACCATATGCTTTGGCACGTATGAAGTTTGCTGTAGAAAGGGCAACGGGGCTACAGCCAGCGACATGAACTTCCCTCAGTGGCCAAAGTCCTAATGACTTTGAGAAACAGTCCAGCCCTTTGGCTGCAGGCGCTTACGCGTAGCTCAGCTTCACATCTGTCTTTTACCCTCGGTCAGGTGCGCTCGGATTTCGGTAGAGTCCACAGGTGACGTGGTCTCGGCTCAGCGGGGTGCAGCGATTTCCGTCTGCTCCTACAGCACAGCTGTCCCCGAGCACGGGCGCAGGAGCTCGGGTCTCAGCTATGCAGAGACGGACCTCTCTGCGGAGGGCTGGGCTCGCACCCTGGCAGGCATCGTGACGTCTGCACGAAAGGAAAAAGGAGTCTTTGAGATCCTGTATTTCAAAGACTGGGCCTTCAGCTTTTAACTGTGCAAGGACCCCCAGCAGGAGGGTCCGAGCCAATTACGTTGAAGCCCAGATGTCGCTCACCTTGTTGGATGGTGAAGTCAATGCATGTCCCCTAGCCAGACCACTGGAGCCTCTGCCCCGCGCACGGAGAGCCGGAGGGCGAAAGCTGACTGCCTTCGTCTCCCTTTATATTTTCAGGGTGTGCGCTGGGTTTACTGGCTCCTCAGGCGTGATGCCACACTGTGCGCACTCTTCATTTCTGTAGGATCACGTGCCCTGGCCCCTGGCCAGCGACCCCCGTACCCTCCCGAGAGAGGAGTGTTCTACACCATGCCGCCGCCGGATGTGGCCATGCTGTGCGTGTGGCCGAGGGCGTCTGAGCGGCTTCGGGGGTTACTTTATCACGATTTCAGGGACGCACAGGTTTCCAGTGCCGGTCGAGCCCTGCCCCGGTGCCGTGGGACCCGTCAGGGAAGGCAAAGATGCAGGAAACGAAGGCATGTTGGCCCCGAAAGGGAAAGAAGCCAGTCGGGCTTTCTGAGCCCCCGAGACGTGGATTGTTCGCTATTGCAGACTTTCCCAGTGAGAACTGGCTAACGGGGCCGTCTTGTCCCCACGCCCTCATTTGGAGCCTGAGGTCCGCGCATCCTCCTGTGAAGGTGCCCCAGACCCACGCGGATCCAGGCCGCAGGGTCTTCACGGGGGCACAGTGACCGGAATCCACAGCCAGGACGCGCGCCCCTGCTACCTGCCGAGATGGGGACAGCTTCAATAATAGGTGCCCAGTGCGCATTTCTCAGCCCGAATGTTTATGGAGTGTCACATACCCTATAAAGAGACTGTCACAATCTGTGGCATATGTGTTGGAATGTTGGCAGGACAGAATGATCAGAAACCAAGCATAGAAACAACCCCGTTTGCTGGCTTTCTTCCTGGTGAGATCTTGGGACCCATCCAGCCCGGCCCGTCTTAGTTCAGACGTCGGTGTGGCGCACGATGACAGACGTGCCAGAGTCACTGTCACCTGTCCCCTCGCCCTGTCCTCCTCACGTCCCTGGCAGGTGGGTAGGACAGATCGCATCCCCATTTTAGACTCGAGGGACCGGGGAAGAGGAAGGATGAGTGGCTTTATGCAATCCAGGAGACCACGGAGCTCTGGCAGAGCTGTGTTCGCCGGTTATAAATTCCACATTATTTATATTATGTCCGTGCTTCTCAACGTGTGTTCTGCAGAAAGCTTCTTACACAGATTATAAAAAATGTTCTCTGAGTACAGGACATATGTTTACAAGTATGGGGAATGCTAGGCTCCACGAAACAGAATTTTGTCACCGTGGGGCTGCTCAGAGCCTGACCAGGCTTTGGTGCATCATGGCTCTCAGAGGAGGGGGCTGCCACACTCTGGCTCTTGAATGTGGGTCTCGACTCTTAATGCCCCACAGTAGTGCCCTATGTCAGTGTGGTGGCTGCCAAGCACGTCCCTTCTGTGGCCATGTGACTTGCTTTGGCCTGTGAGATATTGTAGGACACGAGAAGGTAGAGTCTTAGATGTGTTGTGGGAATGCTTTGCCCTCTTTTACTGCAAGGAAAAAAAATACCTGGGCAGCTGCTAGTCCAAGCAGGATGAAAGAGCCTAGCCAGCTTAGAATCCAGCTTAGATTGGCCAAACTCTGCCTGACCTGTGGACACATGGGAGGCAGATGCCACTGAGCCCGAGTTCTGGGTGGCAGTCCGTGCAGCATCGCCATAGCAGTAGGTGATAAGAATGCAGTCTTTCTCTCTTTTTTGACCATTGAACCCATTGTTCATTGAGTGGTTGCAGAACAGGCTTGGAGGAAAATCTGCAATTCACCCTGTGGCTCTGCCAGGAAAGGTGTTCAAACCGGCTGGCCTCAATGCAGAACCTTTGAGGGCTTCTCCACATGCTGGCATCCCAGTGCCGTGAGTCCGGGGGGAATGAGGTATCCTGGTGCCACGGCTCACTCGGGAAATGTTGGGGTACATGGTATCTCCTGCCACCTCTCCGAAGGGCTTTTCACATCTTCCTGCTCTAAGCCTGCCATGGGGTGGGTCTCCATGACATCAGGACAGCCAGCAGAGAGATGGCCACCCCTCTGCCACCGCAGGGCCTCCCCGTCCTGATGAGATCTGACCAGGCAGCTGGCATCTTCCAAGTTTATGGGAAGATCTTTATCCCAGAAAAAGGCAAGTGTTTTCTTTCTTTAGCCCCGGTAAGAAATCCTGGAAGAAACCCCAATAACTCAGAACAGATGAAGTGTGACCTATCTAAGATTTGTAATCCGTCAACACTGCCACTCCCCTGGAGACTTTTTCCCTTCTGGCTCAGAGGGAGGTCATTCTTCAACCATTCAAAGCATCTTCGGACTTGCTGTGTCCCCGGCTTTGGAGAAGGGCAGGCTGGGTTGAAAGACTGAGCAGGAAGCAGCGACGTCACTGCCTTTCTGTCCCCATCCTTGACGAGGCAGGGAGCACTGACCTCCTGCACCCGCGGTATTGATCTTTCATTCTTTCCAGGAGGAAGCAGTGGGCTGTTGGGAAGAGGGCGAGGAGACCTGGGTGCTTTATCCTGAGAGCAACGTTGTGATTAAAGCATAGCCAACTGGCTCCTCCTCGTCCTTACCCTCATTTAAGACCCAGAGAGAATAAGAACGTAGACATGAGGGGCCGTGGTGGGCGCAGAGCATCCACAGAAGCTGGTGAAGAGTCTCATATACAAATCCTTCAGAATGGATTTGTTCTGTCTTAAGAAGAGTCGCCGTAAGATAAGTCTAACGTGTTCTGGGTGGGATCTGAAATAGACAAACATGAGTGGATTTTTCTCCAAATCGCAGATAGCTTTGCTTGAAGCCTGAGAAACCTAAAATGAGAGAAATCCAAGGTGCAGAACAGGTAAATGTCTGGCACTCACTAACTTGGAAGGGAGTCTGTGGGAAACATACAACCTGGAGGTTGACGACCGTGGCTCCAGGGCGGATCGGCCCCTCCCTGCTTGTGTAAATAAAGCTTTACTGAAACACAGCCATGCTCGTCCATTTCTGGGTCATCTGTGGTTGCATTCACGCGACGAGGGTGAACTGACTAATTGTCACAGAGACCACTTGGCCTGCAAAGTCTAAAACATTTACCGTCGTGTCCTTCGCAGAGAAGTTGCTGACCCCTGATATAAACCATTCCTAAATAGAATTCCCGTATCTCAAGCAGGCTTCTAAGAGACACGGGGTTTCTGAGGGTCATGTCAAGAAAGTCAGCTGACCTAACTTCTCACCCTCTGCTCTCCTGATCTGTGTACGAGGCTGACCCCTGAATGAGGGAGCCGATTGAATCATGGCATGTGCTATTGTGACCTCACTCTGTGGCCTCAGTCTAGCCAGGGACAGTTTCCAGAGAGCAGGAGCAAGGGGTCATTGGACCCCCAGGAGTGACCCTCAGCTCCTGGCTGTGGCAGATGGTCCCGAGGCAAGGTCCCTGTGGTTACCCAGAGGCCCCTCTGCAGGACCGAGCCCTACAGTAGAAGCCACACACTTTCTTTGGCTCTTCTCCTCCCTGTCTCTCCATTTCCCCCCCTGTGTTTCCTGGGTCCCCTGGCAGGTCAGCTATCAGTTCCTAAGACCTGTCTCGGGGGTAACCAACCTAAGCCACAAGTATTTACTAGGCACTTACTCTGAGCCAGGCTGTGGGGAGGCACTTGGGTGGAAAGAGGCAGTGGAGAGGGACCCAAAGCTTTATCTTCACTGGCTTCCCGGCAAACCCATCAGCCATCCCAGCTCAGAGCCCACCTCAGCCACTGCATTTTCATGAGACCTTGGTCCTTGAAGGACTAGTCCCAAGCAGAACTGCACACTGGGATGCTCTGCTTGCTTCCCAAGGTGTCACCCAGGCAGATGCCAAACGCAGTGCAGTGTGCCCCCCAGTTCTGGACAGCGTCTCGGGCCCAGTCACACCTAACACACACCTGCTTACGATCCTCAGGAGTCCCCTGGAGAACATTTCAATTCTGTCCAATAGTCACACTATTTATGGGATCTTCCAAAGATGAGGGATGCTAGAAAAGCTATAGAATTATAGAAATATAGGTACTGTCACCTCTACAAAATGAGGGAGAAGAATAATTTTTAAAAATGAGTGGAAAGAAAGGTCAGGAATCCAAAAGCACAGGAATAAAAATAATAACAATAGCCCACATATTAGCATTCTACAAAGCACTTCCCCAGGCTAAGGGCATAAACAGATTTCAGAAGGCTTTGCTTAAATTCACTGGGCTTGGAAGACTATTATAATAACCTTATTCTGTAATCTCCCTCCTACAGGCTCAGAGGGATCAGATAACTGCTCATCATTGGACATAGCTCGTTGAGAAACAGAGCTTTTAACTCTAAATGTCCTCCCAGCATTCCTGAGGCTGGCTCGGTGGGGGATCCATGTGACAGGGGAGCAAAGGGAAAAGACAGGTGAGGCAGATGCCGTCCAGAAACAAGCCATTGTGGGCAGAGGGCTGACTCCGAAGAGGACGTGCCCGGAACATGGGAGTCGAGGGAAGTGAATTGAACAGGAGCCCAGGGTCTGACCCATATAGCTTCTCATCAGTAAGCTGGTTGTCAAATACCTTTTGGATGTGAGCAGTGTCCCGTGGGTCCTCCGTGCCAGCTTCTGACGAGAGACTCATGCCTCCCTGGATGATCCCATGTTCTTAGAAGCCTATCACCCCCACTCTGGGTCTCCACTCCAGACCCCTCTGCCCAACTGAATTTCCACGTTGGTGCCTCCCCAGCAGCAGACTTCTCAACGCCTCACCATGTCCTTCCCACCCATCCCCGTGGGATGCCCACCACCTTCTCCTTTTCCAGTGGGTTCCACGTTGGGAAATGACAACTCACGCAGGAGCCCGTTCAGAAACCTGAGGGTAGGCTTGACTCCTTCATCTCCCGTATCCCACACACCAGGCCCGCCTTAGATCTTGCTGATTCTACTCCGAATCTACCTCCGATTATGTCTCTGTGATGACTTAACTGCCTTCCGTCTTCACAGCCAGCCATTGAATGAGTTTGATATTCGTCATTAAATATGCACGAATCTTTGCCCGGAGCACATCACCGTTTGATCATGCGCTATGAGTTCCCTTTCGTTTCTTCCTATCCCCCCTCTCCTGGAACGCCAGGGTTTAAGACCTCTGACTGCCATGTGCATGTCTGGTACATGTCGCTCGCAACTTAGACTTCCACCATCATTTACTTATCTGTTCCTTTCATGATGGATGACTAGTCTTCTTCCAAATCCCACTACCACAGGCAACTTCTCAGTGAGAGACTTCTGAGAGCTTACTCCTAGTGCGGGACAGTCGGGTCATACGGGTCCCCTTCTCCATTGGGTGGTTTATCTCCTTGATTTGTAGAAGTTTATACTGGTCTGATATGAGCTGTTTGATGGCTACAGTGTGGTAGACTGTCAGAGTCCACTCCGGCTGATGTAACAGAACACCACAGATGGGGACACTTATAAACAATAGACGTGTTTGTCTCACCTTTCTGGAGGCTGGAAATGCAAGATCAAGGTGCCGGTAGATTTGATGTCTGGTAAGAGCCCTTGTCTGGGTTCACAGACGACTGCCTTCTGTGTCCTCACTTGGTGAAAGGAGCAAGGGAGGTGTCTGGGGCCTCTTCCATTGAGGGCCCTAATCCATCCACGAGGGCTCCGCCCTCTTGACCAAATCACCCCCAAAGTTGCCAACTCCAAACACCATCACTTCCAGAGTTAGGTTTGAACATATGAATCTTGGGGAGAAAACAGTCGTTTGGTCTATACGGTGGACTAAATGTGTCCCTCCCAAATTCATATGTTGAAACCCTAACACTCAGTGTGGCTGTATTTGGAGATGGGGCCACTAAGAAAGTAATGAAGGTTAAATGAGGTCATAAGGGTTGGGGCTGATGGTAGGTTAGTGTCCTAACAAAGGAAACACCCACACTGACACCAAGTTGTCTCTCTCCCGCCTTCCTCTCTCTCTTTCCCTCCCTCCCTCCCTCCCCCCATGCATGCACACACACCAGGGAAAGGCCACGTGAGGACTTCAGTAAGAAGGCGGCCATCTACAAGCCAGGAAGTGGGCTCTCACCAGAAAGCGACCAGGCCAGCCCCTTGATCTTGGACTTCAGCCTCCAGAACAGTAAGAAAATAAAGTTTTATTATTTAAGCGTTCCAGTCAATGCTGGTTTGCTATGGTAGCACGAGTAGACTAAAATAAGTGGGTTACAAATACCTTATATTCCCACTTTTATTATGGCATCGACTGTAAGATGATTTTATAAGACTGTCTTCTAAGAAATCTCACTTCAGCACAGCCGAATGTATCAATCTCTTCCTTTATGGTTTGTCGTTTGTATCTTTTTAAAAAAAATCCTTACGATCTGATGTCATATAGATAGTCTCTCATGTTTGTTTGTTTGTTTGTTTGTTTTAGAAATTGCATTATTGGTTTTTCATACTTAGGTGTTTAATCCATCTCAAATTCATTTTTGGGTATATGACACGGGGGAGTGTTTCTTCTCCCAGACCGCTGAGTTCTTCCCACTGGAGAAAGCTCCACTTGGGCACCCTCCAACCTCTTCCTCCCTTGATGCCCTCTGCCACAGGGAGAGGTAGGCTGTCTGTGATTGGCAAGTCTGGGAAGCAGCCCAGTTCAGCACCTGGCTTCTGGCTCTACTGAGTTATTTCCTGCATACTCTGTGCTCCTCCCCTGCACACCCGTGCCCGACCGGAGGGAGGCCTGCCCTGTCCAGAGGTCTCTGCAACTGGATGGGAGGCCTGTCCACACCCGGCTGCAGGAGCAGAACTGTTTGTTCTGAATTTAACCCACATCCTGCATCTTAGCCCTTACCAACGACACAGGTGCTATTCTAGCCTTTTAAAAAAGCTAGGCTCCGTAGTTGGCTTTCTATCTTGGTGTGTTCAGAAGGCAGGAGAGAAAAAGTGTGCTGCTATTGTGCCTCCTCGAAGATCCTCATGGTTGAAAAGAAGCAGTCACGTGTTGCTGGAATTCCGTCATCTTCTCTCTCAGCATCATGATGACACCCTTCCTACCCGGTGGACTGTAGGGGTGCTTCTGGCCTGCACCAGCTTCCCAGAAGCAGGCAGGTTTGGTCCTGGGTTCGGTCCTCTGTGCCATGTCTCAGTGTCAGCAACATTGGTCTCTGTGGCCAGAGAGAGCCATTCCCAACCTTGTCCTCTTTCTCTTCGTAAAATGTTCTTGACTTTTCCCAGTCTTGATTCTTCCCTAGAAATCACACTATAGGTTCGTTAAGTTCTCTGAAAAACCCTGTATTTTTATTGAAACTGCCTTGACTTTATAGGTTAATTTGGGGAGGATTGACAATTTTCATGACATTCTATCTGTCTTCTCTGTTTATTTAGGATTGCTGTCATGTCCTTACCAACAAAAGTGAGTTATCTTTGTGAACATCTTGCGCGTCCGTCGCGGGATGTATTCTCAATACCTTGCGTTTCTTTTCCTATTGTAAATGATATTTCTTAAAGGGTGTTATGTCTGGTTGTTGTTTGTTACCGGGCTAAAGGCACACTGCCAATTTTGAGGGCTAAACCTCGGAACAGGAAGCTGTACAGAAGTCTCTCATTTATACTCTGAGTTTTTCTCTGTTCTCTGGAGCTTTCCGTGTGCCAGTCACCAGAATAATGATGGTTTTTGTTCCTTCCTTCCCAATCCTTGTCACATTTATTTCTTTTTCTTGTGTCACTGTGCTGGTCAGGACCTCCAGCCCAATGGTGAACACAAATGCATATCCTTGTCCTGTTCCTGACTTTTCAGGGTCACCGTTGCTGGTATGGCTCCATAAAGTGCAATGTTTGCCGTGTGCGTTCAGATAAATATACCCAACCATGGTGGCTTCGATGACTCACTGAACATGCACACGTGTGTTCACTCACACACAACTCTTAATTCTGTGACGAGCACCCAAATACATGCGTAACACACATACAGTTGTGCTAAACTTTACTTCTCCTGACTACGTGTGACTCACTGTGATATTTTCTATTCTCTTCTATGCTGCTTTGCCCTATGCTACCCTACCTACCCTTCCCTGCCCTACCCTGTCCTAACCCCTCTATCCTACCTTATCCTACCCTACCGTACCCTGTCCTACCCTACCCTATTCCATTCTCTTTCATTAATATTTTCACCAAAAATTATCTCATGATACTCAAATGCATGACAGCCCACAGTTTAAAAACAAGGACATTGTTATAGAAGGTTTGCAGGATCAGGAAATTCTCTTCTACTTGTAGGGCATATATTTCGTTTTGTTGTTCAAGGATGAATGAGGTCAGGTGTGAAGTATGAGGAAGAGGGGCTTGAGGACGACCACAGGGACCTGGAGAAGTGGCCTTGTTACCTCCTGAGATGGGCACTGGGAGAGGCGTGTGCTGAGGGAGGCGGGAGGTCAGCAGTGTGAAGGACTCATCAGATCCCAAGTGGAGGGTTGAGGCAGCGGGATAGAGCAGTAGGGTGTGAGGGGCCCAGGCCCTGGTTCTTCCCTGGGCTTCTGTCCCTTAATATGTCTCCGTCATGTTAATGAAGGTTAACGAGCCTCCGAGGCTCCTGGGTTACTGAGCAGACACTCACCTTTACCACGGCTCGTGTTTCCCTGGAGCTTCCTCTGGGTGGGTGAGGAGGGAGGGTCCTCCAGGGCAGGTTCGGGTTTGCTGACGTCACACGTTGCAAAGACATCATAAGGCCGGGTCGATAAGATCGGCCTCGACACCTGAACACAGCTCCAAGTGACTTTTTGCTCATACAGATCTTTTTCTTTTCATCCCGAATCCAGGCAGAGACATCTGAGCTTCCTCACCTCCCCTCATACAAGTGGGGGTTCATTCTGTCTCCGAGGTTGCAACGGTTAACAGACTTTTATTTGGGGGTCTTGCTTCTGGCTCCCCCAATTTGCATGGGTTTTCAGCCTCATCTGTTGCTGATTTCTTGGTGTTAAAGCTGAAGCTTGTATTTCCAAGTTCACCTGTCCCCCTCACCTGCCCTCCTCACCTGTCCCCCTCACCTGTCCCCCTCACCTGCCCCCCTCACCTCCCTCCCTCTCCTGCCCCCCTCACCTGCCCTCCTCACCTGTCCCCCTCACCTGCCTGCTGACCCCAGGAGCCGCAGACTTAGCTAGGGGCTTGTCACTCTGGCTTGTAATTCTCTTGTGATGCCTGAAATCAGGGATGTATCTTTTCTTAGAATCTTAGAAATGCACTTAAATTACATTTTCTTATATTTTGCCCAGTATATCTGGGGTTAATTCTTGGGTTATTTTACTAAGGTCTGGATGTTTGTGTCCCTCTGTTTGGAGGTGTGGCCTTTGGGAGGTGATTAGGTCACGGCGGTGGAACCTTCATGAACGGGATTCGTGTCCTTACACGAGGAGACCCTGAAGACCTCCCTCACCCTTGCGCTGTGTGAGGACACAGGGAGATGACGGCCTTCAGCAGACACCAAACCGTAGACTTCCGCCTCCAGAACCGCAAGAAACACATGTCTGTGCCTTATAAGCCAGCCGGCTGTGGCGCTCCGTCACGCAGATGGCCGTCTTGCCAGCATCACGAGTCCTGCAGAGAGATCCTGCCAAACACACGCGACTACATACAAAGGTTTTTCCTTTGCCCTTAGGATAAGGTCCCAGATCTTCATGTGAGACCCTCCCCCTCGCCTCCCACCCCTCTCAACCTTCTCATTCTTTCCGCTTCGGTCTCCCAGGACCTCCAAGCCTCTAAATGCCTGTGGACGCTTGTCATCTCCAGCTTCTCACGCCCGCTCTTCCCTCCACATCTGGCTCTAGCCTCGCCTGCCGCTCCTGGTCCTTCACCTGCCTAAGCCTGTTCTGTCCTTGGCTCTCGTCTGGGTGTCCTCTCCCCGGGAGAACCTCCATGTTCCCCAAGACTGACATAACTCCAGTTTCTCCTGTTACGTACAGCCTCACACCGCACTCTGTGCCTTTCCCAGAGCGCTGACACAAACTATTACTTAGCAGTAACTTGAACAGTTAGCAGCGAGTGTCGTAGCATGATTCCGCGAGAAGGCCGTGAGAGTCAGCGATTGGAAGTCTGTCTCGCCCACCGGACTCCGAACTCCAGAAGAGCAGGAGTATCTCCTTCTTTGCTGGATCGCCACGCCTGGCGCTGCGGCGGGTGCTCTGAAGGCTGGTGACACGAGGACTCTGTGCGTGCACAAGGGAATGAACGAAACGCAAAGCCGAGCGAGTCTTTCTTGCATAAGACCTTTCCTGTGCCTCACCGCCACAGGATCCAGAAGACGCTCGGCTCGGCTCGGAGATCAAAGCCTCATTGAGACACAGTCCACGGAGCGCCAAGGGGACTTCAGTGTATCCAGTGTCTCAGCGAATTTAGGGAGCCGTGCGCCATAACCACTATTTAATTCTGGAATATTCTCATCACCCCAAAAGGAGCTGTGTACCCATCAATACGCAATCCCCAGGGTCCAGGACCCACCAGCCTACTTTCTTTTCATACGGAGTTGCCAGTTCGGGGCATTTCATGTGAATGGAACCACACAATACATGTTTTGGTGTCTGTCTGGGTTTTTTTTTTTTTTTTTTCACTTCACATGATGTTTTCAAAGCTCATCCGTGTTGTAGCCAGGATCACGGCATTCCTTTTTACGGCTGCACGATAATTCACCTGTGTGGATGTAAGATACTTTGTTTGCGCCTACGTCAGTGAGGGGCATTTGGGCTGTTTTCCACTTCGGGGCGATTGTGAACGGTGTTGCTACGGACGGGAGAAAGCTGCGGATTCGAGTCTGGACTCCGCCCTCATGGCCGGCCTCACCGCTTCGCCTCGTTCGGAGTCGTGTGCGCGCGTAAGACCGTGACACCCCCGAGCCCTCGTCCACTAACACAGAACAGCAGATCGCCCCAGAAGGTGGGGGAGTGTGTGAGGCTTCTCCAGTTTCATTTCGTGACTTGTTTGTAGACGTTGTGTTAGTAAATTAATGGTTACTGTCTGGTGCTCAGTTGTAGCCTTATTTGCTACAAGAGGAAGAGTTAATAGAGGTTTGTAATTAGATATTAAACCACTAACAAATTAAATGTAAATTATGAGATCTGTTATTAATAGAGAAGAATGCAGGATAGTGGAGAGCAAGTGTTTCATGCTAGAGAAGCGGGTGTGAGTATTTATACGTGTGTGTACACACTCACGCACACACACACATACAGACACACTCACACACAGACACACTCACACACTCACGCACACACACACTCACACACTCACACACACTCACGCACACACATACAGACACACGCACACACACTCACACACTCACGCACACACATACAGACACACTCACGCACACACACATACAGACACACTCACACACAGACACACACTCACGCACACACACACATACAGACACACTCACGCACACACACATGCAGACACACTCACACACAGACACACTCTCACACACACTCACGCACGCACACACATACAGACACACTCACACACAGACACACACTCACGCACACATACATACAGACACGCTCACACACACTCGCACACACACATACAGACACATGCTCACACACACACATACATACAGACACACTCACACACAGACACACTCACACACTCACGCACACACATATACAGACACACTCACACACACAGACACACTCACACACTCACGCACACACATGCAGACACACTCACACACACATGCAGACACACTCACGCACACACACATACAGACACACTCACGCACACACACATACAGACACACTCACGCACACATACAGACACACACACAGACACACTCACACACTCACGCACACACATGCAGACACACTCACACACACATACAGACACACTCACGCACACACACATACAGACACACTCACACACAGAGACACACTCACGCACACACATGCAGACACACTCACACACATACAGACACACTCACGCACACACACATACAGACACACACACACAGACACACACTCACGCACACACACATACAGACACACTCACACACACACACACACACACACACACACATATATAATTTTTAACTGAAAGTCTCTGCTTTCCAGCAGCACCAGAAGGTAGGCAGTACTTTCTCACCTCAGGAACTTTAACTTTGCCGTCCCTGCTGCTGGAAGGTTGCACTCTGAATTCTTCTTTCTCGACTAACTCCTCTTCTTCCAGGAAGCCTTCTTGGCTTACTTCCACGGCACTGGAATTTCCCCTGCCAAGGTGCCTGTGTTTTCTCCTGCCTCCCCACCAGGCCAGGGCTACACGATGCAAGGGTCATGCGTGATATATATATATATATATATATATATATGATATATATATGTCATATATATATACACACATATATATGGAATATACATTGTGTGTGTATATACACAATATTGCATATACATTGTATATATATTTGTATATATATTTATAAACAATATTGTAAAACATTGCATATATGTGTACATATATAGTATTGCACACACACTGCACACAGACATATAAACACAATGTATACACAATATGCCTTTATGTTTATCTTACTGGTCTTTGTCCCCCCAGAGCCTGACAGTGTGCTGACACAGAGGAGGCATTACTGAACACGTGCTCGGTGTATGAATGGCTGGCTTCTCACTGCATAGTTGCGGGGGGGACATGTAATTCATCGTCCCAATCGGGTCTGCCGAAAGTGAACAGGGTGCTATTAGTAACCTTGCTCAGAACCACAGGCCCGTCCCGAAGCTGTCCTGGACAATTTGAGATGCATGGTGCCCTGTATGTAATGATGGGAGCCCCAGAGGGAAGGAGAGGTGAGCTAGTGTGGGGGCTGGCTGGCGGGAGTTGGATATGGGACGGAGGCCAGTCCCTCGGAAGCCACCTCCTTTGCAATGACAATTAGTCCGTGTAGAATTAAAGCATAGCATTTTTGGGAAGGACACACCTTAGGGAAAACTTGTAAATAATTTGTGACTCATGGGGCTGAAACACTTAGTTTTATTAGTTTTATTATATTCTATCAAAATTTGCTATGTCCCACTGAACGCTCACATCTCTGAGCATTCTGTCACCCTATAGACCAGAGGCTGGCAAACTATTGCCCGTGGGTCAAGCCCATCATTTGGCCCAGAACTTGTTTTCTGAATAAAGTTTTATTGAAACATAGCCATACTCTATGCTTACATTTTATCTATAGCAGCTTTCAAACTATAATTGCAGACTTGAATTGTGGTGACAGGGACCTGGATGGCCCTCAAACCAAAAATATTTATTATCTGCCCTTTTATAAAGATCGGTGATGGTACAAACCTCTAGAAACACAGAATGCACTCTTTACATAATACCAGCCCAGAGAAGCTGATCCAAGGCGTTCGGGTGCCGG
The DNA here is from genome assembly GCA_030068075.1 of Paguma larvata. Classification (NCBI taxonomy): domain Eukaryota; kingdom Metazoa; phylum Chordata; class Mammalia; order Carnivora; family Viverridae; genus Paguma; species Paguma larvata. The sequence continues at coordinate 2,580,250 of CM057833.1, forward strand.
CTGACAGTGCCAGGGTCTGGTCCTTGCAGGCGACACAACCCTTTTCCTCCGCCCTGTTAGGTTGGCCTAGGGCTGGGGCCCATGAATCAGACTGATAAGGCAGGTTAACAGGGGAAAAGGCTTATTACGTATGCGCACAAGAGCCTCATAGAAAAGCAGCTGGGACCCAGCGAGTCAGTTAGACCCAGAGGCTCATATACATTTTAACCGAGGGTGACAAATTGTGGAGAAGGGACAGGTCAAAGGCAAACGTCAGGTCCATTGTGGACTTTGGTTTGGGGGGGAGGGTAACGGGGGCAGGGTTATTTTAGCAACTTTGTGTGTGGGCCCCTCTTGGTGCCGTCTCATTTCTGCTGACAAAGGTGGTCCTTCCCTTCCAGGTACAGGAGAGGACACCTTCCAAGGGAAATGCATGTCCTGCTTTGAGGCAGGGGAGGGGGGGCAGAGTTTCTCCTGCGTCTGCTGTTTCTTAATTGCATCCAGGCTCAAAATACTCTTTTTGCCAAAGCGGCATATTTTCAGGTGGTGTATTCTGATTCCCTTCATCCTACGACTTCCTGGCTACGACGGGTACTAATGCCCGCTGCGGCCTAAACAAATTACCTGCCTCTTCCTGCCTCAGTTTCCTCGTGTGCCGGCACAGGTAACATTGCCCCCGTGTCTCCTGGGAAGCCTGCTGGGGCGGTCACGTGGGATGACGCCATGAGCCGCTTTGTAACAGCTGTCTCCACAAAATGCAGCGGAATGCTGGCCCTGGGCTGGGTGGGGGGGGACCAGGGAGGGGGCGGTGGCAGGCCCCCAGAGCTCAGTCCAAATGGGTAACTAACTGCTCGCTGCACTTAAGAGCCCTCTTGTTCCAACTGCAGATAAAAGGGACGTTTCCAAGGATCCTTTGTTCACGGAGTGGGTTTGCATTTGCCAATGGCTGAATTTCCCTGCGGGACGCATGACTAATTGTGAAATGGCTTTGGAGTTAAACGTTCAGTTACTCTTGACGGTGGTGACGGGATTTGCATTTGAAATGCACCGACCGGCTGTGAGCTTGAAAGCTTGGAGGGGCAGGTTTCAGGAGTTCTGGGCTCTTCCTAGAGTCAGCAGTAATTTTCCGTGCCTGCAATGCCCCTCACCCACCGGGACTGGGGAGAACTTTCTCCAGCAGCTTGGACTCACTGGTGGGTCCACAGAGAATTCTTGATTTGGAAACAGGAGAAAGAAAGCCAGGCTAAAAATAAAGCTGCGCCGTTAAGTGCACGCGGACTATTTGTGGAGAAGTCCGAGTCTTTTGAGGTAAAAAATCAATTTATGAAGAAAAACAAAGTTCGCCCCCCAGAAAGTTGCTCGCTCCGTTCACTCCGGGATTATACTTGCATGGAAAGCAGACTCCGCGATAGTGCTTCATGAAGAGTGGGGATTACCATTGGATTTGGATGCTTTTTGTACATTCAATTTCCAGAGACATTTAAATGAATTGCCTGATTAAGCCTTAGTCAATTTATTTTTTTAATTCATTTGATTTTTTTTAAGTCACTTTTTTTTTAGGTGGAAAACATCTAGGCCTTGGCGTGGAATCGTGACTGCTGGTGGATCTATTGTCTCTAGCCGCGGATGTCGGTTTTCCTACGAAAGGAAAGTTAAAATGGGTCGTAGAGATATTTTAAAACTATGTATGAGAAATCATTTGCAAATCATACATTTGATAAGGATTTAATATCTAAAATGTATAAGGAACTCATACAACTCAAGAGCAAACAATGATCCAATTAAAAATGAGCAGAACAACTGCACAGATGGGGGTGCCCGCGTGGCTCAGTCGGATGAGTGTCCGACTCTTGATTTTGTCTCAGGTCAGAATCTCAAGGTTCGTGAGATCCGGCCCCATGTCAGGCTCTGTGCTGATGGTGCCGAGCCTGCTTGGGATTCTCTCTCTCTCTCTCTGCCCTTTCCCTGCTCACTCATGTGCACATGCACTCTCTCTCTCTCAAAATAAATAAATAATAAACTTAAAAGAAAAAAACCGAATAGACATTTTTCCAAAGAATACACAAATGGCCAACAAATACATGAAAAAATGCTCAACGTCACTTATCTTCAGGGAAATGCAAATCAAAACCACAGTGAAATATCACCTCACATCTGTGAACGACTATCAGCAAGAAGACAAGAGGTAACAAGTGTTGGAGAGCACGTGGAGAAAAGGCAACGCTCACGCACTGTTGGTAGACACGTAAAGTGTTGCAGCCACTGCAGAAACAGTCTGGAGGTTCCTGAAAAACTGAAAATAGAATCCAGCAATCTCTCTTCTGGGGTATTTATCTGGAGGAAATGAGAACAGGATCTTAAAGACACAGCTGCTCTCCCATGTGTATTGTGTCATTATTCACAATAGCCAAGACATGGAAGCCGCCTGTGTGGATACATAAGGTGTCACACACATACACACACACACACACACACACACACACACATGCTGGAATATTATTCAGCCATGAGAAAGATGGTACTTCTGCCATTTGTAACAATGAGGATGGACCATGAGGGCATTATGCTAAGTGAGATAAGTCAGACAGAGAAAGACACATGCCGTATAATATTACTTACACATGGAATCTAAAAAAGCCAAATTCAAAGGTGCAGAGAGTAGAGTGGTTAGCGGGGGCTGAGGGGGGGTGGGGAAATGGGGGCAAAGTTGGTCAAAGGGTACAAGCTTCCAATTATAAATGGAATAAGACCTGGGGCTCTAATGTAAAACATAGTGACTGTATCGTGTACTCGAAAGTTGCTAAAAGAGTAGATCTTAAGTGTTCTCATCACGGAAAAGAAATGGTGATTATGTGATGTATTGTAGACGTTTGCTGACACTATGGTGATTATCACCTTGCAACATGTAAGTGTATCAAATCGACACATTGCATGCCTTAAACTAACATGACGTTATGTGTCAATTATAGCACAAGAAAGCTGAAAAATTTTTAAAAACACACTGTTACTCTATCTCTAGAAGGCTGGCCCCATGGAGAAGTCAGCTGGCCCCAGAGTAGAGTGGAGGCTATGGGCTGTGGGCCAACTACGGGATGCAATGCCTGGATTTAAATCCACTTCCTGGAAGCGAGACTGCTGTAGACTGAATGTTTGTGTCCTTCTGAATTCACATGCTGAAATCCCGACCCCCAAGGTGGCACTTCTGGGAAGTGATTAGGTCATGAGTGTGTGCCCTTATCAAAGGGAGCCCAGAGAGCTTCCTTCCTCTCCTGCCACATGAGGACACAAGGACAAGACAGTTGTCCATGACCCAGACAAGGGCTCCCGCCAGACACCAGATCTGCTGGAGTCTTGATCTTGGACTTCCGGTCTCCAGAGAAAGAGGCGTTTGTTGGTTTAAGCCATGTAGTCTGTGGTGTTTTTGTTAGAGCAGCCCGAATGGACTGAGGGTACTCAATCTCTCTGCCTTGGTTTCCTTTTTCATACATCGTGACAGAATGCACTCACCTCATAAGCTGTTACAGGATGGACGGGAAAGATCCACATAAAAGGGCTAAGCAAAAGACCTACTATGCACCAGGTGTTATGCTGAGTCCTGGGCTCAGCTCGATTCCATTTACTCCCCGCCCCCAATCCCATGACAAAGGAGGCTGAAGGAGGATCTGTGCCATGTTGATCCCTGTAGCCCTGAAGCCTGGCACACAGTAGGGCTTCATAAACTTTGAGAAGTCGAAGCGTGTGGGCCACTTTGTGGGTGTTCTCCCTCCACAGTCTCTTAGGGGATTTGCACCCAGATTACAGTTAACCCAAGTCTCACTGACACCAAAGTTCACTTGGGGAGCCATGAGTCGGCCCTTGCAAAGCTAGGTGGCATTAGTTCTCAACACCTGCCTGCCCGGAATGGGCTTAGAAATCATAAATTGGGTTTTCCTAGGTCTGTTTTTGTCAGTCGATTAGCGCTGTCCATGGTGCCATCTGTGATCTGGACTGAGCCTTTGCCAGGTGATGAGGCTGTGAGCACCTCCAAGGAAAGACTTGACTTTCTCGTCTTCTCTTTGCATGCCTTTTGGTGCCCTCGGAACTTGTCTAGCAAGGGGGTCTGTGCACAGGGCACACGCTGGCAACTTGGTTACTAGTTGAATTCAGGTAAAAGAAAACGGCGTGAGGATTTGGGAAAGGGTGTGGGCAGGGGATGGAGACTTCCCCCTGGTCAGTGCAGAGCTGGAGGCCACATCTCGCTTGTATTTGTCAGAGTCTCAAAGCCAGGCAGGGGAGGAGGGGAGCTTCATGGGGAAGCAGGGGTTGGTGGGCCTGGAGAAGCTGGCGGTGGCCAACTAGAGAGGATGAGTGTCCCATGTGACTAGTTAGGCGAGCACACGTGGCTTTCTGCAGGTCGGCCCTGAGTTGGGAGAAGGAGCAAAGGTTGGGGAGGCTGGCAGATACTGACCACATCCTGGCCATTTGGGGCCGATCACCGAGGTTTCCGTGGGCTTCAGTCTTGGACCAGTTGCTGCAGGCTGTGGATCAGAGTTCTATGTTCATCCATGGTCTGGTTGTTGTCTGTTTTCAGTCTCGCTGCCCACAGATTTGGATGCCTATACTGTCTGTCCTCCAAGCTGCAGATAGGGACTCTACTGCCCTGCAGACAGCTCCACCTGGATGCCCCCAGGTACCTTACACTCAGCATCATCTGCCATCCTTCAGATCCGACCCTTCTATGTCCTGACCTCAATAAAATGTCCCCTGTCCACCTCTTCCCAGTCCTGACATTCTGTTCCTGCTCCTTCCCTGCCTCATCAACCAGGACCTCAACACCAGCCCCTGCCCACATCTCTCCTGACCCCAGCCCTCTCTCTCCTAGCTCTCTGCCTTCACCATCGCCCAGGAGCCTGATGTTACCTTCACCTGAACACCTAGGCCAGGATGCCTTGCCCCAGTGTATCTCCCCTCCCTCCCCCACAATCTGGTCTCCCAGGTAAGGGGGGCATCTTCCAAAGTGCAAACCCACTGTGTTATTGTCCTGCCCCACCCTCCACTGAGTACATTAGCCCTCACATGGCAGGGTGGCAGAGGGCACTGTCACTGCTCAGGAACTTCACCTGCACAGAGGTTGGGGTTGGGAGTAGGTTTCCTGGAACTTTCCTTCCCCACCTGTTTGGGTATGGGTGACGTGGATGAAAACTCCGGCTCCTTCAAGAAGCATTTTGGAGGGTCACCTTCTGAGACCCCTCCCACCGATCTTGTGGAGCCCCACAATGTGGAATATTCCAGATGTTACATTATAATGCCTCATTAGGAAGCCTGTCTCTGGAATTAGGCTGTGAGCTCCCTGCTCTGGGGCCCTAGGTAAGTCCTGTTCACCATCGAAGTCACAGCATCCAGCATGGGGTCTGGACAGGTATCCATAGCGGGCATTCGATAGTTATCTGTTGAAAGAACGGGGCCAGTTTCCAACCCTACACGTTGGCACAGCACCACCCACCGGCCTGGGTAATAGCCAAATGGGGGAAGTGCATTTAGACCTCTTGGCACCTTGCTATCAATTGGCGAGGGTCTGGTGCTGTGTATTTGACCCCTGACACCATAAGCAGCCTACCCAGGCCATGGCCAGATGCCACTGTCCCACCGCAAAGCCAGGAGCAGCCAGTGGGGTATCAACAAGGAATATGCACCAGAGTGAGGATGGGCAGCTCTCTGGTGGAAGGCAGATAGGAGCCTACCAACCTGGGGTCTATCCCTGGCAGATCAACTCCAGAAAGAGGGTAGCGTTTCTCCTACAGATGGGTAGGGGGGCTGAAACAAGTGTCGTAAAATACAAAATGCTCTGCTGATTGCTATGTGTGGGTTAGGCGAACATTATTCCCCTTCTGGGTGTAAATGTTTTAGACTTTTTTGTTGAGCTAAAATTCATATAGCATAAAATTAATCATTTTAAAGTGAACAGTTCCACATTTAAATGAAACCATGACATTTAGTGAATTCGCAATGTTGTACAGCCGCTCTCTACTTCCAAAACATTCTTATCACCCCAAAAGGAAACTTGTACCCATTAGTGATCACCCCAACTTTCCTCTCCCCCCAGTCTCTGGCAACCACCAATCTTGTTTCTGTCTCTAAGGACTGACCGGACCCATTCCGGTTGTGCTGTATACATGCACGGCCATTTGGGTCTTACTTCTTTCATTCATCATGACGTTTTCAGGTTCGTCCGCGCTGTAGTGTGTGCCAGTGTTTCATTTCTTTTATGACTGAGGAATATTCCACTGTATGGACATGCATGCTTCAACCTGTTTGTCCTTTTGCCCATCAGTGGGGTTTGGGTTGTTTCCACCTGCAGCTGTTGTGTGGAGTGCTACAGATGTTAATTTTATGTTTGCGTAAATATGAAGATGAAGTTGCAGCTGGGCCCCACAGAGACACTGCCATCTCTGGGCACATGAGGAGGAGGAGCAGGGATGTCCTGGGTCTCCCTACTCCCTTATCTTGCCTACAGCATCTTTCCTCATATATTTGACACGCTGGCCTTCTGCATCATATGACATTTAAACAAAAGAGTATCCTCCCTTAAAAGGATCCTTGAAACCCCTACTCTTCTCCATCTCTCTTTGAAACGTTGAGAACAGTGACTTGCCCAAGGTCAACTGATTCTTTCCTTTTTTAAAAAAAAAGTTTATTTATTTTTGAGACAGAGACAGAGCATGAGTGGGGGAGGGGCAGAGAGAGAGGGAGACACAGAATGTGAAGCAAGCTCCAGGCTCTAAGCTGTCAAGCACAGAGCCTGACACAGGGCTCGAACTCACAGACCGCGAGATCATGACCTGAGCTGAAGTTGGCTGCCCAACCAACCGACCCACCCAGGCACCTCTGATTCTTTAGTGGCAGAGGTGGGACGGATTTTCTGAGTATTTCTTCATCTCTGACTCGATATCAGACTTTGCACTCGATGTTTCCATAAGTTATGCCATTTGAACCCTGCTTTGGGGGCTCTGTTCAGCTCCCTTTCCATAACTAAGACGGCTGGGCTAGTCTACAGATGGCTCCAAGACAATTTACGTGGATTTTCTGGGAATCCAGAAAAGAAACCTCATCCCCGCAATAACTGTGTGTATGCACCAAATGCCCACCATCCTTTCAGTCACAACCATGAAAACACAAGTCCTAACCTGGACAATGTAAGTTTCAAGATGGGTTCCATCCATTCAATGAGTAGTTTGTGGTTAGCTCCACTTATGGACGGTATGGGAGGTGGTGAGGGCCCCATTCATCAGAGGCATCCAAACAGATATTGAAGAACCATTTGCCAGGTATGCTATGTTGATGGAAGGGGAGGGGATTTTACTTGGGCCCCCTCTAAGGAGGGTATTATTATAATCACATTTTGCAAAAGAGGAAAGTGAGGTGCAAAAGTTAAGCATCTTGCCCAAGGCACGTGGCAGAACCAGGATTCAACTCTTTTCATTTCCAGAGTCTACTTTCTTCCCTGATAGTTGCTTTCCATCCACAAACTAAGATTATAATTTCCCACAGTTTTCAAATTCACTTTTTTATTTAACAAATATATATCATCAATATTTTTCCATATATTTGAATATTCTTCAACAGTGTAATTTTTAAAGCTGTATAGTATTTTATTATATAGATGTAGTATAATTTATTTTACCAAGCCTCTATTCTTCAACATTTAACTTGTTTCCAATTTTTCAATGGTTATAAATTTTGCTGCAAGAAACATCCCAGTAGATAAATCTTTTTGCTTCTCTGTGGTTATTTCCTTCATGTAAAAATCTCAAAAGCAAAGTTGCTGGGTCAAAGACATGCCATTTTAAAACTGCACACATATTTACAAGGCTTCCTGTGAATTCTTATGATCAAAACCATTCATAAAACCTGAATGAATTACTATATCAAACTGGCATTTACTGAACCTGATGTAGTGATAAATTAGGCTTCTGTCTGCACTTGGATTCTGGAAGTGATAGGAGACAGAAATGATTAGAAAAATATACCTGTGACTAGAAAACAGGAATGTTAATATAAGCCCAATTATTGTTATTTCTGGCTTGAGAGGATGAATAAGATAATGATGATGGCGATGATGATGATGGTGATGGTGATGATGGTGGTGATGATGGTGGTGTTGATGATGATGGTGATGATGACGGTGATGATGGTGGTGATGAGGATGGTGATGGTGATGATGGTGATGGTGATGATGGTGACAATAGTGATGATGATGGTGACGATAGTGATGATGATGATGGTGACGATAGTGATGCTATTAATAAAACCATTTCAGAAGGTTTTAGCAAAAGCCAACTATTTACGCTCAAAGCTTTATATATGTATGTATCATTTAACCCTCTCAGAAAACCTATGGGGTCGAGGATTAGCACCTTTGGCAGAGAGAGCTAATTATATCCCAGCATCTATTTCCCCCTTTCCCTTTCAGCAGTAGAACTCTGCTGTGGTATTGTGATTTATAAGAAGAAATATATACTTGGTCTCCATCCCAGTTCCTGGCACTGAGCTCTTAAAACCCTACCTAGGAATTTCCTAAGTGATGAATGATCAAGGTGTCTTTTGTTATGTTAATGAGGTAGCTTTTGGAAAAGTTCCTAGGGTACCAAAGGATGCTCAGGGAACCAACCATGAGTGGGAAGTTGAAACTTTCCATCTCCTGGAGGGGAGAGGGGCTAGAGGTTGAAGTGACCATCAGTGGCCAACAACTGAATCGATCATGCTCACCTAATGTTGCGGTCTGGACAGCTTCCAGGCTGATGGGCACATCTGCGTGCCGGGAGGGTGACACATCTCAGTTCCCTGAGGACAGAAGCTCCTGCTTTTGGACCCTTCTGGACCCCCTGCCCCAAAGAGTTTTTCCTCTGGCTGTTCAGCCGTATCCTTTATAATATTCTCTGTGATAAACTAATCAGTGTAAGTAAATGTTTCTCTGAGTTATTTGAGGCACTCCGGCACACGAACCCTCGAGGACAGGGTTATGGGACCTCTGATTTATAGCCAGTTGGTCAGAAGCACAGGTCACAAACCGGACATGAAATTGGCATCTGAAGTGGAGGGCGGTCTTGTGGGACTGAGGCCGTCGCCCGTGGGGTCTGACGCTCTCTCCGGGTAGTGCGGGACGGAACCAAACTGTAGGACGTCCAGCTTGTGTTGCCTCACCCGTGCCTCTGACTGACTGGGGGCTATTGAGAAGTAGGATGAAGAAGCCCCAGGATCCAAATGAGCCCTGAGAACCAAGCTGCCTACCTGCGACGGTTATAGGAGAAAAAAGTGAACATTTACCTTATTGAAATCTTTGTGGTTTTGGATCTTTTTGTTAGAGCAGCTGAACTTATTTTATATTTAAAAGAATTTTTAAATGTTATTTATTTTGAGAGAGAGGGGCAGAGAGAGAGGAGAGAGAATCTCAAGCAGGCTCTGCACTCTCGGTGCAGAGCCTGATGCAGGGCTCAGTCTCATGAAGCGTGAGATCATGACTTGAACAGAAATCACAAGTCAGATGCTTACCGACCGAGCCACTGAGGCCCCCTTAGCTGAACCTATTTTAAAGATGAAATAACCGAGGCTTGGCAAAGAGCCCGTAGCTAATAAGACGTGGCGACAGGGAATGAATCCAAATAGCCAGACTCCAGAATTTGCCCTCTCGGGATTTCCTCAAACCTGCTAATGACACTGAGTTGCCTCTGCGAGACAAATCCATAAAAGGACTGGCCTGAGAAGATTAAGTAATGCTTCTAGAACAGTTACCCTGGAAATATCAACGAGGCCTCCCTGGGGAAGAGAACCAGGGACAGATGGTTTGACAGAAAAAGGAAAAAAAAGAGAGGCTAAGACTTGAAGTTCTGGTGCCACCACCTCCTGGGGACCTTCCTGGGTTCCTCAGAACGTCATCAGTCTTCTTTTCTTTAAACGGGTGACAGAATGCCTACATTTTAAAACTCAGAGAAGATTAAGTAAGATATTGTGGGTGAAGGATTTAAAGCAAAACCTGACCTAGAGAAATTCCTCAGTGAATGATGCCTTTCTTTTCGCAAGTGTTAGTTTTCCATCAAACCACATGGCTTCCCCTGAGTACTCCCCATGTGACAAGCCCCTCGCACCTGCCGAGGGCGGGTCTCAGAGGCTGGAGCCCGGGACCCCCCCAGCTTGTGCAGGCAGGGAGCCTCACGGCCAGGGCGCGCGGCACTCACACAGTGTGGGGTCTGTGCTGGCTCGAGAAGGCCGCGGCTGGAATCCGAGAGCTGCCGCCTCCTGACCGGCCTCTGGCCGCTGCCAGCCGGAGACGGGCAGAGTTCAGGAGCCAGGACCGCACGCCTCTGCCTGCAGCTCTTCCTCTGCGAGAGAAGTTCGGCTGCCCTTGAGATGGCACCTCCTCCTGCCAGCCCAGACCGAGCCTGGGAACAGAGCGGGCGCGCAGTCAAGGCCCAGCCTCATCCTTGGGGTCCTAGCTCCCCCAGACACTCAGGGACCGAGATGGGGAGAAATGATAGGGGAGGGGGGAGGAGAGAAGGCCAAGGGAAGGGACCACCCCGTTACCCTGTCACTATTTATTATCCGGCGTAAAACAGGAAAATTAAAGTGTGCGGCTGCCAGCAGCCGAATTTAATTGAATGCCTAGGAAAAATGAAACTCGGGACAGGGACAGTTAAGGCACAATTTTAAAGATGACTGAGTGGCAGGAGTCATCTTGAGCTCCCATGGGAAGGAGCCGCGCATCTGTGTGAAATCGATGCTCGCGGGCCACCCGGGTGCAGGGAGGGCGCCGGGGCCCCGGGGAGTGAGGGGGCAGGTGATGCGGCCGCTCTCTCGCGAGCCTGCTCTCAGGATGCGTAGGAGGGAAACCAGACTTCGGCAAGCTCAAAGGCGTGTTCCCAGGAAGGGCAGAATGTTCCCGAGGGCAGGGACAGACGCCAGGAAGTTCTGCCGCGCAGAGCCAACCGGAGTCAGCTGGCCCGGAGGAGCGACGACAGGGCCGTGGGCGCAGGGGGCAGTGGGCCGTGCGTGCGGCCAGGCCAGCTGACTCATCGCTGGTCTGCAGAATTGTTGGAGACCCAGTGGGGACGGGGAAATGGCTCCAAAATGGACAAAGAAAACTATAAAATCGATATTAATAATACTTCCAAAGCCAAGTTGGAATTCTTCCCCCAGAAAATGTGCCAAGTGAAATACTGACGAACGGGGGTGGAACGGGGACGATGCCTTTCGTGTGGTGACCGAGCAGCAGCGGGCCTGGCCGGGGGGGGGCAGCGTGGGCCCCCGGGGAGAGGTGCGGCTCCTGGACCTGAGGGTCGTGAGTGCGCACGGAGTGAACTACGTCGGCCTCTCTGGTGGCCCACTGCCTCACCTGCAGGGCGGGCGTGAGGAAGACGGCACAGCCGGACTGAACCGACTTGCCTGGTATCTGGTTCTGCGGGAGCAGCTGGCACTGCTGTCAGATGGAAACCCTGTTTCGGCGGGGGGGTTCCGGAGCCCTTCAGAAGTGCCCCCTGCACACCCCCGCCACAGGGGACCTTCCAGCTCCCCTCCAATCACCTTCGAGAGCTCTCCTGGGAATGACGGCCTTTGACGGCTGGGGCACCACCTCCCTGAAAACCCACCTGCAGAACAGATGACGAGACGGCATTGAAGAGACCCCGCGGCCAGGGCGTTTCAGAGGAGCCGCGCCCCAGACAGGCCGGTCCAGGAGCTACTTCATTCCAGGAGGAGGCAGAGCCCGAGAAACAGCTACTAAAGGGCCTCCAGAAGGCGGAAAAGGCTGCCTCCCAAGGCAAAGTGGGCGGTGCCAGCTGGTCAGGGTGGAGATGATGGGGGTGTAGGACCTGGACCCGGGCAGCTCCTGACTCCCTGCACACGTCCACCCAGGACCTCTGCAGCAGGCAGGATGCTCTGGAGTTTGAATCGGCTCCTGTGTTTCCTCGGTTGGTCCCTCGGGGGGCTTCCGTCTCACCTGGAATGAAAGCCACAGGCTTCTCGATGCCGCCCTCCTGTGGGAAGGGGGCCTCATCCTTACCCTCTGTCCTCTGCTCACCATGAAGCTTTCCCTGCTGGCCCTTTGGCCCTGCCTCAGGACCTTTGCACATACTGATGGAGGCCAAAAGGTTTTTGTTCCTGTTTATGTTTGCTCTACCTCCTGGAGGTCCTGTGATAGTGACCGAAAGTTTATGTTTCCTGTGCCCCCTGGAGTTTCTATTTCTCAGGGATAGCCAGTTTGACCCAACTCAAGAGACCAACAAAGGAACCCCCTAACTGAAAGGCCCGAGATTTAAACGAGCCAATCAGAAGAAGACACGGCCATCCGGACTCAAAAGAACAAAGAGAAGGGGCAGAGACAGCTCATGTAACCCCACAATGTTATAAAAAGAGAACTGAATCCCGAGAGCGGGGTCCTTACCCTAAAGGAGGCCACTGCGCTGGTGCTCTGGGTCTGGACCCTAGCTCGAGCTAGCTAAGAAATCTCCTCTGCTTTTGCAGCCTCGGCGTCTGGAACTTTCTGTTCTTGGGTATTTGGGGTCTCGACCCTTACAATACACTCCCTTCCACTCGGAGCTGTCTTCCCACAGGACTGTCCTCTTACCTTCTTCAAGTTTTGCTCAGAAGCCCCCTTACTGGGAAGACTTCCCTGACTGGCACGCTTCGAATCTCAACTCCCCAGCCTCAGCTCCTCACCCCTGATTTTACTGTCCTTTATAGAAGGACTTTTAAAACATATCGTATATTTTAGTTATTTATTCTATTATTGTCTGCCTCCCTAACAGAATGTAGGCTCTGTGAGGGCAAAGGTTTCTCTCTCTCTCTCTCTTTTTTTTTAAACTCTTGTTTTCTCCAGAACTTAGGGCAGCACACGGCATATGGTGGTTAATACATATTGGTCGAATGAATAAACACCCTTGAATTTTGTCCCCAAGACAAAGCCTGTTCTTCTAGACACGTCAGCCCATTGCAGGGACAACAGCAATGAGTGTTGCCTCCGTGGAGAAGGGCCCATATTTGGTCATCAAGACCATCTCTGTGTGTCAGAAATTCCCGCCCAGGAAGGCATCCTCAGATGTTGGAGAGAGCAGAGCCAGCCTCCGGGGGCCGCTCATGGAAAAGGCCCTCGGGCTCCAGCCTGGAGCTGACGGGGCACACAGCAGTGCAGGTGTGCAGGAAGGAATCTTACCGTCACTGAAGAAAAATGTGCCCAGGGTCCCCAAGCAGGATGGGTCCTCAGCTCCCCGTCCCCATATGGTCCTGAACTCGTGGGCCACACCGGGCAGGGAACAAACTCAGGACGGACCATGCAGGTGGGGAGCCCAGGGACCCCAGCTGAGGGGCGTGAGCAGGGACTCCGCTGGACAGCTGCCCACAAGCCCAGGCAGGGGTGGAGGCAAGAGGGCAGCACAGCCCTGGGCTGGGAGAGTGGGGGCCGCCTGAGCTGGGCCCCGGGGAGCTGATTTAACACACGGCAGGGCCGCGGAGGCCGGAGAGTCAGCACAGGGCAAGCCCGGAAAACGACACGACCCCTCAGGGAGGGATTGTAAATGTCGGAGGAAAATAGTGTCCCGGGCAGGCCCCGGGTGGCCTCTGGGTGTCGCTGGGAGGGGACTCGTCCAGCCCTCCTGCGTGGGGACCTTCACCCACGACCCTTCCCGCCTGGGCTGGCGGGCGAGGCTGTCACCGCAGCCCCAGGGAGGAGCAGAAAAGTCATGATAACAGGAGACCTAAAGACTCCTGTGCTGCCTTGTCCTCTCCGGGGCGCCAGGCCGTAGCGGCCCCACTCTGGGCTTCCCGCCCTCGGCACCCATGCGCACCCGCTGCCCAGCACGGAGGCCTCCTGCCTGCTAGCCCCCTGGCTGGACAGCTGCCCCTGCCCGGCCCTCCGCCTCACAGGCTTCACCCCTGCGCTGGCCGGCTGCTCCCACGTGCAGCCCCAGGAGCCCGGAGTGGCCGGGTCCTCCTGCTGGCCTGCGACGCATGTGGCGGCTGGAGGCTCCTGTCTGTCTCCTCTGTCCACTGTTGGCACCGTGGGTCTGCTTCGGGTCGGGGATCCCTCCCTCACCGGCGGGGTGAACGGGAGGCCATGAGAAAGTCCGCGGAGCCAGGTAACAGCAGACTGACCGCGAGGTTGCTCCCCGACCTGCTTTCTCCAAGGGGAGGGGACGAGAGTGACCGGCCTCCCCCACGTGAGTCGCCCCTGCATCAGCGAGGCCCAGCCACGGCTTCCCTTGCCCGCTGGAGTTTGCGGCTTTGGGGCAGGACTGGGTTCTCGGCCCTCAATCCTGGCACGGGGTCGGGCGCACGACTATTGTCCGAATTAGCAAAGGAACAATGAACGGGGACCCAATTGTCGGACCCCGTCTCCAGGTGCCCCCCGGAACCTGCAGCATGCTCGTCTCTGGGGGAGGGTCGAAGTCACTGAAAAAAAAATTAATAACAATAGTAAATGCCAGAAGGCTGGGCCTGGCTGTACGGAGCCCCCTCCCCTTCCTCTAGCAGCACGCCCGTAGCCTGCTGTATCTCTGGCACCAAACAGAGGAAGCAGCAGCAGAGGTGGCTGGAGGAGGGGCACGGGGCCCTGGGGTCCCTTCCCGACTCCTTCCCGAGAGGCCACGCTGTGCCAGCTGGCAACGCAGTGGGATTGCAGTAGACGGGGTCACAGCCACGAACCTGCCACTTCCCGGGAGCCGGGATCCCGGGTGGCATCAGGGAAGAGTGTGAGTAACTCCAACCGACGTGACAAACGCTGTCCTGGTGACCGAGCTCTAACGCCGGAACCCCTAGGGCTTGCTCGCCAGACCTCAGCGTCCAGGACGGGCCGAGACTGGATTAAGAGGAGAGAAGGTCTCTGGGAGCCGCCGTCTCACTTGAATGTCCAGCCGTGTTCTGACCTTGGGGGTCCCTGACTACTGGTCACTGTTCTGACACTGGAGTCCTTGCCCCCAGGGACCTCAGAACGTGACCGCGTTCGGGGGGACCCAGTCTTTGAAGAGGTGGTGAAGGTGCCCGGAGATCATAGGGTGTCAGCTGAAGAAGAAGAGAAGGGGACACAGACACACAGAGGCACGCCGCGTGAGGACCCGGGGAGAGGACGGCTGTCCACAGGCCAGGGAGAGAGGCTCAGGAGGAGCCAGCCCCGTGGACGCCTCGACCTTGGCCCTCCAGCCTGCAGGACTGTGGGTGGGAGCCGAATGTCTGCCGTGTGAGCTCCCGGCTGGCGGTGCTTGCTGTCCGGACCTTGCATGCGGATCTGGGGGGCACGCGGAGGCACTGGAGAGTCTCCAAAGGGGGACCGCATCCAAAGCGAAACACACCCCACAGAGCAGAAGGCTGCGAGCTCGGGGTCCCGACAGAGACTGCAGAGGAGAGGGGATGCAGGAGGGTCCCAGCACCGAGTCCTGTGTGCCCACAGCCACCTGTGCGGCCCGGCTTTGCTTCCTGTTGGTCTGGGAGATTTGGAGTCACGAGTCAGGGCCCCTCAACCAGCCCTGGTGTTGGCAGCTCACCTGAGCCAAGCCAGGTCCCAGAGGGAGGCCCGCGATGGAATCGCCGTGCCCCAAATCGAATGACCTTCCAGAGGACGCGGCAAGGGGGAAACAGAAAAGAAATCGCCCATGAATTGTTTGGAGAGCTGGGGGTGGGGGGCTTACCCTGTTGATTCCAAAATACCATTTGTGACATCATTTTCACCCCATCAAAGAGGTGGGGTTCGGCGGGGCTCAGGAGGGGGGCAGAGTAAAGAAGAAAATTCGTGGGACGAATCAGTCTGTTTTCACACGTCGTGTTTCTGAGTATTAAGTAGCCGACAATTCTCTCGGAGAACTTGGAAAAGACTAAGAATGCCGGCAGCGTATTTGTGGTCGGAACCTCGTGTGCACCTCCGACCCGTCCGGCAGAGCTGTTCCCAGAGCGGGGGTCGCTGAGCGGGGGTCGCTGAGCGGGGCACGCCGTCGGGCGCCTTGCTCGCACGGTCCGAGCACTGACTCGCAGTGGGTGACCCTGCTGTGCACACCGTGTCCGCGGCCCCTCAGCGGACAGCACGGTGACATCATGAGTGTGTCACACGCCCCAGCTGGCACCTCCGCTGGCTGTCCTGCTCTCGACCGCTTGGTCGCGGGAGAAGGAAACAGAATATCTGATTTTTGGCAAAGTGCTGTGGGTTTTCTCGGGCTGCAGTAACAAAGCACCATCACCCGGGGGGCTTAAAAGACGAGAGTTTCTCTCTCCTGGTTCTGGAGGCCGGAAGTCTATCTATTCTGCCCCAGCTCTGGGGGCCTGAGGTCCATCCGCTCCTCCCCAGCTCGGGAGTCCAGAATCCCATCTGTCCTCTCCTGGTTCCGGGAGGCCGGAAGTCCAACACCTGGGTGTTGACAGGGACACACTCTCTCCACGGGCTCCAGGGTGCCACCCTCCTCGTCTCTTCCAGCTTCCAGTGGTCCCTGGTGTTCCCTGGCTTGTGCCTAGGTCACTCTGGTCCCTGCCCCCGTCTTCACGTGGCTGTCTTCCCTCACGTGGTCTTCCCTCGTGTGGTCTCGTCTTAGAGGGACCCCAGGAACCCAAACGGGGCCCGCCCCAATCCACCGCGATCTCCGCTTGACCGCATGGGCACAGATCCCATTTCCAAATCAGGAAACCAAGGGCTAGGGCCCCGGCGTCCCCTTCGGGGGGACACACGTCAACCCCCAAAAGCTGTTCAGGTGATCTCCCCAGCACTGTAAAGGAGGAACTCGCTTTGCTGTGTAACCCAGGCCTTAGCACGGCTAGGACGTGCCAGCCAGGAAAATCCCACCGCTGGTATCTGGAGCACGGGAGGCCGGCAGGAACCGGGGAAACCTGCCTTATTCCCTTGCTAGGCGGCCAGGAGGCATGCCTGTCTGTCAATACGATTAAGACCAGGCTACTAGAAGCTTTCCAGATGATGCCCAGAAGGGAGGGTCTGCTCTAACGGGTAGATAAGAACGAGGTGTGATGGGCACAAGGAGCGTGAGTACCTGACGGTCCAGAAGGAGGGGGATTCCTTCCCCTTCGGGGACATTTGTCCCCAGGGCGAGCTGGTTCCTATGCAAATGGAGAAGTACTCTCAGGGAGATCAAGCCTGTGCCTTTCAACCAGGCTGGCTCAGCTCAGGAATCTGACCTTCCCACCAAAGCCACCCACGGATCTAAGGGAAGCAAGGATGGACAGCCGACGCTGGCCTCGGTGCAGAGCTGGGGCCCGCCGCGCCCCCAGGTAAAAACAAACCTCACGGACACCTGCGGCTTGCTTGGGCTTCGCTGCAGACCGGCTTTCTCTGCAGGAACATTGGCCCTATTGGGGGCCAATTGGGGACACTAAGGGTGTCACGTGCACCTGCCTTTTAGGAGCCTGAAATGCGCAGCAGGGAAGCACACGGGTCTAGGGTTTGGAATGGGCGGCCCTGGCCGCCTTCTCCGCTCCCCAGATACGTCTCTGGTCCCGGGAGGGGGCAAGTTACTCACCAGCAGCTTCCAGGCACGTTGGGGACCCAAGCCATTTTGCAGCGCGTTTAATTTACAGCCGGAGCAGCCGATTCATAATTCAAACGTTACTGCCCTAAATCGCACACACGTTGGAGCAGAGTGGAGATGGAGAGATTTGGGTGCTTTTAAAGAAAACCCATAAAGCCCCCATTTCTCTCCTATTCTAGTGAGTTCTGCTCTCTTGAGCAACTTTTCAGCTCTCTGAGAATAGCATGTTTGAGCAAAAGGAGACAGTAGAAATGAAAGAAGAAAATTAAATATGAAAATTTAATTAAATCCCTCTTTGATCATTCTCCCTAGAACTGACGGAGGGGCTGTTGCCTTTCAGCCACAAATAAGATAACCACGAAGGCTAATTAGGATAAGGGACTGGCCTCGGAGGTGGGAGGGACGCGCTTATCTCCTGACCCCACATCCATTCAAACGGGCCGTTCTGATGACAGCAATCCTTGGGTCTTCAATTACTTGCCATTTCTCCTTTGTCCAGGCTCAGAGACGTATAAGTGTTCTTTGCACCTCCTATAAGACCTTTCAGCTTTGGTAGGACTCCCCAGGAAGGGCTGGGGGGCGTCTACGGGGTGAAGAGCCTCAGCAGCTGCGTGGGCAGTTTTGGTCCTTATTTTCCAGGGCTGCTGGGGAACTTCGCTTGTTTTTTTTAGTTTTTATTATTTTTTTTATTATTTTTTTTCCTAATAATTTATTGTCAACTTGGTTTCCACAAATGTAGTGGAACTTCACTTTTAAAACTAGCCCTGCCCCTCGCACACTGGGGAGCTGCCTTCCTGAAGGGAAAGAACGACACAGATAAATGAACGACCAACAAGTCGGGAGGGAGTCGGAAGCCACGCCGTGTGCACACTAACGTGGCCCTGGTGCTCTGATGTCCCACACGACGCCGGTCACCTTTCCGGTTAGACGGAGCTTCGGCCGGTTTATAAAGTGAGCACGCATCGGGGCGCTCGGGTGGCTCAGTCGGTTAAGCACATGGCTCTTGATTTCGGCTCAGGTCGTGATCTCATGGTTTGTGAGTTCAAGCCCCACGTCGGGCTCTGTGCTGACAGCTCGGAGCCTGCTTGGGATTCCCTTCTCTCTCTTTCTCTCTCTCTCTCTCTGCCCCTCCCCTGCTTGTGCTCTGGCTCTCTCTTACCCTCTCAAAATAAATAAATAAACATGAAAAAAATCTTAAAAAAGAGCAAATTTGCTTCTGTGTGCACACACGACACACACACCCGGTAGAAGTCCGTGTCTGGAGAGCATCTTTAGGAAGATGCTAAAGAAGGTTTGTGTGCTGTCACAAGTTTAGAAGTCTGAGGTGAGCCCTACGTTTTGGGAAATATGCTAACTTAACAAACTTTGCTTAGGAATGAAAAGTCCCCCTCCCCCTCGGGGGCAGAGAAAGAGAAAAAGAGGAAACTGGGGTCATGGTCAAACACAGGAAACCGTCCCCACGGCAGGCTGTGGCAGTGCAGAATTCACGCTGGTATAATTTATGGGGCGATCAAAGCCTTCCCTGGAACGATTTATGAGAAAGTATTTTGCTAAGCAAATCATGTTGCAAAGGATTTTAGGGGCATTGTTTAAATTATTAACAGAATCCATTCTTTCACAGCGTTTGGGGAGCAACATTTGCATACAACTAATATGATATACAAACTATTTTAAACGATTGCTTAAGGACACTGTCTCCCCTAACAATTTATTGAACAACATCTTTGTTTAACTTGTTTGAAAAAAATTGTATAATTTTTATTATATTTATATTATTATAAATAGATTTGTCTTTAATTTCTTGAAGATAATTTTTCATTAACTTCGGATTGGTCTTCTTTCTTTGTAGCCCAAGCTGCAGAGAAGTGCTCTGGTGATCCCTCCGTGTACCAAACCACCCAAAAATTAGCGACTTAAGACAAGGATTTAATGCTGGTTGTGATTCTCTGAGCTGACCAAGCAATGTGGCAGCTGGGTTTGCCGGGGCTTGCTTGTGAGGGTGCGCTCGCTTGTGAGGGTGCGCTCAGTGCTGGGGTCTTTTGGGGCCAGGATCAGCTGGGACAGCTCCATGTGGTCTTTTGTTCAGGCTTCTTCGTGGCATCGTGTTCTCGGGAAGCATTTCGAGAGGGCGAAGGTAGAAGTTGCAAGGCATCTGAAGGCCAAGGCTCCTGTGATGGTTAATTTTATGTATGAACTTGACTGGGTCATGGAGTGTCCGATAGCTGGTAAAACATTGTTCCTGGGTGTGACTGTGAGGATACTTCTGGGTGAAATTAGCACTGGAACCAGAAGACTGAGTCAAGCAGGTGGCACTCCTCAATGTAGGAGGGCCTCATCTGATCCACTGACGACTCCAACAGAACAAAATGGTGGAGGGATATTGGCTTCTCTCTCTGCCTGACTCCTGGAGCTGGACATCAGTCTTCTGCCCTCGAAATGAAGCTCCAGCTTCTCGGGCCCTCAGGCTTAGGCTAGACCTGCACCACCATCTCTCTGGTTTCTCACTGCTTGTCCTGGGTTTCCAGCTTGCAGATGACCGATCATGGGACTTCTCAGGCATAATCACGTGAGCCAGTTTCACATAATAAATCTCTATCTGTCTGCCTATCTATCTATCTATCTATCTATCTATCACCTACCTACCTACCTACCTACCTACTTACCTGTCTCCTACTGGTTCTATTTCTTTCAAAAACTCCAATACAGCTCCTAAACGCATATGTCATTTCCATGAAACTATTGATTAAAGCAAGTCACAAGCTCCCTCCCACCTCCAAACCCAGATTCAAAGAGAATGGAAATAGATACCAATTCTTGATTGGAGGAGTGGCCTTATTAAGCTGCTACAAAATATTACTAAGGATTGTTGATTCCTGGGGTGGAGTAAGAGAATTGTATGGCCATTTCCTTTTTCTGGAAGGCAAAAAATATATCAAAGAAAGTCATGCAGGCACCTCTTCAAGAGCAGCAGGAGGAGAGATTTTGGATGAGTTCTCCTAATAAGCCAGAACGTGGAGATCTGACAGAAGGATTCAAACGCAATAATTTAAAGAAAAAATTTCGGTCTTTTTGCAGGAAATGATCTTACATGTCAGTTCTTATCTCAAATTCCCTACCTGCATGTTGTCAAGTGACTACAGAGGACAGACATGTTGAGGACCTTGTGACACCTTTCTTAGCCACAAGGAACTCCATCTCTAATGCTCCGTCTTCGATCTACTGATCACAGAGAAATTTGGCTGAGGTCACGGGCAGGCTAAGATGCTGTATCAGTTTGCTGAGGCTGCTATAACAAAGGACCACCGATGGGGCAGCTTAAACAACAGAGGCATTCTCTCCCAATCCTGGAGGCTGGAAGTCCAATTCAAGGTGTTGGTACAGTTGGTTTCTCCTGAGGCTCCTCCTGTGTGTGCAGATGGGTGTCCTCTCCCCACATGGACCTCACGTGACCATCCCTCTGTGTGTGTCTGTGTCCTGATCTCCTCTTCTTATAAGCCCACCCATATGACCTCGTTTTAACTTGATGACCTCTGTAAAGATTCTGTCTCCAACTATGGTCACATTGTGAGATCCTGGGGGTTAGGGATTTAACATATGTACACACTTGAACTATAAATTTGGAGGGACACAATTCAGCCCTCAACACAGACACTATCTCCTCTGCTAGAGAAAGTAAATTAATCAACCTTACATTCTTCTTTCCTTAGAATAGGAAGGACACACACAGTCTGGGGAAGGACCCACAGGGTGCTGAGCAGGTGGACTCACAACCTTCCTAGTGATGACAGGGTGGGGGCTACAACAGCAATTAGGGTTCTGGTTGACAAGAAACAGACTTCTACCTCCATCTCTGGTTTGCGCAAAATTGTTTTAAATGTTTATTTTTATTTGGATGGCTTCATCAAAGGAATGGGATTGACATGCATCCATTTAACTTGGAATAACTTAAAAGAGCTTTGTTAAACATCGGAACAGCATGGATGAGTACTAAAACTAACACACAGAGAATTGTTCTTTCTTTTTCCCTCTGAACCCGGGCCTCATCACCGCTGCTCACACACTTTCATCCTCTGATATCAAAGACACCACAGGATGGAAAACCCTTTACAAACATTAATTAATTCTCACAATCCTCCTGTGAAGCATGGGGGATCATCTTTCTCTCTCTTTTAAAGAGGATATCTGAAACCAACAGGCTAAATGACTAACCAGGATGGAAGTTGCCGGAAAGCTAGAAAATGGAATTTGGCTGAAAACTGGGTATAGAAAATTAATTTTGTGTCCCAAAAAGATGGGAATAAGTACAAGTCTTAGTCCAAAGTGGACAGTTCATTGAAGCAATCAGGTGGAGCAAACAGAGCTCTCGAGATTTGGGGATCAAAGGGATTTGGGACCTGAGTTATCATAGGGAATCTGAAAGATAATCTAGTCAAGAACTTTCTCATTACTACTTCCCAATCCTGCCCTGGGCCATCTGGCTGGAAAAGGCACAACCTAATTCTACTTGTGATTTAGACTCTCAAATCCAGGTGCTGATATTGTCAGTGATGTTAAAAATCATAGAGATAAGGGCAAACAGCTTTTTAAGGGCTCATGTTTGGGTCATTTCAGACCCTAGGTTCTCTGTAGGGGTGAAAGGTGAGCTCCCAAGAAGCACACTTGCTTTCTCCATGCTGATAAAATTCTGTGGCCACTGTGGATCACAGTTCAGGCACACTCCACCTCCAGCTGAGGGCCAGGGGATATGGCGGCCACGGTCACGTCCTCCTCCAGACCAGAGCCCTTCTGAGAAAGACTGGGATGCTCTGAAGGTAGAGAAAGCCTAACTCAAAAGTGGCTTAAGCAAAAAAGTCAGTGCATTGACTCATGCATCTTCAAAACCCATGATGCTAGCTTCAAGTCACAGTGATGTCACAAGAACATGGGCCCTGCTCATAGCCACTTCACTCTGTCCTGAATTTGAACTTTGCTTCCCCTGTTGCAGGTGCAATGTTTGCTGGCTCTCCAGAACTTTCTAGCCTAGAGGCATTTTAGTACAAGGACGAAGAGCAGAGATACTGCACCCGAACCATTACTTGGAAACTGTCTGATTGTGGACAAGTAACTTCACCTCTCTGTGTTTCATTTTCTGCATCAGTGTAAGGGGATGATGAGACCTATCTCCCTCATAGCATTCATTGCTGATTAAATCAGCTCCTGTGCATTAAATACTCAGCATAGTGGCTTACGCTACACTAGAAAGTGCTCAGTTGCAGTCAGATATTATTATTACTGTTGGTGCTGTTGGCTGATTCATCAGAACTAGAAGCCTATTGGCCAATAAAAGATAATGGGGACCAATGGTGAAACTCAAGTATTGTTCTGGCAAGGAATGAATATTGTCGTCTTGAAAGAGCTAAGGATGTGGATGCCGAGGTAGGCTGTGTTTCATCAGAGTGGCCTCCACCTACCATTTCTTGCTCTGTGGCCTATAACTCCATCTGCTAAATGAAAATAATTGTACCTAATTTGTGAGGAGACTGAGATTTAGAGAGAGACCACATGTGAAAAGTTTAGAACATCCCCTTGTCTGTGATAAAACTCCAATAGTATTACTAATGGCAGTTTATAAGCTTTTCTATATATACAAATTTATGTGTTGCTGGAGGAAACTAGTCATTCTGCTCTTGCTGGTGCTGTGTTCGTTTGCACATTCCTGGCTGTGGACTTCCCATGAGCTCAGTCCCATGCTGAATGTTGAGCCCATTAGGAAGAAGGTAAAAAAGACACATTCCCTGCCCTCCAGAATAATAATAGTCACAAATACTCAGCAGTTAATGCATTACAGGCACCATTCAAGTTCTTTACATCAATGACCTTTCCTCTCTCTGATCGTGATTTTTATTCCCAACATTTCCATTTGGATCTTTCTTATAGATTATATCTCTCTGCTGAAATTCCCCATCCATTTGTTCATGTCATCTACCTTTCCATTAGATCTTCTAATATATTAACTATAGTTATTTTAAAGGCCCTGTCTGACAGCCTCAAAACATAGATCACTTCTGGGTCTGGTTCTATTGACTCTTCTATCTCTTGACAATGGGTGTTTTATTCTTCCTTTTTTGTGCATCTCACAATTTTTAAAATTAAATTACAGCTGTGTGTAGAGAAACAGTGGATGCTGAAGTAAATAGTATTTTACTCTCAGAAGTGAGATATTTTTTTTCCTGTAAGGCCATTACTGTGAGATTGAGGCAACCTGACCAAGACTTGAATTGGGTTGGATTTTATAGTTTCTATGGTTACCTTTAGTGAACTGGAGACCCCAAACTCCTCCTTTTTGGACTACTATTACCTTGTGCTCCATCTCAACCTCCAGCAATTTCTCCCCGCCTGTATCATAGAGGAGGCGTCCCTTCCCATGCTCTGTCCTCTCCCTGTGGGACATTTCTTATTGCCTCTTCTAGAAGATGGTGTGAGTATGGACTGGCTGTTCCTTCTTCTCCCACTTCAGCCCCAGTCTTAGGCAGGCACTGTGAGGCTGGACCTGGCCTCCTCCCTCCATAGCATATACTCTGCCTTGTATCTGTGTGAGGTCTTTGGTAGAAGACAGTCTCCCATTTCTCTCCCAGGGAAAGCAGACCTCTGCTTTATACCAGTTCAGATCTTGGGTCCTGTCTAATGTCTTTTCTGCCTTTGCTTCATGGATGCATAGTTTTTTTTTCTATGCTTTGCATTGATCTACCTTTGACTGGGAATGGAGGGTTCCTGCCCCCACACCCCCAGCAGATGAGGGCTTTGTCTCATAAGAGTGAAGGGGATGCCTGGATACCACCAAGGAGGGCATCTCTCCTGGTCTCTTCTTCTGTCACCATAACATTCACAGTGGAAGACCAAGGAAAAGGGCATGAGAGTTAATATGGATGCTCTTTGTCTCTGGGCTCCCAGGGATTTTATAGTAACCATTCTAGCTCACACTCACTTTTAAGGATTTATTAAAATTTTAGCTATCTTCTTCCCGATCAATTTTATGGTGGCCCTCTTATCTTCCTGCATGGTGCCAAGATTAAACTGTTCATGGGTCCCACCTCTTTTCTGTCTGTTTGTCACCCTTTGGTATTTAGTTCACCTGGTTGCCTTGCCACCTCAGCTCTCTCATAGTTTCAAGAAAGATAGGTTATTATTTGGTTAGATTACCTAGCTCTTCCTGCTTTTCAGCGGGGGTCAATGCTCTCACACAGCATTATCTCTCCTAATCTAAAGCAGTGCTTTTCATAGGTAAATACAAATCTATAAGGTCAAAAAATCTCTGAGGCCACTATTCTTATTACTTCCATTGTATAGACAGAGAATTGGGGTCACTGAGATGTTCAATCACCTGCCCAAGGTAGCCAGGATCTGATGCAGGACCCCGGACAGGCTGGCTCTGGAGGGCACACATCACTGACTGCTACACTGTGCTGTTTCTTTGGGAGCATGAAAACAGCCAGAGAGACTTAACAGGCTTCAGTTCTTTAAGGGCCAAGTGCCAAGTGTGGCTAAAGACAAAGCATGAACAGACCTAGTGAAGAGGCAGTCCATCAAAACACATATATTCATGTGTATATGGGTCTGAGCTGAGCAGAGAGTTAAAATACTCTCAGCCATATGTTTGAGTCACATCACCATCCCTGAGTAGCTGTGTGACACTGGAAAAGTTAATTAACCTTTAAAGCTCTTGTCATGTAATTTCCGAAGTGGAGGCAGCATCAATACCTCTATCCTAGAGTTGATTAACTTCTCAGGAAGCCTGCGAGACCTCAAGGGCCCAGCAGGTGAGTGTGGCTGTGCTTGTTGAATGCATGTATGTGATGAGAGTATTACCCTTCAGGCCAGAGACAAACACAAAGAAGATGCTACACCCTCTCCAGGTGTAACAGACTCACTCAGTGATGCCTGTATGCTCACTGTGCTGATAGCTCCTGAGGAATATGGTGAATATTCGTCCAACAATTATTCCTTGAGCATCTGCTATATCCCCAGAGCTGGGAGGCTTAGGGATACAGCAGTGAAAAAGGCAGAAATGGCCTCTCCTTATGAAGCATACATTCCAGGCAGGGGAAACAGATGATTAACAGATAACCAACACATAACCAAGATAAGTTAGAAAATACCAAGAGTTAATAAGAAAACAGAAGAAGATTCCATAGACTGAATGTTTGTGTTTCTCCCCAAATTCATATGTTGAAATCCTAACCTTGGATATGATGGTGTTTGGTGGTGGGGCCTTTGGGAGGTGATTGGGTCAGGAGAGTGGAACTCCATGAATGGGACTAGTCCCCTCATTGGAGACCCCAGAGACCCCCTTTGCCATTCCACCACATGAGAACACCGCAAGAAGACGACTGTCTACGAGCCACGAAGCAGGTTTTTACCAGACACAAATCTGCTGGCACCCTGATCTTAGACTTGTAGCCTCTGGAACTGTGAGCAATAAATGTTTGTATGAGCCCCCCGTCCGTGGCAGTTTGTGACAGCAGCCTGAATGAACTAAGATGAGATGAAGAGGCAGAGAGTGGAGTCAGGGCAGTGGTGGAGGTACGTCTCTGTAGGAGTACAAGGAAAGCCCATCTAAGGAGGTGGTTGAGCTGAGCCTCAGCTGAAGAAGGATGGCACCTCTGACTCGCCCCAGTCACAATCCCAGGCTTGCTGTCTCTCATGCCCCATGTCCATTCTCTCCTTCTGATCTCTGCATTTTCTGTTCTCTCTGGATTTCTGGCTCCTACAGCACTGCATGGCTGCCTCCTTCTTGTCATTCAGGACTTGGCATCATCTCCTGCATGAAGCCCTCCATGACCTCCTGATCCAACAGTCTTTCCTCACAGCCCAGATACTCTCTGTCACCTCTTCTGCTTTGTTTCTTCACAGCAGTTCTCACTCTCTGCATCTGCCCTTCCTGTGGATTGATTTACTCATTTATTGTCCATCTGCCCCCTAGCACTGAGGTCATGGGGGAGCTGGACTTCGTCTGTCCATTTACCACTGAACCCAGAGCTGAGCTTGGAGCATCCCACGCGGGGAGATCTTGACCAGACAAATGACCCGAGACACCCTGCACATGTGGACTTGCTGGGGGGCATTGCTCCTGGAGGCTAACTCAAGCAGATATGCTTCTAACGGCCTGGGAGGGGGCAGCGATTGGACCAGACTGGAACATTAGACCACCAG
This sequence comes from Paguma larvata, assembly GCA_030068075.1. Taxonomy (NCBI): domain Eukaryota; kingdom Metazoa; phylum Chordata; class Mammalia; order Carnivora; family Viverridae; genus Paguma; species Paguma larvata. Next base: position 2,606,901 of record CM057833.1, read on the forward strand.
TCATGTTCTCTCTCTGCCAGGGGACAGTGAGCTCAGTGTGAGCTGGGGGACAGGATGCTCTGAGGACCCTGCCATTAACAGTGACAACAGAGACCAGCAGAGAGCCAGATCTCATTGGGTGTACAGCCCTCCCCCCTCAAACCCCGCCACAGCCAGGCAGGAGCAAACGTGCCCTGATTTCCTCCCGAGATACCAAGTCACACAGGCAGCAGCAAGGGCTGCCTGCTGCCGAATATGACGACATGAGATTATCTTTGTCCGGATTGAAAAATGACAGTCAAGACCACAGTGCTTGGTCCATCTGCCCCAAAGCTGATCTGGATTAAAGCCTGCCAGAAGGTCCTAGAGGGGGATGTGACTGAGAAGGCAGTCTCCCTTGGTTCCCGGAACTGTCACGTGACTGAGAAGGCAGTTCCCATTGGTTCCCAGAACTGTCACGTGACTGAGAAGGCAGTTCCCATTGGTTCCCGGAGCTATCATGTGACTGAGAAGATGGCGCCTCTCGGGTTCTAGAGGCTGTGAGGACAGCGCCCCCATTTGCCGAGCCCCAGCGGGGGGGCCGTGCCGACAGGACCTGGCACTGGTTGGGGGCGTGTTTCTGATTGGGCTCAGTTCTAGGGTTCACCGTGAGCCCCGATAACAGCTCCTCACCCCAGATGTAGACCCGCTGCCGGTCTGTGTAGGACTTGGCGGAAGCGTTTGCACCCTGCTGCTGACGTAGCCGCGGGGGACACCTTGGGCGCAGCCACCACTCGAGGACCTAAATCCACCCACCGGAGCCAGTCTTCTTCCTGGCTTGTGTCCACGATAAAATGTCGAAAGAAAAAAGGAAGCAGACGTCTGATATTACTACTTTGAACTTTCTTAGTTACGGTCTCTGAAAGCATGACATTTACGGGAAAAAGGATCAGGAGGAGGGGTAACCCCGAGCGAATTGTTCATCATCTTTCTCTCCGGGGTTTTCGCTTTAATCATCTGAGCGCCTTGCACACCGGGTCTGGGCCCCGCCTGTGGTTGCCGGTCGCTGCTGAACAATCCATTCGGCAACCGAGGCTCAGGATTTTGTTGCTCAGACTGTTCCAGAAGGGTTCATCTGAGGGTTTGTCTTCGGTCCAGGTGGAGTGGCTGGGGCGCTTCTGCCTCCTGCCCAGAGCCCTGGTGGTCCCGAGCTTTGATCTCACTCTGCGGGGACTGCACCCAACCGGCAGCTTGGGGGTCTGGCAGCTCAGCAGTGCCCAGTGGTCAACTCGACTGCAGGGCAGCTGGCTTCCCTCCCAGCCCGAGTCCCAGAGCGACTCTTCTGCACGGCCAGGCAGCTGCGGTAGACTTTTTTGTGGCCCTGTCTTAGAAGGCAGAATACCCCCCGGATGCCGTGTTGGATTGGTCAGGACCCAAGGGCAGGAGCTAGAACCAGCCCCCCATGAGACTGGGGCCAAGACTGGCAGCCACCTTCGATCTGCCACAGAGGGAGGACTCCTTTCCCCTGCAAGGGCCGGCGCCCTGGGAAGGCAGCTTCCAGTGGCTCCCTCGAGGCCACGGGGAATGTGGCCCACTCTTGTTGAGGACAGAGATGCCACTGCCCTCTTGTGCCACCCCAAGAATTGGGTGCTGTCTTCTCTGTGACACGCTCCTCCCAGGGATGAGCGTGGAGAGTCAGTGGCGTCTCAGTGCACCTGCGGCCTCCTCTGTGGTCAGCACAAGGCTGTGACAACGTGACAGTCCTTTCGCGGCCTTGGGCTATACCGAGAACTCCTCTGTTAGCTGGTCTGCTGCTACTTCTCCCCAGAATCCACCCTAGGAAACTGTCTCCATCTGGGTGCCCTGTGGTCCCGTCTGCTCAGTCCTGCTCACACCTGGACTTGGCAGGTGTGGATTTGGCCCAGCCTGAGTGGCTAACCTACAGAGGCAGCTGTTGGCAGCAGGAGTGCCCAACAGCAGCCTGGGAGGTGAGACACACAGTCAGTATCGCCCCAGAGATGCATGCCACCAGTGCAGTGGGAGGCAGTGGGGACACCAGGGGACTCAGGTGGGACAACTCAGGAGCTTATTCTGCCCAAATACTTTTCTCTGACCTTGGGTGAGCTACTAACTGTGCTCCGTCTGGGCCCCCGGCTCTATACCTGATGGGGTTTTGGAATGGTGGGGCGTTGGAGCTGAGGGCCATGAAAGAATTCTAGAGACGTCTTTGGTGCCAAAAAGGTGATTTTAATTCAGCAGGGGGACGGGACCGTGGGCAGGAAGAGCTGCCCTGGGCTGTGAGGAGTGGCTGGTTATGCACTAGGGAGCTGGGGAGGTAAAGGCAGCAGGGAGGCCTCCGGAGGGACCTGGATGGGCTAGGAGGACTCCTGAGACACCCGAGGCCTTGCTGTCCTCCAGCCGAGGCTGCTTTCCCTCCCGGAAGGCACTAACTTTAGGATTAAAGTCAGGACTAACGTTCGGACGGCAGGGCTCCTGGAGAAATGCTCTCTCCGTGTTTGCCTCAAGTAGTTGTCAGTGGCCGCAGGTCACAAGGAAATTTAGTTTTACCTGCCACTTCCTCCTCGCCTTTGTTCCCACGTGACCATGGAGGGGAGGGTGACAGGGGGCTTCAGGGATCTGAGTCTACAGGTTCCTGGGGATTAGGCTCCTGGTAAGACGGCCTTTTTCTGGTAGCTTACTGAGGCATCTGTAAACTGATGGAGACTCGCGTCCTGCCTGACTGTGACCTCTGTCTGTTAACCATTGGTTTTCTCTCCCTTCCTTCGTTCGTGGGCAGCCGGGAGGGCCCGAGGAGCGTCACACCTATCCCAGTCAAGGCAAGAGGGGGCTCGTGGGGGTGTCGGCTCTCCTTAATGGCCCCTCATTATACCTTTAGGAGGAAAGTCTTCCTTCAGAACATTCAAGAGGTTGAATTTGAGGTTATATTCCATCTACCAGTAAGACCAGTCCTCGTGCTGGGGAAGAGGATGAGGAGCCGGGGAGCTGCCAGCCCCTCTACCCCACGTCCCTCCCCCTCCCCAAAGGAGGCCCTGGAACCTGCATCCTGCCCGCCTGGGCGGCGGTGCTCTTGGGAGGATGGGACCAGACAGTGTGTGCAAAGGCTGTGTAACGTCGCCCAGTGGAAGGGCTGTGCCCGTTGCTTCTCCAGCCGCCTGGCATGTGTGCCCAGAGGACCACACCGACCTTTCATGCTGCCCTTGTGTTTCTCAGACCGTGTGAGAATTAAGCCCACTGACCTAATCAAGGAGGGATGCAGAGACTCAGAGCGCAGTGAGGTGAACCTTTAGCCAACCTTCTTGCAAGAGCGGGGTTCTGAGGGACAGACAGGGACAGTAGGGGTTACAGCAGACAATTTATCTCCTAACATGCAAGTCCCTCCCCTGCTTCGTCATTGGCTGAGTACTACCAGAGGTTACAGCCTTACCCTGACGTCACCTCTGCCCATGGAAGGCGAAAAGTAGTCTGGTTGGAGCAAGTGCACATTCCTTGAGGTGACACAGAGACTCTCAGTCCCTTCTTCCTTTGTTCTTCGGTACAAGCTCATTGCAAAGCCTGTGAAAATAAGCCCATGAAACAGAGGGGGGAAGGAGAACCAGGAAGTGGAGTGTCTAAGGGTTTGGGACTCCATTGTGGTGGGGGCGTGGTTCATACTTATCTTCAATAGGTTGTAAACCTACTCTTAACTAGACAGCACAGCTTTGATTTGGTATTTCTGAAATGGATCATCTCCCTTCCTTCTCACAGTCCACAGTTCATTTCCTTCCTCGAATCCATACCCCGCGGAGGAAGCCCATCCCTCCCGGCTCTGGGGAAGGCCGTTTTCCTGCACATGGTGCAGCCATTTGATCTATATTAGTGAATCCAATTTAGCTGATTCATCTCTCGTGTTTAATTTTTATGTTAACATAACAAGGTTATACAGCTGAACACGAGAGGCCGGGGACAGAATTCTAAGTGCCAGCTTCAGTTTAAAAAAAAAATTTCCTGGAGGAAGCAGGTTGAAAAGGCAAGTCCTCAGACCAAGGTTTTCTCTTAGGAGCTTGGAAGGCTTTCGGCTTGATTTAAATATAAAATCAAAGCTATTGGCATTTAACCACCTGTGTGTAAAAGTCAGGATTGACTTGTAAATAAGACCCCAGCTTGAGCAAAAGGATTTCCAAAATAAACACATCATCCGGGCTTTGTGGACGGATAGAAGGGAAGGCACTCGCAGCCAAACCTGGGAGGACGGGGAGATTTTTGCGTTCAGTGGATTTTCTAGAATGAACCGTGCTGTTCCTGTGATTCGCCAGAAGGGAACGCCCGTTTGCTGCTCTAAGCGGGCGTTTGTGGGTTTTCTCAGGCCAGACTCACCTACCGTCCCGCGTCCCCATTCCCGCTCCCAAGGATGGTGGCCGCAGAGGGAACCGTGTCCTTTCCTCGTGGAGCCCAACCCTTGGGTTCTTGGGTTCTTGTGGGTTGCCTGCTATTTGGAAGCGAGCCAGGTCTTGATGACGTGGGAACAAAGGCAGAAGGGAATGGCAGGTAAAATTAAATTTCCTTCTGAAATGCAGCCCATTGGCAAATACTTGAGGCCGGCAGAGTAAAACAGTCGCCCAGGAACTCCCTGCCGTCTTTGTGTTAATGCTCGGCAAGAGAGAAAAACGACCTTTGCTGGGCCAGAGCCAGGCCTCCGGGATCCTGGGAGTCTTTGTTAGCACGGGAACATTCTTCTGGAAACTTCCGATTTGCCTTTACCTCCCCCTGCCCCGACTCTCACGCATATGATCAGTCTCTCCTCATGGTCCGTTCGGGGCGGCTCTTCCTGCCCGCAGGTCCTGTCCCCGCACTTTGATAAAATCACAGTTTTGCACCAGAGAGGTCTTCAAGAATTCTTTCTTGGCCGTCGGCTCCGGACCCCCCCATCACTGCAAAACCGCGTCACGGAGACCTGAAGAGGTGGCATCACGAGTGGCCCTGCGTGGTCACCCGGAGTGGGCAGCACCGGCTCGTGACTCGAGGCCAGTGTTCCCAGTGGAAAGAGAACCGTCTGCTGCTCTGGCCGCCCGTAACTTCTTTAGTTTCTGTACGACTGGGCGGTGCTGAGTGCAAGGTGGAAGGACACAGACCTCCAGGGCTCTGGGGGCGACCCAGCTGCAGGGTCCCTGAGAGACGGCCCAGGTGGGAGGGCGACCCAGCCCTTACCTAGGACCTTGGCCGCTTGGCATCTTGAGAACAAGAGGCCGAGGCCCCGCCACCCCTTCTCCCCGCTGAAGCCACTTTGCGGGGTCCCCTGAGAAGAAGCGGTCGAGGAAGCTGGTATTTAAACGTTCTGGAGTGGGAGAGACGGTTGTTATGGCAACAAATTGCTCTGCCTGGAGAGGCTCGGCCCTGGCGGAACAGGAGGGGGTGCCGGAGATTCAAGACGGTATTTCAGAGAAGCTCTAGCCAGACAGAAATCGCACATTTGCATTTTGGCTGGAAAGTCTGGTGGATGGAGGGAGGGAGGTGAGTGTTTACACCAACACCTTCCAGAGCCCTTGGGCGTCCGGCCCCCAGACCCACACAGAACCTCCCAGAGAGCGCCGCGCCCCAAGGGGCCCAAGCGAGGGAGGCGGCGCGGGCAGTGGGCAGTGGTTAGAGCCGGGGACCGCCCTCCCCCTGCCCCCGTGTGTCCCCGCTCCTGCCGCCTGGGGAGAGAGCACCAGAGGGATCGGGCCTCCCCGCCTCCCTCCCTGCGTAAGCACTAAGTGAGCAAAGGTTTTGCGTGTTTAAGGGTCTGGGGTCCCCTTGGGGGGACGGAAATACTGTGGAATGTGTTCCAGGCGGTGTTTGCACAGCACCGTGAACCTGCTGGCGGCTGGTGTGTGTTCCTCACAAATGGTTCGTTTTATGCTGTGTCAGCTGCGCCTCAAAATAAAAATGACAACGGAGGCCCTAACCCCTGCCTGTTGGGCTGTCGGGGGCACGCAGAGCCCTGCACGGTGGCCTCCCTTCCCCTGAGCCCTGCCCCAGCGGGCCCCGCATCTGGCCATGTTCCTGAGACTCTGGGATCAGTCTCTAATCTTAAAGAGCGCTCGCTCCCAGAGCGCCAGCCTCCTGAGCTAAACTCGTCGAGGGACCCACTCAGCAGCCAGCAGCACCTCCCCGTCCTCCCGGGCCCCCGCAGGTCAAGTGGCGGCGGAGAGCTCACCTCTGGGGAGGAGGTGGCATTCAGTCGGGGGGGAGGGGCAGAGTCCTCTCAGTGTAGTCCCGGCGTGGCACCCATGAGAACATCGGACCCAGACAAATTGCAGCCAGTTGGCTGTGATGACACCAGTGACAGGTGGCTGTCCCTAACGACACCATGGGCTTCCTGGGCTGGTCTGGCCTTGGCTCTGGTCATGCCTGGGTTGAGGGGGAGGGAGGCAGAGCCAGGCTGGCACTAGGAGGCTGCAGCTAGACCCCTGGGCACCTGGACCATTGGGGAGCAAAGGTCTGAGGTGCTCCCCAAGGGGAAGGGACAGAGGAGCCACGGGAGGGGAGGGAAGGGGAGGCAGGAATCAAGAGAGGGGCGTGTGGGGTCACGGGGTGGGCGGTGGTGGGTTCCTGTGGCACGGCCCAGGAACCGGGGTCACCTGCAGCGCCCACGGCCCTTCCTGTAGCACAGTCACCGTGAAGTCACTGCTACTACACTTGCCCACATCCCCCAAGGGGGGCTTCCCTCCTGTCTCCCCACCCGCTGCTGCTGCTGCCCCTTGTGCTGCACGGCTTGTACGGCGGTCACTGTCACCCCAGTCCCTGCCTCTGTCATCACACAGTGGCTTCCTCGTCTCTGGGTCCGTGTCGTCGTGTGACATTCTCCTCTGTGTGTTCTCCCCTCTTCTTCTCGGCTCACCCGTCACTGGTTAGGGTCCCCCCCTAATGACCTCGGCTTAGCTTGCGACATCTGCCAAGGTCGCACCCCCAGATTCTGGGCATTCAGACTTGAATGTATCTTTTTGGAGGACACGGTTCGATCCACGAGGTAGGTTTTAAATAATCAATAAGATGAATAAACTCCCCTGACACCTGGGAGAAGAGAGATGGGCACATACCTCCCCGAAGACGGGCTGGCTGAGAGCTTCTGACCTGCGGCCTCCCTGTCTGCGGGGTCTGAGGGGCCCCCGGGGGAGGAGGTATCTGGGACGAGACCCCAAGGAACAAGGGGGGTGGAGCAAGGCAGGGTTTCCAGGCACAGACAAGGGCACATGCAAAGGCCCCGTGCAGGAGGCAGAGCTGCTGAGGGGGAGCGAGGGGCAGAGGATGGGAGATACCAGTGAGGCTGGAACTTGCCAGCGGTGGGGGAGGCGGGGTGTGGGGGAGGAGGGGCGGGGGGAGGCGGGGTGTGGGGGAGGAGGGATGGGGGGAGGAGGGGTCGGGGGAGGAAGGGTGTGGGGGCGGAGGGGTGGGGGGAAGGAGGAGTGGGGGGGATGAGGGGTGTGCTCAGCTGCCTTAACAAAGACCAAATAACCGTGGTTTAAGCCTAGAAGAGGGTCTAGTTGTCTTTTCTGTAAGTTCCGGCGGGCAGGCACCCAGGGCGGGAGGCGGCTGTGCTCCAAGGGCCACCTGGAGACCCAGGCTTCTTCCAGCCTGCGGCTCAGCCACCCCCGGAGCGCGGGGCTGTCCCGGGGCCGATCCCACCGCAGGGGAAGGGGAAGCGGCCCGGAGGCGATCGTCCCGAGGAGGGGCCTGCACCTGCTCCTGTTCCTTCTCCTCTCCAGGGGGCTGCACTGAGGCTGCGGCAGTCGGCCAGCACCCCCCACCGGAGACGGAGAGGGGGAGACCTGTAAGAGGTCAGGACCCCCACCTCCCGGCCAGAAGGCCCTTCTCTGGGACTGGGGGTTAATGTTGGGAGCACCCCGGCGGACTCGCCCCTGGCGGGAGGACTGCCGACCCGCGAGGCCGCCACGCTCCCCAGTAAGGACCTCGCCGTCCTCAAGCACACGAGGAGTCCACGGCCCCCGAGCCCCGCGGAGGGCCGCCCGCAGGACGGGGCCAGCGGCAGCCCAGCTACCCTGCGGCCTTTTCCTTTTATCTCCCGCAAAGATCCATTCACACTCATCGATCAAAAGAAACACAGCAGCGAGTTAGAAAAATCCAATAACGGGAGCGGGGCGGGCTGCAAATGAATCCTCGTCCACTTCCTCCTCGGGCGCCAGCGGCGTAATTAGGTTATTCCCCGGGGGCGGGGGGCTCCGCGAGAGGCGCGGGGAGGAGCCGCCGGCGAGGCCGAAGCGGCTCCGTGGCCTGAAGTCAGCTGTGGCGTGTGCTGGCCGCGCCCGCCTGGCTCTGGTCTGTTTGTTCTCTAAGGACCTCGGCCTGCGTAGGTCCCTCGGCTGCGGGGTCAGGGACCTTGGCTGCCTCCGTCCCCTCCCCAGGCCCAGCTCCCAGAGTGCTGCCTGCCGGCCGCCTGGCAGCTGGTGACTGGCGTGGTCAGTACTGCCCCAGCAGCGGGGCAGGCCTGGAAGGCAGGATGGAGGGGTCGGTGTCTGGAAGCGGGGTGGGCCGCCGGGCCAGGGGGAGGCCAGCGAGCAGGTGTCTTGCCAACTTGCTTTCAGCTTTGCCGGGGCTCACCTCGGCCCTTGGAGACCCCGGAGCAGGACCCTGGGCCTGGTACGCCAAGGACACGTGTGTGGGTAGAAGACGGTGAGGCGGACGTGTGCCCTCCTGGCTCTGAGTCAGGTGCAGAAGGCGACTCCAGCCCCACAGCTGATTCCCAGGCCCTGGAGATGGTTTCCAAGCTAAAGGCGGTTCTTTCAGACATGCGCGAGCGATCTGTTCCTGCCCCACGCGCCCTCAGCCTGCGAGTCCGTCAGCCCTGGCCTGCTTCCCACCAGTACCTTTACTTCTTCATTCCTGTATCTTTCCAGCTCTACTGAGATACAATTGGCAAATAAAAATTGTTGTATTTAAGGTGCGCGACATGATACACTGTGAAACCATCACCAGCGTCAAGCGAATCGACCCCTCCATCACCTCCCATAGTTACTGCTTTGCGCGTGTGACATCACTTAAGAGTTACAAGGGTGCAGACGTCAGGCGTACAGGTGGGGCTGTCAGCTGTGGTCCCCTCGCTGCGCACGAGACTCGTTCGTCTGGACACCAAGGGCGTGTCCCCTGCGGCCAGCGTCTCCTCACTTCTCCCGCCGCGGCCTCTGGTCACTCCCTTCCCAGCCTCCGCGTCTATGAGTTCAGCTCTCGCAGGTTCCAGATGCAAGTGACCCCTGCGTGGTATTTGTCTGCCTGTGTTTGGCTTGTTTCACTCCGCACGGTGTCTTCCGGGCTCGTCCGTGTCGCTCACAGCAGGACTGCCTTCTCTTAAGGGCTCTGTCGCATTTCCCTGCATAGTTACGTTTTCTTCACCCAGCCGCTGCGGAACAGGTGTTTCCACGTCTGGACACGAGCACGCTGTGACCGCGGCAGGAGTCTCTTTAAGGTCTGGTTTCATTTTCTTTGGAATGTATACTTTTCGCTTCTTTTCATCTGCTTTAGATTCCCTATTTGTTTATGCGTTCGTTACATCCCACGCTAGAAAGAGAATACCATACAGACGGGGCCTTTGCTGCATCCCCAGGTCAGGGCCTAGCACACAGTAGGTGCACACTAAATACCAGTCGAAGGCGGAGATGAGTGTCCGATGGAAGAGGCGTCGTGCCTCCTCCACAGGCAAACCTGAATGCTGTATGACTGCTAGACGAAATACAGGACCTCCAGCCGAATTCGGGTTTTAGATACCCAGTCACATTCTAGCATAAGTATATCCCGGACACTGTGTGGAGGCACACTTACGCTAAAAAGAAATCCCTCGTTTATCTAAAATTCTTAGCCCGATCACTCTTCCCTGGGTGGGTCGGTCCCCCCAAGATCACCGCATCCCCGGGTGGATTGGACCCCCTCAGATCACTCGTCCCGGAGTGGGCCGACCCCCCGACCCCCAGCCGCCTTCCTGCTCCTCTCTAACGCGCCCACACCCAGCCATGTCCTGGGGCTGCTCATCTTCCGTTCCCTCCCCTCACACTCCCTTCCAGGCCTCTCCCTTCTCTCTGCTCCCACTCGCAGCCAGACTCCCCTGCAGAGCGACCCGCACACGTCACCCCTGCCTCCTTCCCTCCCACTTGCTCCGACACCCTCCGTTTGCACGTCACCCCCCCCCCAGTGGTTGGGGGACAGTGTGAGCCCACGCCGCCCGAGCCAACAGCCTCGATTTCGTCCTCTCCGCCCCGGCTGGCACGGCAGCGCCCATGCTGCCGGCTGCCCTCTCCCTGCGCCCCGTCCCTGCGTGTGGCCCTCGGGCCAGCTCCCCGCTCTCTTCCCAGCCGCTCTTCCACCCGGATCCTAAATGCAGAAGGACACTGGGGGCTGGGGGCTGGGGCCCATTCTGCGCACACAGCCTCACCTCGGGGAATGCAGTCCATCGCCCTGACGCAAACGCCACCCCCGGTCTGCACCAAACGTCCCCGTCGGTCCCTCCAGCCATCACCAGGACCTCCTCCCTGGAGCGACTCACGGGCTCCTCAAGCTCACCAGATTCAGAGGTACACATTGCACATTGAAGCAGCCCCACTGTCCCCGTCTAAGTGACGCCCGGGTCCCAGATGCCCATGTAAAAAGCCGAGCCAAGCTTCTTCTTCCACACACCCATCCTGTCTGCCTCCGTGTAGACTGGGTCATCCAAACCCCACACGGCAACGACACGCCCCTCAGGCCTGTGACTCCGGGTCTGGGGTCTGGGGTCTCAGAGGCTAGAGTTCTGCGTCCCTTCCCTCTTTGCCCCAACATCGCACATCTCTGCCCAAAGCGGAGAAACATTTCCCCGGACTGCTGGGTGGAGGTCTGCCCCAGGAGCTGGGCAGGGGCCCCGGGCCTCCGGGAGGCACCTCTGTGCCCGCCGTGGGTACCGCCTGCCGTTGCTCTCCGGGCTTGGGGAGCGGCGGATGTGACAGCAAGACTAATGACCCAGTTTCTTCCCCCCCCCCCCGCTGTGGCCCCCAGCACGTGGGTGTACTTCAGCTTCAAGGACGGAGGCTGGGGTGGGGGGGGCGGTGGAGCAGACGGGGACACGTGACACCTTCCTTCCTGCTCTTCGGCCCAGAATTCCTGTCTGATCTCTCCCGATCTGGGCAGCCTCGTCTTTGCTCATCGTGATCCTTCTCAGCCTTCCGGGCAAGGCAGAAACGAGCCTTCCCTGCTTCCGTCAGTTAGAACGAGCCGCTGCTTTCTCCACGTTTCTGCAGATTTTCAAGGATGAACGACTTTGGACGAAGCTCAGACGGACATCCTTGCGGTCCCCCGACCAGACCTCAGGGCTCCTTGAGGTGGTGCTGCTCCAGACTCCCCACCCCCTCCATCTACCTGTTAGCCAAGTGCTTTCTACTGGGTAGGGGTAGGGGGCGTTGTGATGGGCGGAGAGTGGAGGGGGAAAAAAACAAGCAAGGCACTTAAAAATTAGAAACAAACAGAAGAAGCAACGCCCTGACTGACAGACACACACAGAACCAATCAGCACAGGCTCATTATAGTCACGTGTGTGTGTCTACAGTTATAACATACGCAGTACATGTAGCGTCTGTTATAAGATGGGGGATAGAATAAAGGGATATTATGTATCATAACAAGTGCATAAAATTATAGTGTTTATGTGCTTGAGAATCAATAAAGGCCTCTTGAACGGGACGAGTGCGTGAAAATGGATATTGATGTTGGGACCAGGTGCCAGGAAGTTGACAAAACACACACGGTGGGTAAACGGCAGGGTTGCCGTGGCTCTGTAGGTTTCCTCTGTCACTGATGGATTGCTCTGGAGGTCACAGAGCTCATGACAGATTGCTGGGACTTGTCCCTCACCAGGCCCAGCCGTGGCGCCGGCGTGGGGAGGAAGGACCACGTAAAATGCTTGAAAAGTCACCTTGACACATGAGCAGGTGAGGTTCTCCTTGAGTGAGGTTCCCCCCGCACTCCCAATGGGGGTGGGGGGCTGCTGCCTCGCGGCCCCGTCGCGGGCAAAACGGAGAGGTGGAGGGCAAGGTCTCATCGGAAGGGGAAGAGCTTCCCCCGCGTCGCATCACAGGTGTGCGCACGCCACTCAGAACCACTTTTTGCCTTCGGAGTTTTGGAACCGATGTGGCAACAGTACCGCCGGAGTGCGGACGCCGTCGCGGTCCTGGGTGTGCACTACAGCCTGCCACGCGCCAGGCGGGAGTGGAGGCGGGGCTGTCCGGCGTGAGGGAGCCGGCACACAGTCTGTGCACACATGCGCGTGCATGTTCTCACGCACGCACGCACACTCCCAGTGGAAGACTTAGCAAGTAAAGGGACGCCAGGGAAGGGCAGCTGATTGACTGGTCTCCTCGCCAGGGTGGCTTCCTGTGTTCCGGGGCGAGGGGCAGAAATCCTGACCGCGGGGACGCGTGGACTCACCTCAGTGAAGCTTTCTAAACCCAAGTGACTTGGGGGACTCCCTTCCCCCACCTGGGATTGCCTTCCCCTCCACGGACAGGAAGTGTGTCCACGGACAGGAAAGGTGACCAAGCGTGTTCCGTTTCCGTCCTGGAAAGCGGTCACCTTGCTGCGAGCCTCTCTTCCGCCCCGGCCTTCGTGACCACACGGTGAACCGATCTGGCTTGAGCTCGTTGCCGTAGTTTGTGCATGCAGTTCCAGGTTGTGTATCCAGCCCGGGTTCTGGAGCCCGTGCAGACGTTGGGACCAAGTCAGCACACCGGGTCACGACCAGCACCCGGTGGGGACGCGCGTGAGTGTCTGAGACACCTCGGTTCTGTTTCCTCCCCGGCTGGCATGCCGCGGTCCGGGCTGGCCCTGACCCCTCAGAGCCGGTGCGGATCCCGCAGGTCGGGGCTCATTCTTCCACAGGAACGCCCCACTGCAGGCCACGGCTACTTCAGACCCGCTGCCTTTCAGGGGGCCTCGTGCTGCCCACTCTTCTGAGCAACTGGCTACAGATTGGGGGGTTCCTGAGACGCCCTCAGGCTGGAGGATTTACTATAATGACTCATAGAACCTAAAAGTGCTATATGCGTGATTATAGTTTTATCATAAAGGAAACAACTCAGGAGCCAAAGGAAGAGCCACAGAAGGTGAGATCCAGGAAGATGCCAAACATGAACCCGTTTAGAAACAGGTTGAAATCATCCACGACCCACAGAGGAGCACAGTGGACATGTTCGGAATCAGAATTAACTTAAAGCAAGGCTTTCGCTGCCTCCCAGAGTAGCCCCTTTGGCCCCTGGAGGTTTCCTGGGCTGAGCCTGAAGTCTGTGCATTCTTGCTCAGACAGCATTGTACTGGCTGCCTCCTCGGAACTGCCGGCGTACACGCAGCCTCGTGCTGGACCCTGCTACCTTCACTCTGCTTTAACTCGCTCCCAGGCGCTCCCCGCCACTCAGTCTCCCACCTCTTCTCTTGTCTTTTATGCGCGGTCGGCCTCCCCTGTGAAGGCGCGAGCTCCACGCGAGCCTGGTTCTGCTGATTTTATTTTCCCCTGGGTCTCTGGCAGCTAGTGTAGACACGTGCTGCTCAGAAAACATCCATCACTTCATGCTGGACAAATACACCCTGAGCGTCCGCTCCAGGTCGGGCAGCATGCAGGGGCGGGAAGACGAGTTCTGCGATGTCCTGGAGGAAGTTCTGAAGTCAGGTCCCGCTCAGAAAACAGGGTGTGTGGGCCCCCCTCCATCCTGGAGGTGCTCAGCTCCCATGGGAAGTCTCCATGAGGTGGGCTAGGACTGTAACGAGCTGGTTCCACTACTTTATCGGACTTCTAGAAAAGGGTGTACCCGGATCAGGGAAAATCAAGGACGTCTCCCACGGAGACAAGGGGAAGCACTTGGGGAAGTTTCCATGTTCGGGATTTCTACTCAAGACGGAAATGCCCAGACGCCGGTACCGAGATGTGTTTTCTTCCTCACATTTATGGCGCTCCAGAGGAGGAGTGGACCCCTGCGTGTCTAAGGCTGTGAAGGAGCTTGAGCTACCAGGCAGCGGGACGCAGGGTCGAGGAGAGTGACAACGGGGGGACCTCGTAAGTGAATGGAGGTACATCTCGTGGACTTAGGGATGTTACATCCGGCACGGCAACTTGGTTCTCAGAGAAGTGAGGCAGCGTCATGGTGAGGGCTAGACTCTGCAACCGGAGTTTGAACCCGGGTTCAAATTCAAGTTCGACTGTTCAGTATGTGGGTAATCTTGGGGAAGTTCTCCCCTCTGTGCCTCTGGAAATCAGAATAATTTGTATATATATGCAAATATATATATAATACACTTATATATACTGTATTATAGTATGTACTATATACCTACTTTAAACATATATATAGATGACATGTATGTAATCTTAATGTAATATTTATTTTTCCCCAAAACAACAGTTGTTGACGTCGTGGACTTATTAATTTGTTTATTGTCTGCCCCACGTGTTTACTCTTGTTTTCATTGCCTTTGCTTTTGGAGTCAGATCTCAAATAGCATTGCCAAGGAGTTCGCCATCTATGTTTTCTTCTAGGAACTTTCCAATTTCGAGTCTTACATTTTACATTCAAGTCCTTAATCCATTTGAGTTGATTTTTGTGTGTGTGGTGTAAAATAGTCTGGTTTCCCTCTTTGATATGGGGCCGTCCAGTGCTTCCACTTATTAAAGAGACTGTCCTTTCCCCATTGTATCATCTTAGCTCCTTTCTCATAAACTAATTGACTGTGTATGCACGGGTATATGTATATGATTCTGTTCCACTGATCTGTGTGTCTGTTTTTATGCCAACGCCCTACTGTTTTCATCACTATAGACTTGTAATATCGTTTGAAATTAGGAAGCACACTACCTCCAGCTTTGTTCTTTCTCAAGATTACTTTGGCTATTCAGAGCTATCTGTGGTTCCATGCAAATTTTAGGACTGTTTGTTCTGTGAAAAACTATGATTGAAATTTTGAATGGTATTGCACTGAATCTGTAGATCGTCGTGGGTCGTATGGACATTTTATTAATCCTCTCCATCCATGAGCATGGCATATCTTTCCATTTATGTGTGTCTTCTTCAATTTCTTTTATCCCTAGCTCATAGTTTTCAGTGAACAAGTATTTTACTTCCTGGTTAAAATGGTCCCCAGGTAATTTACTCTTTTTTCTGCACCTGTAATGGAGTCGTTTCCTCCCGTTTTCTTTCGGGTCGTTTGTTATTAGTGTATAGAAAGGCAACAGATTTGTGTATATTGATTTCGTACCATGAAAATTTACTGAATTTTTTATTAGTTCTAATGGTTTTTCTCTGTGTGTCTAGAGTCTTTAGGGTTTCGTGTAGTCTGTAGATAGTGACGGTTTTATTTCTTCCTTTCTGATTCGGATGACTTTCATTTCTTTTTCTTGCCTACTTGCTCTGGCTAGAACTTTCTGATACTATATTGAATAGAAGCAGTGAGTATGGCCACCCTTGTCTCGTTTCTGATCTCAGGGGGGAAGCTTTTACCTTCTCACCATTGAATATGAAGTTAGCTGTGGGTCTGTCATGTATGGTCATTATTACGTTGAGGTATGTTCCTTCTATACTGACTTTGTTGAAAGTTCTTATAACTTGATGTTGGGTTCTGTCATGGTTTTTCGGGGTCTGTTGGGTAGCCATGGTATTTGTCCCGCACTAGGTTAATGTGGTACATCGCACTGACTGGTTTGCACACTTTGAGCTGTCTTGGCATCCCTGGAATAAATCTGACTTGATCATGGTGTTGGATCCTTTTAAAACATTGCTGAATTTGGTTTGCTAATAAGATATTGTTCATTTTTTCTTTTGCCTTTAACACAGTTCCCTACGTACAACAAAAAGTTACCTCAAAGATGCCTTAGTTCTTTTGTAACAGCCGTTAACGAACCTTGGTTACCGGAACACTGAACGACCTAACTGCTGTCCAGTGATTGGCCCAGAAGCATGTGGTCCTGAAAGATCTTGGAAACCTAAAACAGCCAAGTGCCCAGACCTCGGTTTCTAAATACCGTTCCCTGCTCAAAGCCAGGGCTCCTCAGAGAGATGGGTGATTCCAAGTCTGTGGCAGGTGGAGGACAGAGGTCCCGATGACCATGCTGTGCAAGGAAATGCAGGTGTGTCAAGGGGACATGCAGCCCAGCTGGGAGGGAATCTTACCAGCCAGACGTAGGACAATCTGAGCATCATAAGGGATGATGGTGGTGATGGATTGAAGACACTGAGATGAAAATAAAAGACCTATGCAGCCCTAGTGATTCTCAAAGAAGGCATGGGGGAGAAGTGATATAAAACATATTTTTGCAGAAAAAGATATCAAATCAGTGTTAGATAATCAGATCCAAACATAAGCCTCTTGCGATCATCGATGAGAGCAAAGGCCAACCGTCGATGCCAAAGCTGGGTGAGGTTGCTGCTGAAGGGGACGCCTGCCTCTCAAGAGGCATCTGTACAGATTGGCCGTAATCACCAACCAAGAGGTGCCTTTATGACGGAGCGATCGGGTGGCACCAGTTTAACCAAGAATGAGACAAACTAATACTGCGTGCCCTGAGAGGCACCCAGTATTTGGACCAAAAAAAAAAAAAATGCTCAACCTGATTTTAACTGCGAGGAAACAGCCCAGAAAAATCCCAGTTGTGGGCTATTGCACAAATCCACTGCCTGGATACTTCGAAAATGTCAATCCTAAAAAAAAATAAATACCACAATGAGCTAGAGTTTCACACCCATTAAGACAACTAGTGCAAAGGAGAAAATAGCAGGCGTTGGGGAGGGCGTGGGGAGACGGCGCCCACGTGCACCATAGGTGGCAGTGTAGAATGGGGCGGCCTCCGTGGGAAGGAGTGCGAGGTGTCTCAAAAAATTGAACACAGAATTACCTTACGATCCAGTTATCCCACTTCTGAGAATCAGCCAAACAATGAAAAGCAGGTCCTTGAACAGATGTTTGTATACTCGTGTTCCCAGCAGCGGCAGTCACCAAAAAGAGAAGGCGGAAGAAGCCCAAGTGTTCGTGGACAGCTGATGGATAAACACGAACGGGGGATCCATGCAGTGATGTGTCTCAGCCTTCGACAGGGAAATTCTGACACAGGAACAGCACCGATGAAACTCGAAGACAGCATTAACAGTTTTTAATGTTTATTTATTTTTGAGAGAGAGAGAGAGAGACAGGGCACAAGTGGGGGAGGGGCAGAAAGAGAGGGAGACACAGAATCCAAAGCAGGCTCCAGGCTCTGAGCTGTCAGCACAGAGCCCAGCGTGGGGCTCAGACCCATGGACTGGGAGATCATGACCTGAGCTGAAGTCAGACGACCAACCAACTGAGCCCCCCGGGCGCCCCAGAAACTTGAAGACATTATGAACGGGGACATCACTGAAATGAAATAAGCCAGACACAAAAAGACAAATACTGTATGCTTCCTGTTATGTGTGGTATTCAGAGGAGTCAAATTCATAGAGACAGAAAGTAGACAGTGGTGGCAGGGGCTGGGGACAGAGATTCAGGAGCTGTGTTTAACGGGGACAGAATTCCAGTCTGTTACTACAATAAAAATTAATAGAGATAATAAAGCAAAGAAATGTTCTAGACTAAATTAATAAAAAAGAGGCGTGACAGTGAAATGCAATGTGTGATATTTAATCAGATCCTGATTTAAAAACAAGCTATGAAGGGTGTGGGGAGCCACTGAGAAAATTTAAGTAGGATCCATCCTTAATTAATACTTTTATATTCGTGCCAAAAATAATAATAACAGCTGCAACCCGGTGTGGCTTTGGAGCATGCCCGGCCGTTCTGGGCAGACATCGAGTCATCGTATTCTGGGCAGGTGACATTTGCGTATGTGTTAATGACTTTACTGCTTATTTTAGGGTCTCTCCAGCTGCGGGAGCGGGGGTGAGAGCTGCCGCTGTTTATTCCTCAGTCTCCTCGGGAGTGAGAGCCGGGGAGGGCCAGGCCACGGCGTGATGACACGATCCTCTCGCTCAGCCGGTTCTCTCTTCCAGTACCCCCCGCCCCCCTGGCCACCCACAGGGGCTGGCGGAGCTACGGGACCTGCCGATGTCCGTTTCCTCCCCCGGCCCTGCCAGAGCGGCCCGTTTCCTTCGGAAGCGATGCCCAGGTTTCCTCCCACAGTCATCGGGGCGGTCGGGGCCTCTGACCGGGACCAGCTCCTCACTGGCAGGGCCCCTCATTCGACATTTCCACGGACTTTCAGGTCGGTGCCAGTAGAACACCACGCCGGTGCTTCATCCTCCCAAGCAGGATGGCCACAGGCCGTTCGTCCGTCCGGCCTCTGAAGATAACGCCTCCCAAATTCCCTGGCTCGGGTCTCCGGTCGCTTCTCAGCGTCTCCGTGAAACGAGTAGCAGATAGAGCACTGAGGAAGGGCGGGCACGAGCTCTTGTGTCTCTCTGCCGTCCTGGCTGTCGAGATGTGAGGTGCGATAAAGACACCAAGTGACAAACGGCGAGAGAGAGAGAAAAGCCTCTTATCTCCTAACAGCTGCTGTTCAGGGAGCCTGGGAGCCTCGAGAAAGAAATATCGGCTCACCTTCTCCCCCTGAGCTCGGTATCAGCCACGGTGTCCCCCCGGGGGAATCAGGAGCGCCTTGAAGACGGCTCTCCTTGAATGCCTTGTCACACCTAGAACGCCACCACCGTGACAGCCTCGGCCTCGTCTGCAGGGGAGGGAAGTGAGGCGGGGCGCAGGGGACAGCTGAGGGTTTCATTTCCTGAGATTTTCGAGTCATGAATATTCAGAGCCTTCTCCCAGCCTCCCCAGCCTGAACTTGCTCTAGAGCAACCTTGCGTGTGTGCTGTGATGCCCCCACGCACAGGGGCTCCGGGCTGGGAGGTGTGTCACCTGACTATAACTGGGCGTTACCCTCCCTGACGGGTGGCCATTTATTTCAGTCAGTGAAAGAACATTTTGTTAACAATTTTTTAATATTTATTTATTTTTGAGAGAGAGAGAGCAGGGGAGGGGCAGAGAGAGACGGAGACACAGAATCTGAAGCGGGCTCCAGGCTCTGAGGTGTCAGCACAGAGCCGGATGTGGGGCTCAAACCCATGAACCATGGGATCATGACCTGAGCCGAAGTCGGACGTTCAACCGACTGTGTCACCCAGGCACCTCTCATAAAGGAACATTTTCTTAAGTGACCCAGTGATGCTTAAGTGACCCCAGCATCAGGGGTATTGACTTAGCAGACAGGGACCCCCAAGGGAAGGTGTTTCCTTCCTAACACATCTGCTTCTGCGGGAGTGAGTGTCTTAGCCGGCGAGTAAGGAAACCCTGGCAAAGGCGGGATGATTGTGAGGGTTTGGTCTCTCAGTGTTGGTTAGAAGTTAACCCACAGGCTTAAGGCTCAAGGCGGTGACCCCTACGTGGGCAAGGAGATGGTGCCCAGGAGTTTCCTGCTGGGGACTGGAGGAGCCTGGAAATCTTTTTCCTTTTATTTTTGTCGTGTCAGAAACACTTACCATGAGAGTGCCGACCACGGGCACCATGCTGCACAGAGGACCCCGGGGCTCCTTCATTCTGCAGGACCCCGTGTCCCCTCCCCTGCCCCTGAGCACGCCATTCCCTTCTGTGCTTTGGGGAGTTTGTGTTAGATCCGTCATATCACAAGAGCCGGTTCGCAGAAGCGATCTCAACACCCACCGACAGAGCAAGGAACGAAGAAGAAAGGGCGTCTGTCCACACAAGGGGATACTGCTCATCGCGAGGACACGCTGGCAAGTGAAACAAGCCAGACGCAGAAGGACAGACGTCGCGTGATTCCCCTTGGCGGGAGGGGGGGGACAGGGGGGAGGACTCTGCACCTGTGGTCTCTGACTGAGAAACAATAGGAAATCCACAGGTTGGGCCCCCGCTGGTTCCCGAGAGAGCTGGGGACCGCTCCCTCCTCATATCTGTCCCAGACCCAGAGCGCCAGCTCCCTCGGGATTTCCTGGGCGACTAGAGTGTCTTTCGTTCTAATGAGGCGACTCTGGGTGGCTCCCGGATGGGGGTGGTCGCCGGGAAGCCAGGCCTGGACTGTTAGAAGCTTGGAAGTGTCAGCCCAGCCCCCCGTCCCTGCTGACTATGCCTCCAGAAAGTTCCTGAAGCGTAGGGTGCAGAAGATCCCGGCTGGCAGACAGGCCCACGTGCCAGAGGCTGCCGCTCCACCTCCACGGGGACAGACCCCCCCCCCAGACCCCGTGTGTCTCTTCGTCCAGCTGCTCATCTGTACCCTCGAAGCTCTTTCGTAACAAACCAGTAAAAGTAAGTGTTTCCCTGAGCTCGGTGAGCTGTTCTAGCAAATTGTCGAACCTGAGGAGGGGGTCCTGGGAACCGCAGGTCTCCAACTGGCCAGCCGGGAGCACGGCACCGGTGACTGCCGGGGCCTGCCGCTGGCGTGTGGAGAGGGGATGGTCCCGTGGGGCTGAGCCCCTCGCCCGTGTCGTCCAACCAGAGCCGAATTGAACTGCAGGATGGCCCAGCCGGTGTCGCAGAATTGCTTGGGGTGCGGAAAACCCTGGGCCTGGGGTCGGAAGTCCCCAGTGAGCGGGGAGCAGACAGGAAACTGAGAGCACCCCTTGGCGCTGCCCGCGGACCGTGTCCTCCTGCGCGGGTCTCTCCCCGCTGGTGAGGGAAGGAAATCAGCGTAGAGAGAAGGGAGCGGCCTCAGGAGGTCAACCCGCCAGGGCTCGGCCAGAGACTGTCCGCCAAAGTCAGGTGCTGCTCCAGGGACACTTTGGACGCCTCTGCGAGTCTTCCCCCTCCCCCTGCCCCTGCCGTCGGAATGGAGCGGTGCCCTTCCTGCCCTCCCGAGGGGGTGCCGCCCTGCTGGGGCGAGTGGGCACGGGGCCTCCCTGCCAGGGCACCAGAAGAGGCTGTTTTGGCTCTTGCTTTATTCCTGTGACGCCTCTCGGGCTGATGACAACTGTCTTGGGGACAGGTGGCAGGCGGGCGGCAGCATTATCACCCCTGGCAGGAGGCGCCACAGAGAATTTACCCTCCAGGTGGGGAGCAGCCTGCGAGGTGACACCTTCCTGTCTGCGACACGGCAGAGCTGAAGGGCGCAGGTACGGTAAACAGCCGCATCGGGACAATTTCCCCCAGACAAAAAAAAAAAAAAGGAAGGAAGAAAGAAGAAAGAAAGAAAGAAAGAAAGAAAGGAAGGAAGGAAGGAAGGAAGGAAGGAAGAAAGGAAGAAAGAAAAAAAGAAAGAAAGAAAGAAAGAAAGAAAGAAAGAAAGAGAAGAAAGAAAGAGAAGAAAGAAAGAAAGAAAAAGAAGGAAGGAAGGAAGGAAGGAAGGAAGGAAGGTAGGGAAGGAAGGAAGGAAGGAAGGAAGGGAAGGAAGGAAGGAAGGAAGGAAGGAAGGAAGGAAGGAAGGACGGAAGGAAGGGAAGGAAGGAAGGAAGGAAGGAAGGAAGGAAGGAAGGAAGGAAGGAAGAAAGAAAGAAAAGAGGAAGAAAACCAACGTCCAGCAAGCTCTCTGCTTCCAGCTCTCAGTGCTGACCCCGACGCAGCCAGCAAGGGGTGGCGAATTGATTTGGGGAGAGTTACCAGTGGGGCCGCGGAGACTGGACTCGCAGTGATAAGTACCCCCTGGCTTTTAGGAACCCGGTGGCGGCTCACACGCGTCAGCTTTCTGGCCGGCAGGAAGTCAGACTACAAATTTTCACCCCATGTTACAAGGGAGCAGCCCAGGGGACCTTGGCTGGCTCATCGAAGTCTTAAAACTACCACTAGGACCACCACTCTGGGATCGAAGGTCGGGGCTCTGCTGTCTGCTGTGCAGAGAACGTTCTCCGTGAGCGGAGAACCCGCCTCCCGTCAGCTCAGGCCCGTCGGGAGGCTCTCGGGGGCAGTTCTTGAGCGAGCAGGTGCGGGAGCCCACGGCACGGGAGGAGGCCCCTCTCCTCCTCCTCCTGGCCACCCACTGGCCTACCGCAGTCCCGGCTTTCTCCGGCCGCCCCAGAGCCTCCTCCTCCGGGGCGAACCCCGGTCCCTGTATGGATAAGTTCCTTCTCCCCAACTTCCTCGCTGGCACGAGGCTGTGAAATTGGGTGCTCGGTACCCTACGCGTGTTCTCTCCTCTACTTCTCACTCTGGAGAGGGAATTACAGGGGATGGCGCCAGGGCCCAGAGAGGTGCAGGACTGCCTCGGCGTCACACAGCGCACAGGAGGCCGGAGAGCACGCCTCTGCTTTCCATCCAGGCTGGCTGCACTCCCCGGGGCCCAGGACGCGTTTAATTACCGAGAAAGAAGCCTGGTCAGCTGCCCACCCGCCCGCGCTCTGGGCCTGGTGAGTCAGCTCTGGACAGGACACCGCGACTTCAAAGTCGTATTGGCTGCAAGGAAAATAGATGCCCTGAAACTGGATCACGCGGGGAGATTCGGGTCAGGGTCTGCAGATCGTCTACACGGCCCAGCCTCGGGAGACTCGGGTCAGGGTCTGCAGATCGTCTACACGGCCCAGCCTCGGGAGACTCGGGTCAGGGTCTGCAGATCGTCTACACGGCCCAGCCGGGGGAGCCCTGGGGCCGGGCAGTGGGCTCCAGCGGGGAGTCGGCTTGCCCGAGGTCCCGGTGGCTGGCTCCCAGCTCTGTGTCTCCTGGCTGGGACTCTTGAGAGAGATCAGCTGGTCTTGGGCCGGCCAGCAGGGCGGCTCGCACGGTGCTGTCGCCCGAACGTTCGTGTCCCCCAGAGCTCACGGTGGAGTTCTGGCGCCTTGAGTTCTCAGACACGCCCTGTGTGGCTTTGGAAGGAGAGCTCGGGGTGTGGACGGGGTCTTCCGGGCACTCTCGGGGCTCTGAGCCGAGAGGCGTGTGGGAAAACTGTCCGCAAGCTTCACGCGGAGGGCTCCGCCGGGAGGACCTTCCCTGAGCCTCGTGGGCATGTCTTCCCCGAGGACCGGCTCCGGGGACCCGCAAGGAGCTGGTGGCAGGGAGATGAGCCCTGCTCCCGGCTCCGGGTCGAAGGCCTTCAAGCCCCCGGCGGTCCAGCTCCAGGCTCTGTCTGGAAAAGCGCCACGGACACACATCCGATCAAGACGCGAGGTGACCAGCCAGGGAGGGACACCTGGTGTCATCAGGGTGTCCAGAGACACAGACCCAGCAGGACAAGTGTCAGTAGCCGGAAGAAGACGTTCGTTATGGGAACTGACTCACGCAGGCTGGGGACTCCCGCCGCCTGCCGTCTGCAAGCTGGAGACCCAGGGGAGTGGCGGCGTGGGCCAGTCTGAGAGCGGGGGCCAGTGACGCCTGAGTTCAGGAGAGGGTGCGCGTCCCAGCCCAGGAGGGGGAGGGAACCACGTGGTTCCCTCTGGCCCCATCGGACAGGAGGCAACCCGCCCGCACCGGTGAGGGCCGGTCTCTTTACTGAGTCCTCCGATTCAAATGCCATCTTCCCCAGAGACACCCTCGTGGACACAGCCAGAATCAAGTGTGACCGACTGTCTGGCTCCCTGGGTCCGGCCATTGCTCCCCCAGCGTCTCACCCCCACATTGCCCTTGAAGGGGTGCCCCCCTCCTACAGCTCCGCCCTCACCCACCCAGCCGCCGGGTCACAGGCAGCAGTTCCCCAGACCAGGGCCCTTCCCCTCCCCCCCCCATCTAGGTACGAGGACCCAGGAGCCCCAGGACGGCCCCCCACTCGACTCCTGATCTGTTTGGTGGTGTTAATTGAACTGCCGTCTATTCATGCCTGACAATGAGAGGGAGGCGGGGCTGACGAGCGACATGTAATTTGCATTGAAAGCTGCGAAGATGAAGCGGGCGGGTTTCTGCTACCCGGTCACTAAATGAGCTCCGTCCCAGCAAAATGGCTTTCTGACGGGAAAGCAACAGCCCGCGTGGGGAAGGAGCGTGGGCTCGGCACCTGCGACGCAGGGACTCTCCGGGGCGGGTGCTGTTGCCTCACAGGAGGGGGAGGGGGCCGTTCCGGAAGAGGCAGCAAAGCAGGGACCCCTCCCTGCGCCCTGGTGTGGGGAGCGTGCGTCTGAGTGCCGCTGACTTTGGGAAAGAACGGTTCTAAAGCCAGGCCCCCACCATGGTCCCGATCGCACCTTCTTCTCTCCGGACAAAGGTCAAGGGGGTCCCGAGGTCCCTGGGGGCAGTGCCAGAACCTAGGAGGCAACTCCCAACCTTGTCCAGGACTCGCCCAGATCCACCTGTCCTTCCAGTGTCCGCAGCAGCCGTGTCCACAGTGGGTGGACACCGGCCTTAAGCCGGCTGCCCCTCGTGGCTGCCGGGTGGCCCTTCCACACGTGTCCAAGTTATTGCCCACGTTCTCAGAACCGCCATTTCCCCCTGAGGCCCAGCGACCACTGCCAGGCTTCCTTGTCCCAATCCTGATCCCCACAGACATCTGTGGGTGTCTTCCCTCCACCCCCTTAATCCCTGTCTTAGTCCATTCCGGCGGCTGTGACAACGTGCCAGACCGGGGCTTAGGACCCACGGCCGTGTGTCGCTCACAGTTCCCCAGAATGTAAGTTTGAGGTCGGGGTGCCAGCTCGGTCCAGTCCTGGGCCCCTTCCTGGTTGCAGACGGCTGCCCGCCCTCTTGTTGTATGCCCAAGTGGAAGAAGGGGGGGAGCCCTCTAGGGTCCCTTGGTAGTCCCACCACGGGACTTCCCCCTTGTCACCTCCCAGAGGCCCCACCTCCTGACACCATCACTCTGGGGAGTAGGTCTCAGCAGATGAATTTTAGGAGGATGCAGACATGAACTCCATACCGTTCCCTAGTCCATACGGTGAACAGCTTCGGCAGAAGTGTGCTGAATGCCCTCACCGTAACTCCTCCTTCCGTGGCCACTGGTGATCTGTAGCAGGATGGCCATGCATTATCTGTAGAGGGCCAGATAGTAAATATTTGGGCTTTGTGGGCCGTGTGGTCTCTGTCCAAGCTGCTAGACTCGGCATTGAGGGGACAATGACCTAAGACACTGTAAATGAATGGGGTTCGTTGTGTGCCGATAAAACTTTATTTGTTTGGGTGCCTGGGTGGCTCAGTCGGTTAAGCGGCCGACTTCGGCTCAGGTCGTGATCTCACGGTCTGTGGGTTCGAGCCCCGCGTCGGGCTCTGTGCTGACAGCTCAGAGCCTGGAGCCTGCTTCAGATTCTGTGTCTCCCTCTCTCTCTGCCCTTCCCCTGCTCATGCTCTGTCTCTATGTCTCTCAAAATAAATAAACATTAAAAAAAAAAACTTCATTTGTGGATGCTGAAATCTGACTCCTGTCATTTCCATGTCACGAAATATTATCCTTCTTTTGATTTTTTTTTTTTTTACCCACCCGTTGAAAATGTGAAAGCCGTTCTTAGCTCACAGGCTGTGCAGAAACAGGTGGCGGGTGGACTTGGCGGCAGGACCCTGCTCCAGAAGAATCACGAGAGGAGAGTGAGTGCAGAGGGCGGGATGGCGGTGCGACCTTGGGCAGAACTCAGGTGCAACGCCTCCTGTCATCTCTCTTCGGGCCAGGCGCAGCGCCAGGCACCCGGTGGCTGAAGCCAGCTGCCCCTCCCGAAAAACCACGGCTGTTCCAGGTGAGAGATCCTCACCGTGCCCCCCACCCCCTGTCCGTGTTTGCACACGCCTCAGCTTTAAACACGGAACATTTTTAATGTTAAAGAGCTTAATAAGAAACAGCTAGAAACAGATTTGAAATAGCTCTGGATGGAAAAATTGGGCATATTAATAGCTACCTCTGGTGAGCTGCCTTTTCTTTTTTTCTCCATTCACAGTAAAAAGCCTTGCTGTTTTGAAATGTTAAGTGTTTTTCCGCAAGGAAGGCTGCCGACACCTTCCTGGCTCCCTGCTCTGATGGCCCGGAGTTCGGGGCAGCTGGCGGCTCTGTGAGCCCCCGGGGCTCCTGCGCCGCCTGCCCCAAGCATGATTCGGCTGCAGGGCGCAGGCCTGGGGGCACCTGGAGGGCAGAGTTTGCCGGACCAGTGGAAAGACAGCGAGCCCTCTCCTGCTCCTGGCCCGGGCGAAGGCAGAGGGCAGGAAGCCAGGGCCGGGGCGCACTGCGGCGTGCAAGGTGCTGGCAGGGAGCTGGGGTGGGTGATGAGAGGAGGAAGTTGTATGGGGCAGCATTAGCAAACGGTACTGTTTCTCCCGAAAAGCACAAGACCGTGGCGGGGGCGGGGGGGGGGCAGTGGGTGTCCCTCACGACTATTGCTTTTTATTTGCAAAAAGCTGGTTACAAAATTGAAAGCAAGTTGCAGAATGTGAGGCCCTTACGAAGCAGCTCTCTGCAGACGTGCGTTCCCCTGGGCGCTGACCTGCACCTGCTCGGGAGGAGACGGGTTTTAAACCAGCCAGGCAAGTGCTGCTGAACACAGCCTAACGGGACTGGGGGGAGTCTGAGAAGCAAGAAAGACAAGGGTAAATATTCCAAACCCTTGACCAATACGGCATTAGTCATTCATCCTGAGAAAAACAGCAATTCTACCTATGCCAAGCTCACGTCTGCCCAAAACGCATTAGTGAATGAGATCCCCGGCCCCCAGCAAGGGCGGGAGGCAGGCAGCCCTGTTGCGGACAGCTGGAGACATTCGCCTCAATTCCTAAACGCAGAGTGGAAGGTTGATCAAGCATGCAGGCAGCATGCGTTAATTCACGCTGGCGGCCCGCTCCCGGGGCTCGTAAATCATCGTCCACTTTGCCGTGCTTAACCCAGACGCCGACCCCTGCCACTGCCGCCGTCCGCGCCAGCCAAGGCTGGATGGGGTGACCGCTCCACCCGGGGCCCCTGGGAGACACGGAGCCTGGCCCTGCCAGCCACCGACAGGTCTGAGCCGCTCTGTAACGCTCAGGTCGCAGGTGACGCCTCTGGGGAGCAGAGTGCCTTGCAAGGGCTCCCTGACATCCGGGGAGACAGGCCGCCAGGGCAAAGCATTCTTGGGAGGGATGCCTCGTTCGACAGTTCGCTCGTGTCAGACGGCTCTCACAGGCCGAGATCGCCCAGACCCGAGAGCTGGAGGCCGTCAACGTGTCCTCCCCGGGAGGAGTGGTGGGAACAGGAGGGGCAGCGTGTGACAAATCCCAGTGACGTCAGCTGCAAGGAACACCCTCTCCTCGGACCCGGGCCTGCCTGGCATGCGCTCCCAGGTCCCGGCTGACCAATTCCGACACTCCTCAGCCCAGCCGTCCCGGAGCCACGGCCATGAACTCAACCTGCTGTCCGGCCTGTCCTGCCCGTCTCCTGGCTCTCCGCCTCCCCTCCCCCGCCCTGGGAGAATCATTTTCCATGTTGCTGTCTTGGCCCTCAGGATTTCTGGCAGGCGGTGGGGGCTGCAGGTTACCGATGCCCCGTCACCGGACACTTCCCACGGCCTAGAATGTTCCCACAGCCCACCCTCCTCCCCACCCGGGTTCCAACTAGCTCTTACTCTTGATGCTGGGGGGAGGGGAGCCTGTAAGGTTGTACGTTCAAAGGAACCAAACACCAGGGCCGATCAGACTCTGCTGAAGGGTGTGGGCGCCGGGGCCCAGGGGTGAACAGCCCCAAATCAGAGACCGACTCTCTTTACCACATAATGAAAAATAAAATCGCCAACGAGTGTGAAATTGGAATCGGGCACATCCCAGCCCCCGCCTCTGCCCCCTTCTGCCTGTGTGCTTTCCCGTGAAGCCTCTCAGCCAGGTGACCAGTCACAAGCCATTTTTCAGAAGGTCATCACTTCCGGTCGACACGACTTCCATCGGCTGTGTCAGCGGGAGTTCTCCTGCTGCTGGAGCAGTGGAACCCACAGTGGGCTTGTCCCCCGTGGGGAGAGGGCAGCCTGTGTGCGGCCCGGGGCGGGGAGATGCTCCGGCGGGGAGCCCCGTGTGGCCCGGGACTGTCCTGTCAGCCTCCCCCCAAAGCCCTGCGTCCCAGTCACCTTCGGAACTGAGCAGAGGGGGACGACTTGCTCCCCCAGCTGAGGGTCCCCTCCCTGAGAAGGGTCCCCTCCCTGTCGCGTGGCCCCCTCCACCCCCACCCGGCGTCGACCCCCCTCCCATGCATGTGAACCCTTGCTCACCCATCACCCTCAAGGTTTGGTAACTCAGCCCGGAAGCCGCCTCCTGCCAACCCCTGCCAGTAAATTCTGCAGCTCGTCTGCCGCGAGGGAACTCAGATTCTCTGCGAACACAACACGAGAGAATTCGGAAACCCACTGGTTGCAAGAACTTTAAACTCATTCTCGAATCTTCCGATCCAAGCTGAACCCTGCGTGGCTTTGAACTGGCGTGCTCCGGGAAGCCCAGACAAGAGGCTTCCTTCTCTGGAGCTTCCATGTTCAGCTAGGACTGTCTTTTGTTAGCGACTGATCTGCACTGACAAACGGGCAGGTTTGGGGAAGGACGAGATCGGGAGTGTCTCCGTGTCTGTCACCTGCGGAGAGGGACGAGCTCCAGGCTCGGGCTTGCCAATCGGCAGGTCTCGGGGGTGCTCGGCTGTGACCTGGCTTTGGGTTTGACGAAGCCGGAGTCCTGGTAGTGCCACAGTCCGTGGTGCCAGGCCGAGGTGTGATTCGTCGGGGCCCCAAAGCAGCATCTCGGCCAGTTCATTTGTTATGTCGGCCCGTAATCCCTGAACTTCTGCTGTGTGCCCGGAGAGCCCCGTGCACTGTGGATGGAGAAGCGCACCGACCTCACACCGCCTCCCGGAGCTCACTTGTGAGCGTACGGTCTTAGAACAGAAAAATCCAGACGCTTCAGGTCGTGGCTGCAAGTGGTGTGAGGTCACTTCAGAGCGTTCCTTTTCTCTCCAGTGTTCACACAAAGTCACCGACTGCAGGTGGTGACACAAGAGCTACCGGGTTGCCTCCTACCCCTCCATCCACCACAGTGGCTGAGTGTGGGGGGAGGGGGCGAAATGCCCTGTTGGCCAACGGGGGTCATATTTCCACCCCTGAAACGAATCCTCACAGCTTGCACGTGGTGAGGGGGCGGGGAAGCCAAAGGAATAAGCTGCTGGGTCAGGGCTGGCTCAGCTGGTAGACCTGGAACCGACGGCTAAGACTGCGCGCCCAAACACACAGGCCCAAGGGTTATCGAGGGGAGAGTAGGCTTCCCAAAGAAAACGTGGGTCAGGTTCCCAGCAGAATGGGGAAAGGTTGCCAGTTGACAAAAATCACAACTGTCCCTTTGTAACGCTTAATTTTATGTGTTGACTCGTCTGGGACATGGCGCCCCGGAGGCTTGGTCAGACAGCGGTCTGGATGTCACCATGCAGGGAGTTTTCAGATGACGTTAATATTTGAATCCGTAGCCGTTGAGTAAGGTAGATGATGGTCATAATGTGGGTAGGTCTCATCTAATCAGTTGAAGGTCATAAGAGAAAAATACCGAGGTCACCCAAAGAGGAAGGGGTTCTGCCTCAGACTGCCTTTGGACTCAAGACGCAACCTCGGTTCTGCCCTGGGTCTCTACCCTGCCAGACTTACCAGCCCTACCAGCCCCCAGGTTTGTGCGAGCTGATTCCTTAAAAGGGCTCTCACTCTCTGACGCAGATTACGTTTCCATCTGTATCCGCACACACATCCTGTTGGCTCTATTTTTCTGGAGAACTCTGACCCTCCTGTGAGGGACCTGCGGGTATGAAGAAGCATGCCACATCGCATGCATTCTGGCCACTAGTTTGGCACAACACGCAATGAGCCTTAAATGCCTTGTGGCAAGCCGCTGCATGAGGCCACTCGGCACAGACTGGCCAACCACACACTTAGATTCCAGTATAGCAAGCCCCCCGGAAGTTGTGCGGTGGGGGAGACCTGTCTGGTTCTGACCTCAAAGACACACCTCTGTGGGTCCGCAGGAGCCCGTGCTCCCTTCCAGGGTGACCTTGCCCCTCTCCCTCAGCTTGGGCCGTGCCCTATTAAATCTCCCCGCTATTACTAGAGTGGGAACAATTTACTGCTTAAATAATTTATCCAGATTCCACACGGAAAGTCTTTTGCAGAGATACATCAGCTAATAAAGAAAATTGATTTGAGAAGCCAAAGTCAATATGAGGTTAGGGAAACGTTCGCCCATTTGCATGTTGCTCTCTCCTGAGACTTCCTGTCACTTTGTCTGAGGAGAACATCGGCCGGGGCCCCTTGATCGCGAGTGGTTTTTTTCATTTGTTGGTTTTCAGCTACACGCTGGAGCTGGCCGGGGCAATAGCGGGGGGAGTCCACCAGCAAGTTCTCAATAAAAGTGAAGATGGCTTCCTCTGGGCGCTCGTCTGGGTTATCTGCGGGTGTGAGGGTGAAGGGACCGGAGGGGTCCGGGTCAGAGGGTGTTTCGCATGACCATGTTCAGGCCTAAATAATGAGGAGGCTTGGGTATTCAAAGCGTGTTTCCATGTATCCGCTTTCATCATGAAGACTCATTTTGTAATTAGAAGAAATGATTTGCATAGAGACAATTAATGTAATAAGGTATCCAAAAACAATTTTTTCCTCTGAATAGCTCCGTGTAATTTGGTTCATCTACTTCATTTCCTTATTAAGCCCTTTGTTTGCAGATAACGAAAAGGTGAATTTCAGCCCAACCAGGAGGAATTCACAACATTTGGGTTTACTGAGGCTTCCCCGTGGCGGGCTGCTCACTGGTCTCGGGAAAGCACGCGGGCGTGCAAAGGCATCTGCAAGGGGCCCATCCATCCAGTCAAGGACAGAGGTTCCCACACTCTGCCACACGTCAGGATCCCCGGGGTTTGTTAGAGCAGAATGCCCAGGCCCCACCCCCAGACCATCAGAGTCAGTAGGTCAGGGTGGGCGGGCCCAGGAGACCCCGAGGCTGCTGGCCCCAGACGCCACCCTAAGAACCAGGGTCTAGAACTCACAGATTCTTCAAAGTCATCATGTGAAGAATGGGTCCCTGTTAGTCGATTGTCATGACTGACTAACGCATCTGTAAGTACTTCACCCGGCAAGAGATCACCCAGAAAGCTGCAGCAAGCTCTGGAAGGTGACATTGAGGCTCTTCTCTTATCCCCACGTCCCCCACGGCGGCCAGAAACCCTCTCGGTGAATCCCCTTGCCCTCGTCCTTCATGAAGATAGAAACACAAGACCGGTGAAATGAATACCCCGTTTACCCTTCCAAACCACTTGCTGGCCCTCCTCCACTCTTCGCCCCCGTCCCACACTGCCAGCATCTGGAATAGGATGCATTCCTCATAACAAGCAGCCACCGGGGCCACAGGGGGTCTTGGGGACCTTAGAGGGAGGAGTAGGGAGCATTTTTACGGTGGGTAGAGGATGGAGATTTAGGCTGAAAACAAGGAGAATGGTGATGACGATGGTGATGATGGTGATGGTGAGGATGGTGATGATGATGGTGGTGATGGTGATGATGATGATGATGGTGGTGACAGCGGTGATGATGATGGTGATAGTGATGATGATGGTGATGGTGATGGTGATGATGATGGTGATGGTGATGATAATGTTGATGACAGTGGTGATGATGATGGTGATGATGGTGATGTTGATGACGGTGATGATGATGGTGATGGTGATGACGGTGATGATGATGGTGGTGATGGTGATGTTGATGACGGTGATGATGATGGTGATGGTGATGATAATGTTGATGACAGTGGTGATGATGGTGATGATGGTGATGGTGAGGATGGTGATGATGATGGTGGTGATGGTGATGATGATGATGATGGTGGTGACGGCGGTGATGATGATGGTGATGGTGATGATAATGTTGATGACAGTGATGATGATAATGTTGATGACAGTGGTGATGATGGTGATGATGGTGATGTTGATGATGGTGATGATGATGGTGGTGATGGCACGAATTAAACAGACTGGCACAGGCATCCAGGCGTTCTCAGGGCTGGGCCAAAATATTTATTCTTATTGGTCCTACACTCAAAGGGCAGAGATTTGCCAAATGTTCTCACAAAGTGACAAATTTCAAAATAAGCGCCTGTCTTTACCTGCCTCTTGGTCCCGTAAGGAGCGCCCAGGTGGACTGTGAAAGAAGAGGACTCGTTCACTGCCCGAGGCTGCACCTGGAGCCTGTGCCGCAAGGAGCTCCTGATGGTTTCCGCTGGAACCACCGGAGTCAGAAGGCCGGTGTGCTCCAGGTGTGCCATGTAAGGGGCCACCCAGGACCCCCTGGGGGGCTCTGCTCAGGCACAGAGATAGCAAAACCATGTTGAGAATATTCTCAACATTTAATGATGGCCCCTCTGCCTGTGCTCCCTCACTGTGTGGCCTTGGCCATCAGTGCCATCTTCCCCAGAGTGAGGATAGTCTTTCATGTTCCCAACCCCTTCCAAACCCTCCCCTTGAGAACACGGTGAGAAATGAAGGTCACTTGAGCCAGCCGGGGAAGTGCTATGGACCTTAGCGGGTCATGCTGAGCCTTGGCCCTGAGACCTGCTCTGGCCCCTTGCCCCTCGGTGCAGCCATGAGACAGCAGTATTGCATCACCTGGAAGCTTGTCAGAAATGCAGTCTCCTGGGCCCAGCCCAGACTTTGGGAATCAGAATCAGCCTTTGAACAGTGTCTCTAGTGATGCTGGCACTTCAAAGTTTGAGAATCTCTGATTCACGGTAGTAAGAAAAGTGGGTGTTGGCGTGGAGAGCAGCCCAGAGGGGCCAGGCGAAGGTCACTTTGGATAATGCGGCCCCTGGACATGTCATGGTCAGCCCCTCCCTGCACTCGAGTCCCTCTACCCACCAGCGCCCAGCGCCCCAGCCACTCGCAGCTCCCACACGGGACCTCAGGCGGCTCCATCCCCTTGTGTTTTTATGCACAGCTTGGAACATCTTTCGTCCCCGCCCTAGCTAACAGAACGCTATATATCCTCTGAGAGTTGGCTCAGATACCACCGCCTTCAGGAACTCTCTCCAAAACTGGTTGCTCCATGAATTCTCAAATTGATTCTGATTAGCTTCTTAGACAAGTGTGTTGGCAAACTATGACCCAGAGGCCAGCTGTCTTTGTAAATAAAGTTTGACTGGAACGCAGCCACACCCCTTCCCTTACAAGCGGTCGAGGCTGCTCGCACACGACAATAGAGTTAAGTAACGGGGTCAAAGAGATTCTGGCCCAGGAAGTTGAAAGTACTTACCATGTGGCCCTTGACAGAAAAGGTGTCTTAGATACCTTAGAGACCTTAGAGACCCCTCCCATGTCTTAGATAACCCTGCCCTGGCACACACGACACGCTGTTACCATTACTGGCTTGGCTGTCTGTCTCATCCAGGGTTCTGTGCTCTTGCAAAGGAGGCCTGGCTTGGTTGTCTTTTTGTCTCCAATGTCCCATGTGGTGCTGGGCATCCAAAAGACTGCAAAACGGTTGCTGAACGCAAGCTCGGGGACCCTTTACTCAACGTCTCACTGCACAAGAAGCTGCATAGTGTTGTCTGACACTACAGAGGAGTCTGCAGAGAAAGCTCTTCTGTGCGGCTCTAAGACACACGTCCACTACCAGAAGCACCCAACACTTTTCAATATTGGAATCTGAGCAAGGCCATCACCCTGAAGCTAGGGCGACCACGATGGTAGGGGCGAGTGGCGAACCTTGACCAGGTCCTCTGGCGAGAACCTGGCGACGGATTGTGTGCTGGGAGTGCCATATATATGCCTTGAGAACTGGCAAGGAAACCAACGAGGAGGAAAATATTCATTTTGCAGTCAATTCTCGTTACTCCCAGTAGTAACGGTCTAGAGAGTCACCATGAACGCTGAGTTAGTGGACATGGAGCCACGGATTCTAGGAGAAGTACGGGGTTCGGATCCCGTGGACCCCTGGTCATGATGTTTTATCAAGCGGTCAATACATGGCCCTGTTTTCGGCGTCCTTCTGTTGAAAGACCATTCGTCGATCTCGTTGGTTCATGAACACTGAGCTCCCAGGCAGCAGCGCTGCGACTCGTGCCTGCGTGAGGTTTCCACGACACACGTGTTTTCTCTATGAGGCATTCCGTAGCATTCTTGTGCTTAGAGCACTGGACAGCCCCCCAGCTCTACGCTTGGGGACACTTTAAACAGCAAAACTACCAATAGAAAGTACAGAAAGGCAGACGATGTGGGGCACTTGGGTGGCCCAGTCGGTGAAGCATCCGACTTTGGCTCAGGTCATGATCTTGCAGTTCGTGGGTTCAAGCCCCACATAGCCCTAGCTCAGAGCCTGGATTCCGTTTCGGATTCTGTGTCTCCTTCTCCCCGCCCCTCCAACCCCCCGCCTCTCAAAAATGAATAAAAGTTAAATAAAATAAAATAGTCTCTCTATATAAAGAAATGCAAGCAACGTCGTCCTAAATAGGCCACAAAAGGGACACTCATTTACAGTCCGGGACCTGAAGCAGGAAGGCAGAGCGTGGCCCCGTCCAGCCTCAGCTGGGAACATTCACATCCGGTGACTCGAAATGTTCACTGCTCTGCCCCTGTCTGAGAATGACTGCAAACGCACCACTACTGCTTTGGGAGTTATAAGTAAATTTGAGAGAGGAGATTTTGCAAATCTTGAGTCGATGAATAATGAGCATCAACCATGTATGTTTTTAAGCATCAAAGAGGCAAAGAAGAGTGAAAACCCTTTGGACTCCCTCGCGCTGACCCGATGGGTTAGCACTGTTCTTTTTTTTTAATTGCCTGCAGGGAGACAGGATCGTTATTAAAGGTCAAAAGCAAGGGGGAAACACAGGTCTTCTGTTTCAACAATAAATCTGCCTCGTGCCTTGGGGAGGAGACTTCTGGACCCCCGGTTAGTGTCGGTGTGTCTCATCCTATACAACGGGAGCGGGGAGGAGGGCGAAGCAGGCTTACCGAGCACCGCGGTTTACCGACAAGTGACAGTTTTTAGTTTTTAGAAACAATGAATTAAAAACACAGTTATTGCAAAGTAAAGGTCACAGGCCACCCTACCGTGGTTAGTGCCGCCTCCCCCAGAGCGTGGAAGGCTGCCAAATTCCTGCGTTTCAGGAAAGCGGTCAGTGATCGCAGGTTCTTGCTTTGATTTTTTTTCCATATGATTCAGTTGTTAACGTTGCGCAGATCTGCCGCCCGGGACCAGCTCCAGGAGGCAAATAAATCAGAGCCCAGTGGGAGGTATCCCGTCTACATGGGAATTTGGCAATACCTGATAAAACCACCTGTATAGATGCCTTCGAATCAGGAATCCCTCTGCTAGAAAGTGCCCCTGAAGAGGTGCCCGAGAATGTACACTAAACGCTCCCGGTGTTCCTTACGAAGGCACTCCATCCCTGAGGAGTGTTGAAAACAACCTCACACGTAGGACACGCCGAAGAAGCCGTGGTGCGTCGCAGGGTGGAGAGACAGGCAGCCGTAAACAGAATAAAGAAGATGCCCGGAACTGGTAAGGGGTCGTTCCGGGAGCAGTGTCTCTCGTACAGGAAATTTCACGCCAATCGAAGAGAGGGGGTATGAGGAGAAGATAATAGAGGGGTCCCTACATGTCAATGGAAGAGTGTGGTCCCCCTGGGGTTTTGGGGGGAGGGCGGGTGCTGCCCTGGTCGGCCCCTCCTCACCTTGCGAGTAGACATTGAGGGGCATGGCCAGTTCACTGGGACTGTGACCTGGGGAGCACGGGAGTCCAGGCAGGACGAGGATAAAGCAGGTGTCTTCTCTCCCTAGAGGTGCCCTGTCCCCCCCCCCCCGGCCCCCCAGGCACCCCGAGTGCGTGTGAACACAGGATGAGTGGGGGCCTGGAACACGGGGCTCTGAAACAGCCCGACAGCAAGGACTGGAAAGTTACAAAGTTAATTAAAACTCCGGTGCCCTTTCCGCCCGCCGTCTCGTCTCGGAGAGCGCGGGGCTCCTTTCTCTTGTTTAAGAAGCGAGCCGGCTGGTCACGGCTGCGAGCCAGCCCTCTGCAAACATTGCTGTCTATTACGTCCCAAACCCGAGCCAGCTCAGCTCGCCCCCTGACTGATGCGTCAGCACGGAAAGCACGGGCAGCGCGTCTCCCCTCAGAGCGGGCACCCCTGGAAAGGCCCAGGGGGTGCGCAGTGCAGGTGCGGGGCCCCTCCTTCCGCTGAGCGGTTCTTTAAGGTCCGGGCCCAGGCCTCGAGTCCCCAGGGAAGGGGTTGACACTTCCTCTGCCTCTGTTGGTGTCACGGACTCAGAATCTCGCTAGGCTCCCCGCAAACCTGGTTTTCTCAGTTAATAAACACGGTGCCCCCAATGGCCTGAAGGCTGTTTGAACAGAAAGGACTGGAAGGCACTGAGGAGACAGCAGCGGAAAGGCTCCTGCCTTTGTCTTTCTTGTGCTAAAGTTGTCTCAAATTAGAAGAAATGTTTCTCTTAAGCACTTTGGGGGGTGGAGGGGAGGGGGAGGGGAGGACTCCAGAGTCAATAGGGGTCAGAGCAAGGTTGTAAGGGAGGCTGTGAAATATGATTACATTGTTGCCGACTGACCTCACCTTGGCTCATCAGGCCCCACCAAGGCCGGCCTTCAGGCAAGCAGTGCTCTGGGCCAGGCCAAGCTCAGGGCTCTCAGGGACACGGGGACGCCGCCGGCGGGCATTACGGATAAGACAATAGTCAATTTTCTCAAAAAAGCAGAGGGGCCTCAGAAGGGTCCGGGGACCTCACCCCCGTGGTGGTGACACCATTTCTTGGCCTCAGGAAGTTCCCAAGGGATATCCCTGACACCCGAGTCCCAGAGAGGACTCCCGGATGAAGAAGCACCCCAGAGTGTCTTGGCTGGGAACGCTGGAAAAAGAGCACAGGACAAAAAGAGTATTGGGAAAAAAAATAGAAGCTGTAGGAAGACACATCCCCCCAGTTTGAACCTGCTCGATAAAAGTAGAAGAGAGAGGGGCCCCTGGGCGGCTCAGTTGGTTAAGCGTCTGACTTTGGCTCAGGTCATGATCTCACAGTTCACGGGTTCAAGTCCCGCATCGGGCTCTGTGCTGAAGGCTCAGAGCCTGGAGCCTGCTTCCGATTCTGTGTCTCCCTCTCTCTGCCCCTCCCCTGCTCATGCTCTGTCTCTCTCTCTCTCTCTCTCTCTCTCAAAAATAAATAAACATTAAAAAAATTTTTAAGAAAAGAAAAAAAGTAGAAGAGAGAAAAGCCCCCGGAAGCGTGTGGGGGGACCTCGTCCGAGGTCGAGCGGAGGAGACAGAAGCTGGGGTCGCCCTCCCAGGCTCCGGCACTTCTGGAGCGTGTTCCCCATTTGTCCAAAGACCCAGCGTTATGCATGCGAGGTCGTCAATTTCGCCCCGAGGCGGGATCCTCTCAAACCCACTGCTGCGCCACCTCCGCACTGAAGGAACCGAGGCCGCAGGTTAGTCTGTCCCCCCCACCCCCGCCCCTGCCTGGACTGCGCCCCCTGACATCTCCGTGACCCTGCGCCGTCAGACTACAAAGCTCTGGCCTCCCGAGCTCCCCAAGAGCTCGGCGGAAGATCAGAGAAACGTCCGGCGAACTTCGAAGCCACGGTTCCGTCTTGTTAGGCTTCGCTCTTGTTAGGTTTTTAAGGAAGACGCAAGTAATTCTTCCGCCGTGAGAAAATACAGTTCTTAAAGAGGCATGGGAAATCGCTTGAGAGGTGCGGAATCGCTTGCAACCGGCGTTGGTGTCTGAGCTCCCAGTGGTCTGGGAATCAGCAAGCAATTGTTTCGGCTATTGGTTTCTCCCTGCGAGGGGTCTTTGGAGAGCCAGGCGCCGGGAAAGGCGAGAGGCGTGAACGGTGGGTGGAAAGGTTTGAGGATTTAAATCCCGAGCAGAAAACTCAAGGCAGCTCCCGGGCACTTGCTACGAAATTTGTGAGCAAGAGTCAAAAACGGGCGTCTGTGAAGGGTTTTCCATTTGCGCGCCGCGGGGCAACCCTGACTATAAATGACCTACAGCCACCAGACTCTTCAGGGCTCGTATTAGCACGTGGCATCTCTGGAGGCTCGTTTTGAAAACCACCTCGGAGCTCACGAGTTTGTTGGCCGGCAGAAACCGGTCTTCGACGCAGAGGGTCTGGTCGATTCCACCGTCAGCAGGAAGCTGGCGAAATGCTCTTTTTGTGGCATCGATATTTCATGCTGACCGGCGACGGCGAGGGGAGGGTTGTGGTATCTAACAGGAAGGAGCCGGGCGCGTCTTGCCGATGTGTTTGCTGAGAACAGGACAATGTTTGTACGGCACTCGGAGCCATCCTGGGGACCTCTCTGTGTCTGGATGGTGTCTCGACATTTGCTCGATTCCCTTAGGGCGAGACTGACCGTCCCCACTCCCGGGGTCCCTGCCCCTGGTGAAAGGTCGGTAGAAGATGAACATTTGGAAGCAGAAACTGGCTACAGGCCTCAGCTCAAAGTTGCAAAAGGTCTGGTGTGATCCCCTGCCCCCCCGGGATGTGATGGGGCGATTCTAAGCATGTGACATGGGATTGATCAGAGACGGACCAATTCGAGACCAATCATTAGTCGTACTGGGCAAGGGGCAGCCCTGTGATTCTCCACGAGCTTGCTCTGCACTGCCCTGGAATCGCGTGTCTGGTTGAGGATAACGGCCTAATGGAAAAAGCCCCTGGGTCGGTTAGTTCCGTGTGTCAACTGGGCTCGCCTACGGTGCTCAGATCTTTGGTCAAACCCTATTCTAGGGGCAACCGCCTGGCTCAGTTGGTCAAGAGTCTGACTCTTGATTTTGGCTCAGGTCGTAATCTCACGGTGTGTGAGATCAAGTCCCGCATCGGGCTCTGAGCTGGCAGCACAGAGCCTGCTTGGGATTCTCTCTCTGCCCCTCACACCTCCCCCCCTCAAAAACAAATAAATGCACATTTAAAGAAACACTCTGCTAGATGTTTTGTGAAGGTATGTTTCCGATGGCATCAACACTAAATCCACAGACTTTGAGAAAAGCAGGTCACTTTCCATAAGGTGGGTGGGCCTCATTCAATCAGTCGAAAGCTTTAAGAAAAAAATTAATGTCCCCCTAAGGGAGAGAGAATTCCATCTCCAGACAGCCCGTGTTCTCTTGAGTGATTTGTTTTTACAGCTCAAACCCCTAAAAGTCTTAGGGAAAGTATTCATCAGGGCTCTGCAGAGAAACAGAACCAACAGAGTGTGTCTGTCTAGCTGTCTATTGAGAGAGACGTACTTCACGTAATTGGCTCACACCGCGATGGAGGCTGACAAGTTCAGAACCCGCAGAGCAGGCTGGTGTGCTAGAGACCTTGGGGGGTGACTGCAGGTCAAGGCCGAGCACCACCTGAGAACCCATGGGAGAGGACGCATGTCTAGCTCACTTGAGAGCTGTGACCAAGGCTCCTCCCTGGAGTTTCACGAAGGGTGTGAAGAGTCAGCTCAGCGACATGAGCGCTGCTGGGCGAGGACTCAGGTGCAGCATCAGAACGTCCCACGAGCCAAGTGTGACAGCGGCAAGCTGCTTTACCTCCCTCGGCCTCAGCTCCTCGTCTGCAGGGCCGAGATGGTGAAGATTGCTTCACGGCCCCTCCGTGCTGTGTGCCCGCGGTAGTGAGTGCTCGGTAACTCATGTAAAAGCATCCTCTTTGAAGGCTTTCTGGCGCCTGCCCGAACCTCGGAGGTGCCACAGGCATCAGTGGCAGAAGGAGAAGAGAAAGAAGAGTGGAGAAGCTCCGAGATGGTGGTGAGCTGTGCTCTTCTGAGTGCGAGCTCCAGCCCCCAACTTTCAACCCAGTGCGCCCAGAGTCGCAGCAGCCGTGTGGGGTTGGGAGCGTAACCCATGTGGGCTGTTGAGGACCGTGCTCATTCCTTCCTCAGGCAGAGGAGTCTCCACTGCGAGCCTTAGCTCATTAGCGGTGATGAGTGGCACTTGCAGTACAGAGTGGGTTCGAGGTCCCTTTACCTCCTCGTCCTGGGCAGACACAGGGAGACAGACGGCCAAAGGCAGCACCTCTTCCCTTCCAGTCGACCGACCACGTAGAAGCCAGAGGGACTAGGAAACACAGGCTGGGTGTGCCAGTCGGCCAGGGGCCGACCCAGAATCAGGGACCAGGCGGGTGGCAGCATTAAAAGGACATTTGAGCAGATTCGGGATCCAAAAGACAACATTTCAAACAAGGATTTGTGGGCTGAATGTTGGTGTCCCCTCCCAATTCATACGCTGAAGTCCTAACCTCCAAGGTGATGGTGTGAGGACGCGGATGCCTTTGGGAGGAGATAAGGAGCTGAGGATGGAGGCCCAGGTTGGGATTAGTGTGCTTATGAAAGAGATCCCGGAGAGCCCCCTCAGTCCTTCACCATGTGAGGGCACAGGCAGAGGGGCACCGTCTGTGGACCGTGTCCGATCAGACACCAAAACTTCTGGAAGCCTTGATCTTGGGCTTCCAGCCTTCAGAACTGTGAGCAAAACACGTCTGTTGTTTGTAAGTCCCCCGTCCATGGTGTTTTTGTTGTAACAGCCCGAGCGACTAAGACACAAAGGCAGAGTGTTCTGTTTGGCTTTGCATAGTTTATATTTTTCTTTTTCTATCCTAGGTAGCTTTGTCTATCAGCTTAAGAACGATGTTCCTACAAGTTAGAAAACCTTGACATCAAGTCTCGGTGGATCCAGACACCTGCTGTGTGCACAGAGAGTATCTCTTAGCCTCTCTGAGCCTCAGTTTCTCCTGGAAAGAACAGCAGATGATTAATTGCCCCATCTGGCACAGCTTCCCTGCCAGACGTGTGCTTTTCCTTCTATGTCTAGAAGACCATTGCGTATTAATACCAACCGTGTCGTAACTGAATTTATCTAATCCGGTGGTCGTGAGCCCTGTCCCGTGCTGCCTTGAGGTTTTTAGGGATTGCCAAGAATGGGGGCGTCGGGGCTTCCCCACCGAGAATTAGACCCCAAGGAGCTCCCTATCTATGTCATCTTTTGTGGAAGTTTCGGTTTCAGGGCGCGTCTTGTGCCCTGTTTGAGAGCCTCTCAGCTCTCACAGATGTCACGCGCCTCACACAGGTGGATGTGCCGTCTCCCAGCGTCGGCAATGAAACACTGGCAACACACTGTTCAAAACAGTACTTCCTCTATGGGGGCAATTTGGCAAAATCTAGCAAAATCTTACATGCACGTGCCCTTTGTCCAAGGAATCTACTTCTAGGATCTATCCCCAAATGCACCCAGAAAAGTGCAAAGACATGGGCCTATTCTTTAGAGCGCTTTCTAAAGGGACAGAAGACGGCTCACAATCCAGTGTCCGCCGCCAGGAAATTACTGAACGGACCGTGATACAGCCATATGACGGGTTATTTTGCTTCTGTGAAAAGGTCTCAGGAATACTTCTTTTGAAGCAATCTCTTGCATGCAGGGATGAGTGAAAACAGCAAGGCAGTAGATGAAAATAAACAAAGATGTATTTTTTTTTGTCTTAAAAACTTCTATGGCCAAAGCTGAAGCAACATGAGCAACAAAATAATGATAACATTAGATTAGAACCTAAAGAACAGAATAAATATCCACGAGTCTATACCAGCACGCAAACACAATTGAATAAATTCATAAAGGAGAGAGAAGGAGGGGGCAGATCTTACAAAGGAATTCTAATTAATTAAGTATAGATTACCCCCCCTTAGGAGGCAGAGCTTCATTTCCCTCTCCTTGATGGGGGTCTGGGCTTAGAGACCCACTTCTGGGAAACAGAGGATGGGAAGGATTAACTGGTAACTTCTCAGGGGACTCCAGTAAACATCGTCTCAGCCAAGAGAGCGAGGTTACTATCACCACGTAGGTCGTGTGGGTATCATTCATGCACCCTTGATATGACGTGATGAGCAGAGCCCTGGACACCTCAGTCTAATGTTGAGACAAAGGTAAGACAAACGGAGGAGCACTCTACAATATTTCTGACCGGCGCACTCCCCAAGTGCAAGGTCAC
Source organism: Paguma larvata (assembly GCA_030068075.1). Taxonomy (NCBI): domain Eukaryota; kingdom Metazoa; phylum Chordata; class Mammalia; order Carnivora; family Viverridae; genus Paguma; species Paguma larvata. Next base: position 2,648,657 of record CM057833.1, read on the forward strand.
GAACAACAAGGAAACACTGAGGACCTGCCACAGATTGTGGGAGACAAAAGAGACCTACCAACTAAACGCAGCATGGTACCCTGGACTGGATCCTAGGATGGAAAAGTGGTATTAGTGGAAAACTTTGCAAATCTAAATAAAGTCCGTAATGTGGTTAGTAGTATTGTACCGGTGTTAATTTTTCAGTTTTGACTTATGCGCCCTGATTATATAACACGTTAATATCAGGGAAAACTGGAGTGAAGAATATATGGGAACTCTTTGTACTGTTTTTGCAACTTTTCTCTGAATCTAAAATGATTCCAAAACAACATCTTTTCAAACACGACTGGAAGGCTAAAATATAAAATATGAAAGAAAAAGGTGACCCAGGGGGGCTAGAATAGGGCAAAAGGAAGAGGAACAGAACCAGATGTCTGAATATAAATTATTTTGTAGATCTGCCTTTGGAACCACGTAAATATTTTATGCATTTTAAAATAAAATTAAATAAGAGTGCAACTTCAACTGAATATCCACATGCCAAGAATGAAGTTGGACTGCTCATTCTCCTCTTATGCGAAAATCTACTCAGAATGAATTAAAGACCCAAAACAATCCGGGGAAATCTATTGCAAAATGAAATAAGTGCATTTAACTATGTATTGACTTGGGTTGTGTAACCATGGAAAATAACTGCTTTAAATAACTTTAAATTAATTGGAGTACACCTCCCTAGCAGGATACATCATGGGTAAGATAAATGTACAGACACGGTTTTCACAATCGTATTTTTGGCAGTAGAGTGGTTGTCACTTTTCTGAGACGATTATGTCTACATTCTGGAATAGAGAGAACAATCAATTATGTTGGTGTCATGAAAACTGGGATTTTCATTGTGAGAGATATAAGATACAGATATAATATGGATGCTGTTTGGTAAATACTGCATAGTTCTGGCTTTAAAATATCCATATAAACTAATGATGCAGTTTCTCATTAAAAATATTTCTTAGCTCTGTTCACTGAAAGAGCTGGAAGTAATGACAGCAGCCATAAGCACTCCTAGAGCTCCGACTGTGGTCTCTAAGTACCATCAGAGCAACCGGGGCTTTCTCGATGAATGGCTTATTTCAACAAAGAGGCAGAAAAGACAAGTAAGATGTCCCCGAAGCACCTTGTCGTAACAGGAAAGGAGGCAAGGGAGCTATCAAAGATCACTAGGGTCACGTAATAATCATAATCATAATAAAAACAACAAACCTCAAGAGCCGACCGGAACAGATTTCCATTGGCCAAAGCTGGAACTACTTGATTGTCATTAAGAATAACGACAGTCACTGGGGCGCCTGGGTGGCTCAGCTGGTAAGTATCCAACTCTTTGTTTCGGCTCAGGTCATGATCTCACAGTTTGTGAGTTCGAGCTTCACATCGGGTTCTGTGCTACCGGTGTGGAGCCTGCCTGGGATTCTCTCTCCCCCCCTCTCTCTGCCCCTCTCCTGCTTGTGATCTCTCTCTCTTTCAAGATAAATAAACTTTAAAAAAAGAATAACGACAGTAATCAACTGAATGAAACACATAAAAATGCTTACATTCACAATTTTATAATGATACAAAGAGCACGTAAACATTAAAATAAAAAGGTAAAACAAAACATATCTAAAACTTACGGTCACCTTTGGAAAACATTATGCTTTTGAAAACTTAATAAAGGGAAATAATCAGGCACTCTTTTGACTCTCCTTTTGATGAAAGGGAGTTTCTTTTCTATAGAAATATTCCAGCTAATAATAAAGAAAGACAGGAGGAGGAGCAGAGAATATCACCACTTGGTATCCTCTGTGAGAAATGGATCTAGGCTGTAGTAGTCAATGGCTTACCACTGCAGAGAAAAGGATGAGCAGACACCATCCTGGTGGGACCACACTCTACTGACAAGTGTTCCCGTCACCTAAATCTGATCAGACTCCTAGATTTACCATCATTTTACAGGATATATAGGGAACAGAATAACTTGTCATACAACACCATGTGGATGCAATCCACAAAATCCAGATGTAAAGAAGCTACTGCACAATTCAGATCTAAGGGAAATAAGAGAGAGAGCGAGACCCCGCCCTGAAAGAGATTGGGGGTCACACCAGCCCACCGGAATGCATGGATCTCATTTAGATTTTGATTCAAACAAAAGGCTATAAGAAAGGAGGAAAAAAATAAGAAGACCAGGTAATTTGCACTCTGACTGAACGTTTGATGATACTATGGTATTATTGTCTATTACTGTCAAATCTTAGGCGTGGTGAAGATACTGTGGTGATGCGTATTTTAAAACGAGTCCTGGGGCGCCTGGGTGGCTCAGTCGGTTGAGTGACCGACTTCGGCTCAGGTCATGATCTCACGGTCTGTGAGTTCGAGCCCCGTGTCGGGCTCTGTGCTGACAGCTCAGAGCCTGGAGCCTGCTTCGGATTCTGTGTCTCCATCTCTCTCTGCCTTTCCCCTGCTCACGCTCTGTCTCTATGTCTCTCAAAAGTAAATAAAAACGTTAAAAAAAATTAAAAAAAAAACACGAGTCCTTATCTTTTAGAGATACAAGTAAAAAAAAAAATTAGAAGAATTAGAAGAAGAAATACAATGCCGAAATTTGCCTCAAAATAATCTGGGAGAAGCAGAGACGTTGGTAGTTGAGTGACAGAAACATGGGGTTCACTACACTCTTCTTTCTAATTTTGTATATGCTTGAACCCTTTTGTAAGAAAGGTATTTTATCTACCAATCTACCTCACTGATTAGATATATTTAAGCTATGTGTGAGACACGGGGGCCTGTTCTAGACACCCTGAATTGTCAGCTTCTGAAGCAAACTTGTGGGGCCCTTCACTTGTGTTGTCAAGCGAAACTGTCACGTGGATCCTTCTGTAAGTCACTTGGCTCCCCCCACCACATGGCTCGGCAGCAGCAATGAGCAAAAATGCGGCCACGGTGGACGTGTGAGCATAGCATGTGGTGGGTTTAGTGGGGACCGGGAGGGAGAGCTTTGTGCTTGACTGTGGTTGGGCTCGTTTCTGGGTGGAGTGAACCAACATGGGAAGTTTCGTGGTCTCATCAAGCAGCGGTACAGGGGCTGAGCACGCTCTGTTGCATGGAGTGTAGGCTCCGTGGGAGTACAGAGACAGCGCACACACAGATACATGAGAGCTTCAGCTAGTGACGTGTGGGGCCCAGATAGCTCACCGAGCACAGCGGTGGACATGACGGTGGTCCTGGAAGTCCTCTCTGAGGAAGGGATCCTGGAACTCACAGCAAACGTGAGAAGGGGCCAGCTCTGAGTACTACTTGCACCCACCCCCTTCTACACTCCTCCTGGCTCCCTGGGCTCCACACACGCTATCCATCGCTCAGGTGGTCTGGAGCACACCTGGCACGTGCAGGGCTCTGCTGTGCACCTGCTGGGCCCCTTTGCAGCAGGTCCTCTTTGCCACGCACCTGGAGGACTCCGTCCCTTTCTCCCGAAGGTTCCACTCAACGGCCACGTCGTCAGAGCAGCCTTTATGCCGAAACCCCCTTGAGAGGACACGTCCTATTACTCTCGCCTGGCTTTCCTTTCACCGCGGCATTTCCCACCGTCCGACACATCATAGGGTTACTGGTTTATTGCCCCCTGCCTGACAGAAGGATGTCAGCTCCAGAAGGGCCGGGATTGAGTCTGCTTGGATACGTACGAAGTCCCAGCCCCTGAAATGCACTAACATACAGGGCGTGCTCAAAACGTAGTTCTTGGACCAAGAAACAAGAATACTATAGAAAAAAAGTTGGATGCCATACACAGCAATGAAAATGAAAAATGCTTTATACTTGTACTGCTTTTGTAAATGGAAACTAACACACACACACACACACACACACACACACACACAGGAATACATCTAATAGAAGATATACAGGAATTCTATGGAAAATTTATAAATTTATTGTAACATGTTACGAAAGCCTAATTGGATGTCGTATTTTGTAAAAGTAAAAAGTTCTCTTCAAATTAATCTATTAATCGAAATTCTCATCGCTTATTAGGAGGACAGTGATGAGGTAATTTTACAACTTAAATGTAAGAATGAAAGGATAAAAACGACCCAGACAGCTCCGAGGGCACTGAAGAAGGTTTGAGGTGTTGTGGAGCGTGCTGGGGACCAGGTAGCGTAACTTATCATAAAGTCAGAGCGGAAAAGCAATGTGACGGGAAAAGACCAACTGAACAGAACGCAGTCCCCAGAAGCAGACCGTGCATGAATAGGAAATTAAAATATGAGAAACATGTTCTCGGAGACCAGTGGTAAAATGGGACAGCTGATCATCCCCGTGGGAAATAAAACAAAATTAACTCCCCATGTCATTATCTCACGCCACATCCAACATTAAATTCTAGCCACTTAAAAAATCTAAATGAGAAAAGCCAAATACTTTCAATTCAGAAAAAAAATGAGAATATCCTCAAAATTTCCGAATAGGGATGTATCTCTGAAGGAAGGTGAAAAAGGCAACAACAGAGAAAATCATGGCTAAACTCAACTACATTAAACAAAATATTTTCAGTCATCGGGAGACACTGTATTAGAAATGCAAGCATAGCCACGGGTCAGGGCGATTAGATGAGAAAAAGGAAGAAAAGGCATCCAAATTAGAACAGAAGAAGTGAAACTATGTTTACTTGCAGACGACAAAATCTTGCACGTAGACCGCCCTGGAGAATCCACAAAGCGCGACAACAAGAAACCTATTCGAGCTAATAAATGAATCCAGGACACAAGATCACGGTACAACATCCACTGTGTTTATGTGGATTCGCGACGAACAATCCAAAAATAATATCCATTTAAAAACAACCACGTTTACAAGAGGGTAAACAAAGAGTAACACCTTCAGGAATAAATTTATCATCACCGAAGGAAAATAAAAAAAAACCCTGAATAAAGAGGAAGAAGTCCCAAGGCCACGGATTGCCACACCCACTCTAAGTATGACAGCAAAGTCTCTCGATTGACTGACAGATTCCATGCAGTCGCCACCCAAATACCAGGGGCCTTTTTTGCAGAGATTGACAAGCTAACCGTACGAGATTCATATGGAAATGCGAGAAACCTGAACAGCCAAAACAATCCAGAGAAGTTTCAAAACTTACCTATTCCAAAGCTACAGTAATTAAACTCTGTGGTACTGGCTTTAGAACAGACAGGCCAATGGAATAGAACCGAGAGTCCAGAAATAAACCCACGCATTTGTGATAATTTGATATTTGATAAGAATGCCAAGACAATTCAGTGGGAAAAAAATAAATAGCCTTTTTAACCAATGATGCTGGGACAATTGCACGTCTATACAGAAAAGAATGAAGTTGGACCCCTAGCTCGCATCATATACAATAATGAACTCAAAATGGATCAAAGACCTAAATATAAGAGCCAAAACTATAAAACTCTTGGAGGTGTAACTTTTGGGAGGCTGTCATTGTTGCAAATCTTTATGGCCTTGGATTAGGCAATAGTTTCTTGGCTATGACGCCTAAAGCAACTAAATGAAAAGGAAACGAATTGGACTGCATTAAAAATAATTGCTAAATTCAACTACATTAAATTAAAAAAAAAAAACTTTCACTCATCGGGAGATACCATATTAGAAATGCAAGGATAAACCATAGATCAGGGCAACTGGGCGAGAAAAAGAAATAAAAGGTATTGAATATGTGTTGTGTTACGTTTTGCTACATTTGGCAATTTGTTACAAATTAAAATTAAAGTCGGTAGAAATGACACGGCTCTAGTCATTGGGTCAAAAGAGCATGGCCCCGTTTCTGACTCTTCCCTTCCCTCCGTGCCCTGGAGGAAATCCTAGCCTCTGCACCTTGAAAATACCTGCAGACTTTGGCCGCCCTCACCACCCGCACTGGTCAGCAGCAAGGCCTAGCTCACCATCATGGCTGGCCCGGAGTTTGTTCATATCTCTGGTTTGAACTTCCTCCCTTCTGTCTTGTATTAAAACAGAAGCCAGAGCGAGTCTGACCTTCCCTCCAGGTGACACACACTTGCCATAGACACTGTGCTTGCTACACAGGCTCAGAACCCCAAGGCCCCCAGACCCCACCACTTCCATTGCGTTCCCAGGCAACCGCCCTAAGCAGGGGTGGGTGGAGACCCTGGGGTGGCTGCTCTAGTCCTGTGGGTCCTGTTTTCTCCCCAGTAAAACGAGGGGTTTGGACCGAGCTGATCTCAAGGGCCCCTCAAGCTCTAGTCTTCTGTTGGCATTGAGACACTTCAGGTGACAGCTGGCTTGCCCACAGACAAGAGCCTTATTATTATTATTTTTTCCTGAGCTACTTACGACGTTTGTCTTTCTCTGACTTCTTTCACTTTACATAGTACATTCTTTTTCTATAGCTGAGTACTGTACCTCTGCATACATTAAAAACATTAATCATCTGCAATTTATTTTATGTATGTTGTGAGGTACACAGTCAATTTTTCTACCAGTAATTTAATGTCACCTCTGTCAAAACCAGAATATATGTAAGTGTGTCTGTTTGTCCATCCTTACATCTGATATTGGTTCGATTGCTTTAACTTCTTATCTCCATACCAGTGACATACAGTGTCACTTGACAAAGACCTTGGCAATGTGAGAGGAACAATCACCTATTTTCGTTCAGCTTAAAAAAATATTTTTTGGCCTTGAACACTGTGTCTTCCATATCATTTCAACAGTTTTAAACTTTCATAAAATATCCTGTTGGTCTTTTGGAATCCCATTAAATTTACTGATTAGTGCTTGAACTTATTATAGGTCTGTGCCTAGGTATCTCATAATTCGATATTCCAAATGAGAGATTTTCTAAATTATATTTTCTAATTAAAATTGTTTTTAAGGGTTATTTAGTTTTGAGAGAAAGAGACAGAGCATGAGCCAGGGAGGGGCAGAGAGAGAGGGAGACGCAGAATCCGAAGCAGGCTCCAGGCTCTGAGCTGTCAGCACATCCTCCAACTCCCGAACCTCGAGATTATGACCTGAGCCAAAGTTGGGCGCTTAACCCACTGAGCCACCCAATGCCCCTCTATTTTCTAATGTTTTAAAGAAATTCTTATATGACATTCAAGATAGGCGTAAGATGTAAGGAATGATAAATATATGCTCCTGTGCCCCTCAGCGGGGATGGGGAATAAATGTTATCGCTGCAGTGGAATACTACAGCTTACCCCTGCCCCATCACTCTTTCTCTCCCGGAGATGTAACCACGATTCTAAATTTGGGCTTTGCCGTCACATGCATCACGTTTCCTTATACTCCACACATGCCCACCCAAGTGGTCGCTATGCATGCTTTGACCTCCACAGCGTCACACTGGGGCCAAACTCTTCTGCAAGTTGTGTTTTTAATTTTAATCTTTTTTTCAAAAACGTTTTCCCAACAGAATCGTATGATCCCCCAGGGCCACAGAGTGCCTTGAAATTTGTAGCTCTGGTTTATTTATGCTCATAGACGTATAGACGGTGTCCTCTGGCAATAAATATACCTGTTTTTCGGTGGCTGGACATTTTAACTATCTCTCTGATTTGTTTTTCTCTTGCAAACGCTGTTTGAGCTCTTTTGCATTATCTTCTTTTGAATACGTAGGAATCTTCCCCTGGGCTGCACAGAACCACGGGGGCCTGAGGGCGTGCGTGTCTCTGATCAAATGGGGTTTCAACACGCCGTTCCGGCAGCTGGAAGACTCACAACAGCAGCACGAAACGAGGACGCCGACGATTCCATCCTCCTGTATTGAGGACTGAAAACACGTTCCCACAAAAACACAAACACGAATGTTCACAGCACCGTTATTCCTAATAGCCGAAGAGTGGAAACAGCCCCAAAGTCCATTCACTGCTAAACGGATGCACGAGTGTGTTGCACGCAGACAGTGGCACGGTGCTCAGCCACAGGACGGAGCCGAGCTGCACTCCGGCACACGGGAGTCTCGCACACGCCGTGCCGCGTGAATGGAGCCCATCGGAAAAAGCTTCGCGTAGGATTCCATCTACGTGAAGTGTTCCACACGGGCAAATCTGTAAAGACAGGAGGTAGGTCAGTGGTTGCAGGGGCTGGGGGAGGGTAAATGGGGTGAGGGCAGGGACGCACAGGGCGTCATTTCAGGGTGGCGAGAATGTTCTGGAATTAGAGACGGCAATTGTACAACGTTGGGAATGTATTAAAACCCACTGAATTGTTCACTTTGAAAGAGCAAATTACGTGGTATGTGGGTGTGTATGCCCCGCGAAGAAAGGCGTTTGTGACTTGGGTAACCAAAGACCAGCACTCTGTACTTAGCTGTGGGGCGCCTGGGGGGCTCCGTCGGTTCAGTGTCCAACTTTGGTTCAGGTCATGACCTCACACTTTGTGGGTTCGAGCCCCACGTTGGGCTCTGTGCTGGCAGCTCGGAGCCTGGAGCCTGCTTCGATTCTGTGTCTCCCTCTCTCTCTGCCCTCCCCTGCTCACGCTCTGTCTCTCTCTCTCTCTCTCTCTCTCTCTCTTAAAAGTTAAAAAAGTTAAAAAATTTTTAAAACAAAGGACTAGCACTTTAGATATTTATGCAACATTGATGCATCAGCAGAATAAGAAAATGGACTGAACGTATGAACAGGCACTTTAATAAAAGGAAACACAAACGGCCGATAAATTGTAATACGAAACCACAGGGATAGAAGAGAACACAGGGCCTCTTTATTTAAAAAAATTTTTAGCATTTATTTATTTTTGAGAGGCAGAGGGGCAGAGCACAAGCGGGGTAAAGCCAGAGAGAGAGGGAGACGCAGAATCCGAAGCAGGCTCCAGGCTCTGAGCCGTCAGCACAGAGCCCGACGCAGACGCCGGGCTCAACCCCACAAACTGTGAGCCAAAATCAAAGTAGGACATTTAATCAACTGAGCCTCCCGGGTCCTCCTGGCACAGGGCCTCTTTGTTTCGGGCAGGGGACTGACATCTGTCTGGCTCTGCTTCCTCCACTACCTTCTCAGTTCCCTCCTCCGCCCCTGGAGAAAATCCTTCTTCTGAAGGACGAGCCAGAGCAAGACGGGACCCTATGGAGATGGGGGAGGGAGATGGAGTCAGAGACAGAGACAGAGAAGGAGAGACAGAGGGAGAGAGACAGAAGAAGAGAGAAAGACAGAGAGGTAGGAGAGGCAGAGAGACAGAGGGGGAGACAGAGAGAGAGAGAGAGAGGAGCAAGAGAGGGAGAGTCAGAGAGAGACAGAGAGACACAGAGACGGAGGGAGGCAGAGGGAGAGAGAAGGCGAGTAAGAGAGGGAGAAAACCCGGGCACTGAGCAGTGGGCAGGGGCCCTTGAGGCCAATTCTTCTCCCACTTTTCAACTACAGGGGCCAATAAACCTCATGTTCTCTGAAACTATTCTGAGTCGGGTTTTCTGCCACATTTATCTGAAAGCACTCAGTATGTAGCTGTTGTTGGACCAGAGTCAATGCTTGAAAATATTTGTAAAATTGAATCGCATTTGCTCTTTCCAAAGACAGTAAAAATGAAGAACCAAATGCTTACATATTAAGCGATCTTTCTCAGCACCATGGGTGCAGCATGCGGCGCCGTGAGTGTCTTGCCTTAGTGTCGTCTCCAGAGCATATAGAAAGAGCCCTTCTGCTGACTTCCTGGCGTTTTTGAATTTCTTACATGTAGAGCGGGGATGCTATGATTCTTTATGATTTTATAAATCTCCCCAAACCTGGGCAATTTGGTTGTGTTCGGGCATAATAAGCTTCTCACTCGTCTCGTCCCTCATACTGCCAAAGGCGTTTGAAACTCAGCAAAATTCAGAACACGTGACCAGACCCAGGGTGCTGATGGTGGCTGGGGTTTGAGGACAAGGTTCCAGTACGGGAAAGAGTGAGCCTGGGTGGCTGGAGCCGCAGCCCAAGCTGGTTGTCCTGGCGTCCTCTCCTCTGCCCGACGGATGTGTGGTCTTCTCTCTCCAGTCCTTGCTACGTGGGTTTTCCCGCTGCTGAGTCTCCCGTTAAGGAGCCGACGCCAGATCCCCCTGCTGTCTTCAGCCCAGTGAATCTTTCTGCTAGCTGGTGATTACACCTTTGCCCAATTTCATCTGTGGATCGGTAGCAGCCCCCAGGTTTGCAGGAACCAGAGCAAAGCCATTGAGAGCCATGTTCCTAGTTGTGATCTAGGCTGTGAAGAAGGTCCACAAATTCCTGCAAACAGAAGAGACTGACCCTCTGGCCTCTTGGAGAACAGATGCATGCAGCACCAGACGCCAGGGGGAGGAAGCAGAAACTGCTGTGACCATTCATGCTCAGTCCCTAGGCAAGGACCGTGACCCCATCGACAAAGCTCTCTTGTGCTGGTGACAAAGAATGGAGGTCGTTTCTTGCTGTCTGCAACTCGGAGCAAGGGGATGGCCGATCTAGTGGTCCAAGGGCGCTGGGGATGGATATCATGCATCTTTTTTGTCTTGGACACCAGGGCCCAGACAGGCTACGATGAGCAGGGGAGGGAAGGTATGTGAGGGGAAAACATTTTGCACCTTGGTTCAAAGGTGGCAGGGGAGAGGCAAGGAAGGAGGGCAGAACTGTGTCAGACTCTTAGGCGGGGTCACGGTGGGTTATAGCTGAATCACACACTGTTTTGTCTTCTAAATTTCCCATCTTCTAAATGAGGAGGTGGGGGCGGTTATTAAATGTTCTGAGAAATCAAGGCGGATAACATAAAAATCATCTGGATAACAACTTCATTATATTAAGGCAAGTAATTGGAGGGCCCGCGTGTGTTGCGTCCAGATATTCTGCATGCAGACCTCATCTCTCATCTGCATATCCATAAATGCCTTATGGATAATGGCTGTTGTAAAAATGATGAATTACTTAGGTGGGTTCTTTTTAATAAAGTGAAGGAAAGATCGTCTGTAGACGCTATTTCCTTGAGGGACACCGCCGCAGAAAATGACGTGGGCTCCTCCAACTTTGCCAGATGCTCTTTGTTGTTGTTTTTTTTTTTTTTCCTGTTCGGTTTTGTTGTGTTTCTGAGAGAAAACGTTCACAAGCACCAACATCTCTAGATTTGCAGAGAATTAATTCTGTAGATGATGTGGAAACGATAGCCTATAAAGTTAATGAGATATTACTGAAGGCTGGATAAACAATCAGCAGTATTAGCTGCGGAGATAAACCGGGACCTGTTGCCACCTAACAGAACTGCAACTAATTAAATTGAAAATTACAGCACGAGCGTGTGAAAACAAAAGCGGATGGAATGGGGTGAGAATTAACGGAGCTAATATTGCAACGGCAACACTGTTATTAAAAATGAGAGGGAGGGCGGTGTATTAAAACCATCAATTTCCCCCTCCCCCATCCTCTGCTGGATTTTGTGTTAATCATTGCATCTCCCCCACGGTCCCCATGATCCCAGCGTGTTTCTGGCCACTCTGCGTGTCTCCAGAGATTCTAAGTCTGCGGCTTCTCAGGTTCATCACTTGCAGAGTGGCTGTGCCCACCCAATTGAAGGAGTCCCTTCCTGACCCCACAGACCATCCACCGATTCCCTGAAGCATGAAATTGGCTTCCTTGTTTCTGAACATGAAGAGCTATAGACCTTCCCGAAAGAATGAGCTGCATTTCAAATGTCAGCATTTTGTGTTAGATTTGGGAACCCTACAGCCCAGCTCCCAGGCCGAACAGGCTAGTTGTTGGTCTGGCTCTGCCCCTGGCCGAAGAAAAGATGGAAGAGAACCAGATATCTGTTTGAGAGACCCAAGGTTGGTTGTAGTCAAGACACGAGAGTAAACAAAATACAAAACAAAAAGAAAGAAAAAAAACTTCACCCATCTTGTTGAGAACATTCAGGTATTCTGAGAGCACTGGCATCATCTGTAGACGTGTTTCACGTGTAACTGAGGGGCCACAAAATCACCTCCCTTCCATGAGAGCCAGGGAATCAGCTGTATGGCTTCAAACCTCATGGGCTTCTCTCTAAGGCTGCATAGGCTGCTCTACCGAGATAAGAAGCCTGCGTTGGCAGGGAGTCACTGCCTGGTTCCATCCCAGCTCCTGGAGAAGGGGCAGGACTACAGAAATCTTCCGAGAAGAACTTGAAAGGTTAGAACTTGGGGGAGCATATGCTCTCAGAATTTCTTTAGCCAGTGACATTATCCAGAGAGACCGGAAGGGCATTTTGTCCCACGAAAGAATAAACCTGCAAAAGTCACATAGCTAAGTGGTCCGAGGAAGGCCCTTCCATGGATAAGAACATCTCTGATTCCCACAGGATTTATTGGAACTGGAACCTTAGACATCAAACTCCAAATAGAAGAGCTTTTCTCCCCCAACATTCGAGGTTTTCTCCAGGCTTCCCCCACTCTTCCATTGTCTCTAACTGGACAAATTCCTTACCTCTGGGCCACCAGAATCCTTCCCATGTCACCGCCAAAAGGAACATGGGCTGTGGATGACTTTCTCTGGATCCCAGGGCCCTGAGTGTGAACCACTTGGTTTTGCCCTTATTATAGTCTGTCTTCTATTCTTCTGTAGCTGATTATGCATGCATAGTTTGCTCTCCCAAGTAGTAAGCTCCAAGACTCAGGAACTGTACTCTGTATCCTCTCTCTCTCTCTCTCTCTCTCTCTCTCACACACACACACACACACACACACACACACACACACACACACACACACCCCATGGCTAGTTCTGGCTGGCCCTCCACAGGGTCTCAAGGGCCGTCATCATGAAATCAGCACCTATTTGAATCTGTGGTGCTTAGCTCTCTTTAGACCGGTCCAGCTCTGCCCCCTGTAAGCTACTCCCTCTGAGAAGAGAAGAGACCTAGCTCCTTGCTGAAGTGTCTCCTTAGAGCCTCTGCCTCTCCCCCTGTTGTCCCTGCTGCTCATGGCTATCTTCTGACTTTCTCTGTCGTTAAATAAAGGTCAGTTATTGGCAACCTGGCTGGAGAAGAAGCATTATCAAAGCGGGGGCTGCCATGTTTGATGCATACAGTCTCTTTGATAGATCACAACATGAAGGCCTTTGCTCCAGGCAAACTGCTCTAAAACCGGGCTGGATTACCTGTAGAAAAGCGAACTTGTTTGGGAGAAAGTTGGAGGAGAATTCACTGCTCAGCAGTAACCCACAAGAACGGCGGTTATCTCAGCCCACACCAGTGCTGAATAATTGAGTGAAAATACAGCAGAGGCCAATCAATGGGACGATGTTGTGCTCTCTGGCAAGAACACAAAGGGCAGTCGGGCTCTCTGTTGGGGAGGTTCAGCTGCCCTTACTGGTTCCATGGAAAATTGGGACTTGGTGCTAACTGAGCCACAGCCAAGTAACCCTCCACAGGAAAGGAGCCAGGGAGTAAGTTTTCAGGACTTACTCTGATCCATCTGGACCTCAGAGCACACAGGGATATTGATCAGTTAGTCCTCAATAGTGACTTCTTTCTCAACACAGACATAGATTCCAAAGACCCCCACTCAAACAAGTACCAGTGACTCCATTTGCTCAACAGGTGTCATTCTTTCAGGTGAAGATAATTATCTGAATGAAATCTCAGGAGAGGCTAAACTTGAAAACCCTTCAGAGTCATATCACACGGGAGACCAGAGCTGCAGAAAATACTTTAGTGTAAATACTGTCACTCTACCAGTAATTAAATAACCTTAAACTGACTCATTATCTTCAGAGTTACATGTTAATAATTTTACTGGCAAACATTTTGTAAGTTAATTTTGAAAAGACGGAGAGAACAGATAGATTTAATTAATTCCATATTTACACTTGCTTTTGCACTTTTCACTTCAAATAATTTTTTGAAGAGTCAAGATGTGTATAGGTATATTGCACAAATGGCAAAATGACAATGTCATCCAGAAATTGTTCGGGAGAGGAGCTCCATCTTAGGGATGAGAAAGCTTTCTATATTGTTCTGGCAATGGAGTGTCACACTCAGGCAAGACAGGGGCCTTCTGATGGGAAAACTAAATATCAATGGTTCTCCTACCCCTTTAGTTCATTTAATATGTTGGGAAATGCATCATCATCCTATAAGATATCTCATGATTTCCCCCCCCGCCACATGACCCTGTCTTAGATATGCCATATACTGGAGGGCAGAACCAGTGGCCAAACAATGGTTAAAAGCTAAAGTGAACCCTTAGTCCTTTTCTCAGAAAGGCATTCAAGATATTGTGTCAAATATGGCCTAGTCTGGACCCTGGAGAAAGAACAAATGCCGTGTGTATTGGCATTTCAAGACGTACAAGCTTTCAGTACTGAGCCCTCTGGACAGCTCCACAGCAGCAGCGCTATTCTCTAGGAATAGGTAACATCCTTCCTCAAAAGTTGATTCCACTGTCTTCTCCCTTACCTTCAGAGTGAATCTCTGCAGGAATCCAATGGTAGGGTGCGTGTCTTCTCTCAGTTTCATTCCAACCTGCAAGATGGTCACTCACTGTCTACCCACTCGCTGCCCCCACGCATCGAGGCATGCCTGTGACCATCAACTCATTGCTCTCATCTCTTGTCTTCAATTGCTTAAAGAAAAGGTAGATCTTGCCTCCTAATTAACCCATCTAACCCTGCAGTTTCCGATATCTTTGCGTTAGTGAAATTCTGGGTGAAGGTTAATGATTCAACTCTGTTTCTAAGCATGTTCTTTCAGAAGGAAATTCACGCATGCTAGAGGAGGCGTGCAAGGACATAACATGCCTGGGCTACAGGGTCAGGGCGATGTGAAGCAACTTTTAATAAGGCAACAGGCAGAGGTTGGAGGTCGAGTCAGATTCTTAGCTACTTACAGACACATTATTCTGGGACTGATTAACATTCAGAGTTAGGACAAAACCTGGAGGGGACGAAGGACATGGTTGGAAGAAGTTTTTGAGCTAAACCCAAGGATGTCTATTGTGTAGAAGAAAGCCTTCTGCCTCGGGATGAATCCAGCCATGACTCTGCATTTCCTCTGTGAGCTTTAGGAATTAGCTTTCTCATTTAGAGTCCAATTGTAAGCCAAGTTGAAGGGGAAGACTATCACTAAGCAGCATGTGCAGGCAAAGATGGCCTCAGGTATGTCATTTAGCTGCTTTCTCTGAGAGGCTGAGGATATGGTGGGCTCTAGGCCTAAGATCCCCACTCAGAAACTCCCCACTGTTTTCAACAATGCTGAACTCCATCATACATATGGGCATCATTTCTTGGCTGCATTAATTTTTAATAAGCTGGTTGCATCAGATCTAATTGTACCACAGAGGGCAGTTTTTATATTTTATAAGCACAAATAAATCCCTTCCCAATCTGCAAGCTCCTTGGTGGCAGTTTGCAAAGGCTTTTGGGTAGCATGCTTTAAACCATCATCTCTCGTAGTCACCCCGGACTTGTAAGTACCTCTACAAGATTCATTGTTGCTTGAATAATTGAATCTATTTAAAGAAATGAAGCCAATTAAGTTTTCAGTTTATGACCAAGAAATAATTTCACCATGTGTGGTCAGATTCTGCTAAGTATCTGGGGATTCAATTATTGTTTAGAGCTCAGAAAAGTCCAAACAGGATCCTAAATTATGTCAGACAGAATTTTCCCTGGCATTTAGCAAGGTAACCTCTGAGTCCAGACTTGATGGTAAAGACATCAAAACCCAAAACTCTATGTATCTAACGTCTGCAAATTCTCTAAACAGATTTTTCTACCAAATTCCTCAGGTCAGATTTGTAAGCTGGGATTTGTGGCACTGTGCTCTGGTTTTAGTGTTATTAGTTTTTTTTTTTTCTTTCCTAAGTGCTCCCTTCTTCTTTCCATAAGAAACTCCGTGCCCTCCTAGGTCTCCCTCCGATCATTTTTTAAACTTAGGCTCTATATGCACATGAAAGTGCTAAGTGATTTAAGAACGTTCTTTCTTAAAAAGAAGTGAACTTTTTTTGTGGGAATTCACATTTTGAATAGAAACTGTCTTCTGAGAATAAAAGGAAGAAAATGCAAGCAATTGGAATAGAAGGCAGGGAAGAAGCCTGGTGATGCCTTAGTTCTCTGGAGGTGCCTGCTCTGCTCCATGTGGGATAAATTCATTGCTGTTCCTCATCCTGTTGACAGCAAGGGGCCACAGCCCCCAGCAAGTTCCAGAAAGGGAGGAAGATTGAGATCTTGATACATTTTCCAATCCCTGAAGTGGAGTTCTCCTTCGGTGTCAACAACATGCATGCCCCCTTTGATGATTCAGTGACATGGGAAATGCCGGACAGAGGCGAGGTTTTACATGCACCCACGAGGACCTGCCTGGATCCAAGTTACTCGCCTTCCGATTGGTTCACATTTTATAAGGTTTCAAACCACCACGACCCCACACTTCTTGCTCGTCTGTTGCTTCACCATAAACATTTGTCGGCTAACTATGCTGTGCCTGGCACTAGACGTGGGGAGCTACGCAGACCAGTGTGCTCCTTAACCTCTTGGAAGAAAAGTCTGTTGAAGAAGAGACGTGTTGATTGGTCACCATACTGGTGTCTATCTTTCTGGCTGTCCCTTGTCAGTCTCCATAGAATGCGTCTCTCCTTCTGCCCACACCTTCGCTTTATGTACCTGGATCTTCCTCTCCTTTTACTCCCATTTAGGTGATTAGTCTCTTTCACCTCCGAGGTTTGCCATTTCATTTCATTATCAATTCTATGCCCATGACCCCCAACTCTGTGTCTGGTCCAGCCACTCTCCCAAACTCCAGACAGGTTTCCAAAACTTTTTAATAGACATCTCCACTTGGGTGCCAGTTTTATGCCCTGGAGCTATCTTACATTTGATTCCTTCCATTCTTCCAATCTCTACTTCCCAGATTACTGCAAACTACTATCTTTGCCCCTATTTCTGTCACAGTGCTATCCCATCTTAAGTCATCCAACACCCTTCACAAATGGCACTTCCTCCATGAAGCCTTCCCTGAATCTCTCCCTCCAAGCAATCTTTCTTCCACTGAGCCTATCATCTCCTATCTTGCAGCACATATCCAGAGGAGTATTTTATATCTGGGCTATTTGGGCACTTGTGTTGACCCACCTACTGTTTTCTTGAGAAGAACCATGTCTTTTTTGTATCTGTACTCCCCTCTCCTTTCAGGATCCGTGGCTCATGCCTGTTATGTGAACAAAAAGAAACACTAGGCTAGGAGAAGAATTTTAAGACGTCTTAGAGTAAGGACCCTGACCCATTGCTTCATTGTTCTGAAGAGAAATGAGGCAGCCGGGCATTTCTGGAGAGTTCCATCTTACGGCTACAACCAGTCCTACGAACTGGCATTGAAAGAGTATGAAGTTAGGGACTCAAGTCCGAAACCTCTCTGGCCCATCTTGGTGCCATAAGATTCCACCACTGGGGAGAGTGCACCCTGGAGCACGGTTGGATTTGATGTCACTAGGGAGCATCTGACAACCTGCCAAAACCCCTGGGGGAATGCATTTAGCTGTGGCTGGGGAGCAACCAGGAAAAAAGCAAGATTCTTGGGAATGAGCCCTCAGACAGGTGGCTCTGTGGGTTGGGCTCGTACTGAAGGGAGGAAAGGTTGCAGCCAGAAGGGCGAAAGCCCTGAAGGCAGTACATGAGCCACTTTGGGCCCAACGGGTTGGCCTGCCTCACAGGTATTCAGGATTCTGTGGTTCAGACTGTCCACACGGGATGTAACCACAGGCTCCCTTCATCATCCTTGATGGGCTAGAGGCCAAACGGGCACGTCTAATGGCTTCTCTCCTGCAAGATGAACTTGGGGAAGCATCCTACACGGGAAACGCTTTCTGGGATAATATGTGAATGACGGGTGCTTGGGGGGCCTGGGGTTGCCAAGCATCCCCAGACCAGTTTATCGTTAGTGCTGTTGAAAGGTAGTATGAAGAGTTCCCAGCAAGAACCCACACACATTAACCAGGGAAACGTTTTCTTGTTCCTGGGATCCAGGCAGTGAGAGTCTCCTCCTCGAGCACAGTCTGACCACATGGTGAAATTATTTCTTGGTCATAAACTGGAAGTTAATTGGCCCCATTTCATTAAGTGGATCTAATTATTTAAGCCCCAGCAAAGGTTCTGGTGATAGTTCCTAATGAGGGTGCTCTTAGCTGTCCCCTGCCTCAGGGACCCAGCTGGCACCCTAGTGGCCCAAATGAGTTAATGTAGCAATGACTAACCAGTCCAGGGGCCAGGGAGGAAAAAAGGCTCTCTAGAACTATGGCCTTGGGAGCCAACTGCCTAGATTAAGATGTTCAAATACCTCCACAACTGAATTAGAAATGAGTTTGGAACTTTATCCAGCTGTATAAACCAATGTAAAGTATTCCTAGAGACGGGGAGGGGGGCAAAGGGCCATGGCTCTAGCAATGAGCTCCATAAAACACTGGCAGTCAGTGTCCACTTAGCAGTCCTGGGACTCTAGTCCAGAACCAAGCTTCCTGGGTATTTGTGGGGTTGGCCGTGCTCCAGGTTGGGGTACTGAGCCATGCCAGAGTGACTGTATTCCTTTTAGCTACACTATCGGAGAACCTCCCATGAGCTATGAAATAAAAGTAGTGGCCACAGAAAATGAATAAAGGAATTTTGGAAACTTCAGCAACTGTCCTCAACTTTCTCTCACACACAAGAGAATTCATTTCCTTCTAGGTACGGCTGTCAGCACTGTCTGGTAAAATAATTAGCTGATATTTTCTCCTTGTAATAGGTTACTGAAATTCCAAATTTCAATTTATACTTAATCCCTTAAACCTGAGTTCAGTTGATGATACCTAGATTATAAAAGCATTTTAAAGTATTTTATTTTTGTGCAATTTGAAGCAGACTTACAAGCCTGTTACATAAATATCGAAGGGCTGGTGTCTGTATGTACTTGCTTCCCAGTGGCCACAGTGGAATGGCTCTCATGATGCAACAAGGACGAAGATGACAATGATGGTGATGATGATGACAGCTGTTGGGATCTCCAGGCGCCCCATTATGACACCATTCATCATTCCCCTGCCACGATCAGCTTTTGACCAAATTGGGAAATAAAATGCAGAAAAAGGAGCCAATGGAGTCTAACACATGAACCATCTTACAGGTGGAGGTCAGATTGGGTGTTGCAGTTTCAGCTCTGTGAGCCTTGTGAGCTGGAGGCGTTGGGTAGACCTTCTCACCCTTCCTGGGTCTCCCGATGTGGACTCCAGAGAGGAGAAGGGCACTTTCAGGAGTGTCCCAAATTTACCAGTCAGACAGATCCCTGAATATGGAAGGACATATCCTGGCAAAGAAGAGTTTTAGGGAAGACAGTTGGGATCCAAGGACTGTGTTATCTCCTCAACTGCGTTATGTCTCATCTTCATTACAACCTAGGGTGGGCGTTACCAGTTCTGCGGTGGAGATGAAGACTGGAGGTGAGGGGAAAGTTAGACGGCTTACCCGAGGTCGCACAGCTAGTGAGTGATAGCTCAGGAATTTTGAACTCTGGATTTTAAAGCCTGGAGCTTTTCCAAAATGTTTATACCAGAACATTGTGGAAAGCCACAGTCCTCGTAAGTGGTTCAAGGGCTCCTGGGAATTCGCAGACCCTTCTGGGGACTCTTCAGTGTCAAAGCTATTTTCATCCGAGTACTAAGGTATCATTTGCCCTGTTCCCCCACATTCTCTTGTGGGGGTGCAGTGGGGTTTCCCAGACGTCATATGACAGGTAGCATCATCACTGGTTGAATGGAGAAGCAGATGTGAGGATTCAACTGTCTTCTATGAAGACAGAGATGAAAGGAATTTGCAAAAACTGTGAAATAATGCCACTCTTCTCACTAATAGTTTTGTTTTCTAAAATATATTTCTCTTTATAAAAGTGTTTATATTATTATGTAGTAGGCTTATTAGTTTAATGAAATAACAAACGTTTTATTTTTCTGAGTTTTAATTTCTAATACGATAGATCTGAATAGATATCAAATATCTGAATATGAGAATCTATGGGATTCTCAATATTTTTTTTAAGAACATAAAAGTTTCCAGAGACAGAAGTTCAAGAACCATTGATGTAGACCCTCATTTAATAGAATAAACGTGGCCCTTTTGGGCTTTCCTTTCTGTTCAGCATTCCAAAGGACTAGTTTAACTACCAGAAAACTTTGAAGCCTGGGTTTCCAGGGAAAGGTGAGGAGACGAAGCTGACATTTTATTCAGCTTGGGTACCTCATGAGAACTCAGGAGAACCATAATAAATATTGACCTCATCTTTTTTCTTTTAAAAAATGTGTATGAGCTCTTATGAAGAAATGCCCCAAACCAGGAAAATCCCAGCACAGAATGGAAACGCACACTTGGAAAATTTACTTTTTGCTTTCTCCAACTTTGATCTGGTAAATAGAAATTCAGGACTCATATTTGCTCTGTTCTCTCTGGCCTGAAAGAGGCAAGCCACTATTTGTGAGCTTCTGGAAAGAACCAGCCCCTTTGGGGCAAAGCCCCCATGTCCTGCAGAGCTGTGGAGAGCCCGGATTGTGGTTTGATCTTCGTGAAGACACAGACACATGTTCCCTCCCCCTCCCCCACTTTATATGACCAGCCCCTCTCCTGCTTCTAGGGTGGCTGCCGGGAGTAATGTGATTGCTTCGGTGATGAGATTTTCCGTAGCTCAGAAGAAGAAGAGAGTCTTGTCTGTGGACAAGCCAGTTGCCATTTGAGGTGTCTCAATGCCAACAGAAGACGAGAGCCTGAGGGACCCTTGGAGACCAGTTTGGTCCAAGCCCCTCATTTTACTGGGGAGTAAATAGAGCTCAAGTAGCTACAGAACCCACCTCTGGGTCTCCACTCACCACTGCTTAGGGCAGGTGCCTGAGAACCCAATGCAAGCGGTGGGTTCTGGGAGTCTTGGGGTTCTGAGCCTGTGTAGGCAAGCATCTTATGGCCGGCAACTGAATGTCACCTGGAGGGAGGATCAGGACGTGGTCCCAGCAAGGCCAAGTCTCAGCACTCACCAATTGTATTCTCTGTCTCATTCTCGTCAACCTTCCATCCCAGCACACTGATTCTGGATCAGACTTACTTGCCCCCATCTTCTCTTGTTGGCCAGGGAGTTCCTTAAACTGTGTCTCTAATAATTTTTGTTTTCCAATATCTGACATGGCTGTCTTGGCACATGGCTAATCTTAGTACATGTTTAATTAATTAACTAATTAATGAATGAATAAATACATAACTTGTAATGGGTTAGGAGCTGTTCTTTATTTATACAGGACAGGATGGCGTGATTAAAATATTCGACCCTCTTAATGAACACAAAAATGACTTCAGAGCCTACCTGAGAGCTGTTTTCCATCTATGGCAGATCACATACTCCCTGGTTCCATCAAGTTTGGTTAAAACTTATAGAACAGATTAGACTGACTGTCCTCAGGGATTTAGATGTTTGCTGACTGAAGGCACGGGGAAGGGGGATCAACCGAAGACTCTTTTAGGTGGTGAGTTCCTGGATTTTGTGTCTGAATCCACTTCGTTCAACAATATTTTTAGGCATCTATAGTAGGTCAGACCCTATGTCTGATGTGGCGATACCACAACAAACCAAGTGAGGCTGCCACGCTCAGAGTCTCATTGGGACAAATGAGCAAGCAATGGTGATTTAATGGCATGAGTGTTGTGAGGCTTGGTGGAACCACAAACGGGAGCAGCTGCCCCAGGCTTGGGGAGATATTCACAGGCAGAAGCATCCAGCAGAAAACTGAAGGAAGGAGACGGGGAAGGGAGGAGAGTGTTTGCGGAGGCGGACCTGTTTGCGTGTGAGGCTAGAGGCACGCAATGTTCATGTTCAAGGATGCCGTGTGGCTGGAGTGTCAGGCTTCCTGTCCAGTTTGGTGAGGACCGCCTGAGTAGCCCTGCTGGCATTTGTCTCATCTCAGAAACAATATAACGTGACAGGAAACGGTGGGGAGAGACAAAAGAAAATCCTCCTACTTCCATGTATTTTTCTGACCAACCTCCCCAGAGCAAAACATTTTCTAACCCGTCGCTTCCTGACTTCCCCAAATGAGAAAAAAAGAGGCTGAGCAAGATCTAATGTGGTCACAGGCATGACCAGGATGGAGACTTGGCCTTGCAGCTCCCTGTCCCGAAGGAAGGAGCTTTCCAGCCTGGAAAACTGGCACCCCTGTTCTGTGCTGCACCAGCAGTCGCCCTGAAAGTTGAAGCTTCATGTGAGAGACACATTTATCAAGGACAGGACAGTTTCGATGATTATGAGAATATATGAAAGTGCTATTTGGCTGATATTAAGTGGAGCAAAGTAGGTCAATATTGTCTGGAATAATGAACTTGAGTTTAATCAACATATTGTAAGCAAAATTATGTGAAAAAGCATAGCAAGTTATTGTTGCTGTATTTGGTTATTTGACTACTTAATCTTCTAATATATGCACATAATAATAACATAATTTTACATGTGGATAGAACTCATTTTTCTAAAATCATGCAACTGTATTTAACAATATGTGAATAATGCATCATGTTATATTTGCGGGGAATCATTTTTAACATTGTACTTGTTGGGTGACATTGGATTGCCCTGTGTCTTCACACCCACAGGCAGCATGGTGGGCTCAACGCACAGTAGGGGCTTAATACAAGTGGGTAGAATTAAGTTGGGAAGTGTTTCGTTATACCTGGACGAAAGAAGGGCATTTTGCTAGTGTCGTGTGGTTGTACCACGATAATAACAACCTGCAAAAATTCCAAGACGTTCCCTCTAACCTTGAGAAAAACACGAATGTGAATTCTGTGCTTTAAAGAGACGAGTTTTTACCAAGCTGGATTCTAATCTAGATCCCTCATAACTCTCATACACCTAGGAAGATGAGTCTGAGTGAGGCAGGGAGGAACAGGGAGAAAGATTCAGGGATTCCACTGATTAAGTGCTCATGTTTAGGAATAAACCGGTGCCAGAACCCCAGAGCCCTCCCTCCTGGCTGCACGGCTGGTTAAGCTTTGGTCCCTCTTACTTTGAGACAGGCTAAATGGAGTAATTCCTGTTAAGTAAGTATCTGGTGCTGGTAAGTGCCTTCAGCAAACATTGATCCTCCTGATTATTACTGTCATCCACATCACCACCATCATCATCACCACCATCATCAATACCACCATC
This sequence comes from Paguma larvata, assembly GCA_030068075.1. NCBI lineage: Eukaryota > Metazoa > Chordata > Mammalia > Carnivora > Viverridae > Paguma > Paguma larvata. The sequence goes on from CM057833.1 coordinate 2,671,781, forward strand.
ACCATCACCACCAACACCATCACCATTACCACCACCACCATCACCACCATCATCATCACCACCATCATCAATACCACCATCACCATCACCACCAACACCATCACCATCATCACCACCAACACCATCACCATTACCACCACCACCATCACCACCATCATCATCACCATCATCATAACCATCAACACCATCACCATTACCACCACCACCATCACCATCACCATCACCACCATCATTATCACCATCATCAACACCATCAACACCATCACCATTACCACCGTCATCATCACCATCACCATCATCGCCTCATCACCATCATTAGGGTTAGAGAGGAGGCATACCCACAACTAAGGTGCATTTGATTCACTTAACTTGATGCATTTTCTTCAGCCAAAACAAAACGAATTGATTGAATCCATCTCCATTCTGCCCCTACCAGAACCATTTTGCTGGGTGGGCTCCTGCTTTTCTTAAGTGATACTGTTTCCTAGCTGGTGACGTGTCAGATGCCCTTGAGCCTGTGACTCTTGAAGCATAGGAGGTAACCAACGGACCAATTTTGGGAATCAGGGCATTTGTTATGGCCCCAGGGACAGGCAGTTCAGACAAACACCTTATTCCTCAGACTCCTGGCTGTGTCCAGCATTGCCCATCAATCCCAGATCAGAATGGGAAAGGAGCTGGACCCAAGGGTCACCCAGCTCTGGTCTCTCTTTTCTTCTTGTGAAAGTGACCTTCACAGTTTAATCAGCTGGTAGCACAGAGCCAGATTGCCTCCTAGTAAAGCATAGTTTAAGATCGGTTTCAGGAATTTTCTTTTATCTTTGCAGTGAAGCCATAACGGCCCTTGCAGCAGCTGGGCAGGCTGAAAAGTTGATGCTTCCGAGCAGCTCGTTAGGGTGTAATGGCATTTCTGAGAGCAGACGCTGGTATGAGCAGCAGGCAGGAGTCTCATGCAGCAGCAGCTTGATGTATATTCCTCATCACTGGCGTTCTGGCTGCTGTGCGGGTGGCCAGGGACTGTTCTGTGGGCAGCTCTGGATTCTGATGGGAAGCTGAGAGCACTGTCCTCCAGGGTGGAGAAGGCGAAAGAGCCTGGTGGGCCCAGCTGGAGCTAGACCGTGGTGGTGGCGGGATGGGTTGGGGGCGGCTTGAAGCCTTTTCCCTAATTTAGACTGAGCAGTAAAGTCAGACTCTAAGGTGGCTCTTGTTTTTGTCAGGATTAAGATTTGGGAGGAAAAGTGGCCTTGGAAGTCAGGCAAAATCTCGTCTCAATCTCAACCGAATCCTTTAATAATCTTTGGCTTCGGATAAATTACTTATCCTTTTGAGTCTTCACTTAATTGGTACATGAGATACAACACAGTGTTGTTGTATCTTTGGCTCAGCAGCAAACCACCGTAAAACAACTTAATAATATCCCTTGCGGTTCTGTAGGTTGACTGGGCTCAGCCTGGTGGCTTCCATTCGGCATCTTCCATGGGTGTATTCAGACTGTGGCTGCATCTAGAGACACCTAAAGGCTCGGCTGGGCTCTTCCCTGATGCCTTGGGCATCTATGCCGAGACGCTGGCAGGTTTCAAGATGCCCACGCGAACATGCAAATGCAATACCAGGAGAGGTGACAGGTTGACTTACCCTGAAGGCTGCCTGGATCGGATGTTTAGGTCAGCCCTCGAGAGCCAAAATCAAAGGGCTCCAAGAGGTAGGACTCTGAAATGGCTGATGAGTGCTAGACACCCACTCTCATGAGGGGCTGGACAAGGAAGAAGGGGACAGATGAGGGAAGGAGCAGACCCCTTGCGAGGCACAGTGATGGGGGCGTCCCAGGGAATGTGAGTGACACACAAATCACAGCCCAGCTGGGTCCTGCTTATAGTCACCGGGTGATACCACCATCTGGGCTCTCAGGTGCCCAAGAACAGCTGAAAGGTCTTGACAAAGTCATGTCAAGGTGGGCATCTCGCTGCGCCCTGGCCTCTTCAGTGAGCACCGAACGAACTTTTCTTCTCTCCGGATTTGACACCCATATTCATAAAAATAAAATGTTCCCTGTGACCCGTGCGGAAGGGAAGGACTACACTTGGTTCCCATCAAGTCCAGGATGGCCGTGATGGATATAACAGCTGGCCTTTTGTGAGGAAACTGCTGAGCAGGTACAAACAGTGCCCATACCTTGAAGGTATCTGCTGAGTCTTATTATTCTTGGGTAATTGGGGTTATGGGTAGTTACTCTATCTTATCGGTCAGTTTTTGTTCTGAAGCACGCGCCTCCAGGGTTACCTGCCCCCTTGGTAAGCAGCTATCAGCCAATTAACCCTGTGTCTTTACCGAGGCAAGGCGAGCGTCCCCTAACGTCCTCAGCTGCCCCTGCCCCATTCCTGCCCCTGCAGCCCAGCAAGGGTGAAGGAACCAGCCAGCAACGCGGGGCAGACAAGGATTAATTAGAGTGCAGGAAACAAAGGGACGCCGGAGGGCTGTAATTGGTTTCCGATGAGCAGATACCCAGCCCGAGCACTCGGACTCACCGCTCAGTTTTCAGGGGAGCAGAGTCTTGGGAGCCAGCTCACCCGAACAAAATGCACACGCCGCGACCCGCAGACCCCGAGCTCATGAAACACGACTTCGCGGTAGATCCGGGAGGATTTGTTTCTCATGCAGAGGTTTCGTCTGCCCTGTGAGTTTCCGGTCTGCTTCGCCCTCCCGGGTGCCACCCAGCCCTAGGCGGGCCCCACGACAACAGCCTGTGGGGCACGGATGGGCGGGGTCAGCAGCGAGGGTGACGAGGCCCCTGGGGAGGAAGATGGGACACCAGGGACCCGCTGGGCTGCACAGCAAGGGACAGAGAGGAGACCCAAAGTTTTGTGAAAGTCGATGGCAGTTTCTATGAAAAACCGATTTATACAAAGTCCCATAAAGTATTTTTCTCCTTTTTAAATAGTTTTTGAAAATAAGAGGTTTTATTAATTTCGACTGCCCATGTCGTGAGTAGCTAATTCGTCACCCGCTGTGTGACCTTTGGCTGGCCTCGGGCATGGGATGTGGGCTGAGGCTCATGCCTACACCATCCGTCAGACTTCCTGGGGTCACCAGCGCAGAGGACACGGATGGCGGGGCGAGCGGAGCTTAACCTATAGAAACGTATTCTCTCGCAGCTCTGGAGACCAGAGCGCCGCCGTCCAGGCGTGCACAGGGCTCGTTCCTCTGAGCCCCTCTCCCCGGCAGGCAGACCGCCGTCCTCCCCCCGTGTCCTCGCGTGGTCGTCCCTTGGTGCCTGTCTGTGCCCTCATCTCCTCTCTTCATAGAGACCCCAGTGCTCTTGGGTCAGGCCCCCCCCACCCCCCCGGCGACCTCGTTTTAACTCGATTATCTCCATAAAGACCTTATCACCAAGCACGGCCTCATCTTGAGCTATTGGGGGTTAGAATTTCAACATATGACTTGGGGGGGGTCACAGTTCAGCACCCGACACCACCAAGGGCCCCCGAGGCATCCTGCCCTGCACGGCCACTTGGCACAGCCCCGGCGTGTCAGGACCCCTCCGCGCTGCCCCCGGCCGCCCTCCCTGCCCCACTGCGGCTCTGTCAGCGGCTGCCCACTGGGTTCTGGAAGGTCCCGCACCCTACGGTAACGACCTTCGCCCGCTCGCCGCGGGGTCATTTAATATGGCAGCTTTTCTCTCCACCACCCCCGGCCATAAACGAAGACAGATTGCTCCTCTCATGTTTAGAGGCCTTTGAATATAGAACAGAATCGATTTTATATATGGGAGAGGTGGTGTTCCTTCCACACGCCAGCGTGAGGCTGTGTTTGACGACAAAGCCCCTTGCTCAGAGAATTCCTCCTCCCAGGGAGATCGTACATGAACTTGCTTCCATCCGGAGGGGCCGGTGGAGCAGACGTGACGCTTAACTACCGCCCGGCGGGGCCGAGCGGAACCTTCGTTCCCCGAATCACTCACCCAGGCTCGGCCGCCCCCCGAGGAAACACCGTTCCGCGGGTCACGGACACAGCACTCATCGGCAGTTTGCTTCACTGCTTTTCTGATATTGTGAGCCTCTGTCTTCCTTGCCTAGCATCTCTTTTGTTCTGGAACCTTCTGTGGTTCCCCAGCGCCTCTTTGGACAGGTCTGACCTCCCGCCCCTTTCCCGTCCCCGGTCTCTGTCCCTTCCTCCAACATCGGACTTGGCTCTCTGAGCAGAGCCGCTCCCCATCACCGGCGCATCCTGTCCCCAGTTTCTCGCTGCTGCTCTTTCAGCCTGGCCCTGGCGGGTTCGGAGCCTCACAGGCGTTGTCCGGAGGGCACTGCTCCTCGTTTCTCTGAATTGCGGAAGGCGGGGAGTGAAGACACGGCTCTCATGTTTCTGAGCGGTTGCTGGGGCTCGGCTCGGGCAGACAGAGAGGGTTCTCAGGCCATGGCGTTGCTGTCCCACCGGTCACGGCGCTTCCTTCTGAGTGCCCCACTATGCGACTCTGCAGCCCTTACCTCGGTGTGACTCAGTCCTCGCCCTTAAACAAAAGTGCTCGGAGGCAATTATCGCCCTTTCTCTCCTGCCACCGTGGGAGCAGGAAGGAGACACGCCCTGTCCCCTGTCACGCTGAGTGACACTCCTGTGGTTTCTAATTAAGCCAGGGACTATGTGGAGACCTCAGCAGATTCCTCAGGCTTCTGTTTCTCCCGCATACTTTTTGGAGTTGTCTTTTCAGATGGCCGAATAATGTGGGAATCAAGAATGCGGGCTCTGGAGCCGGGCAGCTCAAGTTCAAATCCTGCCTCGGCCGCTTCCTTGCTGTGTGGCTTTGAACAAGTGACTTAACGTCTCTGTGCCTTACTATGTTCAGTGGTAAAATGAGGGATGATACAGCGCCTGCCACAAGAGACCTATAGCTTAATCGTCAGCGCAAGTCACTCTTTGTTCCGAGAATTTCTTGCCCGGGAAGACGCGTCTGTCGACGAGTAAACTGCGGAATCGTTAGCTTCAGCGACTTCCTGAAAATCAGCTTAGCGGAACAATGGTTTGCTACGTGGACAAACGGCCTCGTTCTCAGGACAACGGGGGCTCGGCTGGGCGAACCCGCTCACTCATCAAACGACTGTTTATTCATCGCACTCCGGTGCCAGCCCCTGGCCTGGCTGTGTCCCCTGGGTTCCAAACGGCTCGATCGCGGGCGTCCCGGTCCCATTGAAAACTCGCCTTCCGAGACCCAAACCCAGACCCCGAGTCTTAGGAACATTCTGCCAAGGTGGGATTCTCCCTCCAGAACGGGAATAGAGCGAGTGGGGGACGTGGCAGTTAACTCGACTCCTCCGCTCTGCGTTATCACTTCTAGGAAGCACTTAGCACGGTGCTCGCCGCTTTGCCGGCAGCGCAGGGCCGAGCTCTTCTGACTACGCTCCGCTTTGCAGATAACTTCGGTGCGTAGAACAATTATTTTATACTCTTCACGCCCCACCGACGCTGAAGAGGAGCCCTCTGTGAACAGCGAGCAGCGCAAAGACGATCCGTGTCCGGAACAGAGCACGTCGCTGCCTGTCGGAGCCGCAGGCCCCCTCCCGGGGCTCCCGCTCCGCGTCCCCGGCCGCAAGCACGCTCCTCGCGGCGCCCGGACGATTGTCCCGCATTCCGCAGGATCCCCGGGCGGGCGATGGGGAAACAAGGCCACCTGGGCAGTGGGGAAGGAAGACCCGCCGAGGTCCCTCAACCCCTGCCCTCATCACCTCTTGGAGATGTTGGCGCGCTCCGCCCCAGCCCTGTAACCTGAGTGTGGAGAGAGCGCTGGAAACCCCGGCCCTTCCCTCGTTCCGCTTGTCCACTCGGCCTCGATCTTGTGAACTTCGGTCTTGCCATCCCCGTGTGCTTCCGGGAGCCCGACCTCCACACCGGCAGGACAGGACAGTAGTCCACGGCACCTCCCCGTGGGACGAGCTCACAGAATGGACCCGCTTAAATAGGCAAGGGTGCAAGAATTCCAGAACATTCTCTTCTTCCGCAGCCTTCTCTCATCTTTTACCCTTGGAGGCCGATTCCTCTGGGCGAAGGGCATCGCAAGGGTACTTCATCGGCGGGAAGTTCGCGAGGAGAACACCCGCCTGCACGCACGCTGCGTCTCTGATCTGCCGACGCCTTCCAGGCTTAGAGCGGCATTGGTCTCTGTCTGTGCTGCCGTCTGATGCTGGAGAGAGTTCGGACAGGGGCCAGGAGGAGGGAGCCGCGGTGGTCACAGCGGAGAGCACACGCAGAGGGGAGAGGCTGGTGGCAGGGAAGCCCAGAGACTCACTGCATGGAGGGCTGACGGGTCTGAGCCGAACTGCGGGCTCAGAGGCGCGAGCGCCCAGCCTCTCGCCCAACGGTGACCCCCTTTCCGCCGGGAGGTGGCCTCCGTAGCTGCTTTTCAGATCCGTGGGTTTCGCTGTCTTTCTGTTTTGTTCAATGCGCACGACTGGATGACTTCTTTTTTTCTCCTGAAACAGCTTTTATTGGAAAAATACACCTGCCTCCATTGCCGTTCATGCCCCGCCCCGACGCGTGGGCTGTCTTCACAAGGGGCACACGCCACCTTGTTGGCACCACGGGGGGCGCAGAAATGCAGACACTGGCGGGAGACGCCAAGCGCTCCAACCGCATTAGCTTCAAACGTCAGAGGACTCGGTTGCTGCTCTGGCTTCCCCGGCCTGGGTCACCTGGAGGCGACTCCGACGAGGCCACGCCGGGCGGGAGGTGAGGCCGTTCCCGGTTTGCTCTGCCGAGAAACTGGGACCGAAGGAAGGACTTGTGTGCGCCGCGGATGTGACATGTGTGACAGCTGATGTGAGCAGAGGCTGTGGCGGGCGCGGACAAGGCTGCAGAGCGGGGCTCGGCCCCTCCGGCTGGCCGCCCCTCCTCAGGGACTCAGGGACACATGCGCCCACTTTCTCCAGAGTTACTTTGCCAATCACTGACTTACCTTGGCTGGTTTTCTCCTAGACTGTAAGGCAGGGACCTGACTGAGGCCGGGACTGGCGTGGAGCTTCACCCTCTATGATATTTGCTGATTAAAGAAATGAATATTTTTGGGGGCACCTACGTGGCTCAGTTGGCTAAGTGTCCCACTTCGGCTCAGGTCATGATCTCACGGTCTGTGAGTTCCAGCCCCGCATCAGCCTCTGTGCTGACAGCTCAGAGCCTGGAGCCTGCTTCGGGTTCTGTGTGTCCCTCTCTCTCTGCCCCTCCCCAACTCATCCCCCCCTCAAAAAATAAATAAATGTTAAAAAAATAAATGAATATTTTTTATCGACGTAAGCGCCCAAGGGGAACACTCAATTTCGGCGGCTCTCTACCTTCTTGGGCTAATTCATTTCCGTTTCCTTTAAAACCTCCCATGTTCAGAATGTTCACTAACCTACATCAGCGATTCTCAGGTGGGAGCAATCCCACCCCCCAGAGACATTTGGAAACACCTGGAGCTGGGTCTGGTTGTTATAAATGGGGGAGGAGGGGCAGGAGCTACTGGCATCTAGTGAGGAGAGGCCAGCCCCCCCCCCCGGCAAGGTGTCCTCCCCTCCCCAGTGCCAACGACGCTGGTGAGTCGGCCCTCGAGGGGACGTCCCGGTTCACTGGGGAAGGGAGCCTCCGGGTTAGGGTCTCTGCAGAGTTCCCCACAGTCTGGAAGGACTTGGGCACTCTGGCCTCGTCTCAGACTCAAGGGACCCCCAAGACAGTAGAGCCTGAAGAGAGCCGATTCAGCACTGCCGTCTTACAGGCGAGCAGGTCGGAGAAGGGAGGGGAGAGACAGTCGTCACGTCCGGAGAGAAATCTCACTGTGCCAGCAGGGCGTCCCCGGGAGACGGCCGCTGTGCCGGGGGGGCACCGTTCCCAGCCGCCTCCCTCCTCCGGCAGACACCGGGGCGGGGCCCACGCTGCGCGAGGGCCGGTCCTGTGCGAGGACGAGAGCCCGAGTGAGAGAGACGGTTCTGGAATGTCCCCGAATCGGCGGCTGCGGCTCTCACTGATGATCTCCTCGGTAGGTTGGGGATTCCTTCAGTCTTGTCGTCCTTTCCCATCTGTTTGGCTCAGGGTTTCAAAAATGCAGTTTTGTGACTTCGAAAATGTGCCGGGAAGTCTGTCCCGAGGCCGTGACCCAGGGAGCGAGGACGGTCACACGGGTGTACAGACCGAAGCAGAGGCCTCGCGCTCCGCGGAAAGCCCGAGCTTCAGCCGGCCGCCGACCCCCTCTACCGCCAGGCAGGCGGAGCCCGACGCGGGAAGTAGGTTGGGAGTTCTCGGCGGGTCCCCACGACGGAGGGGCCAAGAGCGAGGCAGCCGCGGAGAGCCGTCCGGCTTCGTCACATGCTGCCCACCTCCGTCCCACGGGGCCGCTTCCGCCTGCCACCCCGCAGCCTCTTCGTGTTTGAAACCGCGGTGGTGATGCCCGGCCTCCGGGTTGTCATGGAGACGGAGGTAGCGGGCGTCTGAAGCCCAGCCCGGCATCTGCCACGAGGAAGTTCTCGACACCGGGAGCTGCAAACCCTCGGAGCTGGCGTCTCCGAAAGTGGCTTTAAAAGGTGCGGTGCGGAAATGGTGTCTCGTGTTCAGAAAAGGCTGGGAAACAGTGAGGGAAAGTCCCATAGGTTTCTTTTTTCCTGTGGGACTTCTCTGGAACGTTAAAATGCTCATTAAATTAGGGCTCTCCGAGAGAGAGAAGTAGCGACTGCGTTTTCCAAACTCACTCTATTCATTTCACACCTAATTACTGGGTTCACGTATATGCAAAACACCGTTCGAGTGTTCAAGATCACGCAGGAGAACGACCAAGCCCGCGGCTCCGGGGTCTCGTGGTAGCGAGCGGATGTGAAGGAGGAAAATGTGTGTGAGCGAGAGAAGCAGAGAATGCAGTGACCGAGAGTGGCGGGCGGCTTGCTTTGGATCAGAGCATCCAGGCAGGACTCCAAGGAGACAGGCTCAGGGAGAGGGCTCAGTGACAAAGACAGGACCAAGGGACAGTCCGGGCAAAGGACGTTCCAGGTAGAGGGCGCAGCTAGTGCCAATGTCCTGTGGTGAGAATAAGAACGATAGATCTAAGGAACAGAAAGAAACTCTGAACGGCAGGGATGCAGCAGGTGAAGGGAGCCATCGTAAATGGGGTCAGAATTGCAGGAAGGACCCGGCCACGCAGCACGAGATTTGGGGTTTGAAAGACCTCTCTGGCTGCCGTCTCGTGAGCGACACCGCGGGAGCAAGGGGAGAGTGGAGAAGCTGTCGGGAGGCCGCTGCTGAAGTCCAGACGGGGGCGGGGAGACAGGGGCTTGGGACAGAGGGACAGGAAGGAGGCTGATGACGAGGGGGTGCTCCAGGTCCGTATTGGTGTTCCTTTGAATCAACATTTTATGCCTAACCGTGTACTCGTACGGGACGGCGTGCGCGCTGCGAGCTCGCACAGCTCCGTCACTGACCGCAAGCTGAAATGTTCACAGGGACGTTCTCCCCGGCACACCCCCCCATCCCCGACTTCCCAAGGGCAACCGTACCTGAGTTCTAAAGCCGTCGAGTAGGTCTGCTCGCGTTTGAGTCCACACAGTGGGATCACACCCCATGCCGCCTCCTCCGCGTACCTGGTTCTGTTCAGCGTCCCGAAACCTCCTCCAGGGAGCCCAGCGAGAGTTCACCCGGGGGGGGGGGGGCTGCTGCATGAACTTGCTCGATGTACCGCACGCTCACGCACTCCGCAGCTGGCGGTCCTGTTCTGAGGAGTATGAGGGCCGCTGTGAAAACATTTCGTTCCTGCGATACTCCGTTGTGTACATACCCAGGAGGGAGACGGCCGCGTCACGGAGCCTGCACGTACCCGACTTCAGTACACGCGATCGTCCTGCGAAGCCGCCGTGCAGTTTTCCAACCAACAAGGCGAGAGGGTTTCTCCCCACTCGCCGTCGGCAGGCTGTTCACGTCAGCCCGCGGGTGACTTCAATTTTCATTCTCTTTGCTGACTAATGAGCATCTTTTCACGTTTAATGGGCCAATTTGGATATCCTCGCCTGCAAAGCCCCTGTTTAAACCTTTTGCCCGTTTTCTGCTGCATCTGTCCGTCTAAGCGCTGCATTCATGCATGTTTAATTTCAAGTTCTAGAATTGCCTTTTGATTTATTTTCTAGCTTCCAGGGTGCTGCCAAAACCCCGTGTCTTGTTCTTAAATTTCCTGTGCGTACGAATCACGGGTACTTGAAGGGCTGTGTCTAAAATCTCGACGCTGTGAATCACAGGTGGGTTTGTTTCTATTGTCTGTTTTTTCTCTTGGTTTTCTTTGGATTCTTGCATTTCTTCCAAGCAAGAGGACACCGACAGCCAGATGGGTTTCGCGGGGCCTTTCCTGGTTGGAGGGTCCTGAGTTTTCGTTTCATCTCCCTGCGAATCTGGCTCACCGTGAACCTATCAGGACCTGGGCTCAGCTCTTCGGCTTCTAGCCACCCCCTCCTCCCCGGGTTTTCAGCCTCGGGACTTGTGCTAATAAATCAGCCAATGCCTTCATAGAAAAAGCAGCACTGGCCCAAGTCCTGTTCTCTGTGGAATGTGGGTTTGCAGTTTGCCTCGTGGTTTTCTTGTTGCCCCTTTGCTTCCCTGCTCCCTCTTTCCTTCCCCTCTCCTTTTGGGGAGCGGAGAGATGATTGGTGTATTTCTGTTCTGCTCTTTCCCGAGTCACAGCTCTTCCCGCCTCCTAGCTTTAAGCCCACGTGCTCCCGGAACACGTCCTACCCGACGGCGGGGAGTGTCCCCCACCCGCCCAACCCTGTGAGAAAGCTCTGCTCAGCTTCTCAGCCTCCAGCCGCCTCTAATCAAGTCAGGGGGTGCTTCCGGCAGCGAAGCCATGCCAACTCTTGGCCCTCCTCCCTGAGCTGGACTGCTCTCTGGGGCGGTGCTCCACACGCCTTTGTGACCTGGGTTGCGCTCGGATGCCTTCAAACAGATATTTCATCTGAAGGCATTTTCCCCCCTAAACTTTCTGCACAAAGCACATTTTCTATACCAAATTCTGGGTACACAAATTGTGCTATGCAAAGAGACCATTCAAAACGAGCTCAGTATCACCGTCTAACTGAATATATTGGCAGATATTTATTGCAAAGAAAGTTTGGGCAGAAAAATAAAAATGTGGGTGTTAGCTCCCTGGTCGGTGCCTGGCTCCTGGAAAGAAATGTCAGCTTTTGACTAGACAAAGAAAATAGTGAGTAAGTGATCTCAGGCCTCAAGGTCCTCTTTGCCGAGTTTGTCATTAAGGACATGACATCCCTGGTCTGCAGTCGGGTCGCTAGGGACAGTAAGTTTCATTCACGGAAGGGATGTCCCCGGGTGCTCACGTCAGGGAGTGAGCTGCGAGCCACAGAAAGTAATATTGTGATTGTTTAGGCGGGAAAGAGGCGATGAAAAAAGGAGACGGGGCGGCTCATGGAATTCCTGGGAAGTGGGGAAGCGAGCTCGGCGCTTCGGACCCAAGGACGACCTTGAATTTGTGCTGCAGAGCGGCCTGGGGAGGTGGCTGGCATCGGCCCTTGGCTGTTCACGTTTGCAAGGCCAGTATCCACGAGTGTGGGACACTGGACCCTGGAGGAGGCCCCGTACTCTGGCACCCCTGGAAAGTGTCAGCAACCCCCTCTTCCCACAGACGACTCCCGGTCCGAACCTTCTTTCCTATGTCCCCAGCTCCCGACTGAATGTCCGTGTCAATGCACGTGGTCGGTAGACCCTGGGTCACGTAATCGGGCCATGGGGATGGTTAGATTGCGAATGTCTACCTTTTTCTGCCTCCGCAGGCAAAGCGTGTCTGCCTCCATGTTGGAAAGCCTGGAGCTGGGTGCTCCATTAAGAATACGCCCATTATGACCTGCTGAATAAGAGGCACGGGCCACCCACGTACGGCGGCAGGTGGCACCCTCGGCGGCCGAGCTCCCGCTTTGGAAAAGCGACGACCCGGGGCCACTGAGGTGGAAGGCAGTACCCCCACACAAAGGAAGTAAAGCACGAGGGTTGTTTCTTACAAGTCGCGAATCAGAGGCTCGGCGAGCCCGGGGAAGGACGGTCCTCCGTCCCAGGTCTTGAGCCGGGCGAGCGCGTAGTGGTCCTCTCAAACGGTGCCCGGGGAAGAGCGCTTGTGTTGGAACTTAGGTCAGGAATCCAGGTCCTCAGTGCCCAGACCGTGGGTGTGAGCTGGGGCGTCTCTCCGCAAGAGGCCCAGGCGGCGACCCAGAGGGGCCGTTCTCCCAGGGCGGCCTCCCGCCGAGACCCGTCACGGGGCACTCTCACCCACGGAAAGGAAGTCGGAAGCTTTCTTTCTTCCTTTCTCGCCCATGGAAAGGAAGTCGGAAGCTTGGCAGCAGAGAGAGAGGCAACATTCACAAGGCACCACTTATGCTCCCCATCAGCCCCCACGTCCCGCCCCCGCGGCTCTGAAACGATGCTCCAAACTATTGTGTCTTTCCCTGATATCACAGAAAACTCACCCCCTTCAAAAAAAAAAATGGATGATTCCAAGTCCCCTTGATCATCGTATCCACCTCCAAGTTCAGTCACGCTGTAACCTGGATATTCCGGAACCTGTGGTCTAAACCACAGAAACGATCACCCTCTGTTTCTCCCTCTGCCACTGCCCATTTGTGCCGCCTCCGGCCAGCATTTTGGCCAGTCAGGCTCTCTTCGAGGGCACATTCCAGTCCTCCGTTCCCAAGGGGTCTGAGCCCTCGGCGGAGCTCCCCAAGGGCATGGCTCCAGCGTTTCGCCGACTGTTCCCGCTGGGCTCGGCGGTCCCCGGAGGCGCACGGGGCTCCCCTGAAATCCACACCCCTCCATCCCAACGCTGTTTATCACCCGCTTGCTTCCCCTTCATCATGAAGATCTGTCCCTTGAGCCAACAGCATAGCACATTTTTAAACTTTCCACCTAGTGGCTCGAAGATCGCAAAATACCCTCGCGAGCGTTTTCTCTGCTCCGCTCCGTCCGTCCTACGGCTACGGCTCTTACTGCACGGATCCAGACGGTGTGGGAGTTTGGTCCCGATGTGTTTCCTCCAATCATACCTTTGGAGACTGGATTCATTCAAGGGTCCCCTGGGCATCCAGGGTGGGATTGGGGTAAGTATCCACGCGTCCCCTGATCCCTGCGATGAGGGCGAGCTTGGCCTGTTTCCGGTAATCCCCAAAGGGCTGGGCATTGCCTTTCTTCAACGCACAGCCGACCTGTTCACAGGCTGCTGGCCTGTTTGGGAGAGCACCCTTCCCAGATGCGTTCTCGAGCGCGTGTAGCCAGGTCTTCATCCCAGAGGTCCCGGGCCCTGACCGCGGCCGGGGGGGTGTGCCGACGGCCGAGACCACATCATCACAGCTCATTTGGGTTCTGTTCAAACATACGAGGGTGCTCAATGCCGTCTCAGTGAGCTACCGCCGATGACTTAGGCACAGTAGACCGTTCCCACGACTGCTTCGTGCCTGACCTGTGGCCACACCCGCTTTGCCCGAACGGTAAGGTGCTAGGTGCCCTCGCCACCCAGGGCCTGGAAGCCTGCTCCAGTCAGAAAGCGCGGGTGGCCTCCCGCCTGAAGAAACTCTCACGCGGTGTCGGCACCGTGATCCGCAGTCACGCGGTGTCGCTCAGAGCTTGGGTGAAGGGAGCGCCCCGGGCCTCTCCTGCGGATCCTAGCGAAGAGGAAGGGGGTGGGGGATAGGTCCGCTCCAGCATTTCAGTCTGTCTCTTCTTGGATTCCTTCTTCTGCAGTAATCAAAAGAAGGTTAGCACCCCAACTTCGTTAGAGCGAGCCTCTGATGAAACGTCGGGCCCAGGCTTTTATTCCACCAACTCAGCAAATAATCCGAACGATTTTCAGAGGTTTGACCTAGCACGCTGCAATCAAAATCTCCGCCACGTGCAGCCACAGTAGGGGGAAAAATCAGCCCGTTCCATGGTAGGTTCTTTCGGGCTTTGGACGGGCACCTTGGTATCTAGAGCCACCCCCTTCCCTCAGCCCCAGACACAGCCCCTGTCCTTAATTTTGTGGCTATTAATTGCTTACTATTCTTTTGATATTTATAATGTTTTAAAATCACCTGACAATGTATTTAAAATCCCCAAACACATGTTGACTCTTCCTATGCCTTGAACCGGACACAGGGTTGGTCCTATGCTTTATGTCCTTTCATGGGCTTCGGTAGCCCTAGTCAAGATTAGGGGGGGAAACATATTCTTTTTCTGATATAAATGAACAAAATCTTGCAATTCTTTTGGCATTTTTGTCTGGTTCCACCATGGGCGTACTAGGGAAAGAATCGGGGAAGAGGAGGGTGAGTGCACGCAGGTGTGGACACGGCGGTCCTCAGGCAAAGCCACGGGGCGCCTTCAAGCAAGGTACCAGCCAGTCTACAGAGGGGAGGCTCCGCTGGGAAGGAGTCCAGCGGGGAGGCAGGGGGGGGGGGCGGGTTCAGCTGCCCAGGCCCTACAATTCATCAGTTTCTCGCCTATGTCTTTATTCCAGTCCCGTATGCTTCCATCCTGGTTCTTGCCGCCCAGTAAAGACACCACGCCGCCCACTACCTGCTCCAGCATGCACCGCCAAAGTCACTGGGTACCACCAGTACCATCAGCACCTTTACTGCTATGGAAACTCAAGTTTGCGACGTGTGCCACAGCCACAGGGCGTCCTCACACCATCCTTTCCATGCGTCCCGGGCCCCCAGTTCCAGCTCAGGAGGGGGCATTGACTGGGGGAGCCTTGGCGACCTGAACACCAGCATCTCCGACTTTGCTAACGGGAAGTGACTCTGCTTCCCATCGAAACCCATAAAAGTAGAGAATTCAGCTCAGTTCAAGGCAGCAAAAAAAATGGTAAATATCTACCACTTCCTGGCAAAATCGAGTGTTCCTTCTCTTCCCAGTAAACGTTAGTTTCCAAATTCTCATGAAAAAAAAAAGGGAAAATTAATATTCAGTGGGAAAATCCTGATTTATTTGGTTGCGATGGTGATGAGCTCTTAGAGAGCTAGAGGCTCACGATTTTCAATTCAAGCACTTATTTATTGGACATTAACTACACGGCAGGTAACGGCTGGGGCTGGGAATAAGTGAGAAGGAAGCCAGGCATTGGCCCAAGTCCACTAGGGCACTCTTTAGTGGCGAAGAGAGGTGACAAGTAGATGACATAAAAAACAAAGCAGAAAGAGAGAATACCATAAGAGCAACGGAGAAGTACTTGGTGAGAGACGACTACGTAACAGAAACGGAAACTTGTCTGGGGTCATCGCCTGCCTTTGCCCGCTCTCTGGGGAAACAGTCACAGCGTCCTGGAGGGCTGCGGGAGAAGGTAGGGGTCAGGGGGTGATGGCCCCCCGACAGGAAAATGTGTCTATGTCCCTAAGGTAGGAAGAAGTTCATAAGCTCTTGGAAAATTTGGCCTTGAGTACTGAAAGCATAGTGAGCCGGGAGGAGGGAGGCCTGGTGGGGCCGGGGCTCCGGATCCCGGGCACAACGCGAGGGGGTAATAAAAACAGTCTTCACGTGGTTTCCTGGAAGCTTTGGAGCGCCCCGCCCCCCATCCTCCAGCAGGACTTGGTGATCTGGCCGGCAAGCTCAGGGGGGATTAGGTGTAAACTTCAGGGGGCAGGAAGAGTCTCCTGGCTGTCCACGGAGGAGAAACTGGAGAATCAACTGCAAAGACCCCAGGACATGCCGTGGCAGTCACAGCAAGAGACGGTGGTGGGGTCCACGCTCGGGCGGCCTGCACCAGGATGACATAAGGACCTTCCAGGAGGTAGAACCTAGGGGTCAACCTGCAGGCGTGATGCATTCTGACATACCAGAAGAGGAGGAATGTGCTGAGGCTGAAATATAAAAATATAAATCATCTTTCAAACCGAAGGATCACTTTCTGGGACACATAAAACACTCTGGTTTGGATTTGTTTTGACCCATCACCCCTGACTCTTTTCAGCCCATTTCTTGAGACTTGGATTAGTCGGGGTTCTCTGGAGGAGCAGAAATGGTAGGACTCGTATGGGTAGAGATAGAGTCATTGTGAGGAATTGGCCCATACGACAGTAGAGGCCGAGAAGTCCAACCGTGAGGCTGGCAGGCTGGAGACTCAGGGAAAAGGAGTAGCTCATGTCCAAAGGCGGCCTGCTGGACAACCGGGAGTCCCCATGCAGCAGCTGGAGCCTGCAGGCCGTTTGCTGCAGAATTCCCTCTTGTTCAGCAAAGCTCAGCCTTTGGTCCACTCAGGCCTTCAACTGATCGGATGAGGCCCACCTACATTACGGAAGGCAATCTGTTTACGCGAGTCTGCCAATTTAAATGTCGTCTCCAAACACCCCCACGGAAGCATCCGGAATCATGTTTTACCACATGTCTGGGCACCGGCCCAGGCAAGCTGACACATAGAGTTAACCATCACAGGGGCGCTCCCGAAACCTGGCTGTGGGCACCTCTGAGGGGTGCCTGCGGGCCCCTCGGCTCACTTCTCCGGCGTCCCTTGTACGAATGAATGCCTTGCTGTGGTCCCTGAGCCATTTCCAGGCACCGGGCAGGAACAAGCTTCCTTTCCATCCAGACAGGATTCCCTGAAAGCTATTGCTCCTGGGAGCAGGAGCTCAGCTCACACAAGCGTTTCTATAAATGGCCAGCCAGCGACAGGTGCCTGGGAAGTCGTGGCATCTGTCCCCAGGGAACTTCGGTGAGAAGATGAGAACCATCTGTCCCGCTGGGGGTAGCCTGGGCACCCGCTGGCTTGCGTGGGGGGCGGGGGCAGACGCTCTCTTGAGCTTTCCTCCTGATGAAGGATTTGATGACACCGGCCCCTCACTTCTTCCGAATCAACAGCTGCTGATTTCATTCAAATAATCTAATTTGAAATTCTGTTTCTGGAACACAGACAGCTCCTTCCGCCCCGGCAGAACAAAGAGAGTGGAGCAGGGGGCCTTAATGGGAGATATTTTGGGTGTTTTCAGGCATAGAAGTCAGCAATCTGTTCGCTCATGGGGGCCCTGACCTCTTATTCTGAAGGAAAACAGGAAAAACAAGCCGGAGACAAAGAATATAAATATTGTACTTTCACCAGTTCTGCAAAATCTGGGCCGGAACAAATGTTTCCGCGGGACCCTCCTAACCTCCCCCCTCCCTGAACACGTCTTCAGAAAGCAGAGTGAAGATGGGATGACGGAAAGAGGTGTCAAAAGTAATTTTCCAGTGTTGAAGAAATAGAAGTTGGAGATGCGTCTATTCATTTTGGGGAGGAGGAGGGAGCCCCTGGAAGAAACGGCGATGTCTTTTCACGTGGGTGCTTGGCGCTGCCCAGCAGGGAAGGAGACACAGCCGTGGGGCAGGAGGTCACGGTCTGAAGGGTAGCAGGAACCCGGAGACTCAGGCACAGGTGGCCCCACAGAGCTTCAAATCTGCGTGTGCGACGCGCCTGGTCTCCTGCCCCTGGTGGCACATTTTGGAACTGCGTCTGTACGTGCTCCCCTCAAGCACAAGGGCCCTGGGGCTTCCTCTCTGCTTTTCCCTGCCGCCTGGGATGCCTCCGGGGAATTTCCAGAGGAAGGTCTGGGCAGATCCAGGACAGCAACAGGCACGGGCAAGACGGGTCCTGATTGAGACACGGGGCCGAAGCAAGGACTGGTTGTCTGAGCGGCTTAAGGATGTTGCAAGGTAACTAGGATTTTTTTTTCCGGGGCGTGGGGGTGGTGGGGTGGGGCCGTGACAGATTTTCCCATCATCACAAAAACATAAGATTGGATTTTTAAAATTAAATGTCCAAGTGATGAAACCGAGGGGATCGCCGCCCCTTGGGACCAACGTCACCAACAGCGAAGTGGTTCTGGATAATGTATACGCCGCCCACACCCTTGCTCCTCCCCCTCCCTCCACCCCACCTGGTTCGGGGTGTTCTTACCCAAGAAGCCTAACCCTTCAATGACATGGACGGAGTCTTGCGCCCCTGCCGTGAGTCGTGGCATCGGCACCAGCCACGCGAGGATACATCACTCCCTCTTATCAAGGAGAACACGCTTTTGCAAAGAAAACAAATACACGTCGTGCTGTCATTTGTAAAGTAAGAAGGAAATGAGAACTACGCTGTGGGGAAACGGAGCAGGTGGGGCCGGGGCTGCAGACGGTGCGGGGGAAGGCTTTCGAGGAGTGGGGTTAGGACCGGGTGTCAGAGGGGTATAAGGTGTGGGGGCAGCCGGGGATCGGGGAGACACGCTGGTAAGGGTTGGGGGGGAGGGAGCAGGGCCAGCAGATGCAGGTGGAAACATCATTCGGAGGCGGAAGGGGAACCCTGTAGGGAACGAGGCGCGTCCGTGTGGCGGAGCCCGTCACGCCTACGTCGATTTGCCGTAGAGGAAGTTAACCACTGGTGGTCAGAAGTAGGTGTCTTGGAGGAACGCCAGGTGACCCCCAAACCCAGGGACCCCGCCTCCCCGAGCCAGGCCTGGCTCTCCTTTCCCTTCTCGGGGCCTGGGATCCTGAAGACACATCATCTGAAACCCTCGCTCGGTCCCGGTTGGACAAGATCCGTGGTTCTGCCGTCCACATGCACTGAGCGGGCTTTGAGTAAATCCTCTTAAAAAATGGGAGCAGTGAGAGATGAGGGGAAATCCCCGTAAACGCCTGAAATTGGCTCGCGCCCCTGGAAGGCTCTCTTTCAAGTTGAGGACTGTGCGTGTGCTCCTCACTCCATCCGCGAGCAGCTCTGGAGGCTACCCACTCGTGTGCAGACTGTGGGGTCCCGGGGGCTGGACCGTCCCTGCTCCGTAGAACCTGCCGGGGCCCCCTCCCCAGTCCCCTCTGCTCGTCACGAAAGCTCAGGACTTTGGTCCTCGGGGAGGACAGCTGCAGGGCTCCAAGCCCGACGGCGTGGAGGGTACATTCTGTCTCCACCTAGCTCCTGGCGCTCCTGGGATGCTGGTCTTTCTCCCAGCCCAGAGCCTTTTTGCTGGCTGTCCCCTCGGCCCCCAGACAGCTCTGTGGCTGCTCCCTCGGTCTTTGCTCAGAGGCCTCCCCATCACGGTAAACGTGGGAATTCTCCCAGGCCGGCCCACCACCCACGCCCCTCATGCAGTCCCCCAATTTGTCCCCCACTTGCACTTACTATTGCTGGTGGACTCTGCTCACTTGGTCCCTTGCCTGTTCCCTGTGTGGCTTCCCCACTGGAGTGTGAGCTCCGGGGAGGGACAGCCGACTGTCCTTGTCCTTTCTCTAGTCCCCTGCCCACACACGGCCCAGTAAACACCCGTCGGTAAGACAGACATTCCTGGTTTCTCTGGCCAGCGCACCCCCGCCGTTCCTCCAGCTTCCTGCCGCCGTCAGCCCCAAGGCCACAGACTCCGTGCACACAGGCGGGGTGGGGGCGGCCAGCTCGGACCCAGCACAACACTCTCCACATGGGCCTGCTGGCTCCTCTGTCCGGAAGCTGGCGGGAGAGCCCCCACAGGGAACTTGGCAGAGCCTGGCCGTGCCTTCACGGCTCGGTCATCTGGAAGAGCCGCCCAGTTAGCAAGTCTGAGCCATTTTCCCTGACACCAGAGGTGACTGCTGCTTTCGAGGCCAACAGTTGCCCTGTAGCAATAATGGCTCTCTCCCTCTCCGGAAGCCCAGCACTGCCGGGAAGTGGCGGACACATACTTCCGAGAAGAGCCCATTGGTTCTGCCGTTACTGGTACCCCCGGGAGTGCAGGCGAGGGCCATCCCAAGGACAGGGAGAGGACACCCGACTTCCCTCCCGGATCCCCAAACCCAGGCCTCCAGGGAAGGAGCGGCAGAGAGAAGGGGCAGTTGCTGGGCGGGACTCGATGCCCCACAGGGACATCGGGAGGGAGCAAACCCCTCCCACCGCCCTGCAGGGCGTCCGGTGTGTTCCTGCCTGCACTCGGTCGCCGGTGCAGCTGGCGGGTTTCAAAGCTAGAGTCTCTGGAGGTTTCGCCAGCGGTGGTTTCATGGCTTCCTCACTTCAGTTCAACTACTGAGCATCTGCCCGGAGCCCGTGGCCGAGCAGGGAGGCGGACAGGGACAGGTTGGAGAGTACTGGGCACCGAGAGAGTGCAGACCGCCAAGGGAGCAGAGCCAGTGGGCAGGGAGGGCTCCCTGGAGGAGGTGAGTTCTAAGCTGAGTTATAAAGAGCAAGAGGGGCTTGGCCCCTAGCCGGTTCCCACGGCTACTGTAGGCAATCACGGCAGACATGAGGGCTTGGAGCCACACACTGTGTCCCTCTCGGGAGCCCGGCAGTCTGAATTTGGGTTCACAGGGATGTCCCCCCTCCGGAGGCTCCAGGGGAGAGTCTGTTCTTGCCTCATCCGCCTGCTAGAGCCTGTTCCCCTCGTTTCTTGGCTTGTGGGCCTCCTCCCCCTCCAGCCAGCAGGGTGGCACCCTCCGGTGTCACGTGGCCCCTCCGCCTCCTGTTGGTAAGGACGCCCCCGGTGTGTTTAGGGCCCACCTGACAGGTCAGGATAACCCCCCCACATCAGGATCCTTTATTTAATCACAGCTGCGGAGGCCCGTTTTCCATGTAAAGTGACGTATCCACGGGTTCCGGGGATTAGATGTGGGTCCCTTAGGGGACGCAGTCCAGCCTGCTGCGGAATCCGCTCTCGATCTCCCGTCCCAGGAGCCGCTATTGTTATTTCTGGAACCAGAGACGGATTATCCGCTGATCCCTCCCCTGGAGGAGTTTGTAGGCATCTCAGGAGATGGCTTTCGGGGGGCCCCCCAGTGCTGATGTGTCACCGGGCAGGGGTCCTGGTCCGGGGGTGCAGGTACAGGGGGGTCCTAGCCCCCAGCTGCTCCCCTGCATGCCCTTCCCTGTCACTCTTCCCCCCGCCCAGTGAGACAAGAGCAGGCACAGCGTTCCAGAAGCAGCCTGGCAGGTGATAAGCAAACTCAATCATTTGAAGAAAGAAAAAGGCACAGGACAAAGATGTATTAAAAGAAGCTCAAGGTGATGCACTTGGGGTCCGTCCACTGAACACAAGCGGAGGCCGCCCGGGTGCCCGGAGTGTCTTTGGAGACAGGCTCAGGGCATTGAGGGCAGCCAGGACCCTCGCTCAGCTCCCAGGGAGCACGGCGGTGCTGGCCAGGAGACCTGGCCTCCCGTGGGAGCTGGCCGGGCTGTGTGCGAGCCTGAGCCCTCTAGTGGCAACCCCGGCCATCCAGGCGGCAGCGCGCCTCGCCCTCCAGCTGCGGTCTGCTCACCTGCTCCTGGCCACTCCTGCAAGCAGTCCCAGGCTGGGGGTGGGGAAAGGAGCGGGAAGGCCCCCCTTCCTCCCAGCCTGGGGCAGACCAGCTCCGACACCTTTAGGGGGAGACGGGGACTCAGCCCCTCCCCCAATCCCACTGGGCACTGACACTATCCCAGCCCAGGGCGGCCACGGCTCCTCGCGCCGGGCAGGGGCCTGAGCACACGCAGAAACAGTGTGGCCTGCGCCCCGCGGCTCTCTCCTGGTTCTGACCCCACTGGGCGGGGGGAGGGGCTGAGGACACCAGGGGACCCACCGTCTCACTGTGTGGCCAGATGTTCCTTTAATAATAAAACCAAGCAAAGCAAAATAAAATAGAAAAACCCACCAGTCGGTGCACGTGCGTTCCCTGCGTATTTTGGAGCTTGGAGGATCGTGGGCAAAGGTCTCTGGAACGACACTTTAAGAAACTGGTCCCTCTTCACCCCAAACGGAACCATAATCCTCCGCTAAAAGAAAAGGCAGCGTGGCTGGAGCGGGAGTCCCTGTGTGCTCAATCCCTGCTCTGTGCTCGGCCCCAGAAGAAGCACACGGCGGGCCCTCCGCACAAATAGTTATATCGCCATGTGCTCCGGAGAAGGCTGCGGCTCGGCCGGGCTTCCACCACATCCTGGAGCCGAACGGTGGGGATCCCGGCATCTGAGGGCCGTGTAACCTCTTTGCCCGAGAGCTTCTGTGGGCCTCAGATTTCCCCTCTGCAAAATGGAACTTGCACTCGTGAATGCTTGCATTTGCAAGAAGAGCTACCGACTGCTTAAGACATTACAGGGCCTCAGCGACAGAATTTCAGTTTATGCCGCCAAGTGAGCACCCGGACCGTGTTTGCGGCTGGGCGGGCATTCTTCAGGCGTCCGTGGTGCCGGCTTCGCAGGGGGAGCAGGGCCAGCCTCACCTGGCGGGGCCGCCAAGGACCTTGCCTACAAGGACCGAGTGGGTTCCTTAAGGAGTGTGGAGGGGCCCCGTGTCGCCTGCCGGAACGCCAGATCCCAGGGATGTGGGAGGCTGTGCTATAATCAGCCCGTTGCCGGTTCCGGGACTCTCATAGGCGGGGTCGATGCTCCACCCATTTCTACGGCCCCCCGCCCTTGGGAGGGGTCCGGGGCTCCTCCCTCCTCAACACATGTGATAAGTGAGTGTTGCCAGCCCATCCCCCCACAACCGGACACCCCGGCTGCGCCCCACGGGCCGGACCGGGCTGGGTCGGCCGTGGGGCATGTGTCTTGGGGTGCACTCCAAGCTCAGAGGACGTACGGGAAGTACAGTCCGTGAGTCGCTGTGACAGGTCGCAGGACAACCCCGAATCAGCCCGGATATACATTGGAGAGCAAAGCACCCCGGAGGTGTCGACTCACCTGATTGAGGCGATCGCAGCGCCCCGGACCACTCGTCATCGTGTCTCCACGCCACCGCGCCTGGGTTCCTGACCTTCAGAATCTGCCCCTCAGCCCGCACCAAGCAAGCCGCCCCCTCTGCAGCCCCGTGGCCAGTCCTGGCCTCCCCCTGCCCCCGCCCCCGCCCCAGTGTGATGCTGGGTCCCAGGACAGGTAGCCACTGCATGCCCCGAGGGCTCCCCTCTCCTTTCGGGAGCATCAGAGCCCAGCAAACCTGCCAAGACAAGCACGGAGGGGCCTCCCGTTAGCGAACAGAGTTCTTGGGCTGCTGGATAGAATTGCACAGTTCATAAATAAAATCAGAGTTTCGGCGTCTCCGGAGACGGATTACTTAAGGGAAGTTTGCAGGAAGTCCTTAAACGCCTCCCTCTCCCGTCCAGGCGAGGGGACGTGGGCAGCGGCAGGTGCCCCTGTGAAGAGATCCCAGGACCCTGCGCAGGAGGGAAGACACGGGTCCGCTCGCAGCCAGCGTCCAGGGGCTGGTGTTCTGGGGACACTCACTCCTCACGCATCGGGGTCTGGACGCCAGCAGCTGCTTTCATTCCCGACTCGCTTCTCCAAAGAAGTGACTTTCTAAGTGGCACCTAGTAAGTTGTGAGGTGTTTACTTACCTATTAAATACCGGTTACTTAAATACTAGCTGCACTTAGGTTAGGCAGATGCGCCTACTATTTAACTGGCAGGCATTCAAATACCTAGCATTTAAATTGTGCCTCCCAGGTGCTTACCTGTCTATTACGCAGGAAGCTGCAGCCGCTAAGCAAGCATATACTAGGTGATACTGGAGAAGCAATAAACATGGGGGCGCTTGCTGGTCGGCTCGGCTCACTTCTTAGCTGAGCGATGCACGTTCCCACACCCACCTCAAGGTCCCTAACTTCCAGATGCTAACCGAAGTCCAGTAAAACTCCGGCCACCTGGGGCTGTTTTTACCCACGGGTCTGCTGTGCTGTACTGAGCCGGCAGAGACTGTTAGCTGGACGTGGGGCTATCCCGGGCAGCTTTGGGACAGGAGATGTGGTGGGTATTGCCGGACGGGCAGCTGAGCAGATGAGTTTGGCTGAGGAGCCGCAGGGGTTAGCCACACAGGGATTCTGCCCCGGACATCATTACAGCTGGCTGTGTGCCCCAGGCTAATGGCCTAATGTCTCTGAGCCTCGGTCTCCCCATCTGGAAAATGGGAACCATGAGCAGAGTTGCAGCCAGGGGCCCCAGAGCCTATGAGGAAGACACACTGATGGTGTACAGAGGCCTCGAGTGGGGGGCGGGGGGCACCGGGTGGAGAGGCGAGCGTGTGTGCGGGCCGAGTCCGCTGCCCCCTTATGTAACCCGCACCCCCGGGGAGGTCAGCCTGCGGGCGTCTCATCCCCGTGCGGTCCATGCACAAGCTGGGTGCACCCTGTGATCTAACGTTTCCACGCAAAGCATCAAGGTGGGGACGCGCCCTCAAACACTTGACCCAGAACCCCCATAAACACGCCTTTCACTCCACTGTCCCCCTGGCCACACGCCCGCCGGGTCCGCCCTTCCTCCCTCTCCAGGCAGACCTCCGAGGTTCCCATCCTGACGTCGGAGCGTGTGCTGTGCTGGGTCGGGGACTCCATGGCCCCTGGGAACCTAGGGCTGTGACGTTCATGTGACATTCCTTTCTCAGCAAACGCGGGACCCGGCAGGAGCAGGGGTGGGGGTCATCTGTCTGCGGATGGACCACAGTGCGGGGGAAGGGCTGAGCGTCCACTCCGCACCTCTGCCCCTGCTCCACGCCCCCCTCCTGGGCACCGGCGAGACAGCTGTGGGGCTCCTGAGTCATCCCGACGAGAAGGCAGGCCCAGTGATCCTCCAGTTCCGTCCTCCCTCCCGTCCCTGGGAACCAGCTCGCCTCATCCTGCCTCTTGCTGTCCTGAAACAAATGCCTGAGGTTGCCAACCCCCCCCCATGCTTCTGGTCTGCCAGGTCCCCGACGCCAATGGGGTGACGGCCGTGTGTCCCCATTCATCCCGGTCAGGTGATGAAAACAGGCCACGGGGTGGATGTCACCATCAACACCCAGGAAGCCAAATGGAATCAGGTTACAGTGAGATCTTGCTTGTCCCCAGGAGCGAAAGCAGGGCCGGAGGCAGCGTGTCTGTGGGAGGGGCTCACTCCTCCTCCCTGACCCCATCCAACCTGGCGCTTGGGGGATATGGCTCGGGGCGGGCGGCAGGCCGCGGGGGGGCCCCTCCCTGGGTCCTCTGTCGTCCGGCCACGGTCCCCGCGGGGCTGCTTTCCCCTGGCAGGCCCAGTAGCACACCTCTGCCCGAATGAGAGCAGTGGGCACCCCTGTACTCCCGCAGAGAGTTCTAGAATCCCCAGCATCGTCTCACACTCTGAAAACAAGGGCTCCCAGGCAGCCACAGTAACAACCCTTGTGACGGCCGTAGTTTTCACCTTACTTCCGCCAAAGAGTAGATGCCTCCTGGGACGAGCCACAAAAGAGGCTCCGGTCCTGCAGAGCGGGCGGCTCCCCGCCCTCGGCCTCCCTCCTTTCCCCCTAACACCCCGCGCTTGGGGAAAGAGCTCCCCGGAGAAAGTTCCCCTCCCCCAGGAGCCAGAGCACCTTGCCCCAGAGGCCTCCTCTCGGAGCCTCCGGACCCACCCGGTCCCTGCGGACTCTTCCTCCCTCCTCCCCCCCTCCTCCCCTTGTTTGTTTTCACACTTGTCAGCCGGCCAGGCTTCCAATTGTTTTTAGCAATCTTCTGTCTGCAGGAAAAGGGACTGCACCCGGCGGGGCCGTAAAATCCAGCGTATCAGCTGGCAAAACACCATTCCTTTTAAAGCCTGAGAATTAAGACTTTCTAGATGGCTCCTAGCAGAAACTTCGCAGATCAGCGCACGCGGCCTCGGGCAGTGCGAGAGAGAGTGTTGGCAGTGAAAGGGGCCGTCTGATTGTGGGCGGGGAGAATGGAGGTGGCCTGGGGCCGAGGCCCAACCCGCCGTGGAAACAGACCCCCCTCGAAAACCTTGGAAAGGAGCGTGCCCCTTTTCATGGCACCTGTGTTCTGACAGACTGCAGGGCAGGCCAGATCAATTCCCTCAGCAAGTTTTATTTTAAGTAATCGAGTCATCTGATGGCGATTACATAGGGCGCCTTGCTTGTGAGTTTCTACCAGCACTAGGGAGCCGGGGCGAAGTGGGGAGCCCTGCCCGCACGGGGCGCGGCCACGAGCACACTGCCAGGAGAGGCCCTGTCATCCTTGGCCCAGAAAAAGGCGGAAACGGACAACGCCACCTGCTCCAGCAGCCACACTTGTCTCTGGAGGGAGGATTTGGCAAGGAATCTCGGTCCCCTCCTCTTGCCGCATCTTGGTGTCTGCGGCGCTCCGACAGGGGCCGGGTGTCCGCGGAGGCAGAGGAGGGGAAGCGAGGCGCCGTGCCAAGGCAAGACCCTGAGTTCGGGTTCATCTGTCCTCTGCTCGAGCGAGTTCAGAGACACCAGGGGGTTCATGTCCTATCGGCAAGATGACACGAATCGCTTTTCTGGGTAGGGGCCGGAGGTGTGGACCTCAAGTCTTGCAGCTACAAAGAGGGTCATGGTTTCGGGAACTTTCCCAGTCCTGCTTGGTGTCAGATGCGCCCATGAGACCCTGGGCCACTGCCCGGTGAGTGGAATTTGGCCGCAGGGAGGGGACGCCTGGGCTTTCCCCAGGGACAGCTCCCATACGCCAAGTACCCATGGGGGGGGACATGTTGACACCGTCGTCAGGAGGCATTTGTAAGCTCGGTCATCTGCCGTAGACAGGAAGGCGTCAGAATTAATTGCTCAATTCCAGCGGTACCTGGGGGGATCCCCTTGGAATTTTCAGATTTAAAGGAGTCTAGCGAGAGGACATGAAGCAGCCTTGGTTTTGAAGTTAGTGACCGCACAGGGACAAAACCAGGAATCGGCAAAATGACAGGGGTGTCACCATACGGACGGAACCCATGGATGTATAATATTTAGTAACTACATGAAAGCAAGGGCTGAGGAATCGATTGAGCCTCTCGGTCTCCCTTCTGACCTTCGTGACTCTCAGGAGTGTCTCGGAAAGGAACTTAGGAATTTTGGGGTTCCTGCTTCCAGGCTGCCGTCTGCACCCCTTGTCTGGAGCCTCTGCTGCAGCTAATCGGGGTGCGGGGCCAGCTCCGGCCATCCTGACACAGGGAGGCTTTCTTTTTCAGAGAAGTTCTAGGTTCACAGAGAAATTGAGGAGAAGGCACAGAGAGGTCCCCTAAAGCCCCGCCCCCCACAGGCACCCCCTCCCCCGCAGGGTGGCGCCTCTGTCACAATCACGCGTCCACACTGTCACGTCGTCATCCCCCCGAGTCCCTAGTTCACAGCGTGGCATACCCCGGGGGTGGCACGTTCTGCAGGTCTGGACAGATGTCGAATGACACGTGTCCACCGTTACAGCGTCCAAGAGTGTGGTTTCACTGCCCTAAGCGTCCCCTCGCGCTCTGCCCGTCATCCCTCCCCTCCCCTCCACTGATCTTTTTACCGTCTCCAGAGTTTTTGGCTTTTCCAGAGCATCGCGGAGTCGGAATCACATTGTATGCAGCCTTCGGACTGGGTCCTTCGCTTAGCGACGTGTATTTAAGATCCCTCCGCGTCTCTTCGCGTCGCGGTAGCTCGTCCCGTCTTCCCGGCGCTGTAGTATTCCTCCGTCTGGACGGACCGCCGCTTATCACCCGTTCACCTCCCGAAGGACTGCTCAGTTGCTTCTAACTTTTGACAATTATGAACAAAGCTGCCGTCAACACTCACGCGCGGGTTTTGTGTGGACGTGTTTCTGCTCATCGGGTAAGTAACCTAGGAGAGTGATGACTGCATGTGTGGTAACAATATGTTTAGTTTCGTGGAAAAAACAAACAAACAAAACCGCCCCGCATTCTCCCAGTGGCTGGTTCGGCCTTCTGGATTTTGGCTGCTACGATAGGTGTGCGGTGACATCTTGTTGCTTTAATTTGCATTTCCCCAGTGGCAGCCGCTGTGACGTATCTTTTAATGTGCGTATTTGCCATCGGCTGTCTTTTTTGACTCGGTATCTGCCCAGACCTTGCGCCGTTTTCAATCCGATGGTTTGCTTTCTTATTGTTGATTGGAATAGCGCTTTGATATTTTGTATCACAGGCCTTTATGATGAGGCCCCAAGGTCGGGACACAGTGACCTTGGTTTCAGTGTCTTAGAAGAGCCTCTGGACTTGAGTGCCGGCTGGGCCCCTAGAAAGGAAGAAATAGGGAGACGAGCCGGCGGCTCCTGGAGGACCCCTTGGATTTACTGAGCGCATGCCCACAGCCGCTCCCCGGCACCGAGGACCTGCGCCCTTGGGGGAGGTCCCTGAGCACCTGCCAGCCCCTCCCCCGGCCTCGGGGCGAGGGCGACCTCAAGCGCGACTGCACCATAAGTTACTCTCAGGAAGGAGGGCGGCCGTGACGGATGCTGTGCGGCGGGTTAAGTGGATTCCAGGAACTGTTTCAGCTTCTCCTCAGCAGCAGCCTGTCTGGCTCGTGGTCATTCATCCTCACCGCGGAGAACTAACCTTCTCAAGGTTGCTAAGGACTTCCGTCCTGCCGCAGGCGAGGTGCCCAGCTGTCTCATTATAGCAGGGCTCCCGGTGAGTTTCCTGGGCCCCCTCCCTGCTGGAACACCCCTCTCCCTCCCCCTCCCCGCCCCCCCCCCACCCGGGCGCTGCCCACAGCACCACCCACCCTCCCCTCCCAGATCTTCAGCCCCATCTGTCAGGGTCTCCACATCCGGCCGCACGACTGCGAATAACCCTCGCCCCCGCTGGTCCCCAGAAGTCTGTCTCGTCCCCGGGGCGCCAGACGACACATCCGACCACTTGCTTGACTTCTTCACTTGAAAATATGTCCAGTGCCTCGCGTGGGACAAGCCCGCAGGGGCCCGCTCTCTCCCGCGCCCTAGAGCCGCCCTCTGCCCGTCTTCTCCGCGCCGTCGTCGCTTCTCCATAAGCCGCCTCTGTGGCAGGTTCTGTTAACTTGCTTGTTTTCAATGTAAGTCGGGTCCGTCGCGCTCCTCGTTAGAACACTTCAGTCATGTCCTGAGTGCCTGGAAGAAAACCTAGACGCCGAGGTGTGGCCGACCTGACCCCCGTGGACTGGTCTCTGCCCCTCCCCCAGGGTGCCGGCCTGTGGCCTTGGGGTGCTGCAGGCTCCATGGGAGAGACGGGATTCATCGCCGCCTCTTAGGGAAACCCTCTGGGAAGCAGCATTTTGCTCCTATGCCCGTGTGTTAGTTTGTTCAGCCACGTTAACCAAGTACCACGGATGCGGTGGCTTACACGTCAGAATGGCCCTCTGTCACCGTCTGGAGGCCGGAAGTCCAAAATCTTGGTGTTGGGGGGCTGCCAAGGGCTTCTCCACGCTGCGCGCCTGCTGTGGGACACCCTCTGCCTCTATCCCATGGAGCTGCACACGACACTGTCTCGGGTCCACCTGAATAACGGAGGCGACCCTGCCCCCCAGGGTCCTTGTGGAGGAGGCGGTCACGTGGTCGTGGTCGCATCTACTCTCCTTTATGGACAAGAACATAAAGGAATCCCCTCCCCTGGGGATAGAGGGAAGGGTCCCTGCATCTTACAGCCATTTTAGGCGTGACATTTGAGGCGGCTTCTCTGCCCGAGGCAGGGATATCCTCCATATGAAAAGATAAGCCTCTGGTGTTTGTTTAGCAAATAACACTTCCATCCTCCAGGGCAGGAGGTGGGCGGACGCCAGAGGAAGGGGGTGGCGGGTGCCCTGGGCAGGCACAGCTGTGGAGGCGCTGGATTGGAAGAGCTGGGGGTGTGTGGTGCCAGCAAGCAGCATCTGAATGGAAAACGCGAGAAGCTTCCGTGGTGGCGAGCAAATGCAGCTGTGGGCCCTCTTCTTCATCTGGCGTGGAATGCACTGACCTCCCCCCTCCCCTCCACAATGACAACTGCCTCCAGGTCCCCCTTGAGTGGGGCAGCTGGGGAAAGAGGCGGAGGGAGGGGGGGGAGTGCCCTCGCCAGAGACCCTCCTGGGTGGGCTCCCTTCCTGGGCCCGTGTCAGAATGCCGCTCAGGGGTCAGCTCTCTTGGGACTCGGGGCCGACACCTCCAGGTCCAGCTGCGCTGTGCCCACATCGTCCTCAGGGGGTGTAAGGGCAAATCGGGACTGATTCCATTTTGCTTAAGGGCAAACTGGGACTGACTCCATTGTGTTCCGTGTCCTCCACCTTGAGTCCCCAAGTGCCTGCGCAGAAGCTTGACCCATGGAACAGGCCCCTGACCCTTCCTCAGCCAATCGGCTAGGGTCACGACCATCACCCCTCCCACTGCCCCTAGACCCCTTTAAAACTATTGTGTTTTTGGAACGTGCCCTCTCTCTCTCTGTCTCTCTCTGTCTCTGTCTCTGTCTCTGTCTCTCTCTCTCGACCCACTGCTGCGTCGGTGCGGTAGGAGATTGAGCTCGAGCTAGCTCGAATAAAGGCTCTTTATTCTTGCATCGGACTCGGCTCCCTGGTGGTTTTTGGGGTCCCCGAATTCTGGGCATAACAGGGGAAAGCCTACATTGGAGACAGAATAAAGGCCAATGTATCCCGCCCCCGAGTAAGAGGGAGCGGACCCTCAAGAATCCAAATGCGGGGAGGAGGCGAACGCTCCCTGCCTTTTTTTCTTGCTGGGAAAGCAAAATGCAGGTAAGTCCTCGGGGAAGCATTCCTCGTATTGAGATTTTGGGGTCACGTTCTAGAGCGCGCAGGCAAGACGGAAGGAGGTACGATGGCGAACTGGGGGTTAACCAGGCAAGTCCTCGATTCTGCCCCAGACCTTCTGCGCAACCTCAGCTCCGGCCGAGGCCACACGGTGCCTCTTTTCCTTCAACGCCCATAGAGACGAAGCATGATCCAGTTAAAAAAAAAAGGAGGAGTTTTAGAAACAGACAGAAATGCATTCCAACACTACCCAGGGGTGCGATTATGGAAAGCTATTTAACTGCCGTGTTTCCGAGCTGAAAGAAGCGGGGGTGTTTCCTTATCAGGTCGTTATCAGCGCCGACTCCGCGGAGCTCAGACTCCCGGCCACAGGAGCCATCGGCCTAGGTGGGGCCTCACGTGGCTCTTCCGTGTTACTTCTCCTTCTGCTGCAGCACCGAGCATTCTGAAGGCAGGCAGCGCCTTGTTCAGTCACCGTTTGGGATTCTGAGGGTGCCTGGGCTCGGTGGCAGCTGGCTGCGTGCCGGTGACACAGCTGGACCGCGTGTCTTCTGGGGAGAACACACGCATCCTTGCTCCTGTCCTGACAGTCATGCCCTTTGTCTCCTTCCAGAGACTGTCGTTTGAAAGCCTCTGGTTACACCGACCCCACGTCGCACTGACCCAGGCGAGGCTGCTGACCCGCTGGTCCCGAGCTGGAAAACCCTCACACCCTGCGGCTCGGCGGTCCTTTGCAGCCAGCTCCCCGGGGCCGCTCGAACGGAGCAGGTCCCCCCGGGTGACTTCAATGACAGGTGTTTATTGTCCCAGGGTGCCAGCTGCTACAAGTCAGAAATGAGCTCCCTCCCTCCCGGCTTCCAGGGGCTTCTAGCAATCCTTGGTTTTCCTTGGCTTGCCGACACATCTTTCCGACCTCTACCCGTCTGTCCAGGGGCCTTCCTCCCTCTGTGCCCACGTGTCTTCTCTTCTTAAGAGGACCCCGGTCATGTCGGATTCCAGGGTGACCTCGCTCAGCCGATCAGATCTGCAAAATCCTCACATTCCGAAGTTCCGGGCGGGCCTGGATCTGGGGGGGACACGATTCAGCCCCGACACCCTCCTATGCCTGAGTTCCTTGAGTATCCCCTTGTCATCACAAAATGACCTCCCTGCCGGTGGCCACAGGGGTTGGCCCTTTCTTAGCTCAGCTCGTGGGAGACACTGGAGTCTGGTCTCTGTCCCACCTGTCCCCGGAGGTCACTAGGACCGGGCCGGCTTCGCTCTTGTGCCCTCCCGAGGAAAGATCGCACAGGACCCCTGACAGAGCATGGGGTGGGACTTTCCAAAGGAAACAAGGGCCCTTTCCCTAAGAGGGGAGTGGATGGTGGGTGGCAAAAATCAGGTGCCGCTGGAGAGAGGGAGGGGGACACCCTTAGAAATATCCAGGGCGGCAGAGAAAGAGGGGCCTCCAAGGGGCTGTCGGGGTGAAGGGGAGGCCCACCCGCTGCTGCTGGGCCTGACGGTACCCACCAAAAGGTACTCGACACACCAATTATTTGTCTATTGGTTTATTTACTTATTTATTTAATGTAATTTATTGTCGAGCTGGCTAACATAACAGTGTGTGAAGTGTGCTCTTGGTTTTGGGGGGAGAGTCCCGTGGCTCATCGCTTCCATACGACCCCCAGAGCTCATCCCAACAAGTGCCCTCCTCAATGCCCATCACCCACTCTGCCCTCTCCCTCACCCCCCCATCAACTCTCAGTTTGTTCTTTGTACTTAAGAGTCTCTTACGGCTTGCCTCCCTCCCTCTCTGTGTGTGACTATTTTTTCCCCTTCCCTTCCCCCACAGACTGCTCAGTTTCTCAATTAAGAGGGTTCCTGCCGGCAGAGACAACAAAATGGGCCACCAACCCAGGCCCCTCCCGCCTGTCCCCAGGGGTGCTCAGGGGCCTGGCTTTGTCTTCATCAACTGGCTTTGTTCCCTTCACAATCTGAAGTGCTTTTCTTCGTTTTCAAATAAATACAAATCCTCGGCAATGAAGTATCATTTCTCACACTTCCAGGTAGCAGAGAAAGCCAGGAGGGTGGGAAGGCGGGTGGTTGCCTGCCCAGAACTGGGGGCGGGAGCCCTCTCCATTCCTGCCTCCGGCTCCCTGTGGCCGGACCAGGTGGGTCAGAACCCAGAAAGGTCCCCGGGCCCGCAGAGTGGTGGGCTGCCGGCCCCTCCCCGTGCCTCGCCCCTGCCTCTGCTCCCCTCTGCCCAGCGGGGTTCGAGGTCTGGGGATCAGCTCGCAATGCCAGCCCCGCTTTGACAACCAAGGTGGAACTCCCGTCTGGGCTGTGGACGGCAGGGTCCCTGGGCCCTCCCAGGCTCCGGGAGGCGCGCTTTGCAGAGGGACAGGCTAGGGGAATCAGACTCCCTTCCAGACCCTGGGGGCTCACCGGGAAGGACACCCCTGCGAGCGAGGGAGCTCCGGAGCAGAGCAAACAATAAGGCTGTGCCGAAGTCAGTCCCGTCCCTGCTTGGGGACCCCATCCCCCCCCCCGTGCCCTGCATGGGGGCGTGGGTGCTGCGAGGTCCAGGTGACGGGACTCAGCAGGGGTCAGGGCTGGAGACCCTCCCCTGAGGGTCTCTCCTGTGGGTCCCTGCTCCCCACCCCAGAGCCTCAGCCGCTCCCCGTCGAGGCGTCTGCACACGTCCCGCACGATGGAGCGTGGGCCGCGTCACCTGTCAGCGCCACTCGCCCCTGTTTAGTGACGACCCGTCGTCTGCAGGGCCTCTCCCGCAAACGCGCAGGCGGAATGCGGGACCCGGGCGGGGGGAGGGGCAGGACCGCGACGTGGAAACAGGAATCGTCAGGAGCCCAAGGGAGGCAGGGAGTGAACAGTCCGCTGGAAGTCGGGTTTGCGCTTTGCACTCGCGTGTAATTGTTAGATGGCTCTCAAAACAAGCAACCGACCAAATGAATAATGGTCCAATTTGCCTCATCCCTGACTCCGTTTGAACCGAGAGCTGACACACACTGTCGCTGCCATATTCGTCATCCGGCCTCGGCAGAGAAAAGGCTTTAAATCCCCTCGGTTTGGGATCCGCTGCGATGAAGGAGGGTGGGCTGTGACTCAGCCCGAGGCTCGGAGCGCACCCTCCCGGGGGCCCCCTGCCCTCTCTTCCTCACCCTCAGGCTGGCCCCCCACGCCGACCCCCTGACTTGCCCTGCTTTGTGCTGAACCCTTGCCTGCTTGCCTCTGGCACGTAGCTGGATTAGACCCTGCTGGGGGCACCCAGGCATCTGGACACGGGACACCCAACCAGCTGCCCGGCCTCCGCGAGGGCGTGGCCTCCAGTCATGCCCGCCTTCCTCCCTTTCCAGGGCCGTCCTATGTGTGGGGCTCCCATGGGTGTTTCCGGTGTGGGGTCCCAGAGCCATGAGACCTGGTTGGTTCTTTTTAAATTTTTACATGTTTATTTATTTACTTTTTGAGAGAGACACAGAGCATGAGCAGGGGAGGGGCAGAGAGAGAGGGAGACACAGAATCGGAAGCAGACTCCAGGCTCTGAGCCGTCAGCACAGAGCCCGACACGGGGCTCGAACCCACAAGGGTGAGATCATGACCTGAGCCGAAGTCGGCCGCTCAACCGACGGAGCCACCCAGGCGCCCTGCTGGTGAGACCTGGTTGTCTGGGAGCCCCACACCACACACGTCGCGTCCCCGCAGGAGAGGGTGGACAGCCAGCCCCCAGAGCCGCGGTGCGGAGGGGGCTGGACGAAGTGTGCGCAGGGCCACGCGGGCCACGTTTCTTTCCCTGGGTTTGAATAGAATCTTACCCCCTCACTGTGGCTTTTCCAGACGGCCTTCCTGCTTCCAGGTGAGCTCGAAGCCGGCCCGAGGGACTCACAGGCATGAGCCGATAAACGGGTGTGCAGGTAAGCCTCGAGCCGGGGCCTCAAGGGTGAGGGCACCGTCACCGGCCTCGCTTCTTCAGGAAGAGAGAGCTCGCGGCAGGTGCGGGGATGGCGAGAGGTGCTCCAGCTTCCAAACTGCACCTGCCGTGGGGGCGGGGCATGGCAGCGGGGGAGGGGGATCCCGAGGACTGGGCCCCAGAGCTGGGTCTCCAAGGGAATCTGGGCAGGGCAGAAGGCGCTGGAGCGTGGAGGGGGAGGGCGGGCTGTACAAGCCCCCCAGGTAAGAAGCCGCGGGCAGCGGGGCATCACGGCAGGAATCACTGCAGGGGGCGCTGAGCGGGCAGGGAGGGCGGACGGCACCATGGAGGGCTCCGCTCCACGTGCGGTACAGGAGCTGGGCCTCCACATCTGGGCACCGGGGAGCCACAGCGAAGCTAGAGTGAGAGCAGAGGCACGTCCAGACTGGGCCCTGAGGAGCCTGCGTGTGTTTGCATGATTGCCAACTGTGTACGCATGGCCCATTAGGCTGTGGATGGGTTCTGGGTACATCACCCATTTCTCGTCACCACTGTGTACACGGTTAGCAATGATGCCAACACACACAGGCACACACCCGTTCATTCGGCTGCTCGTCCACCGCTCAGGCTTCGGGTATCTGCTCTCGACCTCGCTCAATCCCAGCAACGTGGGACATGAAGGCGTAGCCCGTGCACCCTGGAAGATCCTATTCTAGCCCAGGGAGCAGAAGCAGACAGGTGTCCACAGACCCAGCGGTGAGTTCTGGCCACACCCCGGGCTGGCTGTGTCGGGGTGCAGAAGGGGGTCCTGCTCCCCGAGGAGCAGGGAGCTGGGAGGAAGCCACCAGCCAGGCGAGGGAGCTGCAGGCACGCCCCTGGGGAGGGAGTGACAGGTGGGGTAGGAGAAGCGGCCGCGTGGTGGTGGCTGGACCGCACTGGGTGAAGGGAGCCTGAGCACCCCGAGGGGGGCGTTCTCCCGGGGGCTGGCCGCAGGTCCTGGGGGCCCCAGTGGCCAGCGTCCCCAGGGACCCGAGTCATCCCCCAGACGTGAAACAAGCTCTCCACACGTCCCTCCGGGCCACCCCCTGCTCCCGGCTCTCCCAGCGCTGTACCTGGGGGGACGCGGCGTCTCGAAGTCACCAAGACACAGAGCGCCCCGCCTCCCACTCCCCCAGATCCTCTGTCGGCAACGGGCCGGGCGGGGCCCACATTCCGCCCAAAGTGCCCTCGTCCCACCACACCTGTCTGTGCAGGAAGCCGTCAGAAGGCTGTTTGGATTGGCTCGTGTCGGTGGGACTAGTTATTTTTACAGGGAACAATTTCTCACAATTTTCCTTGTCACTCAGGACGGTTGCTACTAGCTGAGTTCCTCGGGCCGTTATAAATACATTATCAGACACGTTCAACCAAGCCCTTGCAAGGTAAAAATAATTCCCTCGGCATTTGCGTTGCGGGGCACAGACGCGAGAGTGAGTTTCGGTGAGACGTTGTCTGTTCCGCACCACCTCTTCCCGAGAGATCGGGAGTGGCGGCCCAAACCCCGAGAGACTGGGTCCAGGGGGACAGGGGCTCAGAAAGCACGAGAGTGTGAGCGCCACCCCCCCCCATTCCCTGTCCCCTACGTGGTCACAGATTCTTGGGGGAATTAAGCATAAATGATGTCGAGACCCTGAGATGGGCCGGGCTCCCGTGCCGTCACGAGTGCGAAACCCGAGGCTGGTGGCCCCTGTGTCCCTTAGAATCTCCTCAGGACTTCCAAACAGGCAGACTGTCACAGGCAGACCTGCTGTGGCCAGGGAACCCTCCCGGGTGGCAGTGAAGCCCGCCGAAGGAGGAGACGCACTCAGGACATGCGTGCCCCCCCCCCCTCCCCGCGTCTCCATCAGACAGAGCCGGGAGGCGGAGGCAGAGAAGCCAGCCTCCAAGTCCCCTTCCAGCACCTTCCAGCTGGGTGGTGTGGGGAAGCCTGTTCTGTCCTCCATAACGTGGGCTTGACAAGGGTCCCCAGTTCCCACGTGGGATCGAGTAACGTTCGGTTTGTAAAACCGTCCTTCCCAGACCCTCATAATCACGGGGTTCCGGTTACTCGCTGTGGAGGAGACATGGACGGACGTCACTCTCAGCCATGACGCGAGCAGACTGGTCCCCTGTGCTGAGGCCACTTATCTTGTGTGTTTTGGTTTGTGTCAGGTGCCTGGAGCGCCGAGGGCAGCACGCCACAGGGGAGTCCGACTTATCTTTACGGAGCAACTAGTGCCGCATGTGCTAAGGGCCGTGGGAAGGGGCTGGAGGAGGGGGGCACGTACGGGTATGGGAGGTGGGGGCCTGGCTCCCTCTCGGAGCATCCGGGGAGGTGGGCTCTCAGGGAGAGGAGAGACGTCCATCTCCATCAGAGATCAGCACAGTCCGTCTCAAGAAGGAAGGCTACACAATGGAACACTACTCTGCAATGAGAAGGAATGAAATCCCGCCATTTGCAACAACGTGGGTGGAACTGGAGGGTGTTATCTGAGTGAAGTAAGTTGGTCAGAGACAGACAGATATCGTCTCTTCTCACTCGTGTGTGGAATTTGAGAAACTTAACTGAAGACCCTGGCAGAAGAAGGGAAAAAATAGTTACAAACTGAGAGGGAGTCGAACCATAAGAGATTCTTAAATACAGAGAACAAACGGAGGATGGATGGGCAGGGGAGAGGGAAGAGGGGAGAATGGGTGATGGGCATTGAGGAGGGCACTTGTTGGGATGCAACATGGAAATTTACTCCCGAAGCCAAGAGTACACTGTATGCACTGTATGTTAGCCAACCTGGTAATAAATTATATTAAAGAAAAAACAGAAAGGAGGGAGTCCAGGCAGGGAGGCGCAGACAGGTAGGACGGCCGCCAGACAGGTAGGCAGAGTGGTCTGTGGAACGGCTCAGACCCTCTGTGGTGACGGAGTCCCACCCTGGTGGGAGGCCGCTCTCCATCCTCGACCACCACCAATCACGCTCTCATTTACTCAGTGCCAACTGTATGCCCAACGCTCTGCCAACACCTTAACTCAACGTTGCTCAACAACCCTTAGGCTCCATTCCATGGATGGAGGGCGATGTTTGGAAAGTTCGAGCATATACCCAAGTTACGGCGCACAGCTGGCCTGTGACTGAGCCAGGGCCCAGACCCAGATCCTTCTGAGTTGAGACAACAAGAAGGCTGGTTACCTAGGAATCGGGGGATTAACGGCAAAGGGGCACAAAGAATTTTCTGGAGTGATGGAAATGTTTCATCTCGGGCTCGGGTGTTGGTCATACAGGCGTACACATATGTCAAAGCGTATTGAACTCTATACCTAAGATCTTTGCATTTCATGGTGTCATAAATCACCCCTTGATTGAAAACCAGCAAAAACATAGGTCTCAGACTGCATGCATTAGAACGAAACAAGCTCCCAGGAGATTCTTAAGTCTGAAAACCTGTGTGGCAGACATGGCGTCTGATCATTCTGTCTCCATCCAAACTGGGGCGTTTTCAGAAGAGGGGGGCACTAAAAATAATTACACGTGTGTATTTTTTAAGTATTTCCTTTGACTAAGTGGGCTTTATTATACTCATAGACCCATTGGAATTATTTTTTAAGAAGAACATTTTTCATTAGAACGTTAACATTAAAAAATTTTCCGTAAAACTGCTTGCGCCCTTCCTCAAAACTGTAATTTTTTGGTTAGCGCATTTGAAATTGTTGACACCTTAAGATGCCTCCTCTCTGTTAGACCATAAGATTTTTAATTGAGATAATTTTCTCTCTGCAGGTGCAGGGGTACCTGGTAAGCTCGGAGCAAATACAGCTCTACAGAGAACACGTTCACAGTTATTTTTTCTCCACGTTGAAGTGTGTAAATATTTCACCCAAATGCATTTATGGAGGCTGGCTTCTCCATCCTGAGGAGCTTCCTTTGACAAATACTCCGACGAGATAAAAACTCATCAAATAAGTTGTCTGTTTTGGTGTCGTTCTCATATACGATTCTCTTGAACGTGTCTTTACATTTGGATGCAGTGACCTTGTAGATAGTTTTATTTTGTTCCATTCCAGTACAAAACACTAATTTGCTCGATTAAAATTAGGGCTTCATTAAAAGATGTTGTCTACTAGTTGAGCTATTATTCCAAAGCCCAATCGTACTGTTTCTTTTTTTGTTTGTTTGTTTTTTGTATTTTGAGGAAGGAAGGGCAGAGGAAGAGGCAGAAAGAGAGAGAGAATCTCAAGCGGGCTCCATGCTCAGCGTGGAGCTGGAACCCACGACCCTGGGATCATGACTTGAACCGAAACTGAGAGTTGGACGCTCAACCAACTGAGCCACCCAGGAGCCCTGGTCATATAATTTCTAAACCAGATCCTATATGCTGTTGGGACTTGTTTCATTTGTCACCCCCACCAACCTTGTATCAGAGAAATATAGCGTCTTCCTGTTTGCAAGCTTGCTTTCAATAACTATAATTTCCTCAAAGGCTCCAAAGCTGGAATTTCTCTTGTTATCATCATTGTCGTTAAACTGTTTGATGCAACCGAAAATTTATTTACAAAACTTTTCATGCCATCGCAGGACACTCAGATGCATTGACAAAGAAGCTCTCTGAAGGCTCTAGGGTTTCTACAACCTTCTTCATGGTGAGTAGCAAAGAACAAACGACCACATGGAAGGTTTTTTTTTAATTCGCTCCAATTCAGCATCTGCTTGTTATAACACGCTGCTCTTTAGTTACTTGAACTGCATGCATATAAATATTTGTAAATTTGTCTGGAACAACTCACACGATTTGATCGTTAGATTGTCTCGACTCGTTAGGCGCAGTTTTGAATTCTGTGTTCTGTACAACCTGTTCCTCCTCCGCTCGTGTCTTACTCTAAGGACACGGCTTTGGTTAGGAGGCGTCCATCGCAGGCATATGCGTGTCATCAACACCATAAGACAAATCACTTTATCTGCAATGGGGAACTTCGTAAGTGAATGCTCACAAGCGTTTCAGGTGCTTTGCCTCCAACGGGATGAAACTCCGAAAGTGGTATTTTTAGTTCATAATTGGACTGAAAACACTGAACCATTCTGAGAGTTCACCGATTTCCCACCTGATGTATTTGAGGACCTCGGTTAACATCCGCTCCTGTTACCAGTTTGCAAAGTCCTCTGCTGGTGGCACTGACTCGTGGCCAGCTAAAGGCTTGCCTTTCACACGTGCACGAGAAAGAGCAGAATCCGAAATGAATCCGACGGAGTTTGGAAGGACGGCGTGCAATCCGAAAGAAAAATCATGCCTCCACGTGTGACGTGCCGGGGACCTCCGCAGCCGCACGTGGTAAAATCCTGTCTTTGGGCAAAGTTTTCCTCAAGCGACCGCTGGTGTTGGAGGAAGAAGCTTCCGTGTGATCCGTGTCCTTGCGAGGGCCCGCGGACAACGCGAATGAGCATTTTGTGCAAACTACAGCTTCAGCCTAATTGTAATGACCTAGAGAAGTTCGGTGCCTGGTTTTCAATAAACGTGTACTTTCATTCTTTTAGCTCATTGCTGCCAAAGGGCTTTATTGCGAAATTTTAAGAGCTTTAGCAAACAATAAAATAAACACTCGGTTCGGTCTTTAGCCCTGCAATAAAGAAAGACTGTTTGTCGTGAGGGCGCGGTGGCTCCCGGTGTACGCGCTGCGGCAGGACCGCTGGCCTCGCCTTCATCGGGTTTCAAATACGTTTGGCTTATAACGTCTCACCGATCCCACTGACTGCCGACTGGGGGCTTTGGGGTTTTGTGGCTGGTGGCATGGCCACAGAACACAGTACACAGCGGTATCAGCCCGGCTGTCCACCAAGTGCTGCCCTTGCTGGGAGGCAGGAGAGGCAGACACAGGGTCTGGAAAGGGTTTCGAGAACAGGCTCTCATCACGGGTGGTCTTTCAGCTTCGATCACGTGTTAATTTAAAACCGCTCACTGCAGGAGCGCCTGGGTGGCTCCATCGGTTGAGTGTCCGCCTGCAGCTCAGGTCATGATCTCAGCCCTCTGCACGGAGCCCTCGGTGCCCCCCTGCCCCCATGACCAGCGCCTGTTTATTTGCCTCGCTTCCCCCTGGGATCCGGCTCCCTCACCGCCGAGGCACAACCAAGGGACCTGAAGACGGTGCGGCTACCACAGGGCTCCCCTGCTCCCGTGGAGGAGCAACGGGGTCCCATCTGGAGACGAGTGCACTCCGGATGCTTCTGCTGCCCCGGGAAGGCCGCGTCCTTGCACCTGCACGGAGCAGCCGCTCCCAGAGTGCTATTCTCACGACAGAAAATAAATCGATGCCTCCCGAGGCACCTTGCAGGCAGACGTGAACCGAGAAAGGATACGGAGCAATTTGTCCCAATTGTAAACGGAGGACTTTCCAGAGGCGGCGCTCTGATTCCCACGCATCCCGCGAGGCGACGAGCGCGAGCCTGCACTTCCTCCCCTCCGTGATCAGCGGGGCTGCGAACGACCCGACAAACTGAACCGCCTTGTGGGAGTCTGCCCTTGATGTTTATTTGTTTATTTTGAGAAAGAGAGAGAGAGAAAGCAAGGGAGGGGCAGAGAGAGGGAGAGAGAATCCCAAGCAGGTTCCATGATTTTAGCTCCGAGCCCGACGTGGGGCTCGAATGCATGAACTGTGAGATCATGACCTGAGCTGAAATCAAGAGTCGGACGCTTAACCGACTGAGCCCCCAGGCGCTGCCAGGCTGCCTTTCATTCCGAGTGTACTTTGACTGGACCTCTTATGTGCCCGACGGAGCTAAACACACAGTCAGCGTTCCGGGGTCTGCAAGGGGGTCTTCGGAGAGAGTGGAAGGTGCAGAATTATATGAAGGAGGTGATCAAGTGTCTTCGGGGACCTCTCGCCATGGGCTCCTGCCACCCCTAATGTCGCGCGTGTGGCCTGGCCAGTGGGCTGGACAGACACCATCCTTCATTTGGCAAAGGTTTACCGAATGCTTGTGCTCCCGGCACCCGCTCCCAGGTGCGTGTGTAGAGACACAGGCCCGCAGCCCAGACCGCTCATGTGGGAGATGCATGGCCGGCAGGCCCAGAGCCAAGTGCAGGGAACGTGCTGGCCCCTGCGCAGGATTGGGCCGGGGGCCTTTAATCTGCCCAAGAGGGGGTGGCCGGTGGCGGGTCTGGGGCTCTGCAGGCCGGGGTAGGTCACCCGGGGGCCCGTGAGCTGCATGTTCACCCACGGGGGCTGTGGGGTCCAGGATGGGGGAGAAGACGTGGGCTGCACCCTCCAGGGACAGAGGCCGGACAAACCTGGATGCGGTGATTCGGCCGCGTGTGCTCGGGGCACCTGCTGTCAGGCGGCCTCACCGGGTAGGGGCTCAGACCGATCGGGGACCCGCTTCTCTGAGCAGGTTGTTTCAGGCTTAGGGGCTGGAGTCGGTGCAGGCGGGGGCTTTGTCACTGGGGCCATAGTGGGGTTTCTCTGTATCTCTCTCCTTCAGGGGAGCAGGCACACCAGGCCTGGCAGGGGCAGGACGGGAGCGGGGACAGCAGGCCCAGCACGTTCTCTCGGGGAGTCTGGGGGTGCCCGGGGAGGAGGGGCCGGCCAGCCAGAGGGGCGGCAGCTTTCGCCTCTCCTTCCCTGCAGCCCCAGGTGCGGCCAGCGTGGTCCCCGCAGGTGGGCTGGGCGTGCTGTCGGGATGCGGCCGGGAGCTGCGGCCGCCGGGCCTTCCTCTGTGGCCACGGTGGGTGGGGGGCGAGCGGCTCCGCCTGCACCAGACAGAGCGCTCGGTGTCCTCCAGGCTGTGCCGGGCACAGGTCAGCCTGAAAGCTTGGACCTGCCACACGTGAGGAGGCTGGGCTGGGCCACCACCTGCAGGGACATTGAAAACACTCCCCGCAAAGCTCTGCGTCTCCAAACATCGTGCGTTCGGCGATGCTCCAGGGCGAGAAGTTGCAGGGCGTGGGGTGCGGGGAGACTGGCCACACCTGCAGGGCCCCCTCTCCAGAAGCGGGGTCGGTGGGCGGGGCGGGCCTGTCCCTACACGTGGGGGCGGCGGCCTCCCCACCTGCGGAGCCGCCAGCTCCCAGGGCTGTCTTTAGAGCCTCCGCGCTGAGCTCTGAAGTAGCGGGGAAGGATTTTTATTGTGCCACTTCAAATTAAAATCTCTCCATTTTGTGGAATTGTCAGCTGCCGGAGGAAATAAAACAGTTTGTCGGCTTAACCATTTAAATACGACGTCTGGGGACGGGTGGCGGCGAGCCCGGGAGGGAAAGGTGCTCCGGAAATGATGGCGTCCCGGAACTTTCCGTCTGGGGGCTCGGCACGGATAAACAGCTGAGGCAGAGAGCGGGGCCGTGGGCTTCGGGGGGAGGGGCCGGCCTGTGCAGGGAGCCGGTGCGCCTGGGCCACGGTCCCAGTCCGCTGGGCCGCCGTAGCAAAACCCCGCGGACCCAGGCTTGAGTCACAAATTCCTTGTTCACAGGGGAGGCCGAGAAGCTCCGATGAGGGTGCCGGCCTGTTTGGGGCCCGGCGCGGTCCCGCCTCCTGGCTTGCAGACAGCGACCATCCTGCTGTGTCCCCACGTGGTGGAGAGAGACCCTGACTCCCGGCTCACCCTCTAAGGGCACTAATCCCATTCACGAGGGCTCCGCCCAAAGTCTCCGCCTCCTAACACCACTGTATTGGGGACCAGGGCTTTGATACATACGTTTGGGGGCACACGAGCCTGTAGCAGGTCACCAGGACGACATTTATAAGAATGTCATCCTACAAGCCCAACAGCTAAGACCTGCTGTCTCGTCTGAGGAATCCACGCGCATTCGTCTCTTGCCTCCGGTGGCCCAGGGCTCGGGCTGCAGACCCCACTTGCCGGCAGAGGAAAGCAGGGTGACAGACGTCAACATGTCTGTGTCCTCAAGAGGACCGCAAGGCGGAGGGGGGGCCCGGCCTCTGGAGGTGCCTCGGGCTTCGGCTCCTGCTCCGTTTGTCACCAGCTGTGCGATACGGGCCGCCCGGTTGAATCCGAATCGCAGATAAACCGCCAGCACGTTCTGGACTCGGTAGAGCCTGTGGAGTATTGGGGATATATTTATACACAAGTGATTGTTGTCCAGAGTCTGAAATTTAAATGTAACCGAGCGCCCTGCGTGTCAGCCGGCAACCCCAGACCCAGGCGGGCCTCAGTTTCTCTCAGCGGTTCCGGTTCCTCATCCCAGAGCAACGTCCACTTGGCAGGACGGGATGATTCCAGGCCCCAGGGGTGCAGAGCCCAGGGCAGGCCCCCTCAGCCCGGGGCTGAGTCTCGGGTGCCTCCCTCTCAGTGCCCCAGACACACAGGAAATAACCAGACAGCCGCGCAAGGCGATGGGGCAGGCGCAGGCGTGGGACGGGGGTAGGAGGCGGTCATTTCTGCCCCCGTCAGGCCGGCTGAGCGGAGCCCTGGTCTGGGGAGGGGGAGGGGGCAGACAGGAGCAGCTTGAGGCCCCCAGGATGGCCCTGGAAGCGGACACTGCCTGCTGTGTCCAGGGTGGTGATGGAGCAGGGAGCTCCATTCGGGGACACCTTTGCTTTGGTTTTCAGAGTGGACAGGAAGTGGGGGAAGGAAGGCCCAGGGGGTGCCACAGTGGGGGGGCCTTGGGTGGGGAGGCCTGAGGCGGGCTGGGAGGTGCCCTGGGGGTGGGGTGGGGGGTGTGGGGGGGCAGAGTGAAGACAACCACATCCAGGGACAGTCCTGGGTCAGGGAGCAAAGGGGCAAAGGGGGGAGCAGCCCAGAACCTCCAAGGTCACCAGCGGTGATGTGGGGTCCGAACACGGAACGGGAAGCTCCAGCGTCACAGCCCAAGGAATGGGCCGCCTTGGGACATGGCCCCACTGTGAGGATCCATATGCCCTGAGTGTGGTCGGAACCTGTGACCCGCTGCTCGCCCACAGACTACAGGATTCTATGGGTGTCATGGGGGTCCCTAATCTTTTGAGCTCAAGCTCGTTAAAAGGGAGGTTATCCTGGCTAGGCCTGGACTCATCTGGGGAAGGTTCTTCCAGGAGGGACCAGGCCCTTCCTGAGTCAGGAACCCTCACTCCTGCTGGCTTCCAGGAAAGACACCACTGTAAGGTCGACAGCTGCAAGGAACTGAATTCTTCCAACAGCCGTGGGAGCTCAGAAGAGGACCCTGCTCTCAGATGAGACCCCCAGACCCCACTGAGACCTTGATAACAGCCTTGTGAGACTCGCCAGAGACAGCCTGGACTCCCGACCCACGGCAAGTAGGAGATAACAGACGGGTGCCATTTAGCCTGCTGAATTCATGGTGACGCGTCAGGCAGCGCCGATGGCTAACGCACACACTGAGTCTCCTGCCCCCGCAGGAGCTCGAGGAGACCCGGGAGCTATCCCACAGGTGTGGTGTGTAGGGACTTCCTGTGCGAGAAAGGGAGCACCCGACCACGTGCCTTGGAACGTAGAATCTGTTATTCCAAGTCCCCAGACT
Source organism: Paguma larvata (assembly GCA_030068075.1). Taxonomy (NCBI): domain Eukaryota; kingdom Metazoa; phylum Chordata; class Mammalia; order Carnivora; family Viverridae; genus Paguma; species Paguma larvata. The sequence continues at coordinate 2,716,493 of CM057833.1, forward strand.
AGATGGACTTATTTCATTAATTTCAAAACATTCTGTGCAAAGCGCAGCTTAGAACCAAAGCACAGGTGACACGTGGGAGCCGACACGTGGGAGATCAGATGTCCACACGTGGTCACATGGCAGGGGCGATACACCACAAACAAGGCCCGTGGGGCAGGGAAGGAACCGAGGGGCAGCTCCAGAGGGCTTCCCGGAGGAAGCGACGGCTTGGCAAAATTAGTGTCATGGGTCTGGTGTGTTGACCCCGAGTGGAGGATGGAGACACGTTTTCCCCCCGGGCGACCAGGGGTGTGGGCTGGGCTGGAATCGGGGCCCCCGTCCCCAGCAGGCATGTGCCCTCTCCCTCCCGCGCCCACGCGGAGCAGGACGCCCTCCAAGCACCCAGCCCTCATCTCAGGCTGGAGCGGGAGGAGCAGGAGGAGGGAGAGGCAGGAGGAAAACAGTGGAGAGCGAGAAGGCCGGCGAGGGCGTGGGAAGGCGTGCACGCTTCTCTCTGACCGCGGGGACGGGGTGCGTGCCGGCCTGCCGAGGACGCCCGTTTTTGTAATGGCGGCGCCAGTCTCGCCGGTGCAGCAAGGTGCCACCAACGTCACCGGCCCTGGCTGCGGCCACACCTTCTTCCTCCGTCCCAGTTCAGGACCGAGTTTACACTGAGATCCGGAAAGCTCCGCCTGCCACAGAGTTTTCTTTCCAAACAAGGCGCTGCTCTTCCCGGCTCCCTGCACAGCAGGGAATTTGCATCTTTAATGCCGGGTGCTGCGTGAATTGATCGAAATTATACTGATTTGCATTTTTGAGGTGGTCAGCCACCGGAGCTATTTCTAATTCGCGTTTCTTAGAGAGAAAACCCAGTCGTAAGTCATAATAATGAGCAGCGGGGGACCGGGGACTTGGGACGGGCCACGCTGAGGGCTCTGGGGACAGTCTGCCCTGTGTGGGGAGGCTGGCACTTGGGTTCTGAGGTTCACGTTGGCTCTCCCTCCAGAAGGGGTGTGGCCTTCACACTGGGGAGGGGCACCTGCAGCCAGACGGACTGCTGAGGTCAGAGGACCCCGGTCTTGGGTAGGGCACGACTGACCTCACTTCCAACGGCGGCATCAGCAGCGGGGTGGCGGGGATCCCCAAACCACCCTTGGTTTGATAACTTCCTAGAAAGACACACACACGGCTTACAGCACCACGGTGTGACAACATACACCGAGTGTCACACCGGGCAGGCTCCCCTGAGCCGCGGCGTGGGCACCACTGACGGATGATGGGCTGATTAGTGCTTGGTGCCCACGGAGTTCTCGGTCCCCAGGTTGGGTGACACCGTATGACCCACGTCCTCCCCCATCCAGTCCCGTGCTGGTCTTTGTGACGTGCTCGGCTCCACCTAACGGGATGACACAGCCCCCCTCTCAGAAGCCGAGAGCAAGGGCCCGACCACTCGTAGGACAAGGCTAAATTCCCGACTACGTGGGCTTCCCTGGAGCCCCCGCCAAGGCCAGCCCACACCCTCCGGCTCTCTCTGGAGGACCCCAGGGCCAGCGACGGTGTCTCGGGACAATGGGAGAATTAACCCCGCAGCCTGGTGAGCTGGCTGTGGGCGGAGCTGTGGGGGCCTCGTGCTGGACAGAAACCTGGACCAGAGCACGTGGGGGGTGGGGGCGGACCCCGGCCGCGACCCCCGGGCCTGCACTGCCGTCCACCCACTGCCCCCCGCAGCCCCGGGCGGGCCCCGCCTCCCCCATCCCGTCTCCCTGCTGCTGGGGTCACGCCTCGGTGGACCCTCCCTGTGGAAGCAGCCTTGAGTGCACCTCTCCGACCCCAGTCCCTCGTTCATGGACGTTTTGAGGGGAGGTGTTAGTTTCCTAAGGCTGCTCTAGAAAAAGCCCACAGACCGGAGAATTCGTACTTGGCACAGATTTCTTGTCCTGCCGTTGCAGAGGCTGGAGTTCCTGCGATGAACGTGTCACCGGGACGGCGTGCCCTCTGGAGGCTCCAGGAGAGAAACTTTCCTTGCCTTTCCAGTTTCCGGAGGCCGCCGGCCTCCTCGGCTGGTGGCCCCGTCCGTGCTCCGCAACGCCAGCAGGACGACGCCTTCCAGCCCGTCTCTGGCTCTGACCCCCAGCTTCCCCCTTGTGAGGACCTCTGTGATGGCAGGACCATGCCCTCCCCCCTGCAAAGTCCATTAGCCACATGGGGACAGATATCCCTCGGTCCTCGGGGAAGGGATCTGGGCGTGTTTGGGGCCATGACTCAGCCTCCCACCGGGAGAGATAAACTTTATATTATCTATACCTGAAAGGTGCCTACACATACCTCCCCCCACTGGCTGCCTGCCCCACCCCCGCACCAGACTAGGTGCCTCCTGCAGTGGGGACGTGTTCCCTGTGGCACCCCCAGGTCCTACTAAGTGTGGGCACGCAGTCGGGGGTCTGTCCAGATACAGGAAGGGAGGGACTGGATCCAAGGGCGCTTCGTGCATCCTGCCATGGAGCTTCTCGTTCTCCAGAAGGGTCAGAGGGAAGGTGGGGAGTGGGCCCCAGGGAGAGCCGAGACTTCGCTCCGTGCAGGGCGCTGCGCCAGCCAGAAGACCGGCCCTGGGGGCTGGCAGGTCACACCCTGCTTCTGAGGACTGTGGACGGGTGGTCCCCGGGGAGGGGTTGGGGGGTGGGCTGCCATCCGTCACGCAGATGGGTTCTCCCGTTCGTGTCCCCAGGACACAGACCACAGAGCCACCCCCGCTCTCTGGCAGTCCCACTGCCCCCCCACGCCCACCCCAGGATGCTGTTCTAGCCGGGAATCTGTTGGCCACAAATAAAAACACGAAGACTTGTTCCTGGAACTCTGGGAAAGGCTCCGGCTTCGGGGGCGTCTGCTCGTCTCTTACGGCCTCGTAGCGGGAAGAGACCAGCCGGACTCGGGTTTCCCACCATTCCATCTGCATCGGAGGCTGTCCTCTCAGACTCTCTCAGTTTCCAGAAGGTTCTATGTCATTGCTCATTGGTCACCTACATAAGCCTGAGGTGGGCGGGAAGTGTGGACTTCAGCGGGGAAGATGGTGTTAGTTTGGCACAAACAGCCGTCTCCACTGCTCCTCCAAGCCCGAGCCCCCACGGCCTGTCCTCCCGCGGAGACCCCCTTTCTCTGCACCCTCAGTCTCCCCTCTCCTGGAAGGTGGGCCTGCCCTCCTTCTGAGTGAGTCAGACATCCTGAGCTATTGTGCTTTGCTCCTCGTTTGTTTTTAAAAGTCTCCAGAGCCCAAAATAGCAGCATCTTCCCCGGGTGCATAAAGGCAATTTATGAGAATTTGCCTGTTTCCACAGCACCGATGTCGGAAAGGCAGAGCCGCGTGCAGATCCTGTCCGCGAGCAGCCCTTGTCCGACTTCCCTCCCGGTTAAACCGACTTCGTGCTCTCCGCCTGTTAGTCCCAAAGTGCAGTCGAGAGCCTGGCGTTTAGCAAAATCCCCGTGTGCCATGTGCTTCCAGAAGACATTCGTCATTTGTGATATTTAACAACAATGAAAGGGGATGTCTACTCACTGGGGCCCTCCCTAGAAACGACTTCCATTAATTTGTCACAGGGTTTTACGATGACACAGGGCGGTGAGTCTGCCAGGCGACCCAGGGGGCTTTTCCTGCAGGACGGAGAGGGACATCAGCAGCCGTTCCCCAGCCTTCGCCGGAGCGGCCAGTCCTCCCAACCTGAGCCTGTTTATCCCCCCATGTATCCATCCAGGCACCCAAGGCACCGCCACTCAGCACCCTCAGTGAGCCAGACCGTGAGTGGCACTGCCGTGTCGTCTCTCTGTGACCCCCGAGACACCCAGTAAAGAGGAAGAGCTTCCCTGGAGAGCCTGGGAGGGGCTCAGTCAGTTGGGCATCCGACTTTGGCTCTGGCCATGATCTCACGGTTCCTGAGTTCGAGCCCCGGGTCGGGCTCTGTGCTGACAGCTCAGAGCCTGGAGTCTGCTTTGGATTCTGTGTCTCCCTCTCTCTCTGTCCCTTCCCCACTCATGCTCTGTCTCTCTGTCTCTCTCAAAAAATAAATAAACATAAATTTAAAAAAAGAGGGGGGAGAAGAGTTTCCCTAAGAAATGTGGACATCACCTTTGTCCACACACCCCAGACTCCATGCTGAGGCTTGTGTGTTCCTGGCAGAGCCGGGAAGGACCTTTGCAGGGACCAGCTACTACCATTGCCAGTTCGAGTTCTGCCCCGGAGGTAATGACGGACCAGTGGAAGGAGCAAATGATGATGATGACGACGATGATAAGGGCGACAATGATGACGACGGGGATTTGGGAGAAGATGGAAGAGAGGGCTGGGACGTGGCTAGGAAAAGGACACACGTGTGCACACGTGAGGGCACACAGAGGGGAGACACGCCGTCCCACGGGGAGGCTGGGGAAACGTTGCAGAGGAGGTGACACTGAGCTGAGTCCCACAGGGCCAGGGCAAGCTGGCCAGGGAGCACGAGCTCAGGAAGGAGGAACTCTCCAGCAGGGACCACCGGCCACTGCAGAAGCCTAGGGACAGGTAAGCCGGGGCAGGGCCATGGCAGGGCTGGGCGGGTGGGCGGTGGGGGAGAGTGCCCAGCAACTAAGGAGGCTCGTACACGGTGACACGGGTCTGCATTGTATCGGAGCCGTCGGGAGCCGCTGCTGAATTTTTAGCCAGGAAATAACATCACCATGGCCATCATCCATGTCCCCACAACCTAGCAAGTACCTACTTTGTGCCAAACACCATTCCAAGGGCCTCTGATGACTCATCCGCTGCTTAGAACTCACAAGAGGTAGAAACTAGTGTTAACCTCATTTTATAGAAGCACAGAAAGGTTAAGCAACTTGCCCCAGGACACACAACTGATATTTCCTGTGCAAAGCCAGAGTCCGAACCAAGAAGTCTGGCCAGAGCCCGCACCTTAGCCCCGCCCGTCTATTGCAGCCTGGTTCTGGTTTGCCCTTGAGCTTCATGGATGTCTTGGCTCCCGGGAGAGGGTGGGCGCAATGGGGACAGAGTCGGCGCCAGAGATTTCAGAAGCTTAGACGCCCGAGGTCCCTGTTTCGCAGCCTGTGGGGATCTTTCGCCTCTGACGTCGGAGCCTGGACCCCACTTAACAGACCTCGGTTCTCGGGGACTCTGCCGTCCTATTAATCATGCTGGTAGAAATCAGAGTTTCTTCCATCAAGAGTCTGAAAGTTCCATTTTCAAAAGATGCTTCTCATTGTACAAATGAATAGCCATCTCCTTACGAAGCATTGCGCTTTGAAATTCTGGGATGAAAGGGCCGGAGCACCGTGATTGGAGTGGTGGTAATAACGGTAACAATAATCATGACCATCAGGCTGCACGGTGATTTTGGTTTTGAAGTCAGGGAGGGCTAATTAGCCCTCTCTGACTCCATGCTCCAACCCCGCGCCGTGCTCTTCCTGAAAGCCAGAATACTCTCAGGCCGAGGAAAGCGGCTCCTGCAGAAATAGGGCTTTGGAAAATTAACGCGCTCACCTTGAGCCTTCTCTTCCCATCCCTGGGCCTTTTGAAGATCCGGCAAAAATGCATCCAGGCCACACAGGAGCCCCCGGGACCACCAGGGACTTCATCGTGTTAGAATCCAGGGCAGACTCGGTAGCAGCTCAGGGCCATGTGTCTACCCTGGGTCGCCGGCCTGGGGACGCCAGGATTTCCGTTCCTCACCAAATCCAGGGGGACCCCGCACCTTGGGCAGGTCAGTGAGGGCCTCGGATGGTGGTGTGAGCATACAGACTCGAGGCCACCGGTACCTGCGGTGGGACACAGGGGAGAAGTGGGCCCTCATCCCCGGTCACACAGGATGTCCTCGGCCCCACCGCCCTCCTCCCTCTGATGTCGGCCTCTGCTGCTCCTGCTTGCTGGGAACACAGGAGGCTCCCTGCCGGGCAGGCTGAGCGGTGAGAGACGGCCCAAGATGCTCGCCTCAGTGGGGCATCCTGGCGGAGCTGCAGAAAAGCAAGGGAAATCTCGGCCCAAAGAGAAGGAACAGAGTCTTCCGAAGTGGGATGTGATTTCCGGCCAGGAAACCCGCTGGGCACGCCCTGGACCGAGCAGTCAGGATAGTCCTTCTCTCTACGCATTTCAATGTTTATTTACTTTTTGACAGAGAGACAGAGTGAGAGCAGGGGAGGAGCAGAGAGAGGGGGAGACACAGAACCTGAAGCAGGCTCCAGGCCCTGAGCTGTCAGCACAGAGCCCAACGTGGGGCTCAAACTCACAAGCCACGAGATCATGACCTGAGCTGAAGTCAGTGCTTAACCGACTGAGCCACCCAGGCGCCCCTCTCTATGCATTTCAGAATTAAGCGCCCCCTCCCAGCCGGGTCCTGAATCCGGAGGAGCAGGTAGCACCTGGGGAGGGCTGGGTAGACTCCGCCCGGTCCTGTCCCCGTCTGCTCAGACGGCTGCAGCAAACGCCACTGCCGGGGGCTCGGACATCGGACCTGTAGCTCTCACAGCTCTGGCGCTGGAAGTCCCGGATTCCATTCCTGACAAGAGCCCTCTTCCTGGCTTCTCGCTGGGTCCTCGAGTGGTAGAGGGAGTGAGTGCTGGGGTCTCTTCCATTCCGTAGGGCACTCATCCCATCGGGGGCCCTATCCTCATCACCTAGTCCACCACTAATCACCCCTCAGAGGCCTCTCCTCCCCAAACCATCGCCCTGGGGGTTAGTCCCCAACACCTCCTACTGAGAGTGAGGCAGATACGACCATTCTGCAGGTGACGTCACTGGCCTGAGGCCTCGCTGCCGTTAAGTGGCTCAGCCAAGATCCAGGGCTGGCAGCTGGCTCTTAACCATTGAGTCTCTATTTCCTTTTTCCTTAAACAAAATTTTGTTGTCGATGTAAAGAACATTTTCTATTAAGAACAAGCAGCATTTCCAAATTAAAAATAAATCGCCTAAGACATCTGGATTCTCCTATCTGTGTCTTTATTCAGCTTTACAGTTGCCTTGGTTAAATCCTACGAAGAAAACTGCATACGTGGCCTCGGACACGTATGTAGTCAGGAAATAGCCTTTTCAGACAACCGTGGGCATCTTGCTTGACACTACACAAAAATTTGACAAGCAGAAGTTTCCTAAAGTTTGGTTGCAAGGAGAAATTCCATACCCATGCCTCCTTCTGCACCGCATTAAATTCAAACGCCTTGGTTTATCTCACTTTGGAAGACTCTTTCACCCAGGCGTGATTTTTTTATTAAGTTTTTAATTTTAATTCCAGAATAGTTAACATATAACAGCTTTATCGGGATATAATTCACAGGCCATACAGTTCGGCCATTTAATGTGTACGATTCGGTGGTTCTTGACATATCCACGGATACGTGCGAGCATCAGCACGGTGAATATTGGAACGTTTTCATCATAGCTGTCTGTCTCCTATCTTCCCTCCCCTCCCTTCTCCGCTCCCCGAGCTCCCACAGCCCCGAGCAACCAGCAACGCGCTCTCCACCCTATAGAATTCCCTACTCTGGACGGTTTACACTAGTCGACAATATGTGGCCTTTGTCTGGCTTTTTTCTCTAGCATAATGTTCATTGTAGGGTGGTCAGCCTTCGTTCTGTGGCCGAGAGCTATTCCGTCGTGTGGGTGAATCACGCGTTTGTGTACCCGCCCACCTGTTGGTGGATCATCGGGTTGTGTCCACCTTTTGGCTGCTGGGAACCCTGCTGCCATGGACATTCACATGCAAGTCCCCGTGTGGACTTTCACTCCTCACTCTTAAGAGGTGGGCTCTCTTTGATGCCTGAAGCTTTCGATGTGGAACAGCTTGACTGATTGGGTCCACACGAAATGTGCAGTCCAAACAAGGACACTTCGAGGAGGAGGTGAACAGCGACTCCAGGACAGCAGCCCCAGGCAGACCGGACGTGTGGTCGCCCTGCTTGCCGACGGCTGCCCTCTGAGCACTCACCTCCCCCAGACTGGCACTCGACCTTCTTAAATACTATGCACGTGAGGCTCGCTGCCCCCTCCCCATTTTCAAGCAATCTTTGACAGCAGATACCCCAGTCGGAGAGTTTAGCAACTTACCCCCACTGAATGTTCAGAGCTTCATATGCGACCCCGGGAATCCGGGCATGCCGAATGCCCGATCTCCCCAGCCCCGTATCCCAAGTCCAGGTTCCCAAGGGAGGTTTGTTCCGTCTACGTTTTCTGGAACTTGCTAGAATGAAATAGAGAGCGTCCTGAGCAGCAGCCTCACTTGTCTGATTTGGCAGCCACAGAATACATTTCGGCTGGGCGAGCCGACGGATTGAAGAGTGGCCGACCCCAAGCTGCTGGGCCCCGCGCCCGAAGGGACGCTGACCTCTTCCCGCCTGGCTCTCGGCTAGACGGACGCCCCCCACGGCACTTAGCGGAGTCTAGTCTGCGGGGGAGGGGGGCCTCGATTCCTGTTGAGTCAGGGGTCACGCTCACGGACACGTGTGGATGGAGCACCTGCTTTGCGACAGCGTTATCCTGCGGCCTCTCTCCTGAGGCCTGGCTGCCACTCCTCCACAGCGCGTCACAGGGCCGCGTGCTCCCGCAGGACGGAAGTCTAGGAGCACACTTCCAGGCTCGAGCCCCTGGGAGCAGACGGAGCTCGGAGCGGGGCGGGGCGGTGCTCAGTGCCAGCCCGGAGCCAGCGGGGGACGTCCAGGAAGTTGTTGATGGGCAGTCAGGCAGTAGTACCCTATGTACCTGCTTACCGTCCGAATTCCATCCTGAGCTGGGAGTCCTGTGAGGGCCGAGATCAGGTGTGTTTATCCTACCAAAGTACAGCTGGCACCTGGGACCCCGCACCCTAAAATGCTCGTGACATGAGGAAAAGGTGGATAAATATTGACATCTGTCTTCACATCGGCCTCAACGCCCCGACTGTAGGCTGCTTCGTAATAATGGCAACCGTGAGCCTCTAACATAAAGGAACGGTCCATGGCTCATCGAATTTAGCGTTCTGAGGCACGTCCGCCTTACGTCCCGCTTTCGGGATGTGAGGACCAGTTGGGGTGGGGGGGGTGATGTCACTGGTCCGACACGTGCAGCCGAGAAGTGGTGGAGGCAGGACTTGCATTTACTTGTTTTTTAAAAAGCCAGCAAACACACAAACAAACGGCACCGGGGTTCTGCCTGCCACGCGCTCCCTCTTGTCGGATACCAACGTCCGTGCTGATTTTGCAAATCTCTGCGGAGGGCGGGTGGGAGGGGGGCGCCGGGGGTGTCGTGGGGAGGAATTCTAGTACAGTTGCTCCGAGAAAAGATAGCCCGGATTGCTACCGTCGCTTTATATAGCCGGGAGAGATGAAACTTCTCAAGCTCATTTGGGAAGCCGTGGGCCTGATTCAGCTTTTCAACACCTGCTCCAGACACGGCAGAGCCGGGCTGCCTTCGCCAGAGCCCTTTGTTGGCTCCCTAACAAAGGAAAACTCCAGGGCACCAGACGTCAAGCCCAGAGCCAGGAGCCACCGTCTCCCGGGAGACTCGGCGTTTGCCGGCTCGGCTCCCTCGGTGAAGACTTCAGAAACCCTGGAGCGAAAAGCCGAGGAATCCTCAGCTCCGCCCCACCCCCACCCCAGGTCAGAACTCAGCCAAAGACGCACGTCGGCATTGGCGAAATGAGCATGGCTCAGGATGTGCCGTGGGTGACGTGCAACCCACGGGGCGTGTCTCTGTGTAGCCCACCGCTTCCAGATCTCTGTCCCCCCTCTTTGACTGTCCCGTTGAGTGGGGGTAGTCCAACTCCTGCCCAGTCGAGAAGCAGCTCGGTCCGTGCCCAGGTTTTCCCAGCCTCGCGAGGAAGCACTGCCCTGCTCCGTTACATTTGCCCGGAAGTTACAGAAAACTGGAATAAACTATAGCTTGACCTGAGACTGCTTTCTATTTCTTACCTACGAGAAACTCTGTGGGTAGGTTCATACGGATACCCACGATGCCTCGGGGCCCAGACGACTGCTCTCCATTCATCCTGGCATTCTCACCTTGCAGCCTCCACCCACATACCTGTCACCTCGGGTTTATAACGCGGCTGCTCCATCCCCAGCATCCCATCTGTGTGCCAGTCAGGAATGAGGAGAAGAAGGGAACCAAAAGGTATGTGCTCAAGGGTCAGCCCTCCCTCTCCCGAAGAGCTTTGTGGGAAGTCTCGTCAAAGCACGTCTGCCTACGTGTTGCTGGCCAGAAGGGTGTCACAGGCCATCCTAGGTGCAAGAGAGGCTGGGAGGTATCCACTTTTGGCCTGGCATGTTTGTCACCACCCCACCCCCAACCGCCACCATAAGTTCTGCTAATAAGGATGAAGGGGAGAGTGGATGTTGGCGAGTCAGCTAACAGCGTGTAGCTGCAGCCACACTCTCTAGAGGGCCAAACAAAAGTGAATATTTCATAAAAGCACATTTTAAAGGTGAGATTCACAGACTGCCTCTACCGTGTAGAAGAAAACCACGACCCGGGGGTTTTGGATTTTGCTGCCTTGAATCCTTGTTGCCTATCAGGGGTTGTGCTTTTTGATACATTCAGAAAGTAGGGAGTAAAATGGAGGAGAAGCGGTTTTGCCCAAAGCGTCCCACGTGTGACACACTAAATAGAGCCTTGGCTTTGAACAGGCCCGGGTTGGATCGCAGACTCATCCCTTCCCTGCTGGGTGATCTCGGACAATCCTCTTTGCACTACTTATAGGTACATACGTACATGGGTAGGCCTGGTATTTAGGCCGCGTGCCCAAATATTACGATCTCACAATACTGAAACGCTTTCGTGCCAACTGGAATCAGCCTCTGAACTTTCCCGGCACCACTCCGCATTCCTTCAGCACCTCGCCCAGAACCGCTGCTTGGCTGGCCATAGCCAGCCTCCGTTCAGTGCTCCAGCTGCACGGTGCTTAATATTTTAAATGTTATTCACAGCCACGATGATATTATCAACCTCTCCGGGTTGTTGTGGAGGTTCAGTGAGATTAGAAATGCAAAATTCATCATAGTGGCTGATGCTTATAGACTGGGGTGAATCTCAGGCTACACTGGAGCAAGCCAGCTGGGTATTTGCTCTGCATCAGGGCACTCAATAAGTGACATGTCTTCCTCCCTCCTTGGCATGTTCCGGAAGCCTCTTCAAGCCTGAGGATAGCAGCTTAGACAAGGCATCATTAGAGGAAGTGGCTTTTCTGCTTGATTAGCCTCTGGATTGGCCGTGAGCAGCTCTGATGTCACCTGAGCTGCTACTTGGGGAAGATGGGGTCCAATGAATATTAGCCAGAAACGGGGGCCATAGAAGGGTCAGATGCTTTTTGGTGTGTTAAGAACAGGTCTCTCAGTAGATCCAGAGCACATATAAAATGCTTAAAGATGATGGCAATGCTGCTGCTGATGATGATAATGGGGAGTGACTATGGTAGTGATGATGATGACGGTGATGATGATGGTGACGATGGTGGTGACAATGATGATGGTGATGATGAGGGTGGTGATGATGATGGTGATGATGGTGGTGATGATGATGATGGTGGTGATGATGATGATGGTGGTGATGATGGTGATGATGATGGTGGTGACGGTGGTGACAATGATGATGGTGGTGATGATGGTGATGATGATGGTGGTGATGATGGTGATGATGATGATGGTGGTGATAATGGTGGTGACGATGGTGGTGACAATGATGATGGTGGTGATGATGGTGATGATGGTGGTGGTGATGGTGGTGATGACGGTGATGATGATGATGGTGGTGATGATGGTGGTGACAATGATGATGGTGGTGATGATGGTAGTGATGGTGATGATGGTGATGATGATGGTGGTGACGACAATGATGGTGATAATGATGGTGGTGATGGTGGTGATGATGGTGGTGATGATGATGGTGATGATGGTGATGACGGTGGTCACTATGATGTTGATGGTAATGGTGGTGATGTTGGTGGTTATGGTGATGATGGTGGTGACGATGGTGACGATGGTGATGATGATGGTGATTATGACGGTGATCATGATGATGGTGATGGTGATTTTTCTTGACTAATCACGGCTCCTCCCTCCAGATAGAAGTATAGTCTCAAAAGATGCATTATCTGGTTATCTCTACCGCTAAGGGTAAGCAAATCACCCCTACCACCAGTTGTAGCTGACAAGTGTCTGTTTCTGTGTTTCTAGCATTAGTCAGGCCCTTGGACACAGTCCTCTTAGCCTGGAAATCCAAAACCGATCTAGAGTTTGGAGATAGAAAATGTGTGCAGACTCAGCATCCCTGCCAGAAAACACCCTTCTTCCTTTGAATAGATTCTGGCATTGTCAAATTTAGGGGCTCGGTGAAGTTGAAACACAAACTTCCTTCCTGAATCATTGACACCTACTGATACATTCAGTAGATTGCAGGAGTGTCCCGAGTGGCACCTGTCCCTCCCTGTGTGAAGTTCATGTTTCCGCAGCCCACCCATGTCAGCCCAGCCATGTTACTTGCTTCAGTCAGTGAAATGTGCACAGAAGTGACATGTGTTCCTTCCCAGTTTTAAAGGGCCCCCAGGAGGTTCCACCGTGACTCCACGCCTTGTGTTATGTGACTCGGGAAGTCCGGGTAAGAGCAGCTCCTTCAGGTTGGGTGCCAGAACGAAGACAACGCACAGCAAAGCTGGTGGCGACTATTGATGGTCATGAGCAAGAGCAAGAGATTGGTCTTTGTTGGGTTCAGCCCTGGAGCTCTGGGGGTTGTCTGTTGATACAACCTAATCTAGTCTGAGCTGACCGCTGCGGTTTATGAATCAATCTGGAAAGGACATCAATAGTTGAGACACACCAGCATCCGGCTTTGCCGAGTCTGCCTAGAGCCAAGGTCTCTGGACCAGGCAGTAACAGCAACCGCTCCCAGGTCCGACCTTCTTCCCTGAGCAGCCGTCCCCATTTAAGGCGCTCCCCAGTTGGGCTTGCTTGTTTCCAGGCTGCCTCATCCCCTGGTTCCTTCTGCACATGCTTGGGGGTCATTCAATGAAGTGAATGATTCTCTCATCCTTCTAGAAGGGGCTGGACTTTCAGGGACCAGTGAAGACTCACCCCCCCTGCATTACCAAAGGTCTTTTCTCCCAGGTTCCTGATCTCCCTGCCCCTCTTTTTTTTAATATCCAAACGAGCCCCGCCTGTCCTGAGCCCTTCATGAGGCCCTTTACCTCTTCCCTCCCCCTCCCAAAGCCCAGTGTCTCCTGGAGGATGAGACAGGAAGGGAATTTTCCTCACATCTTCTGGCTCCTCCAGACACCGTCGCCTCTCCCCCACCCTGACCTGCTGCGGTGACAGCAGACACCACCCCTTCCAACCCTACCCCCCACCAGTGCCTTGGAGCAGAACCACAACACAGGACAAAACCCTCAGACTTTGGTCTCAGCCACAGTTAAGAGAAAATGTAAGGACTCAGCTGGGCACTGGGGCCTCTCCCCTGGGGCACCCCTGCCTCGGACTGGCTTCTCAGCGTGCATCTGCCCACCTCTGGACCTTCTCTTTCCTCCAGCTTCAGGCTCCAAACCTCCAGACTCCGCGGTGCCAAGGGACTGTGCTCAAACTGTCGGTTTATTTTGCAATGCAAACTCATCCTCTTTCTGGTCACCCTTGCCCGTCTAAATAGAAACAGCAAAACTGTCATCACAGCGAATCCCTAAAAGCCTTGAAATGGGGGCTTCTCTCCATCCCAGGCCAGACCAAATTCTTCGGCACTCCTTTTTCCATCTGCCTTCAGAGTCCATTGCTTGCTCAGAACAAGCAGAGGAAGCAACTTTTTCCCTTTCTGATACGCAAGCGTGTCTGAATGGACAGTAAAGGCCTGGCATTTTCTCTTGCTGACCCCGGGCTGCGGGATGACTCCTGTCGGGGGAGCGGCATCTCAGCTTCCCTCTCTGGCCTCTGACATGGCAGTCACTCAGCTGGAGCCAGCAGCAGCCGTGTGCAAGCCTCACCTGGCACCTGGCGACCAGCTCAGAAGACAGGGGAGGAATTCCAGTCTGGAGTTCATTCCCTGTCCCCACCCCGCCACAGGCAAGTTTTCTAGTGCGGGGGAGCTGGTAAGGCAGGGGGCAGAGACGACAGGAGCGTGAACGTTTTCAAGAAACTTACAATAATTTTAATCAGCATTTTCCCTTCCATTTAAAATCACAAACTTAGCTACTTAATCAAATGTCATGCTTAAGACACATCTACCTCCTTGGGAGAAAAATGAACAATGGCAGCTCAATTTGGCTTGGATGGGTTTTAAAAATAGTCCGCTCCGTGAAGGCCATTAGGTAAATGGCCTAAGAGAGCTTCAAAGAGGACCTCCTGCAGGGGGTCGGCCAACTCCTTTGTTGGGAAAATAGGGCAGGGCAGGAGCGAGGGGGCTGGGAGGGCCCAGGGTGCTGCCTGCAGATTCCAGGGTCCCAGGGTGCAGCTTGCTCAGGAGTAGGGGGATAGCAGCCAGATGTGGGGAGGGGGCCAGGAGATCTTTCTGCAGCGGGTACATCTGAGAACTTTCCTTTTGCCCTTGCTGAAGCTGCCGAGGCTGTGTGTGTGTGTGTGTGTGTGTGTGTGTGTGTGTGAGAGAGAGAGAGAGAGAGACAGAAAGACAGTCTGTGTCCGGCGTGGGATGACATACACCCACCCTCCTAATTCCCAAGCGAGGAAAGGGTCAGAAATGTGAGAAGCCAGGAAAGTACAGGAAATCAGCTGTGTTAACGGTGAAATATTAAGTCCTGGTTTTATTATTTTACGGCGTGTAAGAAATGGCAATGTTTTCATCAAGAGAAAAAAATAAACACAAACAGACTACGAGGTGTGTGCTCTCTTGGGCGGGAGTCGTGCTGGCGTGATCAGTGCCCAAAGGAAAAAAGAAACTAATCCTTACGGATGTGTCCAGCCCGGGCAGGGCGGAGGGCGGCCTCCCTCCCCCAAAGATTTAAGAGACCCGCACTCCCTCGGTGAACAGCTACTGTGTCCGGGACACTCGGACGTCCCTGCTTCTCCTGTCAGCTTCTGCCCTGTTGTTTTCAGGACACACTCCTACGTACAACCCTCTTAGCCCTGGGACTCATAGCTGGGGGCCGGGGACCCCCAGGGTATGCGGGTAGAGTCCAAGAGGTCTCTATACTTGGGTGGGAGGGGGAAAATGACATCTTTATTCTTGCAAATTCCAGTTGAAATCGGCGTTCCCCTCCATTACACGTGCAGGCAGCAGGCTGCAGTGGCACGGTCCCTGAACTGGGGCCAAACAGGGGACTTGGATTCTGTCATTCCCCCTTCCCAGGATGGAGATCTCGGGTGCCGCGAAGGACCATGGCCACGTAGCTCCAATCCCGAATCGCGGTGTGTCTTGGATCCGCCCATTCATTTCCTGACCTGATAATAAAGTACCTACGTCGCAATTTCAAAAGTGCGTTTTAATATTTGGATAACACATTGCAATATCATCGACTTCCTAAACCCCCCGCATTTTAGGGCACGCATTTATAAACCAGGTCCCCAAGTTTGCACATGCCTGCTGGAGGGGTCCCTGGAACACAGCGGGTAAGGACTCCCCCCACCCTAGCCCACCTGGAGCCGGGCTGTCCAGGCTCCTCCCAGGGCCTCGCTCCTGCGGCACCCCCACTTTGTCCCGCTAGGTGGCAGCACTGCGGGCACCCCCCCCACTTCTCCTGGCTGTCCTGGGCCCAGCCTGCGGTTCCGTGCCTCCCTGTCTCCCTTAGTGGGGCGCGTTTCCCCCAAACTCCTCCTCAGGGAGAAGGCTCTGGGGGAAGGCCACCCAGGAGTGGCCAGGCGGGTGCCGTGCTGACTCAGCCCGGTGCTTTCTGGAACCATTACAGCGACCGCATGTGTGAGGCCACCTCATTGACTCCCCACACAAACCTGGGAGAGAGCATGAGGCCCATTTTGCAGAGGAGGAAACAAGATCAGAGAGGCCAGCCAAGGCGCCATGACCCCGCAGTGAACCGCGGTGGCTGGTCTGCCACGGCAAAACTGGGGTTCCTGCCATTACCCTCCCTTGTTTCCTGCCTCTGGGCAGAGTAGACTCCCATGAGGCCCAGGGAAGAAGGGTCCACCTGGGAGTCCAAAGTCCCATCCGTGTGGGCCTGGGTCTGCCCTGCCACCAGCTCACTGCCCTTCTCAGGGACGCCTGAGCAGCCAAGTGGGGTCTCCACTGATCTCACAAGACTGGGGTGACTCCAGAGCTGAGCCAGGGGAGGCCACTGCCTGGATCAGGTGCGGGGCTAGCTAACCTTCCCGCCACTCCCTGCGCCCGGCCGCCAGGTCTGCCACAGAAGAGCGGCACTAGGTGGTCTCCAAGGCCTCCGACTCTGCAACCTCCCTGCACCTCCCTCGAGGGCACGAGCGGAGAGCCGGCCTCTCTGGGTGGTTTCCCTGGTCAGCAGAGCAGTTCACCGGAGGTCACTTTCTCGGGGACACAGGCCCGCATCTAGGGCCCTTCCTCCTCCGGCCAGTGTCCCGCAAACACAGCCTCCTCCCAGACTGCACAGGGCAAGTCCTGGGATGGGGAAGGGGACGGGATACGGCCGTATCGCGGTGGCGCCGAGCCTGGGAGGCCGAGGGCCCGGAACTCTCGGTGAATCCTCCGGATGGAGGGCCTGGCCAGGCGGCGGCGGCTGTAGTTGGGGGAGCTGCCTGACGCTCAGCCCCCGGGGTTGCGGGAGCGTCGAAATTGGAGACCGGGCTGGGTTGGGGCAGAAGGCGCCAAGCTCTGACCTGGAACGCGGGGGCCCAAGGCAGGGACCGCGGAGGCGGGAAAAGAGGAACGCCTACCGGCGGACCCTCCCGCTTCGCAGACTCCGGCGGCACCTCCCGTGCAGCTCCGCCTGGAGGAAACTTTCTGCGCAGCCTCTCGCTCCCGGCGCCCCCCACCCCAGGGCTCCCTCGGGAACGCCCCCTCCCCAAATTAGCTCTCCGGGTCCACTGGGCGCCCCCGTAAACGGGTCGGAACCTCGAACCGCTTCGCAGGCCATCCGGTTACCGTGGCAACACCATCCGGCGGCGCCCGGCGGTCCAATCCGCGCCCGCGGCCTCTCTCGAGCCTCTCCCAAGGTGGGGAGTGGGACGAGGCCGGGGATGGGGAAGGGGTGGCCGGGGGTAGGGGGGGGGTCCCGCCCGACGCGTCGCGGGGCCGCGCGGCGAGGCGGGGCGGCGAGCGGCAGCCGGCGCCGGGCAGGGGGCTCCGGCTCCAGTTCGAGGGGCGGGGAAGGCGGGTGACGTGAGCCGGGCCGGGCGGGCGGAGTTGGGACCCGCTCGGGGAGGCGGGGGCGAGCGCGCGGAGAGGCAGACGCGCGGAGGGAGGCGACCGAGCGGCGCGGGCGGCTCTGCGGCGGGCGCGGTGGGCGCGGGCGGCGGGGCCCCGGGATCCCCGCGCGCCTCCTCGGCGCGGCGCCGCCGCCGCGCGTCCCCACGCCCCGCGCTCCACGGCGCCCTCGCCCCGCGCGCCTCCCGCGCCCGCCTCCTGCCGGCCTCCGGCGCCGCGGCCGTCTGCAGAGCGAGCGCTCAGACGGAGCCCCCGGCCAACTTGAGCGGCGCCGGCCGGCGGCGCACCCCCGCCGGAGCCCCCTGACCTGGCGGCGCGCAGGGGCGACCCGCGTCCTTCCGCGCCGCCGCCGCCCGCACCCCCGGACCGCGCCGCCCCCTCGGCGCGGGGCTGGGACCGGAGGCGAGAGCGGCGCCACGAGACACGCACCGTGCGCGGCGGCGCCGCCCGGCCTCCCTCCCCACCGCCCCGGAGGGCGAAGCCGCGTCTCCTCCGACCCTCGCCGCTCGGCCGCAGCGCCGGAGCGCGCCCCTCCCGGGCCGGCAGTGGGCGCCCCCGCCTCGCCGCCGCCCTCGCCGGCTCGCCCCCGGAGGGGCGGCGAGCCCCGCGCCCCGGACGGAGGATGTGCGCCCCCGCGGGCCGCCCCGCCTGAGCCATGCGCCCCAACGGCGGCGGCGCGCCGGCCGGCATGGAGCCCCGCGCGGCCGCGCTCTGACTCGCTCTGCGCCCCGCGGCCGGCGGGCGGCGGGCGGCGGCGCACCGAGAGCCGGAGACCGGCGCCGCGGGACGGAAGCGAGCGGGCGCGGGCGCCGCGCAGATGGCCGGGGCGAGCAGGGTCTGAGGCTCCGCTGCCCGAAACGTGACCATGTGGATTCAACAGCTTTTAGGACTCAGGTGAGCGACCCGGCCGGCGCCAGGGTGCGTGTGGCTGCGTGGGTGCGTGGGTGCCCGGCGGGGCTGGAGCGGCGCTCTCCTCAGCGTCGCGAATAAAGGGACCCCTCCCCGCTCCCCGCGAGCGGCCGGAGGGGGCCGTGGGAGCCGGGGCCGGGTGCCAGTCCGGAGCTCGGAGCTCCGCGGCCCCGCAGGGAGCGGCCGGCTCTCCCTGCCTGCGCGCGTCCGGGGCCGGCGGGGGGTGCCCGCCCCAGCTCCCCGTGCAGCGGGGCCGGCCGGCCGAGCCCGCGGCTCCGGGCGCCAGCAGCGCAGTGTCCTGGCCTGCCGCCCCGGCGCGCCTCCTCCCCGGGGCCCGGCCGGCCGTGCACCCTGGGCGGGTGCCGGGGCTGCCGGAGAAAGCCAGAGCTCTCCCGGCTCCCGGCGAGAGCTTGGCAGGCGGAGTTGGAGGAAACCAAATTCAGACAGCCACTCCGCCCTCCCTTCCCGTCCTCGGGGCCCCGGGGCTGAGCAGGGGCCTCCGGGCTCCCAGCTGCCGATCCAGCTGTTTGCCGGTGACCTCCGGGCCCGACGGGCGCGCACAGCTGGCGGGCAGCTGGGGCGGGAGACGCTGGGGCTCTGGGGGTGCGCGGGCGGGCACCCCCTCCTACCCCCCCCCACGCAAACCCCGGCGGGAGCGCCACGGGGCTTGTCTGGGTCGGGACTCCGGGACCGGGTGGAACCAGGGGCTCGAGCCGGGAACTCGCGGCAGGGGTACTCGGAAAGACCCTTTTCGGCAAACTTTGCCCGCTTGTCGTGGCGCTCAGGCTTCCAGCCCGTGCCTCGGGCGGCCTGGGGCCCGGTAGTGCGTGGCTGTTTCCTCGGCCCGGCAGGCTGCCCCCGAACCGTCGCCCGCCTGCCGGGGGGGCTTCGCCGAGCCGGTGCGTTCGGGTCCCGGGTTGCGACCGAAAGCAGGGAGGACAGAGGCAGAGGCGGAGGCGGAGAACGCGCGTGCGGTTCTCGAGTTTGTCCACTGGGATGCACTGCGCTCCCGCGCTGGGGAGGAAAGGGCCGGTCGCCGCTGGAGCGGCCGCCGGAGCCGCCCCCACCGCCGCCCCATCCAAGCTGGGGGGAGTGAGCCGAAGCGAGACTCGAGTGCGCGTCCTGATTTTGAGAAATTGGAAGAGGACAGAGCGACCCGAGCACGGCTTACTTGTCTTTGATTTCTGAGACAGCCCCCCACCCCAGGGGTGAAGACCGTTGAAAACATCTGGTGAAAATTGTCAAATGTTATTATCCGCTTTTTTTTTTTTTTTTTTCTGAAAAGCGGCATTCCTTCTTCTGGTGCCTGGGTCTTGTTTGCCAGCGTGGGCTTGAAAAGGTTATGGGAAGCAGATCCTGTTGGGTATTGGCCTGGCCTGAATCGATACAGTGTGCTTGGACTAGATAAGGGTTAGGCTCCCTGTTCTGGGACGCAGACAAAATGGATGAGGGCAGCCTTGCGGGGTGACCTCCTCCAGATGCCCTGCCATCGGGCTCTCAGGTCTCAGCCAGCCCGGGAGGGCCTGGGGAAAGATCAGAGGCGCCCAGCCCCGGCTCTGGCCTCTCCCAGATGCTTCCTGAGCTGCTGTCTGGGACTTGATTTCTGGCTGACTGCTGGCGAGTTATTTGAACTGATGTGCTTTCTTTTTTTTTATGACTAAGTTGCTCGGTTGAAAGATTAGTACATTCCGATAAGGGGAGAGGAGAGTATACATCGCGGAAAGAAACCTCTCCGTGGGTTCAAAATTCACGAAAACAGTTCCTCTAAAGCATCCCCAAGCGAGAGCTCCTTGGGATTTCGCTGTAGGAAATAGTTCTGTTGCTGATTTTGAAGTTTGACCTTTCGGTTTTTTTTTCCCTTCCGTGTTAGCACAAGAGATTTTCTGTAAGTGTGCCTCTAAGGACGAGCTGTCACCTATCTAGGAGGCTGACAGGAGAGAGCTCTGTCATGCCTGCGAGAGAGCCATCCCCTGGCCAGGAGAGGTGCCTCCTGTCTGTGTGCTTTTAGCGTCGCACCAGGCAAGGGTCACGGTGACAAAGCCAGGCTGGCTTGCTCGAAACCTGGAAATGCACTTTTTCCTTGAAGAAAGCCCATCATCGTCTCTGCTTACGAGCCACTCTGCGGCTCCCCAGCGAGCACTGGGCGCCCCGTGGCCAGGCTTCGCGCCCGGTTGTGTCAGGCAGACGCTGAACCTGGAGCCCAGGTGGCAGAAAGCAGCTCGGGGCGTCACCTGAGCAGAGAAGCTCTCTGCTCAGGCTCCCGAAACAAAGTCCGGGCTTGGTGCTAGGCTTCTGCGTTTGGTCAGAACTGCCTTCTCACGAGGCAGAAACAGATGGGGTCTTACTGAGCCGTTTCCGTGCCTTCGTGGTGGTCGTGGCATCGGAGCTGCAAGCAGGGATCAAGGTATCTCTCGAAGGCAGCCCGGTAGCTGGACCAGCAGTGCTGGAGCTCAGACAGAAGCGAGCACCGAGCCCGCTTGGAGGGGCGCTGAGTAAGCTCGCAGCAGAGTTTGGCTGCCTCCTTGTAAGTGGCCTCGGAGGCTGCAGCCCACGGAGCCGCAGCTTCTTCAGGGGCCGGGAGTGTGCCGGGCATCGGCTAAGTGTCCCCTGGGGCGCCCCGGCTCCTCCCCAGGCCGTGTTCCTGTCTGTTCTTCCACCACAAGGCCCCGGGTGCACGTGTGTCTGCGTGGGGGTGGGCGTGGGACACAGTGACGTGCCGGTCTTTTTTCACGGGGTGCTTCTCAGTCCCCCGTGCGCTGGCCGTGCATGCAGCACCACATCGGGGCCTCAGCACATGGGCCCAGCGGGCTGGCTCTCACCGTCCCCACCTCGACAGTCCTCCGGCAGCTGGGGACTGAGCAGAGGCGTTAGGAGGATGGACAGAGTCAGACGCTCTGTCCACAGGCGTCACCCTCCTGGGGAAGCCTGGCTCGTGCCCATTTCCAGTTGCTGATACTAAACTGACAGCAGCCGGAATCCATCGAGTGTCAGAGGCTGGGGTGCTCACCGGGGACAGCGGATGCTGGAATAAATGGCCTTTCTGGGAGGCAGCGCCCCCTCCTCTCATGCCACGCCCACCCGGGGGAGCCACTGGCCAAGCGGAGGAGGGGCTGGCGGCTCTTCCCAGTCTGTCCCTTCTGTTGATTTATTGCAATCACCTGCTTCCTTTTCTTCTGTGCGTCCAAGAGGGACGAGAAGCAGGGAGCAGGGCAAGCCGGCTCGCCCGCGGAGACAGCTCCACGCCTCCCGAGACGTCCGTCTCCGGAGAGGGAGGGAGGGATGCTTCCCCACTGTGTCCCCTGTCCTCTTAGCCGGGGTCCTTGGGCTGTCCACAGGGATCTGCGACAGCCCCGCCCGGCCTGGCCGTCCCCCAGCCCACTGGCCTGGGCACCGTCAGGATGTCTGACCAAGGCGTTTCCCTTCATTTCCCTGGGCTTTTTGTGGGCAAAGGACGCCGCACAGTCCTGTGGATAAAAGCTGCGCCCGAGGTCACGCTGAAGCGGGTGGCCAGCAGACCCCGACCCACCCATGATCACCGAGCCTTCCAGAGCCCAGGGGCTCCTGTCCGGGGTTACGTAAGAGTCATCTGCTTTCCATATGCGTAGTTGCCAAGTTTTCTTCAAAGGGCTACAAGTCAGTAGAGACCAAATTGATGTAAAGATTAGCTTGGAAAGCCAAATATATCCTTGATCTAGATTTTCATGTTTGAAGTCTGGCTCGAGAGGGTTTCTCCTGCCCGATGCCAGTCCGACACGAAGGGGAGGCAGGGGCCGGGGCAGACAAGCCGTGGGGCCCACTGCCTCTCTTTCTCTAAGACCCCCTCCCAGGAATTCAAAGGAGCCGGTGAGTCATGAGGCCGCCGGGTGGGGACTGGCAGTTACATAACTCAGATTAAGTCTCGGTTAATAGAAACTCAGAGGCTGCAGCGTGGCCGTGTCAGAGCTTCGGGGGCCCTGGGGTGGGGGGGGGCCGGGCTCCCCAGTTCTCCTTCCACGTCAGGGCGGGCTTGGATGCGGCCGCCTGCGGGAGGCCTGGCTGCCCCAGCCCCCCACTTGGGCCAGCACTCTGTGCTCCGGCAATCAGCAGGGGACGGTGGGGCGTTTCTTCACTGCCAGGTCCCCGAAACCCCTTCCAGAGGAGGGGGCAACATTCGTTCCCAACTGCTGGCCAGCTGCCCGATCGTGCCCCCGCAGCCCCTGGACAGCCCGGTGGGCCATGCTGGCAAGGGCTCCAGGGAGAGTGAGGAGCCAGAGACCCAACACTGCTCTGGGGGACGGGGTCCTCGTCGCTACAAGCGTCTCCGACACTGAAAGAGAGCCCAGCACGGGGAAGGCACGATGGGGGTCACGGGTTGACCGAGGACAGGATCCTGCCACTGGACCGAGGGGACCGGGGGAGGGGGCGCTGGGCTAGTGTTTGCATTTCCATCCCCCGCATGCGCTCTGCAGAGGGGGCCGCTGTATTCCGCACACCCCCCCTCCCCGCCCCCCAGGAAAGGTTGGTGGCAGCCCTGCTGGGTCCGTCCGTGCTTCGGCCCTCCCGGCCTGCCCTTCACCGTACACCGTGTCATCCTGTCCCCTCGCCAGGACGTCTGTCGTTTGCTGCACTTCTTGGGGGGCCAGCCAGGGAGGGCTGGCGTGGCAGGACTCCCTGCCACTCTGCCCTCCCTCCCTTTCCAGCCCCATGTGGGCGCCTGCCTGGCCCGCGTGGCCGTCCAAGCCTTGTCGCCCGCTCTCCCCTGGGGAGTCAGCGCTCCGGCCTGTGCATGACCTCGGGGACTTCCGGAAAGCACAGTGTCCGGGCCTTGGAGCCGGCAGTGGAGACTGAGGGGGTGTTGACCTGCCCTCAGGCTTCCCGTTTTGCCCGGAAGAGGAGCTCTGTTCTCTGGACTGTGGCCTCGTGAGGGCGGGGACGGAGCCTCGTTCTTCGTTGCCTCCTGAGAAGAGTGCGTGGCACACAGGAGATGCGCAGGAGATGTCTGGTGCATGAGTAAAGGCGTCTGCCTGGCACCGTGCCCTTGCTTTGTCAAGCCTTGCCCTGTGGTTACTCGTCCTTAACTCCACACTGAGACGGAGGAAAGGAATTCCCAGCCGGGCCCTCCTTAGGTTTCGGCCCTGTCCTGCCCCAAATAGGTCCACCATTTCTTCCACCCTGCTTACTGGAGCTCACGTTTCCACCATGAGAGATGCTTTTCTTTGCTGTGAGACTTAGTCACAATTGGAATACAGACATGGTTAGGAAAAAAACAATCCTATTGAGCTCTTCCAGCCATCGTGGGTTCACTGGGAGTGAAAGTATGCGGTAGTTAAGTGTCTGGGAGGAAGAGCGGGTGTAGACGGGAAGAGGACGTGAAGGCAGGTGGCCCAGGTGGGCGGGGGGTCGAGGGGGAAGGGACCGAGGAGGGAGGATGGGGAGATGCGGGGTGAGGGTGGGCTTGCGGTCAAAGGCAAACTATTGGCCTCACAGTTGGACTCAGTTCCCCCCTCCCTTTGGCTTTCTCGGGGGCGGGAAAGGGGGTTCGTGCGCGGGACTAGGAAACAGTGAGGCTGAGACAGAGCCAGTTCCTCTGAAAGAGAAGGTTCTGCTCCGTCCGTGAGTCGCGGGGTGGGGGGGCGCAGGTAGACGCTGAGACGCGGCAGTGACACATACACACCTCCGGCGCCCGTGCTCCTGCCCCCAAGGCGAGCTGCAGAATTCACGCCGTGCCGGGACAGCACGCGTCTGCTCTCCGAAAAAGCTGGGGAGTCACTGGCCTTCGTTATATTAGTTTCCGGTGCGCAGCGTAGCGGTCTCGTGTTTGTAAGTCGCGTCAGCGTCCAACCCTTCTCTTGGTTACAGAACTTTTTTCTCACGCTGGTGGCGGCTGGGGTGTGGGGTGGGGCGGCCGAAGTGGCCGACGGGGGTCAACAGCTGCAGACGTGCAGTTCTAGAATCACTAAGTCACGGAGTGGCCCGTGCGGCGTGGCGACTCTGGTAAGTCTCGCACGTCCGCTTTCAATGTCCTTGCGACGGAGAGAGGACGCCCTGATCTCCGATCGCACACTCGCTTCATCCACCCCTGTAATTCACCCCTCGGTTCCCGCGTGCCCCGGGCGCTGCCTGGCTGTGAGCAGAGGCCGTGCAGGCTCCAGGATAAGAAGGCTTCTGCCCTCGAAGACCCGGCGATCCAGTGACGGAGGGGCGTACGTGTGGGGATGAAAGTAGTGTTGTCGGAGTAGAGACCAGCACCGTCCAGCGGGCATAGAGTATGAGCCACGCCCGGGTGCTCAGTAGCCTCATGAGACTGCGGGTTCATAGCGGACACTTCCCCGCGGGGACTCAGAAGTGAGAAAAGTAGATGTTTTAGAGCCTGCCACCCCTCCCCCAGCCAGTGTGGGACTTCGGTGCCGTGGCTCGTTGGTATGAGCTCCGAGAGGGTCAGGCTGGCCGGCAGTGGGCAACTGCCGTGTGCCCCGTCTGTGCTCGGTCGTGCCAGCGACGCAGGTAGAGCACTGAGCAAGGGCTAGGGCAGCAGCTGCCACCTCTGGGCCCAGTCGTCCCACGTGGGAGACAGCTGGCCTGCAGGTGGGTGGTTCCTGCCTTCTGGAGCCATTCCCACACCGGGTTGTCAGGAGCGCTTTGGGGGACTCGAGGAGGGGGTGACAGAGCCTGCTGGCCTATAACGAGGTGTCACATGCCAGGGGGACAGTCGGCGGAGGGCTAAGACCAGCAAATGAAAGAATAAGACAGAAGGAGGTCACCTTCCGGAAGGGAGGGCCGACCTCCTGGAGGGACAGTCCTGGGGTGGCGCCCCGGCGTGCCCCAGAACCAGCATCTGCTAGAACATAGCAGCTCCTGAATGAACACACCCCGGGGTGACAGACATCCCCGGGGCTCCCCGGCAGCACACACGTACCAGGCCTGACCCGAGGGCAGGGCCTTCCTTCTCTCCCCTGAACTTGGCACTTGTCACCCACGTGATGCTGAGAGTTTGCTCCTCCTTGGGCCTCGTGGGAGGAGGCGAGAAGGCGAATTGCCAAGGTCTGGTTCTGACGAAGATGTTTAGGAATATTATTCCAAACAAAGGTGTGCGTATGTGTGTGTGCGCGTGTGCACATGCATGTGGTGTGTTGGGCACTTTGGGGACCAGTGAATATGAAAGTACTCACAGAGGTGCCTGGCTGGCTCAGTCGGTTGAGTGCCTGACTCTTGAAAATACTCAGGTCATGATCTCACAGTTCACAATGGGAGGTTCGAGCCCTGCATTGAGCTCCGCCCTGACAGCTCGGTGCCTGCGTGGGATTCTCTCCCTCTCGTTGCCCCTCCCTCACTCATGCTCTCTCTCAAAATAAATTAAAAAAAAAAACTGAAAAAAAATCACTTATACCAGGAGCTCCTTCAGGCGAAAAGACCGTTTTTAAAACCCAGCTCGTCCCGCAGAAGGATGCTCGCTGTGTTCACAGGTTGGGCGTCTAATAAGAAAGGACGGGACACACCTCATGAGAACCTGGCTGCTGATAAAAAATACAAAATCCTTAACAAAATATCAACAAACAAAGTTCGACAATACATAGAAAGAAGCATACACCAGGGCCAAGTGGGGTTTATTCCGAGGGTGCAGAAACGGCTCCATATTTGAAAATCAGTCAAGGAAATCTGTCAAAGAAAAGCTGAAGAAGAAATACCATATGAACCTCTGCATCTGATAAAGTCAGCGCCTGCCCCTGAGAACTGCCAGAGGTGTAGGGATAGAGACTCACGTTCTCCACAAAAGCCTACGGCTAACTTCATGCCTTCATGCGAAACTGGAAGCTTTTCCCCTTGAGATCAGGAACAAGCCGGGATGTCTCCTCTCACCACTCTTATTCGGCGCAGTGCCGGAAATCCTAGCCAACGTTGACACAGGAAGAAAAGGCAAGAAAAGACATACAGAAAGGAAGAACTAGAACTGTCCCGATTTGCAGATGGCGTGATTGTCCACACAGAAAATCTCATGCAATCTATTAAAAAAACCTTCTAGAGCTAGTGAATGAGTTCGGCAAGGTCGGAGGACACAAGATAAATGTATAGAAATGAATCGGATTGCCACCTATGAGTAACGAACACATGGACACTGAAGTAAAAGCTGCAGTGCCATTTGCAATTGCCCCCAAAGTGAAACAGTTCACTGTAAACCTGACAAATCACGTTAGGCTCATGACTTGCATGCTCAGAACTATGTGGTGCTGATGGAAGAAATCGGAGAAGGACTCAATAGTGGAAAATCATACCATGTTCATGGACAGGAAGACTCAAGGAAGGAGGTCACTTCCCAAACCGATATAGAAGGTGAACAGAATTCTTATCAACATCCAGCAAAATATTTGCATGCATAGATAAGCGTCTTCTAAAACGCATATGTGAAGGTAAGGGAACTAGCGAGACCTAAAGCAGTGTAGAAAAAGAAGAATAAAGTGAGAGGAAGCAGTCTGATTATAAGACTGACTATGTAGCTGGTATCGTCAAGACTGTGTGTCATCAGTGGAGGGACGGATACATAGATTTTTCTGCGAATAGATTCCCAGGAATATGCCCAGCTGATTTTTGATAAAGGTGCTGCTCAGTAGAGGAGGAATAGCGTTTTCCAACAAATTGTACTGGAACAATGGGACGTGCATAGCCTAGAGCAAACAAACAAACAAGAACCTTAACATTAGGTCTCATATCTAATGCCAAATCAACTCGAAATGTGTTACATAATTGCATGTAAAATGAAACACTGGAAAAGCTTTTAGGAGAAAAAAGTAAATAGAAATTATTCAAGACGTGGGACCAGGCAGAAAGCTCTCAGCCTTGTCACCAAAATCATAATGCATAAAAGGGGAAAAAACTAATACATTAGATCTCATCAAGAGTTTATAATTATCTCCGTGAAAGACTCTTCTAAGAGGGCGAAACGACACACTACGGAGTGGGAGAGCGTGTTTACAAGCCGTACACCAGACGAAGGGCTGGTATCCGAAAAACATACGCACCTCTCAAAACGCAACAGTAAAAAAGTTGAACAATCCAATCAGAAACAGGTGAATGCCTTGAAGGGCCGTCTCATCAAAGAGGAGAGTCAGGGGGTCGAGAAGCATGTGGAAAGACGGTCGATGTCCCTTCTCATCTGTGAGGATGGCTAAAATAAAAACTACTGACAACACCAAACGCTGGCAAGGACGTAGAGGAACCGGGTCCCTCGCACACTGCCGCTGGGAAGGTAGGGTGGGACAGCTGCTCGAGAGAGCAATTTGACGGCTTCTGACAAAGTTAAAACATGCGACCGCCGTGTGGTTGAGCTTTTCACTCCTGGGCCGTGGCGCCAGAGAGGCGCGGACGGGTTCCCCCAGAGATCTGCACACACATGTTACAGCAGCTTTATTTGTAAGAGCCTCAGCTTGGAAACAACCCAGATGCCCTTCGGTGGGTGAATGGCTTAGCAAACTGGGGTGCATTCACGCCGTGGAACGGCGCCCAGCAACAACACTGAAAGAACTACCGATACGGCCAACAACCGGCAGGGATCCATGGGAATGACGCTAAGTGAACAAGCCAGGTCTAGAAGCCTACGTGCAATATGGCGGCTCCACAGCAGACTTCGGACGGTGATGTCACAGACGACGGGGCGGCCATTGCCAGGGTGCGAGCGAGGGCAGGGCATCGGAGGGGACCCAGTGTGGCTCCGTTAGGGCAGCACGAGGGATCTTCGTGGTGGTGGGAAGCTTTTCATCTTGATTGCATCGATGCCAGTATCCTGCTCCTGTCTCCGTGCCCTGGTTTCGTAAGATGTTACCGCCAGGAGGCCGGGTGAGGGCTGCAGGAGCTCTCCGTTTCGCGGATTACGGTTCTTGTGAAAATCTACAATTAACTTACAATAAAAATTTAATTAAAAAACGAATATTCTCTACTTATCTGCCAGAGATGGGCATCTGATCGTTTGGGGTGTGTGTGTAACGTTTAGGCACCACGAGTTTGGACTGAATGACGGTCGGGGACTGTGGACGTGGGGAGAGGGGCAAAAACATTGCTTTATGAAAGCGGCCGCGTTGTTCTGCCGCGTTCTGTGGAATGCAAACTAGAGCAGCGTCTGAATGTGCGGTGTGGCTAATGTGATGAGATCCATCATCAGTGACAGTAATAAATGACCTGGCGCATAATTATCGGATAAGAGG
This sequence comes from Paguma larvata, assembly GCA_030068075.1. Classification (NCBI taxonomy): domain Eukaryota; kingdom Metazoa; phylum Chordata; class Mammalia; order Carnivora; family Viverridae; genus Paguma; species Paguma larvata. The sequence continues at coordinate 2,744,831 of CM057833.1, forward strand.
AGCTGTCCAGATCCTTCTACAAATCAGGTCAGCTCTGAAAATAGAGCAGCCTTTTTGGGGACAGTCCCACTTTCCAGCCCTGGCACCTAGGGTGGCTTCAAGACCACGCTCCGAGGACTTGGAGTCAAACGCAGAAACAGTTGGCTTCTTGTTTCCAGTTCAGTAAGACGTGAGCCTCAAGTCGGTGAAGGCGGAGCCCCGGGCTGCGGCTCTGCTGTTTTCATTTCCTTTCGGTCTCTACGATAAAAGTGCTGCAGCGTGTCGGGCAGGTCCGTGTGTGTGTGTGTACACGCGGGAAGGCGTGTGCACACGTGTGTATGCGTGCGCTCTGTAAATGCTTGTAGACTGGAAAGCTTGGCATCGTTCCTAAAGCTCAGTCTTGGATTCGGTCGCGAGCTTCTGGGGCTCCACGGGCCGGACTTGCTGGTTCTCTTTCCCTCCATTCAGGTCTGGCTAGGAAGCGCCGGGCCATTGTAGTTCCAGATCTTCTCACAAGCCTGGCTTTGTGCCAGGTGACCCAGCCGACCCACCTCCTCTCGGCCCGTTCTCAGGATCTTCGTGATGACCCTGCCGGGCGGGTATTGTTGCCCATACCTTACAAAGGAGGAAATGGAAGCTCAGAGAGGTGAAGTGATTTGTCTAAGGTCACGCCGCTAGCTAGCCGGAGAGCTCTGATTTTTTTTTTTTTTTAAGTTTATTGATTTACTTTTGAAAGAGAGAGAGTGAGCTGGGGAGGGGCAGAGGGAGGGAGAGAGACAGAGAATCGCAAGCAGGCTTTACACTGCCAGCGCAGAGCCCTGCGTGGGGCTCAGATTCATGAACCGTGAGATCAGGATGCAGGCCAAAATCTAGAGTTGGACGCTCAACCGACTGAGCCAGCCAGGCGCCCCGAGAGCTGAGATTTGAACCCAGGTTTCATGGACTCCTGGGTCTATTTGTGCTCTTACCTCTGCCCCTTAGGGCTCCCAGGTTTTATATAAAATCCACCTCTCTCACTCCTTCGGTTAAGGTACACATTGCCCATTTGGGAGAAACAAAAACAAAACCCGAAACAAACAAACCAACAAACGACAACAAACAGAGCCGGCGGGACCCACCTGCTGTGATGGCACTGTTAGGATCCAGTCCCCGCGGCCAGCTGATGGAGGGATCACACACCCTTCCAGCAAACCAGACTTTTAGGTAGAAGTTTTCTGGTCTAAACGAGGGACTATTCGGTAGCAAAGAATTGACGAGATGTCACGAAGGGATGCAAACATGTCTGTGACACAGATACTGCTCTTCAGCCTACTTAGTAATTAAAAAAAATATGTCAGCAACTCCACGGAGTTCCCTCATGAGAGCGCTTGTGAAATTATACCGCGGAAATTAATGAATGGCCATGTTGACCAGGGTGGGTTCGCGTGACACAAGTCTGGGCAGAAGGATTGTCTCCCGCGCGCATGCGTGTGCGTGCTTATTTATTGGATGGAGTATAATTTACACCTCGTAACATTCACCCATTTTAAGCGTACGACCCAATGATTTTTAGTAAATTTGCTGTGTGTACAACCCTGTCCGTCGCCCCCATAGGACCCCCGGTTCTGTGTACAGTCAGTCCCCACTTCTACCCTCAGACTCACGCAACCGCCGATCCGATTTTGGTCTCCGTGGATTTGCCTGTTCTGGGCGTTTCAAAGGTGGAATCCTACCACGTGCCATCGCTCGCTTGGCTTTCTTCCCTTGGCCTCATGTCCCCGAGGATTCTGTGGGTTGTTGCGTCCTTCGTTCTCTGTGTTCTTTCTGAGCAGCACTCCGTTTTCGGACTTACCCCCGTAGGTTTGTCCACTGGCTGGTTAACGGGCACTTGGCGTCTTTCTTCTTTGAGGCTCGTACGAATCGTGCAGCTGTGAACGCTGCACTCACGTCCCCGTGAGCACAGATGGAAAGGCTTTTTTTTTGGCGGGGGGGCAGTCGGAGAGGCCCCTGACATTACCAAGTTGCTGGAAATGCCCCGAGCAGGGGTCCAGGAGTCTAGCCCTGGGTTTGTATCTGCTTCCTTCTCTTCGCCCTAAAGGAAGAGCCGACTGCACACAAGCCATCGTTTATTTGTTCATTTTTCATTTGATAAACATTTATTGCGTGTCCACGGTGTCCGGCAGTGGTGCTGCATCTTGGAGAGATAAAGAGGAAGGAAGCTTGGGGCAGAGATGCCATGAAGGGGAACATTCAGCTCATTAGAAGGGCTCCCGGCTCGGGGCTCCTGGGGGGCTCAGGCGGTCACGCGTCTGACTCCTGGTTTCGGCTCAAGTCATGATCTCCTGGTTCGTGGGTTTGAGCCCTACACTGGGCTCTGTACTGACGGTGTGGAGGCTGTTTGGGATTCTCTCTCTCTCTCTCTCTCTCTCTCTACCCCTCCCCTGCTCATGCTTTCTCTCTCTCTTTCTCTCAAAATAAATGAATAAACATTAAAAAAAAAAAAAAAGAAGAAGGGCTCCTGGCTGAGCTGGGCATGGTCCCCCAGGGCCGGAGGAGGGCAGTTGTGGCCTGGGCCTGGAGGACAGGGGGCCGACAGGTGGTCTGGCAGGATGTCCCCCAGCCTCTGAGCCTTCCCTGCTGCGTGAGGGGGGCAGGGCCCTTGGGCCCTTCCATGGGCCTAAAGGAGGCAGCTGTGTTTATCTGGGATCACGGGCTCCCTTCCGGCGGGACAGTGGTGCACGTTTAGGGGAGTCCACTCCCAGGGAGTACCTTCTAGCAAAGGGCTTTAGAGCATCTTTGTAGATGCAGGAGGCCGTGCCGGTCCGTAAGCACAGGCCAGCGTTCGCGGGAAGCCTCCCTGGGGTTTGAGGTTAAACCGAGTTGTAGGTGCCGCGTGCGTGTTCCAAGGTGGGGTTAGTTGCGGGGGAGCTGGGAGCTTTGAAGAACCTGATCGGATGAAAGGAAAAAGTGGAGTTTACTATCACACGAGGAGACGGTACGTTTACCGTTTATCCTGAGCCTGTGTTTTGGGCAGGGGGGCATGAGGAGGGTGGGGTCCCGGCATCCCTCCCGGGCTGGTCTCTCAGGCATGGGCAAGAGTCATGGCCCTGGCCCTTCAGGGTCTCCGTTCCCAGATGCCGGCCTAACAGCTGGTGTCAAAGCCGGGGCTTCCCAGGCCTGGGGTGGGCGGGCGAGGAGACCCCCCACTCTGGGAACCAGTGCCGATTGGTGGTTACTTCCTCGAGCTCCGAGTTGAGGAGGATTCTGCCTTCTCCTGAGGCCTGGAGAGAAGGCGTGTCCGTCGACCGGTTGTCACATCTGCGCTGTGTCAGAGAGCTGCCCGCCCTCCCAGGAGGACCGAAGACAGAGCTCGTGCGCGGTGGTGGGCTGGACGCCCTCACGGAGGCGCGTGCATGTTAGTCCGTGCTTGTGATTACAGCGTTCCAGGCACGGTCCTGACACTTGCCCCGTCTCACCATGTCCTTCCGACACGGCTGTGACAGCGAGCGAGTTGGCTCGGAGAGGTTGAGCGGTCTGTCCGAGCCACACGACAAGGAAACGGCAGAGACGGGACTCGTGCCCAGGCTTCGGACCCTGCCGCTTGTCCTCCACCCCCTCGCGTCCTGCTCTCACCATTCTAGAAGGCAGTGCACGGGTGTCGGTTGCATTTAAGGCACGTGACATCCACCAGGCCCGGGCAGGCAGCAAAGCGTGGGCTTCGAGCCCGGCATCGAAGGCTAGCATCCTTCCTCCCTGGCTCCACGTGGGACACACGAGGCTGCCCGGGACAGGGAGATGAAAATGGCACGTCCTGACCTTGGCGTATCTGAGCCTGGTGGGGAAGGTGAAGGCTGCGAGTGTGCCCTTGTGGCAGCAGAAGCCCATCCATGTGGTTTCCGGGGGCGGGGGGGGCAGCGTCCCCAAAGCCGGACCTTCCTGGGGACCAGCGGGTGGCCACGGAGGAATGAACGCAGCCGGTCGGTTCTGCCCTGCGGGTGGCCGCAGAGCCCCCAGACAGCGCTCTCCTGCTGGAGGTGGGCCGGGAGCACTGTCCTCTTGCAGGCCAAGGGCCAAGGACGGCCCCTGGGAGGTAACTGGCGATTTGGGGGGGGGTGGAGAGCGGGTCAAATCTGCGCCTGCTTCTGTTTCTTTAGGAAGACCTTTGCAGACACTCCGCGTGGCTCCGATGTGCTCCGGCCCCGGGCATCTAAATAGCGTCTAAATAGCGTAGCTCGCCTCTCCTGGGAGTCCGGCCCCCCTGGTCCAAAATAAACCTCCTGCTAGGGATTCAATCTCCCAGATCGTTGCAAAAAGCCATCTTAGCAAAGGTGGAGCAATGACCCGGGGACGGCTGCTGGGCTTCAGGGACATGCAACTACTCTTTTCCAAAACCCACTTTCCTAAAACAGAATCAGCTCCCAGGCAGACGCATCCTACCTCGCGTGCCGCCAGGCCAGCCTCGCGGCAACAGCCTCAGCCTCCGGACCGGCCGAAAGCCGTGTCCCGGCACTTGGCGAGGAGTTCGTAAGAAGGAGGCAGGGAAGAGCCCACCGGGAGTTCGCTTCCCCCCACCCCCCTGCCCCCTCTTTTCCGTAACGAGAAAATGCAGGACTGGTACCCAGATGCTGAAAAAAGCTGTACTTCCTGCCGGGGGACATGGTGGCTTTCAGAACGCAAGGATCCTTTAGGGAGCCAATTATGCAAGACGCGAGTAAGCATGTTTATTTTTATGGCATCGCGTTTCCAAACCCCAGAAAATGTTGATGGAGCGGCCCCGCTGGGCGCCCGGGTGCCCCCGGCGCTGTGGTATTACACCCTGCAGGTTTGCAGGGCGCGGCGGCAGCTCCCAGCTACAGCTCCGCACCGGGCGCGCCACCCCGGAGGTGTCTTTCAGCCCCCGCGGACACAGCCTGCTCCTTCCCTCAGCATCTTTCGGGCTGATTTGATTCCCTTCACGGAAGCCCGATGCTCAGAAACCCGGAGCCCCAGGCTTACTCCGATGGTGTGTCTTCCTCAGGGCGTCACGTCCGGGGTGACAGCGGAGACCGCTTCAGGGCTGTGGTTTTGTAGTGCCAGCCACCGGGTGGTCACCAGGACTGCAGCCTCGGCTGGCTCTGGGCCTGGCGGGGCCCGGGAAGGCTCCCTCCTGATGCCTCCGTTAGGCAGACAGAGACCGAGCGCCCCTCACGCGCAGGTGCCGTGCTGGGCACGGCACAGGAGAACCCTACCCTGGTCTGGTGGGAACGTTTAAGGGGAGCGGGGGCAGAGGCACAGTGACATTTCAGGAGCCAAGAGGAAGAAGCGTGTAGCTCTACCTGGAGCAATTAGGAAGGCTTCCTGGAGGAAGCGATGCTTGACTCCCATCCGAGGGACGAGCAGAAGGAAGGAAGTGGGCCCAGGAAGGAAGGTGCGCCAGGCAGAGGCAGCACTTCTCATGCCTGTGCCTCACAGGGGCGCCGAGGGCCCCGGCGGTCGAGTGACTCGCTGACGCCCCACCTCCTGGCTCGGGGGGCCCAGGTGCGAGGTGCCGGTGGAGCAGGTGCGTCTGGGTCAGGATGCAGGCTTTGCACAGCTGAGCAGGACGTGCACGTGGGGCACCAGAGGGAGGAGCCCCGACGGGCCCGAATCCAGATCGGGGCTCAGGGTTCCCTCCCCTGGCTGGGAGCCTCGGGAGTCCTGGGGGAGCACCGCTCCGTCACCCCGGTGTGTTCAGGGGGAAGGGGGGTGACAGCAGCCGCAGAGAGACCTCCGGGGAGCCCCCCACCCCGAGCGGAGCCTTCGGTCCCCTGCCAGCCCCCGTGGGAACCCGGGGAGACCCCAGATGGGGAGGGGCTCGGGCGGGAAGACAGCCTGGACGGGCCCCTCAGTGGGAGGCGTGGCTGCCCGGTGACTGGGCTGTTCCGCTCGGAATCCCTCAGGGAAAGTGCAGGCGTGTGACCGCACGGGACAGTGCGCGACTTGCTTCAGCCACCCCACCTTTCTTTCTGTCCCTGTCTCGGCATTTTTCCACCCTCAGAGGCCCCTCCCGCCCTCCCCTTGGAGAAGCCCACCCCCACTCATCCTGCCCACATTCGCTCGCATTTCGGGAAAGGCCCCCGAGGTGCGAGGTGACCGAGCAATAGCACGGGTCCATACGGAAGGGTCGCGCAGGAGAGGGGAGACTCGGGGGGGTTTGCGTCCTCTCCAGCAGTGTGCTCAGGGCGGGTCCAAACCTGTGTGGCAGTGGAGCTGTGTGTGTGCACGTGTGTGCGCGTGCGCTCGTGTGCACGTGTATGTGTGCGTCTGTGGAGTGTGTGTCTATGTGTGTGTCAGTGTGTGGAGTGTGTGTCCACGTGTTTGGAGTACGTGTGTGTGGAGCATGTGTGTCTGTGTGTGTGTTGTGGAGTGTGCGTGTCTGTATCTGTGTGTGCTGTGGAGTGTGTGTGTGTGTCCGTGTGTGTCCGTGTGTGTGCTGTGGTGCCCAGTGGCGCGTCAGTGGGCTTGCGAATCACCAATGGATATAGGTGCCCTGTCCATCCGTCAGCAGCCGAGCAGTTCAGAACCTTCATTAACGAAATCTCTCGATAGCCCTCCAAGGTCAGGACATGCCATTAGCCTTATTCACAGATGGGTAAACTGAGGCACTGCAGGGGTCAGCAGTTTTCCCAGGCCACACAGGGTCAGCAGAGTGGCACCCAAGGACTCCCAGCGGAACTCGACTGGGCCCCTGCGTGGCCAGCTGTGGTCCTGGGCGGGGACACCTAGGGAGCACGGGCACGCTGTTCCCGTGTCCTGTGTGCCGTGCCTGCTCGGGCACCCCAGCCTGGGAGACAGGCGGGGTCCAGGTGGATGTCCCGGGGGGAACCTCTCTGGTGGGCGTTCTTGCTGGGCTCTGCCTGAACTTTATTAGCCTTCACTTATTTTTCAGTGACAGAAGTCCAGGGGAGCAGGGAGAGACAACGGGGAGGGTGGGCTTCCCGCCTACCCCTCCGTGATCTCCTGCGGCCCCTCCCATCAGTCTGAGCCCCGCCCCTCTTGTGTAGGAATTCAAGGGTCCTACTGAGTCACAGGGGATGGAATTCATGTCGGTGACCACAGAGCATATTTGGATTTCACAGGAGGAACCCAGACTCAGCCAACAGGAGGAACCCAGACTCAGCCAACAGGAGAGATCAGACTCAGCTAATAGGAGGGACCCAGGCTTAGCCAACAGGAGGGACTCAGACTCAGCCAACAGGAGGGATCAGACTCAGCTAACAGGAGGGACCCAGACTCAGCCAATTAAAAAAAATTTTTTATGGAGATGAAATTCGCATAACATGAAATTAACCATTTTAAGGTGTACACTTCGGTGACATTTAATTCGTATACGGTGTTGTACTGCCGTCACCACGGGCTGGTTCCAGAATATTTTCGTCTTCCCACAGGCAGCCCGGTGTCCATTAGCTTTTGTTCTCCACTCCCCTGGCAGCCACCAGTCTGCCTTCTGTCTCCGGATTTGCCTGCTCTGGACACTTCCCGTCCGTGGGAGCAGCGCCGTGTGACCTTTCCTGTCTGGCTCCCTTCCCGCCACGTCCCGCTTCGAGGCGCGCCCGCACTGCAGTGTGTAGTCACGTTTCCTCCCTTTTAATGGCTGAATACTAGTCCCTCGTGTGGGTGGACCGCATTTCGTCTTCCGCTCGTGCCCCGGGGCACACGTGGGTTGTTTTGACCTCTCGGCCGCCGTGCGCCGGGGTCCGTTTCCGTCGTGGATTTCAGGTCTCCGGGTGCCTGCCTCTGGCACTTCTGAAACACGGGCTTATCCACAGCTGCACGCCGGCGTGGCCTCGGGCGGTGCCCTCGCTCCCTCCCAGCCTCAGTTTCCTCCTCCGAAGGATGGGGCGTGGGGGTGTCGCGCCGCCCGGGGCCACGGCCGGCCCAGCCCCCCACGCCGTCACAGAGCAGACGGGCCCCTGCTTCTCCTGTGGGCCGGGCGCCGGGGAGCCGGGCAAGGAGCAGCTGTTCTGTCTTTCCTCCTAACACGTCCCCGGGGAGGAGGCTCGGGTGAGAAGCCACACTTTTTATAAGCTCTACACTAAAGAGGGATTATGAGCCATTTTGGGAATGGATTAAAGCAATTGCTCCTGGGATGAATCTTACTCTCGGTGACTTTTGCGTCCCCTCTTCCCGGACCTCAAAGCTGAGCTGGATGGTCTATTGAAAAGTACCTGAGCCAACGTTTATCCTTTTAGCCGGATACCAGCCCGGACCCTGCAGGAAGGCAGGACCTCTGCGACCCAGCCACGGGCCATGAACTTGGAGCTTCTCCCATGACGACCTGGCTTGTTGAGCCTGTCGCTTTTCATTGAGAGCAGCGTCTTGCTGGCACAGAATCATGCTGCCGCCGGCTCCCGGGCAGCCGCTGCCCCCCCGCCCCGCCCCGTTCTAGCACCCGGTCTCCGCACGAGGCCTCCCCGCCAGCCTCATCCCTCCTGGGTCTCCTGCCCCAAGAGCCCGTCGGGTCACTGTTCAGGAAGTCGCGTGAAACCGGGAGCAGACCCGAATGAATTGGAACGCGCGGTTTTCCGGAATGCTCTTTTGCCTTCTCCCTTGTCGGAGGCGGGTGGTGGGGTAAAGTGAGCGGCCACAGACTCCGTCCATACCGGGGATTTAAGGTTCTGGACACGATCCCCGAAGGGACGTCCCGGCGCGCGGAGCATCCGAGAGCGTCACTGCTGCTCTGTGGCCACGACGGGAATAGTAACACTTGCTGGCGTTTACAGCGTGCGGCACACTCCCCAGACATGGTTTCCGCTGTCCTTCACGGCGGCGAGCAGACTCGGGGTGATGTCGCTCACTTCGTGTAGGAGAAGAAACCGAGGACCAAAGTCTAGGAATGATCCCAGTATTGACGTTACAAGGAGGGTCTTCCTGAAAGCGACAGTAGCAGGGCACTGTGACAGGGACTTGGGGCATGTCTTGTAGTGTGTGTATATATACCCCCCCCCCCTCGCCCCCATCTGGAGCCTGGGTCTCCCATCTGACAGGCTCAGGACGTCCTGACGTCCTGAGCCCCAGTCGGGGAGTGAGGAGGGGGGAACGTCTCCGGGGTCCCGCTGTCCTTTCCGGCCACCTCTCCCGGGCTGCGCCCCATCACGTCCATCACAGGACGATGGCATGTGACATGGAAACCTCGTTAGCTGTGCCTCTAATCCGAAAGATATTGGCCCATTATTTTTCCTGCTTTTGTAGATGCAGAGACTGAACAAAATTGAATCCCTGGGTACCCAGAAAATGTAATTAATGGGAACACAGCGTTTCACGGGGAGGCTGGTTAGAGCCCCCTTTCGCTGTGACAAATCTAGCCAGAGTCCCGCGGTGCGGGCCTCCCTGCGCTCAGGTGCCGGCGAAGGGCGGAGACTTCCCGGAGTGAGCGCCCTCGTGAGCCGCGCTCTCCCCGCTTCGGTGAGCTCCTCGCAGCCCCCTCGCCCTCCGTCCCGGAGGTTGCTGTGGGCTTGGGCGCAGCGGGTCTCAGCATCCGGGCTGCGCGTGGACAGCGTTGCGATGCGCGCGTTGAGGCTTAGCAGCCAGGCGTCTCCTGGGCTGTGGATTTTTACGGGGCGTGTCCCGGGGCGGGTGCACGTCGTGCTGGGTGGACAGGAGCCGGGGGTCACACGGGCCTGCCACAGCTGCCGGCGTCACTGAGGTTATCGGACCCCAGTCACTGCGACCTCCGGGGACATCAAGTAGAAACAAAACAGCCAAACCCCCAGGAGCCTCAGGGGGCCACACTCAGCCGGCTGGTTTTGTCTTGGGCACGTTCCAGAGGGAAGACTGTCTCTACCAGCCTTGCCCGTGTGATGTTGGGAGACGGGGGGTTTCTGCTGGGGACCCTGCGCCGTGCTCCCAAACGACGATGCGGTTCCAGCCTCACGGTCCGGGGGCTGGAGCCCAGAGTGGACCTTTTCCAGCTGTCCCCAGCGTCATTTCCAGGGATGGGGTCGCATCTGTCTGGTGCACACGGTGTCCCTTTCTCACGGGGGACGCGGGGGACACTGTGAACCCCAAGCAGCCCTTCCCCTAGTCCCTGCGCTGCGACTACGGTGGGACGCCACATCCTGACCACGTCGCCTGACACACACACAGGGGCTTAAGCACGAGTAACCAAGGTCGCTAATCAGTTAATCCTAAAATAGGGAGATTATCCCAGATTAAGCCGGGGGCTCAATGTGCCCTTCAACCCAGAGACAAAAAGAAGGAAGGACAGAGGCAGGGGTGGGGCAGAGAGGGCGGGAACGCAAGAAGGATGTGGTGTGTCTCGCAGGGCAGAGGACCACGGAGACAGGGCCTTGGTCCCGCAGCCCGGAGGGACGGGGGTCCGTGTCCCCGGGGTCTCCAGGAGGGGACGCGGCCCAGCGGGGCCCCGATGTGAATTGCGTGACCCCGAATGGAGGACCGGCCACGCCCCGCCGCACTCTGACCGCACACTGAGCTGGGGAGCGGGTGCTGCTTGAAGCTACCAAGTCCGTGGCCTCTGTTACGTGGCAGTAGGTGGCCATTAAGAGTAAATTACTTGGTGAGATGCCCTGGCTTCGACTTTTCTCCCCGCCTCCCTCCCCCTCCGTTCCTCCCTCCCTCTCTGCACACTTTATATTCCGGCCGTGGGGGGTCCACGAGACCTGTCGGCCCCGCGGGCCGTGGACACCCAGAGGTAGCCGGCATCCGTCCCGGCTCACCGTCTCCGGGCGGACCCATCCGGGTGTGAGTTCTGGCCCAGCCTCCCGCTCCGTCGTCGACGGAGCGAGCTCACCGCTGGCATCTGGGACGCGTGACTCCTCTTTCCTGCTCCGTCCAGGCCTTTATCGGAATTCCTGACCGAGGGCATCGTGGGCAGGAGCAGAAGATTCGAGATCCCTGTGGAACGTGCCCCACCGCATCGTCCCCAGACGGGGCTGCCGGATAAAACGTAGGATGCCCAGTGACCTTAATTTACGCCTGGTTTTTACCTAGTTCCAGGCAAACGACGAATATTTTTTTTTGGTGTAAGTGCGTCCCCACCACTGCGTGGGATATTCTTACACTAAAAAGAAATAAATAAATCAAAAGAAAAGAAAGAAAAAGCTGTTGTTTCCCCGAAATGCCACGCAGCTGGGCAGCTGGTACTTTTCTTTGCTCAGTCTGGCTGCTCCGTTCCCAGGGGCTGCAAACCGGCCCGGAGGCTGGGTTCGAGCACCGGGCGCCAGATAGGGAGAGAGCACTGGAGCCGGGCTTCCAGGGAGCTTTGGGTGTTAGTAACCATTCTCAAGGTCAGGGGCCAGCAAGCAGTGGTTCCAGGGGCAAATCTCACGGCCTGGTTTTATAAAGTTTTATTGGCACAGGGCCACACATGCCCGTTTGCGCGTTGTCTGTGAGTGTTTTTGTGCTGCCGAAGACGGAGCTGAGGGGTCGTGACAGAGACCCCAGGCAAGCGGCAGAGCCTAAAACACTCGCTCTCTGGGCCTTTCTGGAAAGAGTTGGCCCGTCCCCGCCGCACCGTCGGAGGTTAGCAGGAAAGCGACGGTACTGGGGTCACCGAGGGAAGGACTCGGGTCAGACGCGAGGGACCCCTTCTGACCCGGAGGGCCCGGCCTTCTGGTGCGGCGGGCAGAGGCTCCCGGGACCCCGCTCCTGGGGCCCTGCTTCCATGGGAGGCCCTCGGAGTTCCCATCCTGACGGCTCCGGGACGGGGCGGAGGGAGCTGCCTCCACTCTTCTCTGCCTCCCCGCCTCCGTATTTCGGGGTCTCTGGCGGAAAGTTCTATGCCAACAAAAGCCTCGCTTCATCTGTGTCCTCCTATTTCTGTCTCGGTGCGTACTTCTGTTCCTTCTCGGCATCAGCGTTTTCAGACACAGGTTGTGCTCAGGGCGTGAATCACGGCGCCGTGTGGCCGCGGAGAGGCTGGCTCGGGCGCCAGCTGGAGCATCTCCCCGCAGGCGGGAGAACGCTCTTCCTTCACCGTGAGGCCCAGGGGTCAGGGCTGGAAGGAGGGGACAGGACCCGCACACAGCCCGCGCACACCTCCCCAGGGCCACGGCTCCCTTCCCAGCCCCCCCGGGGGGCCAGCACTGGGAGCGTGCCTCTGTGAGGTCAGAGGGAGCCATCCCCGGGGGTACCCTCGCTCTGATGTCCTCTCCAGTGTTTGTGGGGGGGGGGTCCCAGGGACCACTCCACTTCTGACACCAGCTGCAGCACTTGGGGTCCCCAGTCATTTGCTAGAAGGGCTCACAGAACTCACAAAAGCCCTTCTGCTCACAGTTGGGGTTTCTTACAGGGAAGGGACAGGTTAGAACCAGTGAAGGGAAGAGATGCACGCGCCCAGGAAGGGGCCAGGCTTCCGGTCGCCCTCTCCGCGTGAGGCAGGACCTTGCTCTCCTGGTGACATTGTGTGACGGGGCACGGGAGCGCCGCCCACAGGGAAGCTCCCCGGAGTCTTGGTGTCCAAGGTCTCTCCTGCAGCTCGCTCACATGTGTTGAGGTGACTGCCCACAGGGCTGACCTCCATCTCAGCCCCTGGGGAGGCCGAGCAGATGCCACGCGACCCAGAGCCCCCACCGTCAGTCCCGCCGCTAGACTGTTTGGTGGCCAAGGCCCCCAGGAAAATACAGACACTCTTCTTAGGCGGGACCTTCAGGGGCCTGGGGACAGCTCCCCGCGGCTGGGGGCAAAGTCGGGCCGGTTCGGGCAAAGGTTAAATTCCCTGCGACCCAAGATGCCTGACCCCCCGGGGCTGGGCTCTGTGTCATCCTACTCTCGATGACGCTGTTGCCGAAGCCGGCGGAACGCTGGCCCAAAGGCCTTCTGGGCAGGCACATGGGAGGGAGTAGAGAGAAGTCTCTCCGTTAATCAGCAGGACATCCCCGGGGCGTTCGTGGCATCCCGGCCACTTTCCCACCAGGACCCAGACACGTGCACCGAGAGGGAGTCCGCCCCGTGGCTCCCAGCTTCCGTGTCCTCACGTGGGGACGGCCAGCCCCCGGGCCTCCCACGGCGCCGCCCCTGCTGCGGCCTTTGGACATTCGGCGTGTTTCAGGAGAGATGCTTTTCTGGGTCCTTCTGGTGGCCGCGGGATCAGTGGGCCCCGTGTGTTTGCCTCCTCGTTTCATTTTTGGTGCCTCTGTATTCGTCACGCTCCTTCAATTTCCTCAGCTCCTGTGCACTTGCTCGGTTTTTTTTTTTCTTCCTTTTTTTTTTTTTTTAAACCAGTTCCAAAAAAAGATGATTTGTGAGAAGGCAGTAGAAACCGAGCTTATTTACAACAAATCCGAACTTTGGCCAAGGATTCCAGAAGAGGCCGGTGGCTTCTGGAAGGTGCCTGGTTGTGTCATCGTCACACGAAGCTGGGGTCCCACTGGCTGGGTTAGACCCTGCCCCCTGCTGCTGTCCTTCTGGGTCCCCGAAGTCCACGTCTACACGGCACTTCTCAGAGGCAGTAAAGCCAGTGCTGCCCGAGGGACTCCGTGGAGTCCGCTTTCAAGCGACACGCATGTACGAGAGGGAGGAGGGACGTGGTTCCTTGGAAAATCCAGCCCACGGTGCACCTGGGTGCCGATCTAGGGGCAGGAGCAGCTGGGCTGGTGAGGGACACCAAGGGTGGATGGGTCCCCCCTCATCCGGCGTCCAAGCTTTGGGGCAGCGTGGCCCTCAAACGGGGCTTCTCTCCCAGCGTCGGCATCAAGGGAGCAGCAAAAAACGGTAACGTGAGAGTTTCAGTCTCTAGATTATTATCAGGTTTGCTGTGAAGGCAAAATAAACGCGTGGTATTGGCTCCAGGAGTTAAAAAGAAAAATACCGCCGAAGCACTACTATCAGTTGACGTGGGTAGAAGCCTGGGCGTCCCCCGAGCCCTGGGGTGGAAGGGAGTGTGGCAAAGGAGAGTTCGGCACAGAGGAGCGAGCTTGCTTCTGTGTTCTTCCCTCATCCCGGCTTCTTTGGACTGAAGACTCCTGACCCTTCGGTGAGGGGCGCAGCTGTGGTGGCGGGCTGGACCACACCCCGGAAGCCGTGAGCTCGGGATCCCCACCCATGTCCACCACTTTCCTTCTGGCCCTGGCGAGGACGACCAGGCTGAACCCGTGTGCCACAACGAGCCACACGGAGAGAACATTCTGGAAGCAGGAACGACTCTCTCGAGTCCCCCGCTGCTCTCTGTGTTTTCCTTGGCTCATCTGTTCTCATCCCCGCAGGTCTCTGCTCCACGGTTCACCCCGGTCATCTTGGCTCAAAGGGTCTCCATCCCACCCCTCTTTGTTCGTCAGGCATTTGGGTCCATCGAAAATGGTCACGTCAACCCTCTGGATGCTTCCACTGGAACGGAGGCTCCAGGAGGGTGGGGGCTCCCCGTGGGCCGGCGTCTGGCACAGACAGGGCACGCCCCCAGTGCGTGTGTAGACAGTGTGTGTTGACCCCGCGGATGGACAGGTGGGCGATGAGGGTGGGTGATCCTGGGGACGTGTCGCGTTGGAGTTCTTTGTTCATCCAGGAGGAGAGGTGGTTCGGGGAAGTCAGGAGGATGCGAAGGCCGGGGGACTGAGGTCAGGGCCCGAAGGCCGCCCAGCCGCGTGCCTGGATCTCGGCTGCCGGCGTGCAGCGATGACACGAGCCATCTGCCGAGAGAGCGAGTCCCCCCCAGAGGAGGCGTGTAAGCCTGCCCGGGTTGAGTGACGGTGGCAGGGACGTTGCAGAGGGGACACGCTAGCGGACAGCCAGGGCGGGGTGTAATCTGTGCACACCCCCGCTTGTGGGGCTCCAAGACGTTGAGTCCTCCGACTTCGGACACCCTGCTTCCACTAATAGAGAGGCCGCCTGAGTGTGCGGCCAGCCCGCTGTGCATGCTGCTAAGATTAATTGCTTTTATTTGTAGTAAATGAGCTGTTCGGATACAGGAGGGCCTCACCGGGAACTGGCCGGCGGCCTCCCCTCCTCCTCCCACAGCAGGCTCTCACCCTCCCTTGGCCTGCTCTGCGGAGCCAAGCAGAAGACAGAGAGGGGAGGACGCAGGGAAGGAAGGATTTAAAAGAAAAAAAAAACAAGTAAGGTCTGAAACCAGAGCGTGCCGTTCAGGGGGTGTGAAGTCAGGGTGTGCAGGAGAGAGTCTTTTACAGCGATCAGCTGGCATTCGCACGGGCGCAAGAGTCACTTCGCAGAAAGGCTCCGAGCGAAAACGCCTTGAGGTTCGAAACAGAACGTGTGTCTGTGAGCACGTGTTCGGGTCTTTAGGAGCCGGCAGCTAAATCTAGCCCGTCAGCGATGAAAGCGGGACACTCTTCCTCTGTCCGTACTGGTCCCAGAACGAACTGTCGGTTCATGCTGGAGTGCCGATTCGTTCGTTTTAAGAAGAAATGGAAGTGTCCACATGTGTTTACAGGTAACGTGAATATAAGATACAAAGACATTTAAGTATCACGGGGAGTGGAGCACGTGTTTTCGCGCGGGGAGTGCGTCCTCTCCCTGCCGGTGGCTTGGTGAGCGTGGGTCAGCCCAGCTGGCAGGCAGGCGGTGGCTCAGGTAGACTAAGACGCCCCCCCACACACACACACACAGTAGGGGTGGCGCTGTCAGCAAACACGATGGGGTGTCCCTTCGTCCAGCACCAGGAGCCACGCTGAGTCACTCACTCTCTGATGAGTCTTCTCTGTTGCCTGAAATTCGTAGGATTCTGAGGGGTCCGGTTGGGGAAGTATGTCGATCCGTGAATCACTGAGAAAGGCGTCTGGCCACAGAACGTGTGTATCACGAGCATCTGTAACTCCGGCCCAGGACCGCGCCCTGCAGTACCGGCCAGTCTCGGAAGATGAGCGGTGTTTGTATCAGTTAGCGAGGGAGGGAGGGCTGCGTAACAATTCGTCACAAGCTCGGTGCCCTGAAACAACACATCTCCTACCTCCCTCCTGCGGGTGAGGGTCCCGCGCCTGACTTAGCTGCTTCGTGCCACACAAGGCTGCTGTCAAGGTGTCGGCTGGGTCTGGGGTCTCATCTGAGGCTGGACTGGGGAGGGATCCCCGCCAAGCCCGGGATCGCCGCAGCACATGGTTCCTCGAAGGCTGCTAGCCGAGGGCTCCGTTTCTTGCTGGCTGTTAGCTGCCGGCCCTGTGGCCTTCCCCAAGTGGTGGCTCACGACCAGGCAGCTCCCGCCCCCAGATCAGCTAGCGGGAGAGGCCCCCAGTGGGACAGGATGCTGCCGTCTTACGTGATGTTATTTCAGAAGGGGCATCACCGCCTTTGCTGTTTCCTGCCGATTCGAAGTGGGTTAGATCCCCCCACACTCCGCACGCAGGAGTGGATTCTTGAAGGTATGAACACGAAGAGGCAGGGACTGTGGGGACAATGGTCTACTTGGCAGATCGTGCTGTCACCGTCTGGGGTTTTCCGAATAACCCCTAACATTTATGGATTCCACGGGACCACGGGCCGGGTGCCCCTTCCTTGAAACATCTTATCATCCTCAGAACAGTCCAGCGACCCTGTCATCATCCCCATTTGAGAGCTGAGAAAACCAATGCGCAGGTTCAGGAACTCACCCGAGGCGGCACAGCAAGCATCTGAAACACACAGTCAGGTGTGCGGACCTTACCTGTTTCGGTCCTCAGACCAGAGCCAGGCTGCCGACTCGGACCACGTCTCTGGGAGACGGTGCTGGGCCAGGCTCCCCAGCACCCCCCCCCCCCGCCACCGTCTCGGAGGTACTCCTCTATTTCAAACACCCTGCCTCCCCGGTGCTCCCCGTCCTGCCTCCTGACACAGCCTTCTCTCGAGAGCTCTCATCGCCCTCTGACCAACGGTGCGATTTACCTGGTTATGTCTTCCTTACCCGTCTCCTTTCCCTTGGGAGTCAACTCTGTGAAGGCAATGAGTTGTATCTTGTATCCCCAGATCCTAGAACAGAGACCCCCCAAATAGTCGATGAATGAGGGGCACCTGGGTGGTTCAGTTGGTTAAGCGTCCAACTCTGGATTTCAGCTCAGGTCATGATCTCACGGTTCGTGGGTTCAACCCCCGCATTGGGCTCTGTGCTGAAAGTGTGGAACCTGCTTGAGATTTTCTCTCCCTTTCCCTTTCTGCCCCTTCCCCGATTAATCTCCTTCTCTCTCTCTCTCTCTCTCTCTCTCTGTCAAAGTAAATAAATACACTTAAAAATATTCAGTGAATGAATGAGTGATCTGGGTGTCTTAGACTCTTTGTAAGGGTCTCAGGTCATAAGTGGCCCCGGCTGATTAGTGTCCTGGGGCTGCCGTAGGGAAATACCACACACTGGGGGTTTAAAATAATGGGATTTGTTCCCTCGCAGAATTGGAGGCCAGAGGTCAAAGACCAAGGTGTCAGCAGGGCCCGGTTCCTTCTGAAGTTTCCAAGGAAGAGTCCGGCCTCGCGTGTTCTGGTTTCTGGTGGCTGCTGGCCATCCTGGGCCTGTGGCTGCGTCTCTCCACTGTCTGCCTCTGTCTCACATGGCCCTCCTCCGTCTGTGTGCATCTGCGTGTCCGCTCTCCTTAACGAAGGCCCCAGTGTGTCAACCAGGGCTGTCCAGAGGACCAGAACTATAGAGTGCGTGTGTGTGTATGTGTCTGTGTGCGCATACGTGCCTCTGACATGTGTGGGTGTGTCTATACATGAGTAACTATAGTAGGTCTGTGATAAGGAGCTGGACCACGTGATTCTGGAGGCTGGCGAGCCCCCCGATCTGCATTCAGCCAGCTAGAGACCCGGAAGAGCCCGTGGTAGAGGTTCCCTCCCCAAAACCAGCAGGTACGAGACCCAAAGAAGAGCTGATGTTTCAGTTCGAGTCCGAAGGCAGAAGACTGTTGTCCCGGCTCGAAGCAGTCAGCCAGAGTTCCCTCCCACTTGGCTCTTTGGTTCAGTTCAGGTCTCCAACTGACCGGGCAAGGCCCACCTGCACGAGGGGGGCGCACTGCTTTCCTACGGAGTCCATGTCAGTGTCATCCAGAAACAGCCCACAGACACACCCAGAACGGCTTCGAGCAAGTGTCCGGGCCCCCTGGGTCCAGCCCGGCTGACACATGAAATTAGCCATCACACCAGTCATCAGACGGAGGGTCCACCATCCTCCACTTAGCCTCGTCCTAACTGACGGCATCTCCAAAGACCCAGTTGTCAAATCAGGTCCCTTTCCGAGGTTCCAGGCAGACAGTAACTTGGGGTACACCGTCCTCCCCCTCCGCCTTCCTGTGGAAGCCAGAGGCTGGGAGGGAGTTGAGTTGTGGGTCCACCAGGCTTTGCCTTCCTCCCTCCCAGACACCCCGCGGCCGTAGATGCTTGCAAACAAATGACCGTGATGGGATTGCACGGAGGGCCATCCTGCTGGCCCCCGTCTCTGGCCGCCGTCCAGGCCACTGCTGTCCCTTTGCTCCCTTGCAAAGCCACCTCGGGTCTGGTGCTAACGCCAGGCAGAGATGTCCAGGGGTGAGAATTACAGCTGTGTTTTCAGGTGCACTGGAGTTGTTATATGTCGGGCGTAGAAAACGCGTCTCCATCCCAGTGGTGAAGCTCGGTGCACCGTGGCTGCTTCGGAGCTTTGATTCCAGCACAGGCATTTTCCTAGAGGTGTTTTTATGTGGACTTTAGGCTGACGGGGAGTCGAAATAGAACATTTCTCTGCAGGATTACAGCTTAGTGTCTTATAACCTATACGATATATGAGCTAAATAATAGGTCTTTGACATTAGAATGCGGGCAGATCTGGAAATATTGCGAAGATAAACTTCTGAGCAAGTTCTGTTTGAGATGGAGTGTTTTCCAGCACCCATTATTGGCTTAAAATCCTGAGGGAAGAGTTAAATAAATCAAAGAGACAGGTGCAGGTTTCAGATTAAACAGCCAAACTCATACAAAATCCCTTTGTCTAGACCGGACAAACATCAAGGGTTGTCTCAGACAGTTTGATGAAACGCCCCACTGTTAGCCCGCGGCCGCTGAGTGCCCGCAGTGTTCGGTGGGGCCCTCTGGAAGCCCGTGTTTTCAGCAGCACGGACAGTGTGCAAAATTGTCACAGACTGCAGCAGAGAGGGGTGTCAACTGGGCCACACTGTCCGCGTCCCCGTCGGCTAGCCACTGGCCACACCCTGCCCCCGGGCGGGGCTCCGGGAAGGCCCACAGGCAGGCAGGCGCTGGGGAATGGCCGGCATCCAGAGTCTGGGAGTCTGGCCGGAGGCTGGGCGGGTTCTGTCTATTCTGGGCACTTTTGCTCCCCTCACCAGACAAGCCCAGTGGGGGCTGAGGGGACGAGCCTAGGCGGAGGTGGCTCCTGGGGCAGAAGAGTCCCCTTCTCTTCCTCCTGGCAATGCCCTGCGATCCGTCAGGATGTCAGAGAAACAAGCCTCCTGGGGCGCCTGGGTGGCTTAGTCATTTGTTTTAGCGTCCGACTTCGGCTCAAGTCATGATCTTGCAGTCCGTGAGTTCGAGCCCCGCATCGGGCTCTGTGCTGATGGCTCAGAGCCTGGAGCCTGCTTCGGATTCTGTGTCTCCCTCTCTCTCTGCCCTTCCCCTGCTCACACTCTGTCTCTCTCTCTCTCAAAAAATAAATAAACATTAAAAAAAAACAAATGGTACCTCCTGAATTTGTGCCTCCTGTCCATCTCCCACAGAGAAGAGGCAACCACATGCAGAAAGGCCGCGTGCCCGGGGTCTCAGGGACTGCGTGGGGAGCGTGAGTCGGTTCTGTGATCGTGGGCACGTTCCTCAGTTTCTCTGCCTCGGTCTCCCCATCCCGAAGGCCGGCGAGTTCCAGGTGCTCTGTGTGTGCTGGACACGTGCCGTGGTCAATCCTCAGGTCCCCGTGATGAGCCCCATTTCACGGAGGAGGAGACTGAGGCAGTGGCGGGCCAGTAGGTTCATAAGGCCTCACAGTCAGGAGGTGCCAGGGCCAGGATTTATCTGGGGAGTCTGGCCCAGAGCCCATTGATAAGCCGTGGTCCCCTGGGGTCCACGGGGCGCTGGGGGCTGCGTGCTCTTTGGCGAGGCTCTCCGTAACTGCTGAGCGACCATCCCTGGCTGCGATCTCCTTGCTCATAAACCCTCAAGGACGCCTTGTGGCCTGTGGCTGCCTCGTTCCAACCCCACCAGGGCCACCCTTTCTCCGCTCTCCAGTCTGAAGCCGGAGCGGCCCTTGCAGGCCAGCCCGAGTCCTGACCGCCCCCAGGTTCCCCGGCCCCTTCCGAGCTCGCTCTCCCACGTGGCTCCGTGGCGCCTCCTGGACCGAAACCCCGGACTGCCCTGCCTGCGTGCTTCCTGGAGCCCCACCCCCAGGGCCCCCAGAGCCACGCCGAGCCCTTTGTGGGGTTTCGGGCGTGGCTGTGGTGAGGAGGGTGGTGGTGAGGGGAGTTCTGTAGAAGTGAGGCAGTCTGGATGTCAAGCGCCTGAGTGGGCCCAGGTCCCCACGCCCTCTGTCCTCGCCGTGGCTCCAGCTGCCTCACCTGCCAGAGCACCGGCTCTGACTACGGTGAGTCAGACTGCTAAGGCTCAGATCCGGACTCTGCTGTGTGGCCTTGGGTGCATAGTTCGCCCTCTCTGTGCCCCATCCCTCTTTTCTGTAGAACAGGGTTAACAACAGCCTCCATCAGGGCTGCCGGGGTGTTCGACTGACCAGGCCCCGAGTGCCTGCGGGCGGCGTGCGGTGCAGAGGTCAGGGAAGTCAGCCCGGATCCCCACTGTGCCTCAGAGCTCGGAGGCGGCGTCCTGGCACGCTTGTGAAATGCAGGTTCGTGGGCCCAGCGTCTCTGACTCAGCGGGTCTGGGAGGGGGGGCCCAAGAACTGCACTTCTTACCGGTCTGCAGGTAAAGACGCAGGTGCCTCTGGCCCGGGACCCCCCCCCCCCAAACCTCTGAGCCCATCCCGTGGCCGGGATCTGTGGGAAAGCAAGTGTGACTTCACAAACTTAGGACAGCAAGGAGATGGAGGCCATGCGCTTCCGTGCTTCCCGTCCTGGGTGCCACTGTCCGCCCCCCCGGGCGCTCTGGTGCAGACGCTGGCCTCGGAGCTGGGAGAGGCTCCGTGAGTCGCCTGGCTGACACAGAGCTGCACACTCTTCCTCGCCGGTTCCACAGCCGTCGGAGGCCGCCGTGCGCCAGCTCTGGAAGGGGTGCAGAGTCTGCAGGGGGGAGGAAGGGCTGTCACTGCCCGCGGGAGGGCCCAGGGGTGAGCCCAGGCAGGGAAGCATGGGAAGGGTCAAGAGAGTTTGACGCGTAAGGGCAGGGGCGGGAGGAAGGGGGGCAGGGACGGGAGGCAGCGGGGTTGGGCCGAAGGAAGGGGGGCAGACACCAGAAGCAGAGGAGGGGGGTGGAGGGAGGCTGGCCGGGAGGAGGCCTGGCAGCGGGGGACCGTCCACGGAAGGCCGGGAGGGCAGGGCCCTCGGGGCTGCCAGGGCTGGGTGCGGCGGGTTCACTCTGGTGGTGATTTAATTTCCCGCGGTCCGCGGGGGGGGGGGCGGGGGGAGGTTAGAAGATGCCGCGCTCCGCCGGCGCGGGGCACGGAATGCGTCCCCAGCTGTTCAGGGGGCAGCTGTTAAGGAGCCGATAATTTTCCTCCGTGGAAACCGTCCTCCGTTCCGTTTGCTCTTGGCTCAGCACATCTCGCAGGTTTAAGAGTTCCCGGGGAAGGCAGGAAGGAAGAGGCCGTGAGACTCCCCTCGAGCCTCGGGCGAGGGACTGCATGCCACCTTTATGAGCGCCTGCTTTCCCAGCCGGTGGCTTAATGAGCTGTCGGAGGGAGAGCTCAGACGGCAAGGCCCAGGGCTGCCCCGGCCGCCTGGTTGCCCGGTGGGAAGACAGAGTGTGGGGAGGGGAGAGGCTGAGCAGCCTGGGGGCGGAGGGGAAGGGAGAAACTTGAGCAAATTCTCAGCTCGTCCTCATCCCAGGGAGCTCGCTCTTTCCTCCTTCTTAGACATTCCAAATCCATTGCCTTCCTGGGTAGAAGCCTGGGAGTTTTGCACACACCTCTGGCTCGCCAAAGGTAACCGCATAAACGTGGTGACGTGGTGATTGTTAGAGACAGACACGCAGCGCTCCATTTCGCAGGCGGGAATGCTGAGGCCGCGGGTAGCGGCTTGTCCAAGAGCAGCTGGTAGATTCGGAGGCAGCGCCGCAACTGAACGGGTCCAGGCTCAGAGGGTCCCGTGAGCTCGGCCACCCCCGGCCTCCAGGCACCTGGGCCGTGAGGGCCTCGCAGAGCGGAGTCAGACCTGCTCCCAGCAGTCGCCTTCTGCCTTTGTGGCCTTAAGTCACCGTGGCAGGAGGGAAGAAAGACAGAAGGACAGAGCCAGCCTCCTGCGCTGCGGCTGGGCCTCCCCTTCTAACGGGGCTCTTCTGGAGGACGTGAGAGTGGCCTGGAACCCTGTCCGCCCGGCGGCCGTCCTGCGCCTCTGTGACAGCCAGCCTTCCCGGGTACCACGACGCACGTTAGCGAGATGGTGTCCAGACCCGGGAGCTGTGGAACGCGCCAGGCCCATAAATCATGAAAAACAAGGACATAACCTTGGTTCTTTCTGCACCATCAATACATTACCTAATTCAATCATAAAATGGAAGAGCGGTTCCATTTGTATAATTCCGTATGAAAAATCAGCAGATCTTTGCATTTTAAGTGCTGCCTGCGCAGCGTCGCCACGGGACGAGCCAGGCCCCCTTTGATGGAACAAGTGTCAAGCAGGAAGGATATACACCGGCTCCCGTGTCACTGCCTTCCGCGAGGATGCTTACTTAGGGGATCT